>CM076581.1:604716015-606204884 GCA_034641835.2 Pinus albicaulis | reverse complement strand
CAAAAGGTTCATCAAGCAAGGAGAAACAATCAAAGCGAACCAATCATAAACGGGACAAGGAAAACCGGACGCTCCCCAGTGGAGTCGCCAATTTGTTGAGGAGGTAAATCCCCTCTGCGGACAGAGGCGATCCCTACTAGCCCAACAGGGGTCTAGCAACAAACAAACAATGCTATGACGCAAGCTCCTAGTTACGAATGAAAGACTTGGGATAAGAGCCTACCTGAATTCCAACGCTAGATCTGAAGAAGAAGATGTCCCCGTCCTTCAGCCCTGGCAGATCACAATCCTTCCACGATCTCCGTGGATGAACACCTGCACACAGAAGAAACAAACAGATACATGCATAGGAACCAGCATACGTAACTAAACATCGGTCAGAAAAGATATTACTCGCATTAACATGATAGAAAAAAGAGTGGAACCATAATCATAGTCATCTATTAAAGTGATAAACGAATAGAAGTTACAACCAAGTTCTGACGTCGCAGCTTCCTTCGAACGGGTCTCCTGTTGTCCACGTCTCGCAAAGCTCGCCAAGGAAAGGGAAACCTCTCCAGAGTCTCGTAACAATGGTCTCCTCGCTTGAATGGGCCTTAAGGGAAAGAAGGGATTCTTTACAGCACAAAGGCACTTGGGAAGAGGGAGATGCAAAGCTTCAGCACTTCAAGACTAGCTTGCCATGGATCTGAGCAAGCTTTTATAGATGGGGAAGGAGGGAGTTGGGATCCCTATTATTATGGGATTGGCCTTATCAACAAGGAAGGTTCCATAGAAGGTGGCAAAACCACTTCCCTTCCATAGAACTCCCGTAGCCAAACCTCCCAACTCAAGATAGGCAATGGTTGTGAGTTTGTTTGAACTCAACTTCCGCCATCCATATTTAAAAAATAGTCCCTAAAATGGGTGGCGCGATTGCTGCTCTATGACAGAGCGCCAAGTGGCGCGACCTCTTTACAGGATTTCCCTGATTGGCGCGAGCACTGAACTGTCTACCCGCGCCAATGCAAAAAGAGCCGTTTTTCATGGATTTTGCAAGGAGATGTCTCAAGGGGAAATGAAGCTCATACTCAGAGGGATGCATTGATGATGTTTTCAAGGCATGACAGTGTTCACAGGTCACATAATGGGTCCCCCATTGTGCGGGACGGGGAATGGTAAGGACGGTGACAAATTACTGTGTAACACTAAGCAAACCAAGAGGCTAAAATAATGAAAGAATCCAACCCGGAAGGTTCATCAAGCAAGGAGAAACAATCAAAGCGAACCAATCATAAACGGGACAAGGAAAACCGGACGATCCCCAGCGGAGTCGCCAATTTGTTGAGAAGGTAAATCCCCTCTGCGGACAGAGGCGATCCCTACTAGCCCAGCAGGGGTCTAGCAACAAACAAACAATGCTATGACGCAAGCTCCTAGTTACGAATGAAAGACTTGGGATAAGAGCCTACCCGGATTCCAACGCTAGATCTGAAGAAGAAGATGTCCCCGTCCTTCAGCCCTGGCAGATCACAATCCTTCCACGATCTCCGTGGATGAACACCTGCACGCAGAAGAAACGAACAGATACATGCATAGGAACCAGCATACGTAACTAAACATCGGTCAAAAAAGATATTACTCGCATTAACATGATAGAAAAAGGAGTGGAACCATAATCATAGTCATCTATTAAAGTGATAAACGAATAGAAGTTACAACCAAGTTCTGACGTCGCAGCTTCCTTCGAACGGGTCTCCGGTTGTCCACGTCTCGCAAAGCTCGCCAAGGAAAGGAAACCTCTCCAGAGTCTCGTAACAATGGTCTCCTCGCTTGAATGGGCCTTAAGGGAAAGAAGGGATTCTTTACAGCACAAAGGCACTTGGGAATAGGGAGATGCAAAGCTTCGGCACTTCAAGACTAGCTTGCCATGGATCTGAGCAAGCTTTTATAGATGGGGAACGAGGGAGTTGGGATCCCTATTATTATGGGATTGGCCCTATCAACAAGGAAGGTTCCATAGAAGGTGGCAAACCTACTTCCCTTCCATAGAACTCCCGTAGCCAAACCTCCCAACTCAAGATAGGCAGTGGTTGTGAGTTTGTTTGAACTCAACTTCCGCCATCCATATATAAAAAAACAGTCCCTAAAATGGGTGGCGCGATTGCTGCTCTATGACAGAGCGCCAAGTGGCGCGACCTCTTTACAGGATTTCCCTGAGTGGCGCGAGTACTGAACTGTCTACCCGCGCCAATGCAAAAAGAGCTGATTTTCATGGATTTTGCAAGGAGATGTCTCAAGGGGAAATGAAGCTCATACTCAGAGGGATGCAATGATGATGTTTTCAGTGCATGACAGTGTTCACAGGTCACATTATGGGTCCTCCATTGTGCGGGACGGGGAATGGTAGGGACAGTGACAAATTGCTGTGTAACAGCTCTGAAGATAAACTTCATATCTTCAATGGGTTGTGGGTTTCAGGCTATCCTCAGATTTAGGAGTTTCCTGCTCGCAAAACGATCCCGCTGATATGACCATATTGTTCTGATAATAAGCTTGCCCAAATTCCTCGCGACAATCAAATTTAAAAGCTGTAACTTCATTGGAATTGCTTGGAAATCCCGACAAGTGGGCGTCGAGAGTGATTGCAATTATGATAATATTCCATAACACGAACATGATGAGTGTGTTTGAAGCATTGAATATTGGAGTTATAAGGTGATCGGGGAGAGACAAATTTGTTGCAGCCCAAAACAATGCCCATATTAACAACATTTCAAAGGTGGTTTACCTGCGGATGTAGACCTGATTTGGGGGTTAAGGAGACACAAGCAGCGGGTGGACTATTGGGGCATTCCTTTTCAGTGCTTGATTTTCCATCGCATGGGTCATCTAAGGAATTCCTGCCCATTGCGTTTTAATGTTGTCCACAGGGGCCGGGATGGTAATGCCAATGTCGATAAATATGCATCTGATGCTCCTGTAACTGGCACTGTTGTCCCAAATCCGGGTAAGTCTCTTTTACCATCCTCGGGTGATGAAGACTATGTATCTGCTTTTGAATATGGTAAAGATATCCCGCATCCTGATTTGGAAATTCCTTATGAAAATGAAATTCACATGCCTGTTTTTTCTCAAACTTCAATGGAGGATGAGCCTCGTTTGAACATTCAAAATTTCTCTGGGTCTACAATGTCCAACTCTCATAGACCTCTTGAATCTCGAGGAATTTCTGATGTGGGTTTGCGGGGTGCATCAGATGGTTTGCCGATTGATGGTGTTGGTCAGTTGACAGTTGTGAATGAATCCTGTCCACTCGATATAAATCATTCTACTTCTTTTCCCGGGCATATGGTGGGTAGTGACCTTTCTCTTGCCTCTGCTAAATTACCTGTAGTATCTGAAGGGCAATCCCCTCCCTCTTCCCCTATGCCCCAACCTCTCCTCTCTCGGCAGGGACCTGCATCCTCTTCCCATGAACATTTATATTTGTCCCCTTCTATGCCGCCTTTGGAATGGGCCTTCCCTCCCCCTTCTCCCCAACAGGATGTAACTTTGGATATCACAAATTCTCCTAAAAATTCTGTTGGAAATGATTTTGAATCCTTGATAGGAAATCCTCATGTTGACATTGTTGCCCTGACATTTTTTGATAAACCTCCTCTGCAACATGAGATTGTTATTTCCCTGGAATCGGGAAAAAAAATTACCGTTAGGATGGGTTCTAGGAAGGGATCGAGACATTTTCGGTGATGACCTAAGTCTAAATCCTTGTTTAAAGATGAATTTACAGATTTGGTGGACATTCCTATTTCTGCTATGGATGAAAACGAGACGCTTAGAGCATGCAATCCCTCTGAGATTTCCAAATGACTTCTATTCTTTCACTGAACCTCAGGGGTATGGGCAACCCCACAAAAATTCTACGCATAAGGGAGATGTTAAATTGCTTGTGTGCTAGTATTATTCTTGTTTAGGAAACACTATGTGAGAGAGGTAAAGCTATCATATGCTTTCTTTCCATCAGGCCGGGTTGGCACGTAGTAGTTGTTGATGCTGTGGGGAATGCGGGTGGTATCTTGGCTATATGGAATCTGTCTACGGAAAATTTTAAGGCCTATAGTTTCTTTGGTGGCATTCTTTTATCTAGAAAGATTCGGGGGATCAAAAATACTCTAAATATTCTCAATCTATATGCTCCTTGTCAGAACAGTCAGGTATTTTGGAGGTGCATGGAATGTTCTCGTGTTTTTTCTGTCTGTAATCTGATTGCTATAGGGGATTTTAATTCCACACTCCGGGTTGATGAATCATGGGGTCATCGGGCCCGGGTTGACCCGATGGCAACATACATTAGTGGGATTTTTGGAAAGGCTAAGATGGTTGATATCCGTCCTTGCCCAAATATCCCCACCTGGATAAATAAAAGGACATGTGAGGAGTTTATTGGTAAATGGATTGACAGGGCTATGGTTAAGGAGGATATGATGGTCTGGATGGGTAATATATGCAGTATTACACACGTATCTGATATTTCGGATCACATGGTCGTTATTCTGTCATGGCATTCTGAGAGCAATCAAAAGGGAGTGCCTTTCAAATTTAATCGTGCCTGGTTACAAGATGATGAATATAATGGAATCATACAAAAACATTGGAAGGATTTTTCTTCCCCTCCAAATAATGTGGGTTGGCCTTGTTTCAATGCAAAGCTACAAAGGATGAAGAATATCAGAAAAGAGTGGGAAACCCACAAAAAGATTAATATTAGAACGAAGTTAGATGATATATATAAAGAATTGAGCAATATCTTTTCAAATTCAGAAATCATGGTCCTGGATGAAAAGATATATTCTCGCATGAACACTTTGCAGCAAAGGTGGAATGAGATTCTGAAGATTGAGGAGATTACATAGAAGCTTAAAAGCAGAATTATGTGGCTAAAAGAAGGTGATCGGAATACTAAGTTCTTCCATAAAAGTGCAAATGCGAGAAGAAATCAAAATGCAATTTCATGTATTCAGAAAAATGATGGGTCTTGTGCTAATACAAATGAGGAGATTATGGAGGAAGCTTTCAGGAATTTTTTGTCTTTTTATAAGATTGATCAGGATATATCTCCTGAAAATCAGGAATGGATCCTTCAATATATGCCTCGGATTTTCGAGGAGGCAGATATCCAGTGTCTTGATTCACCAATATCAAAGGAGGAGGTTGAGCTAACGTTGAAGTCTTTTGCTCATGACAAATCCCCTAGCCCGAATGGATAGCCTGCGGAATTTTTCATACACTTTTCTGATATTATGGCGGATGAGTTAACAGAGATTATTGAACGAGGGAGGATGATGGGTCATATTCCTTCCAGCATGAACTCCACTTTTCTTGCGCTCATCCCGAAGTCCTCGGATCCAAAGAATTTTTCTGAGTTCAGGCCGATCGCGTTGTGTAATATTGTATATAAGATTACATCCAAAATCATTGCAAATCGGATTAAGTCGACCTTTTCAAAACACATTTCCAAGAAGCAATACGGTTTTCTGAAAGGTCGATCAATTCACGATGCAATCGCGATTGCACAAGAAGTTATGCATTCAATGCATGCCCACAAGAAGGAAGCCATCATTATGAAAATAGATCTTCATAAAGCTTATGGCTCAGTTGAATGGTCATATATTCGTATGATGTTAATGAAGATTAGATTACCTATACACATCATAAGATGGATTATGGCATGCATTTCCTCTGCAGTTTTTGCGGTCCTTATAAATGGAACTCCGACAAATTTTTTTGGTGCTAAGCGGGGGATTTGGCAAGGTTGCCCTTTATCACCCCTCATTTTCATTCTGGTCATGGACAGTTTCAGCAGGCTAATGCAGATGGTGGTGACATCTTAGTACATATCTGGGTTTGCTTTCTCTAAATATGTAAGTATCACTCACTCTCTTTTTGTTGATGATTTACTAATCTTCTGCAAAATTATCAGAAACCAATGGTTTTATATTCACTACCTCCTCTGCCACTTTGGACGGGCCACTGGTCTCTATATGAACAAGGACAAATCTTTCCTGATTCACGAATATGGTGATGAAGATTAGATAAAATTTATTGCTAGCTTCATGGGTGTCAATATGAAGAGGGTGGAGGATGGTTTCACTTATTTGGGATGCAGAATAAAGTCATGTGGGTACCGGATTAAGGAGTGGAGGTGGATGCTGGAGAGGGTAACAGAAAAAATAAGCAGATGGTCTCATCACTGGCTCTCTTTGGGGGGCAAAGTGGTTATGATTCAAGCGGTTCTGATACAGTTGACTGTATTTTGGGGACATTTATTCTATTTCCCTGAAAATATTATCCACAAATTCAATCAATTGTTGGCTAAGTTTTTATGGGGCGGGGCAGGGATGGAAAATAAAATTCACCTATGCAAGTTTGATTTGTTATGTTTACCCAAAAAATGCGGGGGGTGGGGTCTACTCAATATTCACCTTTTTAATAATGCCTTGCTTACCAAATCTTTATGGAGGGCTTTTACGGGGTCTAATATTTGGAATGTGGTCATTCGCACAAAATACCTACATGGTGATCCGCTCTTAAAAAATTTTAATGGGTGTTTTGTTCTGCCCAGAAATATTTTGGAGATTTGATGGGGTTTCAAGAAGATCATGCCTTATTTTGCAAACAGACTTGTTTGGCGCTTTGGGAATGGATTAAATATTCCTTTGGTCTCGGCCGGTATTTTTGGTTTGGGCGATAAATCCATGCCTCCCATGCAGATTCTACACAAGCTTTTGCATTGAAGGATCTTTTATTTTCATCAAATTATTCAGTAAAGGACTCACGGGGCTCCCATTCTGAAGTTGGCTGAGTCTCTGGGGTTGTCTGGTAGGGACTTGGAGGAGTGGAGATTATACTGTCAAAACATCAGAGCGACATGTTTGTGTTACAACAATGATGGTGATATGATCACATGGGATGGTATTATCAAGAAGGGAGCAATTAATGTTCATGATTCATATCTTTATTTAATTTCTCATGCTTTGGGGGATGGGATTTCTATGGATTTCTGGCCTTTATGGGGGAAAAATATTCCTCCCAATATTCTTCTTTTCGGATGGCTAGTTTGGAGGAATAGGATCCTCACATGGGATATCCTCACACATAGAGGTTTTCAGGGGCCGGGGGTTTGTGTTTTATGCTGTAGTGACCGTGAAGCAACAAATCACCTCTTCTTTACATGTCTAGTTGTACTTCTCATATGGAGGCTTTTCAGTCAGCACATCATCGATCACTCTTGGGTTCCTATGGATTTCATGGAGACTGTGTGTAAATGGGACAACACCAAGGGAAAATTTCAAGCACTGCCATTTTTTCTCATTTGGGAGGTATGGCTGGCTCGCAACAGGAAGATATTTGAAGGTAAGGCTCTCTCAAATGCACAGATTCATGTTTCTATTATGAAAGGGATTGATTTTAGAATGCCTGTGGAGGGTGTTGTTGTTGATGAATCCCGTAGAAATAGACCTCATTCTATTGCTCGTCCAACGATCTTTTTTTATGGGGCATACCAGGAGGGGATGATGGGATGCGGGGCATGGATAGAAATATCTAAGACGGAAAGAATCCAATTTTGTTGGAAAGGAGGTCATGGAAATAAAATCCTTGCGGAACTCATGGCACTATGGGGTGGATTACTTGCAGGATGCACCAGTGGTCTCAAGGAGGTTTTTATTTATGGTGATTCGCGCACTGTCACTGATGCAGTGATAGAAAGGTCTACCTTAACAGAAACTGTTTCTCAGGGATGGCTAAAGAGGACTCAATGCTTATGGAGGAATATAGACAAGCCTTCTTTGACTCACATCTACAAAGAATTGAATACTAGGGCAAATGGTCTATCAAAGAGGGGGATTGGCATGTTTTTTGGCATCATGTAGGTTCAACATATTAGAAATGGTCATTGTATCTGGGAAAATGATATTCCTATTCCATAGCATGTTGGGACATATGGGACTCACTGGAATGTACATGCGAGGGTGTTTTTATATGCTTTTCTATATGCAGGTTTTATGTATTTCTGAGATGACTAATATGTTTGTATACAGTCTTCTATGTTCACACATTGGAGGGCTGTATTTTTGTTTGCTTTTTGATAAAGGGATGGATTAGTATAATATGGATGAATTTAAGGTTTTCCGGGACTGTCACCATGCTTGTTATGTTATATACAATATCCATATCTTTTTGTATGGATGATATTATTTCTGAAAAGGATGATATCTTCATAGCTGGATTAGCCTCTGGTTTTGTAATGGGATGTACCTTGGTTATTAGCTTTCAAATCTGGAATGTATACTATTTCTATGTACTGTTTTTCTATCATGGAATACACAACGTTTTTTCTTCTTCTGAAAAAAAGCAACCATTCCGATGATAAAAATAGCAAAACGTTTTATCTGTTTGGTATCCATATTCTCCTCTAGTGTTGCTATTAATGGATGTTTACTCTGCCTCCCGCAATTAAAATGGTTTCCATGCATGTCTAGTCTCCCTCCTGCATTTAATAGGCAGTACGCAGAAGCGAGAATTTAAAGAATAGTGAAGATTGGGTAACAAGCAACAGAAGTGAGAATTTAAAGAAGAGTGAAGATTGGGTAGCAAGCAACGGAAATTTCTGGGAAATAGACGTATGGTTGGCCAGGTCTACATGGTCATTTCAACATCGTTGCGAGGAAGGATCAACCAAATTTCCGGGAAACAGAGGTTTGACTGGCCAGTGAGCTCATGTTCATGTCAGTGAAGGAAAAATTTAGCAATATATTTAATTAGGGTTGACAAATTAGAGACGAATTTTTTTTTCCATCTTAATCTTGTAAAATAATTTCAGGAAAGAAGGTTATTTTTAGTTGTTTAAAATGTATTTTTAAATATATAAATAGATTTAACTTTATGAAAAAAATTTACTACACTTAAATTCTGCATATTTAACAACTTAAACTCAATAAATAAATAAAAATGGTGAAGACAACTATTTCCTCATTTGATTGGTTTAAAATTTAATATTCATTTTGTCTTTCAATGGTTTCATCACCGATTCCAATGTTTTCTGGAAATTAGGTGAAAAAAATTAAGGTAAAATCTTGATTTCTGTTATTTAAATTGGTTTTTTTGACTGTATATATGGATTCAACACCCTAAATAACCCCTAGGGCACTTCTATTGTGCAAAGTTACCCATCAAACTTCAGTTTTCAAAAAATGCTTGCCGGATTTTAGAGAAATTAGACCGGAAAAATACACAAAAAAAACCTTCAAAAAGTCTCACTAAAGACTACTGGTTTAAAGGAGATGTCGACTTTTTCGACAACTTATAAAATAAAATAAAATTGTTAAATAAAAATATTATAAATATTCAAACCTAGTTAGTTGTGGACTCGAAGATTCAAGAAATGAATATGTTTGAATAACAATAATATAACAAACTTCGCCATCAGTGTTGTTAAAATATGTAATTACCTCCCGCATGCAAAGTTAGACAATCAGTTAAGTAAGCGTTAAGTTAGTCGAGTTATGTGATAGATGAATTTGGTAAGTGAGTTAGAGAGTCATTAAAGTGAGTGATGGTCCAGTTGAGTTATGTGAGTGTGGGTTCATTGTATTCAGTGAACAAGATTGTGATTGATAGAGATTGAAAATTAATATAGAGCCGCAGTTCGTGTTTGTGTTATTGTGTGAATTGTTTTGTGTTTCTGCTCTCTGCCATTCCAATAGATTGGTATCAGAGCTGATTGAAAGATCAAGGAGAGAGAACTGATTAGCAGCGATTGGTGAGTGAGAAGATCCAAAAGAGAGGAGAAATTAGCATCAATCCCTGAATGAGATCAAGATAAATATTTTTCTCTTGATTCGAGCTATAACACTCTTTATAATGGTATAGAGTGTTATAATGCTGAAAGGGTTTGCAGACAACCGTGTTATAACTGGTACACTTACCACAGTCGCAAAGCAAGCTAAAGTTCCTTTGTTTTAGTAGCGTTAGCACACTAACGTTCTACAACGCACATCAGCCGTGATATTATGCCTAAGCGAAAGGTTTGAATATTCGAAGAAAAGAGTCAACCGACGATTTATTAAAGCCATATAAAAAAGAACTTACGGTAAGTGGAGTATGGAAGGAGTATTTTTAAAAGGTTACATTTGTGGCTTATGCAAGTTTGCATAAAGTTTATGAAAAGAGTCTAGGGATGTGGTAAATCTAGTTAAATGATTTTATATTGAATTGAGAAATGATTCGTAAAGTTAAAGATGAAGGGATGTTATTAAAGATTTTTAATAAAAATGTGTGGTGGAAGATTTCTTTTTAAATAAAGATTTATGTTAAAGATTTTCAAAAGGGATTCTGAAAATATTTTTTTAATATAATTTTATTTGAAGGATTATTTTGGAAAAGTGGCGATTTCTCAAGGTGTTTTTGAAAGGTTTAAGAGATTTAAGAGATTTGAAAATTTTGCATGGTATACAATTTTTTTTTATTGGATAGAGAATTTAGGGCTTTGTAAAAGTCTGTGAGTCTACAATTTTTGGTGCTTTTGTCAAGTATAATAGGCTTTTGGGAGAATATTGTGTCTTACGGGGGTGCATATTAAAAATCATATATTTTTTCAAGGGCGATATGGAAGATAGCCTCATGCAAGCTGCTATAACATCAGTCATGGGTCGCAAAGCCCCACTGAGGAAGAGTAAGAAAAGAGATAACAAAAAAGAGGCAAACATAGTTGTCGTGTTTAAAGAGGTTCAAGCCGTAGCTGAGGAACTAAGATGTCAATCAAAAGACAAAGAGTCCCTAGCTTTGTGTTTCATTCAGCATGCAATGGATGAAACAATGATGGGGAAGGTAGCAAAAGCTACAACTTCCAAGGAATCATGGAAGATCCTGGAAGCAGAATTTTGTGCAAGGGGGAGTGACATGCAACAACAGGATATGTCACATGCAAAGATGTCAGATGCAGATTTGAGAGGAGATGAGCAAGACTATTGGAGGACAACAAAGCTTGGAGAAACCCGTAATGAAAGCATGCATATGGATGATGAAGATGCAACAAAGATTGCAAAGAGGGAAGTTGAAGCCTCTGTATGTGAAACAGAGCAAGAGAATATCAATGCTCAAGCACTCCACCGTAACGTGGATGGTGCAGATGATGGTGAACCCCATTATGCAAACAAGCATATGGAAGATGCAACACAGATTGCAAAGAGAGAAGTTGAAGTCTCTATATGTGAAACAGAGCTTGAGAATATCAATGCTTAATCACTCCACAGTAATGTAGATGGTGCAGAAGATGGTGAATCCCACTATGATAAAACACAGGTGGATGATGACTACAAAGTTAGATGTGCATTGGTGAATCTAGAAGCAGCGGATGAATTTTGTAAAGCTGAAATTATTGCTGAAATTGACAATGAGCAGATGCATGCTCGGATATCCCACCGTAGGGTGGACGAACATTATGTTGATGATATGTGTGGTTTATTTTTTGAAACAAGGATTGATTATGGTAATATGGTAAGTGCTATGTTTGATGAATCATTGAAGGTTGGAGCTGCCTTTGTAGCAGCAATATATGAAACAATTGAAACTGCTCATGACGCAGTACATGATCTAGCAGCAGCTAATGATCAAGAAGAGGATAAAGTGATTGAAGAGTTTTTGATGAGAATATCCACTAACAGCGTGGAAGACAACCTTCAAACAATTTAAAAGAAGATAGAGAAGGAAGAGGAAGAAGCTCTAACTGAAGTGCATAATAAAGATGTTTTTAACATTTATTTTTTAATATGCAGGTACTCAAAATAGCATTGGAGCAGAAGATGAAAAAAATGTTGTTAATAAGTTTGATGCAGATTTGAAGTTTATTGAAGAATGGATTCAGAAGCCAATTGAAGAAATTGATGTGAATATTAAATCGGCAGTTGGAATAAAAGAATTGAAGAAAATAGAAATACTTGATGATGGATGTGAAGAGAATGATATGGAAGTTTCTGAAAACAAGGAAGAATACAGTAAAACCATTTTCTGCAATGGAGTCAAGAAGAGATAAGATTCTGCTATCAAGAAATATGGCAGAAAGAAAGGCAGGAATATGAAGCGCAAAAAGCAGAGCAAAAAAGACAATTTGAAGATGTAATGTTGTGGCAACAGTCCATGTTTGAACAAATATTTGAAGAGGAGGGTGTAGAAGACAAGATCACATTGTTTTTCAACACAAATTTGAGACAAGTCAAAGAAAATTTGCAGTGGCAACAAGTGAATAAAGCCTACGACAAGGAAACGCAACACAGAATGACGCAATTTCGAGGATATAGAATTTGGAAGCAGAGAAAAAGAAAATGAAAGAATTCAAAAGTTGAGTCATTGTAAGCCTAACTGAGACGTAGACTAGCATGTATGTTTGAGTTGTCATGAGTTAATGCTTTAGTTTAGCGGTCGTAATTAAGGGGGAGTGTTAAAATATGTAATTACCTCCCGCATGCAGAGTTAGACAATCAATTAAGTAAGCATTGAGTTAGAGTCAGTTAAGTGAGTGATGGTCAAGTTCAGTTATGTGAGTGTGTGCATGTCAAGTTAAGTTAAATACCCTTCATTGAGTTCATTGTATTTAGTGAACAAAATTGTGATTGATAAAGATTAAAAACTAATATAGAACGGCAACTCATATTTGTGTTATTGTGTAAATTGTTTTATGTTTATGCTCTCTGCCATTCCAACAAGTGCAGTGTCATTATTCCTCCCCTTGATTTTTAATTTCGAGAATATTTTAAAATTGAAAGAATTATTTTCATTTTGAGTTTAGAAAATATTTTAATTTTTTTATAGATAAAAAAAAGTTGCTCTGATCTACTGAGTTCAAATATTCTTAAACTTTACAAACTGTTGGTTGGATCTTTTATATGATGTAGACGATGGCGGTAACATTCGTAGGTTGACTAATTGAGATGACGATGGATTGATTAATCGACCGGGAATGTTCATAGTTAATTATGTGGAATTCAGACATCATCTGACTAATAATTTATTGAAATAAAGAACTTCGTGATCCGGAACCATTCAGTCCTGAGAGAGCAAAACACAAGTAAATTGACTTTTTACAATCGACCAAATGCAACGGCAGGGTAATGAACCCCACATGTCTCAATTTTCAAGGTTAAGAAATTCATTTCATACAGTCGACACAACATGTGTCAGTTTGCAGCGTCAAGAAATTCATTTAATCTAGTATATGCTTGACCGTTAAATACAGTTGACCAAGCATTGAGCCAGAAATTTTATTAAATTCATTTAATCTAATATATGCTTGACCGTAAATACAGTTGACCAAACATTGAGCCAGAAATTTTAATAAATTCATTTAATTTAATAGATTTAGGGCAAAAAAATCTAATAGATTCAGGCAAAAAAAACAGGCTGGGCTGGTTAGATTATGGGAAATTTTCTCTTGTCAAACAGTGTTTAACAGTTAGACACTATTAGACTAATAGTAGTTTAATAGGTTTTTTTTCTTTTTTCTTTTGAAAATTATAGAAATTCTGATAAGATTTTAATAAAATTTAGTATGGTTTTTTGTAAATCCAGATTACAACTGTCAAACTTTAAGATTTAGGATGCCACGAAGATTTTTGATGGGGCTGAATCCATTTTCACCATCAAAATCATGATTCAAACAGTGTTACTACTAGAATTTTTTTATTCAAACTACTTTTGAAGGTTAGAGCAATTCCTGAGCTTTGATAAAGTTGTAATATAATTATGTATTGTAGTATTCCTAGCACAGGAAAAGTTAAAAAAAAGCAAGAGCAATTTCATGAGAAAATGCAAAGTTCATAAAATCTATCTCTAAATCTTCTTGTAATGAGCTTTTTATTTATATATTTTTTAAACACCAAGATATTTGTATTTAATAAAATTAGTTAATATTAAATTATTAATTATGACAAAATTTATCATAATTTAATTCCCAAACCAGTGGTGAGGATAGTCATTTATGCCGTTAACATATTTCCTTAAATCTAAAAAAACAAACTTTTAGTAAAAAAATATACTGCAAACCCAAACAATTATGATTTCTTATCAAAATTATTAAATAATATTTAAACAAGTTTATCTATATCAACTCACATTGGATGTGGGCTTCAGAAATTTTAATATTTTTTAAAAAGAACTCACAGGGATGTGAGCTTGCCGATTTCTAATATTTTTTTAAAAAGAACGGCCAGGATTTAAAACTTTCTATGATGATGATTTCATTTACCCATTTCATATTGGGCATTAGATTTGATTTAATATTAATTTTTATTTAATTGATTAAGTTGGTAACTTAGCGCTGAGAAATTGAATTTTATTGGCTTTCTTTTCAATCTCTCTAGTTTCATTTATTTCAACCTCCATCGATCCATTTCATTCAATAGTTTCAAGCATGCCTTCATGTGGTCATGAGTACTGTTGCTATTCGATGCAATACCACACTTCCATGCCTCAAGCCTAGTGGGTTGAGTAGAGGTTTGTAGGTTTTAAATTCTTGTCATAATTGATGTTACAGGAACTATTATTCTCATTTCCAAATAATAGCATGAGCAAGCATCTTATGTGTACAACTTCCTTTGCAAAGTTGTTAATATATGGACGAGCGAACTGAATCGAGGTATAAAATTCATAACTTTATGGAATTGTTTTTGTTGGAGTTAACATGACATTTTGAAATTTTTATGGTTTATAAATTTTGACACAGAGGGAATATCAGACTGGTTGCATATCATTCGAAACAGGGTTTCAGAGGTACATGTGCATGTTTTATAGAATGTAGACATATTTGGAAAATTTAATGTGTGGTTAATTTTGAAAACAAAGCAAAAATCAAAAGGGCAGGGGATCATGAATCAGAGTAGGATCAACGAAGTACAAGATTATGTGTTATTAATTAATTTGAGTATGCTTTCCCTTCAAACTAGTTAGGTTATATATTTGTAAAGTTTTGACGGGGAAGATCACATAGTAAATATTATATATTTGCAATTTTTTCACAGAAAATATTACAGATTACATATCATGGTATTCCTATTTTCAATTGATGTCGTGAATGTTCTTGGGAGAGAAGTGATCATGTTTTCCCATTATTGGATGTATGCCCAGCAATGGGGAATTCAAGGGTCATACAAAGGATCAATTTTAGATCTGAAACACCACAATTACTGTCCGAAGATCATACTCTTTGTATTTTTGAAATAACGGTTGATAGATAGATTGTTTACATTCACACTCAAACAAACATAGAAATATGATATGATTATAAGGTTTCTCTATAATTTAGAGCTATTAATATTAAAGAATATGTTAACAATAACAATACTTTAAATTTTATGTCTATTTTTTTTCTTTAATTCATTAAAAATGAAACATCTTTTTGTTGAGGACAATGCTTAATCATGTTATGTAATTGCTCACAAATTAGTCAGCAAATTTTGTGTAAGTGAGTTATCATAATTATGGAAGCAAATTAATAGATGTAATCAGTGTTCAAAGTTCAACAAATTATTAGGGGAAGTAGATTAGAATCAGAAGTTAGTCAGAAAATTGATTATCCAATTAGAAGAGCTAGGTGAAGAGAGTTCATTTGTATGTGAGTTGTTGGAAAGTGATTTCAAAAGTTTGTGAAAGCCATTGGCAAGAGTTTTCATAATTTTTTGAAGCTTGTGCAGATTCAAGTTATTGGTGGGAATGGTTAGCACTTAGCAGCAAAGACCAACAACAACAATCGTATGCATATTTCTCAACCACAAATACCAATTTTTAAAGGTGAGAACTTTCGTTTTTTGAGCATTAAGATGAAAACATTATTTCTCTCACAAGATTTGTGGGATTTCGTAGAAAATAGATATATAGAACTAGATGCTCAAATACTTGCCAGCTGGACTCAAGACCAAAGAACACAAATAAAGGAAAATCGTAAAAAGGATTCAAATGCACAACAAAAATAAAGGAAAATTGTAAAAATGATTCAAATGCTCTCTTCCTAATCCAGCAAGCAGTGCATGATTCGATTTTTCCAAGACAAGTTGGACTAAAAAACTCAAAGGAGGCATGGGATGTGTTGCAGCAAGCATATCAAGGAATTGATAAGGTAAAAGTTGTTAAGTTGTTGTCCTTAAGAAGAGAAGTTGAAACTTTGTGCATGCAAAACTCTGAATCTATTCAAGATTTTTTCACTAGAGTTATGGTAATAGTGAATGAATTAAGGTCTAATGGAGAAGATTTAAAATATCAAAAAATTGTCGAGAAGATTTTAAGAAATTTTCCTTCAAAATTTGATAGGGATGTTATTGCTATTAAGGAGTCTCAGGATCTAACTCATCTTTCTATGAATGAGTTAATGGGGTCTCTTCAATATCATGAGAAAATAATGAATAGATCTTCTGAAAAACCTATTGAGCAAGATTTTCAAGCAAATTGAAATGTTTCCAAAGACAAAAGTCATGAACTTGAGAATTCCTCCCATGAGGAAATCCAGAGAACTCATGGAAGAGGAAGAGGAACAGGAAAAATGTACCAAGGAAGCAGAGGTTGAGGAATGTTTTTTTCTGCAAACATCAAAGGAAGAGGTAATGATGATAGTAATGGAGGTAAATTTTTTAGTAAATCCCAAGTTCAATGTTTTTATTGTAAAATATTTGGCCATTATGAACGGAATTGTTGGAAAAACAAAAATAACAAGCTATTTTTTCTAAAGAAAAATAAGAGGTTGACACTCTCAAAATCCCTTATAGAATATAATTTTCCCTTATCTCTGTGCAAATGATATCAATAGAATAGGGATAAAGGCTGCAACTAAAGTTATCATAAAGTTTGACTTTGATTTGTTGAATACTGATGAAACCTCATTTCTAAATAAAAGATTCATGTTGTCAAAAATATGTTAATGATTTAATTTTTCAAAATAACATTCCCAATTCTTTTATTTTTTAGATTTACCTTTGCATCTTTAAAGAAATTACTAATTAATATATATATATATATATATATATATATATATATATATATATATATATATATATATATATATATATATGTTAAATTTCATAGATCTATATCACCGATGTTGGAAATTAACCCCAACTGCAAACCTGAGCAGAAGGAGGACAAAACTTAAATTTTGAATTTATTTTTTGAAGGACAGGAACAACTGAAAAATTGTTTCGTTTTACACTCCACCATGTATTCAATTACATGTTTTAAATAACCCTGCAAAACCAATTTTTGATTATAAAGGCCATAGACCTTTTATGAAGTAAAAATCGTGGTTTGACCACGTCACCTCCTCCATTTAACCCTCTGCACCCTCGCGCCATTACGCTCCACCAACCATACATTACTCTTGCGCTTTTTTTTTAGTTTTAAACACCCCACATCAGTTCTGTGGAGCCCACGAGGTCCACATCATATTCCATCGACCAATCACGCACCTTTCGCACTGTCTCCATCCTACGTCAGCCTTCTCCAACCCACGCGAAGACTTGACCCCACCATGGCATGTCACAAACCTTCGACCGATCAAAGGCATATGGCACGATCCCGTGCTTACGTCGGCAAATCTCCAAAATTGCATGATAAGGGATGACACACCATTCGCCAACTCAATGTCCTCTAGCCAATGACACTCTTTCGCAAGGTTTGGGTGTACAGTCATCCGGTGGGCTAATCGATGCGATAAAGCCAATCACATTGTTTTGAAAATGTTTACGTTATGTTTTAATACGCTGTGTTATAGTTTATTTCATAAAGGTTTAAACTTTGATTTTTAGTGTTTTGTTTATTCCCACAATACATTTTATTTTTCATAAAGTTTAAACTTAGAATTATTATATATGTTGTAAAAATATATGTTTACAGCTTATATATAGACTGTTATGTAATGTAGTGAGACACACAAAAAAAACAAAAGATTGTGTAATAGACAGAGTGTGAGCGAAAGGATGTGTATGCCTGAAGACAGAGTGAAGAGCGTTGCGTGTGTAGCAGCCTAGTGAAGCAATTTTTTTGTAAAATCCAAAATAGAAGATTTTGAAGACTGTATCAAGAATTTTTGTTGTTAATGAAAGCCAAATTTTTTTATGCTTCACGTGCAAGATTTATTTTTAAATCTTTGTGTTGAAAGAGGACATTTTGTTCCTCATTATTTGTTAAGGAATTATGAGAAATTCCAACAACCGACTATTCAACTAATATTGAATACTCTGAAGTCTTCAGTTATACATGTTGAAGGTTAATCAAACACTATTTAACATATCAATTCAACGGTATCATGAAAACATCTGTGTTGTGCTCTACATAATTGCATCCATGGCATGCATCATCAGGTTATAAAGACTTCCATTAATGACTTCGTCGAAAGATATTGCAACAAATATTATTTCACAATTTAGCTGAAAGATATAAATATAGATAAAGATGATCTGTGAGAACTCAACTGCTCGTTGACTGTGCTCAACCTTACCAACCTTACCTTAGATGACTGCGGTTTACCTTATGCGACCACAACTTCAACTTAGCTGTGTACGCACAAATTTTGGAGTGATTAATCTTTATATCATTTATCATATGATTATCAATTCCTATATTCATATAGTTTTATTACTAGCAATTGCACCACATGTTGCAAAAGAAACGTCGTAAGGCAATATCATAGGAAAGATTAGCCTAAAAGAAATAAGATGTTGCAGAGAAGGAGCCATCGTGAAGGAATGAAAGGAAAATTTTGCTTCCATGGAAGCACATCATGGAGGTTGCAAAGATATTGATGATAAGAGTTATCAACTAGAAAGGTACAGTTTTTGAACTCCGAAGCCTCTTCTTGATTGAAAACATGTTAAAGTGATAAGATATAGCTGAAGATAAATAATTTAAAAACTTCTTAGGTACACTTGTTACATAATAATTTGATGCACAAGTTGTATAGCAGTAAATGTCAGCTTGCAACAATTCCAAATAGAATAAGTGAAGTCTCTTTGCCATGTTCTTGTTTTTTTCAGTATTGCTAATATGAAGTTGGTTTTTTTTGTTATATGTGAAGATAGTAAAAAATGTATGGAGAGGTGGCTTTCACCACTTCAAGAGCAGTTTAAATAAGGCTATTAAGAAAAAAAATCCAACACCGAGAAATATTCAGTATCATTTATGGAATTGGCGAACATATCTTGTTTTGTGGTGTTGGCTACTCAGCATAGCTTTCTTGATCTCGTGTAGAAGAAATGAATTTGTGTTTAGATTATATTACATTAACCATTAAATTTCCAACATTCATGGCACGTTTTCCATCACTTTTGTAGAGAAAAATAAAAAGAGTATCACACTTTTCTTATCACAGCTAAATGCTCCTATATGCAACAACGATGGATTTCATCAGTTAAGAGCAGTAAAAACAATTTTATTGCGAAAAAAATTCCAACACATTTGTAGTGAAAATTATAACACAATATCACACTTTTCTAATCAGAGTTGAATGATCCTATATGAAACAAAGATGGATTTCATGAATTAAGAGCAGAAAAAACAAGTTTATTGAGAAAACAACTCCAACACATTTGTAGAGAAAATTATAGCACAATATCATACTTTTCTTATCAGAGCTAAAATCAAGTTTATTGAGAAAACAACTCTAGCACTGAGAGAGATTCAGAAGAAACTATTGAATTGGTGAACATGTCTTGCTCTATGGTGTTGGATATTGAGCATAGCTTTCTGGATCTTGTATACAAGACTGTAAATTTGCATGTAGCTTATACTATATTAACCATGAAATTGTCATAATTTAGGGTACACTTTTCATAACATTTGTAGAGAAAATTACAATAGAGTATCACATTTTTCTTATCATATCTAAATGTTCATATATGAAACAACTACCTTGTGCCTCACAGTTTAAATTTGTTCAAGGAGGAGGAGAGGAGTGTGAAGGTGCGAGCTAGATAAGTAGAGAAAGAAGAATCTTGTTTGGGACTTGAGATAGATTCATTCTATGCACATCAAGAATAAAGCTTAATAAAATGAAACTCACCATAGTTTGAATTTTTGAAATAAATATCTTAAAAATTAGAGTATGAATTTAATTCATTTTACTCAATTACACAATTAACAATATTCATTTAAAAAAAATAAAAATGCAAATTACTATTTTAAATCATATAATATAATATGAAAATTGTTTATAATTATAAAGTAAAAAACATGTAAGATTTTTTAGATACAATTAGGTAATTAAAGATATGTATATAGTTTTTTTTTTAAGGGAATAAATTTGATATTCATTAACAAAAAAAAATAAAAAAGGGTATGTATGTAATTACAAATTGTTATATAGTTACAAACTATTATAATTAAGTAATTAAAGACAAATTTAGTGTTATTTAAGAAATCAGAATTATTAATATTCATCATTATTGCTAAAGATAAATTATGTCTAGTTTGGAAATTAAAGAAAATCACATATTCTAAAAAATTTCATTATTAATTTAATTTTTTATATATTAAGAAACTATACTTATGAATAATAAAACATATGTAACATAAATCAGATATAACAAAAAAAAACCATGTATTTTTGGAATAATAAAATAGTTGTAACAAAAATAATATAGAACAGGAAAAACTATGTATATTTGGATGTATGAAAATTTAGATGCCTTTTATTAAGTAAATTTTTAAAATAAACATATATAAAACTATTTACTTGTGGATCTAATGGCCTAAAACATTTCAATCGTCTAACATTTGATCTAATGGCTCAGACATGGACACAGTGGCAGCTAGGGGAGTTGTTTTCAAATAAGAACGCCTTACTGCGTAAATATAGTTTTATAAATTAAAAGATTGATAAAAATAAATAGAAATTAATTAATACCAAATGTTATAACAATAATAAAAAATAATATAAATTATGAAATTTTAATTAATAATTGTGGACATATGATTACTATTAAAACTATGGTACAGTTTATGGAGATTAAATTTTTATTTTTTTTTAATAATTATTGATAATTTTGTAATAACCTAGATTAAATGGGTGGTAAAAAATAGAAAGACAAATGATTGGTAAAAATAGAAAGACATAAATCTATGATAAACATCAAAACTATATTTAATGATACATCTCATAGATTAAAAAATCATAAAAATTAACTAAATTATAATTTTCTTTCAATTATTATTATTTATTATAAAAAAAATTAATATAAATTAAATATAAATAAATTTAAAGAACATACAACATGTTCCTTAGTCATGTAGATTCACCACTACTTAATATGCAAATAAAATTAGTTACAATATTATAAACCAATACCATGAATTATCAATACTACATATCCAAAAAAAAATCACAATTATTTTAGTATAACAATTAAATAATATTTTTTCAATTAATTAATTTAATTATATAAAAAAACAGATTTATTAAAACTAAATCTTCAATATATAACCGCTGCTTTAAAATATTTTAAAATATTCAACAAATTATACTCTTTTTAAATTAACACATAAACTCGCTATATCTTTGTTTACACATTAAATAACACACTAAAAGTTATGTCAGCACAAAATATATAATAGATTAATTGGAGTTTTCCGTTTACAAATCAGTAGGTCGTCTTCATGATTCTGATTCTTCTCAGTTTCTCTCCTTTCTAATTTTAGAATACTGAATAGTGAACCAAACATTTGAAGCAGACTTTTATGCATAAAGTTCTAGAGATGAAACTGTCACTACAAATTAACAAAGTTCTGCTGCGATTTGAGGTGGAAAATTCCCAGAAAAGGAGGTGTGCTGTCCACCCAATCAACCCAACTTACAATAAATAACTGAAGAGTATGTCATGGGGGTGAAACGTACACCAAGACAGAGACTGTCGTCTATCTAGCCACAATATTTGACGTTTGAATTCGTCAATAAATTCTTCGAGTCTCTTCAAATGTTGTCTACCTAGGCATAGTATCTGACGTTTGAATTCGTCAATAAATTCTTCCATGGAAGCCATTTCATTTCGTTGTACTTTTAACTTTTCTATAACCGCTGGAACATCCACAACCTACAGGTACTCCACAACCTGCAGGTATTGATGAGAAAACAAAGTTATCATTCACATCCTCATCGGAAACCCCCATGTAGTTGTCCATGGAGTAACGCACATTTTGAAAGTTGGTAGGACAACATTTTGCTTCAGCAACAACATCGTCGATCCTGCAACTAAACTTCATCTCTTCAGTGAGCTGGATATCGTCGGATTTAGGCGTTTCCCGCTGGCGAAACAATTCCGCTGATATGACCACAATGTTATGAGAATAGGCCCAGTCAAATTCCTCGTGAAAATACTTGAGAGAATTCATATGTTGTAACTCCAATGGAATTCCTTGGCAATTCCAAGAAATGGGCGGTGGGAGTGATTACAATCATGATAAAATTGCAAAAGATGAGCATGATGAGAGTGTCCATTGCATTGAAAAGGATGGATAAGTTGATTGCAGAATGACACATTTGTAGGCCAAAATACTACCCATAACAGCATTACAGAAACCATTCCTATGATAACAACTGCAAAACGTTTTATGTGTTTGGTCTCACTATTCTCCTCTGTTACTGTTGTTAATGGATGTTTACTCTTCCCCGCACTTAGAAAGGCTTCTATGCATGTATGTACCTGTTCTCTCATTCTCTCATAATATACAGAAAATAAAATATTTTTTTACAACATTTTGATAAAATTTGGTGGAAATTTTTGGAAATCTAGATATAGAGTATCAAAGATTTGTTGAAATTTCTGATAATTCCTTAAAAAATACTGAGGAACAAAATGTCCTATGTCAACACAAAGATTTAAAACAAATCTTGCACGTGAAGCAAAAAACAAACTTTATTGTCTTTCATTAACAACAAAATGATTGATACAGTCTTCAAAATCTTCAGTTCTGGATTTACAAAATTTTGTTTTTCTTGGCTGCTACACACACAGCTCTTCAAAAACAAACTGTGCTTCACACTATCTTTTTTCTGTCTTACAAGTCTTCTCGCTCACTGTCTTTTTCACACTATAAAAAATTTCGCACTGCTATCTTATATCTATGTTGTAAACATATATGTTTACAACATGTATGAAAAATAAACCTAAGTTTATCCTTTTGATTAAAAACTATCGTTGGTTTATTATAAAACTATATTAAAACATTAAAACATTAAACCAAAATTTTAAAACCCTATAACATTATTTCGCAAAACATTTCAATACGATGCGATGGGATTTATCGCATCGATTAGCCCACCGGATGACTGTACACCCAAGCCTTGCGAAAGAGCGTCATTAGTTGGAGGTGGATGAGCTGGCAGAGGTGGTCCTCCCTTATCACGTGGTTGCGGAGGTGAGCTGACGTAGGCTCGAAACTATGCGATATGGTTTTGATTGGTTGCGGGTGTTGACATGGCATGGTGAGGTTTGGAGTTATCGTGCAGGTTGGAGACGGATGACGTCGGCACAAAGTTCATGCGATGAACTCTTATTAGTTGCGGGGATAGTGACGTGGAACAGTGTAGGGCTCCACATAAATGTCAGGGGGCATTTAAATTCAAATGTATGGCGTGTATTTTGAATGCGGTAGGTGCAGAGGCTTAATGGTGCTGCGATAACATGGTTTGCACCACAATTTGGTAAATCAGAAGAGGTCTACAGATTGTAAACAAAATCGGTGTTGCAGGGATTTAAAACACAAAATTGAATGCATGGTAGAGTGCAAAACTAAAACAAGTTTTCAGCTGCTCCTGTCCTTCAAAAATTCACATCAAAATTGAATTGTTGTTGTCCTCCTACTCAGGTTGCAGTTGGGGTTATCTCCAACACTCCCCCTTAATCAAAACTGTTTCTTTCATACATTCCCAGACATTTTCTGAGATAATTAAAACTTTTCTGCCCTAATGGTTTTGTTAAGATATCAACAAACTGTTCTTTTGTTCTATAGTGTTGCAAAACAATTTCTCCATTGTTCACTAATTCCCTGATGTAGTGATACTTTGCATCAATATGTTTGGTTATTTTATGAAACACTGAATTCTTGGATAAAGCTGTAGCTAAGCTATTATGACAATAAATTGTTGTGCCTTTTACCTATTCATGACACAAACTTCTCATCCATACTACGTGACATGCTGCTGTTGTAGCTGCCACATACTCTGCCTATGCTATGATAAAGCCACAATTGGCTATTTCTTAGAAGCCCATGAGATGGCTCCTGATCCCATATGAAAAACATATCCAGAAGTGATTTTCTTTTCATCTATACTTTTAGCTTAATGACTGTTAGTATATCCAACTAATTCAAAATTTTCTGAAGAGGTGTATAAAATACAATACCTTTTTGTTCCTTTCACATACCTCATAACTCTCTTTGCTGCTTGCCAATGTGCCTCCTTTGGCCTTTCCATAAATCGAGAAATTAAACTTACAACATGCATATTACCTGGCCTAGTTGCAGTCAAATACATAAGGCTGCCAACTATGCTCTTATATAAACTTGGATCAAAATCCTTGCTGCTGTCTTCTTTGCTCAGTTTCAATCCCATCACTGTAGGAGTAATTGTTTCTTTGCAATCCTGCATGTTAAATCTTTCCAAAAATTCTTTCACATAATTTTCTTGAGAAATAAAAATCTTATTTTCATTTTTCTCTACTTCTATTCCTAAGAAGTATCTCAACAATCCCATATCAGTAATCTCAAATTTTTCTTTCGTGACTGTCTTAAAATTTTTAATGAGGTGAGCATCATTACCTGTGAATATAACATCATCAATAGACAATACAATAATGAGCATCTTACCATCTTTTTCTTTGATATATAATGTGGGTTCTCCTTCACATTTATCAAACCCATTTTCCAATAGATAGGTATCTATCCTACTGTACCATGCTCTTGGTGCTTGTTTCATCCCATACAGAGCTTTCTTCAATTTTCATACTTTGTGATCTTCGCCTTCTTTCTCATATCCCAGAGGTTGTTCAACATATACCTCTTCCATCAATACTCCATTTAGTAATGTTGATTTTACATCCATTTGGTAAACTTTCCATTTGTGTTGTGCTGCTATGGACAACACTTCTCTTACTGTTTCCATTCTTGCAACTAGTGCAAAAGTTTCTTCATACTCTCTTCCTTGTTGCTACTTGTAGCCTTGGACAACAAGTCTAGCTTTGTGCCTTTCAATCTTACCTTCAACATTGCTTTTGGTTTTATAAACCCATTTCACTCCAATTACTTCTTTGCCTTTTGGAAGATCAACTAATTCCCATGTCTTGTTTTTCTCTATTGCATTTATCTCTTCATCCATAGCATCTATTCATTTCTTATATTTTACTGCTTCTTAAAAATGAATAGGATCTTTTACATGAAAATACATTGCAAATAAATAGTTCATACTTTCTTCTTTCTCATAAATTTCATTCAGACTTCTGAATCTGGTTCATCTTTCACTTACTGAACTTGTGCTTGTAGAAGCACTCAAATATGCTACTTGTGATGTGCTTGGATAAGCACTGTCATCACCTCTCAAGGGTGTTCTCATACCTGCTTGTGGTGTCTCTTGTTGGCCTTGTGTTGGTGGAGGTGGTGTCGATAATGAGGGATTTCTTTCAGCCATTTCTTCCTCATCTTCATCATGAAACAAACAAGTTTTTACATTTACTGTTTTCTCAATGCTTCCATCCCAAGCTTATTCCTCAATAAGTTGCACATCTCTGATTATAATAAATTTCTTGGTGGATGGGTTATACAATCTGTATGCCTTGGATTCTTCACTGTATCCAACAAATATGCACTTCTCCCCCTTACTGTCCAACTTTTTCCTTAGCCCACACAACCAAAAACTCTCATGTGGGTGACAAATTGTTTTATGCCACTCCATGCTTCTTCCGGAACTCTATTCATAACACTCTTTGTTGGGTATCTATTCAAAACATATGCTGCACAATGTACAACTTCAACCCAATATTCATTTGGCAAATGTTTTTCCTTCAACATGCTTCTTACCATATCCATGATGGTTTTATTTTTCCTTTCAGCAACTCCATTTTGCTGAGGTGTATATCTTGCTGTAAGTTTCTTATGAATTCCTTTTTCTTTGCAAAAACACAAAAATTCTTTGCAGATATATTCTTCTCCTCTATCTGTCCTAAGGACTTTAATATGTTGTCCACTTTGATTCTCAACAAGAGGTGTAAAGTGGAAGAACTTCTCAAACACTTCACTCTTCTACTTCAAGAAATAAACCCATGTTTTTCTTGTGTAATCATCAATAAAGGTCAGCATATAGTGGTTGCCTGCTAATTATGGTGTTTGCATTATTCCACACAAATTAGAATGGACTATTTCTAAGGGTACCTTTTCCCTTATGCTCTTTCCTGATGGAAAGCTTTCTCTGTGTTGCTTGCCCAATATGCAGCCTTCACATAGGCTGTTTGGCTTTTCAATCAATGGTAATCCCTTTACCATTCCTTTTTTGTGCAACAAATTCAGACCTCGAAAGTTGAGATGTCCAAATCTCCAATGCCATAACCAGTTTTCATCCTTTGCTTCTCTTTGGAATGCCTCTTGTGTTACTGGCGCCATTGCAGCTCCTTTCTTCAAATCTTCTCTCATCTTGAGAGGAAACATTCTGTTTCTTGTCGTCTTCACTTTTTCAATCCTTTGATTTCTTGGTGGTATGTCCATGATGGTACATACATGACCTTCAAAGAACACATTTTAGCCTTTTCGAATGAGCTGTCCAATGCTTAAAATGTTACACTTCATACCAGGTACATAGTATACATCTGATATGGTTTTTTTTTTCTCCTTTCTTTGTCAAAACACTTACTCTACCTTTTCCCATGACAAAGAATTTACTATATGTCCCCAGTGTTACTTGAGACTTCCCATTTTCATCTAACATGGAAAAAATAGAAATGTTTCCAATCATATGGTTGCTACATCCTGAATCTAGAAACCATATATCTTCATTCTTCTTTTCAACCATATTACATGCTAAAAATAAATTCTCTTGGCTCAGAGTTTCGTTAGTAAATTTAGCAATGGGTCTACTACCCATGTCACTCTGTTTCTTCCTACATTCATTGGCATAATGCTCATACTTCTTACAGTAATGACATTGGACTTGGGATTTATCATACCTTTTTTCATGTTCTTAATTTTTTCCACCTTGTTGGCTCCTGCCTTGGCTTTGACTCTGACTTTGATTGCTGCCCCCTTCCACTAGTATTTGCAGGGCTGTTTCTTCCTCTGTTTTGGCTTCTGCCTCTACCTTTTCTTCTGTAGTTTGATCTACCTTGACCTCTTCTTCTTCCAAAGGAAATTTGGGTCTTTAAGGCATGCTCCAAAAATGATTTTGTTGTTCTGCTCAATCTTTGTTCATGTGTCATCAATGATGTATGAAGCTCATCAATAATAAACATTGAGAAATCCTTTGTCTCTTCAATGGTTGTTACTATCACATCAAATGTTGAGGGTAATATCCTCAATACTTTCTCCACTATTCTTATTTCATCTATTGTCTCTCCAAGAGATCTCATTTGGGTAAGTAACCCAATCAACAATGTGAAGAATGAGTCTATTGTATCAGACTCTTTCATGCAAATGACTTCAAAATCTCTTCTCATTAATTGAAGCTTTGTTGTATTTACTTCCTCCATTCCTTGATAGGTTTTCTGGAGGGTATCCGATGCATCCTTGGACTTCTTTGCCGATACAATTCTTGGAAATAAGCTTTCATGCACTGCCTGATAGAGATAGAAGAGGGATTTTTAGTCGTTATTCCTATTACTCTTCAGCAAATCTTTCTCTGCCTGTGTCAAGGCATTAAATGCTTGTTCATCTGCTGGTTCTTCTAAGCCATCTTCTATTAGCTTCCATAAATATTGAGAGGCAAACATGGCTCTCATAGTGATTGCCCAATAATCATAGTTCTTCCCATTGAACCATGGGAGTTGAGTATTTCCCATACTCGTGCTTATGCTGGCTTCTACCATTGTTAGCCTTACTGAACTATGCTAAAATTTGATTATGTTTCTTAAACAAAATTTCTCATTTCTAGAGAGATAACCTATGTTTCTAACAACTCTTAAGACTTCTCTTTTACAGTTCTTTGGACTGTAATCTTAAAGAAAACAAAAAAAACTATGTTTTTGATAAATACCTGACTTTGTTAAACTTTCACACTGCTGGTCAAAAGCTTCAACAATCTCCTTCTTCCTTCAGTTTCTTTAGCAACTACTGAGAGCCTGGACTTTCTCCGATACCATGTTGAAATTTCTAATAATTCCTTAAAAAATACTGAGGAGAAATATTTCCTCTGTCAACACAGAGATTTAAAACAAATCTTGCAGGTGAAGCAAAGAACAAACTTTACTAGCTTTCATTAACAAAAAAAATGCTTGATACAGTCTTCAGAATATTCAGTTCTAGATTTACAAAAAAAAAAAAATTCTTGGTTGCTACACACAAAACTCTTCAAAAAAAAACTCTAATTCACACTATCCTTTTTTCTGTCTTACACAATCTTCTCGCTCACTGTCTTTTTCACACTATACAACATTTCGCATTGCTGTCTTATATATATGTTGTAAACATATATGTTTACAACAAATAAACCTAATTTTAGCCTTTTGAATTGAAAACTATCGCTGGCACATTATAAAAATGTATTAAAACATTAAACTGAAGTTTTAAAACCTTATAACATTATTTTGCAAAACATTTCAATACGATGCGATGGGATTTATCACATCGATTAGCCCACTAGATGACTGTACACCCAAATCTTGCGAAAGAGCGTCATTGGTCAGAGGTGGATGAGCTGGAGGAGGTGGGTCTTCCCTTATCGCGTGGTTGCAGAGGTGAGCTGATGTAGGCTCAAAAATATGTGATATGGTTTTGATTGGTTGTAGGTGTTGACATGGCATGGTGGGGACCGGAGTTATCTTGCGGGTTGGAGATAGATGACGTCGGCACAAATTTCATGCGATGAAATCCTATTGGTTGCGGGGATAGTGACGTGGAACCATGGAGGGCTCGACGTAAATGTCGTGGGGCATTTAAATTCAAATGTATGGTGCGTACTTTGAATGCGGTAGGTGCAGAGGCTTAATGATCTGGAGGTAATGTGGTTTTCACTATGATTTGGTAAATCAGAAGAGGGCTACAACCTGTAAACAAAATCAGTGTTGCAAGGATTTAAAACACAAAATTGAATGCACGGTGTAGTGCAAAACTAAAACAAGTTTTCAGCTGCTCCTATCCTCACAAATTCACATCAAATTGAATTGTTGTTGTCCTCATGCTCAGGTTGCAGTAGGGGTTATCTCCAACAAGATTTTGGATCTTCCAAAAATTTGATGATGATAAATCCGTTTCCTAAAAAAACTATATTTTAGCTATTTTTAACCATCACTTAGAAATTTCCGCTCAGTAGAAAACACACTTTTGAAAGGCCCGGATGTCTACTCTCCCTGCCACATTTGAAAGGCAACAAACAATCAACTTGTGGGAAACAGAGTTATGGCTGTCCAACTCTACGTAGTCATCTCACGTTCATACACAACATTGTTATTCTATGTCATCAGTGCAAGTTTCAATTAATTTGTGTAAATACAGAGACTCATGTTGTCTCTCAAGAAACAATTGAAATTTGAATTTGGCTATAAATTATTCCACTCTTTTGTTGAAATCTTCGTCAACTGTAACTACTAGAACTTCCATAACCTTGATCACTTCATGAGGTACTGATTTGCACAAAAAATTATCATTGCACTGAGAGGCGCATTCTACAGCCCAGTATGACCCCACATTTTTACTATGGATATTATTAACTTGCAAATAAGTTTTTGCACAATAACATGGGCCAATACCATGTTTTATTAATACCACATGCCCAAAAACAATAACTCATTTCAAAAATAAAATATTTTATATATATCTTATTTTATTTTTATCTTGTATCTTCTAAATTAATCTGAAAGAAAACATGTATGGGAGTTTGGAGAGATGTTAAAATGTCAGTAAACATTTTGACTTTGTCCAAATAAAATAAAATAAAATAACAAAATTAATAATTATACTTATCAATACAACATTTTGACTAAGTCAAATTGCACAAAACTAAATTCAAATAAAATAAAAACTTTTAGCCAATAATATTAACTTTTGACTAAGTCAGATTGCATTATAACAAAAATAAATTAAACTAAATAAAAAGTTTAATATAATGTAACTAGGTAAAAATAAATTAAAAAAATGAACAACCCTATAAAAAAAAAAAAAAAAGGCCCATGGTATTGTCTCTTGATATTCATGCTGAATATAGCCTATTTAAAAAGGAAAATTAAATTAGCCTAGATCCATCTTAACTATGAATCTACCAAGCGTCTAGAGGGATCAAATCTCTGCATATACAAACCTATTTTAGAGTGAAAAGACATTTGATCCCTCTTGGCGCTTGGTAGATCCGGAGTTAAGATGGATCTAGGTTGATGTAGATTAAATATTCAAATATCTAATGGAAATGAAGCAAGAGTTTCATACTAGTTAAATATAAATTGTACAATGGGTATAAGGATGCCCATGTGCTTATACATCAACATTGTCATGACCCCACACTAGTTGTGACTTCCAACCACACGTGAGCACGGTGCGACACTGCCTAAATTTTTATTTTCAACACTACTCAAGTTTAAAAACTACGTCTAACACCAACACTTAGTCAATTTTCTTAAGTGTTCACTTCTTTCTTAGTTATGCAATGGAAATACACTCATTAAGTTCACTAATCTTCTTTACAATTTTACTTCATAACATGTGTAATATCATCAAACAATAGTAACAACAATGTATACACATTCATGAAGGGAGGGGACAACTCCCAAAATAATTTTGCCCTAAATATAAACTTGTGTAAATATTTTACAATTTTTTACAAAGTTTACATAATTGTGCAGCTTGTCATATATTTTTTCCCAATCCTTGCCAAACCGTGCAGCCTTCTGAACATGCCCTGCCCATAGTGTAGTAGGGACCCTTCAACTCATCGTTTAGCCCATGTCCAACTCATGTCGTTCACTCGATCTATGCAACCTATATCGCGCAGCTCACTCATGTTGTGTAGACTACCCAGGTCATGCAACTCACCCATGTTGTGCATACCACCTGGGTCATGCAGATCACTATTTTCACGCAACAAATATCCTATGATAAACATGTTAAAAAAAATCATTTCTAAAACTCATTCCAAAAACTCGTTCAGGAAAACTCGGTCATGAAAACCTGTGCAGAAAATTCGCTCAATATATCCATTCGACTCACCACCGAACTAACCAAATGCCTCAGACTCGTTTCCTTTGTTTGCCTTCACTCTGCATTTGATGTGTTATGTGAACTTCAAATGAATTAGTGCCTTTGAACGAGTTCCCTTCGTTGAATATATACACTTTTTTTCCTAAACAATTTACCAAATGACATGTTCCTTCACTTCACCCGGTCGACCTCACTCGTTTTCTCCATGTGACCAACCCAACCCATTTTCTCCACTTGACCAACCTGACTTGTGTGACTTGTTTCGTTCAGTTGACCCATTTGATTCATTTCATTCAACCAACCTGAGCCATGTGACTCATTTTTTTTAGTAGACCCGTATGACTTGTGTGGCTCATACGTCCGACTCGAGTGTTTGGGTGGAAACCCTTTGACACCCTCGCATACCCTCGCTTGAATTTTCTGCATGCCCTTGTCACACTTTTCCGCACACCCATCACATGCCTGTTCACACACCTACTACCCGTCACGCCCGTCATATTGGGTGGGCACCAACTGCTATGACATGACCGCCTCACGCATCACACATTTTCAGTTAAATGTGCCCAGGTGACTTGCCCCCCAGTTATGTGTGTGCGCCCCTCCGACTCACCCATGTGTTTTCAATTAAATGCACCCATCGTCTGAGTTTGGTTTTTCAACTCTCCCCGAGTTGGTGGGTTTTCACGAGCGCAAGTCCAACATGAGGCCCTGACATCCTCCCCTACTTTTAAAAGGTTGTTTCCCTTGACAACACCATCCTGAAAAATTCCATTTCGAAGACCAAATGTCACAAAGTGTCACCGAATCCAACGTCAATTTTTCCTTTGGCATGAAATCCCTACTCTCATCCCAAAAATTCCCACCAAGACTCATGACTCTATGTGGGAAAGACTCCTCAGTCCATGGTCATTAACCACAACTCCTCACAATACTTCATACTACCCGATCATGTTCAAGGCTTCTCCCTCCAACTTAGTTTCATGCTACAGTCACAACTCATATCGTTTCAATCCACCATGTATCATCATTATGTGAATTTTTGCTATAATAATCCAACTCATCTTCACCATGCATCTGTGAACTTGCACAGCCCCATGACTCAAAATAGTTGGATGGCCAATACAACCATCATCCAAATCCATGAGAATGCACCTCCTCATGCCCTCATTGCTCACCCCTGTCGTGAAACTCACTCGTGTCATGCAGACCACCCAGGTCATACAACTCATTCGTTTTTCATAGAAAAACTCGTTTGATAAACCCGTTCATAAAAACTTGTTTCAAAAACTTATTTAGGAAAAATCGTTCCAAATTTTTTTTCAAGAAAACTCATGCAGGAAAAATTCGTTCAGGATTTTCGTTCAACCTGCCTGGGTGGGCACATGCCCTGTGACACCTTCGCATGCCCTGTGATTCACCCAAATTACCTAAATGCCTCAGACTCATTTCCCTCATTTTCCTTTGCTACGCTCTTGATGTGTTATGTGAACTGTAGATGGATTGGTGCATTTGAACCATTTCCCTTCTTTCAATATATAAAATCATTTTCCCAAACAACTTACCAAACGACGTGTCCATTCACTTCACCCAGTCGACCCAACCCTTGTGAATTGTTTCATTCAGTCGACCCGTGTGACTCGTTTCGTTCAGCCAGCCGGTGTGACTCGTGCAAATCACATGATCGACCCGACTCATTCCTGTGGATGCCCTATGACACCCTCACTTGTCCTACCCTATGAACTGTTTGTATGCTCGTGTCACATTCGTTCGCACACCTGTCGCAAACCAAATCACACGCCCACTACACGTCGCACCCATCGTGTTGGGAAAGGCCTTGACAAGCATAGATCCATATTAACAACAGATCTAACATGAGCCTAGAGGGATCAAATTTCTTCCAGTGCAAACTTGTTTTAGAGTGCAAAAACAATATGCAAATTTTTATTGTTTAAATTGTAATTTTGAATGTCATAGAGATTACATAACATGTGTAATGAACTAGTTTTTTTGTTAGTAATATATTTTAAGTATACACCAATATTAATTCATATTGAAATATTTTATTCATAACCCACATTGGATATTTTATTTTATAAAACATTAAAATATTTTCTTTTAACATTTTCTTTTCGAGTGTTCAAATATTTTTGAAAAATATAAGGTTTAAGCATCTAAGGTGAGTAAGATGCTTAAACCTTATATTTTTATAGGGATTTAAGGTTTGATTGAGTTTAAGATGTGATGAAATGTTGGAGAAACAACTGACAAAGGCATGCGGAGGTGCATTGTCATGGATTTGGATGCTGATTAGACTGATCATCCAACTAGTTCGAGTCATAGGGGCACGCAAGTGCATGGATGCATGGTCAAGCTGAGTTGGAGTATTATAGAAACAGTGCAGATGATGATGACACATGGTGGATTAACACAATATGAGTTGCGACCATAGCATGCAGCTATGTTGGAGGGAGTAACCTTCCACATGATGGGGAAATATGGAGGATTGCGATGAGTTATGGTTGATGACCATGGATTGTGGAGTCTTTCCTGCACAGAGTCATGAACCTTGGTGGGGTTTCATGTGATGAGAGTAGGGAGTTCATGCAGTAGGGACGATTGGCGTTGGATCTGGTGACACTTTGCAACATTTGGTGTTGGCAATGAAGTTTGTCGGGATGGTGTTGTCGATGGCGACAACATTTAAAGTAGGGGAAGATGTTAGGCCTTGAATTTGGACAAGGGCCCATGACAACCCACCAACTCGGGGAGAGTCGAAAAACCAAACTCAAGCGATGGGAGCGTTTAACGGAACACACATGAGAAAGTCGGAGGGGCACATGCACATAACTGAGGAGTGTAATGGATGAGGCAAACGCATCGTAGTGGTGGGCTCCCGCCTAGTATGACGGGTGCAACATATAGCAGGCATGCAAACGGGTGTGCAGTTGGGTGTGCGATAGGCATGTAAACGAGTGTGACATGAGTGTAAGAAAAGTTCGGGCATGGGCATCCATCGGAACGAGTCGGGTCAGCCATGTGAGTTGCATGAGTCACACAGGTCGGCTAAATGAAACGAGTTACACGGGTTGACTGAACGAAACAATTTACACGGGCTGGGTCGGCTGAATGAAACGAGTCAAATGGGTCGGTTGAATGAAACAAGTCACACGAGTTGGGTCGGTCGGGTAGAGCAAGCGGGTTGGGTCGGTAGAGTAAAGTGAACAGACACGTTGATTTGTAAATTGTTTGGGAAAATAAGTGTATATATTGAATGAAGGGAACTCATTCAGAGGCACCAATCCATTTGCAGTTCACATGACACATCAAGTGCAGAGAGAAGGAAAATGAAGTAAACGAGTCTGAGGAATTCAGGTAGTTTGGGTGAACCATAGGGCATGCAAGGTCACAATAGCACTTGTACCCACCCAGGTAGGCCAAACAAAAATCCTCAATGACTTTTTAACATGAGTTTTCCCGAATGAGTTTTCCTGAATGAGTTTTTGGAATGATTTTTTAAAATGAGTTTTTCTGAAGAAGTTTATCAAACGAGTGAGCTTAACGACCCAGCTGGTATGCACAACACGGGTGAGATGCATGACATAGGCATTATGCACGACACGAGTGAGCTACACAACCCACAATACACAGAGCCGGTGAGTTGCATGAGTTAGGCTTGGCTGAATGGCGAGTTGAAGGGTCACTGTTGCACGATGGGAAATGCATGTTTGGAAGGGTACAAGGTTTTGTAAGGATTGGACAAGCCTGAATGAAAGACTGCAAAATTGTGTAAACTTTGTAAAATTTTGTAAAATATTTACATAATTTTATATTTGCGGAAGACTTATTTGGGAAGTTTCACCCTCCATTCATGAATGTGTATACATTTTTGTTACTTTTGTTTGATGATGTTGCATGTTATGAAGTAAAATTGTAAAGAAGATAAGTGAACTTAATGAATGTATTTACATTGCATAGCTAAAAAAGAAGTGGACACTTAAGAAAATTGACTAATTTTTGGTGTTAGGTGTAGTTTGTAAACTTGAGTAGTGGTGAAAAGAAAAAGTTATGTGGTGCTGCACTGTGCTCACATATGGTTGGAAATCATCAATAGCGTGGGGGCGTTAAAATGCTGATGTATAAGCACATGGACATCCTTATACTCATTGTACATTCTATATTTAACTAGTATGGAAACTCTTGCATCATTACCATTATATATTTTAATATTTAATCTACACGAGCCTAGATCCATCTTAACTCAAAATCTACTTAGTGCCGAGGGGGATCAAATCTCTTTTCACTCTAAAAGAGGTTTGTATATAAAGAGATTTGATCCCCCTAGGTGATTGGTAGATTTAGAGTTAAGATGGATCTAGGCTCGTCTAATTTTCCTTTTGAAATAAGCTATATGTTTGTTTCATATTTAATTTAGAAGATATAAGATAAAAATAAAATAAGATATATATAAAATATTTTGATTTTGAAATGAGTTATGGTTTTTGGGCATGTGGTATTAATAAGTGATGGTATTGGCCCATGGTATTGTAAAAAAGCCTATTTGCAAGTTAATAATATCTATAGTAAAAATGTGGGTAAATATACATGGTTCAAAATCTTATTATATAGTAAGAATTAAGTTTTTATGTGCTTATTAATTAAATTTAAATATAACTATAAAATAATTTTTTAAACCACTACATCTCCCTAATTCCTTTTTGCTTTTATATTTAATTTAAAAAATATTATAAAATTAAATTAAACTATAATATTTAAAAATTTGTTAACATATATAATTTTTTTACATTATATCATTAGATCTAAGACAGACATTTCCATTTCCCTAGAGAGTTGTAAAAAGCCTCTTACTTTAGGCATAACGTGAAGTATTAAAGAATCCAAATATGCAAATATCTACTCATTATTAGAAATTTCCAAAGATGCAAATTGCCTCTCAGCCCAATAAATTCTTACTTCAGGCACAACGTGAAGTATTAAAGGATCCAAAGATGCAAATATTTACTCATTATTAGAAATTTCCAAAGATGCAAATATTAAAAAATCCTATTTAACTTTTACAAATGTTCATTTCTCTTCGCCTTCTGCGCTTTCATACAATGATTTGCTATAGATCCAATGTAAATCTTCATACGGTGGCACACCATACAGTAGGGCAAGTACTTTGGATATAATTGAAAACAGTGAAAAAAAGATAAATCATTTAGAAAAACAAAACAAACAAACACTTGCTTATAATATAAATGGATAATGCCTATTATGAATTAGTATTCTATTTTTGTCACCCTTAACATAATTTTTTCAAAACATAAATATACGCAAGCAATCCAAAAAAATCAAACAACTTACAACAATCTCCATAATGAAATTTTCATATCCAGATAGTGTTGCTGCAAAATGGTTTGGAAGAACAATCTTATTTGTTGAAATATCGACTACATGTTGGAAAATTTCCTTTGACCAGTGTGAAACAATGGATTCATGTGTGGATAAAGAGAATTTTTCAAATTCCTTGCGGAAAAACATAGTGTCAATGGTGCTATGAGAATACTAGACCTCGCTTTCACTAACTTGAGGTCCTCTAACACCTCTTGAGGATCTGATTTGAAAGCAATGTCAATGGTGCTCTGAGAAGATTGGCTCTCCCTTTCACTAACTTGAGGTCCTCCAACACCTCTTGAGGAATCTAATTTGATACTAGTATGCTCTGTGAAAGGTGAAAAATTCGATGATGCCTAAGAGCCAGTAGTGGTAGCCCCTTTCACATTACAAAACGAAAATTCAACTCGATGCAACAAATTTCAAATTCAATTCTACGCGTGGGGAGGTACTAAATTTAAAATTCAAATCAACCCAAGAAGATTTGTACAACTGCCGAAAAATGAAATTGTTAGATAATCGAGGCTGTCATAAAGTTTTAAAATTCATATTTGTACAACTGTTGGAAAATGAAACTGTCAAATAATAGAGGCTGTGAAAGTTGCCAAAATATGGATGGCATGTATGCATGAGCATCCATAGACATGTCACGTCTAACTCCAAAAATTCGTAGTATAGACTACTCCATTTTAAGATCATTGCGGGGAAGGATCAACAAACATAGGTATGACTGGTCAAATCTACATAGTCAGGTCACGTACATGGCACATGGCAGGTCGGCTATATTTAATTAAGGTGTAGTTTAATTTATAGTTGAAATAGATTTTTTCATGGTAATTTTATAAAACAATTTTAAGAAAAAATGTAATTTTTAGTTATTTAAAATGTATTTTTTAATGTATAAATAGATTCAATGGTTCGGCATCATGAAAAAAAATCGCTACACTTAAATTTAAACAACTCAAACTAAAAAAAAATATTTACAAGATTTTAATTAAAATTAACTAGAAAAATATGGTGAAAAAGACCACTTACTCTTTTGACTTGGCATTTAATTAATAATAAATTAGTTTAAAATTTAATATTCATCTGGTCACTAATTTCAATGGTTTCGTTGCTAATTCCAATTTTTTCAGTCGTTATCTGTATGAGAGCTTATTAATTCTAATTCTGTGTTTTCCTTTTTGTGAGACCTCGACCTTTCTGGCAACTTATAACTATAAAATAAAATTGATGAAAAAAATATTATAAATATTCAAAGCTAGCTGAATGAGACCCTAAGATTCAAGAAATGAATGCATTTGAATCACAATAATGTTGGAAATTAATTCCAATTGCTGCACAAACAGTAGAAGGACAAGAACTTATTGTTGATGGGAGTTCTTGAAAGATGACGACAAAAATTACCAGTCCCGATTTGCACTTCATGCAACCTCATTCTTATCTACAGCACCTACCGCATTAAACACTACACCAACCACATTTGATTTTAATTAAATTTTCAACAACCACAATTTTTTCGGCATCAAGCTTGAGCCGCGAAAGGGAAAATTAACCCACCGGAGAAGGTGACATCACCTTCCTCCGGACCAATCGAAAGAACTCTGTGGGGCAAAGAAAAAGGATTTTGGAAAGTATTTAGACTCCACAGAATATGGAATGAATGAATTTTTAATGTTTTGTTTTTATTTTCCGCAACATAGTTTTGTTTTGTTTTAAAGGAATTTAGGTTATAAATATTTGTTTTATATAATATATATTGTAAATATATAATATTGACAATATATATATAAACATTGTAATAGAAAACAAGTACCGCATATTGACTGTGTGTATTGAAATTTCTTGCCCGAAGGAAGAAAAGAAAAACAGAGAGACAAAAATCATAATTTGAATAGCACTGCGTGTGTAGCAGTCAGCAAAGTCATTTTTTTTGTAGACCAGAACAACTACAGTTCTAAAGGATCCATTTGTAATAGTTTTGAAGTTTAATAAAACATATTCTTTACTCCATACACCTCTCTGTACATGAATTTTATTTAAATATATGTGTTTAAAAGAGGGATTTTTTTTGTTCCTCTGTGTGTTCAGAATACTCAGAAATTTCAACATGGTATCAGAGCTAGTCCAGGCTCTTTGTGTTTGAAAAAGAAGCTGAAGGAAGGAAGAAGAAGCTTGTTGAAGATTTCTCCAACAGAGTGAAGGTTCAGCAAAGCAAGGTATTTATCCAAAACATATTTTTGTGTTTGTTTTAAAGAGTGCAGTCCAGAGAAGTCTCTTGAAGACAGAGTTTATCTCTTAAGAAGAGAGATAGTTTGTTTAAAAACACAGTCAAATTTTAAAGCATATTTCAAAAAGCTAGCTATGGCAGGAGCCAACACAAGAACGAGTATGGGAAATACTCAACTCCCACATTTCAATGGGAAGAACTATGACTATTGGGCAATCACAATGAGAGCCCTGTTTGCCTCTTAAGATTTATGGGAGCTAGTTGAAGATGGTTTAGAAGAACCAATAGATGAACAAGTATATAATGCCTAAACACAGACAGAGAAATATTTGCTGAAGAGTAATAGGAATAAGGACTCAAAATCCCTCTTCTATCTCTATCACACAGTGCAAGAAAGCATATTTCCAAGAATTGCAACAGAAAAGAGGTCCAAGGATGCATGGGATACCCTTCAGACAGCCTATCAAGGAATGGAGAAGGTAAAGACAACAAAGCTTCAATTAATGAGAAGATATTTTGAAGTTATTTGCATGAAAGAATCTGATACAATAGACTCATTCTTCACATTGTTGATTGGGTTGGTCACCCAAATAAGATCTCATGGAGAGACAGTAGAAGAATGAAGAATAGTGGATAAAGTGTTGAGGAGCCTACCCTCAAGATTTTATGTGATCGTAACAACCATTGAAGAGACAAATGATCTCTCATTGTTTACTATTGATGAGCTTCATGCATCATTGATGACACATGAACAAAGATTGAGTAGAACAAAAAAATCACTTTGGAGCATGCCTTCAAGACCCAAATGTCCTTTGGAAGAGGAAGAGGTCAAGGCAGAGGAAACTACAGAGAAAAAGGAAGAGGCAGAAGCCAAAGAAGAGGAAGAAATAGCCCTGCAAATACAAGTGGAAGGGGCAGCAACCAAAGTTAGAGTCAAAGCCAAGGTATCAGCCAACAAGGTGGACAAAATCAAGCACATGGACAAAGCTATGATAAATCCCAAGTCCAATTTCATTACTGTAAGAAGTATGGCCATTATGCCAATGAATTTAGAAAGAAACAGAGTGACATGGGCAATAGAGCCAGTGCTAATTTTACCAAAGAAAATCTTAGTCAAGAAAATTTGTTTTTAGCTTGTAATTTGGCTGAAGAAAAGAATGAAGATATATGGTTTCTAGATTCAGGATGTAGCAACCATATGACTGGAAACATTTCAATGTTTTCCATGATTAATGAAAATGTAAAGTCTTAAGTAACATTGGGGATAGAAAATAAAGTCTTTGTCATGGGAAAAGGCAGAGTAAGTGTTTTGACAAAGAAAAGACAAAAGAGATCCATATCAGATGTATATTATGTGCCTGGTATGAAGTGTAACCTTTTGAGCATTGGACAACTCATTCAGAAAGGCTACAATGTGTTCTTTGAGGATGATGTATGTACCATCATGGACATACCAGCCAACAAACAAATAATTTCACAAGTGAAGATGACAAGAAAGGAGCTGTAATGGCAGCAGTGACACAAGAGACATTCCAAAGAGAAGCAAAAGATGAAAACTGGTTATGGCATTTGAGATTTGGACATCTCAAATTTTGAGGTCTGAATTTTTTGCATAGAAAAGGAATGGTAAAGATATTAACATTGATTGAAAAGCGAGACAACATATATGAAGGCTGCATCTTGGGCAAACAAGAGAGAGAAAGCTTTCTATCAAGAAAGAGCATAAGGGAAAAGGCACCCTTAGAAATTGTCCATTCAGATTTGTGTGGACCAATGCAACCACCATCATTAGCAGGAAGCCACTATATGCTGACTTTTATTAATGATTTCACAAAAACATGGGTTTATTTCTTGAAATTTAAAAGTGAAGCGTTTGAGAAATTCTACCACTTTAAATCTCTTGTAGAGAATCAAAGTGGGTATCATATTAAAGTCTTTAGGACTGACAGAGGAGGAGAATAGATCTCCAAATAATTTCTACGTTTTTGCAGAGAAAATGGAATTAACAAATAATTTACAGCAAGGTACACACCACAACAAAAAAATGTTTCTTAAAGGAAAAACCGAACCATCATGGACATGGTAAGAAGCATGCTGAAGGAAAAACATTTGCCAAATGAATATTGGGGCTGAAGTTGTACACTGTGCAACATATTTATTAAATATATGCCCAACAAAGAGTGTAATGAACAAAGTTCCGGAAGAAGCATGGAGCAGCATGAAACATCATGTCACCCACATGAGAGTATTCGGTTGTGTGGCTTATGCACACATTCGGGATCAGCTAAGGACTAATTTGGACAATAAAGGAAAGAAGTGCATATTTGTTGGATACAATGAAGAATCCAAGGCATATAGATTATATAACCCATCCACCAAGAAATTTATGATAAGTAGAGATGTACAATTTATTGAGGAAGAAGCTTGGGATGGAAGCATAGAGAAAACAATGAATGTTAAAAGTTTATTGTCTCATGATGATAATGAGGGAGAAATGGTTGAAAGACATCCCTCATTAGCAGCAACACCTCCACCAACACAAGGACAACAAGGGACACCACAAGCAGGTATGAGAACACCCTTGAGAAGTGATGACAGTGCTTCTCCAAGCACATCACAAGGAGCAGATTTGAGTGCTTCTACAAGCACAAGTACACCAAGTTAAAGAGGAACTAGATTCAAAAGTCTAAATGAAATTTATGAGAAAGAGGCAACAAATGAAGGTATGAACTCTTTATTTGCATTATACTGTCATGTAGAAGATCCTATTCATTTTGAAGAAGCTGTAAAAGATAAGAAATAGGTAGATGCTATGGATGAAGAGATTAATGCCATAGAGAAAAATAATACATGGGAATTAGTTGATCTCCCAAAAGGCAAGGAAGTGATTGGAATTAAATGGGTTTATAAAACCAAGAGCAATGCTGAAGGTAAGATTGAAAGGCACAAGTCCAGACTTGTTGTCAAAGGCTACAAGCAGCAACAAGGAAGAGATTATGAAGAAACATTTGCACCAGTTGCAAGAATGGAAACAGTAAGAGCAGTGTTGTCCATAACAACATAACTGATCTGAAAATGAAACTATTTGTATCTGTTGTTCAAAGTATCCATTTCCATTTAATTAAGTGTGCAAAGTGTTTATCATGTCTTGCAATTTAAACAAAGTGTTTTTGGTAACTGTTTTTAAGTTTATGTGTGAGGGAATGTTAATTAAAATTACTATTTAACATCTTAAATCAGAAATACACAGTAGCATAACTTCACCATAACAATACAACAACATGATGAGGCAGTTCAACCCTCTTGGGCTACATCTGCTGGGTCCAAGGCTCCCGATGGGCATGTCCTTGCTCTATTAAGTTGCTCAAATTGGTTTTACAGTGAGAAATATGTCTAAATAGACAGAAAAAATTGTGAAATTGAATTTAGAAAACAGAAATAAGCTAATATTGGCTTTTATTTCACCTCAAACAGTGAAGTGTAGCCCAATGCAGCTCCATTTCCCTCATGGCCCTAATGGCTCTCCAAGCTTCCCTGAAGCAAAAATCCCTAAATAACACCTATTTTGGCTCTACAGCCTATCCCAAACACTCCAAAATGCTTATAATACCAAAAATTGACCAAAATTTTGTCCAAATTGGTTCAATATTGGGAAAGTTATGACCTCCACAATTTTTTTGCCCAATGTCTCTTGGAAAACCCACCAAATCTGGATGAACTCCAGTTAAAGCCACCAGAATTGGCAGACATGTCAAACAGGCAGAACCGCGCTACTAATTTTGTGGAGGCATTTATTTTAACTTTTATTTGAACTAACTGTTCACATGCGGAAAATCCGGACAGTTTCCGTTGGCGGTTAATACCAAACCCACGCCCCTGGACATAGCCTTTAGGTTATATGCGATGAGGGCTAGCACCCGGGGGCTTAGCTCCTCTGGTTTTATAGGGCTTAGCCCTTGGTCCTGGCGTGAAGTCACGGGGTCTTCTACCCTTAAGCCCTGAGGGCTAAACTCTTATCTCCACCCGTTCAAACTGTGATACGACCCGACTCGCCCGTTGAGTGACCCTTGGGCGTTCAGGTCGGGACGACCTCTACTCGAACGATGACCCGTTCACACCTGCATGAGGAATAACCCATACCCATTCATTGCTGCAGGAGGGCCACTAAAAGCTGACCCATATATGTTCAGGTCGGGTTGTGCCCGACTGACCCAAACACGTTCAGCTCGGGTCAGGTTTGCCCACCAGTCATTTTTTTAAACAAGACTTGAACCATAAGTCTGGGGCCACATGGCAGCCTCCAGGCAGGCCACATGGCACCCTCTGATAGGCCACCAAAAACCATATAAAAAAATGAAAATTTTCCATAAAAATTTTCTGAAATGACAATTTTGTTTTGTTCAAAAGTCATGTTTTGAAGGTTATTGGGCAACTTCAAACTTCAATATCTTTCACATACGACATCGGATTTGAGTCCTGTTTGTGGTGCCAGAATCAAAACAACGAGGCCTATCCATTTGTTCAAGTTGCAACCAATTCTGAGTAGTTCCAATTTTGAGCATTTTTTTCTCCTTGGACATGATCACCTGATCACACCTCCCCATTGGGAAGCTTTTGGACCGCAAAAGCCTTCAATTACCTGTTAAGAAGATGAGGGTACATATACCTCACCTTTTTCACCTCCATCCATTTTTCCTTACTCGGTTTGCTGCCGTTAAGACCAACCCGTGTAAGGCAAAATGGATGGAGGTGAAAAAGGTGAGGGATATGTACCCTCATCTTCTTAATAGGTAATTGAAGGCTTTTGGGGTCCAAAAGCTTCCCAATGGGAGGTGTGATTAGGTGATGATGTCCAAGGCAACATCAACAATACAAGTGGAAATTTTACCAAATGAATGTGAAATCAACATTCCTAAATGGAGTATTGATGGAGGAGGTATGCAAATTGAAGAAATCTATGTATGGGCTGAAACAAGCACCAAGAGCATGGTATAGTAGGATAGATGCCTATCTACTGGAAAATGGGTTTGAAAAATGTGAAGGAGAACCCACATTATACATCAAGGAAAAATATGGTAAGATGCTCATTGTTGTTTTTTATGTTGATGATGTTATATTCAAAGGTAATGATGCTTACCTCATTGAGAATTTCAAGACATTCATGAAGGATGAATTTGAAATGACTGATATGGGATTGCTGAGATACTTCTTAAGAATAGAAGTAGAGAAAAATGAAAATAAAATTTTTATTTCTCAAGCAAAGTATGTTAAAGAAGTTTTGGAAAGATTTAATATGCAGGATTGAAAAGAAGCAATTACTCCTACAGTGATAGGATTGAAACTGAGAAAAGAAGAAAACAACAAGGATTTTTATCCAAGTTTGTATAAGAGAATAGTTGGCAGCCTTATGTATTTGACTGCAACTAGGTCGGATATTATGCATGTTGTAAGTTTAATTTCCAAATTTATGGAAAGGAAAAAGGAAGCACATTGGGAAGCAGCAAAAAGAATTTTGAGGTATGTGAAAGGAACAAAGAGGCATGGAATTTTATATACCACTTCAGAAAATTCTGAACTAATTGGATATACTATCAGTAATTGGGCTGGAAGTATAGATGACAGGAAAAACACCTCTGGATATGTTTTTCATATGGGATCAAGAGCCATTCCATGGGATTCTAAGAAACAACCAAATGTGGCTTTATCAACAACAGAGGCAGAGTATGTGGCAGCTACAGCAGCAACATGTCAAGCAGTTTGGATGAGGAGAATGTTGAGAATTTTGTGTCATGAACATGTAAAAGGCACAACAATGTATTGTGATAATAGCTCAGTTATAGCTTTATCCAAGAATTCAGTGTTTCATAAGAGAACGAAGCACATTGGTGCCAAGTATCACTACATCAGAGAGTTAGTGAGAAATGGAGAAATAGTTATGGAGCATTCCAGAACAGAAGAGCAGTTTGCTGATATTTTAACAAAACCATTGGGGCAGAAGAGTTTTAATTATTTAAGAAAATGTCGGGGCATGGAAGAGAACATCAGTTGTAATTAAGGGGGAGTGTTGGAAATGAATTCCAACTGTCACACAGACAGCATAAGGACGAGAAATTAATGTTGATGGGAGTTCTTGAAGGATGGCGACAACAATTACTAGTCCCGATTTGCACTTCACGCAACCACATTCTTATCTGCAACACCTACAGCATTAAAAATTACACCAACAAAAATTTCTTCGGTAGCAAGCTTGAGCTGCGAAAGGGAAAATTAACCCACCGTAGAAGGTGATGCCACCTTCCTCCAGACCAATCAAAAGAACTCCGTGGGGCAAAGAAAAAGGCTTTTGGAAAGTATTTTGACTCCACATAATATGGAATGAATGAATGTTTAATGTTTTATTTTTATTTGCCACAACATAGTCTTGTTTTCTTTTAAAGGACTTTAGGTTATAAATATTTGTTTTATATAATATATATTGTAAATATAAAATATTTACAATATATATACACATTGTAATAGAGAGCAAGTACCGCATATTAACTATGTGTATTGAAATTTCTTACCCGAATGCAGAAAAGAAAAACAGAGAGATAGAGAGCAGAATTTGAGCAACACTGCGTGTGTAGCAGTCAACAAAGTCTTTTTTTTGTAAACTAGAACAACTGTAGTTCTAAAGGATCCTTTTGTAATAGTTTTGAAGTTTAATACAAACAAAGTTTTTACTCCATCCACCTCTTTGTGCATGAATTTTATTTAAATCTCTGTGTTTAAAAGAGGGCTTATTTTTATTCCTCTGTGTGTTTGGAATACTCAGAAATTCCAACAAATAATATAATAATTTCGCCGTCAGTGCAGTGGAATTATTCGTCAAATTATTTTAATTTTTAATTTCGAGAATATTTTAAAATCGAAAACATTCTTTTGATTTTGAATTTATAAAATATTTTAAAATTTAATGGATAGAAGCAGTTTCTTCTTAACCAAATTTCAAATATTCTTAAAGTTTACTGTACAGACACTTTACAATCGACATAAGGACGTATCCACTATTCTTTAGCATTTACATAGAAATTGTTGGTTGGATCCTTTATATGATGTAGACGACGACGATTTAATATTCGTAGGTCTATTAATTGAGATGACAATGGCTTGATTAGTCACCAGGTATTGTTCATAGTTGATTAATGTGGAATTCAGATATTAGCTGATCATTAATTTATTGAAATAAAGAATTTCTTGATACAGAACCATTTAGTCTTTTAGTTTTTTTTTTTAGTCGAAGAAAAAAATAGAAACATGCTTTCATTAAAAATGAGGAGTATTTTACATTAGCATATGTCTATGGTAGTTCTTGCTTAATTTAGTTTTCTAATTTATTTTTCTAACCATAGATATGAGAAACCATATTATATACTAAAATTGAACCGATAGCACACATAACTAAGAACTTGTTGCAGGGGTATACTCATGAAAAAAAAACAAATATCATCACAAACAAAGAGACAGACAAAATACAAAAAATCCTCTTGGAAGAGGAAAGATATGACTGGAGAATCTATCCTTTAGATCTCAAAATGGCTATGGACACAAATGTTACCATCAACAAAAAATTCATTTGACATATGCCCATGAGAGAGAGCCAAACCGTGCTTGGAGAGAGCATCTGCCTCAAACTTCAAATCCAAGTGTCCATCTAGCACCTCTGAAGTTTGGGAACATAGATTGCCTATTATTAGAAAGTCATTCATTGAGAAACTACCATCTCTAGTGCTAGAAAAGGAAGAAATTTGGTAAAGTTATGTTGTTGGATTCTCATTTGAGAGAGTGAAAGTATTGATATGTTGCTGGTATGATGTTGGATGTGATGAGGCTGGAATGAAGCTGGAGCCGGTTGGAAACAAACCGATCGATTGGTTGTAACCTCCCCCTTCTACTCTTTAATAAATATTGTTGTTCATTTTCCCATACATATGTATCTATTTCTTGTGCAATGTATTCTTGAATGAAGTATGTATTTCATATCTAATATATTTGATTGAGTAAGATAAGTAGATATATGTGTATTGCATGTTTTTTTGCTGTTCTCTGTTTGTGTTTGCAAGAATCATTCTGGCGTTTTGAGTTGGATTGAGAGCGACGACAACAATGACAGAAGGAGAAGGAGAAGTGATTGAATCACAAGTAGGCTCCTTTACCATTATGTATATCTTCTTGTTTTAGAGAAAGTGATAGTAATTATTTCCTCTGTTGCTCTAAGTGACTATCACCACACTTAGGGAATTTGGTTTATTCATAGATCACAATTCTGCATAACAAATTGGTGACTCTACTGGGGATGCATCCTATCATTCCTGGTGTTTTTTCCTTTGCTTATCCTCATTAGTAGCATCTACTTTAAATTATTATAAATTTGAATGAAGGAATTGCATTACAAGTGTGTTCTTCTACTTGGTTTTTCAATCCATGCTGTGTCCAACGCACTGTTGGTCAAGACACAATGCATTGTAGTGCACTGTCTCCCACTGAGGGGTGCTTTGCAATGCACTTTCTCCCCTTAGAGACTACGTTGGCCACTCAACCAACCAAATTCCATGTAATTTTTTCATTTCTATCATTCTCAGCCATTTGTTTGATGTATTCTAAGATGTCTAATACCTCTTAGAGGCGAGTAAACTTTCCTAATTCTTCCTCCTTTGAAAAGTATATTTGTTCAATGTCTCTTTAGTGTTTTTATTTATCATTGGAAAATCAAATTCAAGGTATTTTATTTCTGCATTAGATTAGTTTGTTTTCATAAAGGAAATTGTTGTGTCATTCATCATTTCCTGTAGGAAAAAAATGCAGTTCCATTCTTCATTTTTTCCTAAAAGAGAAATTGTTGTTTTATTCCTCGTTTCTCAAAGAAGAAAACACTTGTTTTATTGATTGATGCATATAGTTTCCTTTCTTACATTCACATTAAGGGAACTGAAAAGAAAAAAATGCATGTGCATATAGTGAATTGTGTGTGTTGCTTAGGAACAAGTTAGGAAAGCTGCATTTTATTTTGTGGTCTTTGTTGTTTGCTCAAAAACTGATTGCTCTTTTCCTCGGTAGCTAGGATTTCATTAAAAAAGCTAAATTGAAAAGTTTTCTTATCATTTAGTTTGCATTTGTAGGAATTTCCATCACATCATGCAGTGAACCTCAAAGACAAACTTTTAAACAAGATCAACATAAAATTTACATCAAGTTACCTAAGAAATCATTAGAACATTAAAGATAACATTTAGAAGGTCTAGGCTAGAGACGTGTTCCGACGTCATTACACATAGCAGTTGTCACTAACTTGTCTGCGATACATTTTGAATGTGATACCTCACTCCACGTATGTAATTATATCGGAGCTCGTCCACCTAACTTCGGGTATATAGTGCGGTATTATAGTATGAAAAGTATAAGGGGGTTCTCTCACTGTGTAGTTTCACATTAGACATCACTAATACGGACTTGGGCCTACATGTACCTTCAAGTGTATTTGGGAGGACAACTTTAGGTTTCTATCCATCCATAGGTAACCGAGTCAGCCACCTTGTAACTTGTGATACACCGAACACAACATTCGAGTAGATTTCCTACCAATACTTCTTGGTTCGCTAGGAGGTATTTTGTAGTTCACAATTACTTGGTAAACCTTTTTCCTAGAATTACCCTTTTATTTTGTTTATTTATTTTTGGTCATAAAATAAATCGGTCATCATGGAAGAAGAACATCTCTTTCCCCATCGCTTGCGTAGAATAGCACTTAAACCACCTTTACCACTGAAGCCATTTTTGGTCGACGAAGGAAACATCGTTCTATCGAAACTAGTACTATCAGTACCTCTAGTGCGACATCATCCTCACATATACTAGAGTCATCTCGAGTTATTTATACAAATACTAGTTCATCTACTATTTTCGAGACAGAGTCCTCACAACTACTTGTGTTAACGATCCATCCAATCAGTGAGACCATACCTCTTGAACCCAACGTTGTTCAACTGGACGTTGATCCAGATCCTGTCATTATTTTACTAAAACATCTGAATCCTAAATTTGAACAACCGAAAGTTTTTCCTGTATCGGTCACCCCATAATCTATTGTAGCCATTGAGTCTCCCATATTGCACAGTCAACCAATTGAAATATACTTCGATCCTGACGGCGAAATCCTTCCACATGGTTTGATTTCGATTGAATAAATTCCACAAGAAGAAATTCCTTTGACTCTAACTCATTTTGGATCAGAGCTTTATCTTTACGAGAATTTTCCTCAATCACCCCACATTTATTTCTTTCATCCAGTGTCTATTTGAGTTCCCATAGATCCTTTAGGGTATACATTGGGTCGAATAACCATGCCTGAGCCAACATCTTTGGCTATACCATCTATTCTAGTTGAGACAACACCTGCTCTTTCTACCCCATCAATTTTCACCACATCACCAAAGTCACACCTATATGGTGGCCCTTCCGTCCCACCTAGTTACCAATCTCTATATGGAACCTTCTCTGATGTATCCTCAAACCCATGGAATTCACCAATTTCATCATCTGGTACTCTATCTGGTACATACATAATGAGTACTGAATGGATTGATCCTTTATATACATAATTAGGGAAATATCAAGATGGTCCATCTGGGTATATTCCATCCAGTAAAATTTCAACTGGACTCCTGACATTTGGAGAACAATATTTTCCATCTTATTATACTCCTTATGCTTGGGGACAACCTATGGTCACCCATTTTGACAGTACTACATCGTTATTTGGTCATCCTACTGTCATAATGACTGTTTGTCAGTGGCATCCCACTCTACCCATCCAACAAGAAACGGTTGTGCAATCATATCAACCAGTTCAACCTGTTGCACCCACATCTACTCCACTTGTTAATACATATTTACCCCTGTTACAGGCTCAAAATGTTGTACCTCAACCATCTCAGGCGGGTCCTTCAACCCATTACCCTCAAGTATTGGGCCCTCAGACTCCAACTCCTTCAGCTGGTTTACAACAACCACCTATATCCATAATTATTTATTCACAAACTAGATTACCATATTATGGGATTTTTCATACACAACCGGTTTATACCTATTAACAACCGAATCCAAGCTATTCAAGTTTGGGTTATAATCTTGGTGGACATACACCTTGGCAGCCACAAGTGCAAATCAAACAACCCTCATTTCAACAAGTATCTTACCCAGGTTTTGGTCAACAGAATCCTCAAGTGTTTGCTTATCAAAACAACCCCTATCTAGGTTACCAACAAAAAATTCCTTAGGTTGGTGCTCAAAGGCCTATTGCCCAAGAAATTCCATCATACCCTGGCTATGCTCAACCCGACTTAAATCAACAATTTCCCTTTGTTGCAAATTTAGAATTACCTAATTTAAACCGGCTTACAAACGATCCAATCCGCTATGCTCCTTGGTGGTCGGTGATACCTCATAAATTGCCCTCGGATATTCCTAAGTTAAAAGGAAACCTTGGAGAAGACCCGTCGATGCATGTTATGACTTATCATTTGTGCTGTTCATCCAAATCCTTAAATGATGACTCTTTTCAGCTACGCCTTTTCCAGTGTATGCTCACTGGTCCAGCTGCATAATGGTACATTGAGTTACCAAGAGCTTCATTTTATAATTTCATTTCCCTAGCTACTATATTTTTGACCCACTTCCAGCTACCCATACGATATGAAACTGGAACAGAACTCTTTACCAATTTCAATCAGACTAATGCTACTCACATTTATGATCATATTCATGAGTGGCGTCGTCATCGTAGAATGGTTAAGATATTTTTTCCTGATCAAATCCTTGCTGAGTGGTTCATTAAGTCCCTATTACCATATATAACTAAGGATGTGGCTAAGGGTGGCATCTTCACTGAAGACCAAGTCATTGCTCGTGCCCAATACTTAGATTTTATTTATACTCAGTTTGGCATGCTCTACGAGAAAACTCCCAACGCGACGCCATCTAATTTTAATGTTCCTCCTCCATCTAAGGACTGTCAGGTTGACGAAGATATTATCAGTATTGCAAGAACAGATCACTCTACTACATCTGATCCTGCACCTTCTTCCGAAATTCAAGCAGTGTCATCTGACAAAGGAATAAATGACAAGCAACCTGAAAGCAAGAAAAAGAGGAAATCAAAGAAAAATAAAAATTCTACCCCACAGGAATGATCATCTGATCAATAGACTGGAAATAGGAAACCTCTTTACCCTTACATAATCTGTAAGGAGGAATACTTTGTTCGAGACTATCCTCATCGCGCAAAAGTCTCAAAATTGATTAAGACCTCGCATGCATCTGCTGTGTTGATAGATCCATTTCTAAATCTAGACACAAATTTGGTTGCTATGGATCCAGCTTCTAGTTTGCAAGTTCTTATGCTATCTGTCATGAAGCCAAAAACTAATGTTTTGGTTTCAACACATAATAAATATTACGGTAGTTAGGCTACTGATCAACCTACTACCTCAACCACGAATCCGTCTATGAAATCTATTCCGCCAACTGTTATTTCTGAGTTAACAATTAAGTCGCCGAAGGGATTCGTCCATAAATCGACATTCAATCCTCGAGCCCGAGCTGATCAAAATTATAATATAGTTGAATATTTGGCTCAATCCCCTTCAGCTATGTTGACGCTCGAGGTACTTCAAAATTTTCCCTCCTAGAAGCAAGCTTTGTTGTGGGCAATTAGTGGAATTGATCTGATAGATTCCAATCTTGTAGTCTTTAATCATACGGGATATGTGCCGCAATTACCAGTAGAATTGGCATTGTCCATCCAAGTAAATGTTCTCAATCACCTCATTCATCATACTATTATTGATGAGGGAGAATCTACCTGCATTATGTCTCTAAATTGTTGGAAGTCACTTGGCTTTCAGCGCTTTTCTCAATTTCCTACGACGTTGAAATATTTTGACGATCGTACATGTAAGCCTTGTGGTATCATCAATAACCTGCATGTTGAACTAGGGGTCAAAACAGTAAATGTTTAAGTTGAGGTTGTTGACGGCCCCCTTGAATACAACATTTTACTCAAAAGGCCATGGGTATATGCTATGACGACAATCATCTCTACATATTTTAGAATGATTTCCTTTCCACATAAAGGTGTTATCACAGTCATCAATCAACTCTCCTTCTTTACCTCTAGTTCCTAGGTAAATGGAAGCATTTCATTAGTTCATGGACCCCAACTAGCACTTCAAAACATTGGTGTAGGACTCTTAAAGGATTCTTCCATAATGGGAACCTTTGCATTACCACCGCTTGCAACTTCGGTAGAAATTCCAAACAGAGAGATCTGCTACATGATATCTTCCACTCCATTTTTCTTAAGAAATATTACGGGTGAGTCTGAAGTTGTTATGTTGGATGAATTTTTACTGCCCAGCCTAATTGAGATGGCATAGCAATCAATATACATGGCTTGGGTGACGAATCTAAAATCATCGTCGTTGGTCATTTGGGTTGATCATTCGTTAGATTTTGGTACTCCATCTGATCCTTTTTCATCCACTTTCTTGATAGATGAGAATATTGTGGAATCCATGATGCCTGAAGGAGAACCATGGGAATATCATCATCATCATTCCCATATTTAGGATTACGAATAAGATAATCTTATTGAACTATATCACCCATCGATGAAAACTTTATTTTCAAATTCTTTTCCCATTAATGCAATCGAATCCGAACGAAACTTATCAAATATTGAAGAAACCATTTCTATCGATATTTCGACCAAACCTGGCATTGTAGAAAACATTCAGGTTGGCATGTCTTGTTCTCCATTATAACTCGAAACTTATCACTCTCTCTTTCGTGATGTATTTTCTTGGTCTTACGAGGAAATTCCAGGCATAGATACTAGTATCGTTGAACACACGATTAACATGTACCCTGATGTCAAACTGGTACGTCAAATCCTTCATCCTGTTCATCCAAAGAAGGTTTTTTCCATTAAAGTAGAAGTTGAAATTTTTTTATGTGCTGGTTTCATTTACCCCATTCCGCTAACTGGCTGGGTTTCCAACAGTGTTCCTGTTATGAAGAAACAAGGGACAATCAGAGTGTGCATTGATGATTGGGATGTCAATCTTGCTTGTCCAAAATACAACTATCCTGCTCCCTTTATCGACCAAATTATTGACGATTGTGTTGGATGTGAAATATTTTTGTTTATGGATGGATTTTCTGGCTACAATCAAATCAATATTTGCCCATAATACTAACATAAGGCAACATTCATCTGTCCCTGGGGCACATTCGCTTATCGGAAACTCTCGTTTGGTTTAAAGAACGATGGGGAAACATTTCAGAGAGCAAAGGATTATGATTTAAATGACATCAAGCACATTGTTCAACCTTATGTGGATGATTTACCCACGCATTCACGAAACTAGAATAATCACCTGATGCATCTGAGAGCTATATTTCTAGGCTGTCAACACTACAAAATACACCTCAATCTAATAAATGTGTGTTTTGTGTTGGTTCTGGTCATTTCCTAGGATTCGTCGTCTCAAAAGAAGGAATTCGAGTCAACCCACTAAAGTTCCAGGCCATTCTTGATTTGCCTGTGCCATAAAATTTTCTTCAGTTACAGAAACTTCAAGGAAAGGCTAACTTCCTAAGGAGGTTCATACCAAATTATGCTGAAATGGCTAAAGGATTAACTCAATTCTTGAAAAAGGGGATTCCCTTCCATTGGGATAAGGTTGCGCAATATTCTTTTGATGATGTCAAGGATACACTTGTCCTAACATCATTAATGTATCCCCCCAATTATCTGAGTGATTATTTCTTATATATTGTCGCGGATGATACGACCATTGCTATGGTATTAGTCCAAGAAGAATATGGGATAGAACATTCGATATATTATTTGAGTCATAATCTTAATGATATGGAAGTGAATTATTCATACGTCAAAAAGCTCATCTTGGTGGCCATTCAAGTTGTCCAAAGATTTCGCCATTATATCCTATTTCGGAAGACCATTGTAATTTCAGATTGCAACCCCATGACTTGCATACTTTCACGTCAATTGCTAGGGGGAAATTATTCAAAATGGATTGTGATTTTATAGGAATTTGATATGGAATTCATCAAATCCAAGTCAATTAAGTCCTTAGTTTTGGCTGAGATTCTCTGCGACCTTCCCTCTGATAGTACTGCTACTACATCAGAACCATCAATTCCTGATGAGTCTCTGTTTCTGATTGGATCATCTGATCCTTGGTATGGGGATATTATCATTTATCTCCAGACCCAAAATTTTTGGCCCGATACCTCTCACTCTGAACAACGACGTATTTGATACCAAGCCAAATATTATGTGATCATCGGCGATACACTTTATCGTCGTGGTGTCGATAAAATTTTAAGGAGGTGCCTAAATCATGAGGAGGACAAGAATTTTTTAAATGATTGTCATGCTGGGGCTTGTGGTGGAAACTTGTCTGGGTAAGCTACTGCGCAGAAGGTACTCTGCACCAGTTACTTTTTCCCACCATATTTCGCGACTACATTCTCGTGGTCAGAAGTTGTCATGTGTGCCAAATATTTGATCGTAAATTCCACAAAATGCCAGCATCGATGCATCCTATTGTGGTTGTGGGTACATTTTAAAAATGGGGCATTCATGATTTGCAACCCTCATTCATCTGGGGGGCATGGTTATATTATTATCGCAGTAGACTACTTTACCAAGTGGGCCGAAGTGATGCCTACATTCAACAACATGGACAAAACAAATGCATTATTCTTTGTCAATCATGTCATCTCATGGTTTTGTGTTCCACAGACTATAGTCACAGATCATGGTAAGCATTTCTGCAATCACATGATGAATGAGTTGACTACCAAATTAGGACTGTCACATGATAGTTATACTCATCATCCAAAATCCAATGGAAAAGTTGAGGCTATTAACAAGATTATTAAACGAATGCTTCAATGAATGATAGTACTTCATAAAAGAAATTGGCATCTGATCCTGTACTTGGCTTTGTGGACGTACCGAACCTCAGTGAGAAATGCAACCGGATTCACCCCCTTTCAATTGGTGTATGGTATGGAAGCTATCTTACCTATCCAATGTGAAATACCATCGTTAAAACTCGCAGTTGACTTATTACCTAACACCTCTTCTGAAGAAGCGTGTCTTTTTAACCTCATCCATCTTGATGAAATGCGTCATGAAGCCACAATGGAAAACAAAGTGCATAAGAGATGTATAAAGGCGCAATACGACAAGCATGTCCAGCCTCGCATCTTATTAGAGGGTGACCTAGTCCTTCTTTATGATAAAAAAGCTGATGTAATAGGTATAGGGAAATTTGAGCCATTATGCATGACCCCTATATTTTCAAAAGAGTTCTTGCTAAGGGTGCCTATGAGTTGGTTGATTATGATGGAATTCCATTGGAGCAGCCCTGAAATGGGTTGTATCTGAAACGTTACTATGCTTAAACATGAGCATAATAAAATTTTGTATTATATTTTATATGTGTTGTTGATTTGCATTTATTGTCTTAGTTTGTTTTTCTAGAGTTTTCTTGAAGTTAGTAATCCGCTTTACATTTCATCACAGATGTCAAAATATTTGGAACCATTCATTTGGTATGCTGTTGGAGCTAGTATTAGTACGCAAAATCTATCCTCTGCATCATGGGCCATTTTCACTCCGAAGGGCGAGTTAGTGAGTTTTCAATGGATTTGTATCAGTTGATCTACAAAAAATATCGTTGAGTATAGTGTGCTGATCAAAATTCTCTCTGATGCCATTTCATTTGGTATTAACTACATCATCATTAGGTTAGAGTCACAAGTTGTGGTACTACAATTTACTAGTGTTTATACTGTCAGAAATCCAACACTGCATCGTATGTTCCTAAGAGTTCGACTTTTGGAAATACATTTTGATTTCATCCAATATCAACACATTTTCATAAAATTGAACACATTAACTGATTCCTTAGTGAATTGTGTTATAAACAGACATTTGCAACAAATGTAAAGACATATTTTCAATTCACATCACATAATAGAATAGGATTGCGCAATAAACATAGGAAAAAACTAAAAACAAATAGACAGATAGTTATAGGTTTTTACAAAATTTGTGCCCAAGACACATTGGTCATCTAACCTCAAAATGTATGCAAAATTTCAAAAGTAAACTAGTGATGCTTGTGATAACATGCTACTGATCTAGCTATCCTATGCAATAACCGCATCCAACAGTTAGGAACGCCAATAGTATGGCACTACAATCTCATGGGTAAATCGTCGATCCAAAAATCCAGAATCCCAAGAGTCAATCCCTCTATGTGCTTTTGTAGCTCAGAAAGAGTCTTAGCCATATCAAAATCTTGAAGGACTTCTCTCGCGACATCCTTCTCTGCTGGCTCATCTGCTCTCTTCTTTGGCTGACCCACTGGTCGAACTCAACCTACATCTGGTTCCAAGTTTCCAACCTAATTCTCAACCAAGTTTGCCTCCACCTGAACAATGTCAACCTCATGTTGACCCTAAATTTGACCCCTCACCTTCTTCACCTATTTCTTCACCCTGTTCTTCCTCTTTGCTTGTTGAAAGTCTGGATTCTAGTAACCAGAAATGTAAGAAGAAGAATAAGAGGACAAAGAAGAAGAAGAAAAATAAGCAAGGGGAAATCGAGAAACCATTGCTACCAATGCAACTGATGTTGACAAACCTTCCACTCAGTCTCGTAAATTAAAATTACCTTGCAAGTTATGTAAGGGTTATCACCTTCTTAGATTTTTTCTTGGTATTCCCAAGATATTAGAAGTGTGGTCCAGAGGCTCACATCAGCGTTTTCCATCGGCCTCTAGAGATCATGTTGGTGATAAACCCTAAACTAGTGATCTTAATGTCCATGGGAAAAAGGGAAAATTCAAATTTCCCTATAAGTTATGTGAAGGGAATCATCCCATTAACCTTTTTCCTTATATGGACTAAGCTTCCAAATTCTTGGATAACCTTACGACTCCTCAACCACGACTTTCGGCTGGTTGCCGAAATATTTTCCCTGATCCTCTGCTAGTTGATCAAGTGATTTATCATAATTCATCTTTGGTCAATCCCACTCTCTCTAAAAGTAAATCTCACGTGTTCGTTCCCAACCAATCATTGGTTGAGAAAATGGTTGACTTGATTCCACCTTCAGTGGATCATTCTTTTCCCGTAGAGAGTGAACTTCTTACCACTCAGGTTATTTATGTTTCTTTAGGTTACCATGAATTGGATGGAAATCCTCCCATTTCCACAGTACATGAGGGTGATCCTCCCATTCCCATAACACAAGGGGTAAATTCTTCCATTCCCATGAAACCCCCTCCAAGTAGTCTGGTTTCTTCCTTTGATTGGAGTCGACTGGCAGGATATTGTATTCCTTCTTACATGCCATTTGAGATCACAGTACAAGCCTATAATGTGTTTGTACCTAACACAATAATAGATGAAGGCACATATGTTAATATTATGTCCTCAAATCTTGGAAAGCTTTAGGTTCTCCGCAGCTTGTCCCTGTTACCCGGAATATGTTGGCTTTTAACAAAGGAACTAATCAACCGTTAGGGATCCTTCCTAATTTTCCTATTACTTTGGGAGGAAAGACTGTCTATATAGACATGATGGTTGTCCAAGGCCCTTTGGAATTTAACTTAATCCTTGGGTGTGACTATACTTATGTCATGGGAGATTTTATCTCTACTCTCCTTCATATGAAGTGTTTCCCGCATGAAGCAAGAATTATGACCATTGATCAGCTTTCATTCATTGGTCCTAACTTGAATCCTAATCAAACATCATCCCTTAATGGTCCTTACATTCCAGTGTTATCTTCCCCACCACAGGTTAATTATGTGTCAACCTGTTCCATGCCCGTGACTACTGATGATCCATTCAGTGATATAGTGCATCATGTAGTGGGGGAATTAGACCCTGATTTCCAAAGTGTTTTTCTCCTATATTATGAGAACTTATTGAAATCCATGACCTCTTATGAGTTTTGATAAGGTCCCAAGAGCAAATTTCCATGTCTTGTGTCAAGCTCCTTAAAAAATGAAACAAGCTCTTCATCGAAAGTTCTTTTTCTTTTGTCAAAATCCTTTAAAAATGAAACAAGGTATTAGAGCAGAATTTCCTTATCTTGTGTAAAGCTCATTAAAAAATGAAACAAGCTCTTTAGAGCATAGAGTCATTTTATTGTGTCAAGCTCATTAAAAAATGAAATAAGGTGTCATGAGCATAGTTCTTTTACTGTATCAAGCTCATGAAAAAATGAACCAAATCCCCTTATAGTTCGAGTCTTTGATTTTATCTTGTAAATTCCCAGTCGATTATTTCACATGATCTCGTAAATGAACCTTTATTCCATCCACATGTTAGTAACCAGTAGTCTACTTAGGTGAATGAAATGAAGCTTAGTGGGCATGTACCTTGAATTGTGTCATTATTTTGGGGGCATGCAAACTTATTCAAAGCATAGTTTGTCTCTGTTTCAAGCTTGTGTAAAAATGAAACCAGTTTCAAGCATACTTTCCCATGTTTCAAGCTTTTGTAAAAAAAATGAAACCATCCCCATTTTAACTCTCGCGATTTCCATTTTATCAACTTGTTTTTTACTAGATGAGCTGTGGTTTTCTAATTCCATCGTCACCATGTACTTGGCCTATCATATGCTCTCACTTGGTTGTTTTACCCTTGCTTGGGGAATTTTTGCAATGAGTGGTGTTGTTATCCACCCTTGTTCTTAGTAGTTCCATCATCACTAGAACCATTTTCTACCTTTTATAGCACTCGTTCCTCCACGAGGAGTAAAATTTAATCTCTTTTCCGACTCTCGAAACATGAAAATATTTCCGAGAACTTGTCTATTCGATCTCATTAAATTAAATTAATTTACGTCATCTCAATATAACTTTACCCCTTTTTCGGACTGAGATTGACTATTTACGAAAAAGGAATACCTTGATCGAACATGGTCAAGAGGTTGTCTCGTATATTGTTTTCTACCTTTTCAGATTCAAGGGATGATTTACGAAAATGGACCTCATGGAGTTTTATTTTCTGTCTCTTTTTCAAACTCCCTAAACATAAAAAATACATCGAGTTACTTTTGCGCCAGACTTCTAAAACCTAAACCGTGAAAGACTTATCACCATGATAAGACCGAGTTACTGCTTCTTAGGGCTCGTTAAACTTACTACGATGAAGTCATTCAAAAAATGAACTTATACAATAAGCACATGTTATCCTCTTCAAGCTTGATATAAAAAATAAAGAGGTACTCATTAGAAATAATGGTGGAAAATTGAAAGTGAAACTTCTCATGTGTTTTGAGGTAGTATGTCGCTCTTGAACATGACACTCATCTGCATTTCGTTTCGGGTTGGGGAAATCCTTCATTCGTCACTTGCCTTCCTGGGTTTGGGAAATCCTTTTGCCTCTCATTTGAACATTATTTACCATCACCATGACCTTTGATCTCATTTTTTAGTCAAATGTTGCCGCACTCTGTAGTTGTGTCCTGATATGTTCATGTAATGCCCCACTCGATCCCATAAGGAAAATTTTGATTAGTGTCTAATTAATCTGTAAATCACGACTTATAATTTTTAAGTAATATATACACTTATGAAATTGTAATTTTATTTTATTTTTACTGGTATGACTTTTATTATTTATTTCATTTCTAATATGTCTTCTCAAATCAAATCTTAGATAAGGTATGGTATTTCCTCATTTACTTCTAAATAAAATATATAGATTTTGTACACCCAATATGTCTTCTCAATTCTACATTTTGGTCTTCTCCCATTGATTTTTAAATAAAATATCTATATACGGTAAAAAATTCAAGGTTAATACATTATAAGGATGAGGGGGTAGTCATGAAATTAATGGCAAGTAGTTGAAGTGGATGAGAGGAAAATATATAAAAGGGAAGGAGGATGAGAGGAAGGGGGGAGGATTCTTGGTCTTGTCTGGCATTAAAGGAGATCCTTAGTCTTGTTTGGTATTGGAGGGTGTTGATTCCAACTTGGACACACTACAACTAGTTGGACTTGGGCTCGGAGGGCTAGGGATCCTGTGGAGGTTCCCTGGGCTAGGAAATCAATCCTAGTTGGCTGGGAGGTAAATCATGTTGGGTAACGCAGTAGGAGAATCTCAAAATAAATCAAAGGGAATATCAACCAAGCTACTGATACAGGTATTCTTCGATTATTGATTACTCATATAAATTATTTAAAATTAAATTTATTACTTAAATATGTTACAAATGGATTTTAATTTTATGTTATAATTAAATAAATGTTCAGCTAGAAATAGACTATTTTCCATCTTAGTATGTTTATTTGAAATGATAATTTTAGGTTTAGTTAAAATATATTGGATTTAGGTCCTCACATATGGTATCATAGTTGTTTAACATGCTCGTTATGTTGAAGGTCACTTAGACTTAAAAGGTGGAAACAAAACCAATTTTCCACGACAACCAAGGTTTATGGTGAAGGTCCCTCGTACCTTCTCCAGGGGAGGAAGTTTGAGGCCACCACCATATGGAAATAGGGTTGTGCCCAGAACATGTCGAAAATGGGGATTTAAATGGTTTCCAATTTAGCTTCACCACCAGATTCAAGGACTCATGCAAATCACAGTCAGACATGAGGAGCCATGAGCAGGGGTAGGGTTCTCAGGGGAAGGAGCTCTTTCCAAAGAACTCCACAACATTTTTTTTGGAGTCTACCTCGCATCACTTGTTGGGGATGTGGGGGACCTTATTACCAACGTGATTTTCCTGAGTTAAAAATAGGTAAAAACCATAGATAAGGAAAAGCACCAAAGGGGGAAGCAAGCAACCGCCAACGAATCTATGCAACAATTGATAACCATCAATTTGAACACTAGTCTGCTATGGTAGAAACCGCAGGTATGATAAACAATGTAAAAGTTAAAATTTTGTTTGATTATGGTGCTGCAGATAGTTTCATTTCACCAGTTGCATTAGAAAAATGTGGGTTGGTAGCCTATGAGCACGATAACTTTAAAAAAATTGAAATGGCTTGTGGGATAAAACAAGCAGTAGGACCTCGTGTTAACCAATGTCAAGTGAGCCTCTAGGTGTGTATAACTAAGTTGAAGGTATATGTCACAAAATTGGGGACGTATGATGTAATCATCAGAACGGACTCGCTAGAATCTCATTGAGATTTGGTAGACTGTTTCAAATAGAAATTTATTTTTCTAGATGATGAAGGTAGGTCAATTGAGATTTATGGTATCAAGAGAGGAGTGTCCCTACGATTCATCTCTAGAATGAAGGTAAAATGTTGTCTCCAACAAGGTTATAAACTATATGTGGTTGAGGTTGTAAGTGACCAGAAATGACCCTCCCTAGATCAGTACCTAGTTTTGTCAGAATTCAAGCATGTTTTCTCCAAGGAATTTCCTGGGTTACCACCTGTGAGGGAGATTCATTTCACAATCGACTTAAAATTTGGTGCAAAACCAATCTCCAAGACACCCTATAGGATGACAGCTATAGAACCTTGTGAGTTGCAGATGTAGTTAAAACAAATTTTAGACTTGGGATTTATTAGACCTAGTATTTCACCTTGGGGTGCACCAATAATTTTCGTCAAAAATAAGGATGGGTCCTTAAGGCTATGCATAAATCATAGGGACTTGAATCAAGCCACAATAAAGAATAGGTACCCAATACCTAGAATAAATGACCTATTTGACCAAATGAAGGGAGCAACAGTTTTGTCAAAGATCGATCTACAATCTAGATACCACCAATTGAGGATTAAGGAAGGTGACATCGCAAAAAATACATTTCGGACTCGGTTTTGGCACTACGAGTTCGTAGTTGTACCATTTGGTTTGACCAATGCACCCGTAGTATTCATAAGTCTCATGAATGGTTTGTTCAGGAAATATTTGGACCAATTTGTGTAAGTGTTTCTAGACGATATTTTGGTCTATTCCAAGAAAGAAAAGGAGCATGAAGAGAACCTAAGGGTTGTGCTAACCTGCTTAAGGGAAAATAAATTGTATGGAAAATTGTCAAAATGTTCCTTCTTTCAAAAGAAAATTCATTATCTTGGGCACATAATTTTATGAGAAGGGATTTCAGTTGACCTAGAAAAAGTAAAGGCCATAATGGATTGGCCAGTGCCGAAAAATGCTCATGAGGTGCGTAGCTTCATGGGGATACCAGGTTATCATCGCAGATTTGTGGAAGGGCTTTCAAATATTGATAAAACATTCACCACATTACAACAAAAAGGGGTTAGGTATGGATGGACATATGAATGTGATAGTGCATTCACCGAACTAAAAATGTTACTGACTAGTGCAATGATCCTTCGAGTGCCTGACATGGAAATTGACTTCATTATCTACACAAATGCTTCAAAGAAAGGATTGGGAGCAATGTTGATGCAAGAAGGCGGATTAATAGCTTATGCATCCATAAAGTTGAAGAAACATGAATAATTTTATGCTACACGTGATTTAGAATTAGCAGCAGTGATGTTAGCTTGAAAACTCTGGAGACATTACCTCATTGGGAGAAGCTTTGAGTTAAGAACTGATCATCAAAGCTTGAAGTACCTCTACACTTAGAGAGATTTGAATGCTAGGTAGAGTCATGAGTGAGTATGATTTTTGGATCTCATATATTAAGGGAAAGGAGAATGTGGTGGCTGATGCACTAAGGAGGAGGGCACGAACCTTCTCTTTAGTACCCTTGAGGGTTAATTTGAGGGAACGAGTGTTGGAAAAACTCTTTGAATATAGTTGGTATCTAAAGGTTATATCAGCACTCCAGAGTGGGAAGCAGATAGAACCAAAGTTTGAGCATTATGTCCTTGAACGGAATGGACTATTGAGATTTCAAGGAAGAATGTACATCCATAAGGAAGGGAGTATAAGAAGAACCATCCTTGAAGAGTCACATAGAGCACTCTATTGTGCACATCCTGGAGTGAAGAAGATGTATGATGACATGAAGAAACTCTTCTTTTGGGTAGGCATGAAGCATGGCATCGTCCAGTTCATCGCCAAATGTGTATAATGTCAACGAGTGAAGGCTGGTCATCGCCATCCAACAGGACTCCTACAACCACATTAAATCCCTATGTCTAAATGGGAGGTCATTTCTATGGATTTTGTTGTAGGTTTACCACTCACTTCACAGAGGAAAAATGCTATATTTCTTGTAGTTGATAAATTAACCAAAAGTGCTCATTTCATCACAGTGAGAGATACTTATGATGTTACTAATGTGGCAAGTGTTTTTATAAGCTTAGTGATTCGACTGCATGGGTTACCCACAAAGATCATTTCTGATAGAGACTCTCGCCTTACATCTAGGTTTTGGAAAAGTTTTCAGTCAGCATTGGGGACTCAGTTGAACCTAAGCACTACATATCATCCAGAAACAGATGGGCAGACTGAAAGAGTAAATCAGGTTATGGAAGACATGCTCATAATGTACGTCATGGATAATCAAACGCAGTGGGAAAGGTACTTACCATTGGTAGAGTTTGCCTATAATAATAGTTACCATAGTTCCATTGGGATGTCTCCTTATCAAGATCTATATGGGAGGCCATGCAAGACACCATTGATTTCGGAAAATTTAGAGGTCTGAGTAATAGTTCGGCGAGAGTTGGTATAATAAATGGAGGAACAGGTAAGACAGATTCGAGAAAGGTTAAAGGAAGCACAAGATAGATAGAAGAGTTATGCCGATGCACATAGGACTGATCATACTTATGAGGTAGGAGACCAATTTTTTATTCGTATTCGACCCAACAAAATCACCATATGATTTGGGAAAGGGAAAAAGTTGTCACCTCGGTTTACAGGACCTTTTAGAATCAAGGAGAAGATTGGACCAGTTTCCTATCGTCTTGTACTGCCACCCCATTTGCATAAAACTCATGATGTTTTTCATGTATTTATTTTACGACATTATGTTTCTGATGAATCTCACAAACTAGATTGGAGGGAATTGCAAGTCTCGGATGTGGGAACCATAATTGTTGAACCGTTACGCTTATTGGACCATAGGGTTCCATATATCAGACGTCGCATGGTGGACCATGTTAAGGTCTAGTGGGACAATTATGGACCTGGGAGGATGTAGAGACTATAGGTTGTGACTACCCCTCACTTTTCAAGCATCTGTGATGCCCACTTTGACTTAGATAAATACCTATGCTAAGAATATATTTGTAGTTCCATGTTATTTTATGAACGCTATGTAATATTGTTGCATTTTAGTTGGACAAATGAAACTACTTATATAAATCAATAGATATATTAGGTATTGTTGATTAAAATATTTGATGTATGACTTATTTGATGTACGATTTACGTGATGTTCGACTTACTTTGTTATGATTTATCTAATTTTTTTATTTCTCAGAGTTATTGATGTTTGACGTATGACTTGCGGGGATATGATTTATCTAATGAATGAATTATCAAAATTGTGATTTATCTAATGTAAGATTTAGTTCCAGTATCTTTTATTAAGTACAAATTGGGACATGGATGTTAGACATCATAACATGATGATTAAGATCACTTATCTATATATGTTTTTGGTTGTTAGGTATATGCATGAATGAGAACTAACTTGCAGATTGGAAATAAATATATGATAACCAAGATCTAAGCTCCCAATGGGAAACATTGATATATCCGAAGAGGAATGGTATGATGTACATTTTTCTATTACATTTTGTATCTACTTGATATGCACTATTAAGACATGGGTAAATTTTAAATGATACAGGTGACAAGACTACTTGACTGGATTATTCAATGACAAGTATCCAACCAGTGTTGTAGTGTGGTACATATTAGGGTATTGACGCTAATTATGAGGAGGGGTGTAGGTATTTCCCATCGTGTAACCTCCAAGCTTGGAATTGTGGGAGGGAAGTGATGGACATGCTCCCCTAGATGTGTGATGACAATTGCTAGTTTCCTGTTGAGGAATTTGCGTCGATATAGTCGACGCTTGCACCATATTAGTTTTGTTAGTGGTTAGATCGATATAGCCTATGCCATAGTATATTGCAGTAGAGGAGAGATAGGATGGGAACAAAAGTAGGTTAGGAAGGATATGACGTTATAAGTTAGATTGGAGACTCTTGATGGGAGGTGGTATCATTGCTTGACTTAATTTGACTACTATATCTATCTCTATTTTTTTATGCCTTATTTTCAAAATCCTTGTGTCATTTTCACTCTAACTTCGGGACAAAGTTTTCTAAAGGAGGGTTGTATGTAATGCCCCACTTGATCCCATAAGAAAAATTTTGATTAGCGTTTAATTAATCTGTAAATCATGACTTATACTTTTTTAGTAATATCTACACTTGTGAAATTGTAATTTTATTTTATATTTACTAATATGAGTTTTATTATTTATTTCATTTCTAATATGTCTTCTCAAATCAAATCTTAGATAAGATATGGTATTCCCTCATTTATTTCTAAATCAAATATATAGATTTTGCACACCCAATATGTCTTCTCAATTCAACTTGCAGATAAGGTATGGCCTTCCCTCATTTATTTCTAAAATAAAATATCTAGATTTTGTACACCCAATATGTCTTCTCAATTCTACATTTTGGTATTATCTCATTTATTTTTAAATAAAATATCTATATATGGTAAGAAAGTCAAGGTTAATAAATTAAAAGGATGAGGGGGTTGTCATGAAATTAATGGAAAGTAGTTGAAGTGGATAAGAGGAAAATATATAAAAGGGAAGGAGGATGAGAGGAAGGGGTGAGGATTCTTGGTCTTGTTTGGAATTGGAGGAGATTCTTGGTCTTGTTTGGCATTAGAGAAGACACTTAGTCTTGTTTGGTATTAGAGGGTGTTGATTCCAACTTGGACACACTACATCTGGTTGGACTTGGGCTCAGAGGGCTAGGGATCCTGTGGAGGTTACCTGGCCTAGGAAATTAATCCTAGTTTGCTGGGAGGTAAATCCAGTAGAGTAACGTAACATGAACATCTCAACATAAATCAAAGGGAATCTCAACCAAGTTACTGATACAGGTATTCTTCGATTATTGATTACTCATATAAATTATTTAAAATGAAATTTCTTACTTAAATATGTTACAAATGGATTTTAATTTTATGTTATAATCAAATAGATGTTGAGCTAGAAATAGAATATTTTCCATATTAGTATGTTTATTTGAAATGATAATTTTATGTTTAGTTAAAATATCTTGGATTTAGGTTCAAGAGAAGTCCTTTGTAAAATTCAGACATCCTCTGCTTATTTGACCCTCTCTACAATAGTCGTGAATCACTCATATCATCTTGAGAAATCATTTGTTTCATGTTGATGATGTGGGACTCGTTATGGCCCTCCTTCGACCGATCACTTCCTATCGACTTCAGCTCATTATCCAAGAAGATGATTTGGAAAATCTTTTTCATTACCTTGGAGCTTGCATGTCTCAATGGCAATTTCTTCGCGTTTGACAACAGTTTTGCATCGCTGGCCTTCAGTCGGATGATTCTGCAAGTGTTCAACTTCAACTCATTCATTCACACTTCTATATTGTGTTGTCGTACCTTGAGATCCATCGTCATTATTAGTGGTTTCTCTCATGTGTGTTAATGGCTTACATTATTGAATGATAATCAGGTGGTTTATGCCATGTTCGACATCATCACATCTATTCACATGGTTAGATTCATACAATGCATTGATCAATATAGAGATGAAGACCCTAGATCACATCTATTATTATCTAGGCTACGTGGAGTTATTGAGTATTCATGATTGTACACATGATCCTTTATATACGGATGGTTGTGACCATATCGTGGATCCATGATCTATTTTAGACGGATGGCTAGTACCATGCCGTGGGGTCATGTGTTATTTGATGTTTATTCAAAGATATGTTATTAGGCATGTTTATATCAGACATGTCACATATTATAGTGTTTTATTTGGCAGGTCTCATAGCGGGATTCCAAGTCCTTGTCTTGGTTCATAAATAATTTCACCCATCACTCCCTGTTCTGCCTTCAGGCTTTAGGGGCATATGTTACACAATAATTTGTCACCTCACTCACTTCTCATCCCTGATCCTGAAGTGCCCTAACATGAAAATTGTGCAGTATATCCACCATGGAAAAAACATCAAGATATCCCTTGAAGACCAACAAAATTTTTCCTAGAATATTTTCTGAAGAATTTCATCTTAAAACCTAAATTTCTCGGCCAACACTCTTTTCTAGTTTTCTGCACCTGTTGATGGCATGTTGCAACACTTTCACCTAGCACTCCAAGCCTACTTTTTGATAGGAAAAAGTACGTTGAACCTCTTTTGGTATTGTTTCCTTAAATGGAGGAGAAGCTTCACGCACTAGAAGCTTCCAAAACGACGAGCTGGATATGTTTCAGTGAATATATGCTCGAGCTCTCTCATTTTGAGCTCTTGATCTTATAATTAGGGTATTTTACCTTGAGAATTTGCCTTCCTCCTTTTATGGATCCTTAAATCCCTGTCCCTACCTATAAATTAAATCCCATCCTTCCACTATTGGTTGGTCTTGCGTAAGCATTGACCCTTTGCATCCCTATACTACGATTATGCTCAAATTGCCACTTGGGAGAAGGATTTATAGAAGAGCCTCGGTTTGGACTTGGACATCACCAAAGGGAGGTCTACAACATCAAGGCCACAATTGTATGATTCATTTTTTCTATAATTAATAATACATCTGATGTTTCACTTTCTATATTTGTCTAGATGTCTATGCAAGTATCATAATACTCCTTGATCTATTAGGTAGTTTGTATTTGATGTATGCTATGTATCTTGTCACGTTTCTTGTTGTTGCCTCTTGATTTATTACAGGTATTTGAATGCCACAAGTAGGGAGGAGCGAGCCTGAAGGATCGTAGAATCAAGGTCTTCATTAAAGGATTGGACGATAACATCAGGAAGAGGTAGTTTCTTCTTCTTCTTCCATTTTAAATACAAAATAGGAAAGGGTTCATTAGTTGGTCTCTTGCGTTGCTAGACCCACTCTAGGGCTACAGAGATCGCCTCTTTCCGCAGAGGGGATTGTCTTCACAACATCAATTTCCCGAATGCCTCTGATTTTAACCAATTGGGATTGAATTTAAAAGGGTATACCCTTCTCCTGATAGCCCCATCCCATGTGTGTATGATGGGAAAATGGTCAGAGATGAATATTGGTATAGTACTGGAGCTCATACCAACGAAGATATTATTCATAGGCAAACTGATGAGAGATATGTCCAATTTCTCAGAGATTCGATCAACATCTAATCAACTGTTCCACCAAGTAGGGACGAGTGAAGAAGGAAAAATATCGACCAATGTCATTTCCTCCATTAGATCCTTGAAAAAGGCAGTCAAAGGATCTTCAATGGCTTTAGATCCCAAAATTTCATCTTTTCCCACAGTAAAATTCAAATCCCCCGCTGCAATCAGATGACTCAACTCCAATACATTGGTCCCTGCCAATTTCTCCTAGAAATTTATACGGTCTCTGTATGGAGCATATGTGTTGATGATGTGTATACCCACCATATGACCAGAGAGGATGATCCCTGCACACATAGTAAATGCCTACATCTTAAAACCAACTCGTCAGATAGTCCGACCACGCTCGTTGCGCATACATGCCACTTGGGACATACATTCAAAATAATTTCCCATTTTTTCTCCTTCGACAACATTGTTTCCTGAATTAACAACATGTCTCAACGATGGATCTCGACCAATCCCCTAATAGAGCAAATTTTATGGGCATCCCCTAGGCCACGAACATTCATGGAGATGCAAATCATGGTGGAACTATCTTAACAGGTTGTTCCTCTCTAAGAACCTGAGTCCCATAAAAATCAAAAATAGAAACTTGACCATAAACGAAAGCAGGATCAATGTCAAAAATTTGAATCTCCTGTTCATTGGCCTCCGCATGAGAAGGGTCTATAGGTTGACAAGTCGAGACCTTCTTAAACTTCCAAGGTCTTTTCTTCCAATGAGTGACATTTTTTGTCATAAATGATGCTTCCCCGAAATTTCCAAAGAGAGATCGTTTAATGGTAAGTAGGCCCATAGGCTCCGAAGAAGTGATAACAACCTCCAGTTCCTTATCTGGGAAGAAAGCGAAGGACATGATAACAACGACCGACTAGACCTGGATATTGGAATGTGCATAGGGAAAAACGAGGGAAGGATCAACATAAGAGCGATGAGAATCTAAGTTGGATCCAGATGCCCTATTAGAAACATTAGGAATGTGAAGTGGAATAGAGAAAATATCACCCTAGGCCATATCCCCATCGACCAATGAAGAATAGAAAATGTCAACATGAGCACACTCCTCCCTTTCCACCGAAAGCCCAACATCATGAATTACATAAGAGGTAAGAGGAAAGTGTCCTGAGGAAACCTGTAGGGACAGATGAGAAGATGGACCAACAACATGCAGCGAAGGTTCCTCAGACGAGACCTATGCAGACAAAGTAGATGGAGTGACATTATGAACAAAACAATGTAAATCATTTGAGGGAGAAGGATATGGCTATGAATTGCCTCCGAAATGTTAAAATGCACAGATCTATTCAAAATTTGACTATCATCGACTCTTCAACTAATACTAAATTCTCTAAGTCTTCAGCTATGCTACGTTGATGGTTAATCAAAAACGATTTAACATATCAATTCTATGGTATCTCTAAACATCAATGTCGTGCTCTAAATAATTGCATCCATGGCATCATTGGATTATAAATACTTCCATTAAAGACTTCATCGATAGATATTGCAATAAATATTGTTTCACAATTTACATGAAATTATTGAGCCGAGGTATGAGGGGAGGTGTAAGTTTGTCCCTCCATTAGTTTCTCTTTAAAATAAAATTAAAAAATATAAATTATATGCTAAATAAAAAAATAATGTGTGCTATAATAAAAATAAATAGACATATTATAAAGTAATTAGAAGTAAAAAAATGTGTGAATAAAATGTTTAAAAGTTTATTTAGTCTTATATATTTTATATAATAATCACAAATACAATTTAAACAATAAAAAATAACACATCATCATATTTTACTGTAGAAAAGATTTGATATATAGATATGAATATGGATAAAATAATCACTAAAAGCTGAACTGCTCCTTAACTGCGATTGAGCTTACCTTGCGTAACTGCAATTGACCTTACGAGACCGCAAATTCTCATTTGGGAGTAAATTGCAGCGCACGTCCCTTAATAAAGTCATTTGTCATCTGTTCAGTATTTGTAAGCCCACAACTTCAACTTAGCTGTGTACGCAGTGATAATTATCATACGATCATCAATTTTTTTATAAATATAGTTTTACAAATTAAATGGCAAATAAAATAAAAGTAGATAGATATTTATTAATAATAAATTTTATTATTATATATATAATTAATAATAAATTAGCTGTGTACGCAGTGATAATTATCATACGATCATCAATTTTTTTATAAATATAGTTTTATAAATTAAATGGCAAATAAAATAAAAGTAGATAGATATTTATTAATAATAAATTTTATTATTATATATAATTAATAATAAATTATAAGAATTAAATTAATATTGATAGATATATAATTAGTTTTTAAAATATATTTTAATATTTTTAGTTAAATATTTTTAAAATTATTCAATTGATATTTTGTGGAGATTAAATCTCTATTATGTATTTAATAAGTATTGATAATTCTAGTTCCAAGATAGATTAAATGGTTGGTAAAAGAAAAAGAAAAAGAAAATACAAATCCATCAAAACATCTATTGACATATTTCACAGATTAAAAAATATCATAAAATTAACTAAATTACAACTTTATTATTATTAAAAAAATTAACATATAAAATGAATATATATCCATTTAAAAAATATATGATTCTTCATCATGTATATTCATCTCTAAATTGATTATAAATATTCTTAATACATAAATAGACTTTGTTACAATATTAAGGACCAATACCTTGGTTTATCAATACCACATAACTAAAAAATCATAATTCTTTTAGTACGATATTTTTGGATTAATTAATTTGATAAAAATAAATAAATAAATAAATATATAATTACTATAAAATAAATAAATATTCAACCAATTATACTCCTTTTAAAATTAACACATAAACTACCTACATCTTTCTTTATACATTTTTAATCTTTTAGTACGATATTTTTGGATTAATTAATTTGATAAAAATAAATAAAAAAATAAATATATAATTACTATAAAATAAATAAAGATTCAACCAATTATACTCCTTTTAAAATTAACACATAAACTACTTACATCTTTCTTTATACATTTTTAATTTTCTATATGATTCAATAAAAAAACTAAAAGTTATGTGAGCACAAAATATATAATAGATGAATTGGACTTTTTATTATTATTGGTATATGAGACCTCCTTGTTTGTGAAACAAGGAACCTAAGTTTACAAAGGCATATATACTCTACCCCTTTTAATTTTGAACTTATAACCTTTTATAAAGAAATACATACTCTTAATCATTAAGCCCACTCATAATTAACTAATCTTTAATTTTAATTCTTCTTCTCTATTTTTCTCTTTTCTAATTTTAAACTCTAAATAATGAACCAAACCTTTGGAACTGTTACTACAAATAAACAATGTTATGCTGGGATTAGAGTTCCAGAGATGAAACTGTCACTAGAAATAGGGATTTGAGGGGAAAGTTACAGGAAAAGGGTGTGCTGTCCACCCAATCAACCCGACTTACAATAAATAACTGAAGAGTATATACGGAGTGATGCTATGTCATGGGGTGCAGCCTACACCAAGACGGAGACTGTTTTTTAGAGAGGAAAACACACCATTATTTTGATTAAAACATAGGTATAGGTAGATTGATTTTGAAGAAATAAATAGGAAATTTTCTCGAATAGTCAGCAGTAAATCCTTATCTATCAGAGACTAGTTGCTAAAGAAAAGATTACAACATGCCTCATTCAGAGGAACAGATTCGGCTTTGCTTGATTCCAATGAAGAAAGAACTGGCATATACAAAATGAAGCAGCTCTCCTGCTTAAGAGCTGAAAGAGAACAGAAGAGAACCAAAACTGAAGAAAAAAGTCGCACCAGTTGCTGAAGAGGGTGCGAATAGCACAGGGCCAGCCTGAGAAATTAAGGGAGCGAGTAAAAACACGAGGAGAGCAGCTGCCTGCCTGAGAAGTGCAAAACTGTAATGGAACCAAAAGGGGCAGCCAGGCCGCGCCTGGAGAGAGAGAGTCTGCGCGAGTTGAGTTCCCTGAAAATGTGCTTGAGATGCCGATCATGGAGCCTGCTGAGGAGGAAGCTGATACGAGGTCCTATCCAGCCCGGCAATCAAGAGAGAGACTGTTGTCTATCTATGTACAATATTTGATGCTTGAATTCCTCAAGAAATTCTTCCACTTGGTGGAATTTTTTGGGAATCAAGTTACAGCAAGTGGAACCTCAAAATTTTTGAACGCTCAGTAGACAACGCCCCTTTGAAAGGGCCGGATGTGTACTCTCCCTGCCGCATTTAAATGGCTGTCCAACAGAGTTATGGCTGCCCAACTCTACGTAGTCGTCTCACGTTCAACACAGCGATGATATTCTATGTCATCAGTGCAAGTTGCAATCTGCGTAAACACAGAGACCGTTGTCTCTCAAGAAACAATTGACGTTTGAATTTGACTATAAATTCTTCCACTCTTCTGTTTAAATCTTCTTCGTCTGTAACCGCTGGAACTTCCACAACGTCGTTGACCACTTCATGAGGTACGGATTTGCACAGAAAATTATCATTTAAATCCACATCGCAAATCCCCATGTAATTTTCCGTGGAGCAACCCATGCCTATTCCAAAGTTGCTGGGACAGTATTTGGATTCCATACCGGCGTCCTCGGCTCCGAAGATAAGCTTCATATCTTCCGTGCGTTGCCGGCTATCCTCGGATTTAGGCGTTTCCTGCTCGCGAAACGATCCCGCTGATATGACCATATTGTTCTGACAATAAGCCTGCCCAAATTCCTCGCGAGAATCAAATTTAAAAGCTGTAACTTCATTGGAATTGCTTGAGAATCCCGAAAAGTGGGCGTTGAGAGTGATTGCAATTATGATAATATTGCATAGCACGAACATGATGAGAGTGTCGGAAGCGTTGAATATTGGAGTTATAAGCTGATCGGTGAGAGACAAATTTGTTGGAGACCAAAACAGTGCCGACATTAAGAGCATTACAGCAACAATTCCGACGATAACAACGGCAAAACGTTTTATCTGTTTGGTATCCATTAATGGATGTTTACTCTGCCTCCCGCAGTTAAAAATGTTTCTATGCATGTCTAGTCTCCCTCCCGCATTTAATAGGCAGTACGCAGAAGCCAGAATTTAAAGAATAGTGAAGATTGGGTAGCAAGCAACTGATGTGAGAATTTAAAGAATATTGAAGATTGGGTAGCAAGCAACGGAAGTTTCAGGGAAATAGACGTATGGTTGCGCCGGGGAAGCTGGATCACCGAAATTTCCGGGAAACAGAGGTATGACGGGGCAAATCTACATAGTCAGCTCACCTACATGGCATGGCGGTGAAGGATTAATGTAGTAATATTTAATTAAGGTGTAGTCATGAAATATATTTTTTTTGGGAGTAATTTTGTAAAACAATTTCAATAAAAAATATAATTTTTAGTTGTTTAAAATGTATTTTTATTACATAAATCAATTGAGTAAGATGGAAAAAAAATAATTAAAATATTAAACAATTTAAACTAAAAAAATATTTACAAAATTTTTATTAAAATTAAAAATAAAAATAAAAAAATAATATGGTTAAAAAAACCATTAACTAAAAAATAATAGGATGAAAAAAACCATTTCCTCTTTTCCCTAGACATTTAATTAATAATAAATTAGTTTGAAATTTAATATTCATTTGGAAACTAATTTCAATGGTTTCGTCACTAATTCCAGTTTTGTCGGTCGTTATCCGTGTGAGACCTTGTTAATTCTAATTCTGTGTTTTCCTTTTTGTGAGGCCTCGACCTTTCTGGCAACTTAAAAATATAAAATAAAATTAATGAACGGAAATATTATAGATATTCAAAGCTGGCTAACCGGGACCCTAAGATTCAAGAAATGAATGCGTTAGAATCACAATAATATAATAATTTCGCCGTCAGTGCAGCGGCATTATTCCATAACTTACTTTGATTTTTAATTTCGAGAATATTTTAAAATTGAAAGAATTATTTTGATTTTGAATTTAGAAAATATTTTAAAATTTAATGGATAGGAGCAGTTTGCTCTTCTTAACCAAATTTCAAAGATTCTTAAAGTTTACACGGTACAGTCGACATAAGGATGCGGCCACATAGAAACTGTTGGTTGGATCTTTTATGTAATGTAGACGATGACGGTTTAAATTATGTGTTGGTAATATTCGTACGTCTATTAATTGAGATGACGATGGATTGATTAATCGAGTGATAATGTTCATAGCATAGTTACCAAATTCTAATTGAAATCGATCCGATAAAAATTGCTATGAGATGACGATGGATTGATTAATTCATGGATTGGTATGAGATGACGATGGATTGATTGATTGTTTTAGTTTTTTTTGTCCAACAAAAAAATAATATGTTTTCATTAAAAATGAGGATTGTTTTACAGTAGCATATGTCTATGGTAGTTCTTGCTCAATCTATTTTGCTAACCATAGATCTAAGACACCATATTATATATTAAAACCGAATAAATAGCACACTTATATGGAATCAATATATTACTAAGAACCTGTTGCAGGAGTATATTTACAAAAAAATATATATATCATCAAAAACAAAGAGATAGGCAAAATACAAAATAACTTCTTGGAAGAGGAAAAATATGACCAGAGAAATCATCTTTCAGATCTCAAAATGGCCATGGCCACAAATGTTACCATCAACAAAAAAATAAAATAAAATCATTTGACATATGCCCATGAGAGAGAGCCAAATCGTGCTTGGAGAGAGCGTCTACCTCAAGGTTTTGTTCCTGATATACATGCTGAAAAGACATATGAGATAAGGAGGCCTTTAAGTCCCTGATTCATTGCATCCAATTATATAGTAAAGGAACATCCAACTCGTTCTTTCCATGTATCCACTGAATCAAAGTGAGAGAGTACCCAATGATCTTGACCTTCTGAATACCGACCCATGAGCCTACATTGAAGAGCCCACACAAAGCGATCATTTCAGCCCTACAATTGTCCCCAAACCCGCAAAAAAGTGATCATTTCAGCCCTGCAATTGTCCCCAAACCAACAAAAGCGATATCCTCCACAACCGCATCTACTCCACGAAGATATACTCCACAACCGCATCTACCCCTTGAAAATGCTCCATCAAAGTAACATATGGGGAAGATGCCATCCAATTCAACCAACAAAGGTGACAAATTGAGAATTTGCCTTGGGAAGCAAAGGCCTAATTTCTTTGAAGTATGCAACTATCTTGAGGGAAATAACCTTGATATCGGGGAATTTACCCTAAAAAATGAGATCCTTTCTAGCTCGCCAAATCCCCCAAAGCATATAAAATGGGATTTCCCTATACACAGTGGCAAGTTGGGACCAAGATATGAGACAATCATAAATAGAGGATACTTCACGGGTGACATTAACTGCCATGAGAAGGGATACCTCCTCCCAAACAACACAACCAAAGGGACATTTCGAAAATAAGTGTGAACTGTCCTTCAAATCATATTTGCAAAGAATGCATCGGCCAGGTCCAATAAATCCCAATTTCATTTGTATATCCCAAGTCAATATATGATTGTGGATGGTTAACTAATCAAAACATTTTAAATTCAAAGGAATGTACGAATCCCACATGCGAGTTGTCCATTCAGCAAAAGTAAGGGCGTGATTTTTGAAGAAATGAATGCATATTCTTCCTCGACACAAATCCTCCTGTTCATGATGTGATCACTCCAAACTAGTCGATCACTTCGCTGTGAAAGTGTGATGCTCACTTGGAAAAGAAGATTCTGATAGCTCTCCCACTCCTCTTCAAAGTGTTGAGGTATTCTTATTTGCCACGCATGGGGCCATACCGGGGAAGACTTCAGGATATGGCCCCCATCCACATACTGGCTAGAGTAATTTTCCCTTGTTGATTTAGAAAATGGATCAAAGGGGAAGAGAGTAATTGGCATCAAGACACACCTTTAATGGTATCCATCCCAATAAAAATATTCTATCCATTCCCCATAAGCCAACGAAGGTTGTTGCATAACCATGGGATCACTTGTTTGAGGCTTCACCATATGATAGAAGAGTGAGCATTTGAGGGTGCCCCTCCTATAACCCATTCCTCCATGCCTTGTTGATGGATGTATTTGCCAAAACAGATTCTCTGCCATAGACCACTTTTATGTAAGAATAATTATTTCACCACTAGCGCTGCCTCACCGCCATCACTTTTCGAAACGTCAGAGAGTCATCGCTGTCTGCAGAAGTGAAAGGGAAAACACCGCTTCAGAAAATAATCTATTAATTATTGTAATCGACACAAATTTTTGTATAAATACCGATGTTCAACAAGAGACCAGCATCACCATTTTATATTTGAAATTTGTGTGTGTGAATAAGCAGATGTGTTCTGGTGTTTTTTGTCGATTTTTTTTTACTTTCATTTGGAGTCAAATTAACTTGTATCTGCTTACCATTGATGTGCGTATTATGTTGTTGAGAGTGTAGATTACATTGAATTTTTCATTGAGGCTATGAAAGCCATATACATTGAGTTTTCGCTGAGCCTCTAAAATCCATTTGCACGGAAGGTTGCTGCCAATCATTATGCAGTTGTTTGGGGTTGAATGGATTTTTGAATAACCAGCATATTTTAAATTTTTATTGAAGCCATGAAGCTGCCAACACAGAAGAAAGGTGAGGTTTTATTTATTGTTTTTTGTTGTTGGTTGGAAGACAAATGCCACTCGGCCTTGTAATTTCCTACAAGCTCGTAAGCTGGAGTGAAAAATTACTGGGGAGGAGGTTGGAGCTTCTATTCTATGCCCGGATATTGCTTCTGGTATCAGAAACTACTTCAAAGTTTTTCAAATTTGTTGAAGGACAATATGCAAAGGTGGTATCAGAAACTACTTCAAAGTTTTTCAAATTTGTTGAAGGACAATATGCAAAGGTGAAGGGCATAAGTTTTTTCTCAAAGACTTTATAAGTTTGAGAAGTAATATTGTTTGAATACACTTTATATGGTTTATGAAGTTTGAAAAAATGGTTTAACCTTAGGAAGATGATGATTAATACGTTTTTTTATTAAGGGAGTATAAAGGCTTTAAAGTCATAAAATGGTAATTTAAAGTTTTTTTTTGAAAGTGTTGCAGAAATTTATTGGAAGGATATTTAGAAGCCATCATTTTCTAATTTTCCTTTGAAAGGAATTGAAAGTAATACAGTGTAAAATTGTTCTTAAATTTGTATCTGAAGATTGCAATTATTTGTGAGAGATGGGGACAAATACAAATATTACTAAGTCATCAATTCCTATTTTGAATGAAAGAAGCTATGATTCGTGGTTTATTCGAATGAGAACATTGTTGCGTTTTCATGATCTTTAGGGATTTGTTACTAATGGGTATCCAGAGCCTGCTAATGAGGTAGCAGAGATGGATTTTACAAATGCTGAATGGATGTTGTTGAAAGAGAATAGAAAGAAAGACAATAAATCTCTTGGCCTTATTCAACAAGGCTTAGATGATGTGATACTTTCAAAAGTGTCAAATGCAGAATCTTTGAAGAAGGCTTGGGACACTCTTGAATCCTGTTATCAAGGTATAGCGAAAGTAAAGAATGTCAAGTTGCATAATTTAAGGAGAGATTTTGAGAATCTTAAAATGAAAGACAGTGAAACTGTGGAGGATTTTATGACTCAAGTCATGAGTGTTGTTAATCAATTGAGACATTATGGAGAAGACCTCCCAAATAAAAGAGTGATCAAGAAAGTCCTTCAAATTTTTCCAAAGAAATTTGAAGTTGTTGTTGTATCCATAGAAGAATTCTAGGACAAAATTCAAATGCAAATTGAAGAGTTCACTGGTTCGTTGATTTCACATGAATCGAGGGTGTCAAGATATAATGATAACACATTGGAGAATGCCTTCAAAACTTAGCTGTGAGTTAATAGTGGAAGAGGTGGAGGAAGATCGAGTAATAGAGGAAGATGCGACAAAATAGTTGATCAAAGCCATCCGCGAGATTATTATGAGCATGAAGAGAAATTTGAGAAATGTCCTCTTAATTTAAGGAGGAGTAATAGTAGAACGTGGCATCGAGGAAATCAAAGGTATGATATGTCTAAAGTTCAATGTTAGTATTGTAAGAGATATGGTCATTTTGCTACTAAGTGTTTCAAGAGGCAGGCATATGTTGGTAAGCAATCTGCACACATCTCAAAATAATTTGAAGTTAATAATAAGTTAGTGTTTTTGACTTGTAATGTAACTCAAGACTGTTCAGATAATATTTGGTTTTTCTATAGTGGCTGAAAAAATCACATGACGAGAAACAAAGATTAGTTTTTCAATCTAGATACCACTATTCAGTCTGAATTCAAGTTGGGTAACGATAATAAGGTATGCGTTATAGGTAAAGGAGAAATTGGTGTTTATACTAGAAATGGTGAGAGAAGAACAATTGATGATGTGTATTGTGTACCTAGCTTAAAATGCAATTTGTTGAGATTTGGAAAATTCTTAGAGAAAAGTAGAGTGTTCTTCAAGAATAATGTGTGTACTATCATTGACAAATATCCAAGCAATCAATTGATAGCAAGAGTAGAAATGAAAAAGAATAGAATGTTTCCACTTATAATGAGAAATGAGTTGTCTCCCTCCTTGAATGCTTATAAATCTAAGAATTTCTATGAATAGTGGTTATGGAATTTAAGTTATGGTCATTTATATTTTGGTGGTCTATATTTTTACAGAAGAAACAAATGGTGAAAGGGTTACCCAGTATTCAACATCCAACGAGCTCATGTGAAAGTTGTATACTTGCAAAGCATCATAGACATAAATTTGTTTATGGAGTTTCATATAGGGTGAAAGCTCCATTGGAGATTTTTCACATATATTTGTGTGGACAGATGCAAACACCTTCTTTGGCTAGTAATGTTTACTTTTTAACTTTTAGTGATGACTATAGTCGAAAATCATGGGTTTATCTTCCGAAACAGAAATCTGAAGCATTTTTTTTATTTAAAATATTTAAAGCTATGGTTGAACAGGGAAGTGGAAAGCATATTAAACTTTTGAGATGAGATAGAGATGGTGAATAGCTGCTAACAAATTTTATTGAGTTGTGTCAATCACATGGAATCAAGAGGCAATTTACTATATGTTATACTCCTTAGAAAAATGGAATAGCTGAAAGGAAAAATCGAACTATTATGGATATGGCTCGAATTATGTTGAAGGAAAAACATTTACCAAATGAATATTGGAGAGAAGCAATAGCTTGTGATGTTTATATCCTTAACAGAAGTCTGACGAAGAGCATGAAAGACCAAGTTCCCGAAGAAGCATGGAATGGTAAGAGTTGTCATATATCTCATTTAAGATTTTTTGGTTGTGTTGCTTATCCACATGTTCCTAAAGAATTGAGAAAAAAGTTAGATGATATAAGTGAGAAATGTATCTTTATTGGATATAGTGAGGAATCTAAAACATATAAACTCTATAATCCCATCACCAAGAAATACATTATTAGTAGAGATGTTGAATTCAAGGAAAAAGAAGCTTGGGATGGAAGCATAGATAAATCTGTTGCAGAGGGAGTTGTATTATCTCATGGAGATGATAATGAATATGAGAAAGAGGTACAATGTGGATAGTCGATTCCATACACACCTGTTGTAAGCACTTCAACAAGCCAATCACCAAGATTCAGTCCATTACAATGTAGAACACCGAGAAATCAGGAACATGGAAAACCATCAGGTTATGGTGGACAACAAAGAACAGAGTCGGAGGTGAGTAATGAATCTATTCCTACAATGGATACATTAAAGGATAGAATTAAAGGTCAGAAAAGTAGAAGTTTAAAATAATTGTATGAGCAGAATGATGAAATAGATTAAGTTCGAATTTTTCATTACTTGCATATGATCCAGTAAATTTTGATGAAGCCGTGAAAGAGAAAGTTTGGATAAAAGCTATGGATGAAGAAATTGATGCTATAGAAAGAAATATTACTTGGGAACTTGTAGATTTTCCTGAAGGTAAGAATACTATAGGTGTTAAATGGATTTACAAAACTAAAGTGAATGATGAATGTGAAATTGAAAAACATAAAGCAAAACTTGTAGCTCAGGGGTTTAGTCAACAGCCTGGTATTGATTATAATGAAACTTTTGCACCTGTAGCTAGACTTGACACAACAAGAATGGTATTAGCTATTGCTGCACAAAAAAAATGAAAAATATATCAAATGGATGTTAAGTCTACATTTTTTAATGGTTTTTTGGAAGAAGAGGTTTATGCGAAACAACCTCCTAGATATGAAATTGATGGTAAAGAAGATAAAGTTTACAAATTAAATAAAGTATTATATGGATTGAAATAAGCACCCTGAGTGTGGTACTCTAGAATTGATAAATATTTGAATAATAATGGATCCATCAGGAGTCCAAGTGAGCCAAATTTGTATACAAAGTAAACGAGGAAGATAAATTTTTGATTGTGTGCTTGTATGTTGATGATTTGATTTTCACTGGAGATCTCTCAGTGGATGATTTTAAGACATGCATGAAAACATAATTTGATATGACTGATTTATTCCTAACGAAATTTTTTCTTGGTACTGAAGTAACTCAATCTGAAAATGGTATTTTCATTTTTCAAACTAAATATGCAAAGGATATATTGAAAAGGTTCAGGATGGAAAATTGTAAGCGAGTTGTAACCCCAATTGCAATTGGTACAAAACTCAGTAAAGATGATCAAGGCTCAAATATTGATCCAACCTTGTATAAGAAATTGGTTGGAAGACTTATGTATTTGACTGCAACAAGGCGTGATGTAATGTTTGCTGTAAGTTTCGTTTCTAGATTCATGGAGTCTCCAAAGAGTACCCTCTGGCTAGATGCAAAAAGGATTTTAAGATATGTTGCTGGAACAAGAAAATATGGTATATTGTACGCATTTGATTCAGATTTTAAACTAACTGGATATATAGACGGTGAATTTGCAGGTAATATTGATGACAGGAAGAGCACATCTAGATATATGTTCAGTTTTGGTTCAAGTGTAGTTTCATGGGCATCAGTGAAGCAATCCATTGTGACTCTATCATCAGCTGAAGCAGAGTATGTTGTAGCGACGACAACTACATGTCAAACTGTTCTGATGAGAATAATTTTAATTGCGTTGTTACACAAACAGAAAGAACCAACTCAGATTTTCTGTGATAACAAATATGCTATCACATTATCAAGAAATCATGTTTTCCATAAGAAGAGTAAACATATTGATACGAAGTATCATTTCATTCGAGAACTAATAAGAAATAATGAAACATGTATGGAGTTTTGTAGATCAGAAGACCAATTTGCAGACATATTTACAAAACCCTTGGGAAAATATTGTTTGAAACTCACATGGAAAACATAGGAGTATGTATGATGTAACAAAATTTTGATGTAATAGCAAAGTTTTGTTCTTTTGTTTTTGTGAAATAATTAAGGAAGAGAATGTTAGCATAATTATTTCACCACAAGTGCCACCTACACCGCCATGAATTTTCAAAACGTTAAATAGTCACCATTGTTTGCAGAAGTGAAAGGGAAAACACCGCCTCAGAAAATAATATTTGAATGATTGTAACTGACACAGATTTTTGTATAAATACCGATGCTCAGCAAGAGACAGGCATCACCATTTTCTGTTTGAAATTTCTTTATGTAAATAAGCAGTTGTAGCTGTGTTATGGTGTTGTTTGTCGATTTGTTTTTACCTTCATATGTTCTATGTTTCTTTAATTTTATTGAATACCCTCTACAAGTTTGTAGCCAAAAAGGCCAGATTAAATCTTCAGGTGTTGTTCGTCGATTTGTTTTTACTTTCATCTGTTCTATGTTTCTTTCATTTTATTGAATACCCTCTGCAAGTTTGTAGCCAAAAAGGCCAGATTAAATCTTATGGAATCTAGAATGCCCTGTCCACCCAATTGTACTGGCCTAAAGATCATGAATAACGTGATAAGATGAATATTGCAGTGTTACTAGAACCAAACCAAAGAAATTTTGAAATGAGAGCATCAATCTAGTAGATGATTGCCTACAAGGTGTGAAAAATGTACATCCAAAAAACTAGAACACCTTGTAAAACAACCTTAATCATTATGACTCAACAACCGAGAGAAAGCCACTTATGGTCCCAATAGTTAAGCTACTTATCAAATTTTTCTAGCAACCAATCCCAATCTTGATTTTGTGTTTTTATGGCTTTAAAAAACTACCTTGAAAAAAACAACCTAAGTACTTAAAGCCGGAATGCAGTGGACGGACGCTCGAAGCTATATTTTGATCTGCTCGGAGTGAATCTTGTTTGTGATTATATCTAATTTGTTGTTGTTGTATAGACCGGAGGCTTTACCAAAATGGTCAAAAACCTCCATTCGCCTAAGTTTGCCTCCCCTCACAAAGGACATCATCCACAAATAATATTTGAGACATAGTGTAGTTTTTGGCAGTGTTACAACCCGCAGTTAAACAAGCCTCTGTTTAAATTTTATACCTCTCCTAAAAGCATCCTAACCAGAATGGAGAAAAAAGGAGACAACACACAGCCTTGACGAAGTATCTTGAAGAGGGTTCACCGCTGATAAGAACCGCCATTGAAACGGAGGAACCATTCAGTCTTGAGAGAAAAACACAAGTAAATTGCCTTTTTACAATCGACCACATGCAATGATAGGGTAATGGACCCAAAATGTGTCAATTTTCAAGGTTAAGAAATTCATTTAATCTAACATGTGCTTGGTCGTGAAATACAGTCTGACACAACATGTCTCAGATTGCAACGTCAAGAAATTCATTTAATATAATGTATTCTTGACCTTTAACTACTGTTGTCCAAACAGCGAGACAGAAATGTTAATAAATTCATTTAATCTAATAGTGTCTGACCCTTTAATATAGTTTGACAAGAGAATTTTTTTAAATATAGTTGTAGGTGCAATTTCGTACGAAAATGTAAAGTTCAGAAAATCTATTCCAAAATTGTCTTGTAATGAGGTTTTTATTCATAATTTTCAAGGTAAGGTAAGTGTATTTAATAAAATTGGTTAATATTATATTATTAATAGTGAGAAAATTATTATAATTTAGTTGTCAAATTAGTAGTGAGGACAGTTATGTTTGACTGTTATTTGTTAATGTAGGCTGATTGGTCAACTTTCTTTGATGAAAATAATGCTATCTGGAATGACCTCGCCAATTATCTATTTTAGTGCTATCATATGTCTATGAGTCTTAGATCATTTATAGGTAAAACAAAATTTTAGTCAAACATAAACAATTTTAAAACATACTCCAAACCCAAACCATTATAATTTCTTATTAAAACTATTAAACAATATTTACACCCATATACTTATTTATATAACTCACAGTGAATGAGGGCTTGGGAGTTTTTAATTTTTTAAATAAAGAAAAAAAAATTGATTTTAGTGAAATATTCTTCATCTCATAAACCTTTGTGCTGTGTTGATTGCATTTATCCATTATGTTTGATTTCATTTACCCATTATGGTAACTTGGCACTTGACCAATTGTATTTGGATTTTATTAGCCTTCTTTTCATTCTCTTTAGCCGTCATTCATTCCCTGTGGTTTCATTTACTTCAACCTCCATTGATCCATTTCATTCCATAGTTTCAACCATGCCTTCATGCTGTCGTGAGTACTGTTGCTATTCGATGGGATACCACATTTCCATGCCTTAGGCCAATTACGAAAGTTTGTATGTTTGAAATTCATGTCATAATTGATGATATCGGAATGCAGTGGTCTAACTGCACTGTTTTTTTCCCTGAAAATCATTGAAATTCAGGTAAGATTTTAAGAAAATCTGGCAAGGATTTTTGTAAATCCAAGTTATAGCTATCAAACTTCAATATTTTGGGTGCTCCAGAGGTTTTCGATGATGCTGAATCTATTTCCACCATCAAAAACATGATTCAAACACTCCTATTTCAAAATTTATTAAAAAAAAAAACCCAAATTCGAGCCAATTTTAGCCATCCAAACAATTCCTCTGACTAGATAGACAACTCCTACAGACAACTCCTACGGGAAATCCTATCCTAATTCCCAAATAGTAACATGAGAAAGCATCAAATAGTATTGATAGTATCGTGAGCAAGCATCTCATGTGTAGCAAACCAAATCCAAGTGTAAAATTCATAACTTTATGGAATTTTTTGTTGTTGGAGTTAACATGATATATTGAAATTTTGATGATTTGTAAATTTTGATACAGAATATTAAACTAGTTTTTTTTTTTTCACAAGAGAAAAAACGTTGTTTCATATTATGAATAGATAAAATAGTCCATATGACATTGGATACATTTACACCATCAAGAGGAAAGACATCCAGATCACCCAACCAAATCGGGGAGTCTCTGAGAAATTGGTACACCATCACAGATAGAGAAAAACTACCCCATTGCACCCAAAAAGGATTCAGAATCAACATAAACTCTACCCATTACATCAGAAAGGTACCAGTGTCAAAAAAAGTTGTTCGCAGCCAGATGTAATATATAAAATGTAAAGGGAACAGGCAGAGAGGAGGAAGTGTCCCATCCAAATTTCCATAAAATCACGTGTAATATTCCATGTGCCGCCTCAGTGCAGAGATACATAGGCCAAGTTAAGTCCAGATTCCATGCAAGAGACTTGAGAGGAGCAGAAGGTCGAGGCAGCTTCACAAATTAACCAGGCTCGTTTGATAGGAATCAGGCTTGCTTGATAAACCGCTTCATAGAAAAAACATAGCTGATAAAGCCCCATCAACATATTCACAAAAAATTCAACCAAAAAGGAAACTAGTTGTATTAAACTAGTTGCGGATCACTCGAAACATGGTTTCAGAATTATATGTATAGAATGTAGACATATTTGTTATCCCATAACATAACTGTATTTATAGAATGTAGACATATTTGTTATCCCATAACATTTGGAAAATTTGATGTATGGTTAATTTTGAAAACACAACAAAGATCAAAGGGATTGGGGATCATGAACCTAACCAGGATCAACAAATGAGATTGTGTGTCCATTGATTAATTTGAATCTGATTTTTTTTTAAAAATAGTTAGGTTATATATTTGTATAGTTTTCACGAAAAAATCATATAGTAAAGATTCTATATTTTCAATTCTTTTACAGAAAATAATATGGATAATATATCCTGGTATTCTTATTTTTAAGTGAAGTTGTGGATGTTCTTTGGAGAGAAGTTATCATGAGAAAAACAGTTTTCAGAGAGAACTCAGAAGTTATCACGGTTTCCCATGATTGGGTGTATGCTCAACAATGGGGAGTCCAAGGGTTGTAGAAGGATCAATTTACGATCTACAACAACAGAGTTTTTTTGTTTATTTTTATTTTTATTTTTGTAAATTTGGTAGATCTTTATTATTTCTTATTTATCATAAAAATGAAGGTTGTATCATATACAAAGTTAGTGGCCTCAACCTTCTCGAAGGAAACTAGGTCTCTTGGCCACCGTAAAGCATTAAAAGGCATCCAAAATTGATATTGTTTCTTTCTTCTACTAGTCGCAATGGCCATTTTTACTGTTTAAAACATTAGTTAAGTAACAGCTGAAAACAAAAAAACTATCCAAAAAATTCATTTAAACTCAATCTGGTCTGCTAACCATCGAAAGAGTCAATTGGTGTTGGATCCTTTGCAGTGGAACCAGGCATTTCCACTTGCTCCATTTGTTGAATCTGCCTTTCAATTCGACCAATTCGGGCTGTCGCTTGATACTATGACACCTTGATATCTTGGAGTTGAATGTTGATATCCTAAAGTAATTTGAATACTGATAGACTCCCTTGATTGGGATGAATACTTTGCATTGCTTTGGCGAGGACACATTTCATTAATCTGGAATAGTTTGTTGAAACAACAAGAGGTGGCCTCTAGTATTTCCTTGATCATTAAAAAAATCCATAATTTCCTCCTTTGCCTCAATATCTTCCTCATTACTATGACTTTCTCTCTCCCATCCTTGAATTACATTTATGATTTGTGGAGGATTACCAACAGAATAAGTTTCAGAGATATTCTCTATTATCTCTTTCTTTGTATTCCTGCCTCGCTTACTAGTCTCAGTTGTATTTTTTGAAATCAGCTGCTTTCCTTTATCTCGTGATTTGGCCATACGATTTGCATATTTCCTTTTAACCATAGTTTTGTTATGACGGTTATGCTGCATTAAACCTTCATATATTATCTGTGAGCCTGTATAACGGGAGGACAAAGGTATAAAGATTAACCTTTGCATTTTGAGAAATAATTTCGCCTCTGTCACATGATTTGCAGAGTGATAAATACAAGTCCCTTGACAGAGATAGTTCACAAAGTTATAGATACAAGTCCTTTGATAGAGATAGAGACCAAAGTAGGTTGACAAACTTTTTATCTTGCTAGTTAAAGACCATACTAAACCGGAAGAATTCAAAAGAAGGTTAACCCAAGTATGATGAAGATGATTTAAAAAACTAGAACAGAGACCTTCTGGATTGCCTTCACTATGACTATAGAGGTTTTGAAAGATTAGCCCCTGCCAAGACTAAAGGAGGCAGACATAACAACGATGGAAGCTACCCCAATTATCCCCTAAACCTTTGGAAAAGACCGAACAGAGGCCGTTCAACTTGTCCTCACAACGCTTGCAACAATTTTCTAACTATTTCAATTTCCCAGCATAAGTGAACTCCAAACCATGCATGAATCAAGTGAAAATCCTATTTATGAAAGGACATTTGACATTCCTACAGGGATTACGAAAGCGAGGCTGAATAGCCTCCTGCGGGATAAACACATTAATATTCTTGACCATACTACAGATAGTGGCAAAAACCATTCCAGGAATAGAGTGGTTACAATTTCTACCCATATTACCTCTATCCTGACCTCTACAGAGATTTATGGTTAAAAACGTAAGGTTGGAATGAAGAATAATGACATACCACTGTATCCAAGCTTGAGACCTCTCCACAATGTTTGCAACGATTCTAGTCAGGGCATATTCTTCAGTCGCTCACCCCAAACCTCTTCTCCTACGAGAATGAATTGGTTTCTTCTATTTCAGAATTTGCCTCATTAGGCTTTCCCTCTTCTGCGCTTTCCAATGTGCTCTTGACATTGCTAGCTGTCTTTCTATGTCAATAATCATGAGCGTGAATGCCGCATACAACAACAGAGCTATTGTCTGAAGATCATACTCTTTATTTTTTTTAATTTTTGAAAATGAGAGATAAATTATTTACATTAAAACTTGAAAAAAATAAATAAATAATAAAAATAAAAATAAATAAATGATGTGATTATAAGGTTCTTAATCGTGATTGTATACTTTAGAGAATATGTTAACAATAACACTACTTTAAATTGTATGCCCATATTTTAACTTCTCTTTATTAAAAAAATGAAACATCTTTCCGTCTACCTTTGAATTTTGAGATGTTACATTCAACTAAATAAATCTTATATATATATTATTCTTTCTCTTTTTGTGGTTTTCTTTTGAATTTGTAGAAACTTAAAATTCAAATATTATATATATATATATATGTAGAAACTTAAAATTCAAAGATTATATATATAATTTTGTAATTATAACTATTGTATGCAATTGATAATTTGTTTTATTAAAATAAAATAAAATATTTATTTAATAAAAATAATAATAATCGTTTGAATTAATTTAAAAGAATTAATGATTTTTATAATTGAGGTTTTAAAAATATTGAGAAATCAACACTAATCAACCATATTTAATGATATATAAACTATATTTTATTTATTAATGTGATTATATTAGTTTGTAATATTGTTTAAATAATAATTTATAAAAATATAGGAGAAATTATTTATATGATTTAAGTGGGGATTTATATTTTAACCACAAACTCAAATTTCCCCATAGGAACCCACTCTCCAAATTTCAAACTCCACCAAATTTCTCCTCAGTTGTGGCATGAATTCCAAATTTAAATAAGTTCTCATCTCTGTTGGGGTATCAAGGTGGGATCTTGGGCTCTCATCAAACACAACTTCTTTGTGGATGACTTTTTGGCCTACAGGATGGTGGAAAGAACACAATGGACAGAGATGTTCCACATTGTACAAAGATACGAAGAAGCCTCAGGTACGATGATTAATGAAGATAAATCTCTTGTTATATTTTCAAATGGTGCACAATAGGAGATACAATATATTGCTGCACTATTCCATTTCTGCGCACAACCCTTGAGGGAAGGTTTCACTTATCTAGGGTTTTGACTGAAACTAAACAATTATAGAACAACAGACATACAATGGTTAATTGACAAGTTTTGCAGGAAGAAACATACATGAGCTCACAAATGTTTATCCCTAGGTGGTAGGTTCATCTTGGCACGGGCAAATTTACAACAACTCATGGTGTACTCAACACATCTTTATATTCTCCCCACATATATATCTAATAAAATCAACAGTATAATGGCCAACTTCATCAGGGAATGTACTGAATATAAACGCAAATATCATTTAATCAAGTGGGAAAAGATCATTGTCCTAAGGGATCTAGGCGAATGGGGAATGCTTAATATCAAAAATTTTGGATGGGAACTTATCATGAAATCTGTATGGATAGCACTGATCAGGGATCAAGTTTGGAGAGATGATCTAGGAGGATCTTGTTTAGTGAAGATTGACAGAGAGGTCCAGTCAGCTCCAGTTTGTCCGATGTCTGGTTCAGTCTTCAGTATCATCAGTTTTGCGAGTTTTATCCGAAGAGGAAGTCCTCAAGTTGATCATGGTTCAATTCAATGTCTTCATGGTGAAAATGTGGTCAAAATTATGTCATTTTTTGACAAAGTTATTTGGTGGAAGATGAAATTATGTAATAGGTGATTTGGTCCTAAGCCTAAGTGCTAAAACATGTGCTAAAGGCCTAAACGTAAAACCTAATGCATTAAACCTATGGTGTTAAAAACCTAGCACTAAAACAAAAACAAACTATGTAAAACCCACTTTAGAACCTTATATTAAAAAAATAAACAATACACAGTCCTAAAACGCAAAATCAGACTGCGTCAAAGCTCCTTAACATGTGAGCAAGCAGGTAAACTGTGGCAGAAACTGTAATTGCAGAGTTTTGGATCAAGTTGGCAGCTGAAGCCTTTGACTGCCATTGTCAAAGATTTTCACATGAACGCTATGGAGGAGATACGCTGCAATCGTCGAGCTAACCGCAACTGCCAGATCCAACTGAAGATATAGGCACTGGGGAGACCTGTTCACATGCCGACAGCTCATCCTCCACACGGTTATGCTGACTGTAAAGATTAATTTCTTATCCCAAAGTCTATTTTGGTTTTTTAGTTTAATGTACGATAAGGATCTAATCAACAACCTTATCCTTTAACACTAGGTGTCACAATATGACAAGACCGAGAACCATCAACACATGATTTTCTCAACCAAATGCCTGATTTGGCTTTCAGTGGTTCGAGACAAAAATTATTTAAAAGCCATGAATTTTTTCTTGATGGATAAACATGAGTGATTTTGTATTCAGATCAGGAGCGAGAGAGGAAGTTTTGTTTTGAGTGTTTCTTGGTCGTCCGGAGATGGAATTGAGCATAGAGACAAGCATTGTAAAGCTAGGAGAGAGATATTTCTGTTTTCAGTGACTAGAGGTGCCTGGGTGCACATTAAGTCTGGTGTTTTTTTTCTGTGTAAATACCTCCTTGAATCAATCCTAATAAAGCAGATGCCCAACTTGAAAGTGAACCCAGATACGTAGTCCATTAGGGACAAACTCCGTAATCAAGCTTGTTGTATCTTTCCTCTGTTCTTTTCTGTATTTTCATTCTTAATATGCTGCTGGTTTAAGTTGTAAATTAATTAGTTTTCCTTCAGTATTGCACATTAAGAAGTTCAATTAACAATCAATTCCCTTATGGAAAATAGTCATTTCTACCTCAACACATAATAATGATCACATTCAGATCATACATTTTGGTATCATAGCAGGTTGTGCATTGTAGTATTTTTCCAGTGGATGTTAACCAAGTTAGGATTGCAAAATGGAGAAGGAATGCTTGAGCATTTCGATCCAGAAATTCGAAAGCGGAAATTCGTTCATCAATCGACGATGACAAGAACTGAAACCAGTTAAACTCCTGAAGTGAAGCCCATGGACGAGAATCAAGTTCATAAAATGTTTTTGAACATGCAGCAAATGTTGGGAGAACTCTACAAAGATAAGAAGGTGAAAGATGCAGCTTCTTATTCAAAGGCATCGAAGAAGGACAAGGGGAAAGGAAAATCAGATAAACCTCCTTCTCCTCCATCATCTCCATCATCATATTCTTCTTCTTCTTCTTCTAGTTCGGATTCTGAAACATAAAAGAAACCTCAGAAATCTCTTTTGAAACTTGATGTAAAGTTTTAATTTATTGTTTATGATGGTGAAATGAACCCAAAGAAACTAGATAATTGGATGAACGAGTTAGAAGTGTATTATAAGATTCAATACATTTATGATAAAAAGACAAAAATCTAGTTAGCTACTCTTAGGATGGGGGGAATTTCTTTAATCTGGTGGGAGAATAAAACAAAGATAGATTTAAAGCGTAAAGGTAAAATCATCTCCTCATGGTCTAAGTTTTTGAAAACTCTAAGGAAACAATTATATTCGTTGGGATACACACATCAAAATTTTATTGATTTACAGCGTTTGCGACAAGGTAAGGGACAAAATGTTCAAGAGTTTACTCTGGAGTTCAGGAAGAAAGCGTTGGTGCTTGTTATTGCTTTGGATACACAGGAAACTTTATTAAAACACATTGGCAGTCTACATTCATATTTACAACATACGTTATTGATGTTTAATCCTAATGACTTTGATGAAGTATGTGTTCAATCCATACATAACGTATCAGGTGGCAAGCCATTCAAGTTTTCACCAAAGATATCCAAACAGTTAGAAACCAAATACAGTAAGAAGAAGGGCAGTTCGAAGGGAAAGAAGACAACTACATCTCAGAAGGAAGGTGGAAGACCTACCTGTACTCACTACTAGATAATCGGGCATGATGAAACCAGATGTTGTAAGCTTCACCCAGAACTCAGACCAGAGAAGTTCCAGAAGAAGAAAGGTGAAAAGAATGCTATGAAAAAAATCCAAGAAGATCTAGGCTCTGATTCAAGTGATGAAGGGGAAATAACCACAATGGTTATGACAGGTAAAAATTCTGATGCTAGTTCAAGTTCAAGTATTTATGCTTATTCTTCAAAAATTAATCATCTAGATGAAGGTAAAAGAGTTGAATTATTTCACATAAGGGTAACTTCTAAGCACCCAAAAATAGATACATTGTTTGACACTGGGTCACATGCAAATTTAATATCTGAATCATTAGTTAAGAAATTTAATATGTTGCACACTTTGATTCTCAACAAGAGATTTAAAGTGGCAGAACTTCTCAAACACTTCACTCTTCAACTTCAAGAAATAAACCATGTTTTTCTTGTGTAATCATCAATAAAGGTCAGCATATAGTGGCTGTCTGCTAATTATGGTGTTTGCATTGTTCCACACAAATCAAAATGGACTATTTCTAAGGGTGCCTTTTCCTTTATGCTCTTTCCTGATGGAAAGCTTTCTCTGTGTTGCTTGCCCAATATGTAGCCTTCACATAGGCTGTTTGGCTTTTCAATCAATGGTAATCCCTTTACCATTCCTTTTTTGTGCAACAAATTCAGACCTCGAAAGTTGAGATGTCCAAATCTCCAATGCCATAACCAGTTTTCATCCTTTGCTTCTCTTTGGAATGCCTCTTGTGTTACTGGCGCCATTGCAGCTCCTTTCTTCAAATCTTCTCTCATCTTGAGAGGAAACATTCTGTTTCTTGTCGTCTTCACTTTTTCAATCCTTTGATTTCTTGGTGGTATGTCCATGATGGTACATACATGACCTTCAAAGAACACATTTTAGCCTTTTCGAATGAGCTGTCCAATGCTTAAAATGTTACACTTCATACCAGGTACATAGTATACATCTGATATGGTTTTTTTTTTCTCCTTTCTTTGTCAAAACACTTACTCTACCTTTTCCCATGACAAAGAATTTACTATATGTCCCCAGTGTTACTTGAGACTTCCCATTTTCATCTAACATGGAAAAAATAGAAATGTTTCCAATCATATGGTTGCTACATCCTGAATCTAGAAACCATATATCTTCATTCTTCTTTTCAACCATATTACATGCTAAAAATAAATTCTCTTGGCTCAGAGTTTCGTTAGTAAATTTAGCAATGGGTCTACTACCCATGTCACTCTGTTTCTTCCTACATTCATTGGCATAATGCTCATACTTCTTACAGTAATGACATTGGACTTGGGATTTATCATACCTTTTTTCATGTTCTTAATTTTTTCCACCTTGTTGGCTCCTGCCTTGGCTTTGACTCTGACTTTGATTGCTGCCCCCTTCCACTAGTATTTGCAGGGCTGTTTCTTCCTCTGTTTTGGCTTCTGCCTCTACCTTTTCTTCTGTAGTTTGATCTACCTTGACCTCTTCTTCTTCCAAAGGAAATTTGGGTCTTTAAGGCATGCTCCAAAAATGATTTTGTTGTTCTGCTCAATCTTTGTTCATGTGTCATCAATGATGTATGAAGCTCATCAATAATAAACATTGAGAAATCCTTTGTCTCTTCAATGGTTGTTACTATCACATCAAATGTTGAGGGTAATATCCTCAATACTTTCTCCACTATTCTTATTTCATCTATTGTCTCTCCAAGAGATCTCATTTGGGTAAGTAACCCAATCAACAATGTGAAGAATGAGTCTATTGTATCAGACTCTTTCATGCAAATGACTTCAAAATCTCTTCTCATTAATTGAAGCTTTGTTGTATTTACTTCCTCCATTCCTTGATAGGTTTTCTGGAGGGTATCCGATGCATCCTTGGACTTCTTTGCCGATACAATTCTTGGAAATAAGCTTTCATGCACTGCCTGATAGAGATAGAAGAGGGATTTTTAGTCGTTATTCCTATTACTCTTCAGCAAATCTTTCTCTGCCTGTGTCAAGGCATTAAATGCTTGTTCATCTGCTGGTTCTTCTAAGCCATCTTCTATTAGCTTCCATAAATATTGAGAGGCAAACATGGCTCTCATAGTGATTGCCCAATAATCATAGTTCTTCCCATTGAACCATGGGAGTTGAGTATTTCCCATACTCGTGCTTATGCTGGCTTCTACCATTGTTAGCCTTACTGAACTATGCTAAAATTTGATTATGTTTCTTAAACAAAATTTCTCATTTCTAGAGAGATAACCTATGTTTCTAACAACTCTTAAGACTTCTCTTTTACAGTTCTTTGGACTGTAATCTTAAAGAAAACAAAAAAAACTATGTTTTTGATAAATACCTGACTTTGTTAAACTTTCACACTGCTGGTCAAAAGCTTCAACAATCTCCTTCTTCCTTCAGTTTCTTTAGCAACTACTGAGAGCCTGGACTTTCTCCGATACCATGTTGAAATTTCTAATAATTCCTTAAAAAATACTGAGGAGAAATATTTCCTCTGTCAACACAGAGATTTAAAACAAATCTTGCAGGTGAAGCAAAGAACAAACTTTACTAGCTTTCATTAACAAAAAAAATGCTTGATACAGTCTTCAGAATATTCAGTTCTAGATTTACAAAAAAAAAAAAATTCTTGGTTGCTACACACAAAACTCTTCAAAAAAAAACTCTAATTCACACTATCCTTTTTTCTGTCTTACACAATCTTCTCGCTCACTGTCTTTTTCACACTATACAACATTTCGCATTGCTGTCTTATATATATGTTGTAAACATATATGTTTACAACAAATAAACCTAATTTTAGCCTTTTGAATTGAAAACTATCGCTGGCACATTATAAAAATGTATTAAAACATTAAACTGAAGTTTTAAAACCTTATAACATTATTTTGCAAAACATTTCAATACGATGCGATGGGATTTATCACATCGATTAGCCCACTAGATGACTGTACACCCAAATCTTGCGAAAGAGCGTCATTGGTTGGAGGTGGATGAGCTGGTGGAGGTGGGTCTTCCCTTATCGTGTGGTTGCAGAGGTGAGATGATGTAGGCTCGAAACTATGCGATATAGTTTTGATTAGTTGCAGGTGTTGACATGGCATGGTGGGGACCGGAGTTATCGCGCGGGTTGGAGATGGATGACGTTGGCACAAAGTTCATACGATGAACTCCTATTGGTTGCGGGGATAGTGATGTGGAACCATGGAGGGCTCGACATAAATGTCGTGGGGCATTTAAATTCAAATGTATGGCACGTATTTTGAATGCGGTAGGTGCAGAGGCTTAATGATCTGGAGGTAATGTGGTTTTCACTATGATTTGGTAAATCAGAAGAGGGCTACAACCTGTAAACAAAATCAGTGTTGCAAGGATTTAAAACACAAAATTGAATGCACGGTGTAGTGCAAAACTAAAACAAGTTTTCAGCTGCTCCTATCCTCACAAATTCACATCAAATTGAATTGTTGTTGTCCTCATGCTCAGGTTGCAGTAGGGGTTATCTCCAACAAGATTTTGGATCTTCCAAAAATTTGATGATGATAAATCCGTTTCCTAAAAAAACTATATTTTAGCTATTTTTAACCATCACTTAGAAATTTCCGCTCAGTAGAAAACACACTTTTGAAAGGCCCGGATGTCTACTCTCCCTGCCACATTTGAAAGGCAACAAACAATCAACTTGTGGGAAACAGAGTTATGGCTGTCCAACTCTACGTAGTCATCTCACGTTCATACACAACATTGTTATTCTATGTCATCAGTGCAAGTTTCAATTAATTTGTGTAAATACAGAGACTCATGTTGTCTCTCAAGAAACAATTGAAATTTGAATTTGGCTATAAATTATTCCACTCTTTTGTTGAAATCTTCGTCAACTGTAACTACTAGAACTTCCATAACCTTGATCACTTCATGAGGTACTGATTTGCACAAAAAATTATCATTGCACTGAGAGGCGCATTCTACAGCCCAGTATGACCCCACATTTTTACTATGGATATTATTAACTTGCAAATAAGTTTTTGCACAATAACATGGGCCAATACCATGTTTTATTAATACCACATGCCCAAAAACAATAACTCATTTCAAAAATAAAATATTTTATATATATCTTATTTTATTTTTATCTTGTATCTTCTAAATTAATCTGAAAGAAAACATGTATGGGAGTTTGGAGAGATGTTAAAATGTCAGTAAACATTTTGACTTTGTCCAAATAAAATAAAATAAAATAACAAAATTAATAATTATACTTATCAATACAACATTTTGACTAAGTCAAATTGCACAAAACTAAATTCAAATAAAATAAAAACTTTTAGCCAATAATATTAACTTTTGACTAAGTCAGATTGCATTATAACAAAAATAAATTAAACTAAATAAAAAGTTTAATATAATGTAACTAGGTAAAAATAAATTAAAAAAATGAACAACCCTATAAAAAAAAAAAAAAAAGGCCCATGGTATTGTCTCTTGATATTCATGCTGAATATAGCCTATTTAAAAAGGAAAATTAAATTAGCCTAGATCCATCTTAACTATGAATCTACCAAGCGTCTAGAGGGATCAAATCTCTGCATATACAAACCTATTTTAGAGTGAAAAGACATTTGATCCCTCTTGGCGCTTGGTAGATCCGGAGTTAAGATGGATCTAGGTTGATGTAGATTAAATATTCAAATATCTAATGGAAATGAAGCAAGAGTTTCATACTAGTTAAATATAAACTATACAATGGGTATAAGGATGCCCATGTTCTTATACATCAACATTGTCACAACCCCACACTAGTGGTTACTTCCAACCACACGTGAGCATGGTGCGACACTGCCTAAATTTTTATTTTCAACACTACTGAAGTTTACAAACTATTTCTAACACCAACACTTAGTCAATTTTCTTAAGTGTTCACTTCTTTCTTAGTTATGCAATGGAAATACATTCATTAAGTTCACTAATCTTCTTTACAATTTTACTTCATAACATGTGTAATATCATCAAACAATAGTAACAACAATGTATACACATTCATGAAGGGAGGGGACAACTCCCAAAATAATTTTGCCCTAAATATAAACTTGTGTAAATATTTTACAATTTTTTACAAAGTTTACATAATTGTGCAGCTTGTCATATATTTTTTCCCAATCCTTGCCAAACCGTGCAGCCTTCTGAACATGCCCTGCCCATAGTGTAGTAGGGACCCTTCAACTCATCGTTTAGCCCATGTCCAACTCATGTCGTTCACTCGATCTATGCAACCTATATCGCGCAGCTCACTCATGTTGTGTAGACTACCCAGGTCATGCAACTCACCCATGTTGTGCATACCACCTGGGTCATGCAGATCACTATTTTCACGCAACAAATATCCTATGATAAACATGTTAAAAAAAATCATTTCTAAAACTCATTCCAAAAACTCGTTCAGGAAAACTCGGTCATGAAAACCTGTGCAGAAAATTCGCTCAATATATCCATTCGACTCACCACCGAACTAACCAAATGCCTCAGACTCGTTTCCTTTGTTTGCCTTCACTCTGCATTTGATGTGTTATGTGAACTTCAAATGAATTAGTGCCTTTGAACGAGTTCCCTTCGTTGAATATATACACTTTTTTTCCTAAACAATTTACCAAATGACATGTTCCTTCACTTCACCCGGTCGACCTCACTCGTTTTCTCCATGTGACCAACCCAACCCATTTTCTCCACTTGACCAACCTGACTTGTGTGACTTGTTTCGTTCAGTTGACCCATTTGATTCATTTCATTCAACCAACCTGAGCCATGTGACTCATTTTTTTTAGTAGACCCGTATGACTTGTGTGGCTCATACGTCCGACTCGAGTGTTTGGGTGGAAACCCTTTGACACCCTCGCATACCCTCGCTTGAATTTTCTGCATGCCCTTGTCACACTTTTCCGCACACCCATCACATGCCTGTTCACACACCTACTACCCGTCACGCCCGTCATATTGGGTGGGCACCAACTGCTATGACATGACCGCCTCACGCATCACACATTTTCAGTTAAATGTGCCCAGGTGACTCGCCCCTCAGTTATGTGTGTGCGCCCCTCTGACTCACCCATGTGTTTTAATTTAAATGCACCCATCGCCTGAGTTCAGTTTTTCGACTCTCCCCGAGTTGGTGAGTTTTCACGAGCGCAAGTACAACATGAGGCTCTGACATCCTCCCCTACTTTAAAAAGTTTGTTTCCCTCGACAACACCATCTTGAAAATTTCCATTTCGAAGACCAAATGTTACAAAGTGTCACCAAATCCAACGTCAATTTTTCCTTTGGCATGAAATCCCTACTCTCATCCCAAAAAATCCCACCAAGACTCATGACTCTATGTGGGAAAGACTCCTCAATCCATGGTCATTAACCACAACTCCTCGCAATACTTCATACTGCCCGATCATGTTCAAGGTTTCTCCCTCCAACTCAGTTTCATGCTATAGTCACAACTCATATCATGTCAATCCACCATGTATCGTCATTATGTGAATTTTTGCTATAATACTCTAACTCATCTTCACCATGCATCTGTGAACTTTCACGGCCCCATGACTCAAAATAGTTGGATGGCCAATACAACCATCATCCAAATCCATGAGAATGCACCTCCTCATGCCTTCATTGCTCACCCCTGTCGTGAAACTCACTCGTGTCATGCAGACCACCCAGGTCATACAACTCATTCGTTTTTCATAGAAAAACTCGTTTGATAAACCCGTTCATAAAAACTTGTTTCAAAAACTTATTTAGGAAAAATCGTTCCAAATTTTTTTTCAAGAAAACTCATGCAGGAAAAATTCGTTCAGGATTTTCGTTCAACCTGCCTGGGTGGGCACATGCCCTGTGACACCTTCGCATGCCCTGTGATTCACCCAAATTACCTAAATGCCTCAGACTCATTTCCCTCATTTTCCTTTGCTACGCTCTTGATGTGTTATGTGAACTGTAGATGGATTGGTGCATTTGAACCATTTCCCTTCTTTCAATATATAAAATCATTTTCCCAAACAACTTACCAAACGACGTGTCCATTCACTTCACCCAGTCGACCCAACCCTTGTGAATTGTTTCATTCAGTCGACCCGTGTGACTCGTTTCGTTCAGCCAGCCGGTGTGACTCGTGCAAATCACATGATCGACCTGACTCATTCCTGTGGATGCCCTATGACACCCTCACTTGTCGTACCCTATGAACTGTTCGCATGCCCGTGTTGCATTCGTTCGCACACCCGTCGCAAACCAAATCACATGCCCACTACACGTCGCACCCATCGTGTTGGGCAAGGCCTTGAAAAGCATAGATCCATATTAACAATAGATACAACATGAGCCTAGAGGGATCAAATTTCTTCCGGTGCAAACTTGTTTAAGAGTGAAAAAACAATACGAAAATTTTTATTGTTTAAATTGTAATTTTGAATGTCATAGAGATTACATAACATGTGCAATGAACTAGTTTTTTTGTTAGTAATATATTTTAAGTATACACCAATATTAATTCATATTGAAATATTTTATTCATAACCCACATTGGATATTTTATTTTATAAAACATTAAAATATTTTCTTTTAACATTTTCTTTTCGAGTGTTCAAATATTTTTGAAAAATATAAGGTTTAAGCATCTAAGGTGAGTAAGATGCTTAAACCTTATATTTTTATAGGGATTTAAGGTTTGATTGAGTTTAAGATGTGATGAAATGTTGGAGAAACAACTGACAAAGGCATGCGGAGGTGCATTGTCATGGATTTGGATGCTGATTAGACTGATCATCCAACTAGTTCGAGTCATAGGGGCACGCAAGTGCATGGATGCATGGTCAAGCTGAGTTGGAGTATTATAGAAACAGTGCAGATGATGATGACACATGGTGGATTAACACAATATGAGTTGCGACCATAGCATGCAGCTATGTTGGAGGGAGTAACCTTCCACATGATGGGGAAATATGGAGGATTGCGATGAGTTATGGTTGATGACCATGGATTGTGGAGTCTTTCCTGCACAGAGTCATGAACCTTGGTGGGGTTTCATGTGATGAGAGTAGGGAGTTCATGCAGTAGGGACGATTGGCGTTGGATCTGGTGACACTTTGCAACATTTGGTGTTGGCAATGAAGTTTGTCGGGATGGTGTTGTCGATGGCGACAACATTTAAAGTAGGGGAAGATGTTAGGCCTTGAATTTGGACAAGGGCCCATGACAACCCACCAACTCGGGGAGAGTCGAAAAACCAAACTCAAGCGATGGGAGCGTTTAACGGAACACACATGAGAAAGTCGGAGGGGCACATGCACATAACTGAGGAGTGTAATGGATGAGGCAAACGCATCGTAGTGGTGGGCTCCCGCCTAGTATGACGGGTGCAACATATAGCAGGCATGCAAACGGGTGTGCAGTTGGGTGTGCGATAGGCATGTAAACGAGTGTGACATGAGTGTAAGAAAAGTTCGGGCATGGGCATCCATCGGAACGAGTCGGGTCAGCCATGTGAGTTGCATGAGTCACACAGGTCGGCTAAATGAAACGAGTTACACGGGTTGACTGAACGAAACAATTTACACGGGCTGGGTCGGCTGAATGAAACGAGTCAAATGGGTCGGTTGAATGAAACAAGTCACACGAGTTGGGTCGGTCGGGTAGAGCAAGCGGGTTGGGTCGGTAGAGTAAAGTGAACAGACACGTTGATTTGTAAATTGTTTGGGAAAATAAGTGTATATATTGAATGAAGGGAACTCATTCAGAGGCACCAATCCATTTGCAGTTCACATGACACATCAAGTGCAGAGAGAAGGAAAATGAAGTAAACGAGTCTGAGGAATTCAGGTAGTTTGGGTGAACCATAGGGCATGCAAGGTCACAATAGCACTTGTACCCACCCAGGTAGGCCAAACAAAAATCCTCAATGACTTTTTAACATGAGTTTTCCCGAATGAGTTTTCCTGAATGAGTTTTTGGAATGATTTTTTAAAATGAGTTTTTCTGAAGAAGTTTATCAAACGAGTGAGCTTAACGACCCAGCTGGTATGCACAACACGGGTGAGATGCATGACATAGGCATTATGCACGACACGAGTGAGCTACACAACCCACAATACACAGAGCCGGTGAGTTGCATGAGTTAGGCTTGGCTGAATGGCGAGTTGAAGGGTCACTGTTGCACGATGGGAAATGCATGTTTGGAAGGGTACAAGGTTTTGTAAGGATTGGACAAGCCTGAATGAAAGACTGCAAAATTGTGTAAACTTTGTAAAATTTTGTAAAATATTTACATAATTTTATATTTGCGAAAGACTTATTTGGGAAGTTTCCCCCTCCCTTCATGAATGTGTATACATTTTTGTTCCTGTTGTTTGATGATGTTGCATGTTATGAAGTAAAATTGTAAAGAAGATAAGTGAACTTAATGAATGTATTTACATTGCATAACTAAAAAATAAGTGGACACTTAAGAAAATTGACTAATTTTTGGTGTTAGGTGTAGTTTGTAAACTTAAGTAGTGGCGAAAAGAAAAAGTTATATGGTGCTGCACTGTGCTCACGTATGGTTGGAAATCATGAATAGCGTGGGGGCATGACAATGTTGATGTATAAGCACATGGAAATCCTTATACTCATCGTACATTCTATATTTAACTAGTATGGAAACTCTTGCATCATTACCATTATATATTTTAATATTTAATCTACACGAGCCTAGATCCATCTTAACTCAAAATCTACTTAGTGCCGAGGGGGATCAAATCTCTTTTCACTCTAAAAGAGGTTTGTATATAAAGAGATTTGATCCCCCTAGGTGATTGGTAGATTTAGAGTTAAGATGGATCTAGGCTCGTCTAATTTTCCTTTTGAAATAAGCTATATGTTTGTTTCATATTTAATTTAGAAGATATAAGATAAAAATAAAATAAGATATATATAAAATATTTTGATTTTGAAATGAGTTATGGTTTTTGGGCATGTGGTATTAATAAGTGATGGTTTTGGCCCATGGTATTGTAAAAAAGCCTATTTGCAAGTTAATAATATATATAGTAAAAATGTGGGTAAATATACATGGTTCAAAATCTTATTATATAGTAGGAATTAAGATTTTATGTGCTTATTAATTAAATTTAAATATAATTATAAAATAATTTTTTAAACCACTACATCTCCCTAATTCCTTTTTTCTTTTATATTTAAAAGTAAAAAATATTATAAAATTAAACTAAACTATAATATTTAAAAATTTGTTAACATATATAATTTTTTTACATTATATCATTAGATCTAAGACAGACATTTCCATTTCCCTAGAGAGTTGTAAAAAGCCTCTTACTTTAGGCATAACGTGAAGTATTAAAGAATCCAAATATGCAAATATCTACTCATTATTAGAAATTTCCAAAGATGCAAATTGCCTCTCAGCCCAATAAATTCTTACTTCAGGCACAACGTGAAGTATTAAAGGATCCAAAGATGCAAATATTTACTCATTATTAGAAATTTCCAAAGATGCAAATATTAAAAAATCCTATTTAACTTTTACAAATGTTCATTTCTCTTCACCTTCTACGCTTTCATACAATGATTTTCTAGAAATCCAATGTAAATCTCCATACGGTGGCACACCATACAGTAGGGCAAGTACTTTGGATATAATTGAAAACAGTAAAAAAAACATGAATCATTTAGAAAAACAAAACAAACAAACACTTGCTTATAATATAAATGGATAATGCCTATTATGAATTAGTATTCTATTTTTGTCACCCTTAACATAATTTTTTCAAAACATAAATATACGCAAGCAATCCAAAAAAATCAAACAACTTACAACAATCTCCATAATGAAATTTTCATATCCAGATAGTGTTGCTGCAAAATGGTTTGGAAGAACAATCTTATTTGTTGAAATATCGACTACATGTTGGAAAATTTCCTTTGACCAGTGTGAAACAATGGATTCATGTGTGGATAAAGAGAATTTTTCAAATTCCTTGCGGAAAAACATAGTGTCAATGGTGCTATGAGAATACTAGACCTCGCTTTCACTAACTTGAGGTCCTCTAACACCTCTTGAGGATCTGATTTGAAAGCAATGTCAATGGTGCTCTGAGAAGATTGGCTCTCCCTTTCACTAACTTGAGGTCCTCCAGCACCTCTTGAGGAATCTGATTTGATACTAGTATGCTCTGTGAAAGGTGAAAAATTCGTTGATGCCTAAGAGCCAGTAGTGGTAGCCCCTTTCACATTACAGAACAAAAATTCAACTCGATGCAGAAAATTTCAAATTCAATTCTGCGCGTGGGGAGGTAGTAAGTTTAAAATTCAAATCAACCTGGGAAGATTTGTAGAATTGTCGAAAAATGAAATTGTCAGATAATCGAGGTTTTCATAAAGTTTTAAAATTCAGATTTGTACAACTGTCAGAAAATGAAACTGTCAAATAATAGAGGGTGTGAAAGTTGCCAAAATATGGATGGCATGTATGCATGAGCATCCATAGACATGTCACGTCTAACTCCAAAAAGTCGTAGTATAGACTACTCCATTTTAAAATCATTGCAGGGAAGGATCAACATAGGTATGACTGGTCAAATCTACATAGTCAGGTCACGTACATGGCACATGGCAGGGCGACTATATTTAATTAAGGTGTAGTTTAATTTATAGTTGAAATAGATTTTTTCATGGTAATTTTATAAAACAATTTTAAGAAAAAATGTAATTTTTAGTTATTTAAAATGTATTTTTTAATGTATAAATAGATTCAATGGTTCGGCATCATGAAAAAAAATCGCTACACTTAAATTTAAACAACTCAAACTCAAAAAAATATTTACAAGATTTTAATTAAAATTAACTAGAAAAATATGGTGAAAAAGACCACTTACTCTTTTGACTTGGCATTTAATTAATAATAAATTAGTTTAAAATTTAATATTCATCTGGTCACTAATTTCAATGGTTTCGTTGCTAATTCCAATTTTTTCAGTCGTTATCTGTATGAGAGCTTATTAATTCTAATTCTGTGTTTTCCTTTTTGTGAGACCTCGACCTTTCTGGCAACTTATAACTATAAAATAAAATTGATGAAAAAAATATTATAAATATTCAAAGCTAGCTGAATGAGACCCTAAGATTCAAGAAATGAATGCATTCGAATCACAATAATGTTGGAAATTAATTCCAACTGCCATAGAGAAAACAGAAGGACAAGAACTTAATGTTGATGGGAGTTCTTGAAGGACGAAGACAAAAATTACCAGTCCTGATTTGCACTTCATGCAACCTCATTCTTATCTGCAACACCTATCGCATTAAACACTGCACCAACCACATTTGATTTTAATTAAATTTTCAGCAACCACAATTATGTCGGCATCAAGCTTGAGCCGCAAAAGGGAAAATTAACCCACCGGAGAAGGTGACATCACCTTCCTCCGGACCAATCAAAAGAACTCCGTGGGGCAAAGAAAAAGGCTTTTGGAAAGTATTTTGACTCCACAGAATATGGAATGAATGAATTTTTAATGTTTTGTTTTTATTTTCCGCAACATAGTTTTGTTTTGTTTTAAAGGAATTTAGGTTATAAATATTTGTTTTATATAATATATATTGTAAATATATAATATTGACAATATATATATAAACATTGTAATAGAAAACAAGTACCGCATATTGACTGTGTGTATTGAAATTTCTTGCCCGAAGGAAGAAAAGAAAAACAGAGAGACAAAAATCATAATTTGAATAGCACTGCGTGTGTAGCAGTCAGCAAAGTCATTTTTTTTGTAGACCAGAACAACTACAGTTCTAAAGGATCCATTTGTAATAGTTTTGAAGTTTAATAAAACATATTCTTTACTCCATACACCTCTCTGTACATGAATTTTATTTAAATATATGTGTTTAAAAGAGGGATTTTTTTTGTTCCTCTGTGTGTTCAGAATACTCAGAAATTTCAACATGGTATCAGAGCTAGTCCAGGCTCTTTGTGTTTGAAAAAGAAGCTGAAGGAAGGAAGAAGAAGCTTGTTGAAGATTTCTCCAACAGAGTGAAGGTTCAGCAAAGCAAGGTATTTATCCAAAACAATTTTTTGTGTTTTTTTTAAAGAGTGCAATCCAAAGAAGTCTCTTAAAGACAAAGTTTATCTCTTAAGAAGAGAGACAGTTTGTTTAAAAACATATTCAAGTTTTAAAGCATATTTCAGAAATCTAGCTATGGCAGGAGCCAACACAAGAACGAGTATGGGAAATACTCAACTCCCACAGTTCAATGGGAAGAACTATGACTACTAGGCAATCAAAATGAGAGCCCTGTTTGCCTCTCAAGATTTATGGGAGCTAGTTGAAGATGGTTTAGAAGAACCAACAGATGAATAGGTATATAATGCCTAAACACAGACAGAGAAATATTTGCTGAAGAGTAATAGGAATAAGGACTCAAAATCCCTCTTCTATCTCTATCACACAGTGCAAGAAAGCATATTTCCAAGAATTGCAACAGAAAAGAGGTCCAAGGATGCATGGGATACCCTTCAGACAGCCTATCAAGGAATGGAGAAGGTAAAGACAACAAAGCTTCAATTAATGAGAAGATATTTTGAAGTTATTTGCATGAAAGAATCTGATACAATAGACTCATTCTTCACATTGTTGATTGGGTTGGTCACCCAAATAAGATCTCATGGAGAGACAGTAGAAGAATGAAGAATAGTGGATAAAGTGTTGAGGAGCCTACCCTCAAGATTTTATGTGATCGTAACAACCATTGAAGAGACAAATGATCTCTCATTGTTTACTATTGATGAGCTTCATGCATCATTGATGACACATGAACAAAGATTGAGTAGAACAAAAAAATCACTTTGGAGCATGCCTTCAAGACCCAAATGTCCTTTGGAAGAGGAAGAGGTCAAGGCAGAGGAAACTACAGAGAAAAAGGAAGAGGCAGAAGCCAAAGAAGAGGAAGAAATAGCCCTGCAAATACAAGTGGAAGGGGCAGCAACCAAAGTTAGAGTCAAAGCCAAGGTATCAGCCAACAAGGTGGACAAAATCAAGCACATGGACAAAGCTATGATAAATCCCAAGTCCAATTTCATTACTGTAAGAAGTATGGCCATTATGCCAATGAATTTAGAAAGAAACAGAGTGACATGGGCAATAGAGCCAGTGCTAATTTTACCAAAGAAAATCTTAGTCAAGAAAATTTGTTTTTAGCTTGTAATTTGGCTGAAGAAAAGAATGAAGATATATGGTTTCTAGATTCAGGATGTAGCAACCATATGACTGGAAACATTTCAATGTTTTCCATGATTAATGAAAATGTAAAGTCTTAAGTAACATTGGGGATAGAAAATAAAGTCTTTGTCATGGGAAAAGGCAGAGTAAGTGTTTTGACAAAGAAAAGACAAAAGAGATCCATATCAGATGTATATTATGTGCCTGGTATGAAGTGTAACCTTTTGAGCATTGGACAACTCATTCAGAAAGGCTACAATGTGTTCTTTGAGGATGATGTATGTACCATCATGGACATACCAGCCAACAAACAAATAATTTCACAAGTGAAGATGACAAGAAAGGAGCTGTAATGGCAGCAGTGACACAAGAGACATTCCAAAGAGAAGCAAAAGATGAAAACTGGTTATGGCATTTGAGATTTGGACATCTCAAATTTTGAGGTCTGAATTTTTTGCATAGAAAAGGAATGGTAAAGATATTAACATTGATTGAAAAGCGAGACAACATATATGAAGGCTGCATCTTGGGCAAACAAGAGAGAGAAAGCTTTCTATCAAGAAAGAGCATAAGGGAAAAGGCACCCTTAGAAATTGTCCATTCAGATTTGTGTGGACCAATGCAACCACCATCATTAGCAGGAAGCCACTATATGCTGACTTTTATTAATGATTTCACAAAAACATGGGTTTATTTCTTGAAATTTAAAAGTGAAGCGTTTGAGAAATTCTACCACTTTAAATCTCTTGTAGAGAATCAAAGTGGGTATCATATTAAAGTCTTTAGGACTGACAGAGGAGGAGAATAGATCTCCAAATAATTTCTACGTTTTTGCAGAGAAAATGGAATTAACAAATAATTTACAGCAAGGTACACACCACAACAAAAAAATGTTTCTTAAAGGAAAAACCGAACCATCATGGACATGGTAAGAAGCATGCTGAAGGAAAAACATTTGCCAAATGAATATTGGGGCTGAAGTTGTACACTGTGCAACATATTTATTAAATATATGCCCAACAAAGAGTGTAATGAACAAAGTTCCGGAAGAAGCATGGAGCAGCATGAAACATCATGTCACCCACATGAGAGTATTCGGTTGTGTGGCTTATGCACACATTCGGGATCAGCTAAGGACTAATTTGGACAATAAAGGAAAGAAGTGCATATTTGTTGGATACAATGAAGAATCCAAGGCATATAGATTATATAACCCATCCACCAAGAAATTTATGATAAGTAGAGATGTACAATTTATTGAGGAAGAAGCTTGGGATGGAAGCATAGAGAAAACAATGAATGTTAAAAGTTTATTGTCTCATGATGATAATGAGGGAGAAATGGTTGAAAGACATCCCTCATTAGCAGCAACACCTCCACCAACACAAGGACAACAAGGGACACCACAAGCAGGTATGAGAACACCCTTGAGAAGTGATGACAGTGCTTCTCCAAGCACATCACAAGGAGCAGATTTGAGTGCTTCTACAAGCACAAGTACACCAAGTTAAAGAGGAACTAGATTCAAAAGTCTAAATGAAATTTATGAGAAAGAGGCAACAAATGAAGGTATGAACTCTTTATTTGCATTATACTGTCATGTAGAAGATCCTATTCATTTTGAAGAAGCTGTAAAAGATAAGAAATAGGTAGATGCTATGGATGAAGAGATTAATGCCATAGAGAAAAATAATACATGGGAATTAGTTGATCTCCCAAAAGGCAAGGAAGTGATTGGAATTAAATGGGTTTATAAAACCAAGAGCAATGCTGAAGGTAAGATTGAAAGGCACAAGTCCAGACTTGTTGTCAAAGGCTACAAGCAGCAACAAGGAAGAGATTATGAAGAAACATTTGCACCAGTTGCAAGAATGGAAACAGTAAGAGCAGTGTTGTCCATAACAACATAACTGATCTGAAAATGAAACTATTTGTATCTGTTGTTCAAAGTATCCATTTCCATTTAATTAAGTGTGCAAAGTGTTTATCATGTCTTGCAATTTAAACAAAGTGTTTTTGGTAACTGTTTTTAAGTTTATGTGTGAGGGAATGTTAATTAAAATTACTATTTAACATCTTAAATCAGAAATACACAGTAGCATAACTTCACCATAACAATACAACAACATGATGAGGCAGTTCAACCCTCTTGGGCTACATCTGCTGGGTCCAAGGCTCCCGATGGGCATGTCCTTGCTCTATTAAGTTGCTCAAATTGGTTTTACAGTGAGAAATATGTCTAAATAGACAGAAAAAATTGTGAAATTGAATTTAGAAAACAGAAATAAGCTAATATTGGCTTTTATTTCACCTCAAACAGTGAAGTGTAGCCCAATGCAGCTCCATTTCCCTCATGGCCCTAATGGCTCTCCAAGCTTCCCTGAAGCAAAAATCCCTAAATAACACCTATTTTGGCTCTACAGCCTATCCCAAACACTCCAAAATGCTTATAATACCAAAAATTGACCAAAATTTTGTCCAAATTGGTTCAATATTGGGAAAGTTATGACCTCCACAATTTTTTTGCCCAATGTCTCTTGGAAAACCCACCAAATCTGGATGAACTCCAGTTAAAGCCACCAGAATTGGCAGACATGTCAAACAGGCAGAACCGCGCTACTAATTTTGTGGAGGCATTTATTTTAACTTTTATTTGAACTAACTGTTCACATGCGGAAAATCCGGACAGTTTCCGTTGGCGGTTAATACCAAACCCACGCCCCTGGACATAGCCTTTAGGTTATATGCGATGAGGGCTAGCACCCGGGGGCTTAGCTCCTCTGGTTTTATAGGGCTTAGCCCTTGGTCCTGGCGTGAAGTCACGGGGTCTTCTACCCTTAAGCCCTGAGGGCTAAACTCTTATCTCCACCCGTTCAAACTGTGATACGACCCGACTCGCCCGTTGAGTGACCCTTGGGCGTTCAGGTCGGGACGACCTCTACTCGAACGATGACCCGTTCACACCTGCATGAGGAATAACCCATACCCATTCATTGCTGCAGGAGGGCCACTAAAAGCTGACCCATATATGTTCAGGTCGGGTTGTGCCCGACTGACCCAAACACGTTCAGCTCGGGTCAGGTTTGCCCACCAGTCATTTTTTTAAACAAGACTTGAACCATAAGTCTGGGGCCACATGGCAGCCTCCAGGCAGGCCACATGGCACCCTCTGATAGGCCACCAAAAACCATATAAAAAAATGAAAATTTTCCATAAAAATTTTCTGAAATGACAATTTTGTTTTGTTCAAAAGTCATGTTTTGAAGGTTATTGGGCAACTTCAAACTTCAATATCTTTCACATACGACATCGGATTTGAGTCCTGTTTGTGGTGCCAGAATCAAAACAACGAGGCCTATCCATTTGTTCAAGTTGCAACCAATTCTGAGTAGTTCCAATTTTGAGCATTTTTTTCTCCTTGGACATGATCACCTGATCACACCTCCCCATTGGGAAGCTTTTGGACCGCAAAAGCCTTCAATTACCTGTTAAGAAGATGAGGGTACATATACCTCACCTTTTTCACCTCCATCCATTTTTCCTTACTCGGTTTGCTGCCGTTAAGACCAACCCGTGTAAGGCAAAATGGATGGAGGTGAAAAAGGTGAGGGATATGTACCCTCATCTTCTTAATAGGTAATTGAAGGCTTTTGGGGTCCAAAAGCTTCCCAATGGGAGGTGTGATTAGGTGATGATGTCCAAGGCAACATCAACAATACAAGTGGAAATTTTACCAAATGAATGTGAAATCAACATTCCTAAATGGAGTATTGATGGAGGAGGTATGCAAATTGAAGAAATCTATGTATGGGCTGAAACAAGCACCAAGAGCATGGTATAGTAGGATAGATGCCTATCTACTGGAAAATGGGTTTGAAAAATGTGAAGGAGAACCCACATTATACATCAAGGAAAAATATGGTAAGATGCTCATTGTTGTTTTTTATGTTGATGATGTTATATTCAAAGGTAATGATGCTTACCTCATTGAGAATTTCAAGACATTCATGAAGGATGAATTTGAAATGACTGATATGGGATTGCTGAGATACTTCTTAAGAATAGAAGTAGAGAAAAATGAAAATAAAATTTTTATTTCTCAAGCAAAGTATGTTAAAGAAGTTTTGGAAAGATTTAATATGCAGGATTGAAAAGAAGCAATTACTCCTACAGTGATAGGATTGAAACTGAGAAAAGAAGAAAACAACAAGGATTTTTATCCAAGTTTGTATAAGAGAATAGTTGGCAGCCTTATGTATTTGACTGCAACTAGGTCGGATATTATGCATGTTGTAAGTTTAATTTCCAAATTTATGGAAAGGAAAAAGGAAGCACATTGGGAAGCAGCAAAAAGAATTTTGAGGTATGTGAAAGGAACAAAGAGGCATGGAATTTTATATACCACTTCAGAAAATTCTGAACTAATTGGATATACTATCAGTAATTGGGCTGGAAGTATAGATGACAGGAAAAACACCTCTGGATATGTTTTTCATATGGGATCAAGAGCCATTCCATGGGATTCTAAGAAACAACCAAATGTGGCTTTATCAACAACAGAGGCAGAGTATGTGGCAGCTACAGCAGCAACATGTCAAGCAGTTTGGATGAGGAGAATGTTGAGAATTTTGTGTCATGAACATGTAAAAGGCACAACAATGTATTGTGATAATAGCTCAGTTATAGCTTTATCCAAGAATTCAGTGTTTCATAAGAGAACGAAGCACATTGGTGCCAAGTATCACTACATCAGAGAGTTAGTGAGAAATGGAGAAATAGTTATGGAGCATTCCAGAACAGAAGAGCAGTTTGCTGATATTTTAACAAAACCATTGGGGCAGAAGAGTTTTAATTATTTAAGAAAATGTCGGGGCATGGAAGAGAACATCAGTTGTAATTAAGGGGGAGTGTTGGAAATGAATTCCAACTGTCACACAGACAGCATAAGGACGAGAAATTAATGTTGATGGGAGTTCTTGAAGGATGGCGACAACAATTACTAGTCCCGATTTGCACTTCACGCAACCACATTCTTATCTGCAACACCTACAGCATTAAAAATTACACCAACAAAAATTTCTTCGGTAGCAAGCTTGAGCTGCGAAAGGGAAAATTAACCCACCGTAGAAGGTGATGCCACCTTCCTCCAGACCAATCAAAAGAACTCCGTGGGGCAAAGAAAAAGGCTTTTGGAAAGTATTTTGACTCCACATAATATGGAATGAATGAATGTTTAATGTTTTATTTTTATTTGCCACAACATAGTCTTGTTTTCTTTTAAAGGACTTTAGGTTATAAATATTTGTTTTATATAATATATATTGTAAATATAAAATATTTACAATATATATACACATTGTAATAGAGAGCAAGTACCGCATATTAACTATGTGTATTGAAATTTCTTACCCGAATGCAGAAAAGAAAAACAGAGAGATAGAGAGCAGAATTTGAGCAACACTGCGTGTGTAGCAGTCAACAAAGTCTTTTTTTTGTAAACTAGAACAACTGTAGTTCTAAAGGATCCTTTTGTAATAGTTTTGAAGTTTAATACAAACAAAGTTTTTACTCCATCCACCTCTTTGTGCATGAATTTTATTTAAATCTCTGTGTTTAAAAGAGGGCTTATTTTTATTCCTCTGTGTGTTTGGAATACTCAGAAATTCCAACAAATAATATAATAATTTCGCCGTCAGTGCAGTGGAATTATTCGTCAAATTATTTTAATTTTTAATTTCGAGAATATTTTAAAATCGAAAACATTCTTTTGATTTTGAATTTATAAAATATTTTAAAATTTAATGGATAGAAGCAGTTTCTTCTTAACCAAATTTCAAATATTCTTAAAGTTTACTGTACAGACACTTTACAATCGACATAAGGACGTGTCCACTATTCTTTAGCATTTACATAGAAACTGTTGGCTAGATCTTTTATATGATGTAGACGATGACGGTTTAATATTCGTAGGTCTATTAATTGAGATGACGATGGCTTGATTAATCAACAGGTAATGTTCATAGTTGATTAATGTGGAATTCAGATTTTAGCTGATCATTAATTTATTGAAATAAATAATTTCGTGATACGGAACCATTTAGTCTTTTAGTTTTTTTTTTAGTCGAAGAAAAAAATAGAAACATTTTTTCATTAAAAATGAGGAGTATTTTACATTGGCATATGTCTATGGTAGTTCTTGCTTAATTTAGTTTTCTAATTTATTTTTCTAACCATAGATATGAGAAACCATATTATATACTAAAATTGAACCGATAGCACACATAACTAAGAACTTGTTGCAGGGGTATACTCATGAAAAAAAAACAAATATCATCACAAACAAAGAGACAGACAAAATACAAAAAATCCTCTTGGAAGAGGAAAGATATGACTGGAGAATCTATCCTTTAGATCTCAAAATGGCTATGGACACAAATGTTACCATCAACAAAAAATTCATTTGACATATGCCCATGAGAGAGAGCCAAACCGTGCTTGGAGAGAGCATCTGCCTCAAACTTCAAATCCAAGTGTCCATCTAGCACCTCTGAAGTTTGGGAACATAGATTGCCTATTATTAGAAAGTCATTCATTGAGAAACTACCATCTCTAGTGCTAGAAAAGGAAGAAATTTGGTAAAGTTATGTTGTTGGATTCTCATTTGAGAGAGTGAAAGTATTGATATGTTGCTGGTATGATGTTGGATGTGATGAGGCTGGAATGAAGCTGGAGCCGGTTGGAAACAAACCGATCGATTGGTTGTAACCTCCCCCTTCTACTCTTTAATAAATATTGTTGTTCATTTTCCCATACATATGTATCTATTTCTTGTGCAATGTATTCTTGATTGAAGTATGTATTTCATATCTAATAGATTTGATTGAGTAAGATAAGTAGATATCTGTGTATTGCATGTTGTTTGTTGTTCTCTATTTGTGTTTGAAGGAATCAATCTGGCGTTTTGAGCTGGATTGAGAGCGACGACAACAATGAGAGAAAGAGAAGGAGAAGTGATTGAATCACAAGTAGGCTCCTTTACCATTATGTATATCTTCTTGTTTTATAGAAAGTGATAGTAATTATTTCCTCTGTTGCTCTAGGTGACTAGCACCACACTTAGGGAATTTGGTTTATTCATAGATCACAATTCTGCATAACAAATTGGTGACTCTACTGGGGATGCATCCTATCATTCCTGGTGTTTTTTCCTTTGCTTATCCTCATTAGTAGCATCTACTTTAAATTATTATAAATTTGAATGAAAGAATTCCATTATAAGTGTGTTCTTCTACTTGGTTTTTCAATCCATGCTGCGTCCAATGCACTATTGGTCAAGACACAATGCATTGTAGTGCATTGTCTCCCACTGAGGGGTGCTCTGCAACACACTTTCTCCCCTTAGAGACTACGTTGGCCACTCAACCAACCAAATTCCATGTAATTTTTTCATTTCTATCATTCTCAGCCACTTGTTTCATGTATTCTAAGATGTCTAATACCTCCTAGACGCGAGTAAACTTTCCTAATTCTTCCTCCTTTGAAAAGTATATTTGTTCAATGTCTCTTTAGTGTTTTTCTTTATCATTGGAAAATCAAATTCAAGGTATTTTATTTCTGCATTAGATTAGTTTGTTTTCATAAAGGAAATTGTTGTGTCATTCATCATTTCCTGTAGGAAAAAAATGCAGTTCCATTCTTCATTTTTTCCTAAAAGAGAAATTGTTGTTTTATTCCTCATTTCTCAAAGAAGAAAACACTTGTTTTATTGATTGATGCATATAGTTTCCTTTCTTACATTCACATTAAGAGAACTGAAAAGAAAAACATGCATGTGCATATAGTTAATTGTGTGTGTTTCTTAGGAACAAGTTAGGAAAGCTGCATTTTAGTTTGTGGTCTTTGTTGTTTGCTCAAAAACTGATTGCTCTTTTCCTTGGTAGCTAGGATTTCATTAAAAAAGCTAAATTGAAAAGTTTTCTTATCATTTAGTTTGAATTTGTAGGAATTTCCATCACATCATGCAGTGAACCTCAAAGACAAACTTTTAAACAAGATCAACATAAAATTTACATCAAGTTACCTAAGAAATCATTAGAACATTAAAGATAACATTTAGAAGGTCTAGGCTAGAGACGTGTTCCGACGTCATTACACATAGCAGTTGTCACTAACTTGTCTGCGATACATTTTGAATGTGATACCTCACTCCACGTATGTAATTATATCGGAGCTCGTCCACCTAACTTCGGGTATATAGTGCGGTATTATAGTATGAAAAGTATAAGGGGGTTCTCTCACTGTGTAGTTTCACATTAGACATCACTAATACGGACTTGGGCCTACATGTACCTTCAAGTGTATTTGGGAGGACAACTTTAGGTTTCTATCCATCCATAGGTAACCGAGTCAGCCACCTTGTAACTTGTGATACACCGAACACAACATTCGAGTAGATTTCCTACCAATACTTCTTGGTTCGCTAGGAGGTATTTTGTAGTTCACAATTACTTGGTAAACCTTTTTCCTAGAATTACCCTTTTATTTTGTTTATTTATTTTTGGTCATAAAATAAATCGGTCATCATGGAAGAAGAACATCTCTTTCCCCATCGCTTGCGTAGAATAGCACTTAAACCACCTTTACCACTGAAGCCATTTTTGGTCGACGAAGGAAACATCGTTCTATCGAAACTAGTACTATCAGTACCTCTAGTGCGACATCATCCTCACATATACTAGAGTCATCTCGAGTTATTTATACAAATACTAGTTCATCTACTATTTTCGAGACGGATTCCTCACAGCTACTTGTGTTCACGATTCATCTAATCAGTGAGACCATACCTTTTGAACCCAACATTGTTCAATTGGACGTTGATCTGGATCCTGTCGTTCTTTTACTAAAACATCTGAATCCCAAATTCGAACAATCAAAAGTTGTTCCTGTATCGGTCACCCCATAGCCTATTGTAGCCATTGAGTCTCCCATATCGCACAGTTAACCACTTGAAATATACTTCGATCCTGACGGTGAAATTCTTCCACCTAGTTTGATTTCGATTGAATAAATTCCACAAGATGAAATGCCTTTGACTCTAACTCATTTTGGATCAGAGCTTTATCTTTACGAGAATTTTCCTCAATCACCCCACATTTATTTCTTTCATCCAGTGTCTATTTGAGTTCCCATAGATCCTTTAGGGTATACATTGGGTCGAATAACCATGCCTGAGCCAACATCTTTGGCTATACCATCTATTCTAGTTGAGACAACACCTGCTCTTTCTACCCCATCAATTTTCACCACATCACCAAAGTCACACCTATATGGTGGCCCTTCCGTCCCACCTAGTTACCAATCTCTATATGGAACCTTCTCTGATGTATCCTCAAACCCATGGAATTCACCAATTTCATCATCTGGTACTCTATCTGGTACATACATAATGAGTACTGAATGGATTGATCCTTTATATACATAATTAGGGAAATATCAAGATGGTCCATCTGGGTATATTCCATCCAGTAAAATTTCAACTGGACTCCTGACATTTGGAGAACAATATTTTCCATCTTATTATACTCCTTATGCTTGGGGACAACCTATGGTCACCCATTTTGACAGTACTACATCGTTATTTGGTCATCCTACTGTCATAATGACTGTTTGTCAGTGGCATCCCACTCTACCCATCCAACAAGAAACGGTTGTGCAATCATATCAACCAGTTCAACCTGTTGCACCCACATCTACTCCACTTGTTAATACATATTTACCCCTGTTACAGGCTCAAAATGTTGTACCTCAACCATCTCAGGCGGGTCCTTCAACCCATTACCCTCAAGTATTGGGCCCTCAGACTCCAACTCCTTCAGCTGGTTTACAACAACCACCTATATCCATAATTATTTATTCACAAACTAGATTACCATATTATGGGATTTTTCATACACAACCGGTTTATACCTATTAACAACCGAATCCAAGCTATTCAAGTTTGGGTTATAATCTTGGTGGACATACACCTTGGCAGCCACAAGTGCAAATCAAACAACCCTCATTTCAACAAGTATCTTACCCAGGTTTTGGTCAACAGAATCCTCAAGTGTTTGCTTATCAAAACAACCCCTATCTAGGTTACCAACAAAAAATTCCTTAGGTTGGTGCTCAAAGGCCTATTGCCCAAGAAATTCCATCATACCCTGGCTATGCTCAACCCGACTTAAATCAACAATTTCCCTTTGTTGCAAATTTAGAATTACCTAATTTAAACCGGCTTACAAACGATCCAATCCGCTATGCTCCTTGGTGGTCGGTGATACCTCATAAATTGCCCTCGGATATTCCTAAGTTAAAAGGAAACCTTGGAGAAGACCCGTCGATGCATGTTATGACTTATCATTTGTGCTGTTCATCCAAATCCTTAAATGATGACTCTTTTCAGCTACGCCTTTTCCAGTGTATGCTCACTGGTCCAGCTGCATAATGGTACATTGAGTTACCAAGAGCTTCATTTTATAATTTCATTTCCCTAGCTACTATATTTTTGACCCACTTCCAGCTACCCATACGATATGAAACTGGAACAGAACTCTTTACCAATTTCAATCAGACTAATGCTACTCACATTTATGATCATATTCATGAGTGGCGTCGTCATCGTAGAATGGTTAAGATATTTTTTCCTGATCAAATCCTTGCTGAGTGGTTCATTAAGTCCCTATTACCATATATAACTAAGGATGTGGCTAAGGGTGGCATCTTCACTGAAGACCAAGTCATTGCTCGTGCCCAATACTTAGATTTTATTTATACTCAGTTTGGCATGCTCTACGAGAAAACTCCCAACGCGACGCCATCTAATTTTAATGTTCCTCCTCCATCTAAGGACTGTCAGGTTGACGAAGATATTATCAGTATTGCAAGAACAGATCACTCTACTACATCTGATCCTGCACCTTCTTCCGAAATTCAAGCAGTGTCATCTGACAAAGGAATAAATGACAAGCAACCTGAAAGCAAGAAAAAGAGGAAATCAAAGAAAAATAAAAATTCTACCCCACAGGAATGATCATCTGATCAATAGACTGGAAATAGGAAACCTCTTTACCCTTACATAATCTGTAAGGAGGAATACTTTGTTCGAGACTATCCTCATCGCGCAAAAGTCTCAAAATTGATTAAGACCTCGCATGCATCTGCTGTGTTGATAGATCCATTTCTAAATCTAGACACAAATTTGGTTGCTATGGATCCAGCTTCTAGTTTGCAAGTTCTTATGCTATCTGTCATGAAGCCAAAAACTAATGTTTTGGTTTCAACACATAATAAATATTACGGTAGTTAGGCTACTGATCAACCTACTACCTCAACCACGAATCCGTCTATGAAATCTATTCCGCCAACTGTTATTTCTGAGTTAACAATTAAGTCGCCGAAGGGATTCGTCCATAAATCGACATTCAATCCTCGAGCCCGAGCTGATCAAAATTATAATATAGTTGAATATTTGGCTCAATCCCCTTCAGCTATGTTGACGCTCGAGGTACTTCAAAATTTTCCCTCCTAGAAGCAAGCTTTGTTGTGGGCAATTAGTGGAATTGATCTGATAGATTCCAATCTTGTAGTCTTTAATCATACGGGATATGTGCCGCAATTACCAGTAGAATTGGCATTGTCCATCCAAGTAAATGTTCTCAATCACCTCATTCATCATACTATTATTGATGAGGGAGAATCTACCTGCATTATGTCTCTAAATTGTTGGAAGTCACTTGGCTTTCAGCGCTTTTCTCAATTTCCTACGACGTTGAAATATTTTGACGATCGTACATGTAAGCCTTGTGGTATCATCAATAACCTGCATGTTGAACTAGGGGTCAAAACAGTAAATGTTTAAGTTGAGGTTGTTGACGGCCCCCTTGAATACAACATTTTACTCAAAAGGCCATGGGTATATGCTATGACGACAATCATCTCTACATATTTTAGAATGATTTCCTTTCCACATAAAGGTGTTATCACAGTCATCAATCAACTCTCCTTCTTTACCTCTAGTTCCTAGGTAAATGGAAGCATTTCATTAGTTCATGGACCCCAACTAGCACTTCAAAACATTGGTGTAGGACTCTTAAAGGATTCTTCCATAATGGGAACCTTTGCATTACCACCGCTTGCAACTTCGGTAGAAATTCCAAACAGAGAGATCTGCTACATGATATCTTCCACTCCATTTTTCTTAAGAAATATTACGGGTGAGTCTGAAGTTGTTATGTTGGATGAATTTTTACTGCCCAGCCTAATTGAGATGGCATAGCAATCAATATACATGGCTTGGGTGACGAATCTAAAATCATCGTCGTTGGTCATTTGGGTTGATCATTCGTTAGATTTTGGTACTCCATCTGATCCTTTTTCATCCACTTTCTTGATAGATGAGAATATTGTGGAATCCATGATGCCTGAAGGAGAACCATGGGAATATCATCATCATCATTCCCATATTTAGGATTACGAATAAGATAATCTTATTGAACTATATCACCCATCGATGAAAACTTTATTTTCAAATTCTTTTCCCATTAATGCAATCGAATCCGAACGAAACTTATCAAATATTGAAGAAACCATTTCTATCGATATTTCGACCAAACCTGGCATTGTAGAAAACATTCAGGTTGGCATGTCTTGTTCTCCATTATAACTCGAAACTTATCACTCTCTCTTTCGTGATGTATTTTCTTGGTCTTACGAGGAAATTCCAGGCATAGATACTAGTATCGTTGAACACACGATTAACATGTACCCTGATGTCAAACTGGTACGTCAAATCCTTCATCCTGTTCATCCAAAGAAGGTTTTTTCCATTAAAGTAGAAGTTGAAATTTTTTTATGTGCTGGTTTCATTTACCCCATTCCGCTAACTGGCTGGGTTTCCAACAGTGTTCCTGTTATGAAGAAACAAGGGACAATCAGAGTGTGCATTGATGATTGGGATGTCAATCTTGCTTGTCCAAAATACAACTATCCTGCTCCCTTTATCGACCAAATTATTGACGATTGTGTTGGATGTGAAATATTTTTGTTTATGGATGGATTTTCTGGCTACAATCAAATCAATATTTGCCCATAATACTAACATAAGGCAACATTCATCTGTCCCTGGGGCACATTCGCTTATCGGAAACTCTCGTTTGGTTTAAAGAACGATGGGGAAACATTTCAGAGAGCAAAGGATTATGATTTAAATGACATCAAGCACATTGTTCAACCTTATGTATATTATTTACCCACGCATTCACGAAACTAGAATAATCACCCAATGCATCTGAGAGCTATATTTCTAGGCTTTCGACACTACAAAATGCACCTCAATCCAATAAATGTGTGTTTTGTGTTGGTTCTGGTCATTTCCTAGGATTCGTCATCTCAAAAGAAGGAATTTGAGTCGACCCACTAAAGTTACAGGTCATTCTTGATTTTCTTCTGCCATAAAATTTGCTTCAATTACAGAAAATTCAAGGAAAGGCTAACTTCCTAAGGAGGTTCATACCAAATTATGCTGAAATGGCTAAAGGATTAACTCAATTCTTGAAAAAGGGGATTCCCTTCCATTGGGATAAGGTTGCGCAAGATTCTTTTGATGATGTCAAGGATACACTTGTCCGAACATCATTAATGTATCCCCCCAATTATCTGAGTGAGTATTTCTTATATATCGTCGTGGATGATGCGACCATTGCTATGGTATTAGTCCAAAAAGAATATGGGATAGAACATTCGATATATTATTTGAGTCATAATATTAATGATACGGAAGTGAATTATTCATACGTCAAAAAGCTCGTCTTGGTGGCCATTCAAGTTGTCCAAAGATTTCTCCATTATATCCTATTCCGGAAGACCATTGTCATTTCAGATTGCAACCCCATGACTTACATACTTTCACATCAATTGCTGGGGGGAAATTATTCAAAATGGATTGTGATTTTATAGGAATTTGATATGGAATTCATCAAATCCAAGTCAATTAAGTCCTTAGTTTTGGCTGAGATTCTCTGCGACCTTCCCTCTGATAGTACTGCTACTACATCAGAACCATCAATTCCTGATGAGTCTCTGTTTCTGATTGGATCATCTGATCCTTGGTATGGGGATATTATCATTTATCTCCAGACCCAAAATTTTTGGCCCGATACCTCTCACTCTGAACAACGACGTATTTGATACCAAGCCAAATATTATGTGATCATCGGCGATACACTTTATCGTCGTGGTGTCGATAAAATTTTAAGGAGGTGCCTAAATCATGAGGAGGACAAGAATTTTTTAAATGATTGTCATGCTGGGGCTTGTGGTGGAAACTTGTCTGGGTAAGCTACTGCGCAGAAGGTACTCTGCACCAGTTACTTTTTCCCACCATATTTCGCGACTACATTCTCGTGGTCAGAAGTTGTCATGTGTGCCAAATATTTGATCGTAAATTCCACAAAATGCCAGCATCGATGCATCCTATTGTGGTTGTGGGTACATTTTAAAAATGGGGCATTCATGATTTGCAACCCTCATTCATCTGGGGGGCATGGTTATATTATTATCGCAGTAGACTACTTTACCAAGTGGGCCGAAGTGATGCCTACATTCAACAACATGGACAAAACAAATGCATTATTCTTTGTCAATCATGTCATCTCATGGTTTTGTGTTCCACAGACTATAGTCACAGATCATGGTAAGCATTTCTGCAATCACATGATGAATGAGTTGACTACCAAATTAGGACTGTCACATGATAGTTATACTCATCATCCAAAATCCAATGGAAAAGTTGAGGCTATTAACAAGATTATTAAACGAATGCTTCAATGAATGATAGTACTTCATAAAAGAAATTGGCATCTGATCCTGTACTTGGCTTTGTGGACGTACCGAACCTCAGTGAGAAATGCAACCGGATTCACCCCCTTTCAATTGGTGTATGGTATGGAAGCTATCTTACCTATCCAATGTGAAATACCATCGTTAAAACTCGCAGTTGACTTATTACCTAACACCTCTTCTGAAGAAGCGTGTCTTTTTAACCTCATCCATCTTGATGAAATGCGTCATGAAGCCACAATGGAAAACAAAGTGCATAAGAGATGTATAAAGGCGCAATACGACAAGCATGTCCAGCCTCGCATCTTATTAGAGGGTGACCTAGTCCTTCTTTATGATAAAAAAGCTGATGTAATAGGTATAGGGAAATTTGAGCCATTATGCATGACCCCTATATTTTCAAAAGAGTTCTTGCTAAGGGTGCCTATGAGTTGGTTGATTATGATGGAATTCCATTGGAGCAGCCCTGAAATGGGTTGTATCTGAAACGTTACTATGCTTAAACATGAGCATAATAAAATTTTGTATTATATTTTATATGTGTTGTTGATTTGCATTTATTGTCTTAGTTTGTTTTTCTAGAGTTTTCTTGAAGTTAGTAATCCGCTTTACATTTCATCACAGATGTCAAAATATTTGGAACCATTCATTTGGTATGCTGTTGGAGCTAGTATTAGTACGCAAAATCTATCCTCTGCATCATGGGCCATTTTCACTCCGAAGGGCGAGTTAGTGAGTTTTCAATGGATTTGTATCAGTTGATCTACAAAAAATATCGTTGAGTATAGTGTGCTGATCAAAATTCTCTCTGATGCCATTTCATTTGGTATTAACTACATCATCATTAGGTTAGAGTCACAAGTTGTGGTACTACAATTTACTAGTGTTTATACTGTCAGAAATCCAACACTGCATCGTATGTTCCTAAGAGTTCGACTTTTGGAAATACATTTTGATTTCATCCAATATCAACACATTTTCATAAAATTGAACACATTAACTGATTCCTTAGTGAATTGTGTTATAAACAGACATTTGCAACAAATGTAAAGACATATTTTCAATTCACATCACATAATAGAATAGGATTGCGCAATAAACATTGGAAAAAACTGACAAAAAATAGATAGATAGTTATAGGTCTTTACAAAATTTGTGCCCAAGACACATTGGTCATCTGACCTCAAAATGTATGCAAAATTTCAAAGGTAAACTAGTGATGCTTATGATAACATGCTACTAATCTAGCTATGTTGGGAAAAATACTGAGAGGGGGGGGGGGGTGAATCAGTATTTACTGCATATTCAAACTTTTTACTTTTTCATTCCTTAAAACCCATACGCTACTTTACTACAGTAAACCAGCGTATATACGCGGATCCCATTTATGAAACTAGCGTATACACATAGATTTAGATATGTCATTAAATCTTCACTTAAACCATTCCATCATTTATTCATCAGATATTCAATAAGCAGTAAACAGGTGCAGTAAGAACAGAATAAACCATCACACAAAGCATCACACATGAACACCGGGATTTTTAGGTGGAAACCCAAATCGGGAGAAAACCACCGCTGCAGTTGCTCAGCCTTCAATATTTTTATTATAGAGAAAACATGTTACAACATATGTAAGCGATACAGATTTCGACCAAAGACGTTGTGCACCACCGCGTCGTTTTACCAAATTTCCCGGAAGGGAGCTAATGCACTTCGACTCGTTTACCAGCCTCTCCTGGAAGGGAGCTACGACCCCCCGATCTCATATACCAGCCTCTCCTCGAAGGGAGCTACAACCCCCTGACTGAAGGCTACAACCTTCAGCACCACCTTGGACCACGTTTCATCAATTTTCACACTGGATCCAACAACTTCAATAAAAAAACACTTGCAGGCCACATTTCATCATATTTTCAGACTGGACCCTTTCCATACTTTTAAGCACAAACATACATCATCAACAGATACATATCAACACAGACGTATAGCATAAACACGTTATAACGTAAATTTCTCGTATATTTCATACCCCTTGCTTCAAAGAAACCCTAGTTTGTGACACGCCTTACTTCACCGATTTTGCGTATATACGCGCCTTCCGTCCACACAAACCGGCGTATACCCCAGGTGTATATTTTATTGCGCATACGCGCTTTCTCTTCGCCGAAGCCGCGTATATACGCGCGCGCTTTCCTCCGCGTCGAAGTAGCGTATAGATTCTAATTATTCCGTAGCAAAGATACTTTTTCGTATCGATATTCGCTCAGATTTACCCTTTCACTTCAGACAGATGTTCGCCTAGATGTTCGCCTCATCACAGATCTAGGCCTTCCATAAGCAGATCTAGTAAATACAAGTGCATTTCAGACCTAGATCCCCTTCTTCATCATTGGTGCATCATACACTCATATTTATCTTCAAGTGTAACCCTTTCCAATCAGATCTACTTCAGAGAGAACTATTCATTCAAGCTCAGACATCTTGCACCCACCCTCATGTTGTGCACAATGAATTTCTTCTCCTTTTATATGATTATCCTTTTTCAATACCATGAGGCCCTTTTTCAATACCATGGACCAAAAGAATACCATAAGCCCAAAACTACCTGGACGGGGTCAATTAGGCGGATCATTACCCAATACTATGGGTCAGTACCATGGTGGTTACCCTTGGATTTGCACTTTTTGAGCGCTTTAGCCCATACGCGACTTGTAACGTTCCTTTCCGCGTGGATACGCGACTTCCCCTAGGCAAATCCGCGTATACCAAGAGACATGCTCTTTTTCATCATTCTCTGAGTACATTCTGAAATCCTTTCTTCATTGCCTACGGTAAATACTGTAGATACATCAGATTTCCTTCATCAAGGACATATTCTATCAAACACAACTTCATCAAGTAAGTTGTCATCATCTTCATCAAGTGGGTTGTCTTTCAAGGACAACACTCCACATCATATTGTCAACAAACATCATATCATATCAGATATACATCATTTGCTAAGTCCATCAAGTCAAGAATAACTTCATCAGGTGGATTGCCATCAAGGACAACACATGTCAACAGTCGCATGTCTTCATCTTCATTCAGTGGGTTGCCATCAAGGACAACACTCTGCATCATATTTCCAACAATCTCCCCTTTTGGACTTGATGGCAACCATGATGGTGTTTGGTTACCACAACAGATAGATACATTAAGACTACAATGACACCATGTCACTCTCCCAAATATTTGACACCATTCTGTCTCTTCATTCAAACACCATGTCACTCTCCCCCTTTGACATCAAGGGCAAAGGGCGGATCAAAAACCAACATTCTCCCCCTTTTCTCCTCATGTGGAAGAAACATTCTACATATCTGATATGTGCTGAAGTGGCCAAGCTCCCCCTGAGTCCATGCTGAATCTCCAAACATATTTGTCAATGAAGTACATGACTCTATGAACTTCCTATCACCAAAGACTCATACTTACATCAAATATCCTAACCCAAGTGGGTTTACAAATGTGACTCAGCTACCCAACCAAGTGGGTTTACAAACATGACTCAGCTACCCAACCAAGTGGGTTTACAAATTGACAAGTCCTTACATCACTGAATATTACAATTTTACAACATGGGTCTCAACAAGACCTTTTCACCAAAATATAAATATGACCATTTATGACCAACACCAAGAAGACCTCAAGAGAGATCATATAACATAACCATCATAATTCCAACAATGCATTATACTCAGCAACACTAATGCTCCCCCTGAATCTGTGCATCCATGCATCCTTTTCATATGACTAAGGCTCCCCCTTAGTTTGTGCAACCTGAACATTTTCACCAACAAATCATCAAGGCATCTTCATAAAAACATTAGAAACAGATTTATGAGAACTGGAACACCACCAGAGATACCAAACAGGACTGCAGCTGTGCTGAAGAGAGCTGAACCAACCAAGAATTGTCAGAAACCAACCATACGCGGTTTTATGTGCAGGAACTCGCGTACATACGCGAGTGTGTTTCAGGAAACCTGCGTATCCTAAGACACCTTCTAAATTTCAACCAGATTTGATTCTTTGTAAGGCAAAGACAGTGTTCAGCTTCTTTCTGAGATATTTGACTGCTTCCCTGGACTACAGATATAACAGAATGGTGTAGTTGTGTCTTCAAGCGTCATCCATTGGTTGTAGCATAAGCCCATTAGTAACTAAGCCTTCGGATCCTTTGCAGCATCAATACATTCTTTTCCAAAAGAGATTATCATACCAGAACAACATCTTCAGATATGTGTCAAGCAATCATCCATGTGGTCCAAAATCACCATCCAAAATCACCATGATCTTCAAGATGTAACATGAAGTAACATATGTAGGAAAAAAATCTCAACCATAGCAATCAAATTCTACATGATCTGAAACAAATGATATCCAACTCATCCACACAAAGATACTTATCCGCAACCAGGACTCAAAATCTCATCATAATAATCCATGTACCAAATCATCATCATTTGAGCATGAGTATCACCAAGACCAAGGAATAAGCAATCATATTGTCAACAATGCAACCATTAGAATTCAACCTGCTACTCCCCCTAAACCAATGCTTCTTCCTTAACTTCAACACAAGAACCCATGTATCATTTCATTATCATGAGTATAACCAGAATGATGCTAACAGTGCAATCATCAGCAGACAGACTGATGCTCCCCCTGAACCTCTGCTTCTGATCTTCAGTTATCATATAAAATCTTCTATCATCAAATGCATACGCGACTGTGTCTGCTTCAACTCGCGTGTATACGCGACTTTAGTTAATGGAACCCGCGTATGGAAAGTGAAGCATAGAAAATTTTCATCTTCCTTCATTTCCTCCTGAGCTTGTACCTCCTGTACCTGTCCTTTCCACATCAGATGCGCTGTCAGAAGTAAACATAACCAGTATAATCAAATCAACCATGAGAGTCATCATGCATTGCTCCCCCTGTGACGATACATTACTAGATCTCATAATGTATCCCACATCATTCCTGCAGTCAATCAGAGAAGTAAGCTTCCAGAAGCGGATGACTGCAGTAGGGTCAGAATTCCCTACGTTTCTGATCGGTCCTCCTTCCTTTTCCAAATTTGCTTGAACTTTCTATTTGAGTGCTGGAAGCTATCCACTTTCCCAGATCTGTTCATCCTGCATTCCTTTTCAAATGATTGTAGAGGTTCCTTATTTTTCTTACTTGATGCTTCTAAATCTTCCTGAAGACAAATGATTGCAGCTTCAAGTCCTTCATTCTTCTTGCTTGATTTTTCAAGATCTGCTTCTAGATCCTCAACTTTACTTTCACTATCTTTACTATTGTTTGCACAAAGAAGAGTATTACAAGTGGCCTTCTCCTTTTTCTTCTTTGCCATGAGTGCTTGTAGATCTTCGTCAGAATCCGTTTCATCTTCTTCAATTTTTGCTATACATGATTTCTGAGGTATCTCCTTTCCTCGAGTAACCTTCTTCTTTTGCTTCTTAGCCATGAGCACTTTTAGATCTTGGTCAGAATCTTCTTCATCTTCACCGGACACTTCATCATCATCTTCTTTTGCATAATAACTCTTTCTCTTCTCAAATTTTTTCCCTTTACCATGCTTTTCTCTATAGGGACATTTAGCAGCATAATGACCAACTTTTCCACACTCAAAACATTTGAAGGGAAGCTTACCTTTGAATCTTCCAGTACCTAGTTGGAGCTTTCTCACGAAATTTGCTTCTTCTGCATCGGATATATAGCTGGATTCTTTGACAACTTCCTTTTCCTTTCCTTTTGTAGATGCCTTAAAAGCAGCTTCTCTTACTTGAGAAGGACCTCCTTGTCTCATTTCAAAAGCAGTCAGAGTACCATGTAATTGAACAATAGTAAGCGATTGCAGATCTTGCCTTTCTTCAATAGCCGAAACTTTAGAGTCAAATTTTGAAGTCAAGGATCTTAAGACCTTTTCCACCAGAGTAGTATCAGTTATGGTTTCACCCAAATTTCTCATCCGATTTACAATATCATCCAGACGAAGAAAGAAACTGGCAACACTCTCATCACTATGCATCTTCAAATTTTCATATTCAATTCTAAGAGATTGGAGTTTTGCACTTTTTACCTTTGTGTCTCCTTCATAGCTTAGAATGATTTTGTCCCATATGTCTTTTGCCGAATGTAGCTGCATCACTTTAGCAAATTCTGATTCAGACATGCTTCCCAATAAGACATTCAATGCTTTGGCATTGATTTCATACTTCTTTCTTTCAGCTGCATCAGTAGGAATACTTGCCGGGTATTGATAACCTTCTTCCACGATTGCCCATACATCTGCACCAAGACTTTGCAGATATGCTTTTGTACGTACCTTCCAGAATATCATATTGCTTCCATTGAATAGAGGTGGCTTTATAGACATTACTCCTTCTTGACTTCCCATTGCGACGGATCTCCTTCAAGCGATCAAGCTTCTGCAGAAGGACCACGCTCCGATACCAATTGTTGGGAAAAAATACCGAGAGGGGGGGGGGGGTGAACGCACCATCGCATATTCAAACCTTTACTTTTTCACTCTCTAAAACCCATACGCTACTTTCCTTTAGTAAACTCGCGTATATACGCGGATATCCTTCATGCAACTCGCGTATTAGCAGAGATCTAAAAATGTAGATATTTATTAACTTAGTTCTTTGCACTATTCAATCATCTGATGATAAGTTAATAGTAAACATGTGTAGTAACAACAGAATAAACCATCACACAAAGCATCACACATGAACACCGTGATTTTTAGGTGGAAACCCAAGTCGGGAGAAAACCACCGCTGCAGTTGCTCAGCCTTCAATATTTTATTATATAGAAAACATCTTACAACATATGTGCTGGTACAGACTCTACCAGCACGCAGGCACCCACCTGCGCTCGTTTACCAGCCTCTCCTGGAAGGGAGCTACTTAATTTCCTCGACTCGTTTACTCGCCTTCTGAAGGGAGCCAGCGACCGTATCCGGCTACGCCCTCACCTGGAAGGGAGCTACAACCCCCTGACTGAAGGCTACAACCCTCAGCACCACCTTGGACCACGTTTCATCAATTTTCACACTGGATCCAACAACTTCAATAGAACACCACTTGCAAGCCATATTTCATCATATTTTCATACTGGACCCTTTCCATACTTTTAAGCACAACCATACATCATCAACAGATACATATCAACACAGATCAGATAGCATAAACACAGCAGAACAGCTCAGATATTTCATACCCCTTGCTTCAGCAAACCCTAGTTTGCATACGCTCTTTTACTTGACTGATTTCGCGTATATACGCGCTTCCGTCCACACAAACCGGCGTATACCTCAGTGTATATTTTATTGCGCATACGCGCTTTCTCTTCGCTGAAGCTGCGTATATACGCGCTTCCTCCGCGTCGGAGTAGCGTATAGATCTTCAATTATTCCAGAGCAGCATACTTCTTCAGATCAGATATTCAGTTCAGATTTACCCTTTCACTTCAGACAGATGTTCGCCTAGATGTTCGCCTCATCACAGATCTAGGCCTTCCATAAGCAGATCTAGAAAATACAAGTGCATTTCAGATCTAGATCCCCTTCTTCATCATTGGTGCATCATACACTCATATTTATCTTCAAGTGTAACCCTTTCCAATCAGATCTACTTCAGAGAGAAGAATTCATTCAAGCTCAGACATCTTGCACCCACCCTCATGTTGTGCACAATGAATTTCTTCTCCTTTTATATGATTATCCTTTTTCAATACCATGAGCCCCTTTTTCAATACCATGGACCAAAACAATACCATAAGCCCAAAACTACCCGGACGGGGTCAATTAGGCGGATCATTACCCAATACTATGGGTCAATACCATGGTGGTTACCCTTGGATTTGCACTTTTTGAGCGCTTTAGCCCATACGCGACTTGTAACGTTCCTTTCCGCGTGCATACGCGACTTCCCCTAGGCCAATCCGCGTATACCAAGAGACATGCTCTTTTTCATCATTCTTTGAGTACATTCTGAAATCCTTTCTTCATTGCCTTCTGTAAATACTGTAGATACATCAGATTTCCTTCATCAAGGACATATTCTATCAAACACAACTTCATCAAGTAAGTTGTCATCATCTTCATCAAGTTGGTTTCCTTTCAAGTACAACACTCAACATCATATCATCAACAATCATCATATCACTTCAGATTTACATCATTTAACAAGTCCATCAAGTCAAGCATAACTTCATCAGGTGGAGTGCCATCAAGGACAATACATGTCAACAGTCGCACGTCTTCATCTTCATTCAGTGGGTTGCCATCAAGGACAACACTCTGCATCATATTTCCAACAAGCTATCCTATGCAGTAACCACATCCAACCGTTAGGAACGCCAATAGTATGGCACTCCAGTCTCATGGGTAAATCTTTGATTCGGAAATCCAGAATCCTGAGAGTCAATCCCTCTATGTGCTTTTGTAGCTCAGCAAGAGTCTCAGCCATATCCAAATCCTGAAGGACTGCTCTCCCGACATCCTTCTCTGCTGGCTCATCTGCTCTCTTCTCTGGCTGACCCACTGGTTGAGCTCAACCTACATCTAGTTCCAAGTGTCCAACCTAATTCTCAACCAAGTTTGCCTCCACTTGAACAATGTCAACCTCATGTTGACCCTAAATTTGACCCCTCGCCTTCTTCACCTATCTCTTCACTCTGTTCTTCCTCTTTGCCTAGTGAAAGTCTGGATTCTAGTAACTAGGAATGTAAGAAGAAGAATAAGAGGAAAAAGAAGAAGAAGAAAAATAAGCAAGGGGAAACCAAGAAACCATTGCTACCAATGCAATTGATGTTGACAAACCTTCCACTCAGTCTCGTAAAGTAAAATTACCTTTCATGTTATGTAAGGGTGATCATCTTCTTAGAGATTTTCTTGGTATTCCCAAGATATTAGAAGTGTGGACCGGAGGCTCACATCAGCCTTTCCCATCAGCCTCTGGAGATCATGTTGGTGATAAACCCTAAACTAGTGATCTTAATGTCCATGGGAAAAAGGGAAAAGCCAAATTTCCCTATAAGTTATGTGAAGGGAATCATCCCATTCACCTTTTTCCTTATATGGACAAAGCTTCCAAATTCTTGGATAACCTTACGACTTCTCAACCACGACTTTCGGCTGGTTGCCGAAATATTTTCCTTGATCCTTTGCTAGTTGATCAAGTGATTTATCATAATTCATCTCTGGTCAATCCCAATCTCTCTGAAAGTGAATCTCACGTGTTCGTTCCCGACCAATCATTGGTTGAGAAAATGGTTGACTTGATTCCACCTTCAGTGGTCATTCTTTTCTCATAAAGAGTGAAATTCATACCACTCAGGTTCTTTATGTTTCTTTAGGTTACCATGAATTGGATGGAAATCCTCCCATTTCCATAGTACATGAAGGTGATCCTCCCATTCCCGTAACACAAGGGGGAAATTCTTCCATTCCCATGACACCCCCTCCAAGTAGTCTGGTTGCTTCCTTTGATTGGAGTCGACTGGCAGGATATTGTATTCCTTCTTATGTGCCATTTGAGATCACAGTACAAGCCTATAATGTGTCTATACCTACCACAATAATAAATGAAGGTGCATATGTTAATATTATGTCCTCAAATACTTGGAAAGCTTTAGGTTCTCCGTAGCTTATGCCTGTTACCCAGAATATGTTGGCTTTTAACAAAGGAACTAATCCTCCGTTTGGGATCCTTCCTAAGTTTCCTATTACTTTGGGAGGAAAGACTATCTATATAGACATGATGGTTGTCCAAGGCCCTTTGGACTTTAACTTAATCCTTGGGCGTGACTATACTTATGTCATGGGAGATTTTATCTCTACTCTCTTTCGTATGATGTGTTTCTTGCATGAAGCAAGAATTATGACCATTGATCAGCTTTCATTCATTGGTCCTAACTTGAATCCTAATCAAACATAATCCCTTAATGGTCCTTACATTCCGGTGATATCTTCCCCACCACTGGTTAATTATGTGGCAACCTGTTCCATGCCCGTGACTACTGATGATCCATTCAGTGATATAGTGCATCATGTAGTGGGCGAATTAGACCCTGATTTCCAAAGTGTTGTTCTCCTATATGATGAGAACCTATTGAAATCCATGACCTCTTATGAGTCGTGATAAGGTCCCAAGAGCAGAGTTCCTTGTCTTGTGTCAAACTCCTTAAAAAATGAAACAAGCTCTTCATCGAAAAGTTCTTTTTCTTTTGTCAAGCTCCTTAAAAAATGAAGCAAGGTATTAGATCAGACTTTCCTTATCTTGTGTAAAGCTCATTAAAAAATGAAACAAGCTCTTCAGAGCATAAATTCATTTTCTTGTGTCAAGCTCATTAAAAAATGAAACAGGGTGTCATGAGCATAGTTCTTTTACTGTATCAGCTCATGAAAAAATGAACCAAATCCCCTTATAGTTAGAGTCTTTGATTTTATCTCGTAAACTCCCAGTCGATTATTTCACATGATCTCGTAAACGAACCTTTATTCCATCCACATGTTAGTAACTAGTAGTCTACTTAGGTGAATGAGATGAAGCTTAGGGGGCATGTACCTCGAATTGTGTCATTATTTTGGGGGCATGCAAACTTATTCAAAGCATAGTTTGTCTCTGTTTCAAGCTTGTGTAAAAATGAAAGTAATTTCAAGCATAGTTTCCCATGTTTCAAGCTTTTGTAAAAAAAATGAAAGCATCCCCATTTTAACTCTCGTGATTTCCATTTTATCAACTTGCTTTTTACTAGATGAGTTGTGGTTTTCTCATTCCATCATCACCATCTACTTGGCCGATCATATGCTCTCACTTGGTTGTTTTACCCTTGCTTGGGGAATTTTTGCGATGAGTGGTCTTGTTATCCACCCTTGTTTTTAGCAGTTCCATCATCACTAGAACCAGTTTCTACCTTTTATACCACTCATTCCTCCATGAGGAGTAAAATTTAATCTCTTTTCCAACTCTCAAAACATGAAAATATTTCCGAGAACTTGTTTATTCAATCTCATTAAATTAAATTAATTGACGTCGTCTCAATATACATTTACCCCTTTTTCGGACTGAGATTGAATATTTACGAAAAAGGAATACCTTGATCGAACATGGTCAAGAGGTTGTCTCGTATATTGTTTTCTACCTTATCAGATTCAAGGGATGATTTATGAAAATGGACCTCATGGAGTTTTATTTTCTATCTCTTTTTCAAACTCCCTAAACATAAAAAAGACATCGAGTTACTGTTGCATCAGACTTGTAGAACCTAAACGGCGAAAGACTTATCACCGTGATAAGACCGAGTTCCTGCTTCTTAAGGCTCGTTAAAATTACTAGGATGAATTCATTCAAAAAATGAACTTATACAATAAGCATATATTATCCTCTTCAAGCTTGATATAAAAATAAAGAGGTATTCATTAGCAATAACGATGGAAAATTGAAAGTGAAACTTCTCATGTGCTTTGAGGTAGCATGTCACTCTTGAACATGACACTCGTCTGCATTTCGTGCTGGGTTGGGGAAATCCTTCATTCATTACTTGCCTTCTTGGGTTTGGGAAATCCTTTTGCCTCTCATTTGAAAATTATTTGCCATCACCATGACCTTTGATCTCATTTTTGAGTCAAATTTTGCCGCACTCTGGAGTCGTGTCGCTGATATGTTCATGTAATGCCCCACTTGATCCCATAAGGAAAATTTTGATTAGTGTCTAATTAATCTGTAAATCACGACTTCTAATTTTTTAGTAATATCTACACTTATGAAATTGTAATTTTATTTTATTTTTACTGGTATGAATTTTATTATTTATTTCATTTCTAATATGTCTTCTCAAATCAAATATTAGATAAGGTATGGTATTTCCTCATTTACTTCTAAATAAAATATCTAGATTTTGTACACCCAATATGTCTTCTCAATTCTACATTTTGGTCTTCTCCCATTTATTTTTGAATAAAATATCTATATATCATAAAAAAGTCAAGGTTAATACATTATAAGGATGAGGGGGTAGTCATGAAATTAATGGCAAGTTGTTGAAGTGGATGAGAGGAAAATATATAAAAGGGAAGGAGGATGAGAGGAAGGGGGGAGAATTCTTGGTCTTGTTTGGCATTGGGGAGGATTCTTAGTCTTGTTTGGCATTAGAGGAGATCCTTAGTATTGTTTGGTATTGGAGGGTGTTGATTCCAACATGGACACACTACAGCTAGTTGAACTTGGGCTTGGAGGGCTAGGGATCCTGTGGAGGTTCCCTGGGCTAGGAAATCAATCCTAGTTGGCTGGGAGGTAAATCCAGTTGGGTAACGTAGTAGGAGAATCTCAACATAAATCAAAGGGCGTCTCAACCAAGCTACTGATACAGGTATTCTTCGATTATTGATTACTCATATAAATTATTTAAAATGAAATTTATCGCTTAAATATATTACAAATGGATTTTAATTTTATGTTATAATTAAATAAATGTTCAGCTAGAAATAGACTATTTTCCATCTTAGTATGTTTATTTGAAATGATAATTACGCTGTAAAGCGTTCTTATTTGAAAACAACCCACCTAAAGTGCCAGCTGTACCATTATGTACCGTTGATGTTTATGTTAGACGATTGAAACACCATGAACCATAGGATTAAATATGGTTATTAATTAGTTAGGTAAGTAAATTGAACACACGGTTTATCTATCCATATTGGATTCAGAGCACAAGAAGAAACAACTGCAAGTTAAGAACGCACCAGCAAGGACTTCGTTAGGCCAAGAAACTGAGAAAGCGATCGAAACCTGGATGATTCAATGTACACGCGCACTTCCAGATTACCAGAGCGGTTTGACCCCCGAGGGGATGACGCAGGCGGAAGAATGTGGTGGAAAGAGAAGGGGAATGGAGATGCAGTTGCAGCGACAGATTGGAGGGTTTATTTCTATGTTTCCCCTTACCAAAGAACTCTGTGTACTCTGAAGGGCATCGGCAGGGCATTTGAAAACTATCATTTTCTAAATCTACTCTGTTTTTTATAGTGATATAAATTTCCTTTGTTTCCAGTAACAAATATATATATAAAAGGAAGCTTCACACTATTGCCCAACAACTCCTTGTTCATCCCGATTAAACATCGTTCTATATTGCAGGTTTCAGACATTCGGAGGTACGACCCCTCACAGGCCTGCTGAGGATGTTGCGTTCGCAGTAGCCAGATTTTTCCAGAGAGGAGGAACATTTCCAAACTATTACATGGTAAATTCTGGTCTTCTTTTGTCTTGAGCTCGAGCTTAGATGCATTTATATTGATGTTATTAAAATCTCTACCAATACCTTAATGCTTTTTATGTGGCAGTATCATGGAGGCACAAACTTCAGCCGGACAAGCGAAGGTCCATTCATTACCACCAGTTATGACTATGATGCGCCTATTGACGAATATGGTATGCAAGAGTTTCCCATGCCAAAATTTGTTCTGCACTGAAAGAGTGTAGGTACTGTTTTTTTTTTGTGGGGAAAGGAGGGGAATTCTGTGCACCAGGATTGTTTAGCACTGAAAAATTAGTCTGGTTCAATTATCCTTTCACAATCAGAAAAGCTAGGAACCATTGTAAGTCCATATTTGGAAATTTTTGATACTCTGTTCCCTATTTGCTTTATTTTGCTACTCTGTGCCTTCTGGATTGTGGTCTAGCCCAAGTAGTAAAGTGATTGGTCTTGTATTAAGTTAGATGATGGTGAGTGTAAGTTTTGAGTGAATTTTACAGTAAATGTGCCCCTCACAGCCTTGTAGCTTAGCCAAAAGAATTATATAAAAAATCATTCTCCAAACTAAAAATAAATGAAATATATACCTTTGTATAATCGTGGTACTCTGTAATCCTTACAGGCAATATAAGGCAACCGAAGTGGGGGCATCTGAAAGAGTTGCACAAAGCGATAAAACTATGTGAAGTTGCTCTACTCTATGGAGACGTGAATACCATTTCACTAGGCCAAGGCCTTGAGGTTGGTCGTTCAACTGAAGATTTTTTCTGTAACAATATTCCATTCCATATAAGCGTTTATTTCTTGCAAGGGAGTGCTGTTTTAAAAGCTGTTGAGATGGAACCTAATCACTGACTGTTAGGCATCAAACTTACGCTGAATATGCAGGCAACAGTATATTCTACAAAGAATTCTGGTGCATGTGCTTCCTTTCTCAGCAACACCCACAGTAAGCAGGATGCAACTGTGCAAATTTAATGGAGTATCTTATAATCTACCTGCTTGGTCTGTCAGTGTCTTGCCAGACTGCAAAAATGTGATCTATAACACTGCGAAGGTTAGTGATATTTTATATTGGTTGTCATTAGAATAGCTGAGGTGATGATGAAAGTTGTGGGATTATATAGGAGGACCTCTAACCAGATGTGCATATAATGTTACAGGTTAGTATACAGACTTCCCTAATTGAAGAATGGAAGCCAGCCAATCTTGCATGTGGATAGTCGAGGACATACACTTCATGTGTTTGTGAATGGGAATTTTTCAGGTGAGTAAGATGTTTATTATTTCTGTATAATTTCTAGGGCATTTTCTTACTTTTGGTTGATTTAGCACAGGAAAGCTATTTTCTTAAATTTCGTTTATATCTGAACTGAATAATTTGATACAGGATTGGATTGATGGATGGGTTGGTTAAAATTACAGAGGACTATAAACATGATGATGATGTTTTGCAGGAACTCAGAGTGGAGATTATTCTAAATGGGGATTTACATTTGAGAAGCCAATTACATTGCAAGCTGGAGAGAATCAGATAGCTCTGCTAAGCATGACAGTTGGATTGCAGGTTCAATTCTATACCTGTGTGCTTAGAAGATAGAAATATGGAAAGGATAATTCATTGCTTTCAACTAAACAAGGACTTAAAAAGATATCTGTTATTGAGGCTATCTCATTCAATTGATCTGAACATGAAATAACATGAAATGTTGTTTTGGGTGAATAGAACATCGGTCCTTTCTTTGACACATGGACGACAGGAATAGGTGGTCCTGTGAAATTTCTGGGACTTAGAGATGGTCCACTGGATTTGAGCTTCTGGACGTGGTATTACCAGGTGTTTACTGCCAACCTAGGTTATGCTATCCAATTGTTTCCTGCCACTTTCTCATCTGGTTTTTACAAGTAATAATCCCAGTGAATTGTAACATCAAGGCTTATCCATTATCCTTTTAATCACAGATAGGTCTGAAGGGAGAATACTTACAACTATATTCAGACACAGGAGCAAATCAAGTCAAATGGATTTCAGGGATAAACCCTCCCAAACAAGCTGCTCTCATGTTGTACAAGGTAATCGGTGTCTTTCATTTATCTGCAGACATAAAATTATTTTTTCGTTTGGTCCTCTCTGCCATTAAATAAGGGAGTTCAAATGCCTTCACTAGCACACACAGGGGTTTTACATGAGTCAAAGTTTGAACTTGGGCTGAGCTAATACTAGCATAGACGGAGCCATGATAGTTATGGTGGTAGCCAGAGCTTTGCTGATCGTTTTATTGATGGGGTCATGCAGACTGAGTTTAACGCACCTGAAGGAACCAATTCAGTGGCTTTGGACTTAAGCACCATGAACAAAGGGCAAGCATGGGTAAATGGAAATCATATTGGATGCTATTTTGTATCATTGAAGGCTCCCACTGATGGCTTCTCCGATGTATGTGATTACAGAGGGACCTATTACTCATCCAAGTGTGCCATTATCTGCGGACAACCCACTCAAAAATGGTAATTATTAATTGAAATAATCATTACTAGGCCATAGAAATATTCATTACTAGGCGAAGCCTCTTTATAGATTTCATAGGGATATACCTCCTAGAGTATGAGGTAAAACTGCTTAGGTGTGCTGATCACACCACAGTAGGTTAACTATTACCTGAGAGGGAACCTTGGGCACAACAGACATAGACCTGGGGATGTCTGTCAGTGGAGTACCCTCATTAGGCATTGACCAGGTTATTGTTGCACATATGTTATGTGCCAGAGGGGCTACTTAGAGCAAATGCTCTTTTCTTTGCGTTACTTGAGCTAGCTTTGGTATATTTTTCTCCTGCTTGAGAGTTAAAAAAAGGGGGCTACTTAGAGCAAATGCTCTGCTCTTTGCCTTGTGCTTGCTTTGGTAGATTTTCCCCGCTTCAAAGTTTAAAAAAGGATTTCATACTGATACTAATCAGAATAACAACCTCAATCAGGTACCATGTTCCTCGCTCATGGCTGCAGCCAACAAAGAATGTGAAGGTTGTTTCCCAGTTTAGGAGGAATGGGGCCTCTCATGTTATTAAATGATAGGTCTAAAATTATGAGAGATTGAATGTTAGCCAATGCAGGGGATATGATACCAGAAAATTTTGACCCTGACAAGTTTAGACCCACCACTCCAAATCCATCTGGACTGCAACTTACTCCAGTCCAATCACAGATTCTTGTTCCCTCAGACCAATTCTCCAGGACACCTGATGGGTCCTACAAATCATGTTTCACATGAAAAGGCCATTTTTCATTCTCTGAAAGAGAATTTGCAACTTCGTAGATGCTCACCAACACCAATATCACCATCCAGTACTTGCAATGGTTTCCCATCATGGCCCAGAAATCTTCGAAGCAAATTTTAGTGTAGTTGTGTTTCGTGCACAGTATGTTTGATTTCTTTTTCCACCTATCCAATCTTTGATTCAAACATGGTGGAAGAGACAGAACTCATCCTGTATAATATTGAATGCAGTTAACATCTTGTTGAGTTCACCACTGATATCACCACAGAATTGAATAGATTTTTGTCAGAAGCAGCAATCTATACCAAGCTATGATGATTCATTGAATATTTGAATCGTAAACTTCTCTACTTCTTACACTCGTGAAAGCATTCTTCATGGATAAGCCAAATGTTGAATGCCATGTTGCAGACTGAACTCTTCAGCGGGATTATCTTGCCAAGTCATTAGAAAGGAGGGTGGCAAAGGTAGTGATAGAGCCAAGGAAAATTTACTCTTGGAGACTGAACAATTTGCTGGCGTATCCTGTACATTCATGCTGTTGTGTCTTGTGTCTTTTAACATTTTCTAAAATTGTAATAGTTATTTTTTTGGAAATTTAAATCTAGGGTCCTTGTCATGTATAGAGAAATTGTGGATAAAAGGATATTAGTAGTTTTTTAGAGTATAATAAAAATGTAAATAAAAAGATATTTCATATTAGTCATTCCCTCCAATATAAATTAAGGCTTTGAAGACAGACTAGAAGCTTTGGGTTTTTGAAGTGGGACGTTTTGATGCTTCTGCTTCACAATAGTAAGAGTAATTAGGGTTTTCATATTTTTATTTGTATGACAAAAGAAGAGATGGACATTATGGATGATACTATTGTTGTTTAAATAGAAATGGACATTATGGATGCTACTATTGTTGTTTAACTAGAAAGCTAGGTACTTATATTTGACAGATACCAAACCTAACAAATTTTCTCTTCGATTAGTTGCATCTCATTCACCATAAATCATTTCTCACTAATGGCTTCGTTCAGTATAAATTAAGGCTTGAAGATAGGCTGCAAGCTTTGGGTTTTTGAAGTGGGAAGTTTTGATGTTTCTGCTTCATAACATCAAAAGTGTTCAGGGTTTTGATTTTTAAATTTGTATTACAAAATAAAAGATGGCCATTATGGATGTTATTATTGTTGTTTCACCAGAAAGCTAGGTATTTCATCAATTTAGCAAAGTGAAATATACAAGGTTTTGATGCATATGTTGATGGTGGTTTAGAGTTATTGTGAAATTTTTTGGGGTTATACTTAATTCAGAATCTAAGCATACCAAGTGCACCTACAATTTTGCAAATCTGTTACATTTTATAGTCTATCATGTGGCCCATAATTCATAATCAGACATCACTATGAAAGGAAGAGCCTGCCTAGGTTATAAAAAACCAATTTTTTTATCTAAACAATTCTCCAAACCTATACTTTCTTTTAAATAGAATAATTCATATTTACAAGTTAAATATTCAATTAAATCATATAACATATCACATATTTTTTCCTCTATACTACTATTTCCTATGTTACTGCTTTACAGCGTTTCCTTTGCAACATATGGTGCAATTGCTAGTTTTAGGTTTAGTTAAAACATATTGGATTTAGGTCCTCACATATGGTATCATAGTTGTTGAACATGCTCGTTATGTTGAAGGTCACTTAGGCTTAAAAGGTGGAAACAAAACCAATTTTCCATGACAACCAAGGTTTATGGGGAAGACCCCTCATACCTTCTCTAGGGAGGAGGTTTGAGGCCACTACCATATGGAAATAGGGTTGTGCCCAGAACGTGTCGATAATGGGGATTTAAATGGTTTCCAGTTCAGCTTCACCACCAGATTCAAGGACTCATGCAAATCACAGTCAGAAATGAGGAGACATGAGCAGGGGTAGGGGTCTCAGGGGAAGGAGCTCTTTCCAAAGAACTCCACAACATTTTGTTTGGATTCTAACTCGAATCACTTATTGGGGATGTGGGGGACCTTATTACCAACGTGATTTTCCTGAGTTACAAATAGGTAAAAACCATAGAGAAGGAAAAGAACCAAAGGGGGAAGCAAGCAACTGCCATCGAATCTATGCAGCAGTTGATAACCATCAATTTGAACACCAGTCTGCTATGGTAGAAACCGCAGGTATGATAAACAATGTAAAAGTTAAAATTTTGTTTGATTATGGTGCTATAGATAGTTTCATTTCACCAATTTCATTAGAAAAATGTGGGTTGGCAGCCTATGAGCATGATGACATTAAACAAGTCGAAATGGCTTGTGGGATAAAACAAGCAGTAGGACCTAGTGTTAACCAATGTCAAGTGAGCCTCAGGGTGTGTATAACTAAGTTGAAGGTATACGTCACAAAATTGGGGACGTACGATGTAATCATTAGAATGGACTGGCTAGAATCTCATTGAGATTTGGTAGATTATTTCAAAAGAAATTTATTTGTCTAGATGATGAAGGTAGGTCAATTGATATTTATGGTATCAAGAGAGGAGTGTCCCTACGATTAATCTCCAGAATGAAGGTAAAATGTTGTCTTCGACAAGGTTGTAAACTATATGTGGTTGAGGCTATAAGTGACCAGAAATGACCCTCCCTAGATCAGTACCTAGTTTTGTCAGAATTCAAGGATGTTTTCTCCAAGGAATTGCCTGGGTTACCACCTCTGAGGGAGATTCATTTCACAATCGACTTAAAACCTGGTGCAAAACCAATCTGCAAGACACCCTACAGGATGATAGCTAGAGAACTTTGTGAGTTGCAGATGCAGTTAAAACAACTTTTAGACTTGGGATTTATTAGACCTAGTATTTCACCTTGGGGTGCACCAATAATTTTCGTCAAAAATAAGGATGGGTCCTTAAGGCTATGCGTAGATTATAGGGACTTGAATCAAGCCAGAATAAAGAATAGGTACCCAATACCTAGAATAAATGACCTATTGGACCAAATGAAGGGAGCAATAGTTTTGTCAAAGATCGATCTATGATCTAAATACCACCAATTGAGGATTAAGGAAGGTGACATCCCAAAAAATACATTTTGGACTCGGTTTTGGCACTACGAGTTCGTAGTTGTACCATTTGGTTTGACCAATGCACCCGTAGTATTCATAAGTCTCATGAATGGTTTGTTAAACAAATATTTGGACCAATTTGTGCAAGTGTTTCTAGATGATATTATGGTCTACTCCAAGAAAGAAAAGGAGCATGAAGAGAACCTAAGGGTTGTGCTAACCTGCTTAAGGGAAAATAAATTGTATGGAAAATTGTCAAAATGTTCCTTATTTCAAAAGAAAATTCTTTATCTTGGGCATATAATTTTAGGAGAAGGGATTTTAGTTGACCTAGAAAAAGTAAATGCCATAATCGATTGGCCAGTGCCGAAAAATGCTCATGAGGTGCGTAGCTTCATGGGGCTACCAGGTTATTATCGCAGATTTGTGGAAGGGCTTTCAAATATTGATAAAATCATCACCACATTACAATGAAAAGGGGTTAGGTATGGATGGACATATGAATGTGACAGTGCATTCACCGAACTAAAAATGTTACTAACTAGTGCAATGATCCTTCGAGTGCCTGACATGGAAAAGGACTTCATTATCTACACAAATGATTCAAAGCAAGTATTGGGAGCAGTGTTGATGCAAGAAGGTGGAGTAATAGCTTATGCATCCATAAATTTGAAGAAACATGAAGAATTGTATGCTACACGTGATTTAGAATTAGCAGCGGTGATGTTAACTTGAAAACTCTGGAGACATTACCTCATTGGGAGAAGCTTTGAGTTAAGAACTGATTATCAAATTTATAAGTACCTCTACACTCAGAGAGATTTTAATGCTAGGAAGAGTTGTGAGTGAGTATGATTTTGGAATCTCATATATTAAGGGAAAGGAGAATGTGGTGGTTGATGCACTAAGAAGGAGGCCACGAACCTTCTCTTTATTACCCTTGAGGGTTAATTTGAGGGAATGAGTGTTGGAAAAAGTCTTTGAATATAGTTGGTATCTAAAGGTTATATCAGCACTCCAGAGTGGGAAGCAGATAGAACCAAATTTTGAGGGTTATGTCCTTGAACGGAATGGACTATTGAGATTTCAAGGAAGAATGTACATCCATAAGGAAGGGAGTATAAGAAGAACCATCCTTGAATATTCACATAGAGCACTCTATTGTGCACATCCTGGAGTGAAGAAGATGTATGATGACATGAAGAAACTCTTCTTTTGGGAAGGCATGAAGCATGGCATAGTCCAGTTTGTCGCCAAATGTGTATAATGTCAATGAGTGAAGGCTGGTCATTTCCATCCAGCAGGATTCCTACAACCACATGAAATCCCTATGTCTAAATGGGAGGTCATTTCTATGGATTTTGTTGTAGGTTTGCCACTCACTTCACAGAGGAAAAATTCTATATTTCTTGTAGTTGATAAATTAACCAAAAATGCTCATTTCATCCCAGTGAGAGATACTTATGATGTTACTGATGTGGCATGTGTTTTTATAAGTGAAGTGATTCGACTGCACTGGTTACCCACAAAGATCATTTCTGATCGAGACTCTCGCCTTACATCTAGGTTTTGGACAAGTTTGCAGTAAGCATTGGGGACTCAGTTGAACCTAAGCACTACATATCATCCAGAAACAGATGGGCAAACTAAAAGAGTAAATCAGGTTATGGAAGACATGCTCATAATGTACGTCATGGATAATCAAACTCAGTGGCAAAGGTACTTACAATTGGTAAAGTTTGCCTATAATAATAGTTACCACAGTTCCATTGGGATGCCTCCTTAACAAGATCTATATGGGAGGCCATTCAAGACACCATTGAGTTGGGAAAAGTTAGAGGTCTGAGTAATAGTTCGGCTGGAGTTGGTATAAGAAATGGAGGAACAGGTAAGACAGATTCAAGAAAGGTTAAAGGAAGCACAAGATAGACAGAAGAGTTATGTCGATGCACATAGGACTAATCATACTTATGAGGTAGGAGACCAAGTTTTTATTTGTATTTGACCCAAAAAAATCACCATACGATTTGGGAAAGGGACAAAGTTTTCACCTCGGTTTATAGGACCTTTTAGAATCAAGGAGAAGATTGGACCAGTTTCCTATCATCTTGTACTGCCACCCAATTTTCATAAAACTCATGATGTTTTTCATGTATCTATTTTATGAAATTATGTTTCTGATGAATCTCACAAACTAGATTGGAGGGAATTCTAGGTCTCGGATGTGGGAACCATAATGGTCGAACCGTTAAGCATATTGGACCATAGGGTTCCATATATCAAACGTCGCATGGTGGACCATGTTAAGGTCTAGTGGGACAAGTATATCCCAAGATCTGCTACCTGGGAGGATGTAGAGACTATACATTGTGACTACCCCTCACTTTTCGAGCATCTGTAATGCCCACTTTGACTTAGATAACTACCTAGGCTAAGAATATATTTGTAGTTCCATGTTATTTTATGAACGCTATGTAATATTGTTGCATTTTAGTTGGACAAATGAAATTAATTATATAAATAAATAGATATATTAGGTATTGTCGATTAAAATATTTGATGTATGACTTATTTGATGTATGATTTACGTGATGTACGACTTACTTGGTTATGATTTATCTAATGTATGATTTCTCAAAGTTATTGATGTTTAACATATGACTTGCAGGGATATGATTTATCTAATGAATGACGTATCAAAATTGTGATTTATCTAATGTAAGATTTAGTTCCAGTATGTTTTATTAAGTACAAATTGGGACATGGATGTTGGAATTCATAACACGAGGATTAAGATCACTTATCTACATATGTTTTTGGTTGTTAGGTATATGCATGAATGAGAACTAACCTGCAGATTGGAAATAACTATATGATAACCAAGATCTAAGATCCAGATGGGAAACGTTGATATATCCGACGAGGAATGGTATGATGTACATTTTTCTATTACATTTTGTATCTACTTGATATGCACTATTAAGACATGGGTAAATTGTAAATGATACAGGTGACAAGACTACTTGACTGGATTATTCAATGACAATTATCCAACTAGCATTGTAGTGTGGTACATATTAGGGTATTGATGCTAATTATGAGGAGGGGTGGAGGTATTTCCCACCATGTAACCTCCAAGCCTATAATTGTGGGAGGGCAGTGATGGACATGCTCCCTTAGACGTGTGATGACGATTGCCAGTTTCATGTTGGGGAATTTAGGTCGATATAGTCGACGCTTGCACCATATTGGTTTTTTTAGTGGTTAGATCGGTATAGCCAATGCCATAGTATATTGCAGTAGAGGAGAGATAGGATGGGAACAAAAGTAGGTTAGGAAGAATAAGAGGTTATAAGTTAGATTGGAGACTCTTGATGGGAGGTGGTATCATTACTTGACTTAATTTGACTACTATATCTATCTCTATTTTGTTATGCGTTATTTTCAAAATCCTTGTGTCATTTTCACTCTAACTTCGGGACAAAGTTTTCTGAAGGAGGGGTGTATGTAATGCCCCACTTGATCCCATAAGAAAAATTTTAATTAGTGTTTAATTAATCTGTAAATCATGACTTATACTTTTTTAGTAATATCTACACTTGTGAAATTGTAATTTTATTTTATTTTTACTCATATGAGCTTTATTATTTATTTCATTTCTAATATGTCTTCTCAAATCAAATCTTAGATAAGATATGGTATTCCCTCATTTATTTCTAAATCAAATATCTAGATTTTGTACACCCAATATGACTTCTCAATTCAACTTGCAGATAAGGTATGGCCTTCCCTCATTTATTTCTAAAATCAAATATCTAGATTTTGTACACCCAACATGTCTTCTCAATTCTAAATTTTGGTCTTATCTAATTTATTTTTGAAAAAACTATATATATATGGTAAGAAATTCAAGGCTAATAAATTAAAAGGATGAGGGGGTTGTCATGAAATTAATGGCAAGTAGTTGAAGTGGATGAGAGGAAAATATATAAAAGGGAAGGAGGATGAGTGGAAGGGGTGAGGATTCTTGGTCTTGTTTGGCATTGGAGGAGATTCTTGGTCTTGTTTGGAATTAGAGGAGATACTTAGTCTTGTTTGGTATTAGAGGGTGTTGATTCCAACTTGGACACACTACATCTGGTTGGACTTGGGCTCAGAGGGCTAGGGATCCTGTGGAGGTTACCTAGCCTAGGAAATCAATCCTAGTTGGTTGGGAGGTAAATCCAGTTGGGTAACGTAGCATGAAAATCTCAACATAAATCAAAGGACATGTCAACCAAGCTACTGATACAAGTATTATTCGATTATCGATTACTCATATAAATTATTTAAAATGAAATTTCTTACTTAAATATGTTACAAATGGATTTTAATTTTATGTTATAATCGAATAGATGTTGAGTTAGAAATAGACTATTTTCCATATTAGTATGTTTATTTGAAATGATAATTTTATGTTTAGTTAAAATATCTTGGATTTAGGTCCTCACAGTTCAAGAGAAGTCCTTTGTAAAATTCAAACATCCTCTGCTTATTTGACCATCTCTACAATAGTCGTGAATCACTCATATCATCTTGAGAAATCCTTTGTTTCATGTTGATGATGTGGGACTCATTATGGCCCTCCTTCAATCGATCACTTCCTATCAGCTTTAGCTCATTATCCAAGAAGATGATTTTGAAAATCTTTTTCATTACCTTGGAGCTTGCATGCCTCAATGGAAATTTCTTCGTGTTTTACAACAGGTTTGCATCGCTGGCCTTTAGTCGGATGATTCTGCAAGTGTTCAACTTCAACTCATTCATTCACACTTCTATATTGTGTTTTCGTACCTTGAGATCCATCGTCATTATTAGTGGTTTCTCTCATGCGTGTTAATGGTTTACATTATTGAACGATAATCAGGTGGTTTCTGCCATGTTCGACATCAACACATCTATTCACATAGTTAGATTCATACAATGCATAGATCAATATAGAGATGAAGACCCTAGATCACATCTATTATTATCTAGGCTACGTGGAGTTATTGAGTATTCATGATTGTACACATGATCCTTTATATACGGATGGTTTTGACCATATCGTGGATCCATGATCTATTTCAGAAGGATGGCTGCTACTTGTAGAAATTTGTTGAATAATGATTAATTATCCACCGAGACTATCCTGATCACATATCAATTCGAATTCATATGCAACACATAATCTCTTCCACTCAGATCATCAAACATGCGAAAAATAAAACAAGCGATAGCACATCAATTTATCATACACATTAACACAGTATGTATGGGGAAAGCTTATAGCTGAAAACCCCGCAGCTATTGTGTATATTATAATGGAGAAATCATGTAAAAAACTCAGTACAATACTCCTCACAAGTACTCAGTACTTTCTCATAAAGTTATACACAAACTAGCTTGGTTTTGAACAGGTTACTGGTTCAAAACTCACCACTAATTGCCTTTTCTCTATTGCACAATCATGGCCTGTCTATATAGATATCCAAGGTTCGAATCTCCTTGGCTTGAAAGCGCAATCATCACGGGAAATTCCTCCAAGTGTGGTGCAAATCTCATGCACAACTGATGTCGCCATTGATAGCTAACTCCACCCTTTCATCTACCTCTTTCACTGATCTCCACTAAAATGTCCATGCACTGTAGTGAAATGATGTGTTATTGAGTTGAATAATGAGTTACTAATTAATGAATTAAATAATATTTAATTCACTCCACTCATAACTAGTTGATTAGCTAGTTAAACTAATCTCAACCAATTCAACTAAATTAAACCGAACACAACTCCACTAGCTGTCTCATTAACTCCACCAAACTTCTGCCACTGAAGTCCTAACTGAAGTCAACCATGCATGTGCTCACCAAACCCTAGGAATAGCATAATTCCTCTTTCAGATGCGTGAGCCACTTCCAAGGCTCGAACTGAAGTGCTCCAAGAGAGTAAACTGTAGTTTAGAGTCCAAATATTATTAAGGGTAAATAATATTTGACTTCCCTATTTTAAGGAGAGGCAGTCTAAAAATAGACTTCGACCTATAGGTCCAAAAAATAGAGGTCCATCTATTTTTACCAACATGACCAATACTCCAAGAATAACATACTGCAATCCCCGGACTATGCTCCATATGTCTAAAAATAGACATAGTCTAAAAATAGACTTTGCGCCAGAATTTGCCTGCGGGCCCACTTAGTGAAGGCGACTTCATTTCACTAAGCTCCATCATCTTGCCGCATTCTCAACACTCCCTCTCAGCAAGATATGGATTATCTGCAACCCCTATCCTGCCTCTGTGGAATTCGAACTTGCTCCTGGTGAGCGCCTTCGTCAGGATGTCGGCATCCCGATCCTCCGTGGGAACATATGAAAGCATCATGATCCTCCGCTGAACACAATCTCTGATGTGATGGTACCTGATGTCGATATGTTTGGACCTATCATGAAAAACTGGATTAGCCGAGAGCTTGATGCAGCTCTGGTTATCACAGTAGATCACTGTACGCTCCAAATGCAACCTGAACAAACCTGCGAGGATCTTCCTCATCCAAATAGCCTCACATGCAGCCAAGCTTGCTGCCATGTACTCGGCCTCTGCTGAACTGAGTGCCACGGATCTCTTCTTCCTGCTGTACCAGGAAACTGCTGTCGACCCAATGCTGAAAACTCCTCCAGATGTGCTCTTCCGGTCCATTGGACTCCCTGCCCAATCTGCATCAGTGAAGCCAGAAAGCTTCGCTCCATCCTCCTGTCTGTACTATAGACCATATCCCGATGTGCCTCTAATATAGCGCAATACATGCTTGCCTGCCTTCCAAAAGAGCTTGGTAGGCTTAACCATAGCTTGCGAAAGCTGGTTAACTGCATAGCATATATCGGGTCGTGTATTGACCAGATACATAAGCGACCCCACCAACCGTCGATAGACAGTGGCATCCACTACCTCCGCTGAAGTAGCATCCTCCTTCCTCCAACCACCAGGAAGAGGAGTGTCAACAGGCTTGCAGCCTTGCATGTTGAACCTCTCCAAAATCTCTCGGGCATACTTTCCCTGAGAAACAAACAGTCCTCCGCTGCGCTGCCAAATCTCCAATCCCAGGAAATAATGAAGGATGCCCAAGTCCTTCATCTCAAACTCTCGTGCAAGATCCTCCTTGCATGAAAGCATCAACTGCTCATCGCCAGTCAAAATCAGATCATCTACATACAGTACGATGATCAACATCTTCCCCTCCACCACAATCTGGTACAGGTTAGGATCCGCCTCACTCTTGGAGAATCCAAGCCCGGTGAAGTAGCTGTCTATCCGAGTGTACCAAGAACGAGGTGCTTGCTTCAGCCCGTACAGTGCTCTCTTGAGTCGGCACACATGCGACTCACTGCTGAAGATCTCAAAACCTTCAGGCTGCTCTATGTACACCTCTTCCTCAATAACTCCATTGAGGAACGCAGTCTTCACATCCATCCGATGAATGTGCCACCCCATCTGCGCTGAGAGAGCAAGGATCGTCCGTATGGAAGAGTACCTTGCGACAGGTGCAAAAGTCTCCTCATAGTCAATCCCCCCGATCTGTGAAAAGCCACGGGCGACAAATCTCGCCTTGTACTTCTCCACACTCCCGTCAGCCGCCTGCTTCACTTTGTAGATCCATCGCGAACCCACCACTGATTTCTCCACCGGTCTTGGGACAATCTCCCATGCACTGTTCCTGACGATCGAATCATATTTTTCGATCATGGCATCAACCCATGCGGGTTCCTCCACAGCTTCCTCAAAAGAGGATGGATCCATCACAACACATTGACTCACAAGAGCCATGTATCCAGTGTACCGATCCGGTGACTGCCTCTATCTGCGCTGTGTTGTAGGTGGTCCTACAACCTTCTCTGCATCCCGAGCCAGTCGCTCAGCTTTTGTAGTGCGCATGTGCCCTCTGATGGTTGGTGCTGCATGGGTGGTTTCCTCCACCTCCTGAACTTCCTCTTGTGGCTAATCCACATCCGGAAGCTCCTCCTTAGGAACTAACAACTCCTCATCTGCATGCAAGTGTAGCTCCCTCTCAAGCGAACACTGCATGGCTTTCTCCTCTTGAAATTTTATATCCCGTCGCACAACAGTCTTTCGACTGTCTGACAAATACACCCGGTAGTTATGAGGTGTATCAGTGTACCCCACAAATATTCCAACCTCAGCGGTCGGATCCAGCTTCCTTCTCGCATCCTTCGTCACATGCATGTAGACAGGAGAACCAAAAATCCGCAAATGGGAAATATCAGGCCTCTTGCCAGAATAAGCCTCCTCCGATGTACTCATGCCAAGAACCTTGTGAGGACAACGGTTCTGCACATACACTGCTGTATTGCATGCCTCAGCCCACAAGTGAAGGGGTAGGCCCTAATCATGCAACATCGCCCGTGCAGCACCCACGATCGTTCTGTTCTTCCGCTCAGCCACCCCGTTCTGCTGTAGGTTATGGGGTGCGATGAGCTCTCTCCGAATCCCTTCTGCGTTGCAGAACTCCTTGAATTCAGCCGAGATGAATTCACCACCGTTATCACTCCTTAGAGCAATCACCTTCCTCCCCGACTCCTTCTCGACCAGTGCTTTAAACTCACAGAACTTCGCGAATGTATCGCTCTTCTTCTGCATGAAGAAGATCCAGCACTTTCGAGAGAAATCATCAACAAAGATCACATAATACTTGTTCTTTTCTGTCGAAGCAACTGAGAAAGGACCACACATGTCTGTGTTAACTCTCTCAAGGATCTTCGTGGCTCGACTATCCTTCTCGTGAAAGGTGGCTTTCACATACTTCCCTAAAGTACACCTTGCACTGATCTAACTGCGCAAGAGTGCCCTTAGGAAGCCCAGTAGAAATCTGCTACAGGATCTTCAAAGCTCCATGGTGAAGGTGGCCCAATCTCCTATGCCACAATTCGCCCTCATCATCCCGGCTCACAACTTCTCCCGCCTTGCATGCCATAGCTGCGCAGCCATCTACCTGCAACTGATAAAGGTTCTTGGTCCGAACCCCTATCTTCCGGGTCTCTCCAGTAGTCTTACTGCGCAAGAAGGCTTTTCCTTCGCTGAAGACCACATCATACCCCTTATCCTCCAACATCGCCACGGAGATCAAGTTCTTCTTCAATCCAGGTACATGCATGACATCCTTCAATACAAAGGGTTTACCAGACTCCCTCTGAAAGGATATGGTACCGATACCAGTCGCACTGTATCTACCATCATCGCCCATCTCGATGTGCACACCCAAATATTTGTCCTCCAGATCTGAGAACAAATCCCGATCTCCCTTCATATGAAATGACACACCGTTGTCCAAGAAACACCCCGATCCCATCACACTTGAAACCAAGCATGCGATCAGTGAAAAGTCAAGCTCGAACTGTGAAGCCAAAGCTTCTCCATCTGCAGATCTTCCCGCTTGCTTGTTCTTCTTCTTCTTTGGACAATTTGTAGCATAATGTCTGTGATCATGGCAGTGAAAACACTTCACTTTCGCCATATCCTGCTTCTTGCCCTTTGCACCAGAATGAGAGGTTTTCTTACCCTTCCCCTTCTTTGCTTTGGCTACCAAAGTGCAATTTTCTTCATCAGCTCCCTTTGATGAAGATCCATCATGAGTAGTCCTCCTTATCTCCTCCTGCATGAGATCCGCCCAAAGGCGCTCCCATCCCGGCAGCTTCTCCCGACCATTGACACTATCTTGATATGAGTGCCAAGCCTTCGGAAGACCAAGGAGAGCCCGGTCGACCATGTCCTCGTCTTCGACAGTCACCCCCACACTTCCCAGCTCATCTCTGCACTGAGTGAACTTCGTGAGGTATTTGGCGATACTGTCGCCCTTCTCCATCTTGATGTTCCTGAGCTTATCTTTGAGCGCCAGCTTCCTTTGGTCACTCTTACTCTGGAATAGATCCGTCAAAGCTTTCCACATAAGAAATGGAGAAGCCTTTCCATGCAGGCTGGATACAATATGATCCTTGACGCCCTCCAACAGGATCCTTCGACATTTCGCCATCTTCTTTTTCCATGCTTCGACTTCAGCAGGATCAGTGGGCTTTTGGACATCCGTATCTACGAACTCCTTCAGACCATTATCTTCTAATACTGCCTTCAAGAGCATATTCGAGTCGCAAACCGTTGAAACACATTTTCAACACCGGCACCAAGAAAACAAAACTGCTGCAAAATTCGAATCCACCCTCAAAAGCTCAACCGCTCTAGATCTCAGGAGAAAAAATTATTTCTAGCACAGATCGACCGTAAGGGGCGTTTACCGGATATATCACCTTTTCAAAGAAAGGATGATCCGCAGGCTACCTCGGCCCGCATGCGTACCGTCTTCACCGAAATAAGTTTTTAATCATCGTGATGATCAATTCCCCTTCCTGCAGTTCGATACCATGTAGAAATTTGCTGAATAATGATTAATTATCCACCGAGACTATCCTGATCACATACAATTCGAATTTATATGTAACACATAATCTCTTCCACTCAGATCATCAAACATGCGGAAATAAAACAAGCGATAGCACATCAATTTATCATACACATTAACACAGTATGTATAGGGAAAGCTTATAGCTGAAAACCCCGTAGCTATAGTGTATATTATAATGGAGAAATCATGTAACAAACTCAGTACAATACTCCTCACAAGTACTCAGTACTATCTCATGAAGTTACACACAAACTAGCTTGGTTTTGAACAGGTTACTGGTTCAAAACTCACCACCAATTGCCTTTTCTCTATTGCGCAATCATGGCCTGTCTAAATAGAGATCCAAGGTTCGAATCTCCTTGGCTTGACAGCGCAATCATCATGGGCAATTCCTCCAAGTGTGGTGCAAATCTCACACACACGATGTCGCCACTGATAGCTAACTCCACCCTTTCATCTACCTCTTTCACTGGTCTCCACTGAACTGTCCATGCACTGTAGTGGACTGATGTGTTCTTGAGTTGAATAATGAGTTACTAATTAATGAATTAAATAACATTTAATTCACTCCACTCATAACTAGTTGATTAGATAGTTAAACTAATCTCAACTAGTTCAACTAAATTAAACCGAACACAACTCCACTAGCTATCTCATTAACTCCACCAAACTTCTGCCACTAAAGTCCTAACTGAAGTCAACCATGCATGTGCTCACCAAACCCTTGGGAATAGCGTAATTCCTCTGTCAGTTGCATGAGCCACTTCCAAGGCTCGAACTGAAGTGCTCCAAGAGAGTAAACTGAAGTTTATAGTCTAAATATTATTAAGGGTAAATAATATTTGACTTCCCTATTTTAAGGATAGGTAGTCTAAATATAGACTTCGACCTATAGGTCAAAAAAATAGAGGTCCATCTATTTTTACCAACATGACCAATACTCCAAGAATAACATACTGCAATAATCGGACCATGCTCCATATGTCTAAAAATAGACATAGTCTAAAAATAGATTTTGCGCCAGAATTTGCCTGCGGGCTCACTTAGTGAAGGCGAATTCATTTCACTAAGCTCCATCATATTGCTGCATTTTCAACACTACTATGCCATGGGGTCATGTGTTATTTGATGTTTATTCAAAGATATGTTATTAGGCATGTTTATATCAGACATGTCACATATTATATTGTGTTTGATTTGGTAGGTCTCATAGCGGGATTCCAAGTCCTTTTCTTGGTTCATAAATCATTTCACCCATCACTCCCTGTTCTGCCTTCAGGCTTTAGGGGCATATGTTACGCAATAATTTGTCACCTCGCTCACTTCTCATCCTTGATCCTGAAGTGCCCTAACATGAAAATTGTGTAGTATATCCACCATGGAAAAAAAAATAAAGATATCCCTTGAAGACCAACATAATTTTGCCTAGAATATTTTATGAAGAATCTCATCTTAAAACCTAAATTTCTCGGCCAACACTCTTTTCTAGTTTCCTGCACCTGTTGATGGCATGTTGCAACACTTTTACCTAGCACTTCTAGCCTGATTTTTGATAGGAAAAAGTACGTTGAACCTCTTCTGGTAGTGTTTCTTCAAATGGAGGAGAAGCTTCACGCACTAGAAGCTTCCAAAACAACGAGCTGGATATGTTTCAATGAATATATGCTCAAGCTCTCTCATTTTGAGCTCTTGATCTTATAATTAGGGTATTTTACCTTGAGAATTGGGCCTTCCTCCTTTTATGGATCCTTAACTCCCTCTCCCTACCTATAAATTAAATCCCATCCTTCCACTATTGGTGGGTCTTGCCTAAGCATTGACCCTTTGCATCCCTATACTGTGATTATGCTCAAACTGCCACTTGGGAGAAGGATTTCTAGAAGAGCCTCAGTTTGGACTTGGACATCACCAAAGGGAGGTCTACAATACAACGTCAAGGCCACAATTGTATGATTCATTTTTTCTATAATTAATAATACATCTGATGTTTCACTTTCTATATTTGTCTAGATATTTATGCAAGTATCATAATATTCCTTGATCTATTAGGTAGTTTGTATTTGATGTATGTATCTTGTCACGTTTCTTGTTGTTGCCTCTTGATTTATTACAGGTATTTGAATGCCACAAGTAGGGAGGAGCGAGGCCAAAGGATCGTAGAATCAAGGTCTTCACTAAAGGATTGGATGATAACATCAGGAAGAGGTAGGTTCTTCTTCTTCTTCCATTTTAAATACAAAATAGGAAAGGGTTCATTAGTTGGTCTCTTGCGTTGCTAGACCCACTCTAGGGCTACAGAGATCGCCTCTTTCTGCAGAGGGGATTGTCTTCACAACACCAATTTCCCGAACGCCTCTGATTTTAACCAATTGGGATTGAATTTAAAAGGGTATACCCTTCTCCTGATAGCCCCATCCCATGTGTGTATGATGGGAAAATGGTCAGAGATTAATATTGGTATAGTACTGGAGCTCATACCAATGAAGATATTATTCATAAGCAAACTGATGAGAGATACGTCCAATTTCTTAAAGATTCGATCAACATCTAATCAAATGTTCCACCAAGTAGGGACGAGCGAAGAAGGAAAAATATCGACCAATGTCATTTCCTCCATTAGATCCCTGAAAAAGGCAGTCAAAGGATCTTCAATGGCTTTAGATCCCCAAATTTCATCTTTTCCCACAGTAAAATTCAAATCCCCCGCTACAATCAGATGACTCAACTCCAATACATTGGTCCCTATCAATTTCTCCTAGAAATTTCTACGGTCTCTGTATGGAGCATATGTGTTGATGATGTGTATACCCACCATATGACCAGAGAGGATGATCCCTACACACATAGTAAATGCTTGCATCTTAAAACCAACTCGTCAGATAGTCTGACCGCGCTCGTGGTGCATACATGCCACTTTGGGCATACATTCAAAATAATTTCCTAGGTTTTCTCCCTCGACAACATTGTTTCCTGAACTAACAACATGTCTCGACGATGGATCTCGACCAATCTCCTAATAGAGCGAATTTTATGGGTAGCCCCTAGGCCACGAAGATTCATGGAGATGCAAATCATGGTGGAACTATCTTAACAGGTTTTTCCTCTCTAAGAACCCGAGTCCCATAAAAATCAGAAATAGAAACTTGACCATAAACGAAAGCAGGATCAATGTCAAAAATTGGAATCTCCTGTTCATTGGCCTCCACATGAGAAAGGTCTATAGGTTGACAAGTCGAGACCTTCTTAAACTTCCAAGGTATTTTCTTCCAATGAGTGACATTTTTTGTCAGAAATGATGCTTCCCTGAAATTTCCAAAGAAAGATCGTTTAACGGTAAGTGGGCCCATAGGCTTCGAAGAAGTGATAACAACGTCTAGTTCCTTATCTGGGAAGAAAGTGAAGGACATGATAACAACGACTGACTAGACTTGGATATTGGAATGTGCATAGGGAAAAACGAGGGAAGGAACAACATAAGAGTGACAAGAATCCAAGTTGGATCCAGATGCCCTATTAGAAAAATTACGAATGTGAAGTGGAAGAGAGAAAATATCACCCCAGGCCACATCCCCATCGACCAATGAAGAACAGAAAATGTCAACATGAGCACACTCCTCCCTTTCCACTGAAAGCCCAACATCATGAATTACATAAGAGGTAAGAGGAAAGTGTCCTGAGGAAACCTATAGGGACAGACGAGAAGATGGACCAACAACATGCAACGAAGGTTCCTTAGAGGAGACCTATGCAAACAAAGTAGATGGAGTGACATTATGAACATAACAATGTAAATCATTTGAGGGAGAAGGATATGGCTATGAATTGCCTCTGAAATGTTAAAATGCAAAGATCTATTCAAAGTTTGACTATCATCGACTCTTCAACTAATACTAAATTCTCTAAGTCTTCCGCTATGCCATGTTGATGGTTAATCAAACACGATTTAACATATCAATTCTACGGTATCTCTAAACATCAATGTCGTGCTCTAAATAATTGCATCCATGGCATCATTGGATTATAAATACTTCCATTAAAAACATCATCGATAGATATTGCAATAAGGGGAGGTGTAAGTTTGTCCCTCCATTAGTTTCTCTTTAAAATAAAATTAAAAAATATAAATTATATGCTAAATAGAAAAATAATGTGTGCTATAATAAAAATAATGTGTGCATATTATAAAGTAATTAAAAGTAAAAAAAAAAATGTAAAATGTTTAAATGTTTATTTAGTCTAATATATACTTATATAATAATCACAAGTACAATTTAAACAATAAAAAATAACACTCATAAACAACTCCCTCATCATTAGTCCAGCTATGATTTTCGAAAGTAACCATAAACAACTTGAGTAACTGATATCTAACTTGCAGAAAGTAAACTAATATCAAACCACGCATTCATAATTCAATCCCTCACCATCAGTCCAGCTGTGGCTTTCGGAGGTAACTGAAGATGTCATGCACAATTTAATATTTCTAACTTGCAGAAAGGAAACTAATATCAAACTACACATCCATAATTCAATCCCTCACCATCAGTCCAGCTGTGGCTTTCGGAGGCAAATGAAGATGTTATGAGCAATTTAATATATCTAACTTGCAGAAAGGAAACTAATATCAAACTACACATTTCATAATACAATCCCTCACCATCAGTCCAGCTGTGGCTTTCGGAGGTAACTGAAAATGACATGAGCAATTTAATATATCTAAATCTAACTACGGAAGCAAATGTGCAAGACTGAAATAAACAAAGCAATACCAGAATTAAACAAAAACTAAGAAAAAATAAATTAACAGCAGAACAATATTGATTCCATGTCATTAGTCAAAAGATATGCAAATGCCCGGGCTGCCATGAAAAATTATGTTAAAAGCTATGATTTCAAAAAGAAATCTAAGGAAATATGACAAAACAGAATTGAAAGAAACTTATCTAGAAAACATGTAAAAGCCTCCTTGGATAGCAGGGGCCCTCTGCTACCAATTTGGTGTAGTCCTTAGCTCCTTGAAGATAAGATCACAATAGCATCAAAGAACTAAGCTTCTTTATTCAAAAACTCATAAATCTACATCCCATTCCATCTTGAACTTTGTTACAAATCTACTTCCTCATTACTTTCTCATTACTTCTTCATTACCTATGATAGGAGAAAGCTTCTCCTATTTATACAAAATATGAGGAGACATATCATTAATGGGAGTCCATGAATCTCTCCCTCCATCTCTAGAGTTACAATCAAAATAGGAAATGATAAGACACATGTCTTTCTAGAGTTTCAACACAACTTGAGGAATGAGACACATATCCTCTTAGAGTTTCAATACAACAAAGAAGTGAGACACATATCCTCTTGATCCCATAATCTTCTCCAACCAAATTCGAATTTGGCCTTAGAGTGCCACATAAGGGTCTTCTAGAAGTCTCCTTTTGACTTACACATGTCACAAAACTCATAACACACATATATATATATATGAAACTATGTTAATTTTCTAGTTTCTAATCATAAATTCACTTAAAATACATAAAATAAATAACTTTGGAAAACAAGGATCCTAACCCATATATTTATGAAAATGGTTACTTGATGTAGGGTTTTATGTCAAATGGCTATGAAATAAGAGCTAAATGGTTATGACATAATGGAAATATGTATGAATATGGAGAACATTTTTGAGACTCAACAAGAATCTCAACATAAATCAAAGGGCATGTCAACCAAGCTACTGATACAGGTATTCTTCGATTATTGATTACTCATATAAATTATTTAAAATTAAATTTATCGCTTAAATATATTACAAATGGATTTTAATTTTATGTTATAATTAAATTAATGTTTAGCTAGAAATAGAATATTTTCCATCTTGGTATGTTTATTTGAAATGATAATTTTAGGTTTAGTTAAAACATATTGGATTTAGGTCCTCACATATGGTATCATATTTGTTGAACATGCTCGTTATGTTGAAGGTCACTTAGGCTTAAAAGGTGGAAACAAAACCAATTTTCCATGACAACCAAGGTTTATGGGGAAGGCCCCTCATACCTTCTCCAGAGAGGAAGTTTGAGGCCACTACCATATGGAAATAGGGTTGTGCCCATAACGTGTCGATAATGGGGATTTAAATTGTTTCTAGTTCAGCTTCACCACCAGATTCAAGGACTCATGCAAATCACAGTCAGACATGAGGAGCCATGAGCAGGGGTAGGGGTCTCAGGGGAAGGAGCTCTTTCCAAAGAACTCCACAACATTTTGTTTGGATTCTAGCTCGCATCACTTATTGGGGATGTGGGGGACCTTATTGCCAACGTGATTTTCCTAAGTTACAAATAGGTAAAAACCATAGAGAAGGAAAAGCACCAAAGGGGGAAGCGAGCAACTGCCATCGAATCTATGCAGCAGTTGATAACCATCAATTTGAACACCAGTCTGCTATGGTAGAAACCGCAGGTATGATAAACAATGTAAAAGTTAAAATTTTGTTTGATTATGGTGCTACAGATAGTTTCATTTCACCAGTTTCATTAGAAAAATATGGGTTGGCAGCCTATGAGCACAATGACATTAAACAAGTCAAAATGGCTTGTGGGATAAAACAAGAGTAGGACCTAGTGTTAACCAATGTCAGGTGAGCATCAGGGTGTGTATAACTAAGTTGAAGGTATACGTCACAAAATTGGGGACGTACGATGTAATCATTAGAATGGACTGGCTAGAATCTCATTGAGATTTGGTAGACTATTTGAAAAAGAAATTTATTTGTCTAGATGATGAAGGTAGGTCAATTGGGATTTATGGTATCAAGAGGGGAGTGTCCCTACGATTCATCTCCAGAATGAAGGTAAAATGTTGTCTCCGACAAGGTTGTAAACTATATGTGGTTGAGGCTGTAAGTGACCAGAAATGACCCTCCCTAGATCAGTACCCAGTTTTGTCAGAATTCAAGGATGTTTTCTCCAAGGAATTGCTTGGGTTACCACCTCTGAGGGAGATTAATTTCACAATCGACTTAAAACTTGGTGCAAAACCAATCTCCAGGACACCCTACAGGATGATAGCTAGAGAACTTTGTGAGTTGCAGATGCAAATAAAACAACTTTTAGACTTGGGATTTATTAGACCTAGTATTTCACCTTGGGGTGCACCAATAATTTTCGTCAAAAATAAGGATGGGTCCTTAAGGCTATGCATAGATTATAGGGAGTTGAATCAATCCAGAATAAAGAATAGGTACCCAATACCTAGAATAAATGACCTATTTGACCAAATGAAGGGAGAAACAGTTTTTTCAAAGATCGATCTACGATCTAAATACCACCAATTGAGGATTAAGGAAGGTGACATCCCAAAAAATACATTTCGGACTCGGTTTTTGCACTACGAGTTCGTAGTTGTACCATTTGGTTTGACCAATGCACCCGTAGTATTCATAAGTCTCATGAATGGTTTGTTCAGCAAATATTTGGACCAATTTTTGCAAGTGTTTCTAGATGATATTATGGTCTATTCCAAGAAAGAAAAGGAGCATGAAGAGAACCTAAGGGTTATGCTAACTTGCTTAAGGGAAAATAAATTGTATGGAAAATTGTCAAAATGTTCCTTCTTTCAAAAGAAAATTCATTATCTTGGGCACATAATTTCAGGAGAAGGGATTTTAGTTGACCTAGAAAAAGTAAATGCCATAATGGATTGGCCAGTGCCGAAAAATGCTCATGAGGTGCGTAGCTTCATGGGGCTACTAGGTTATTATCGCAGATTTGTGGAAGGGCTTTCAAATATTGATAAAACCATCACCACATTACAATGAAAAGGGGTTAGGTATGGATGGACATATGAATGTGATAGTGCATTCACCGAACTAAAAATGTTACTAACTAGTGCAATGATCCTTCGAGTGCCTGACATGAAAAAGGACTTCATTATCTACACAAATGCTTCAAGGCAAGTATTGGGAGCAGTGTTGATGCAATAAGGCAGAGTAATAGCTTATGCATCCATAAATTTGAAGAAGCATGAAGAATTGTATGCTACACGTGATTTAGAATTAGTAGCGGTGATGTTAGCTTGAAAACTCTGAAGACATTACCTCATTGGGAGAAGCTTTGAGTTAAGAACTGATTATCAAATTTTGAAGTACCTCTACACTCAGAGAGATTTGAATGCTAGGAAGAGTCATGAGTGAGTATGATTTTGGAATCTCATATATTAAGGGAAAGGAGAATGTGGTGGCTGATGCACTAAGAAGGAGGCCACGAACCTTCTCTTTAGTACCCTTGAGGGTTAATTTGAGGGAATGAGTGTTGGAAAAACTCTTTGAATATAGTTGGTATCTAAAGGTTATATCAGCACTCCAGAGTGGGAAGCAGATAGAACCAAATTTTGAGGGTTATGTCCTTGAACGGAATGGACTATTGAGATTTCAAGGAAGAATGTACATCCATAAGGAAGGGAGTATAAGAAGAACCATCCTTGAAGAGTCACATAGAGCACTCTATTGTGCACATCCTGGAGTGACGAAGATGTATGATGACATGAAGAAACTCTTCTTTTGGGAAGGCATGAACATTGGCATAGTCTAGTTTGTTGCCAAATGTGTATAATGTCAACAAGTGAAGGCTAGTCATTGCCATTCAGCAGGATTCCTACAACCACATGAATTCCATATGTCTAAATGGGAGGTCATTTCTATGGATTTTGTTGTAGGTTTTCCACTCACTTCACAGAGGAACAATTCTATATTGCTTGTAGTTGATAAATTAACCAAAAATGCTCATTTCATCCTAGTGAGAGATACTTATGATGTTACTGATGTGGCATGTGTTTTTATAAGTGAAGTGATTCGACTGCACTGGTTACCCACAAAGATCATTTCTGATAGAGACTCTCGCCTTACATCTAGGTTTTGGACAAGTTTGCAGTCAGCATTGGGGACTCAGTTGAACCTAAGCACTACATATCATCCAGAAACAGATGGACAGACTGAAAGAGTAAATCAGGTTATGGAAGACATGCTCATAATGTACGTCATGGATAATCAAACTTAGTGGAAAAGGTACTTACAATTGGTAGAGTTTGCCTATAATAATAGTTACCACAGTTCCATTAGGATGCCACCTTATCAAGATCTATATAGGAGGCCATGCAAGACACCATTGAGTTGGGAAAAGTTAGAGGTCTGAGTAATAGTTCGGCGGGAGTTGGTATAAGAAATGGAGGAACAAGTAAGACAGATTCAAGAAAGGTTAAAGGAAGCACAAGATAGACAAAAGAGTTATGCCGATGCACATAGGAATAATCATACTTATGAGGTAGGAGACCAAGTTTTTATTCGTATTCAACCCAACAAAATCACCATACGATTTCGGAAAGGGACAAATTTTTCACCTCGGTTTATAGGACCTTTTAGAATCAAGGAGAAGATTGGACCAATTTCCTATCATCTTGTACTGCCACCCAATTTTCATAAAACTCATGATGTTTTTCATGTATCTATTTTACGACATTATGTTTCTGATGAATCTCATAAACTAGATTTGAGGGAATTGTAGGTCTCGGATGTGGGAACCATAATGGTCGAACCGTTACGCATATTGGACCATAGGGTTCCATATATCAAACGTCGCATGGTGGACCATGTTAAGGTCTAGTGGGACAATTATATCCCAAGATCTGCTACCTGGGAGGATGTAGAGACTATACGTTGTGACTACCCCTCACTTTTCGAGCATCTGTAATGCCCACTTTGACTTAGATAACTACCTATGCTAAGAATATATTTGTAGTTCCATGTTATTTTATGAACGCTATGTAATATTTTTTCATTTTAGTTGGACAAATGAAACTAATTATATAAATCAATAGATATATTAGGTATTGTTGATTAAAATATTTGATATATGATTTACGTGATGTACGACTTACTTGGTTATGATTTATCTAATGTATGCTTTCTCAGAGTTATTGATGTTTGACGTATGACTTGCAGGGATATGATTTATCTAATGAATGACTTATCAAAATTGTGATTTATCTAATGTAATATTTAGTTCCAGTATGTTTTATTGAGTACAAATTGGGACATGGATGGTAGAATTCATAACATGAGGATTAAGATCACTTATCTATATATGTTTTTGGTTGTTAGGTATATGCATGAATGAGAACTAACCTGCAGATTGGAAATAACTATATGATAACCAAGATCTAAGATCCAGATGGGAAATGTTGATATATTCGACGAGGAATGGTATGATGTACATTGTTCTATTACATTTTGTATCTACTTGATATGCACTACTAAGACATGGGTAAATTGTAAATGATACAGGTGACAAGACTACTTGATTGGATTATTCAATGAAAAGTATCCAACTAGCATTGTAGTGTGGTACATATTAGGGTATTGATGCTAATTATGAGGAGGGGTGGACGTATTTCCCACCATGTAACCTCCAAGCTTGGAATTGTGGGAGGGCAGTGATGGACATGCTCCCCTAGACGTGTGATGACGATTTCCAGTTTCTTGTTGGGGAATTTAGGTCGATATAGTCGACGCTTGCACCATATTGGTTTTGTTAGTGGTTAGATCGGTATAGCGGATGCCATAGTATATTGCAGTAGAGGAGAGATAGGATGGGAACAAAAGTAGGTTAGGAAGAATAGGAGGTTATAAGTTATATTGAAGACTCTTGATGGGAGGTCGTATCATTACTTGACTTAATTTTACTACTATATCTATCTCTATTTTGTTATGCCTTATTTTCAAAATCCTTGTGTCATTTTCACTCTAACTTCGGGACAAAGTTTTCTGAAGGAGGGGTGTATGTAATGCCCCACTTGATCCCATAAGACAAATTTTGATTAGTGTTTAATTAATCTGTAAATCATTATTTATACTTTTTTAGTAATATCTACACTTGTGAAATTGTAATTTTATTTTATTTTTACTAATATGAGCTTTATTATTTATTTCATTTCTAATATGTCTTCTCAAATCAAATCTTAGATAAGATATGGTATTCACTCATTTATTTCTAAATCAAATATCTAGATTTTGTACACCCAATATGACTTCTCAATTCAACTTGCAGATAAGGTATGGCCTTCCCTCATTTATTTCTAAAATCAAATATCTAGATTTTGTACACCCAACATGTCTTCTCAATTCTACATTTTGGTCTTATCTAATTTATTTTTGAATAATATATATATATATATATATATATATATATATATATATATGGTAAGAAATTCAAGGCTAATAAATTAAAAGGATGAGGGGGTTGTCATGAAATTAATGGCAAGTAGTTGAAGTGGATGAGAGGAAAATATATAAAAGGGAAGGAGGATGAGTGGAAGGGGTGAGGATTATTGGTCTTGTTTGGCATTGGAAGATTCTTGGTCTTGTTTGGCATTAGAGGAGATACTTAGTCTTGTTTGGTATTAGAGGGTGTTGATTCCAACTTGGACACACTACATCTGGTTGGACTTGGGCTCAGAGGTCTAGGGATCCTGTGGAGGTTACCTGGCCTAGGAAATCAATCCTAGTTGGTTGGGAGGTAAATCCAGTTGGGTAACGTAGCATGAAAATCTCAACATAAATAAAAGGGCATCTCAACCAAGCTACTGATACAAGTATTCTTCGATTATTGATTACTCATATAAATTATTTAAAATGAAATTTCTTACTTAAATATGTTACAAATGGATTTTAATTTTATGTTATAATCAAATAGATGTTGAGCTAGAAATAGACTATTTTCCATATTAGTATGTTTATTTGAAATGATAATTTAATGTTTAGTTAAAATATCTTGGATTTAGGTCCTCACAGTTCAAGAGAAGTCCTTTGTAAAATCCAAACATCCTTTGCTTATTTGACCATCTATACAATAGTCATGAATCACTCATATCATCTTGAGAAATCCTTTGTTTCGTGTTGATGTTGTGGGACTCATTATGGCCCTCCTTCGATCGATCAATTCCTATCAGCTTCAGCTCATTATCCAAGAAGATGATTTTGAAAATATTTTTCATTACCTTGGAGCTTGCATGCCTCAATGGAAATTTCTTCGCGTTTTACAACAGGTTTGCATCGCTGGCCTTCAGTCGGATGATTCTGCAAGTGTTCAACTTCAACTCATTCATTCACACTTCTATATTGTGTTTTTGTACCTTGAGATCCATCTTCATTATTAGTGGTTTCTCTCATGCGTGTTAATGGTTTACATTATTGAACGATAATCAGGTGGTTTCCGCCATGTTCGACATCAACACATCTATTCACATGGTTAGATTCATACAATGCATAGATCAATATAGAGATGAAGACCCTAGATCACATCTATTATTATCTAGGCTACGTGGAGTTATTGAGTATTCATGATTGTACACATGATCCTTTATATACGGATGGTTTTGACCATATCGTGGATCCATGATCTATTTCAGAAGGATGGCTACTACTATGCCATGGGGTCATGTGTTATTTGATGTTTATTCAAAGATATGTTATTAGACATGTTTATATCAGAGATGTTACATATTATATTGTGTTTGATTTGGTAGGTCTCATAGTGGGATTCCAAGTCCTTGTCTTGGTTCATAAATCATTTCACCCATCACTCCTTGTTTTGCCTTCATGCTTTAGGGGTATTTATTACACAATAATTTGTCACCTCACTCACTTCTCATCCCTAATCTTGAAGTGCCCTAACATGAAAATTGTGCAGTATATCCACCATGGAGAATACATCAAGATATCCCTTGAAGACCAACAGAATTTTTCCTAGAATATTTTCTGAAGAATCTCATCTTAAAACCTAAATTTCTAGGCCAACACTCTTTTCTATTTTCCTGCCCCTGTTGATGGCATGTTACAACACTTTTACCTAGCACTTCCAGCGTGCTTTTTGATAGAAAAAAGTACGTTGAACCTCTTCTGGCAGTGTTTCCTCAAATGGAGGAGAAGATTCACACACTAGAAGCTTCCAAAACAACGAGATGGATATGGTTCAATGAATATATGCTCAAGCTTTCCCATTTGGAGCTCTTGATCTTATAATTAGGGTATTTTACCTTGAGAATTGGGCCTTCCTCCTTTTATGGATCCTTAACTCCCTCTCCCTACCTATAAATTAAATCCCATCCTTCCACTATTGGTGGGTCTTGCCTAAGCATTGACCCTTTGCATCCCTATACTGCGATTATGCTCAAATTGCCACTTGGGAGAAGGATTTCTAGAAGAGCCTCAGTTTGGACTTGGACATCACCAAAGGGAGGTCTACAACGTCAAGGCCACAATTGTATGATTCCTTTTTTCTATAATTAATAATACATCTGATGTTTCACTTTCTATATTTGTCTAGATATTTATGCAAGTATCATAATATTCCTTGATCTATTAGGTAGTTTGTATTTGATGTATGCTATGTATCTTGTCACGTTTCTTGTTGTTTCCTCTTGATTTATTACAGGTATTTGAATGCCACAAGTGGGGAGGAGCGAGGCTGAAGGATTGTAGAATCAAGGTCTTCACTAAAGGATTGGATGATAACATCAGGAAGAGGTAGGTTCTTCTTCTTCTTCCATTTTAAATACAAAATAGGAAAGGGTTCATTAGTTGGTCTCTTGCGTTGCTAGACCCACTCTAGGGCTACAGAGATCGCCTCTTTCCGCAGAGGGGATTGTCTTCACAACACCAATTTCCCGAACACCTCTGATTTTAACCAATTGGGATTTAATTTAAAAGGGTATACCCTTCTCCTGATAGCCCCATCCCATGTGTTTATGATGGGAAAATGGTCAGAGATGAATATTGGTATAGTACTGGAGCTCATACCAACAAAGATATTATTCATAAGCAAAATGATGAGAGATACGTCCAATTTCTCAGAGATTCAATCAACATCTAATCAAGTGTTCCACCAAGTAGGGATGAGCAAAGAAGGAAAAATATCGACCAATGTCATTTCCTCCATTAGATCCCTGAAAAACGCAGTCAAAGGATCTTCAATGGCTTTAGATCCCCAAATTTCGTTTTTTCCCACAGTAAAATTCAAATCCCCCGCTACAATCAGATGACTCAACTCCAATACATTGGTCCCTACCAATTACTCCTAGAAATTTCTACGGTCTCTGTATGGAGCAAATGTGTTGATGATGTGTATACCCACCATATGACCAGAGAGGATGATCCCTGCACACATAGTAAATGCTTGCATCTTAAAACCAACTCGTTAGATAGTCCGACCACGCTCGGGGTGCATACATGCCACTTTGGGCATACATTCAAAATAATTTCCTAGGTTTTCTCCCTCGACAACATTGTTTCCTGAACTAACAACATATCTCGATGATGGATCTCGACCAATCCCCTAATAGAGCGAATTTTATGGGTAGCCCCTAGGCCACGAACATTCATGGAGATGCAAATCATGGTGGAAATATCTTAACAGGTTGTTCCTCTCTAAGAACCCGAGTCCCATAAAAATTAGAAATAGAAACTTGACCATAAACGAAAGTAGGATGAATGTCAAAAATTGGAATCTCCTATTCATTGGCCTCCACATGAGAAAGTTCTATAGGTTGACAAGCCGAAACCTTCTTAAACTTCCAAGGTATTTTCTTCCAATGAGTGACATTTTTTGTCAGAAATGATGCTTCCCCGAAATTTCCAAAGAAAGATTGTTTAACGATAAGTGGGCCCATAAGCTTCGAAGAAGTGATAACAACCTCTAGTTCCTCATCTAGGAAGAAAGCGAAGGACATGATAACAACGACTGACTAGACTTGGATATTGGAATGTGCATAGGGAAAAACGAGGGAAGGAACAACATAAGAGTGACAAGAATCCAAGTTGGATCCATATGCCCTATTAGAAACATTAGGAATGTGAAGTGGAAGAGAGAAAATATCACCCCAGGCCACATCCCCATTGACCAATGAAGAACAGAAAATGTCAACATGATCACACTCCTCCCTTTCCACCGAAAGCCCAACATCATGAATTACATAAGAGGTAAGAGGAAAGTGTCCTGAGGAAACCTATAGGGACAGACGAGAAGATGGACCAACAACATGCAATGAAGGTTCCTCAGAGGAGACCTATGCAGACAAAGTAGATGGAGTGACATTATGAACATAACAATGTAAATCATTTGAGGGAGAAGGATATGGCTATGAATTGCCTCCGAAATGTTAAAATGCAAAGATCTATTCAAGGTTTGACTATCATTGACTCTTCAACTAATACTAAATTCTCTAAGTCTTCGGCTATGCCATGTTGATGGTTAATCAAACACGATTTAACATATCAATTCTACGGTATCTCAAACATCAATGTCGTGCTCTAAATAATTGCATCCATGGCATCATTGGATTATAAATACTCCCATTAAAGACATCATCGATAGATATTACAATAAGGGGGGGTGTAAGTTTGTCCCTTCATTAGTTTCTCTTTAAAATAAAATTAAAAAATATAAATTATATGCTAAATAGAAAAATAATGTGTGCTATAATAAAAATAAATAGACATATTATAAAGTAATTAAAAGTAAAAGAAAATGTGTAAGATGTTTAAATGTTTATTTAGTCTTATATATACTTTATATAATAATCACAAGTACAATTTAAACAATAAAAAATAACACAATATTTAAACAATAAAAAATAACACACTATATTTTAGTGTATATTGATATGAATATGGATAAAATAATCACTAAAAGCTGAACTGCTCCTTAACTGCGATTGAGCTTACCTTGCGTAACCGCAATTGACCTTACGTGACCGCAAATTCTCATTTGGGAGTAAATTGCAGCGCACGTCCCTTAATAAAGTCATTTGTCATCTGTTCAGTATTTCTAAGCCCACAACGTCAACTTAGCTGTGTACGCAGTGATAATTATCATACGATTATCAATTTTTTTATAAATATGGTTTTATAAATTAAATGGCAAATAAAATAAGAGTAGATAGATATTTATTAATAATAAATTTTATTATTATATATAATTAATAATAAATTATAAGAATTAAATTAATATTGATAGATATATAATTAGTTTTTAAAATATATTTTAACATTTTTACTTAAATATTTTTAGAAGTATTTCATTGATATTTTGTGGAGATTAAATCTTTATCATGTATTTAATAATTATTGATAATTCTAGTTCCAAGATAGATTAAATGGTTTGTAAAAGAAAAAGAAAAAGAAAACACAAATCCATCAAAAACATCTATTTAATGACATATCTCACAGATTAAAAAATATCATAAAATTAACTAAATTACAACTTTATTATTATTAAAAAAATTAATATATAAACTGAATATATATGCATTTAAAAAATATATGATTCTTCATCATGTATATTCATCTCTAAATTTATTATAAATATTCTTAATACATAAATAGATTTTGTTACAATATTAAGGACCAATACCTTGGTTTATCAATACCACATAACTAAAAAATCATAATTCTTTTAGTACAATATTTTTGGATTAATTAATTTGATTAAAATAGATATATAGTTACTATAAAATAAATAAATATTCAACCAATTATACTCCTTTTAAAATTAACACATAAACTACCTACATCTTTCTTTATACATTTTTAATTTTCTATATGATTCAATAAAAAACTAAAACTTAGGTCAGCACAAAATATATAATAGATGAATTGGACTTTTTATTATTATTAGTATATGAGACCTCTTTATTTGTGAAACAAGGGACTTAAGTTTACAAAAGCATACATATTCTACCCTCTTTAATTTTGAGGAGTAAAAACACGAGGAGAGCAGCTGCCTGCCTGAAATTCAAAACTGTAATGAAACCAAAAGGGGCAGCCAGGCCGATCATGGAGCCTGTTGAGGAGGAAGCTGATACGTCCTACCCAGCCCGGCAACCAAGAGAGAGACTGTTTTCTATCTAGGTACAATATTTGACGTTTGAATTCCTCAAGAAATTCTTCCACTTGGTGGAAATTTTTGGGAATCAAGTTACAGCAAGTGGAACCTCAAAATTTTTGAATGCTCTAAAAAGATTTTTTCATCATAATACATTCTCGCCATTTTAAACCATTTGGTAAATTGACGCTCAGTAGACAACGCCCTTTTGAAAGGCCCGGATGTCTACTCTCCCTGCCGCATTTAAAAGGCACCAAACAATCAACTTGTGGGAAACAGAGTTATGGCTATCCAACTCTACGTAGTCGTCTCACGTTCATACACAGCGATGATATTCTATGTCATCAGTGCAAGTTGCAATCTGCGTAAACACAGAGACCGTTGTCTCTCAAGAAACAATTGACGTTTGAATTTGACTATAAATTCTTCCACTCTTCTGTTTAAATCTTCTTCGTCTATAACCGCTGGAACTTCCACAACGTCGTTGACCACTTCATGAGGTACGGATTTACACAGAAAATTATCATTTAAATCCACATCGCAAATCCACATGTAATTGTCCGTGGAGCAACCCATGACTATTCCAAAGTTGCTGGGACAGTGTTTGGATTCCGTACCGGCGTCCTCGGCTCTGAAGATAAACTTCATATCTTCAGTGGGTTGCAGGCTATCCTCGGATTTAGGCGTTTCCTGCTCCCGAAACGATCCCGCTGATATGACCATATTGTTCTGACAATCAAATTCCTCGCGAGATTCAAATTTAAAAGCTGTAACTTCATTGGAATTGCTTGGGAATCCCGAAAAGTGGGCGTTGAGAGTGATTGCAATTATGATAATATTGCATAACACGAACATGATGAGAGTGTCCGAAGCGTTGAATATTGGAGCTATAAGCTGATCGGGGAGACACAAATTTGTTGGAGACCAAAACAGTGCCCATATTAAGAGCATTACTGCAACAATTCCGATGATAACAACGGCGAAACGTTTTATCTGTTTGCTATTAATGGATGTTTACTCTGCCTCCCGCAATTAAAAATGTTTCTATGCATGTCTAGTCTCCCTCCCGCATTTAATAGGCAGTACGCAGAAGCCAGAATTTAAAGAATAGTGAAGATTGGGTAGCAAGCAACTGATGTGAGAATTTAAAGAATATTGAAGATTGGGTAGCAAGCAACGGAAGTTTCAGGGAAATAGACGTATGGTTGCCAGGTCTACAGAGTCATTTTAAGATCATTGCGGGGAAGCTGGATCACCGAAATTTCCGGGAAACAGAGGTATGACGGGGCAAATCTACATAGTCAGCTCACCTACATGGCATGGCGGTGAAGGATTAATGTAGTAATATTTAATTAACGTGTAGTCATGAAATATATTTTTTTGGGAGTAATTTTGTAAAACAATTTCAATAAAAAAATATAATTTTTAGTTGTTTAAAATGTATTTTTATTACATAAATGAATTGAGTAAGATCGAAAAAAAAATAATTAAAATATTAAACAATTTAAACTCAAAAAAATATCTACAAAATTTTTATTAAAATTAAAAATAAAAATAAAAAAATAATATGATGAAAAAAACCATTAACTAAAAAATAATAGGATGAAAAAAACCATTTCCTCTTTTCCCTAGACATTTAATTAATAATAAATTAGTTTGAAATTTAATATTCATTTGGAAACTAATTTCAATGGTTTCGTCAGTAATTCCAGTTTTGTCAGTCGTTATCCGTGTGAGACCTTGTTAATTCTAATTCTGTGTTTTCCTTTTTGTGAGGCCTCGACCTTTCTGGCAACTTAAAAATATAAAATAAAATTAATGAGCGGAAATATTATAGATATTCAAAGCTGGCTAACCGGGACCCTAAGATTCAAGAAATGAATGCGTTAGAATCACAATAATATAATAATTTCGCCGTCAATGCAGCGGCATTATTCCTTAACTTATTTTGATTTTTAATTTCCAGAATATTTTAAAATTGAAAGAATTATTTTGATTTTGAATTTAGAAAATATTTTAAAATTTAATGGATAGGAGCAGTTTGCTCTTCTTAACCAAATTTCAAAGATTCTTAAAGTTTACACGGTACAGTCGACATAAGGATGCGGCCACATAGAAACTGTTGGCTGGATCTTTTATATGATGTAGACGATGACGGTTTAAATTATGTGTTGGTAATATTCGTACGTCTATTAATTGACATGACGATGGATTGATTAATCGAGTGATAATGTTCATAGCATAGTTACCAAATTCTAATTGAAATCGATCCGATAAAAATTGGTATGAGATGACGATGGATTGATTGATTGTTTTAGTTCTTTTGTCCAACAAAAAAAAATGTTTTCATTAAAAATGAGGATAGATCTGATACACCATATTATATATTAAAACTGAAAAAAAAAAATATCATCAGAAACAATGAGATAGGCAAAATACAAAATAACTTCTTGGAAGAGAAAAAATATGATCAGAGAAATCATCTTTCAAATCTCAAAATGGCCATGGCCACAAATGTTACCATCAACCAAAAAAAACAAAAAACATCTGACATATGCCCATGAGAGAGAGCCAAATTGTGCTTGGAGAGAGCGTCAACTTCAAGGTTTTGTTCCTGATATACATGTTGAAAAGACATATGAGATAAGGAGGCCTTTAAGTCCCTGATTCATTGCATCCAATTGCATAGTAAAGGAACATCCAACTCATTCTTTCCATGTATCCACTGAATCAAAGTGAGAGAGTACCCAATGATCTTGACCTTCTGAATACCGACCCATGAGCCTACATTGAAGAGCCCGCACAAAGAGATCATTTCAGCCCTACAATTGTCCCCAAACCCGCAAAAAGTGATCATTTCAGCCCTGCAATTGTCCCCAAACCAACAAAAGCGATATAGCGAAGAGGGGTCAACATGAAGATATACTCCACAACCGCATCTACCCCTTGAAAATGCTCCATCAAAGTAACATATGGGGAAGATGCCATCCAATTCAACCAACCAAGGTGACAGATTGAGAATTTTCCTTGGGAAGCAAAGGCCTAATTTCTTTGAAGTATGCAACTATCTTGAGGGAAATAACCTTGATATCGGGGAATTTACCCTAAAAAATGAGATCCTTTCTAGCTCGCCAAATCCCCCAAAGCATATAAAATGGGATTACCCTATACGCAGTGGCAAGTAGGGACCAAGATATGAGGCAATCATAAATAGAGGATACTTCACGGGTGAGATTAACTGCCATGAGAAGGGATACCTCCTCCCAAACAACACAACCAAAGGGACATTTCGAAAATAAGTGTGAACTGTCCTTCAAATCATATTTGCAAAGAATGCATCTGCCAGGTCCAATAAATCCCAATTTCATTTGTATATCCCAAGTCAATATATGATTGTGGATGGTTAACTAATCAAAACATTTTAAATTCAAAGGAATGTACGAATCCCACATGCGAGTTGTCCATTCAGCAAAAGTAAGGGCATGATTTTTGAAGAAATGAATGCATATTCTTCCTCGACACAAATCCTCATGTTCATGATGTGATCACTCCAAACTAGTTGATCCCTTCGCTGTGAAAGTGTGATGCTCACTTGGAAAAGAAGATTCTGATAGCTATCCCACTCCTCTTCAAAGTGTTGAGGTATTCTTATTTGCCACGCATGGGGCCATATCGGGGAAGACTGCAGGATATGGCCCCCATCAACATACTAGCTAGAGTAATTTTCCCCTGTTGATTTAGAAAATGGATCAAAGGGGAAGAGAGTAATTGGCATCAAGACACACCTTTAATGGTATCCATCCCAATAAAAATATTCTATCCATTCCCCATAAGCCAACGAAGGTTGTTGCATAACCATGGGATCACTTGTTTGAGGCTTCACCATATAATAGAAGAGTGAGCATTTGAGGGTGCCCCTCCTATAACCCATTCCTCCATGCCTTGTTGATGGATGTTTTTGCCAAAAAAGATTCTCTGCCATAGACCACTTTTATGTAAGAATAATTATTTCACCACCAGCGCTGCCTCACCGCCTTCACTTTTCGAAACATCAAAGAGTCATCGCTGTCTGCAGAAGTGAAAGGGAAAACACCGCTTCAGAAAATAATATATTAATTATTGTAACCGACACAAATTTTTGTATAAATACCGATGTTCAACAAGAGACCAGCATCGCCATTTTCTATTTGAAATTTGTGTGTGTAAATAAGCAGTTGTAGCTGTGTTCTAGTGTTGTTTGTCGATTTTTTTGTTGGAATTTAATTTCCAACTTCCCAGAGAAGTCTGCAGGATAGGGAGTTAATGAGAAAAGATTGAACGACAGCGAAGTTAAGTTTGATGGGAATTTAGACAATCGCGAATTGAATGCAGGAGCATTGGAAGAGCTGCATCCTATCTACAGCAACCACCAGCATTAAAACCTTCACCAAACAAATTAAAACTCAGAAATTTACCACCAGATTGAAAGGGCCACGTGGAGTAAATTTATTGGATCGCGTTGTTTTGTTGGGCTGGATGCATTGCCAAAAACCGGACCCGAAAACAATTGAGGTGGAATTAATTTGAAATTCGCATCACACATTTGGGTGACGTCAATGGGCCATTTTGGAATGCGAAAAATATCATTTGATTTGTTTGAATGATTGCGTTGAAGTCCAAGGAAAAGTTTTTTTTAAATGTTTTGTTATGTGTTAAAAACATATGCAATGGAAATATGTTTTAAAACGTTTGCATTTTGGTTTAAAGCATACATATGTTTTAACATATGTAATAATAAAACATATGTGCATTAGAATGTGGGACCCAACGAAGTTTTTTTTTAATAGATTTATTTTAATGTGTTTTATATGTTACGGCATATAAAAACAAAAGGAGCCGTGAATGTAATTTTTTAATTACTGGGTAAATTTTTTTTTTACACAACAGTGTGTATAAAAAAAAACAGAGTGTAATTTTTTTTGTAGAGAACGAGTGAATGCACATCAGTGCAGAAGTTGAAGAAAAGCCAGCAGAGGCAAAAGTGCAGAGCACAGTTTGATTTCCTTTTGAAAGACAGAGAAGAGTGATTTGGACACTGCGTGTGAAGCAGTTCTATTTTTTTGTAATCTCCCAGCAATGGAAAGTTATCAGATTGTAATAGATTTTTATTTTTAATGAAATAGAGGAATTTTGTGCAATCTCTGTCTACCAGTAAGAAAATTTTGTTTGTATTTCTCTGTGTTAAAAGGAGGAGAATTTCTATTCTCCTGTGTGTTAAAAGTAGCCTATCAAGGTATGGAGAAAGTTAAGACAGCAAAGCTTCAGTTGCTGAGGAGAGATTTTGAAACTCTTTGCATGAAAGAGTCAGATAATGTGGACACATTTTTTACACATGTGATTGGGATTGTAAATCAGATAAGATCCCATGGAGAAACTCTTGAAGAAAGAAGGATTGTGGAGAAACTTTTGAGATGTTTACCCTCAAAGTTTGATGTTATTGTTACCACCATAGAAGAGACCAAAGATCTCTCACAGTTCACAGTGGATGAACTTCATGCCTCACTAATAACTCATGAACAAAGATTGAGCAGAGATGAAACCTCATCTCTTGAACATGCCTTCAAGACCCAAATGCCTTCAGGAAGAGGAAGAGGTCAAGGAAAAGGAAGAGGAAGAGTCAAAAGCCAGAACAAAGGTGGAAGGAACAACCCTTCACATTCACATGGAAGGTGCAACAGTCAAGATCACAGCCACGACCAAGGTAGCAGCCAGCAGAGTGGTCAACAGAATACTCATGGACAGAGGTATGACAAATCCAATGTCCAATGTCATTATTGCAAGAAATATGGGCAATATGCCAATGAATGTAGAAAGAAGCAAAATGACATAAAGAATAAGCAGAATGCTAATGTAGCAAAAGAAGAAAAGAACCCAAGTAATGTGCTGTTAACATGTAATGTAGCACAAGACAAAGGAGATGATGTTTGGTTCTTAGATTCAGGATGTAGTAATCATATGACTGGCAACAGAGCAATGTTTGCCAATCTAGATGAAGAAGTAAAATCCGAAGTGACCACAGGGACTGATACTAAGATCTCTGTCAAAGGGAAAGGCAGAGTTAGTATTCGAGCCAGAAATGGTGAGCAAAAATTTGTCTCTGATGTGTATTATGTTCCAGGTCTGAAATGTAATCTTTTGAGCGTTGGGCAGCTCATAAATAAAGGTTACAATGTAATATTTAAAGATGATGTGTGCACAATAAAAGATATACCTCCAAGTAAGAAAATTATTGCTGAAATTCAAATGACCAGCAATAGGATGTTTCCACTCAAGCTCAACATTGACTTGAAGGGAAAAGGGAAAAGCATAGCAGCTGTAACACAAGAAGCCTTTCAGAAGGAAGCAAAGGATGAAAATTGGTTATGGCACCTGAGATTTGGACATCTCAATTTTGGAGGATTAAATTTGCTGCACAGAAAAGGAATGGTAAGAGGTTTACCATTGATTGAGAAGCCTGACAGCCTATGTGAAGGCTGCATCTTGGGGAAGCAACACAGAGAAAATTTTCCATCAGGGAAAAGCATAAGGGCGAAAGCACCCTTAGAAATCATCCACTCAGATTTATGTGGGCCGATGCAAACAGCATCTGTTTCAGGCAGCAACTACATGCTGACCTTCATAGATGATTTCACAAGAAAAGTATGGGTTTATTTTCTGAAATATAAGAGTGAAGTTTTTCAGAAATTTTTCCATTTTAAAGCTCTTGTAGAGAAACAGAGTGGCCAGTATATTAAAGTTCTTAGAACCGACAGAGGAGGAGAATATATATCAAAATAATTTCTGCGTTTCTGCAGAGAGAACGGCGTACACAAGCAGTTTACCACAAGGTACACACCACAACAGAATGGAGTTGCTGAAAGGAAGAATCGAACCATAATGGAAATGGTGAGAAGTGTGCTCAAGGCAAAACACTTGTCGAATGAGTATTGGGCAGAAGCAGCAAACTGTGCTACGTATATTTTAAATAGATGCCCTACAAAAGCTGTGATGAACAAAGTTCCAGAAGAAGCGTGGAGTGGCAGAAAACAGGGAGTCACCCACATGAGAGTTTTTGGATGTGTGGCATATGTACACATTCCAGACAAGTTGAGAAAGAAATTGGACAGTAATGGGGAGAAGTGCATTTTCCTTGGATATTGTGAAGATTCCAAAGGATACAGATTATATAACCCATCCACAAAGAATTTTGTGATAAGCAGAGATGTGCAATTCATTGAAGAGGAAGCATGGGATGGAAGCATTGAGAAAATAGTCAATGTTAAAAGTTGTTTATCTCATGATGAAGATGAAGGAGATGTGGTTGAAATTAACAACCCATCCGTAGCACAACCTCCACCAGCACAAGGACAGCAAGGGACACCTCAAGCAGTAGCAAGAACACCCTTGAGAATAAGCGGGAGTGCATCACCCATCACACCACATGGAGCAGAATTGAGTGCTTCATCAAGCACGTCTACACCAAGTGAACGAGGAACAAGGTTCAGAAGTCTTAGAGAAATCTATGAGCAAGGAGAAGCAAATGAAGGTATGAATTCCTTATTTGCTTTGTACTGTCAAGTTGATGATCCTATTCATTTTGAAGATGCTATTAAAGATAGAAAACGGATAGAAGCTATGGATGATGAAATTAAAGCCATAGAGAAGAACAAAACATGGGAGCTGGTTGATCTCCCAGAAGGTAAAGAAGTCATTGGAGTTAAATGGGTCTATAAGACCAAGAGCAATGCTGAAGGAAATATAGAGAGACACAAGGCCAGACTTGTTGTCAAGGGATATAAGCAGAAGCATGGAATTGATTATGAAGAAACTTTTGCACCAGTTGCAAGAATGGAAACAGTAAGAGCAGTGTTGTCCATAGCAGCACAAAACAAATGGAAAGTATACCAGATGGATGTAAAATCTGCATTTTTAAATGGAGTTTTAATGGAAGAGGTATATGTGGAACAACCTCTCGGATATGAGAAGAAAGGCCAAGAGCATAAGGTCTGCAAATTGAAGAAAGCTCTTTATGGGCTGAAGCAAGCGCCAAGAGCATGGTACAGTAGGATAGACTCCTATCTACTGGAAAATGAATTTGAAAAGTGTGAGGGAGAACCCACCCTATACATCAAAGAAAAGGATGGTAAGATGCTCATTGTTGTGTTATATGTTGATGATGTAATATTCACTGGCAATGATGATTATCTCAGTGAAAATTTTAAAACAGTCATGAAAGAAGAATTTGAAATGAATGACATGGGTTTATTGAGATACTTCTTAGGAATAGAAGTAGAGCAAAGTGAAAAAGGGATTTTTATATCCCAAGCAAAGTATGTGAATCAAGTTTTAGAAATATTTAATATGCAGGAGTCCAAAGCTGCAATTACTCCCACAGTAATGGGATTGAAACTCAGCAGAGATGACAACATCAAAGATTTTGATCCAAGTTCATATAAAAGCATAGTTGGCAGCCTCATGTATTTGATTGCAACTAGGCCAGATATTATGCATGCTGTTAGTTTGATTTCCAGATTTATGGAGAAGCCAAAAGAAGCACATTGGCAGGCAGCAAAAAGAATTCTGAGGTATGTTAAAGGAACTAAAAGATTTGGTATTTTATATACAGCTTCAGAAAATTCAGAATTAGTTGGATACACTGACAGTGATTGGGTTGGAAGTGTAGATGATCGGAAGAGCACTTCCGGTTATGTTTTTCACATGGGTTCAGGAGCCATTTCATGGGCTTCTAAGAAACAACCAATTGTAGCGTTGTCTACAGCAGAGGCAGAGTATGTGGCAACTACAGCAGCACCATGTCAGGAAATTTGGATGAGGAGAATGTTGAGAAGTCTATGTCAAGAACAGATAAAAGGGACAGTGATTTATTGTGACAATAGCTCAACTATTGCATTGTCAAAGAATTCAGTTTTTCATAAAAGAACAAAACACATAGATACAAAGTTTCATTACATCAGAGAGTTAGTGAACAATGGAGAAATAATTTTAAAACATTGTAGAACTCAGGAGCAGTTCGCTGATATTCTGACCAAGCCATTGGGACAGAAGAGTTTTGAGTTTTTAAGGAAATGTCTGGGTATGACTGACAACCCAGCAGTTGAAATTAAGGGGGAGTGTTGGAATTTAATTTCCAACTACCCAGAGAAGTCTGCAGGATAGGGAGTTAATGAGAAAAGATTGAACGACAGCGAAGTTAAGTTTGATGGGAATTTAGACAACCGCGAATTGAATGCAGGAGCATTGGAAGAGATGCATCCTATCTGCAGCAACCACCAGCATTAAAACCTTCACCAAACAAATTAAAACTCAGAAATTTACCGCCAGATTGAAAGGGCCACGTGGAGTAAATTTATTGGATCGTGTTGTTTTGTTGGGCTGGATGCATTGCCAAAAACCGGACCCGAAAACAATTGAGGTGGAATTAATTTGAAATTCGCATCACACATTTGGGTGACGTCAATGGGCCATTTTGGAATGTGAAAAATATCATTTGATTTGTTTGAATGATTGCGTTGAAGTCCAAGGAAAAGTTTTTTTTAAATGTTTTGTTATGTGTTAAAAACATAGGCAATGGAAATATGTTTTAAAACGTTTGCATTTTGGTTTAGAGCATACATATGTTTTAACATATGTAATAATAAAACATATGTGCATTAGAATGTGGGCCCCAACGAAGTTTTTTTTTAATAGATTTGTTTTAATGTGTTTTATATGTTACGGCATATAAAAACAAAAGGAGTCGTGAATGTAATTTTTTAATTACTGGGTAAATTTTTTTTTACACAACAGTGTGTATAAAAAAAAACAGAGTGTAATTTTTTTTGTAGAGAATGAGTGAATGCACATCAGTGCGGAAGTTGAAGAAAAGCCAACAGAGGCAGAAGTGCAGAGCACAGTGTGATTTCCTTCTGAAAGACAGAGAAGAGTGATTTGGACACTGCGTGTGAAGCAGTTCCATTTTTTTGTAATCTCCCAGCAGTGGAAAGTTATCAGATTGTAATAGATTTTTATTTTTAATGAAATAGAAGAATTTTGTGCAATCTCTGTCTACCAGCAAGAAAATTTTGTTTGTATTTCTCTGTGTTAAAAGGAGGGGAATTTCTAATATTCCAACAATTTTTTTACTTTCATTTGTTATCTGTTTCTTTCATTGGGTATCAGAGTCAGATTAACTTGTATCTGCTTACCATTGATGTGCGTATTATGTTGTTGAGAGTGTAGATTACATTGAATTTTTCATTGAGGCTATGAAAGCCATATACATTGAATTTTCGTTGAGCCTCTAAAATCCATTTGCGTGGAAGGTTGCTGCCAATCATTATGCAGTTGTTTGGGGTTGGATGGATTTTTGAATAACTAGCATATTTTAAATTTTTATTGAAGCCATGAAGCTGCCAACATAGAGCCAGAAAGGTGAGGTGTTATTTATTGTTTTTTGTTGTTGGTTGGAAGACAAATGCCACTCGGCCTTGTAATTTCCTACAAGCTCGTAAGTTGGAGTTAAAAATTACTGGGGAGGAGGTTGGAGCTTCTATTCTATGCCCGGATATTGCTTCTGGTATCAGAAACTACTTCAAAGTTTTTCAAATTTGTTGAAGGACAATATGCAAACATGAAGTGCGTAAGTTTTTTCTCAAAGACTTTATAAGTTTGAGAAGTAATATTGTTTGAATACACTTTATATGGTTTATGAATTTTGAAAAAATGGTTTAACCTTACGAAGATGATGATTAATACGTTTTTTTTATTAAGGGAGTATAAAGGCTTTAAAGTCATAAAATGGTAATTTAAAGTTTTTTTTAAAGTGTTGCAGAAATTTATTGGAAGGATATTTAGAAGCCATCATTTTCTAATTTTCCTTTGAAAGGAATTGAAAGTAATACGATGTAAAATTGTTCTTAAATTTGTATCTGAAGATTGCAATTATTTGTGAGAGATGGGGATAAATACAAATATTACTAAGTCATCAATTCCTATTTTGAATGAAAGAAGCTATGATTCGTGGTTTATTCGAATGAGAACATTGTTGCGTTCTCATGATCTTTAGGGATTTGTTACTAATGGGTATCCAGAGCCTGCTAATGAGGTAGCAGAGATGGATTTTACAAATGCTGAATGGATGTTGTTGAAAGAGAACAGAAAGAAAGACAATAAATCTCTTGGCCTTATTCAACAAGGCTTAGATGACGTGATACTTTAAAAAGTGTCAAATACAGAATCTTTGAAGAAGGCTTGGGACACTCTTGAATCCTGTTATCAAGGTATAGTGAAAGTAAAGAATGTCAAGTTGCATAATTTGAGGAGAGATTTTGAGAATCTTAAAATGAAAGACAGTGAAACTGTGGAGGCTTTTATGACTCAAGTCATGAGTTTTGCTAATCAATTGAGACAGTATGGAGAAGACCTCTCAAATAAAGGAGTGATCAAGAAATTCCTTCGAATTTTTGCAAAGAAATTTGAAGTTGTTGTTGTATCCATAGAAGAGTTCTAGGACAAAATTCAAATGAAAATTGAAGAGTTCACTAGTTCGTTGATTTCACATGAATCGAGGGTGTCAAGATATAATGATAACACATTGGAGAATGCCTTCAAAACTCAGCTGTGATTTAATAGAGGAAGAGGTGGAGGAAGATCGAGTAATAGAGGAAGATGCGGCAAAATAATTGATCAAAGCCATCCGCGAGATTATTATGAGCATGAAGAGAAATTTGAGAAATGTCCTCTTAATTTAAGGGGGAGTAACAATAAAATGTGGCATCGAGGAAATCAAAAGATGATATGTCTAAAGTTCAATGTTAGTATTGCAAGATATATGGTAATTTTGCTACTAAGTGTTTGAAGAGTCAGGCATATGTTGGTAAGCAATTTGCACACATCTCAAAATAATTTGAAGATAATAATAAGTTAGTGTTTTTGACTTGTAATGTAACTCAAGACTGTTCAGATAATATTTGGTTTTTATATAGTGGCTAAAAAAATCACATGACGAGAAACAAAGATTAGTTTTTCAATCTAGACACCACTATTCAGTCTGAATTCAAGTTGGGTAACGATAATAAGGTATGAATTATAGGTAAAGGAGAAATTGGTGTTTATACTAGAAATGGTGAGAGAAGAACAATTGATGATGTGTATTATGTACCTAGCTTAAAATGCAATTTGTTGAGCTTTGGAAAATTCATAGAGAAAAAGTAGAGTGTTCTTCAAGAATAATGTGTGTACTATCATTGACAAATATCCAAGCAATCAATTGATAGCAAGAGTAGAAATGAAAAAGAATAGAATGTTTCCACTTATAATGAGAAATGAGTTGTCTCCCTCCTTGAATGCTTATAAATCTAAGAATTTCTATGAATAGTGGTTATGGAATTTAAGTTATGGTCATTTATATTTTGGTGGTCTATATTTTAAGAGAAGAAACAAATGGTGAAAGGGTTACCCAGTATTCAACATCCAACGAGCTTGTGTGAAAGTTGTATACGTGCAAAGCATCATAGACATAAATTTGTTTCTGGAGTTTCATATAGGGTGAAAGCTCCATTGGAGATTTTTCACATATATTTGTGTGGACATATGCAAACACCTTCTTTGGCTGGCAATGTTTACTTTTTAACTTTTAGTGATGACTATAGTCGAAAATCACGGGTTTATCTTCCGAAACAGAAATCTGAAGCATTTTTTTTATTTAAAATATTTAAAGCTATGGTTGAATAGGGAAGTGGAAAGCATATTAAAATTTTGAGATGAGATAGAGGTGGTGAATATCTACTAACAAATTTTATTGAGTTGTGTCAATCGCATGGAATGAAGAGGAAATTTACTATATGTTATACTCCTCAGAAAAATGGAATAGCTGAAAGGAAAAATCGAACTATTATGGATATGGCTCGAATTATGTTGAAGGAAAAACATTTACCAAATGAATATTGGGGAGAAGTAATAGCTTGTGCTTTTTATATCCTTAACAGATGTCTGACGAAGAGCGTGAAAGACCGAGTTCCCGAAGAAGCATGGAATGGTAAGAGTTGTCATATATCTCATTTAAGATTTTTTGGTTGTGTTGCTTATCCACATGTTCCTAAAGAATTGAGAAAAAAGTTAGATGATATAAGTGAAAAATGTATCTTTATTGGATATAGTGAGGAATATAAAACATATAAAATCTATAATCCCATCACCAAGAAATACATTATTAGTAGAGATGTTGAATTCAAGGAAAAAGAAGCTTGGGATGGAAGCATAGATAAATCGGTTGTAAAGGGAGTTGTATTATCTCATGGAGATGATAATGAAGATGAGAAAGAGGTACAAGGTGGATAGTCAATTCCATACACACTTGTTGTAAGCACTTCAACAAGCCAATCATCAAGATTCAGTCCATTACAATGTAGAACACCGAGAAATCAGGAACATGGAAAACCATCAGGTTATGGTGGACAACAAAGAACAGAGTCGGAGGTGAGTAATGAATCTAATCCTACAATGGATACATTAAAGGATAGAATTAAAGGTCAGAAAACTAGAAGTTTAAGAGAATTGTATGAGCAGAATGATGAAATAGATTAAGTTCGAATTTTGCATTACTTGCATATGATCCAGTAAATTTTGATGACGCCGTGAAAGAGAAAGTTTGGATAAAAGTTATGGATGAAGAAATTGATGCTATAGAAAGAAATATTACTTGGGAACTTGTAGATTTTCCTGAAGGTAAGAATACTATAGGTGTTAAATGGATTTACAAAACTAAAGTGAATGATGAATGTGAAATTGAAAAACATAAAGCAAGACTTGTAGCTCAGGGGTTCAGTCAACAACCTGGTATTGATTATAATGAAACTTTTGCACCTGTAGCTAGACTTGACACAACAAGAATGGTATTAGCTATTGCTGCACAAACAAAATGAAAAATATATCAAATGGATGTTAAGTCTACATTTTTTAGTGGTTTTTTGGAAGAAGAGGTTTATGTGAAACAACCTCCTAGATATGAAATTGATGGTAAAGAAGATAAAGTTTACAAATTAAATAAAGTATTATATGGATTGAAATAAGCACCCTGAGTGTGGTACTCTAGAATTGATAAATATTTGAATAATAATGGATCCATCAGGAGTCCAAGTGAGCCAAATTTGTATACAAAGTAAACAAGGAAGATAAATTTTTGATTGTGTGCCTATATGTTGATGATTTGATTTTCACTGGAGATCTCTCAGTGGATGATTTTAGGACATGCATGAAAACATAATTTGATATGACTGATTTAGTCCTAATGAAATTTTTTCTTGGTACTGAAGTAACTCAATCTGAAAATGGTATTTTCATTTTTCAAACTAAGTATGCAAAGGATATATTGAAAAGGTTCAGGATGGAAAATTGTAAGCGAGTTGTAACCCCAATTGCAATTGGTACAAAACTCAGTAAGGATGATCAAGGCTCAAATATTGATCCAACCTTGTATAAGAAATTGGTTGGAAGAATTATGTATTTGACTACAACAAGGCGTGATGTAATGTTTGCTGTAAGTTTCATTTTTAGATTCATGGAGTCTCTGAAGAGTACCCACTGGCTAGATGCAAAAAGGATTTTAAGATATGTTGTTGGAACAAGAAAATATGGTATATTGTATGCATCTGATTCAGATTTTAAACTAACTGGATATATAGACAGTGAATTTGTAGGTAATATTGATGACAGGAAGAGCACATCTAGATATGTGTTTAGTTTTGGTTCAAGTGTAGTTTCATGGGCATCAGTGAAGCAATCCATTGTGACTCTATCATCAACTGAAGCAGAGTATGTTGTAGCGATGACAACTACATGTCAAACTGTGTAGATGAGAAGAATTTTAATTGTGTTGTTACACGAACAGAAAGAACCAACTCAGATTTTCTGTGATAACAAATATGCTATCGCATTATCAAGAAATCATGTTTTCCATAAGAAGAATAAACATATTGATACGAGGTATCATTTCATTCAAGAACTAATAAGAAATAATGAAACATGTATGGAGTTTTGTAGATCAGAAGACCAATTTGCAGACATATTTACAAAACCCTTGGGAAAATATTGTTTGAAACTCGCATGGAAAACATAGGAGTATGTATGATGTAACAAAATTTTGATGTAATAGCAAAGTTTTGTTCTTTTGTTTTTGTGAAATAATTAAGGAAGAGAATGTTAGCATAATTATTTAACCACAAGTGCCACCTACACCGCCATGAATTTTCAAAACGTTAAATAGTCACCATTATTTGTAGAAGTGAAAGGGAAAACACCGCCTCAGAAAATAATATTTGAATTATTGTAACCAACACAGAATTTTGTATAAATATCGATGCTCAGCAAGAGACAAGCATCACCATTTTCTGTTCGAAATTTATTTTTGTAAATAAGCAGTTGTAGCTGTGTTATGGTGTTGTTTGTCGATTTGTTTTTACCTTCATCTGTTCTATGTTTCTTTCATTTTATTGAATACCCTCTACAAGTTTGTAGCCAAAAAGGCTAGATTAAATCTTCAGGTGTTGTTCGTCGATTTGTTTTTACTTTCATCTGTTCTATGTTTCTTTCATTTTATTGAATACCCTCTCCAAGTTTGTAGCCAAAAAGGTCAGATTAAATCTTATGGAATCTAGAACGCCTCGTCCACCCAATTGTACTGGCCTAAAGATCATGAATAACTTGATAAGATGAATATTGCAGTGTTACTAGAACCAAACCAAAGAAATTTTGAAATGAGAGCATTAATCTAGTAGATGATTGCCTACGAGGTGTGAAAAATGTACATCCAAAAAACTAGAACACCTTGTAAAACAACCTTAATCATTATGACTCGACAACCGAGAGAAAGCCACTTATGGTCCCAATAGTTAAGCTACTTATCAAATTTTGCTAGCAACCAATCCCAATCTTGATTTTGTGTTTTTCTGGCTTTAAAAAACAACCTAAGTACTTAAAGCCGGGATGCAGTGGAGTCAATCTTGTTTGTGATTATATATGATTTTTTGTTGTTGTATAGACCGGAAGCTTTACCAAAATGGTCAAAAACCTCCATTCGCCTAAGTTTTCCTCCCCTCACAAAGGACATCATCCACAAATAATATATGAGACATAGTGCAGTTTTTGGCAGTGTTACAACCCGCAGTTAAACAAGCCTCTGTTTAAATTTTATACCTCTTCTGAAAGCATCCTAACCAGAATGGAGAACAAAGGAGACAACACACAGCCTTGACGAAGTATCTTGAAGAGGGTTTACCGCTGATAAGAACCGCCATTGAAACAGAGGAACCATTCAGTCTTGAGAGAAAAACACAAGTAAATTGCCTTCTTACAATCGACCACATGCAACGATAGGGTAATGGACCCAAAATGTGTCAATTTTCAAGGTTAAGAAATTCATTTAATCTAACATGTGCTTGATCGTGAAATATAGTCTGACACAACATGTCTCAGATTGCAACGTCAAGAAATTCATTTAATATAACGTATTCTTGACCGTTAACTACTATTGTCCAAACAATGAGATAGAAATGTTAATAAATTCATTTAATCTAATAGTTTCTGGCCCTTTAATATAGTTTGACAAGAGAATATTTTTAAATATAGTTGTAGGTGCAATTTCGTACGAAAATGTAAAGTTCAGAAAATCTATTCCAAAATTGTCTTGTAATGAGGTTTTTATTCATAATTTTCAAGGTAAGGTAAGTGTATTTAATAAAATTGGTTAATATTATATTATGAATAGTGAGAAAATTATTATAATTTAGTTGTCAAATTAGTAGTGAGGACAGTTTTGTTTGACTATTATTTGTTAATGTAGGCTGATTGGTCAACTTTCTTTGATGAAAATAATGCTATCTGGAATGACCTCGCCAATTATCTATTTTAGTGCTATCATATGTCTATGAGTCTTAGATCATTTACATGTAAAACAAAATTTTAGTCAAACATAAACAATTTTAGAACATACTCCAAACCTAAACCATTATAATTTCTTATTAAAACTATTAAACAATATTTACACCCATATACTTATTTATATAACTCACAGTGAATGAGGACTTGGGAATTTTTAATTTTTTAAATAAAGAAAAAAAAATATTTTAGTGAAATATTCTTCATCTCATAAACCTTTGTGCTGTGTTGATTGCATTTATCCATTATGTTTGATTTCATTTACCCATTATGGTAACTTGGCACTTGACCAATTGGATTTGGATTTTATTAGCCTTCTTTTCATTCTCTTTAGCCGTCATTCATTCCCTGTGGTTTCATTTACTTCAACCTCCATTGATCCATTTCATTCCATAGTTTCAACCATGCCTTCATGTTGTCGTGAGTACTGTTGCTATTCGATGGGATACCACATTTCCATGCCTTAGGCCGATTATGAAAGTTTGTATGTTTGAAATTCATTTCATAATTGATGATATCGGAATGCAGTGGTCTAACTAGACTGTTTTTTTCCCCTGAAAATCATTGAAATTCAGGTAAGATTTTAAGAAAATCTGGCAAGGATTTTTGTAAATCCAAGTTATAGCTATCAAACTTCAATATTTTGGGTGCTCCAGAGGTTTTCGATGATTCTGAATCTATTTCCACCATCAAAAAAATGATTCAAACACTCCTATTGCAAAATTTATTAAAAAAAAAAAAAACCCAAATTCCAGCCATCCAAACAATTCCTCTGACTAGATAGACAACTCCTACAGACAACTCCTACGGGAAATCCTATCCTAATTCCCAAATAGTAACATGAGAAAGCATCAAATAGTATCGATAGTATCGTGAGCAAGCATCTCATGTGTAGCAAACCAAATCCAAGTGTAAAATTCATAACTTTATGGAATTTTTTGTTGTTGGAGTTAACATGATATATTGAAATTTTGATGATTTGTAAATTTTGACACAGAATATTAAACTAGTTTTTTTTTTTCACAAGAGAAAAAACGTTGTTTCATATTATGAATAGATAAAACAGTCCATATGACATTGGATAAATTTACACCATCAACAGGAAAGACATCCAGATCACCCAACCAAATCGGAGAGTCTCTGCGAAATTGGTACACCATCACATATAGAGAAAAACTACCCCATTGCACCCAAAAAGGATTCAGAATCAACATAAACTCTACCCCATTACATCAGAAAGGTACTAGTGTCAAAAAAAAGTTGTTCGCAGCCAGATGTAATATATAAAATGTAAAGGGAATAGGCAGAGAGGAGGAAGCGTCCCATCCAAATTTCCATAAAATCATGTGTAATAGTCCATGTGCCGCCTCAGCGCAGAGATACATAGGCGAGGTTAAGTCCAGATTCCATGCAAGAGACTTGCGAGGAGCAGAAGGTCGAGGCAGCTTCACAAATTAACCAGGCTCGTTTGATAGGAATCAGGCTTGCTTGATAAACCGCTTCATAGAAAAAACATAGCTGATAAAGCCCCATCAACATATTCACAAAAACTTCAACCAAAAAGGAAACTAGTTGTATTAAACTAGTTGCAGATCACTCGAAACATGGTTTCAGAATTATATTTATAGAATGTAGACATATTTGTTATCCCATAACAAAACTATATTTATAGAGTGTAGACATATTTGTTATCCCATAAGATTTGGAAAATTTGATGTATGGTTAATTTTGAAAACACAACAAAGATCAAAGGGATTGGGGATCATGAACCTAACCAGGATCAACAAATGAGATTGTGTGTCCATTGATTAATTTGAATCTGCTTTTTTTTTTTTTTAAATAGTTAGGTTATATATTTGTATAGTTTTCACGAGAAAATCATATAGTAAAGATTCTATATTTTCAATTCTTTTACAGAAAATAATATGGATAATATATCATGGTATTCTTATTTTTAATTGACGTTGTGGAAGTTCTTTAGAGAGAAGTTATCATGGGAAAAACATTTTTCAGAGAGAACTCAGAAGTTATCACGGTTTCCCATGATTGGGTGTATGCTCAACAATGGGGAGTCCAAGGGTCCTAGAAGGATCAATTTACGATCTACAACAACAGAGTTTATTTGTTTATTTTTATTTTTATTTTTGTAAATTTCGTAGATCTTTATTATTTTTTATTTATCATAAAAATGAAGGTTGCATCATATACAAAGTTAGTGGCCTCAACCTTCTCGAAGGAAACTAGGTCTCTTGGCCACCATAAAGCATTAAAAGGCATCCAAAATTGATATTTTTTCTTTCTTCTACTAGCCGCAATGGCCATTTTTATTGTTTAAAACATTAGTTAAGTAACAACTGAAAACAAAAACACTATCCGAAAAATTCATTTAAACTTAATCTGGTCTGCTAACCATTGAAAGAGTCAATTGGTGTTGGATCCTTTGCAGTGGAACCAGGCATTTCCACTTGCTGCATTTGTTGAATATGCCTTTCAATTCGACCAATTCGGGTTGTCGCTTGATACTATGACACCTTGATATCTTGGAGTTGAATGTTGATATCCTAAAGTAATTTGAACACTGATAGACTCCATTGATTGGGATGAATACTTTGCATTGATTTGGCCAGGACACATTTCATTAATCTGGAATAGTTTGTTGAAACAACGAGAGGTGACCTCTAGTATTTCCTCCATCATTAAAAAAATCCATAATTTCCTCCTTTGCCTCAATATCTTCCTCATTACTATGAATTTCTCTCTCCCATCCTTGAATTACATTTATGATTTGTGGAGGATTACCAACAGAGTAATCTTCAGAGATATTCTCTATTATCTCTTTCTTTGTCTTCCTGCCTCGCTTACTAGTCTTAGTTGTATTTTTTGAAATCAACTGCTTTCCTTTATCTCATGATTTGGCCATACGATTTGCAGATTTCCTTTTAACCATATTTCTGTTATGATGGTTATGCTGCATTAAACCTGCATATATTATCTGTGAGCCTGTATAACGGGAGGACAAAGGTATAAATATTAACCTTTGCATTTTGAGAAATAATTCCGCCTCTGTCACATGATTTGCATAGTGATAAATACAAGTCCCTTGACAGAGATAGTTCACAAAGTTATAGATACAAGTCCTTTGATAGAGATAGAGACCAAAGTAGGTTGACAAAATTTTTATCTTACTAGTTAAAGACCATACTAAACCAGAAGAATTCAAAAGAAGGTTAACCCAAGTATGATGAAGATGATTTAAAAAACTAGAACAGAGGCCTTCTAGATTGCCTTCACTGTGACTACAGAGGTTTTGAAAGATTAGCCCCTGCCAAGAACAAACGAGGTAGACATAACAATGATGGAAGATACCCCAATTATCCCCTAAACCTTTGGAAAAGACCGAATAGAGGCCGTTCAGCTTGTCCTCACAACGCTTGCAACAATTTTCTAACTATTTCAATTGCCCAGCATAAGTGAACTCCAAACCATGCATGAATCAAGTGAAAATCCTATTTATGAAAGGAAATTTGACATTCCTACAGGGATTACGAAAGCGAGGCTGAATAGCCTCCTGTAGGATAAACACATTAATATTCGTGACCATACTACAGATAGTGGCAAAAACCATTCCAGGAATAGAGTGGTTACAATTGCTACCCATATTACCTCTATCCTGACCTCTACAGAGATTTATGGTTAAAAACGTAAGGTTGGAATGAAGAATAATGACATACCACTGTATCCAAGCTTGAGACCTCTCCACAATGTTTGCAACGATTCTAGTTAGGGTTATTCTTCAGCCGCTCGCCCCAAACCTCTTCTCCTACGAGAATGAATTGGTTTCTTCTGTTTCAGAATTTGCCTCTTTAGGCTCTCCCTCTTCTGCGCTTTCTAATGTTCTCTTGACATTGCTAGCTATCTTTCTATGTCAATAATCATGAGCGTGAATGCCGCATACAACAATAGAGCTATTATCTGAAGATCATACTCTTTATTTTTTTGAATTTTTGAAAATGAGAGATAAATTATTTACATTAAAACTCAAACAAAAATAAATAAATAAATAAATAATAAAAATAAAAAATAAATAAATGATGTGATTATAAGGTTCTTGATTGTGATTGTATACCTTAGAGAATATGTTAACAATAACACTACTTTAAATTGTATGCCCATCTTTTAACTTCTCTTTATTAAAAAAAGGAAACATCTTTCTGTCTGCCTTTGAATTTTGAGATGTTACATTCAACTAAATAAATCTTATATATATTATTCTTTCTCTTTTTGTGGATTTCTTTTGAATTTGTAGAAACTTAAAATTCAAATATTATATATATATTTGTAGAAACTTAAAATTCAAAGATTATATATAATTTTGTAATTATAACTACTGTGTGCAATTGATAATTTGTTTTATTAAAATAAAATAAAATATTTATTTAATAAAAATAATAATAATCATTTGAATTAATTTAAAAGAATTAATGATTTTTATAATTGAGGTTTTAAAAATATTGAGAAATCAACACTAATCAACCACATTTAATGATATATAAACTATATTTTATTTATTGATGTGATTATATTAGTTTGTAATATTGTTTAAATAATAATTTATAAAAATATAGGAGAATTTTTTTATATGATTTAAGTGGGGATTTATATTTTAACCACAAACTCAAATTTCCCCATAGGAACCCACTCTCCAAATTTCAAACTCCACCAAATTTTTCCTTAGTTGTGGCATGAATTCCCAATTTAAATAAGTTCTCATCTCTGTTGGGGTATCAAGGTGGGATCTTGGGCTCTCATCAAACATAACTTCTTTGTGGATGACTTTCTGGCCTACAGGATGGTGGAAAGAACACAATGGACAGAGATGTTCCACATTGTACAAAGATACGAAGAAGCCTCAGGTATGATGATTAATGAAGATAAATCTCTTGTTATATTTTCAAATGGTGCACAATAGGAGATACAATATATTGCTGCACTATTCCATTTCTGCGCACAACCCTTGAGGGAAGGTTTCACTTATCTAGGATTTTGACTGAAACTAAACAATTATAGAACAACAGACATACAATGGTTAATTGACAAGTTTTGCAGGAAGAAACATACATGAGCTCACAAATGTTTATCCCTAGGTGGCAGGTTCATCTTGGCACGGGAAAATTTACAACAACTCATGGTGTACTCGACACATCTTTATATTCTCCCCACATATATATCTAATAAAATCAACAGCATAATGGCCAACTTCATCAGGGAATGTACTGAATATAAACGCAAATATCATTTTATCAAGTGGGAAAAGATCATTGTCCTAAGGGATCTAGGCGAATGGGGAATTCTTAATATCAAAAAATTTGGATGGGAACTTATCATGAAATCTGTATGGATAGCACTAATCAGGGATCAAGTTTGGAGAGATGATCTAGGAGGATCTTGTTCAGTGAAGATTGACAGAGAGGTCCAATTAGCTCCAGTTTGTCCGATGTCTGGTTCAGTCTTCAGTATCATCAGTTTTGCGAGTTTTATCCGAAGAGGAAGTCCTCAAGTTGATCATGGTTCAATTCAATGTCTTCATGGTGAAAATGTGGTCAAAATTATGTCATTTTGTGACAAAGTTATTTGGTGGAAGATGAAATTATGCAATAGGTGATTTGGTCCTCAGCCTAAGTGCTAAAACATGTGCTGAAGGCCTAAACGTAAAACCTAATGCATTAAACCTATGGTGCTAAAAACCTAGCACTAAAACAAAAAAAAACTATGTAAAACCCACTTTCGAACCTTATATTAAAAAAATAAACAATACACAGTCCTAAAATGCAAAATCAGACTGCGTCAAAGCTCCTTAACATGTGAGCAAGAAGGTAAACTGTGGCGGAAACTGTAATTGCAGAGTTTTGGATCAAGTTGGCAGCTGAAGCCTTTGACCGCCACTGTCAGAGATTTTCACATGAACGCTATGGAGGAGATAAGCTACAATCGTCGAGCAAACCGCAACTGCCAAATCCAACTAAAGATATAGCCACTGGGAAGACCTGTTCACATGCCAACAACTCATCCTCCGCACGGTTATGCTCACTGTAAAGATTAATTTATTATCCCAAAGTCTATTTTAGTTTTTTAGTTTAATATACGATAAGGATCTAATCAACAACCTTATCCTTTAAAACTAGGTGTCACAATCTGACAAGACCGAGAACCATCAACACATGATTTGCTCAACCAAATGCCTGATTTGGATTTTAGTGGTTCGAGACAAACATTATTTAAAAGCCATGACTTTTTCCTTGATGGAAAAACATGAGTGATTTTGTATTCAAATCAGGAGCAAGAGAGGAAGTTTTTTTTTGAGTGTTTCTTGGTCGTCCGGAGATGGAATTGAGCACAGAGATAGGCATTGGAAAGCTAGGAGAGAGAGATTTCTGTTTTCAGTGACTAGAGGTGCCTAGGTGCACATTAAGTCTGGTGTTTTTTTCTATGTAAATACCTCCTTGAATCAATCCTAATAAAGCAGATGCCCAACTTGAAAGCGGACCGAGATACGTAGTCCATTAGGGACAAACTCCATAAAGTTTGTTGTCTCTTTCCTCTGTTCTTTTCTGTATTTTCATTCTTAATATGCTGGTGGTTTAAGTCATAAATTAATTAGTTTTCCTTCAGTATTCCACATTAATCAGTTCAATTAAAAATCAATTCCCTAATGGCAAATAGTCAATTCTACCTCAACGCATAATAATGATCACATTCAGATCATACATTTTGGTATCATAGTAGGTTGTGCATTGTAGTATTTTGCCAGTGGATGTTAACCAAGCTAGGATTGCAACATGGAGAAGGAATGCTTGAGCATTTCGATCCAGAAATTCGAAAGCGGAAATTCGTTCATCAATCGACGATGACAAGAACTGAAACCAGTTAAACTCCTGAAGTGAAGCCCATGGACGAGAATCAAGTTCATAAAATGTTTTTGAACATGCAGCAAATGTTGGGAGAACTCTACAAAGATAAGAAGGTGAAAGATGCAGCTTCTTATTCAAAGGCATCGAAGAAGGACAAGGGGAAAGGAAAATTAGATAAACCTCCTTCTCCTCCATCATCTCCATCATCATATTCTTCTTCTTCTTCTTCTAGTCCAGATTCTGAAACATAAAAGAAACCTCAAAAATCTCTTTTGAAACTTGATGTAAAGTTTTAATTGCCTGTTTGTGATGGTGAAATGAACCCAAAGAAACTAGATAATTGGATGAACGAGTTAGAAGTGTATTATAAGATTCAATACATTTATGATAAAAAGACAAAAATCTAGTTAGCTACTCTTAGGATGGGGGGAATTGCTTTAATCTGGTGGGAGAATAAAACAAAGATAGATTTAAAGCGTAAAGGTAAAATCATCTCCTCATGGTCTAAGTTTTTGAAAACTCTAAGGAAACAATTATATCCGTTGGGATACACACATCAAAATTTTATTGATTTGCAGCGTTTGCGACAAGGTAAGGGACAAAATGTTCAAGAGTTTACTCTGGAGTTCAGAAAGAAAGCGTTGGCGTTTGTTATTCCTTTGGATACACAAGAAACTTTATTAAAGCACATTGGCAGTCTACATTCATATTTACAACATACGTTATTGATGTTTAATCCTAATGGCTTTGATGAAGTATGTGTTCAATCCATACATAGCGAATCAGGTGGCAAGACATTCAAGTTTTCACCAAAGATATCCAAACAGTTAGAAACCAAATACAATAAGAAGAAGGGCAGTTTGAAGGGAAAGAAGACAACTACATCTCAGAAGGAAGGTGAAAGACCTACCTATACTCACTACTAGAGAATCGGGCATGATGAAACTAGATGTTGTAAGCTTCACCCAGAACTCAGACCAGAGATGTTCCAAAAGAATAAAGGTGAAAAGAATGCTACAAAAACAATCCAAGAAGATCTAGGCTCTGATTCAAGTGATGAAGGGGAAATAAACACAATGGTTATGACAAGTAAAAATTCTGACGCTAGTTCAAGTTCAAGTATTTATGCTTATTCTTCAAACATTAATCATCTAGATGAAGGTAAAAGAGTTTAACTATTTCACATAAGGGTAACTTCTAAGTACCCAAAAATAGATACATTGTTTGACACTGGGTCACATGCAAATTTAATATCTGAATCATTAGTTAAGAAATTTAATATGTTGCTCACTTTGATTCTCAATAAGAGCTTTAAAGTGGCAGAACTTCTCAAACACTTCACTCTTCAACTTCAAGAAATAAACCATGTTTTTCTTGTGTAATCATCAATAAAGATCAGCATATAGTGGCTGTCTGCTAATTATGGTGTTTGCATTGTTCCACACAAATCAAAATGGACTATTTCTAAGGGTACCTTTTCCTTTATGCTCTTTCCTGATGGAAATATTTCTCTGTGTTGCTTGCCCAATATGTAGCCTTCACATAGGCTGTTTGGCTTTTCAATCAATGGTAATCCCTTTACCATTCCTTTTCTGTGCAACAAATTCAGACCTCGAAAGTTGAGATGTCCAAATCTCCAATGCCATAACCAGTTTTCATCCTTTTCTTCTCTTTGGAATGCCTCTTGTGTTACTGGCACCATTGTAGCTCCTTTCTTCAAATATTCTCTCATCTTGAGGGGAAACATTCTGTTTCTTGTTGTCTTCACTTGTGCAATCCTTTGTTTTCTTGGTGGTATGTCCACGATAGTACATACATGATCTTCAAAGAACACATTGTAGCCTTTTCGAATGAGCTGTCCAATGCTTAAAATATTACACTTCATACCAGGTACATAGTATACATCTGATATGGTTTTTTTTTCTCCTTTCTTTGTCAAAACACTTACTCTACCTTTTCCCATGACAAAGAATTTACTATATGTCCCCAGTGTTACTTGAGACTTCCCATTTTCATCTAACATGGAAAAAATAGAAATGTTTCCAATCATATGGTTGCTACATTCTGAATCTAGAAACCATATATCTTCATTCTTCTTTTCAACCATATTACATGCTAAAAATAAATTCTCTTGGCTCAGAGTTTCGTTAGTAAATTTAGCACTGGGTCTACTACCCATGTCACTCTGTTTCTTCCTACATTCATTGGCTTAATGCTCATACTTCTTACAGTAATGACATTGGACTTGGGATTTATCATACCTTTGTCCATGTTCTTAATCTTGTCCACCTTGTTGGCTGTTTCCTTGGCTTTGACTCTGACTTTGATTTCTGCCCCCTTCCACTAGTATTTGCAGGGCTCTTTCTTCCTCTGTTTTGGCTTCTGCCTCTACCTTTTCTTCTGTAGTTTGATCTACCTTGACCTCTTCCTCTTCCAAAGGAAATTTGGGTCTTGAAGGCATGCTCCAAAGATGTGTTTGTTGTTCTGCTCAATCTTTGTTCATGTGTCATCAATGATGTATGAAGCTCATCAATTTAGCACAGCACTGGGTCTACTACCCATGTCACTCTGTTTCTTCCTACATTCATTGGCATAATGCTCATACTTCTTACAGTAATGACATTGGACTTGGGATTTATCATACCTTTGTCCATGTTCTTAATCTTGTCCACCTTGTTGGATGTTTCCTTGGCTTTGACTCTGACTTTGATTGCTGCCCCCTTCCACTAGTATTTGCAGGGCTGTTTCTTCCTCTGTTTTGGCTTCTGCCTCTACCTTTTCTTCTGTAGTTTGATCTACCTTGACCTCTTCCTATTCCAAAGGAAATTTGGGTCTTGAAGGCATGCTCCAAAGATGAGTTTTTTGTTCTGCTCAATCTTTGTTCATGTGTCTCTTCAATGGTTGTTACTATCACATCAAATCTTGAGGGTAATATCCTCAATACTTTCTCCACTATTCTTCTTTCTTCTATTGTCTCTCCAAGAGATCTCATTTGGGTAACTAACCCAATCAACAATGTGAAGAATGAGTCTATTGTATCAGACTCTTCCATGCAAATGACTTCAAAATCTCTTCTCATTAATTGAAGCTTTGTTGTATTTACCTTCTCCATTCCTTAATAGGTTGTCTGGAGGGTATCCGATGCATCCTTAGACTTCTTTGCTGATGCAATTCTTGGAAATATGCTTTCATGCACTGCCTGATAGAGATAGAAGAGGGATTTTGAGTCCTTATTCCTATTACTCTTTAGCAAATCTTTCTCTGCCTGTGTCAAGGCATTAAATGCTTGTTCATTTTATATTTCTTCTAAACCATCTTATATTAGCTTCCATAAATATTGAGAGGAAAACATGGCTCTCATAGTGATTGCCCAATAATCATAGTTCTTCCCATTGAACTGTGGAAGTTGAGTATTTCCCATACTCATGCTTATGTTGGCTCCTACCATTGTTAGCCTTACTGAACTATGCTAAAATTTGATTATGTTTCTTAAACAAACTTTCTCATTGTTGGAGAGATAACCTCTATCTCTAAGAACCCTTAAGACTTCTCTTTTACAGTTCTCTGGACTGTAATCTTAAAGCAAACAAAAAAAACTATGTTTTTGATAAATACCTGACTTTGCTAAAATTTCACACTGCTGGTCAAAAGCTTCAACAATCTCCTTCTTCCTTCAGCTTCTTTAGCAACTACTGAGAGCCTGGACTTTCTCCGATACCATGTTGAAATTTCTAATAATTCCTTAAAAAACACTGAGGAGAAATATTTCCTCTGTCAACACAGAGATTTAAAACAAATATTGCAGGTGAAGCAAAGAACAAACTTTACTAGCTTTCATTAACAAAAAAAATGCTTGATACAATCTTCAAAATATTCAGTTCTAGATTTACAAAATTTTTCTTTTCTTGGCTGCTACACACAAAACTCTTCAAAAACAAACTCTAATTCACACTATCCTTTTTTCTGTCTTACACAATCTTCTCGCTCACTGTCTTTTTCACACTATACAACATTTCGCATTGTTGTCTTATATATATGTTGTAAACATATATTTTTACAACAAATAAACCTAAGTTTAGCCTTTTGAATTGAAAACTATCGCTGGCACATTATAAAAATATATTAAAACATTAAACTGAAGTTTTAAAACCTTATAAAATTATTTTGCAAAACATTTCAATATGATGCGATGGGATTTATCATATCGATTAGCCCACTGGATGACTATACACCCAAATCTTGCGAAAGAGCGTCATTGGTCGGAGGTGGATGAGCTGGCGGAGGTGGGTCTTCCCTTATTGTGTGGTTGCAGAGGTGAGATGATGTAGGCTCGAAACTATGCGATATGGTTTTGATTAGTTGCAGGTGTTGACATGGCATGGTGGGGACCAGAGTTATGGTGCGGGTTGGAGACGAATGACGTCGGCACAAAGTTCATACAATGAACTCCTATTGGTTGCGGGGATAGTGATGTGGAACCATGGAGGGCTCGACATAAATGTCGTGGTGCATTTAAATTCAAATGTATGGCGCGTATTTTGAATGCGGTAGGTGCAGAGGCTTAATGATATGGCGGTAATGTGGTTTTCACCATGATTTGGTAAATCAGAAGAGGGCTACAACCTGTAAAAAAAATCGGTGTTGCAAGGATTTAAAACAAAAATTGAATGCACGGTGTAGTGCAAAACTAAAACAAGTTTTCAGCTGCTCCTATCCTCACAAATTCACATCAAATTGAATTGTTGTTGTCCTCATGCTCAGGTTGTAGTAGGGGTTATCTCCAACAAGATTTTGGATCTTCCAAAAATTTGATGATGATAAATCCGTTTCCTAAAAAAACTATATTTTAGCTATTTTTAATCATCACTTAGAAATTTCTGCTCAGTAGACAACACACTTTTGAAAGGCCCGGATGTGTACTCTCCCTGCCGCATTTGAAAGGCAACAAACAATCAACTTGTGGGAAATAGAGTTATGGCTGCCCAACTCTATGTAGTCATCTCACGTTCATACACAACAATGTTATTCTATGTCATCAGTGGAAGTTTCAATTAATTTGTGTAAAGACAGAGACTCATGTTGTCTCTCAAGAAACAATTGAAATTTGAATTTGGCTATAAATTATTCCACTCTTCTGTTGAAATCTTAGTCAGCTATAACTGCTGGAACTTCCACAACCTTGATCACTTCATGAGGTATTGATTTGCACAGAAAATTATCATTGCATTGAGAGGCACATTCTACAGCCCAGTATGACCCCACATTTTTACTATGGATATTATTAACTTGCAAATAAGTTTTTGCACAATAACATGGGCCAATACCATGGTTTATTAATACCACATGCCCAAAAACAATAACTCATTTCAAAAATAAAATATTTTATATATATCTTATTTTATTTTTATCTTGTATCTTCTAAATTAATTTGAAAGAAAACATGTATGGGAGTCTGGAGAGATTTTAAAATGTCAGTAAACATTTTGAATTTGTCCAAATAAAATAAAATAAAATAAAAGTAAAAAATAAAATAACAAAATTAATAATTATACTTATCAATACAACATTTTGACTAAGTCAAATTGCACAAAACTAAATTCAAATAAAATAAAAACTTTTAGCCAATAATATTAACTTTTGACTAAGTCAGATTGCATTATAACAAAAATAAATTAAATTAAATAAAAAGTTTAATATAATGTAACTAGGTAAAAATAAATTAAAAAAATGAATAACCCTATAAAAATAAAATAAAAATAAAAATAAAAATGGCCCATGGTATTGTCTCTTGATATTCACACTGAATATAGCCTATTTAAAAAGGAAATTTAAATTAGCCTAGATCCATCTTAACTATGAATCTACCAAGCGTCTAGAGGGATCAAATCTCTGCATATACAAACCTATTTTAGAGTGAAAAGACATTTGATCCCTCTTGGCTCTTGGTAGATCCGGAGTTAAGATGGATCTAGGTTGATGTAGATTAAATATTCAAATATCTAATGGAAATGAAGCAAGAGGTTCATACTAGTTAAATATAAACTGTAAAATGGGTATAAGGATGCTCATGTTCTTATACATCAACATTGTCACAACCCCACACTAGTGGTGATTTCCAACCACACGTGGGCACGGTGCGACACCGCCTAAATTTTTATTTTCAACACTACTGAAGTTTACAAACTATGTCTAACACCAACACTTAGTCAAATTTCTTAAGTGTTCACTTCTTTCTTAGTTATGCAATGGAAATACATTCATTAAGTTCACTAATATTCTTTACAATTTTACTTCATAACATGTGCAATATCATCAAACAATAGTAACAACAATGTATACACATTCATGAAGGGAGGGGACAACTCCCAAAATAATTTTGCCCTAAATATAAACTTGTATAAATATTTTACAAATTTTTACAAAGTTTACATAATTGTGCAGCTTGTCATATAGTTTTGCCCAATCCTTGCCAAACCGTGCAGCCTTCTGAACATGCCCTGCACATAGTGTAGTAGGGACCCTTAAACTCATCGTTTAGCCCATGTCCAACTCATGTAGCTCACTCGCTCTATGCAACCTATATCGCGCAACTCACTCATGTTGTGTAGACTACCCAGGTCATGCAACTCACCCATGTTGTGCATACCACCTAGGTCATGCAGATCACTATTTTCACGCAACAAATATCCTATGATAAACATGTTAAAAAAATCATTTCTAAAAATCATTCCAAAAACTCGTTCAAGAAAACTCGGTCATGAAAACCTGTGTAGAAAATTCGTTCAATATTTCCATTCGACTCACCACCGAACTAACCAAATGCCTCAGACTCGTTTCCTTTGTTTGCCTTCACTTTGCATTTGATCTGTTATGTGAACTTCAAATGAATTAGTGCCTTTGAACGAGTTCCCTTCGTTGAATATATACACTTGTTTTCCTAAAAAATTTATCCCCGATATGTTCATGTAATGCCCCACTCGATCCCATAAGGAAAATTTTGATTAGTGTCTAATTAATCTGTAAATCATGACTTATAATTTTTGAGTAATATCTACACTTATGAAATTGTAATTTTATTTTATTTTTACTGGTATGACTTTTATTATTTATTTCATTTCTAATATGTATTCTCAAATCAAATCTTAGATAAGGTATGGTATTTCCTCATTTACTTCTAAATAAAATATCTATATTTTGTACACCCAATATGTCTTCTCAATTCTACATTTTGGTCTTCTCCCATTGATTTTTGAATAAAATATCTATATATGGTAAAAAATTCAAGGTTAATACATTATAAGGATGAGGGGGTAGTCATGAAATTAATGGCAAGTAGTTGAAGTGGATGAGAGGAAAATATATAAAAGGGAAGGAGGATGAGAGGAAGGGGGGAGGATTCTTGGTCTTGTTTGGCATTAGAGGAGATCCTTAGTCTTGTTCGGTATTGGAGGGTGTTGATTCCAACTTGGACACACTACAACTATTTGGACTTGGGCTCGGAGGGCTAGGGATCCTATGGAGGTTCCCTGGGCTAGGAAATCAATCCTAGTTGGCTGGGAGGTAAATCTAGTTGGGTAACACAGTAGGATAATCTCAACATAAATCAAAGGGCATCTCAACCAAGCTACTGATACAGGTATTCTTCGATTATTGATTACTCATATAAATTATTTAAAATTAAATTTATTACTTAAATATGTTACTAATGGATTTTAATTTTATGATATAATTAAATAAATGTCCAGCTAGAAATAGACTATTTTCTATCTTAGCATGTTTATTTGAAATGATAATTTTAGGTTTAGTTAAAAGATATTGGATTTAGGTCCTCACATATGGTATCATAGTTGTTGAACATGCTCGTTATGTTGAAGGTCACTTAGACTTAGAAGGTGGAAACAAAACCAATTTTCCATGACAACCAAGGTTTATGGGGAAGGTCCCTCGTACCTTCTCCAGGGGAGGAAGTTTGAGGCCACCACCATATGGAAATAGGTTTGTGCCTAGAACACGTCAAAAATGGGGATTTAAATGGTTTCCAGTTCAGCTTCACCACTAGATTCAAGGACTCATGAAAATCACAGTCAGACACGAGGAGCCATGAGAAGGGGTAGGGTTCTCAGGGGAAGGAGCTCTTTCCAAAGAACTCCACAACATTTTTTTTGGAATCTACCTCGCATCACTTGTTGGGGATGTGGGGGACCTTATTACCAATGTGATTTTCCTGAGTTACAAATAGGTAAAAACCATAGAGAAGGAATAGCACCAAAGAGGGAAGCAAGCAACTGCCATCGAATCTATGCAATAGTTGATAACCATCAATTTGAACACCAGTATGCTATGGTAGAAACCGCAGGTATGATAAACAATGTAAAAGTTAAAATTTTGTTTGATTATGGTGCTACAAATAGTTTCATTTCACCAGTTGCATTAGAAAAATGTGGGTTGGCAGCCTATGAGCACGATGACTTTAAACAAGTCGAAATGGATTGTGGGATAAAACAAGCAGTAGGACCTAGTGTTAACCAATTTCAAGTGAGCCTCGGGGTGTGTATAAGTAAGTTGAAGGTATACGTCACAAAATTGGGGATGTACGATGTAATCATTAGAATGGACTGGCTAGAATCTCATTGAGATTTGGTAGACTATTTCAAATAGAAATTTATTTGTCTAGATGATGAAGGTAGGTCAATTGAGATTTATGGTATCAAGAGAGGAGTGTCCCTACGATTCATCTCTAGAATGAAGGTAAAATGTTGTCTTCGACAAGGTTGTAAACTATATGTGGTTGAGGCTGTAAGTGACCAGAAATGACCCTCCCTAGATCAGTACCTTGTTTTGTCAGAATTCAAGGATGTTTTCTCCAAGGAATTTCCTTGGTTACCACTTGTGAGGGAGATTCATTTCACAATCGACTTAAAACCTAGTGCAGAACCAATCTCCAAGAAACCCTACAGGATGACAACTAGAGAACCTTGTGAGTTGCAGATGCAGTTAAAACAACTTTTAGACTTGGGATTTATTAGACCTAGTATTTCACCTTGGGGTGCACCAATAATTTTCGTCAAAAAGAAGGATGGGTCCTTAAGGCTATGCATAGATCATAGGGACTTGAATCAAGCCACAATAAAGAATAGGTACCCAATACCTAGAATAAATGACCTATTTGACCAAATGAAGGGAGCAACATTTTTGTCAAAGATCGATCTACGATCTAGATACCACCAATTGAGGATTAAGGAAGGTGACATCCCAAAAAATACATTTCGGACTCGGTTTTGGCACTACGAGTTTGTAGTTGTACCATTTGGTTTGACCAATGGACCCATAGTATTCATAAGTCTCATGAATGGTTTGTTCAGGAAATGTTTGAACCAATTTGTGCAAGTGTTTCTAGACGATATTCTGGTCTATTCAAAGAAATAAAAGGAGCATGAAGAGAACCTAAGGGTTGTGCTAACCTGCTTAAGGGAAAATAAATTGTATGGAAAATTGTCAAAATGTTCCTTCTTTCAAAATAAAATTCATTATCTTGGGAACATAATTTCAGGAGAAAGGATTTTAGTTGACCTAGAAAAAGTAAAGGCCATAATGGATTGGCCAGTGCCAAAAAATGCTCATGAGGTGCATAGCTTCATGGGGCTACCAGGTTATTATCGCAGATTTGTGGAAGGGCTTTCAAGTATTGATAAAACCATCACCACATTACAACGAAAAGGGGTTAGGTATGGATGGACATATGAATGTGACAGTGCATTCACCAAACTAAAAATGTTACTAACTAGTGAAATGATCCTTCGAGTGCCTAACATGCAAAAGGACTTCATTATCTACACAAATTCTTCAAAGCAAGGATTGGGAGCAATGTTGATGCAAGAAGGCGGAGTAATAGCTTATGCATCCGTAAAGTTGAAGAAACATGAATAATTGTATGCTACACGTGATTTAGAATTAGCAGCAGTGATGTTAGCTTGAGAAATCTGGAGACATTACCTCATTGGGAGAAGCTTTGAGTTAAGAACTGATCATCAAAGCTTGAAGTACCTCTACACTTAGAGAGATTTGAATGCTAGGTAGAGTCATGAGTGAGTATGATTTTGGGATCTCATATATTAAGGGAAAGGAGAATGTGGTGGCTGATGCACTAACAAGGAGGCCACAAACCTTCTCTTTAGTACCCTTGAGGGTTAATTTGAGGGAACGAGTGTTAGAAAAAATCTTTGAATATAGTTGGCATCTAAAGGTTATATCAGCAGTCCAGAGTGGGAAGCAGATAGAACCAAAGTTTGAGCGTTATGTCCTTGAATAGAATGGACTATTGAGATTTCAAGGAAGAATGTACATCCATAAGGAAGGGAGTGTAAGAAGAACCATCCTTGAAGAGTCACCTAGAGCACTCTATTGTGCACATCCTGGAGTGAAGAAGATGTATGATGACATGAAGAAACTCTTCTTTTGGTTAGGCATGAAGCATGGCATCATCCAGTTTGTCGCCAAATGTGTATAATGTCAACGAGTGAAGGCTGGTCATCGCCATCCAGCAGGACTCCTACAACCACATGAAATCCTTATGTCTAAATGGGAGGTCATTTCTATGGATTTTGTTGTAGGTTTACCACTCAATTCATAGAGGAACAATGCTATATTGCTTGTAGTTGATAAATTAACCAAAATTTCTCATTTCATCACAGTGAGAGATACTTATGATGTTACTGATGTGGCACATGTTTTTATAAGTTTAGTGATTCGAATGCATGGTTTACCCACAAAGATCATTTATGATAGAGACTCTCGCCTTACATCTAGGTTTTGGACAATTTTGTAGTCAGCATTGGGGACTCAGTTGAACCTAAGCACTACATATCATCCAGAAACAGATGGGCAGACTGAAAGAGTAAATCAGGTTATGGAAGACATGCTCATAATGTACGTCATGGATAATCAAACTCAGAGGGAAAGGTACTTACCATTGGTAGAGTTTGCCTATAATAATAGTTACCACAGTTCCATTGGGATGTCTCCTTATCAAGATCTATATGGGAGGCCATGCAAGACACCATTGAGTTGGGAAAAGTTAGAGGTCTGAGTAATAGTTCGGCGGGAGTTGGTATAAGAAATGGAGGAATAGGTAAGACAGATTCGAGAAGGGTCAAAGGAAGCACAAGACAGATAGAAGAGTTATGTCGATGCACATAGGACTGATCATACTTATGAGGTAGGAGACCAAGTTTTTATTCGTATTCGACCCAAAAAAAGCACCATACGATTTGGGAAAGGGAAAAAGTTGTCACCTTGGTTTATAGGACCTTTTAGAATCAAGGAGAAGATTGCACCAGTTTCCTATCGTCTTGTACTACCACCCCATTTGCATAAAATTCATGATGTTTTTCATGTATCTATTTTACGAAATTATGTTTCTGTTGAATCTCACAAACTAGATTGGAGGGAATTGAAGGTCTCGGATGTGGGAACCATAATGGTCGAACCGTTACACTTATTGGACCATAGAGTTCCATATATCAGACGTCGCATGGTGGACCATGTTAAGGTCTAGTGGGACAAGTATATCCCAAGATATGCTACCTGGGAGGATGTAGAGACTATACGTTGTAACTACCCCTCACTTTTTGAGCATCTGTGATGCCCACTTTGACTTAGATAACTACCTCTGCTAAGAATATATTTGTAGTTCCATGTTATTTTATGAATGCTATGTAATATTGTTGCATTTTATTTGGACAAATGAAACTACTTATATAAATCAATAGATATATTAGGTATTGTTGATTAAAATATTTGATGTATGACTTATTTGATGTATGATTTATGTGATGTTCGACTTACTTGGTTATGATTTATCTAATTTATGATTTTTCAAAGTTATTGATGTTTGACGTATGACTTGCGGGGATATGATTTATCTAATGAATGACTTATCAAAATTGTGATTTATCTAATGTAAGATTTAGTTCCAGTATCTTTTATTAAGTACAAATTGGGACATGGATGTTAGACTTCATAACATGAGGATTAAGATCACTTATCTATATATTCTTTTGGTTGTTAGGTATATGCATGAATGAGAACTAACCTGCAGATTGGAAATAACTATATGATAACCAAGATCTAAGCTCCCGATGGGAAACGTTGATATATCCGAAGAGGAATGGTATGATGTACATTGTTCTATTACATTTTGTATCTACTTGATATGCACTATTAAGACATGGGTAAATTTTGAATGATACAGGTGACAAGACTACTTGAGTGGATTATTCAATGACAAGTATCCAATGAGTGTTGTAGTGTGGTACATATTAGGGTATTGACGCTAATTATGAGGAGGGGTGGAGGTATTTCCCATCGTGTAACCTCCAAGCCTGGAATCGTGGGAGGGCAGTGATGGACATGCTCCCCTAGATGTGTGATGACGATTGCCAGTTTCCTGTTCAGGAATTTAGGTTGATATAGTCGACGCTTGCACCATATTGGTTTTGTTAGTCGTTAGATCGATATAGCCGATGCCATAGTATATTGCAGTAGAGGAGATATAGGATGGGAACATAAGTAGGTTAGGAAGGATAGGAGGTTATAAGTTAGATTGGAGACTCTTGATGGGAGGTGGTATCATTGCTTGACTTAATTTGACTACTATATCTATCTCTATTTTGTTATGCCTTATTTTCAAAATCCTTGTGTCATTTTCACTCTAACTTCGGGACAAAGTTTTCAAAAGGAGGGGTGTATGTAATGCCCCACTTGATCCCATAAGACAAATTTTGATTAGTGTTTAATTAATTTGTAAATCATGACTTATACTTTTTTAGTAATATCCACACTTGTGAAATTGTAATTTTATTTTATTTTTACTGATATGAGTTTTATTATTTATTTCATTTCTAATATGTCTTCCCAAATCAAATCTTAGATAAGATATGGTATTCCCTCATCTATTTCTAAATCAAATATCTAGATTTTGTACACCCAATATGTCTTCTCAATTCAACTTGCAGATAAGGTATGGCCTTCCCTCATTTATTTCTAAAATCAAATATCTAGATTTTATACACCCAATATGTCTTCTCAATTCTATATTTTGGTCTTATCTCATTTATTTGTAAATAAAATATTTATATATGGTAAGAAAGTCAAGGTTAATAAATTAAAAGGATGAGGGGGTTTTCATGAAATTAATGGCAAGTAGTTGAAGTGGATGAGAGGAAAATATATAAAAGGGAATGAGGATGAGTGGAAGGGGTGAGGATTCTTGGTCTTGTTTGGTATTGGAGGAGATTCTTGGTTTTGTTTGGCATTAGAGGAGATACTTAGTTTTGTTTGGTATTAGAGGGTGTTGATTCCAGCTTGGAAACACTACATCTGGTTGGACTTGGGCTCAGAGGGCTAGGGATCCTATGGAGGTTACCTGGCCTAGGAAATCAATCCTAGTTAGCTAGGAGGTAAATCCAGTTGGGTAACGCAGCATGAACATCTCAACATAAATCAAAGGGCATCTCAACCAAGCCACTGATACAGGTATTCTTCGATTATTGATTACTCATATAAATTATTTAAAATGAAATTTCTTACTTAAATATGTTACAAATGGATTTTAATTTTATGTTATAATCAAATAGATGTTGAGATAGAAATAGACTATTCTCCATATTAGTATGTTTATTTGAAATGATAATTTTATGTTTAGTTAAAAGATCTTGGATTTAGGTTCAAGAGAAGTCCTTTGTAAAATTCAGACATCCTCTGCTTATTTGACCCTCTCTACAATAGTCGTGAATCACTCATATCATCTTGAGAAATCATTTGTTTCATGTTGATGATGTGGGACTCATTATGGCCCTCCTTCGACCGATCACGTCCTATCGACTTTAGCTCATCATCCAAGAAGATGATTTGGAAAATATTTTTCATTACCTTGGAGCTTGCATGCCTCAATGGCAATTTCTTCGCGTTTGACAACAGGTTTGCATCGCTGGCCTTCAGTCGGATGATTCTGCAAGTGTTCAACTTCAACTCATTCATTCACACTTCTATATTGTGTTGTCATACGTTGAGATCCATTGTCATTATTAGTGGTTTCTCTCATGCGTGTTAATGGTTTATATTATTGAACAATAATCAGGTGGTTTCTGCCATGTTCAACATCAGCACATCTATTCACATGGTTAGATTCATACAATGCATAGATCAATATAGAGATGAAGACCCTAGATCACATCTATTATTATCCAGGCTACGTGGAGTTATTGAGTATTCTTGATTGTACACGTGATCCTTTATATACGAATGGTTGTGACCATATCGTGGATCCATGATCTATTTCAGACGGATGGCTGCTACCATGCTGTGGGGTCATGTGTTATTTGATGTTTATTCAAAGATATGTTATTAGGCATGTTTATATCAGACATGTCACATATTATATTGTGTTTGATTTGGTAGGTCTCATAGCGGGATTCCAAGTCCTTTTCTTGGTTCATAAATCATTTCACCCATCACTCCCTGTTCTGCCTTCAGGCTTTAGGGGCATATGTTACGCAATAATTTGTCACCTCGCTCACTTCTCATCCTTGATCCTGAAGTGCCCTAACATGAAAATTGTGTAGTATATCCACCATGGAAAAAAAAATAAAGATATCCCTTGAAGACCAACATAATTTTGCCTAGAATATTTTATGAAGAATCTCATCTTAAAACCTAAATTTCTCGGCCAACACTCTTTTCTAGTTTCCTGCACCTGTTGATGGCATGTTGCAACACTTTTACCTAGCACTTCTAGCCTGATTTTTGATAGGAAAAAGTACGTTGAACCTCTTCTGGTAGTGTTTCTTCAAATGGAGGAGAAGCTTCACGCACTAGAAGCTTCCAAAACAACGAGCTGGATATGTTTCAATGAATATATGCTCAAGCTCTCTCATTTTGAGCTCTTGATCTTATAATTAGGGTATTTTACCTTGAGAATTGGGCCTTCCTCCTTTTATGGATCCTTAAATCCCTCTCCCTACCTATAAATTAAATCCCATCCTTCCACTATTGGTGGGTCTTGCGTAAGCATTGACCCTTTGCATCCCTATACTTCGATTATGCTCAAATTTCCACTTGGGAGAAGGATTTCTAGAAGAGCCTCGGTTTGGACTTGGACATCACCAAAGGGAGGTCTACAACATCAAGGCCACAATTGTATGATTCCTTTTTTCTATAATTAATAATACATCTAATGTTTCACTTTCTATATTTGTCTAGATATCTATGCAAGTATCATAATACTCCTTGATTTTTTAGGTAGTTTGTATTTGATGTATGCTATGTATCTTGTCATGTTTCTTTTTGTTGCCTCTTGATTTATTACAAGTATTTGAATGCCACAAGTAGGGAGGAGCGAGCCTGAAGGATCGTAGAATCAAGGTCTTCACTAAAGGATTGGACGATAACATTAGGAAGAGGTAGGTTCTTCTTCTTCTTCCATTTTAAATACAAAATAGGAAAGGGTTCATTATTTGGTCTCTTGCGTTGCTAGACCCACTCTAGAGCTACAGAGATTGCCTCTTTCCGCAGAGGGGATTGTCTTCACAACATCAATTTCTCGAATGCCTCCGATTTTAACCAACTGGGATTGAATTTAAAAGGGTATACCATTCTCCTGATAGCCCTATCCCATGTGTGTATGATGGGAAAGTGGTTAGAGATGAATATTGGTATAGTACTGGTGCTCATACCAAAAAAGATATTATTCATAGACAAAATGATGAGAAATACGTCCAATTTCTCAGAGATTTGATCAACATTTAATCAACTGTTCCACCAAGTAGGGATGAGCGAAGAAGGAAAAATATCAACCAATGTCATTTCCTCCATTAGATCCTTGAAAAAGGCAGTCAAAGGATCTTCAATGGCTTTAGATCCCAAAATTTCATCTTTTCCCATAGTAAAATTCAAATCCCCCACTACAATTAGATGACTCAACTCCAATACATTGGTCCCTGCCAATTTCTCCTAGAAATTTCTATGGTCTCTGTATGGAGCATATGTTTTGATGATGTGTATACCCACCATATGAATAGAGAGGATGATCCCTGCACACATAGTAAATGTCTGCATCTTAAAACCAACTCATCAGATAGTCCGACCGCGCTCGTGGTGCATACATGCCACGTGGGGCATACATTCAAAATAATTTCCCAGGTTTTCTCCTTCGACAACATTGTTTCCTGAATTAACAACATGTCTCGACGATGGATCTCGACCAATCCCGTAATAGAGCGAATTTTATGGGCAGCCCCTAGGCCACGAACATTCATGGAGATGCAAATCATGGTGGAACTATCTTAACAGATTGTTCCTCTCTAAGAACTCGAGTCCCATAAAAATCAGAAATAGAAACTTGACCGTAAATGAAAGCAGGATTAATGTCAAAAATTTGAATCTCCTGTTCATTGGCCTCCGTATGAGAAAGGTCTATAGGTTGACAAGTCGAGACCTTCTTAAACTCCTAAGGTCTTTTCTTCCAATGAGTGACATTTTTTGTCATAAATGATGCTTCCCCGAAATTTCCAAAGAAATATCGTTTAACGATAAGTGGGCCCATACGCTCCGAAGAAGTGATAACAACCTCCAGTTCCTTATCTGGGAAGAAAACGAAGGACATGATAACAATAACCGACTAGACCTGGATATTGGAATGTGCATAGGGAAAAACGAGGGAAGGAACAACATAAGAGCAATGAGAATCCAAGTTGGATCTAGATGCCCTATTAGAAAAATTAGGAATGTGAAGTGTAAGAGAGAAAATATCACCCCAGGCCACATCCCCATCGAACAATGAAGAACAGAGAATGTCAACATGAGCACACTCCTCCCTTTCCACCGAAAGCCCAACATCATGAATTACATAAGAGGTAAGAGGAAAGTGTCCTGAGGAAACCTGTAGGGACAGACGAGAAGATGGAACAACAACATGCGGCGAAGGTTCCTCAGAGGAGACCTATGCAGACAAAGTAGATGGAGCGACATTATGAACAGAACAATGTAAATCATTTGAGGGAGAAGGATATGGCTATGAATTTCCTTCGAAATGTTAAAATGCACAGATCTATTCAAAATTTGACTATCATCGACTCTTCAACTAATACTAAATTCTCTAAATCTTCGGCTATGCCACGTTGATGGTTAATAAAAAAGGATTTAACATATCAACTCTATGGTATCTCTAAACATCAATGTCGTGCTCTAAATAATTGCATCCATGGCATCATTGGATTATAAATACTTCCATTAAAGACTTCATCGATAGATATTGCAATAAATATTGTTTCACAATTTACATGAAATTATTGAGTAGAGGTATGAGGGGAGGTGTAAGTTTGTCCCTCTATTATTTTCTCTTTAAAATAAAATTTAAAAATATAAATTATATGCTAAATAAAAAAATAATGTGTGCTATAATATAAATAAATAAACATATTATAAAGTGCTTAGAAGTAAAAAAAAATGTGTGAGTAAGATGTTTAAATGTTTATTTAGTCTTATATACTTTATATAATAATCACAAATACAATTTAAACAATAAAAAATAGCACATTATAATTTACTGTAAAAAAATTAATTTAGAAATGAAAAGATCTCATGTCAAATTTTTTTATATTGATATGAATATGGATAAAATAATCACTAAAAGTTGAACTGCTCCTTAACTGCGACTGAGCTTACCTTGCGTAACCGCAATTGACCTTACATGACCGTAAATTCTCATTTGGGAGTAAATTGCAGCGCACGTCCCTTAAGAAAGTCATTTGTCATCTGTTCAGTATTTCTAAGCCCACAACTTCAAATTAGCTGTGTAAGCAGTGATAATTATCATACGATCATCAATTTTTTTATAAATATAGTTTTATAAATTAAATGGAGAGAGCAGACATTGAACAAAAATAACACACGCACTAATTAATTTCTGTATATCATCGAATGAATATATTACAATTTTTATAGCGCTGCTGAGATCCAACTAATTCCACTCTTGGAGGGAGAAGTTGAGAGAATCTCTCAACATCCTCCAACACACCAAACCAATCCCTAATATGTAGCATGCATATTAAATGAGGCATTATCTCAAACACCCCCCCTTAATGCCTACATTACAGAAATGAAGAACACACTAATTTAATACAAACATTTGTCTGCCCTGGTCTTCATTAACATTTGTACCCACTCTGAGATCTCATAGACAACGCTCTTTTCTCCACCATTTTCGAGCTACCATTCAACCCATTTAAAATACATTTGTTTCTGACCAGCAATGCTGAATTTGTATGATCAAAGATTATTGACACCCCCGAAGAAGAGTCTCGATACTGAACTATCCTATGGAAATATTTCCATCTGTGAAATAACCCCGAAGAATAAATTTCAACAGTTTATAGGAAAATATTCTGGATACAGAATATGATCAGTGATTAATCCTACAAAGTGACCTTTACACACAAGGATCTAAATGTATAACCTGTAACTGATGCTCTTGAAGCCCGAAGTACAACAAGATCCATAAGCATATAACAAATTCACACAATCAAATTAGCCAATTGTTCTCTCGGCACCGAAGAACGAGAACGACTAATTTAAATTGTGTAAATCTATTCAATAATTGGTTTTGCAATATAAAAATTCTTTTCACACAACAAATTTCACATAATAATATATATATCTAATAAATGCACATAACAACAGCTTAACAGTGGAGTCTTCTCTGGATCAACTAGCATTGTATTGGTAACCTTTTCGATGGCATTTAACCCACCCAGTGTGATATCAGCGAAGCATTTCCAGAGTAGCTGCTTGCTCGCAAAGCGTCCTCTAACGAAAAAAAGTTAGCCAACAATTCTTCCACCGCTTTTTGCTGCTTCTCACCTTGCTCCACCAAAACACTTAGAATGAGCATATCATTTACAAAAGCAGCCAGAAGCGAGCAATGGCTCGTCGTATGGATCTTTGGGCATTTCATATGGTAAAAATGAATTGTCCTCGGCCTGGAATGCTGTCAACGGTGGCAGTGGCAGCGGAAAACAAGAAGCATGTCCCAGCAAAATAACGAGGGTTTTCACCATAGGCTGCCCTGCAATGTTAACGCAGTTCCTCAACACACATCAGATTGACGAACATGTTCAGCTATTATTTCTTACAAGGAATCGATCTTCTCATATGGAATCTGCAATACTCATTTGCTGAAGTTTTCAAGCTTAGTTCAACGGCGAAGATCTGCGGTGGTAGATAGATCCAACTTGCAACTATATGTGCTTAATTTCTATCAGGGTCGGCCATTGCAACTGTTTTGGCGTACAAAGGTTGGGAAGCAATCTTTTTCAAGTCAAGTAATGCAGCTATCTCACAAGCTCCAATATCCATAAGGTCTCCCCAATCAAAATCGAGGGGAAAGAAAGTGGGAAATAGAGCGATCGATTACCTGATTACTAGAGAAGCACAACCAAAAGCCTGTGTAAGAAATACGTTGTCCAGATTGCCTACGTTTCTTAGTCTTTGTCCAAATCGCCACTTAACAAGAACAACAACAATCTCTAACAAAAAATAATCTTCAACATTCATACGCACTAATTCTATCTATTTACATAGGATTACAATTCATGCTCTCACATCTTCCTGGCCTTCCCGTGAGGGAATCAAGCCAGAACATGCTCTGATACCAAGTTAGAAATTGGAGAGAGCAGACATTGCACAAAAATAACACACACACTAATTAATTTCTGTATATCATCAAATGAATATATTACAATTTTTATAGTGCTGCTGAGATCCAACTAATTCCACTCTTGGAGGGAGAAGTTGAGAGAATCTCTCAACATCCTCCAACACACCAAACGAATACCTAATCTGTAGTATGCATATTAAATGAGGCATTATCTCAAACACACGTCCCTTAAGAAAGTCATTTGTCATCTGTTCAGTATTTCTAAGCCCACAACTTCAACTTAGCTATGTACGCAGTGATAATTATCATACGATCATCAATTTTTTTATAAATATAGTTTTATAAATTAAATGGCAAATAAAATAAGAGTAGGTAGATATTTATTAATAATAAATTTTATTATTATATATAATTAATAATAAATTATAAGAATTAAACTAATATTGATAGATATATAACTAGTTTTTAAAATATATTTTAACATTTTTAGTTAAATATTTTTAAAACTATTTCATTGATATTTTGTGGAAATTAAATTTCTATCATGTATTTAATAATTATTGATAATTCTAGTTCCAAGATAGATTAAATGGTTGGTAAAAGAAAAAGAAAAAGAAAAACACAAATCCATCAAAACATCTATTTACTGACATATCTCACAGATTAAAAAATATCTTAAATTAACTAAATTACAACTTTATTATTATTAAAAAATTAATATATAAAATGAATATATATTCATTTAAAAAATATGTGATTCTTCATCATGTATATTCATCTCTAAATTGATTATAAATATTCTTAATACATAAATAGACTTTGTTACAATATTAAGGACCAATACCTTGGTTTATCAATACCACATAACTAAAAAATCATAATTCTTTTAGTACAATATTTTTGGATTAATTAATTTGATAAAAATAAATAAAAAAATAAATATATAATTACTATAAAATAAATAAATATTCAACCAATTATACTCCTTTTAAAATTAACACATAAACTACCTACATCTTTCTTTATACATTTTTAATTTTCTATATGATTCAATAAAAAAAACTAATAGTTATGCCAGCACAAAATATATAATAAATGAATTGGACTTTTTATTATTATTGGTATATGAGACCTCCTTATTTGTAAAACAAGAGACGTAAGTTTACAAAAACATACACATTCTACCCTCTTTAATTTTGAGAAGTAAAAACACGAGGAGGGCAGCTGCTGCCTGAGAAGTGCAAAACTGTAATGGAACCAAAAGGGGCAGCCAGGCCGATCATGGAGCCTGTTGAGGAGGAAGCTGATACGTCCTACCCAGCCCGGCAACCAAGAGAGAGACTGTTTTCTATCTAGGCACAATATTTGAAGTTTGAATTCCTCAATAAATTCTTCCACATGGTGGAAATTTTTGGGAATCAAGTTACAGCAAGTGGAACCTCAAAATTTTTGAATAGTCTAAAAAGTTTTTTGAAAGGTCCGGATGTCTACTCTCCCTGCCGCATTTAAAAGGCAGCAAACAATCAACTTGTGCGAAACAGAGTTATGGCTATCCAACTCTACGTAGTCGTCTCACGTTCATACACAGCGATGATATTCTATGTCATCAGTGCAAGTTGCAATCTGCGTAAACACAGAGACCGTTGTCTCTCAAGAAACAATTGACGTTTGAATTTGACTATAAATTCTTCCACTCTTCTGTTTAAATCTTCTTCGTCTATAACCGCTGGAACTTCCACAACGTCGTTGACCACTTCATGAGGTACGGATTTACACTGAAAATTATCATTTAAATCCACATCGCAAATCCCCATGTAATTGTTCGTGGAGCAACCCATGACTATTCCAAAGTTGCTGGGACAGTGTTTGGATTCCGTACCGGCGTCCTCGGCTCTGAAGATAAACTTCATATCTTCAGTGGGTTGCAGGCTATCCTCGGATTTAGGCGTTTCCTGCTCCCGAAACGATCCCGCTGATATGACCATATTGTTCTGACAATCAAATTCCTCGCGAGATTCAAATTTAAAAGCTGTAACTTCGTTGGAATTGCTTGGGAATCCCGAAAAGTGGGCGTTGAGAGTGATTGCAATTATGATAGTATTGCATAACACGAACATGATGAGAGTGTCCGAAGCGTTGAATATTGGAGTTATAAGGTGATCGGGGAGACACAAATTTGTTGGAGACCAAAACAGTTCCCATATTAAGAGCATTACTGCAACAATTCCGATGATAAAAACGGTGAAACGTTTTATCTGTTTGGTATCCATGATATTCTCCTCTGCTGCTATTAATGGATGTTTACTCTGCCTCCCGCAATTAAATTTTTTTCTATGCATGTCTAGTCTCCCTCCCGCATTTAATAGGCAGTACGCAGAAACCAGAATTTAAAGAATAGTGAAGATTGGGTAGCAAGCAACTGATGTGAGAATTTAAAGAATATTGAAGATTGGATAGCAAGCAACGGAAGTTTCAGGGAAATAGACGTATGTTTGACCAGGTCTACAGAGTCATTTTAAGATCATTGCGGGGAAGCTGGATCAACGAAATTTCCAGGAAACAGAGGTATGACGGGGCAAATCTACATAGTCAGCTCACGTACATGGCATGGCGGTGAAGGATTAATGTAGTAATATTTAATTAAGGTGTAGTCATGAAATATATTTTTTTCAGAGTAATTTTGTAAAACAATTTCAATAAAAAATATAATTTTTAGTGGTTTAAAATGTATTTTTATTACATAAATGAATTGAGTAAGATGAAAAAAATAGCTAGAATATTAAACAATTTAAACTGAAAAAAATATTTACAAAATTTTTATTAAAATTAACTTGAAAAATAAAAAAATAATATGATGAAAAAAATAATAGGATGAAAAAAACCATTTCCTCTTTTCCCTAGACATTTAATTAATAATAAACTAGTTTGAAACTTAATATTCATTTGGTCACTAATTTCAATGGTTTCGTCACTAATTCCAGTTTTGTCGGTCGTTATCCGTGTGAGACCTTGTTAATTCTAATTCTGTGTTTTCCTTTTTGTGAGGCCTCGACCTTTCTGGCAACTTAAAAATATAAAATAAAATTAATGGACGGAAATATTATAAATATTCAAAGCTGGCTAACCGGGACCCTAAGATTCAAGAAATGAATGCGTTAGAATTACAATAATATAATAATTTCGCCGTCAGTGCAGCGGCATTATTCCTTAACTTATTTTGATTTTTAATTTCGAGAATATTTTAAAATTGAAAGAATTATTTTGATTTTGAATTTAGAAATTTTGAATTTTGAATTTGAATTTTGATTTAAAATTTAATGGATAGGAGCAGTTTGCTCTTCTTAACCAAATTTCAAAGATTCTTAAAGTTTACACTGTACAGTCGGCATAAGGATGCGGCCACATAGAAACTATTGGCTGGATCTTTTATATGATGTAGACGATGACGGTTTAAATTATGTGTTGGTAATATTCGTACGTCTATTAATTGAGATGACGATGGATTGATTAATCGACTGATAATGTTCATAGCATAGTTACCAAATTCTAATTGAAATCGATCCGATAAAAATTCGTATGAAATGACGATGGATTGATTAATTCTAATTGATTAATTCATGGATTGGTATGACATGACGATGGATTGATTGATTGTTTTAGTTTTTTTTCCAACAAAAAAAGAAACATGTTTTCATTAAAAATGAGGATTGTTTTATAGTAGCATATGTCTATGGTAGTTCTTGCTCAATCTATTTTGCTAACCATAGATCTGAGACACCATATTATATATTAAAACCGAATAAATAGCACACTTATATGGAATCAATATATTACTAAGAACCTATTGCAGGAGTATATTCACAAAAAAAAAAAATATCATCAGAAACAAAGAGATAGGCAAAATACAAAATAACTTCTTGGAAGAGGAAAAATATGATCAGAGAAATCCTCTTTCAGATCTCAAAATGGCCATGGCCACAAATGTTACCATCAACAAAAAAAAAATCAATTGACATATGCCCATGAGAAAGAGCCAAATCGTGCTTGGAGAGAGCGTCTACCTCAGGGTTTTGTTCCTGATATACATGCTAAAAAGACATATGAGATAAGGAGGCCTTTAAGTCCCTAATTCATTGCATCCAATTGCATAGTAAAGGAACATCCAACTCGTTCTTTCCATGTATCCATTGAATCAAAGTGAGGGAGTACCCAATGATCTTGACCTTCTAAATACCAACCCATGAGCCTACATTGACGAGCCCCCACAAAGCGATCATTTCAGCCCTGCAATTGTCCCCAAACCCGCAAAAAGTGATCTTTTCAGCCTTGCAATTGTCCCCAAACAAACAAAAGCGATATAGCGAAGAGGGATCAACACGAAGATATACTCCACAACCGCATCTACCCCCTGAAAATGCTCCATCAAAGTAACATGAGGGGAAGATGCCATCCAATTCAACCAACCAAGGTGACAGATTGAGAATTTGCCTTGGGAAGCAAAGGCCTAATTTCTTGGAAGTATGCAACTATCTTCAGGGAAATAACCTTGATATCGGGGAATTTACCCTAAAAAATGAGATATTTTCTAGCTCGCCAAATCCCCCAAAGCATATAAAATGGGATTTCCCTATACGCAGTGGCAAGTTGGGACCAAGATATGAGACAATAATAAATAGAGGATACTTCACGGGTGACATTAACTGCCATAAGAAGGGATACCTCCTCCCAAACAACACAACCAAAGGGACATTTCAAAAATAAGTGTGTACTGTCCTTCAATCATATTTGCAAAGAATGCATCTGCCAGGTCCAAAAAATCCCAATTTCATCTTTATATCCCAAGTCAATATATGATTGTGGATGGTTAACTAAACAAAACATTTTAAATTCAAAGGAATGTATGAACCCCACATACGAGTTGTCCATTAAGCAAAAGTAAGGGCGTGATTTTTGAAGAAATGAATGCATATTCTTCCTCGACACAAATCCTCCTGTTCATGATGTGATCGCTCCAAGCTAGTTGATCCCTTCATTGTGAAAGTGTGATGCTCGCTTGGAAAAGAAGATTCTGATAGCTCTCCCACTCCTCTTCAAAGTGTTGAGGTATTCCTATTTTCCATGCATGGGGCCATACCGGGGAAGACTACAGGATATGGCCCCCATCCACATACTGGCTAGAGTAATTGTCCCCTGTTGATTTAGAAAATGGATCAAAGGGGCAGAGAGTAATTGGCATCAAGACACACCTTTAATGGTATCCATCCCAATAGAAATATTCTATCCATTCCCATTAAGCCAACGAAGGATGTTGCATAACCATGGGATCGCTTGTATGAGGCTTCACCATATGATAGAAGAGTGAGCATTCGAGGGTGCCCCTCCTATAACCCATTCCTCCATGCCTTGTTGATGGATGTATTTGCCAAAACAGAGTCTCTCCCATAGACCACTTTTATGTAAGCATAATTATTTCACTGCCAGCGCTGCCTCACCACCATCACTTTTTGAAACGTCGAAGAGTCATCACTGTCTGCAGAAGTGAAAGGGAAAACACCACCTCAGAAAATAATATATTAATTATTGTAACCGAAACAAATTTTTGTATAAATACCGATGCTCAGCAAGAGACCACCATCGCCATTTTCTATTTGAAATTTGTGTGTGTAAATAAGAAGTTATAGCTGCGTTCTGGTGTTGTTTGTCAATTTTTTTTAACTTTCATTGGGTATCAGAGTCAGATTAACTTGTATCTTCTTACAAGATGATGTGCATATTATGTTGTTGAGAGTGTAGATTACATTGAATTTTTCATTGAGGCTATGAAAGCCATATATGTTGAGTTTTCACTAAGCCTCTGAAATCCATTTGCGTGGAAGGTTGCTGCCAATCATTATGTAGTTGTTTGGGGTTGGATGGATTTTTGAATAAACAGCATATTTTAAATTTTTATTGAAACCATGAAGCTGCCAACATAGAGCCAGAAAGGTGAAGTGTTATATATTGTTTTTTGTTGTTGGTTGGAAGACAAATGCCACTCGGACTTGTAATTTCCTACAAGCTCGTAAGCTGAAGTGAAAAATTACTGGGGAGGAGGTTGGAGGTTCTATTCTACGCCCAAATATTGCTTCCGGTATCAGAAACTACTTCAAAGTTTTTCAAATTTGTTGAAGGAATATATGCAAAGGTGAAGTGCGTAAGTTTTTTCTCAAAGCCTTTATAAGTTTGAGAAGTAATATTGTTTGAATACACTTTATATGGTTTATGAAGTTTGAAAAAAGGGTTTAACCTTACAAAGATGATGATTAATACATTTTTTTATTAAGGGAGTATAAAGGCTTTAAAGTCATAAAATGGTAATTTAAAGTTTTTTTTTTAAAGTGTTGCAGAAATTTATTGGAAGGATATTTAGAAGCCATCATTTTCTAATTTTCCTTTGAAAGGAATTGAAAGTAATACGGTGTAAAAGTCTTCCTAAATTTGTATATGAAGATTGCAATTATTTGTGAGAGATGGCGACAAATACAAATATTACTGAGTCATCAATTCCTATTTTGAATGAAAGAAGCTATGATTCGTGGTTTATTCAAATGAGAACATTGTTGTGTTCTCATGATATTTATGGATTTGTTACTAATGGGTATCTAGAGCCTGCTAATGAGGTAGCAGAGATGGCTCTTACAAATGCTGAACGAATGTTGTTGAAAGAGAATGGAAAGAAAGACAATAAATCTCTTGGCCTTATTAAACAAGGATTAGATGATGTGATACTTTCAAAAGTGTCAAATGCAAAATATTTGAAGAAGGCTTGGGACACCCTTGAATCCTGTTATCAAGGTATAGCGAAAGTAAAAAATGTCAAGTTGCATAATTTGAGGAGAGATTTTAAGAATCTTAAAATGAAATACAGTGAAACTGTGGAGGCTTTTATGACTCAAGTCATGAGTGTTGTTAATCAATTGAGACAGTATGGAGAAGACCTCTCAAATAAGAGAGTGTTGAGGAGGTAAATCCCCTCTGCGGACAGAGGCGATCCCTACTAGCCCAGCAGGGGTCTAGCAACAATCACGAAATGTTACAACGCAAGTTCCTAGTTACAAATGAAAAGACCAAAGATGGAGGCCTACTTGGAATCCAATGCTATGATCTGAAGAAGAGAGCGTTCCCGTTCCTCAGCCTCGGCAGATCATGATCCTCCACGATCTCCGCGGATGGATACCTGCACATGCAAGAAACAAACAGATACAAGCATAAAATCTAGCATACGCAACTAAATATCAGTCAGAAAGGATACTACCCATATTAACATAATCGAAAACAGAGTGGAACCATAATCGTAATCATTCATTAAATAACAATCGAAAGAGATTACAACCAATGTTCTGACGTCGTGGTCTCCTTCGGATGGGTCTCCAGTTGTTCACGTCTCGCAAAGCTCGCCAGGGAAAGGGAAAACCTCTCCAGAGTCTCTCGACGATAGTCTCCTTACTTGAGTCGGCCTTAAGGGAAGAAAGAGGGCTCTTACAGCACAAAGGCTCTTGGGAATTTGGAGATTCAAAGCTTAGGCACTTCAAGACTAGCTTGCCATGGAATTGAGAAGGCTTTTATAGATGGGGAAGGAGGGAGTTGGGATCCCTATTATTGTGGGATTGGTCCTATCAACAAGGAAGGTTCCATGGGAGGTGGCAAACCACTTCCCTTCCATAGAACTCCCGCAGCCAAACCTCCCAACTCAAGATAGGCAATGGTTTCTGAGTTTGTTGAAACACAACTTCCGCCATCTTTATTTAAAAAACACTCCTTAAATTGGCTAGCGCGACTGCTGCTCTGGGACAGAGCGCCAGTTGGCGCGGCCTCTTTGTAGGATTTTCCCCATTAGCGCGAGTGATGAACTGTCTGCCCGCGCCAATGCAAAAGGAGATGTTTTCATGATTTTTTGCAAGGAGATGTCTTTAGGGAAATTGAAGCTCATGCTTAGAGGAATGCATTGATGATGTTTTCAAGGCATGACAATGTTCACAGGTCACAAAATGGGTCCTCCATTGTGCGGGACGGGGAATGGTAGGGACGGTGACAAATTATTGTATAACAGATGCCCCCTAAAGTATGAGGCCCGAGAGAGAGAGGGGTGAAATGCTTTACGAGAACATGTCCAACTGAAGGCCCGCCGTCGGAAAACCTGCGCAGAAAAATACAACTGATATCTCAAGTACATGATGTATGTGTGGTATGGGTGCAGCCATCCGAAACAGAGTACACTATAATCCGGATCCAGGGTATGGGCGCAGCCATCCAGCGAGGATCAAATAAATAGACTCAGGTATGGTCGCAGCCATCCAATCAACGAGTCATATACATAATGATAATAATCCACAATCGCAGCCTGGATTACAACAGACACAATCCAGGGTCTTGCGCTCCATCTCGACCCAAACAAAGCCGAAGTTTGAGCATGCGAATATGTGAGCCGAAGTCGAACATGCAAGAACATCGTCTGATTACCAGCCAATGATGAAAGTTGTTAACAGACGTGAGAGGAACCACCAATAATGACAATGGTCCTCAAGGTACTACAGGTACAATCTACGGCGTGTGAATCAATGAGTTGGCGTCGAACACCCGCAAAATCACTCGATCGGAGGCCAATGATGAAAACCTCACGTCGAATGCGACGAACCTACCATTGAGGCATGCAGGCTCCAAGGTACCATAAAGGAGTCTCTAGATCAGCTTCCTGGATAATGAGCTGAAGTCGACAGGAAGTGACCTTGATCGAAGGTGGGCCATAATGTTTCCCACATCATCGACACGAGACAGAGAAACATGATGTTTTTGTTGTGAATCAGGATCATATGAGAACCAGAGGAAGGTTGATATTTGCAGAGGTCAACTTCTCTTGAACATATAACGGCACAAATAGTGGTTTTGGCAGTATTTGACATCAACGGATCAGAGGTCATGGTGACGAGGCAATGAGCAGAGGAGAGGCCAAAAAGGATTATCCAAACCCACGGAGGCAAGTGAAAGAACGAGATGAGATATCCCCAACCCAACACAAATGCACACAAGTGCCATGTTCAAGAGCGACATACTGCCGACATGACAATGATGATGGTTCCATTTTTCCCCCACCATTTCTGGCGAGTACCCCAATTATTTTTGATAACAAGCTTGAAGGGGATAGCATATGCTTGTAATATAAGTCCGCCCTTCGGGTGAATCCATCCTAGTGCATTTAACGAGTCCTAGGAAGGAGGAACTCGGAGAACGTCATTTCGACTGGATCCGATGTCATCAGGGTTTAACAAGTCTGACAAAGGGAGAACTCGGCGTCTTTTCATGTTTAGAGAGTTTGAAAAGACAGCAGAAAAGTAAACTCCACAGGTCCCTTTTCGTAAATAGTTCCTTAGATCCGAAAAGGTAGAAAACAATATCCGAGAAAACCTCCTAGTCGCGATAGGCTAGGGTATTCCTTTTTCGTAATCAATCCATCCCAGCCCGAAAAAGGGGTAAACGTATACTGGGTAGATGTCGATTCGTGTCCAATTTAACGAGATCGAAACGACAAGGGCCTCAGCAATCTTTTCATGTTTAGAGAGTCAGAAAAGAGCTGAAAGATGACTCCAAAGTGACTTTTTCGTATATTTACCGAGTCCAAAAAAGTATAAAATACAACTCGTTTCCATCATTAAAGTCGCAAAAACCTGCTGCTGCACATACCAAGCAAGTGTAAAACCCATTTTCGACATAACATATTAAAATATTCGATAAAAATGACTTTTTACAACTCATTTTATGTCAAAAAGTTATAAATATGTCAAATTGGTAAAAAATAGAATTACATTTACTATTTACCTTGGTAAAAAGCAACAGTGATCCATTTGGAGCAGAAACTTCTGACAGCGATTGCGACAGATCCGGTAGACCATTCAGTCTCTCGTCTGCTACAGGTAAGAGGCGCTTCCCTGCTCTACATTTTCATCCATTCTTTAATAGTTTTCCTTTGTAAATCGGTTATATGTGGCCACTTTTGAAATTTTAGGGCCGCGCTCATTGGCGCGGGTATCGGGCACGGACCCGCGCCAATGGGCTCTTTTACACAAAGGGGTCGCGCCATGTGGCGCGAATGTTCACAAAACAGCCGCGCCAGCGGCCAAACCTAAAATTCCGCCTAAAAAAAATGATATTTAAACCAAATTGCATGGAATTTGAGGCCTACCAGAGATCTAACTAAGGGTTTATGACCATATGGATGCAGGTAATAAAGCAAAATGGTGATTGAATGGAAAGAACGAGAGCATGGAGAAGAGGATGAACAGGCCATCCAAAGTGAGGCTTGCATGAATGCCCTCAGAAACTGTGGGCTGAAGAAGTTCTTCCTTACACCCTGTCTACGAGCTCAGCCCGAGCTCCTCCAGTATTTGATCAGTATCTGGGATGAACATGAAAACGTGTTCAGGTTGCAAGATCAGGTATTAGAGCTGGAGGTTTCTGATGTTTATTTTATCACCGGATTGTCCCGCAGAGGTCCGATCCCTGTGTTGACTGGAAGCAGACCATCTGGGGAGAACATGGAAGAAGTGATGGCACGAGTGTGCCGAGGAGCACAAATGGGATCAGGAAGCAAGAAGGTGGATATTCACACTATCCCTGATCTGGCATTGAGAGTTGTCCTACATACCATCACGTGGGCTGCAGGGTCGCAAGCACCGCACGAGGCCACAAATGCCCAACTCCTCCTGGCCTCAGAATGCATGAGTCCCTTACTGTTCGACTGGGCAACAGCAGTAACGATAAATATGAAAAGGCAGCTCACAAATTGCAAACAAGATAAACTGAAACAGTTTGGCTATGGTTCCATCCTGGTATCGTTCATTCTGGAATGCTTACCAATCTTCCAAGGCCAAGGGGCCTCAGTAGCAGATCCGATACCACGAGAGCCAAGAATGGCTCGCTGGGCAGCATTAATGCCTAGAGCTGGAGGCAGCCAACAGATGTCCTGGAGGCCGGAGTTCTTTAGGTGGTTACGACACCAGTTGATTGTAGTGGAAGACTGGCCATATGCAGGAACTAACTTCACCAGAGACCCAGATCTCCCACTTCCAGAAGGAGATGACTGGGACGAGGAGTTGGGTAAGACCTCATGTTTTTGATTTTTATGTTTTATGTTTTTTTTTTGTTAATGCACATTCGTCCTAACACATTTTATATATGTATGCAGATGTGGGACCTGAGAGACCAGCTGAGATGTCTCCAATCTCACGGAGGACTCAACTCGCCCCTGATCCTCAGGGAGAGGGCACCAGAGGAGAGGAGTTGATCCAGAATCTTGAGGGCATTGCCCTTGGGGATTCTGGACTATGCTCGGCTGGCGGACGTACCGATGGCATACCAGCGCCACACGGTGGGAGTTCCAAGTCGGATCCATCGAATCCTAAGATGCTTAGTGCGTGCAGTTACATGTTATCATGAGCACCATGCGGATTAGCTCTTAGGATTTATACCACACCTATTTTTTGAGAGACGTATCGTCTCCGGATGTACTTAAGACGATTATGTATATTTTGACTTTTATGTGACACACTCTATGTAAACATTTTGATATCTATATATATGTGCATATCTATTTCTGGATGGATCTTTCTTTACATGTGATGATGATTTACAAATTGCACAAATGTCTGTCTAATACCAAATTTGCTATTGCATCTGTTAATATATTCAAATGCCTAGGTATATGATGATATGTAATGTAGTCAAAATTTCTTTCCAGTAATCGAATACGCAGATATAGACGTAAGATGGACGGGTTCCTTACCGAATAGTGTCCGTTCAGTTGTAACACCACAAGTTGTGAATCTAGATATACGAGCAATTCACGGATACCAAGGTTTACTGCCTCGGTTAATAATTCTAACACAGCACTATATTCCGCGATGTTGTTCGTGGTACGTCCTAGACACACTCCTTGCAGGTTGACCAACTCACCAGCAGGATCATAGATTACCCAGGCTGCTGAAGAAAGATTCCTGGTATTGCGGGAGGCACCATCCGCGAAACCAACAAACGGATGAATAGACATCTGCACAACCAGGAAGACCCGATCAGCAGAAAGATGTTTACAAAGCACACCACACTATACATGCTCACAAATGAGAATCACACACCTATGTACACACACCACACCAAGAAATCACTTCAGGCATAGTACTTTTTGAGGTACAACCCATTTCTGGGCTGCGCCAGCGGAACTCATTCATAATCTATAAGCTCGTAGGCCCCGTTTTTCAAAACGCGTTTTACTATATAGGGCCCATGCCACATAGGCTGGAACTTACCAGCTCCAAGCTTGTCATGTGCTTGATCGTACAGGAGGATGAGGTCTCCTTCAATAAAGGAATGAGGAGAAACAGATTGATCAAAATGAGTTTTGACCCTCTTCTTTTGTGCTTCGATAACCAAGGTAGCCAGACGACGGGTTTCATCTAACCGTTCCAGATACATAAGACATTGTTCCTCAGCAGAAGTATTAGGTAGAAGCTCCATAGCTAATTTCAACGAAGGAATCTCGCATTCAACCGGAAGAGTTGCTTCCAGACCATACACCAATTGAAATGGTGTGAACCTAGTTGCACTCTTCGCAGATGTTCGGTATGCTGAGAGAGCTGAGAACAGTTGGAGATGCCAATTGGATTTGTGAATACCAACCGTTCGCTGAAGCATAGTGACCAAAACCTTGTTCACTGCTTCAACCTGACCATTCGCTTGAGGGTAATATGGTGTCGAGCTGTCGTGACGCAAGCCCAACGTTGAAGTCAGCTCCGCCATCATATAATCTCAGAAATGAGTACCGTGATTAGTGACGATGGCTTGAGGAACCCCGAATCGTGCAATAACGTGGTTGAATATAAATTGAGCAGCCGTTTTCCCGTCAGCAGCTAGTGTAGGCATCGCCTCGGCCCACTTGGTGAAGTAGTTGACGGCGACAATGATATACGCATGCCCCCCGGCCGAGTGAGGGTTACACGTCATAAAATCCACGCCCCATTTCGCAAAAGGGCCGACGGTAATAACGAGATGCAATGGTAAAGGCGGCGCGCGCATCTTGCGCTGAAATATCTGGCATGCATGACATTTACGGACTGCAGTGATACAGTCTTTGAATATGGAAGGCCAGAAATAACCTGCTCGCAGAATCTTCTGGGCAGTAGCATACCTGGACATATGTCCACCACAGGCGCCACTGTGGCAGTCATTTAGGAACTTCTCCGCCTCTTCCAAGGTTAGGCATCGCCGGAGCACCGAATCTACTCCAACGCGATATAAGGTATCTCTTACTATACGGTAGGGTTGGGACTGGTGCCGAATCCGACGGCGGGTAGCTTTATCCAACTCAGACCGAAATGTCGAGGTCTGAAGATACACTATTATGTCACCGTACCAAGGGTCACGAGTAATGATGAGGAAAAGCGTTTCGTCCGGTATATGGTCTTCAGAGTGTGAGGGAGCAGAGTCTGTAGGGAGAGAACATATCAAATCCACGAAGACCAGTGATTTAGTTGACTTAGCAGTAGTGAACTCCAAGTCAAACTCCTGCAGGATCACAATCCATTTGGAGTACTTTCCCCCCAGTAATTGTCTAGAAAGAATATACGTCATAGGGTTGCAGTCTGAAACCACTGTTATCGTGCGCAAAAGGATGTAATGGCGAAAGCATTGTACAACGTGTACTGCTGCTAAAGCCAATTTCTCGACATGTGCATAACGCGTTTCCGGGTCGAGAAGGTTCCGAGACAGGTAATAAACGACATGTTCATCACCGTGATCGTCATCCTGCACCAAGACCATGGCTATGGTGCTAAATGCGGCGGCTAGATATAAAGTGAAGTCGCGGTGGTAGTCTGGAGGACGAAGCAACGGAGCATTGACAAGCAACGTCTTTAGCTTCTCAAAGGATTCTTGAGCAATTTCGTCCCAATGAAAGGGAACGTTCTGCTTTAACAAATGAGTGAATCCTTTGGCCACCTCAGCATAATTCGGGATAAAGCGGCGAAGAAAGTTCGCTTTCCCTTGCAGACTCTGTAACTGATACAGGGAGGAAGGTGATGGGAGATTTACGATGGCCTCGACCTTTAAAGGGTCAAGGCGAATTCCGTCTTTCGAGACTATGAATCCTAAAAGATGGCCAGAATCAATGCAAAAGACGCATTTATGAGGATTGAGCCTGATATTGTAGCGCCTGCAACGAAGAAAGATCTGGCGGAGATGCTCAGGATGGTCTTCTCGCTTACCCGAATGGGCTGGCAAGTTGTCCAGATAAGGCTGAACGATATGGCGAATGCCATGAAAAGCGTAGGACATCGCACGCTGAAAAGTGGCTCCAGTGTTCTTCAAGCCGAACGGGAGTTTTTTGTACTCGAAAGTACCCCACAGACAGATGAATTTGGTCTTGTGTTGATCCTCACGTGCAATATTGATTTGGTTATATCCTGAGAAACCGTCCATTAAGGAATAGATCTCACTCCTGACACATTCGTCAATGATCTGGTCTATAAATGGAGTGGGATAATTATCCTTTGGATAGGCGCGATTGATGTCGTGATAATCCACGCAGACTCTAATCGTACCCTGATTTTTATCGACATGGACAATGTTAGACACCCATTCTGTGAGGGGGATGGGATAAATAAAACATGCGTTCAGAAGTTTTTCAACTTCTGCCTTGATGGCGGCGGCTTTTCGAGGATGCATGGGGCGTAAGCATTGGCGCATGGGTTTCACACCTGGATAGGTTGGAATCTCATGCGCTACGATACTGGGATCAATCCCCGGCATTTCCTCGTAAGACCATGCGAAAACATCTCTGAATTATTTGAAAAGCTCAGTATAGACTTGAATCTCATCGGGAGAACAAGTCACACCCACGTGAATATTCTCAACGATCCTCGGTTTGACGGAGATGTTGATTGGAATAGTTTGAGTAATGTTACTCAGGTTACCCTCCGAAAAAACCTCGTGTGTCAAAATGGGCGTTTGAAGAGGAGGGGAAGGAACCTGAGTAGCATAACGCTCCAGACAATCAGTCATTGCCCCCAAGCTAGGCATAAACGAGGAGCGATGATGTCCATCGCCCCAAGGCAGCTCCTCAAGAGACATAGTTTCAATGATAGCCTCATCGGAAGGAAAAGTCTCTCTGAGAGGATCAGGTGAATCAGCCTGACCAAGCCAGGGGGATTGAGAGTAGACGTCGAGAGCCATGCTCAAACGAGCATGATGAGGAGGTGGAGGATCCGATGCAGCAACAATCTCACAGTAGTTGATCTCTATTGGCATTAAAGGCATGGATTCTCCAAACTCATATACCTGCTCAGGTGTAGGAATGAGCCAGGGGTCATCGGACCTGGACAACATGTTGACTTGAGCGGTATGCGGTGGCGGTGCGGGAAAGATACCCATGAGGACTGGGTCTTTGAAGAGACTAGGTCCTACACTGTCCGGGGGATTCAGAATTTGATCCACGTATGGCACGTTATTCTCAGAGTTAGAGGTGAAAAATGACAACTGATCCACCGTGACAATCTTGCCCTCGTGAGGGAACTTAATGAATCGAAAGATAGTGAACGGCACGCAGAGCATGGCATGGGTCCAGCTGCAGCCAAGAAGTATATTGTAGTTGAGTTTAGCGTCAACCACTTCCACTTCTACGTTGACAGTTTTTCCTTGTAATGTGATCGCTAGACTCTCGAGAACACCCAGGGGTTTAGATTCCCGACCATCAAATGCCTCAAGGGCATTGGGAGATGGCGACAGGGCTGGAGAGTCGATGGCCTTCTAGCAACGGAGGACATAATGCAGGTAGATGCACCCTCATCCAGGATGGCCCTATGAATTTTTAGACCGTTAATCCCAACTTGAATAACCAAAGCGATTTGATGTGGAAGCCGGGGAGTGAAATTCTCGAGATCGAAGGTGAGAAGACTCGAGTCGGCGGGATCAATGCCCCCGATCGCAGATAGTAAAGCCTTCCGTTGCGAAGGAAAACTTTGAAGAACTTCTAGCGCAAACATGGCAGACAGCGCTTGTGCCAAGTCCTCAACAATGGTGTAATGTTGAGTGGCACGAGCATTTGGATTATAAGAAGATCTTCGAAGGAGACCTTTAGGAGGTGGCTTCTCGATTTCCAACAGACCAGAGACAGGTGGGGGAGGCGGCCCATCCACAACTGCCTTCCCGGGTGCCTGCCGCAATTCGTTGTAATCCTTCGACCGCGTAGCGACAGAGATAGGTGCAACACTCTTCACCATGAAAACCTGAGACCCAAACGGTGCATATGGTGATGGTTGTTCGACCAGCTAGGTCTGCTGAGAGGGAAATGGCTCTTTTAACACAGCCGGAGTCCCTTTTGGGCCTTTAAGGAGTTGACTAACCTTGGATCGTCGTGGACAATCCTTAGTATAATGGTCCCCTTCACAGATGAGGCAAGGGTACTTCGGTTTATGCTGGGAGCCATCCTCAGTACGAGATTTAGATTCTGGTTTTGGGGCATCAGATTTAGATTTTCCTTTGCCCTTCTTCTTTCCCTTGGAGGATTTGTCTGCAGGATTGGCCTGAACGGCATTCACCTCCGCAGTTTTACCAGAATCGGATGAGGCGGGATTAGCAGAAGTATTGTTGGAAGAATTAGCCTTCTGCTTCCCGTTCGAAGATTTCTTTGAATTCTGAGAGACAAAACCAATGACACCATCCACCGCAGGGGTAGGCGGAGCCTTAGAGGTCCCGGGCCGTGGAGCATCATTCAAGATGTCATAAAGCGTGCCGGACTGAGAATAGACAAGATCCAGGTATTGGGCACGCGCGATGGCTTGTTCCTCTGTCACGCATGCTCCCATCGCAATATCCTGAGCGATTTTATTCACAAAGGAGGTGGTGAACCAGTGAGTCAGTATCTGATCAGGTATGTGAAACTTGATCAGTCTACGACGACGCCGCCACTCATGAATGTGATCTGATATGTGAGTGGCTTTATCCTACTTCAGGGATGTCAGGAGGTGTGTCCCAGCTTCATACCGAACCGGTAACTGAAAATGCATGAGGAAAGCCATGGCTAAAGAGTTGAAATCTTGGAAAATGCCACGGGATAACTCTATGTACCACTTAGCAGCAACTCCAGTTAAAGTACGCTGGAAGAGGCGCAGGCGAATCGAATCGTCGACCCAAGAGTTAGACGAACACCAAAGATGATACGTCATCACATGCGCCTGGGGGTCCTCTCCAGATTTTCCCTCAAACTTGGGGCAATCACCTGGTATCTTGGTGGGAACCGGAGGACAATACGGATTATGTAAAATTGGATCGTTGGTCAACTTTGAAACATCCGGTAGCTCCAAGGTAGCCAGGAATGGCAATGGAGGGTTAACTTCCATGCCAGGCCTAGGATGAGGTTCGGTACCCATACTCCACGATGGTTGTGAATATCCTTGCCCCCACGGGTTTTTTCCTATAGGATTTTGATCTTAGGGGGCGTAAGTCGTATAACCAGACTGATTTGGATGCTGGTAACCATAGTGTGGGGCTTGATAACCAGGGTACGGACCCTGATTATGTGTCGGCCCCATATAAGCAGCGTTTGGATTTGGCTGCTGAGTGTAAGTAAAACGGGGTGGAGGAGGATAATACTGAGAGCCTCTGGGGTGGTTATAGTTCGGTTGAGACTGACCATGAGGATAATAACCACCCTGAGGATGAGTAGGCTGCTGAAAAGTGGAACCCTGCGGAGCCTGATAAGTAGGGCGCAGCTGTTGATTTGGCTGCAGCATTGAATGAACCGGCTGCTGTGCATGGTTAATGGAATGAGCGGGCTGCCCTTATTGAACAGGTTGACCCAACTGAGAGGGCTGACCTGAGTGAACAGGTTGACCCGGGTGAGAGGGCTGACCTGAATGACCAGGTTAACCCGGATAGACAGGCGGCATCGGTTGTGCAGGTTGACCTGGTTGTAAATGAGCCCCAGGTTGTACCGGATGGGCCGATTGGCCTGGAGGCGGGACACCGGGTTGTACCGGATGAACCGGTTGGCTCAATGGTGGAACAGGACAAGGTGCTTGCTGGAAACCGGTTTGACCTGAAGCAGAACCATAGGATGGTCCCGAATGATATGCAACGTTAGAAACAACAGGATATTGCGGTTGCATCGGTAAAGAATGCTGGATTTGCCCCCCAGGACCATAGACCGGTCCCGGTTGATACCCCGGCTGAGGCTGAACAGGTTGACCAGAAGGGCTATAATACTGTCCTTGCGGAATATACGATGGCCCTTGTTGGCCAACAGGATAGCCTTGAATGGGCTGCCCCTGTGGATCATAAAGATAGCCAGGTTGGCCCGTAGGTTGGCCTTGGAAAGGTTGTCCTTGCGGATTATAAGCCTGGTTATAAGGTAAACCTTGAGCATAGAGATAAGCCTCAGGAGCGGGTAGACGCAAAATCTCCCCGTGCTCGTCATACTGACTTGGGAAAGCATACATGGGAGTACCATCCTGTGCATAGTGCGAAAAGTAAGATCGGTAGGGATCATGGGAGGACGGTCCAACCTCGGCGTTTGGCTGTTGTAAAGACAACCGATACTCCTCCGGAGAGATGTTCTCCGGTATAGCAGTGGCTAGATAGACATCTTTAGGAGTTGGCCCAGCCCTAGTAGCAGATGTTGAGACAACAGGAGAAGAGGCGGCCACACAGACAGTGGGCCGGATGGGAACAGAAGTGACGGGTGTCTGAGGAGACACCCCGGGTGTAGTAGCAGCTGGCCTCGAAGCAGGAGATGATATTCCCATAGAGGCTGCAGCGGAAATGATCTGACCCAAAGATCTGTATCCCTGTGGTAAAGAAGGACTGGCTTTTGACATGGAAGCCAGCTCAGAGTTGTCTCCCTGAAACAATCTTCATGGGAAGAGCTGATAGTCTTCACCAGACGTTGGGATTTCCTCACCAGAATCACTCATGGTTGATCCTACCGTTAAATCTTGCAAGAGGCGGCGAGGACTAGGAGGAAAAACAACAGCAACAAAAGGCGAACCCGATGTAAGAGAAAGGAAATCAACTCCTAATCTCAATTCAAACACAGGTTATGAAAAGGGCCAATTGAACTCAACTGGTCCTCCAAAGGGTTGCTCAGCGAGAACTGGTCCCCCGTCAAGAAACTCGGAAACAACAGGCTACTATGGTTCGACAGAGGATTGGGAAGCCTCTGAAGAATCGTCCGTGTGATGACTACCAGTAGACGAAACCGAGGGTTCCGCCACTATGGAAAACGACAAGAGAAGAAAAAACCAACACACACACGGGCTGAAAAGGAGTCAAGACACATGATCAAACGGTCAACAAGCAATATCTAAGAGGGCGTGTAATCGTGGGTGATTAATTTTTACCACATTGAAAAGTAAGAAACTCTACCGTTTCATGTTTTAAGAGTCGAGAAACGATAGAAAGATGACTCTATCTCTTTCAGATTTGATACAAGCGTGAAAGGACAAGCGCTTGATGGTCTTTTCAAATTTAGGGAGTCAGAAAAGACCAAATGACTGCTCAGGAAAAACTAGGCACAAAGGGTGTACCAAATATCCATGAACTGCAATATACACCTTGGTTTCAATAATGAAACAGAAATCAACCAAGGACTTTCCGTACAAACAGGCAATCTCCCCAAATGCTGTGTTCAGTGTATCACGGGTATAAGGCGGCAGACTCAGCTTCCTGTGGATAAACGATTGAAAACCTAGAGGGGTCTCCCTTTATATACGCGATGGTACGGGGAGCACAAGTCCATACTAGCGCTGTCTAAGGCCAAAAGGCGAATGACAACTGGTAGGTTTAAAGACGCCGGAACACGTCTCTAGCCTAGACCTATAAATATGTTTCGTTAGATTTCAATGCTGCCTTAGGTTAATTGAGTGGATTTTAAAGTTGATCTTCAATTAGGTTTCAATTTTCAGGCCCTAACGAATGTATTGTTTCAAAAAATCCTAAATGCAGAGCTACATGCCACAGTAGACCATTTTGTTCAATGAAAACTAGCTACAGAAGAGTTGAGAGTCTTTACACAAACAAAATGATTCGGAAGACAAACAATGAGATCTCTAATGCAACTAATGAAATTGAAAACTTTTCATTCAAATCACTAATTACTAGTAAAATCAAAAAATTTCAATTTGCACTAATTCAACCAAAAGCACAAGAGATTTTTTTTTTTTTTAATTTTCAATGTTTGATAGCTAATATGCACTAAAAAAACTGAAAACAAACGGACCTACTTTAGAAACGATATTGAGAGAGCAAAAAAAAAACAAACGAATTTCACTCAATGACACAAGCAATCAGATCCAAAATTAACCAAAGTCTCTCAAAACCAAGAAAAGACTCAAAGGCTCCAATGGACCGTGTGATCTAGGCCCAAAGCAAGACCAAACGAAATTTGAATGAAGGAATGAAAAATCACGCAATAAATCGCAACAAAACAATGAACAACTACTAAGAGGATGCGGAGGAGCAATCAGAAAGTCGACTGGACAGACGAAACACCAAAATTCCTAAGGAGGGCTCGATACACAAAGCCGCTAGATGCCCTAGGGCTTAAAACGTGAAATCGATAGATAAAAGCAAACAACCAAAGGACGAAGGAAAATTCCCAGTCAAACAAGACTCCAACACACTCAGGTAGTCGGAAAATTAAGAAGAAAAGCACTGACCAGACCCAGAGAGCTCAAAACTGAGCAAACTCAAAAACCTTACAGGAGTGGCGCAACTATAAGGCTGCAACTGGCACCAGAAAGCAATTGGCACGGGCTAAACAAAAGCAACATGTGCCAATTGGCACGACTGTCAGGCTAAAAAGCGGGCCAGTCGAGTTTCTCAGCCAAAAACAAAAAATAACTACTCCAGAAGCAGATCAATGTATACTAAGCAAACCAAGAAGCAAAAATATCAAAAGAACCCAACCCAAAAGGCTCATCAAGCAAGGAAAATCATAAAATAATCAAAACGAGACAATCTAAACGAGACAGTGAAATCTAGACGATCCCCAGTGGAGTCGCCAAATTGTTGAGGAGGTAAATCCCCTCTACGGACAGAGGCGATCCCTACTAGCCCAGCAGGGGTCTAGCAACAATCACAAAATGTTACAACGCAAGTTCCTAGTTACGAATGAAAAGACCAAAGATGGAGGCCTACCTGGAATCCAATGCTATGATCTGAAGAAGAGAGCGTTCCCGTTCCTCAGCCTCGGCAGATCACGATCCTCCACGATCTCCGTGGATGGATACCTGCACATGCAAGAAACAAACAGATACAAGCATAAAATCCAGCATACGCAACTAAATATCAGTCAGAAAGGATACTACTCATATTAACATAATCGAAAATAGAGTGGAACCATAATCATAATCATTCATTAAATAACAATCGAAAGAGATTACAACCAATGTTCTGACGTCGTGGTCTCCTTCAGATGGGTCTCGAGTCGTTCACGTCTCGCAAAGCTTGCCAGGGAAAGGGCAAACCTCTTCAGAGTCTCTCGACGATAGTCTCCTTACTTGAGTCGGCCTTAAGGGAAGAAAGAGGGCTCTTACAGCACAAAGGCTCTTGGGGATTTGGAGATTCAAATATTAGGCACTTCACGACTAGCTTGCCATGGAATTGAGTAGGCTTTTATAGATGGGGAAGGAGGGAGTTGGGATCCCTATTATTGTGGGATTGGCCCTATCAACAAGGAAGGTTCCATGGGAGGTGGCAAACCACTTCCCTTCCATAGAACTCCCGCAGCCAAACCTCCCAACTCAAGATAGGCAATGGTTTCTGAGTTTGTTGAAACACAACTTCCACCATATTTATTTAAAAAACACTCCTTAAATTGGCTGGCGCGACTGCGACTCTGGGACAGAGCGCCAGTTGGCGCGGCCTCTTTGTAGGATTTTCCCCATTGGCGCGAGTGATGAACTGTCTGCCCGCGCCAATGCAAAAGGAGATGTTTTCATGATTTTTTGCAAGGAGATGTCTTTAGGGCAATTGAAGCTCATGCTTAGAGGAATGCAATGATGATGTTTTTAAGGCATGACAATGTTCACAGGTCACAAAATGGGTCCTCCATTGTGCGGGACGGGGAATGGTAGGGACGTTGACAAATTACTATGTAACAGAGAGTGATCAAGAAAGTCCTTCAAATTTTTCCAAAGAAATTTGAAGTTGTTGTTGTATCCATAGAAGAGTTCTAGGACAAAATTCAAATGCAAATTGAAGAGTTGACTGGTGCGTTGATTTCACATGAATCGAGGGTGTCAAGATATAAAGATAAAACGTTGGAGAATGCCTTCAAAACTTAACTACAATTTAATAGAGGAAGAGGTGGAGGAAGATCGAGTAATAGAGGAAGAGGCAGCAAAATAGTTGATCAAAGCCATCCGTGAGATTATTATGAGCATGAAGAGAAATTTGAGAAATGTCCTCTTAATTTAAGGGGGAGTAACAATAGAACGTGGCATCGAGGAAATCAAAGGTATGATATGTCTAAAGTTCAATGTTAGTATTGCAAGAGATATGGTCATTTTGCTACTAAGTGTTTGAAGAGGCAGGCAGATGTTGGTAAGCAATCTGCACACATCTCAAAATAATTTGAAGTTAATAATAAGTTAGTGTTTTTGACTTGTAATGTAACTCAACACTGTTCAGATAATATTTGGTTTTTATATAGTGGCTAAAAAAATCACATGACGGGAAACAAAGATTAGTTTTCCAATCTAGACACCACTATTCAGTCTAAATTCAAGTTGGGTAACGATAATAAGGTATGCGTCATAGGTAAAGGAGAAATTGGTGTTTATACTAGAAATGGTGAGAGAAGAACAATTGATGATGTGTATTGTGTACCTAGCTTAAAATGCAATTTGTTGAGCTTTGGACAATTCATAGAGAAAAAGTAGAGTGTTCTTTAAGAATAATTTGTGTACTATCATTGACAAATATCCAAGAAATCAATTGATAGCAAGAGTAGAAATGAAAAAGAATAGGATGTTTCTGCTTATAATGAGAAATGAGTTGTCTCCCTCCTTGAATGCTTATAAAAATAAGAATTTCAATGAATCGTGGTTATGGAATTTAATTTATGGTCATTTATATTTTGGTGGTCTATATTTTTATAGAAGAAACAAATGGTGAAAGGGTTACCCAGTATTCAACATCCAACGAGCTCGTGTGAAAGTTGTATACTTGCAAAGCATCATAGACATAAATTTGTTTCTGGAGTTTCATACAGGGTGAGAGCTCCATTGGAGATTGTTCACATATATTTGTGTGGACAGGTGCAAACTCCTTATTTAGCTGGTAATGTTTACTTTTTAACTTTTAGTGATGACTAGAGTCGAAAATCATGGATTTATCTTCCGAAACAGAAATCTAAAGACTTTTTTTTATTTAAAAGATTTAAAGCTATGGTTGAATAGGAAAGTGGAAAGCATATTAAAATTTTGAGATGAGATAGAGGTGGTCAATATATGCTAACAAATTTTATTGAGCTGTGTCAATCGCATGGAATCAAGAGGAAATTTACTGTATGTTATACTCAGAAAAATGGAATAGCTGAAAGGAAAAATCGAACTATTATGGATATGGCTCGAATTATGTTGAAGGAAAAAAATCTACCAAATGAATATTGGGGAGAAGCAATAGCTTGTGTTGCTTATATCCTTAACAGAAGTTTGACGAAGAACGTGAAGGATCGAGTTCCCGAAGAAGCATGGAATGGTAAGAGTTGTCATATATCTCATTTAAGATTTTTTGGTTGTGTTGCTTATCCACATGTTCCTAAAGAATTGAGAAAAAATTTAGATGATAGAAGTGAGAAATGTATCTTCATTGGATATAGTGAGGAATCTAAAACATATAAACTCTATAATCCCATCACCAAGAAATATATTATTAGTAGAGATGTTGAATTCAAGGAAGAAGAAGCTTGGGATGGAAGCATAGATAAATCTGTTGCAGAGGGAGTTGTATTATCTCATGGAGATGATAATGAAGATGAGAAAGAGGTACAAGGTGGACAGTCGATTCCATATACACCTGTTGCAAGCACTTCAACAAGCCAATCACCAAGATTCAGTCAATTACAATGTAGAACACCAAGAAATCAGGAACATGGTGAACCATCAGGTTATGGTGGACAACAAAGAACAGAGTCGGAGGTGAGTAATGAATCTAATCCTATAATGGCTATATTAAAAGATAGAATTAAAGGTCAGAAAACTAGAAGTTTAAAAGAATTGTATGAGCAGAACGATGAAATAGATCAATATTCTAATTTTGCATTACCTTCATATGACCCAGTAAATTTTGATGAAGCCATGAAAGAAAAAGTTTGGATAAAAGCTATGGATGAAGAAATTGATGATATAGAAAGAAATAATACTTGGGAACTTGTAGATTTGCCTGAAGGTAAGAATAGTATAAGTGTTAAATGGCTTTACAAAACTAAAGTGAATGATGAATGTGAAATTGAAAAACATAAAGCAATACTTGTAGCTCAGGGGTTTAGTCAGCAACCTAGTATTGATTATAATGAAACTTTTGCACCTGTAGCTAGACTTGACACAACAAGAATGGTATTAACTATTGCTTCACAAAAAAAAATGAAAAATATATCAAATGGATGTTAAGTCTACATTTTTAAATGGTTTTTTGGAAGAAGAGGTTTATGTGGAACAACCTCCTAGATATGAAATTGATGGTAAAGAAGATAAAGTTTACAAATTAAATAAAGTATTATATGGATTGAAACAAGCACCTTGAGTGTGGTACTCTAGAATTGATAAATATCTGAATAATAATGGATCCATTAGGAGTCCAAGTGAGCCAACTTTGTATACAAAGTAAACAAGGAAGGTAAATTTTTTATTGTGTGCCTGTATGTTGATGATTTGATTTTCACTGGAGATCTCTCGGTAGATGATTTTAAGACGTGCATGAAAACATAATTTGATATGACTGATTTAGTCCTAATGAAATTTTTTCTTGGTATTTAAGTAACTCAATCTGAAAATGGTATTTTCATTTGTCAATCTAAGTATGCAAAGGATATATTGAAAAGGTTCTGGATGGAAAATTGTAAGCGAGTTGTAACCCCAATTGCAATTGGTACAAAACTCAGTAAGGATGATCAAGGCTCAAATATTGATCCAACCTTGTATAAGAAATTGGTTGGAAGTCTTATGTATTTTACTGCAACAAGGCGTGATGTAATGTTAGCTGTAAGTTTCATTTCTAGATTCATGGAGTCTCCGAAGAGTACCCACTGGCTAGATGCAAAAAGGATTTTAAGATATGTTGCTGGAACAAGAAACTATGGTATATTGTATGCATCTGATTCAGATTTTAAACTAATTGGATATAGAGACGGTGAATTTGCCGGTAATATTGATGACAGGAAGAGCACATTTGGATATGTGTTTAGTTTTGGTTCAAGTGCAGTTTCATGGGCATCAGTGAAGCAATCCATTGTGACTCTATCATCAACTAAAGCAGAGTATGTTGTAGCGACGACAACTACATGTCAAACTGTGTAGATGAGAAGAATTTTGATTGAGTTGTTACATGAACATAAAGAACCAACTTAGATTTTCTGTGATAACAAATATGCTATTGCATTATCAAGAAATAATGTTTTCCATAAGAAGAGTAAACGTATTGATACGAGGTTTCATTTCATTCGAGAACTAGTAAGAAATAATGAAACATGTATGGAGTTTTGTAGATCAGAAGACCAATTTGTAGACATATTTACAAAACCCTTGGTAAAAGATTGTTTGAAACTTGCATGGAAAACATAGGAGTATGTATGATGTAACAACATTTTGATGTAATAGAAAAGTTTTGTTCTTTTGTTTTTGTGAAATAATTAAGGAGGAGAATGTCAGCATAATTATTTCACCACGAGCGCCGCCTACACCGCCTCACCACCATGAATTTTCAAAACGTTAAATAGTCACCATTGTTTGCAGAGGTGAGAGGAAAAACACCGCCTTAGAAAAAATATTTGAATTATTCTAATCGACACAGATTTTGTATAAATACTGATGCTCAGCAAGAGACATGCATCACCATTTTCTGTTTGAAATTTCTTTATGTAAATAAGCAGTTGTAGCTGTGTTATGGTGTTGTTTTTCGATTTGCTTTTACCTTCATCTGTTCTATGTTTCTTTCATTTTATTGAATACCCTCTACAAGTTTGTTGCCAAAAATGCCAGATTAAATCTTCAGGTGTTGTTCGTCGATTTGTTTTTACTTTCATCTGTTCTATGTTTCTTTCATTTTATTGAATACCCTCTACAAGTTTGTAGCCAAAAAGGCCAGATTAAATCTTATGGAATCTAGAATGCCCCGTCCACCCAATTGTACTGGCCTAAAGATCACGAATAACTTGATAAGATGAATATTTTAGTGTTACTAGAACCAAACCAAAGAAATTTTGAAATGAGAGCATCAATCTAGTAGATGATTGCCTACAAGATGTGAAAAATGTACATCCAAAAAACTAGAACACCTTGTAAAACAACCTTAATCATTATGACTCGACAGCTGAGAGAAAGCCACTTATGGTCCCAATAGTGAAGCCACTTATCAAATTTTGTTAGCAACCAATCCCAATCTTTATTTTTGTGTTTTTTTGGCTTTAAAAAACTACCTTAAAAAAAACAACCTAAGTACTTAAAGCTGAAATGCAGTGGATGGACGCTCGAAGCTATATTTGGATCTGCTCGGAGTCAGTCTTGTTTGTGATTATCTCTGATTTATTGTTGTTGTATAGACCGGAGGCTTTACCAAAATGGTCAAAAACCTCCATTCGCCTAAGTTTGCCTCCCCTCACAAAGGACATCATCCACAAATAATATATGAGACATAGTGCAGTTTTTGGCAGTGTTACAACCCACAGTTAAACCAGCCTATGTTTAAATTTTATACCTCTTCTGAAAGCATCCTAACTAGAATTAAGAACAAAGGAGAGAACACACAGCCTTGACGAAGTATCTTGAAGAGGGTTCACTGCTGATAAGAACAACCATTGAAACAGAGGAACCATTCAGTCTTGAGAGAAAAACACAAGTAAATTGGATTTTTACAATCGACCACATGCAACGATAAGGTAATGGACCCAAAATGTGTCAATTTTCAAGGTTAATAAATTCATTTAATCTAACATGTGCTTGATCGTGAAATACAGTTTGACACAACATGTCTCAGATTGCGACGTCAAGAAATTCATTTAATATAACGTATTCTTGACCGTTAACCACTGTTGTCCAAACAGTGAGACATAAATGTTAATAAATGTGTTTAATCTAATAGTGTCTAACCCTTTAATATATTTTGACAAGAGATTTTTTTTAGATATAGTTGTAGGTGCAATTTCGTATGAAAATGTAAAGTTCAGAAAATCTATTCCAAAATTGTCTTGTAATGAGGTTTTTATTCGTAATTTTCAAGGTAAGGTAAGTGTATTTAATAAAATTGGTTAATATTATATTATTAATAGTGAAAAAATTATTATAATTTAGTTGTCAAATTAGTACCGAGGACAGTTATGTCTGACTGTTACTTGTTAATGTAGGTTTATTTGTCAACTTTCTTTGATGAAAACAATGCTATCTGGAATGACCTCGCCAATTATCTATTTTAGTGCTATCATATGTCTGTGAGTCTGTTGAAGCCCTGAAAATCGGGTCTACAACAAGGGGGATACCCACCCGTTCCGGACCTTGGTTGGCAGGTCCTTTTCCGTTTGGTATAGTGGGTCCGACTGGGGATAATGGGACTAGTTTCCCAATATGTGTGTGTGTGTTGAGAATTGATATTTCCTTTTTAAAAGTTCCTAAGTGAAATGCTTTTATTCTAATTCTAATCTATAACATGCAATTGTATTCTAATAAATAGAAATATATAATTATAAACTAACCCGGGATGTAATCTTTCCATTATGCGATCTAAAATGATTTTAAATAACAATTGCTAATAAAGATCATTCAACTGTTATAAGAAAAGAATTCAATAGAGATAAACCACTTCGTATAAAAAGTTAGACGAAATAGTTGTGAAAAACATATTGCATAATGAGCTACTCATATATTAAGCATAAAAAAATAGCTATCACCATACAAAAGTGCCAAATAATAACTCAAGCATTCAAGCATTAATACATAAACAATTGAACATAAATATCACTTTAACACAGAGGCAAAAATAGTTAAGAGATAAAAGTACCATTTATAACTAGTTCTACTCATGAGCTTCAAGAAATAATGACTTATCTCTTCTTAATCCAACATCCACTAAGAGTACAAAAGTGCAACATCAGTAGTAGATATTAAACGCATATATCAATAAATCTTGTTCCATTCATTCATCAAAACCTCCTCGGAGGGTGCAAAAGTGCATGTTTTGAGGACAAGTTTTTGAAAAATTTCAGGACCCTTCTCTAAATGCATGAGAAGGGTTTAAATACTACTAACTAAATCTAAAAATAATTTATTACAAAAATTTAGGATACAGTTTAAATGACCGTCCTCTTTTTAGGCAAAAATAAAGCAAAATTAATACTAAATCTAAAATTAAAACTAACAACTAACTACTTGTGAATCTGTTCTTTGAAATTGCAAGTGTTCAACATTTGTTTGAGAAGAGTTGGCTAGTCGACTTCTGACTTTAATTGTCCTATGAAAATGGAATCGGCAAGAGATGGCGCCATCTTCTCGGCAGAATTGATGATAAATTTGAGAGTCATGCACTGGCTGTGTGGTTTTACCAAACACGCCTAGTAAGAATCCCAATTCAACTTAGTTAACCTTTTAATCGATTTTTCCTTTTCTTGAACCTTCTATCTCCAGTCTGTCTGCAGTTGCTGTGCTTTTGGTAGATACCCTGGAGTAGTTTCTGAGATCAAATTTTCCTTGTGAAAATTTTCATTTATGCAATCAATAAAATTATTTGCTGCTGTGGCTACTTCTTTTGCCGCTTGCTCTGATTTCTTGATTTGTGCATCCCAATTATTAAAGAGCATTTCTTTGTGATTGTCATTGATTATTAGTGCATATGCTCTTTTCCCCTCCTCTGTTTCTTGCCAAGCCAAATAGTCAGTAACTATTTTATCAGTTAAGTCATAATCATGTTGTAAGTCTACGAAATGATTAGTGATTTTATCACTTTCTTCACAATAAGAGTTCCACTGTAATATTCTTTGGAATAATATTTTCTATTGCTACAGTAGTTGATCCTTTAAGGAAATGGATTCTGTGATGAATTCTGTAAGCTTCGGATCATCCTTGTACATCTCTTACATAACCTGTAGCTGTTTTTCATTTTCAGTCAAACTGCTCTAGTATCCTCTCTCCATTTTTTGGAAGTCCTGCTATAATTTTTCAAGTTGTTTCTGTGCTTCATTGTTGGCGTTGGCTTGTTATAGTTGTTGTTGCAAAACCTGTACTTGATCTTCTTTCTCATTCAGTAATTGTCGTACCTCAAATGCGTTATCAATGGCTGCAGAGGCATATGCTCCTGTGATCTGAGATAATTTGGTGAGATTTTCAGTTCGATCAATGGTAGGATCTTGCCATAGGATGTCTAATTGTTCTGCATCATGAGAGAGCACATTTTCCAATTTTCTTTTCTTCCTTTGTCTTCTTACCACTGCCTTGTGTTGTGGACTATAAAATACATCAAGAGGAGGAATTTCCTCTATTTTGAGCATAATTTCAGAGGATGGGGTAATGGGAATATGTTCCATTTCTAAGACATTTCTAGTTATTCCTGTGATTATATCTTTTGTTGTCTGTACATTACTCACAGGTGTCTGTGTGTTCTGTCCTTAAATATTTATTAAATCATTGAATGTCTCCCATTCTTTATCTAACTTAGTTCTGACTGATGATTTCTGTACAATGAGAGGGGGAAGATTTAGCTGAGGAGAGGTTGAAACCTGTTGCTGTGAGAGCTCCTTTGACTGGGCAGTATCCCTTACTGACCCTTCACTTTTATTATGGTCATTGTAAGACCTCTTAGAGTGTTCAGACGTTTCTCTCCTAGACTTGGATTTAGATATGTTTGTACCTGAACTTCCACTAAGACTAATACTGGGAGTTGGTTCCCTTACGGATTCCAGGCGTAATTTATCCAAAGGGATAGTAGTTAACCTCCTTTCCCTGTATATCTTGAACTCTTAAAATTCTGTTGGAGGAAACTGTATTTGGGCTGAATGTAGAATCTCTTTAAATGTGCCTTTTTCTTGGAACTTACCATAAAAAATATAATCTTCTTTAGAAAACACTCTTATTTTGACTGCAGTAGTGAAATTTCTAACAATATTATAGGGGTCGAACGGTCTTCTTGGAAACTTGAACAAACATAAACATGTAATGTTGTTTACTTCTTTGAATGCATGGCCTACATCAAATAATTAAAAGGCTCCACAGGCCACAGGAAATTGTGGCCAGATAGCCTTCTTTTTTTCCTTCAAATCTTTAGTCAAACCTCCTTCTCCGCAGGCTTGATAAGCAATTTCTCGTGCCATGAGTTTATCAGGAACATACAAAGGTAAAACATGAGGGGAAGCAAAACTTCCAAAAACCCTGACATATGTAAACAATTCTTCTCCAGACCATCTCGCAACAGGCAGTATGTCTACCTCTGCTTCAGGAGAAAACCTAGGAGCATCTTTATCATACAACATTTTGTACAAGGGCAACATGACTCCATGACATATCTTGTAAAAATAGAGAATGAGCTTGGAATCCCACAATTATTTGTGATAAATATGAATGGGTAAGGGGTCTTGAATCGTCCATTTCCAACCCATTAAAGGAAACTTGGAAACATAACAGATTGAATCCATCACATAAGTAGATAAGTAAAAAGGGGGATAAATTCTCTGATAAACAGTTTTTTTAGACAGATAATTCAAAATGGCCGTGGCTAAGTTGTCAGATAATATCTTAGCCCAATCCATAAACAGTAGCATTAACAGCGGCATTCAATAATGGTAGCCATTCAGATGAAAACTTATTAATGTCTAGCTGTCCAAAAATCCTACAGAGCATAGCAGCAGCAAAGCAATATGGAGAAGTGAGAGAACCAGTACTATACATACCATGTTTATAATTTTTTAATGGTTCGTCTCTCCTTGACCAGTCCTTGGTGCATTCTGCCAGGTTTTCATTTTCTTTAGCAAACTTCTGCATGAACTATTTGTTATAAGTCGCCTGTGGCTCCGGAAAATGATACATGAGTCACAAATCTTGTGGAGTAAATGAGCAGATGAGTTCTTGACCTTGAGTCTTAAACTGTCTGTTTGTAATATCAGTGTTGTCTAGTACCCATTCAACCATATCTGTGTATGGAAGAATTTTGGGCCTTGCCGCTATCCGGTGCAAGAATGAGAAAGCTCGCTCTATAATGGATGCATCAAAAGACCCATGTGAGCCTGCAGTAGCTATAACCTCCATTACTTTGGGGTTCTCTTCCTCAAGTAGATTATACATGCCTTCCCAAGTAGTAATACCAACATCTTTGTTACAGGCAGTGTCTGTATACAAGGGTGTCATTTCTTTGTCTTCAGAATTCAGAGTCTTGTCTTTCTTTCCCATAATACCCTGAATATTGCTTTGTATATTTATCTGTTCTTCACTCCTGCAGTTTACGAATTAAGTGAGAATAATGATAAGAAAAAGGTGACAGGAAAGTTTTAAATGCTGAAGACGTATAAAATATACCACCTTACGTGAAATAGCTCTTCGATCAGAATGAAACCATATTTCATTAATGATTGACAACCAATTCATTGATTAACATTAAAGCACATAACCAGGTCTTGGTTTATGGAAGGATTTTTTTCGTATAATGAGCCTTAAATATCTGCGATAAGGCGATCTGCAATTTTCTTCGTAATATTGCAAAATCACAATATCGCAGATCGCAATCTCGTAAAATTGCAATATATCAATACCGCAATATCTCAATATCGCAAAATAGTTGGATCACAGCAAATGAAAAATCTCCGTTAATGTGTTTTTCTGCGAAATGAAATTTGCGATATATTCCATCGCATATCGGTGGTTTTGAGATTTGCAGCGTAACATATGACATTTGAAGCATGCGATGCGATTAATGTTCTTTTAATGCGTAGTTTCGTATTGTGATCTCGCAATCTTAGAATTCCGCTTGTAAGGAGGTATTCATTACCTTTTTGCGATGTGACATTTCTTTAAAGAATGATTTTATTCAATCCTATCATAAAACTTAAGTTTTTAGATTTTTCAAGGGATATTCTCTTAATTTTATGATAGTAAGTTTTATTGAAAAAGGAAATACAAGCACTAATCGATTTTTTAAATTTTTTGACTGAGGGTCCCCATTTATTTAGTATTAGTGATAATACTAAATAAAAAGGGGGGTTGTTGCTAGCCACAACAATTGGCGATTCACTTGGAAGAACCAATTATCTCTGCTTTTCTTTTGAATTTTCTAAACTTTCAAAATAGAAAATTTTTCAGAAAATCAAACTTTATTATAGAAAGACAAAGTACATTATGCTTTTATCTATCAATGATATTTCATTTCTTCTATATTCAACTTTGACTGTTTACTTCCTCAAGCTAGTCCTTGTATCTACATCAGTCATTACTTAGTTTATAAAGATAAAAACAAAGGCTTATCTGTAAATCAGTTTTAAATATGCTCATTTGTCGTAGGTAGAGCCTCTGCTGCCAGTAGGCGTTTATAGCCTCGACAGGGTTACCTGTTACCCAGCAATGATCCTGTATCCTACTTAGAGAAATATACAATTTTCAAAGAGAAATCCATATCCACACTTACTATTTTTATTTTCTTTTTTATCCTTAAAGAACAATTTCTTGGTTTGGTAGCCAATTTATGACAGTGCCATTCACTTGATTTTTAAATTTGCTGAACAAGATGGCTCGTGATGAGACCCCTTGTCTTTTGATTGCAAAAATCTTGCGTCATTGCCCTATTGTGGTATGCAGTATTGGCAAAGTCAACAAGCTATAATATCTATGATCATGATAAGTCGGCTCGTGATGAGACCTCTTACTCTTTAAGTTAAAGTGTATTATTGGATTATTCCCTGAACATTATAATTTCCTAGGTAGGGATGAAGTCATTGTTTCCTTAAGATAGTTATGGACAACAATGGTAGAGTTTTTTGGAAAGAAATTTTCTGCAAAGAATATTCATTTTTTTATTGATACTTTTCATTAGACTGATATAAAACAATTTCCCACTAAAGGTTGTTTTTTTATCAAAATTTACAAGGTTGAAACTAGTATCATTTCTAGGCCTAAAGCCTTTAACTGTATCTTTCAATAATAATGATCAATTTTCTAGAAGAATTCTATTTATACAAGTGAAGAAACAAAATCTAAAAGAGAATTTGTATCTTTTTCGTGAATTCCAAATGTAACCATTTACAACTGGTTTTATTATGAAAATAAAGAAAACTATTATACAAAATAGAAGAATGATCTCCTATGGAAAATATTTTTTGAGGATCTGTCCATTAACAGGTAAAGACTCTCTTTTTCCTGTTAAATCCTGTAACATAAAAGTAGATGGACCTATGAATTTTGAGATTTGGAAAGGGCCAAGCCACATTCGTTGAAATTTCATATGTTTCCCTTTTTCCTCATGAGCCTTGTCTCATTTTAAAAATAGATCTCCGATCTGAAACTCCTTTCTCGATATCATGTTTGAATCAAAAGAAGCTTTCACTAATTCTTGGTGATGAGCATGAGTTATTTTGGCCTTTTATCATTGTTCTTTTAGCTTTATTATTTTCAGCTCTCTTAGTTGTAAAGAAGAAGTTGGTACTTCATCAATATATTGAACTAAGGCCAAAGAAAGAATTGCTAGATGAGTTGGAAGAACCACTTCTTTCCCATAAACTAAATTAAAGTGAGAAGTGCCAATGGAGGCTTTCTGCGTTATTTGATCTACCCATAAAGCATATATTAAAGACTTATGCCAATTTTTATGATTTTGATCAATGGTTCGCTTAATGATTCTGATTAAGATTTTATTTGTAGATTCAGCTAACCCATTTCCCTGTGGGTAATAATTGGCAGAGTATTTAAGTTTGAAACCTCTTTTGAGTGAAAATTCAGTCATAGCATTACCAGAAAAATACGATGCTTTATCAAACATTAAAGCAGAAGGTAAACCAAACCTGGTGATTATGAACTGATCTATGAACTCGATGATATGCTCGTCATTGGCCGTCTTGAGAGGAACTGCTTCTACCCATTTAGTAAAATAATCAGTTGCTATAAGGATATACCTATGCTATTTAGAAGAGTGAGGAACGATCTCACCTATTATGTCCAATCTCCATTGATCAAAAGGCTGGTCAATGTTGACTGGTTGCAGCGACAATGATGGTTTCTTTTGTCTCCCAGCAGAGGTTTGACAAACTTGACATTTCCTTACGTAGCTATGTGAGTCTTTGAATAGTTTGGGCTAGTAATAGCCTGCGCGGAGGATTTTATGTGCAGTAGCATCTCCAGCATAATGTCCACCTGCTGGCCCATCATGAAGTTTCTGCAAGACTTTTTCAGCTTCAGATTTCTCAAGACATCTAAGGAGAATAGAATCATAATTCATTCTAAAAAGAACATCATTCACGAGCTGATGTTGTTTAGATTTTAACCTTAGAGCTCTTTTCTTGGTGTAATCGAGATTTGCAGGAGCATATCCATTCTTTAGATAAAATATGATATCAGCATATAATGATTCAAAATCGTTTAGGCTTACCTCATACATTTTTATTTCTGCAGATGGCTTTTCAGAAATAAGAGATGCTCTAGCTAGTATTTTTTAGAAGCCTTAACCTCTTACAATACTTGCTGGTTTGATTTCTACATCATATTCTTGTAAGGCAGTAATCCAATTGGCTCTTTTCTCACCCACATCTTTCTGTATTAGGAGATTTCTTACCACTGGAAATGGTACTATGATTTTTGTATGGGTTTTAAGTAAAAAGGGTCTGAAATATTTAATTTCTTTGAAAACAACATAAGCTTGTTTCTCTACATCTAAATAATTCAACTCAACCCCTTGTAAATTTGAACTGAAAAAAGAAATTGGGGCTTCTGCCTTGTCTTGATTTGCTTGAGTGAGTATTGTAGCATATGATTTATCAGAGGCAAATGTATATAAAATAAAAGGATCGGAAAAATTTGGAGTTGCTAAAGATGGAGCATTAACAATTGCTTGTTTGATTAGATTGAATGCCTCATATTCGTCTTGGCCCCATTTGAAGTTTGAATTCTTTTTAATCATTGCTTGTAAAGGAGATACAATTCTTGAAAAATCTAGCACAAATATCTTTACAAAATTAATCTAACCAAGAAAATATTGCATAGCTTTCTTATTCTGGGGTAGGGGTATTTCAGAAATCTCCTTGATTCTGTCAGGATCAATATGAATTCCAGATTTTGACACTATGAATCTAAGAAGTTTTCCTTCACTTAATGCGAAAAAGGATTTTTTGGGTTAAGTGAAATTCCATACCTTTGACAATGTTGGAAGATCTGTTTTAAATATCTAAGATGATTGCCTCGTTTCTTGGAATATACAGTTATATCATCCAAGTAAATTACCACTGATTTGTTAACTAGTCCCTTGAATGCGATGTCCATGGCTCTTTGAAATGTGGCACCAGCATTGATCAGACCAAAAGGCATCTTTTGATATGCATAAGTTCCCCATTTGGTTTTGAATGTGGTTTTCAATTGATCATCAGGATGGACCAACACTTGGTTGTAACCAGAGAAACCATCTAAGAAGGAAAGTAATTCTGATCTCGCAACTGCCTGCAATATTTGCTCCATAGGAGGCAAAGGAAAATTATCTTTTTGGCAGGCTTTGTTAAGATTTCGAAAGTCAATGCAAATTCTAATGTCTCCGTTCTTCTTTCTAACGAGAACCATATTGGAAACCCATTTAGAATGTAGAACAGGAAAAATAATCTTGGCTTTCAATAACTTATTGAGTTCAGATTTGATCTGGTTTTCTAGATTGGGATGGATCTTTCTCATCTTTTGTTGGACAGGTTTTTCATCGTTTATCATTGGGATAGTATATTGGATGATAGAAGTGTCATAAGTTTTGAGTTCATCATAGTTCCAAGAAAAGACACTTTTGTATTGTTTCAAAAGACGAACATATGCTAATTTTTCTTCAGGAGATAGACCAAGGCCTAGGTTGATATTCTATGGTTTGGCATCAGTTCCTAGATTTACTAATTCATAATTCAAAGTTGAACTTTGCAGTTTTGAATCGGTAGATATTTTGAATCGATCTTTCAAATCATAAAGGTCTTCTAACCTGACTACTCACTTTGGCATATCATTATTAGTGCTATCTTGTTGGAATTGTCTGTCATGTTGTTCTTCATCAATTATCTGATTGGTGTAAGATCCTTCAGATGTGAGGAAACTTAAAATATCAGGATCATCTTTGAAAATCCTCCAATTGGTAATGTTATCAAGAATTGAGGGTCTAAAGATTAATTCGATTGAAAATCGATCAGGGCTATAGTCCTCTACAGGAATAAGCTTGGAAGCTATGTTAGCTAGAAGGTCTGCACTAGCATTCTGGAGTCTGGGAATTGATGAAATATTAAATGTTATAAAGTGTTTAGTCAGATCTTGAACTAGCGATTGATAATGCTTTAAAAGACCTAATAAAAAATGTATAGCATTGCGTACTTGTCTGATTACAATTTCAGGATCTCCAAAAACTTGTAGATATTTGATATCTAATTCGATTGGTTTATATAATCCTTGGACTAAAGCTTCGTATTCTGTAGTATTATTAGTGCAATCGAACTCAAGTTTGCAAGTTAGCATAATTTTGTTTCCCTCTGGAATAATCAACACGCATCCTGCTCCTGCTCCTTCATTAGACTTAGAACCATCAAAAAATAACTTCCAAAATAAAGATTTATTTACAGGAGTATCTATGAAATTAATACATATAGAACTATCTGTTTGAGAAAAAATTTCTATTTGAGATAAAACAAAATGTTCTAAGTAAGGTGAAGTATGAGCATTAAAATTTCCTAAGAAAGAATCAACTGAATAATTGCCAATAATGTTATTGCTGTATGCTATTTTCTCCTTCCAGTTCTATTACTATGTATTTCTGATGTTTTTCTCTTTCAACTTTTATTTGATTTGGTTTACCATTGTAAGGAAGCCACATGTGCGACCAATCAGTTGCAAAGTATCCATGAATTTTTTCTGACCAATCTCTGCTAAGAATTAAGCCATAAAATTCTGGAATATCTGCAACTAAAATGTCAATAACTTGACATACCTTTGGATTGGATGAAAATCTTATGGTAACCTAATTTAATTCGCCGACCACTTCAACTTGCGATCGATCTAGTTGAACTATGCGGACAACAGATTTTTGTGGTTGAATGTTCAATTTTGCACATATTGATTTTGGTAAAATATTAGATGAAGCTCCAGAATCCACTAAACAATTATGCAAATTTTTATTGAAAACTTCATAAGTAAGAAGAAATGAAGGAGTATGAGATCTCGACCTTCCTCCAATTAAAGCAATATTTTCTAGATCAACTTTACTAATCATATTAGTTGGAGGTCTTCCCATCTCATGGGAAGCTTGGGAAATTACAGGTGCAGGAAAAGGTTTTTCTGGTATAGCATGTAATTCTTTCAAAAGTACCTTTTGTTGGTGTTTTAACTTGCTCAATTCATAAAAAGTGATGTTAGCCCTAGTCTTCTTCATGTCTTCTATGATATTATACTCCATTTCATCCGAAATGATCAACATTTTTGATGGAGTTGATGAATCTGTTTGGACTGGGCTGGTTTGAATTGCTTTAGATGTTGTTTTCTTGGCTGCAACTTTATCCTTAGTCATTGAGCTTGCACTCTTTAGCTTAGGAGTAGGTTGAGGAGGATCAAGTTTATTTCTACTTCGAGTGCTAACCGGAGATGCCTCTTGATCTTCTTCATCTGGGAGGATGAAATCCCACATACCTTGTACCTCTACAACTTCTTCTTCATCGGTAGTTTCTTCAGTAGAAATCTCCTCTTCTTCTTCTTCTAATTCAAAATTTGTAATAGCATTTGGTGGCTTTGAATCAGTTGAAGGGTTTCTTCTATAAGGCTTGAATGACTTTTTAGAAGATGTTTTTGCCACTTGTTTCTTAATGTCAACCATTTCATTGCACATGTTATTCAGAACTTTCTGCAATCCTTCTAAATCGAATGGATATTTCGATTTTTTTTTCTTGGGGTCTTCCTTAAAAGTAACCTTCTTGGATTTTCGTTCCTCTATAGCATTTTTCTTTTCTAGAGCAATGATACGTTTCTCTAATGATATTTCTTCCTTCATATTGTCAGCTAAAGTTGTTTTGTTAGCCCTATCAATGAAGATTGCTATATTTGATGGTAAAGCAGAGATGTACCATTCACTTTGCACTTCTTCGCTAGGCTTGGAAGCAGTAGGAATTTTATTTAACAGTTTATTGAAACGTGAATTAAAATCCTTGATAGGTTCTTTTGACTCAGCTCGAAGATTGGACAGGTCATTGATCAGTGTCGCTGTAGACCGGTCATCACCGAACTTAGTAAAAAATTGATCTTGGAAGATATCCCAACTAGTAATAGATCTAGACGGTAATGAGAAATACCATGATCCGGCTGCTCCTTGTAGAGTATAGGGAAAAAGTCGGACGACAACATCTTCATTAGTAACTCCATTGAGATTTATGGAAATCAAAAAGTTATTTATATGCTCTTCTGCTAGCATGCCTGCTTCAGGATTAAACTTAGGCAACCATTTTTCAGGATGGGCTGGTATTTGACTCAAGGGTGCAGGCATTAAGACTACCCCTGATTTATTCCATGGAGATTGGGCCATCGCTGAACTAATAACAGAAGAAAGTGCAGAAGATGATCCCTGCGGTTGGGAAGATGAGGATATTACGATTCCAGATGTTTGAGAAGGAGATGTAGAAGTTCCAGTGGACTGAAGGACAATAGTTTGAAGTGGAGGGGTGGATGGTTGACTTCATAGTGAAGAGGTTGAGATGGATGATGATGATGAAAGAGTCTCGCTATCAGACCCTTCAGGTGACTTCCTTGCTCTCTTCCTTGTAGGTAGAGGTAACTCAATTGGCTGAATGCCAAGCTTTTCGCTCTGTAATCTGGTAAGAGGATGAGCATGATTATATTTCAAAGTTACACTGCCTTGAGATTTATCAGATCTTTGAGGTGATATTGAAAATCGCTGAAGTTTATGGATCAAAGATTCAACTTTAGGAGGTTCAATAGTAGATTCTTCTGAAAATTCAGGGTTTGTGGTAGTGTTTGTTGTTCTTTCGACTGCTGGCTCTAGATTTAAAGATTCTAAGTGCGATGGAGAAGTCGGGGGAGATGGTGAGGGAAATTTACTCTCAGAATGGTATTTAGATTTTGACTTACTTTCCATTCATAGTTCAAGGCCCTCCTTCTAGCGCCAAATATTTTGAAGCCCCGAAAATCGGGTCTACAACAAGGGGGATACCCACCCGGTCTGAACCTTGGTTGGCAGCTCCTTTTCCGTTTGGTATAGTGGGTCCGACTGGGGATAATGGGACCAGTTTCCCAATATGTGTGTGTGTGTTGAGAATTGATAATTCCTTTTTAAAAGTTACTAAGTGAAATGCTTTTATTCTAATTCTATTCTATAACATGCAATTTTATTCTAATAAATAGAAATATCTAATTCTAAACTAACCCAGGATGTAATCTTTCCGTTATGTGATCTAAAATGATTTCAAATAACAATTGGTAATAAAGATCATTCAACTGTTATAAGAAAAGAATTCAATAGAGATAAACCACTTCGTATAAAAAGTTAGACGAAATAGTTGTGAAAAACATCTCGCATAATGAGCTACTCATATATTAAGCACAAACAAATAGCTCTCACCGTACAAAAGTGCCAAATGATAACTCAAGCATTCAAGCATTAATACATAAACAACTGAACATAAATATCACTTTAACACAGAGGCATAAATAGTTAAGAGATAAAATTACCATTTATAACTAGTTCTACTCATGAGATTCAAGCAATAATGACTTATCTCTTCTTAATCCAACATCCACTAAGAGTACAAAAGTGCAACATTAGTAGTCGATATTAAATGCAGATATCAATAAATCCTGTTCCATTCATTCCTCAAAACCTCCTCGGAGGGTGCAAAAGTGCATGTTCTGAGGACAAGTTTTTGAAAAATTTCAGGACCCTTCTCTAAATTCATGAGAAGGGTTTAAATACTACTAACTAAATCTAAAAATAATTTATTACAAAAATGTAGGATACGGTTTAAATGACCGTCCTCTTTTTAGGAAAAAATAAAGAAAAATTAATACTAAATCTAAAATTAAAACTAACAACTAACTACTTGTGAATCCGTTCTTTGAAATTGCAAGTGTTCAGCATTTGTTTGAGAAGAGTTGGCTGGCCGACTTCTAAATTTAATTGTCCCGTGAAAACGAAATCGGCAAGAGCTGGCACCATCTTCTCGGCAGAATTGATAATACATTTGAGAGTCATGCACTAGCTGTGTGGTTTTACCAAACACGCCTAGTAAGAATCCCAATTCAACTTAGTTAACCTTTTAATCGATTCTGCCTTTTCTTGAGCCTTCTATATCCAGTATGTCTGCAGTTGTTGTGCTTTCGGTAGATACCCTGGAGTAGTTTCTGAGATCAAATTTGCCTTGAGCAAATTTTCATTTATGCAATCAATAATATTATTTGCTTTTGTCGCTGCTTCTTCTGCCGCTTGCTCTGCTTTCTTGATTTGTGCATCCCAATTATTAAAGAGCATTTCTTTATGATTGTCATTGATTATTGGTGCATCTGCTCTTTTCCCCTCCTCTGTTTCTTGCCAAGCCAAATAGTCAGTAACTCTTTTATCAGTTAAATTATAATCATGTCATAAGTCTACAACATGATTAGTGATTTTATCACTTTCTTCACAATAAGAGTTCCACTGTAATATTCTTTGGCATAATATTTCCTGTTACTGCAGTAGTTGATCATTTAAGGAAATGGATTCTGTGATGAATTCTGTAAGCTTGGGATCATCCTTGTGCATCTCTTGCATAACCTGTAGCTGTTTTTCTTTTTCATTCAAACTGTTCTGGTATCCTATCTGCATTTGTTGGAAGTCCTTCTATAATTTTTCAAACTGTTTCTGTGCTTCATTGTTGGCGTTGGCTTGTTACAGTTGTTGTTGCAAAACCTATACTTGATCTTCTTTCTCATTCAGTAATTGTCGTACCTCAGATGCTTTATCAATGGCTGCAGAGGCATATGCTCCTGTGATCTGAGATAATTTGGTGAGATTTTTAGTTGGATCAGTGGTAGGATCTTGCCATAGGACGTCTAATTGTTCTGGATCATGAGAGAGCACATTTTCCAATTTTCTTTTCTTCCTTTGTCTTCTTACCACTGCCTTGTGTTGTGGACTATAAAATACATCAAGAGGAGGAATTTCCTCTATTTTGAGCATAATCTCAGAGGATGGGGTAATGGGAATATGTTCCATTTCTAAGACATTGCTAGTTATTCCTGTGGTTATATCTTTTGTTGTCTGTACATTACTCACAGGTGTCTGTGTGTTCTATATTTCAATATTGATTAAATCATTGAATGTCTCCCATTCTTTATCTAACTTGGTTCTGACTGATGATTGCTGTATAATGAGAGGGGGAATATTTAGCTGAGGAGAGGTCGAAACCTGTTGCTGTGAGAGCTCATTTGACTGGGCAGTATCCCTTACTGACCCTTCACTTTTATTATGGTCATTGTCAGACCTCTTAGAGTGTTCAGACTTTTCTCTCCCAGACTTGGATTTAGATCTGTCTGTACCTGAACTTCCACTAAGACTAATACTGGGAGTTGGTTCCCTTACGGATTCCAGGTGTAATTTATCCAAAGGGATAGTAGTTAACCTCCTTTCCCTGTATATCTTGAACTCTTGAAATTCTGCAGGAGGAAACTGTATTTTGGCTGAATGTAGAATCTCTTTAAATGTGCCTTTTTCTTGGAGCATATCATCAAAAAGATCATCTTCTTTAGAAAACACTCTTATTTTGACTGCAGTAGTGAAATTTTTAACAATATCATAGGGGTCGAACGGTCTTCTTGGAAACTTGAACAAACGTAAACATGTAATGTTGTTTACTTCTTTGAATGCATGGCCTACATCAAATAATCAAAAGGCTCCACAGGCCACAAGAAATTGTGGCAAGATAGCCTTCTTTTTGTGCTTCAAATATTTAGTGAAACCTCCTTCTCCGCAGGTTTGATAAGAAATTTCTTGTGCCATGAGTTTATCAGGAACATACAAAGGTAAAACATGAGGGGAAGCGAAACTTCCAAAAACCCTGACATATGTAAACAGTTCTTCTCCAAACCATCTTGCAACAGGCAGTATGTCTACCTCTGCTTCAGGAGAAAACCTAAGAGCATCTTTATCATACAACATTTTGTACAAGGGCAGCATGACTCCATGACATATCTTGTAAAAATAGGGAATGAACTTGGAATCCCACAATTATTTGTGATAAATATGAATGGGTAAGGGGTATTGAATCGTCCATTTCCAACCCATTAAAGGAAACTTGGAAACAGAACAAATTGAATCCATCACATAAGCAGATAAGTAAAAAGGGGGATAAATTCTCTGAGAAATAGTTCTTTTAGACCGATAATTCAAAATGGCTGTGGCTAAGTTCTCAGATAATATCTTAGCCCAATCCACAACAATAGCATTAACAATGGCATTCAATAATGGTAGCCATTCAGATGAAAACTTATTAATGTCTGGCTTTCCAAAAAGCGTATAGAGCATAGCAGCAGCAAAGCAATACAGAGAAGTGAGAGAACCAGTACTATACATACCGTGTTTATCCTTTTTTAATGGTTCATCTCTCCTTGACCAGTCCTTGGTGCATTCTACCAGGTTTTCATTTTATTTAGCAAAATTCTCCATGAATTGTTTGTTATAAGTCGCCTGTGGCTCCGACAAATGATACATGAGTCTCAAATCTTGTGGAGTAAATGAGCCGATGAGTTCTTGACCTTGAGTCTTAAATTTTCTGTTTGTAATATCAGTGTTGTCCAGTACCCATTTAACCATATCCGTGTATGGAAGAATTTTGGGCCTTGCCATTATCCGATGCAAGAATGAGCAAGCTAGCTCTGTAATGGATGCATCAGAAGACACATGTGAGCCTGCAGTATCTATAACCTCCATTACTCTATTGTTCTCTTCCTCAAGTAGATTATACATGCCTTCCCAAGTAGTAATACTAGAATCTTTGTTACAGGCGGTGTCTATATACAAGGGCATCATTTCTTTGTCTTCAGAATTCAGAGTCTTGTCTTTCTTTCCCATAATACCCTGAATATTTCTTTGTATAGTTCTCTGTTCTTCGCTCTTGCAGTTTACGAATTAAGTGAGAATAATGATAGGAAAAAGGTGATGGGAAAGTTTTAAAGCGGCTGAAGACTTATAAAATATACCACCTTACATGAAATAGCTCTTCGATTAGAATGAAACTATATTTCATTAATGATTGACAACCAATTCATTGATTAAAATTAAAGCGCATAACCAGGTCTTGGTTTATGGAAATATTTTTTTCGTGTAATGAGCCTTAAATATCTGCAATAAGGCGATCTACAATTTTCTTCGCAATATCGTAGATCGCAATCTCGTAAAATTGCAATATCTCAATACCGCAATATCGCAATATCGCAAAATAGCTGGATCGCAGCAAATGACAAATCTCTATTAATGTGTTTTTCTGCGAAATGCAATTTGCGATATATGCCATCGCATATCGGTGGTTTTGAGATTTTCAGCGTAACATATGACATTTGAAGCATGAAATGCGATGAATGTTCTTTTAATGCGTAGTTTCGTATCATGATCTCACAATCTTAGAATTCCGCTTGTAAGGGGGTATCCATTACCTTTTTGTGATGCGATATTTCTTTAAAGAATGATTTTATTCTATCCTATCATAAAACTTAAGTTTTTAGATTTTTCAAGGGATATTCTCCTAAGTTTATGATAGTAATTTTTATTGAAAAATGAAATACAAGCACTAATCGATTTTTAAAATTTTTTGACTAAGGGTCCCATTTATTTAGTATTAGTGATAATACTAAATAAAAAGGGGGGTTGATAGTAAGTTTTATTGAAAAAGGAAATACAATCACTAATCAATTTTTAAAATTTTTTGAATAAGGGCCCCCACTTATGTAGTATTAGTGATAATACTAAATAAGAAGGGGGGTTGTTGCTGGCCACAACAGTGCGTAGGGTGAAAGTGAATGTATGAGAAGGATCAAAATATTAATGAAAAACCCATTGAGACGAATCTGTGATTCTGTTTTTTATTTTAATTTACTTTTTTTTTATGAATATTTGTGCTAAGTAAGGGTTTTGATCTATAATTGCATAGAGTAGTTATGTTTATGGTTGTTTACCTTGTTTTATGAATGATTAAGTAAGATCGTGCAGTCTTCTAGTAAGTTCAACAAATGTGTTGAACAATGCTTGTATAATTAATAGATTTGTTCTATGAATCTTTGCCAAGGAAAAAAATCCCTAAAGCCATAGTCCATTGTCTCTTATATGCAAAAACATGGTTCTAGCATCCCCCTATATCACCTCGGGTGAGACTTCGGTCTATGTATGCAAATCATTGTCGAAAGGGCCGGTAATAGTAGGTTTTGTTGGTTCACACATCCACATTTGAGCCTGGGTCTCGGCCCCATCAATCCAACAAATGGTTTTTTTGTCGGGACCTGGATCTAACTAAGGGATAGTTGGATCTTGCATCTGTCTAAGTAAGAGATTGAAGATTGGGTAGATCTAAAAGAACGCGAGTTTGGTGTAAAAGAAAACAGAAATATGCGCATCTCTATTGAACATTGGTTACATAAGTGTATTCATACAGATCTGTACGAGATCATTTTATCATCGTTTAATAGTGAGTTATACGAGTGGATATCAAGACTAGCAGCGCAGACAGGTTGTTTCAATAATAAGCCTACTGCGTGGACTCCATATATACTTAAGCGGCTGAAGAAGACTGATAACGATATCATGAGAGTTGTTGATCATTAGATTGATATTATTCTTTGACGGTTTATTACGGAGTTCGCGATCAATACCTCGGTATCCTATAGTGAAGCATAGCACATATTTTTCAAAGGTATACAAGGTAAGTACCTAAATTCACTGAAGTTTTGGATTAAAATGCTATTTTGTGAAAAGGGTGTACTACGGATGTGCTCAGATTGATGTTCAAAGAAAGAGTACCTACTGCTACACGAAGTGGTAAAAGATTCAGAACAACTTGGGTTACTTAAAATGAAACTGAATATAGTCTGTTGTTTAGATCTAAAAGAGGGGAAAGCAACCCCACTACCCCAAGAAGTGTGTCGTTGAGATCTGAAAGTCAGCAGAGTATTGCGGATATTCCCCAAACTTCCACCCTCTTCACCACCCATCGCCTTATTTTTCCTCCACCTCCACCTCCGCCATTCACCATGGCCCAGCCCTCAAAGATGCTTGTATTCAATGCATCGGATGATCCTGAACAATTCTAGTTTATTGCAAAGATAATATGGAATCCACAGAACATTACAGAAAAAATATGCAGAAATTACATTTGGTTACAGCGCTGCACGATAGAACGTTGTCCTCGTGTATGAAATATAGTACAACAAATGAAAATGCTACATTGGCTGAGACGAAGACTTCGTCGAACATTGAATTTAAGAAACCAAAGTTGCAGTCCTAATGTATCACAAAGATCAAAGAGATTAAGCAGTTGGGTAATGATATTGTGTGGGAGGTAGACCAGAGATTTAACACGTTTCTAAGTTAGGCTTCAAGTTCCTGGATGAATAGCATAAAGAATGGTTCATTGTTGCATTGTTGCCTCACCTTAGATTGTTGTTGTCACAACAGAAGATTGCAACCCAGGCTGAAGCGCTGGAGATAGAAATGAAGCTTTAAGCTTTGCTGATAGATAATACAAGTGTAGGGGTTCAACAGATTCAAACTCAGTTGGAAGTTTTTCATATGGAGATCCAAGATCTAAATAATGGAAAGGAGGTAAGATCTGAGATGCGGTCGGAGTTACGGTGTATCAAGTCCAAAGCGAAGGGTCACTATAAGGACTAGTTCCCTGTTTAGAGAGACTACTTGGGTGTTGGGATGCAGATTCCATTGAAGTTTGGATCAAGTGTTGGGCCAAGTGTAGGGCATAATGTTTGGTGTAACATATGCGAAGTGGCAGGCCAACATTCAATGGACTATTATCATCTGCTACAAAAATATGTCAGATCGTCGAAGCAGTTAAATTGTAACTACTACATTTCGGTATGATATGATGAAAAAAATTGTCGAAGCTACGATCGCATGATGCAGCACAGTCCTGGCACATATAAAATGCAAGTAGATGGGCGCGAAGCCTAGGGCTCACCGACAGCGCAAGGAGGTTTCCAACGCCGAGGGTGTGGCCGAGGAGGAGGCGTTGGTCATGGATAAGGGAAGATCATATGTTAAAACTACGGACAATATGGACATTTTTCTAGGGATTTTTAGAATCCTATTGCAGCTTGTTGTAAGTATTGTCAAGAATTTGGTCATGAAATTGAATATTGTCCCATTTTATTAGCTAAAATGCAGGAGAAGTGCAACTAGCAAATGAATCGGAACATACAAATGATGAGGGTTGAACCACATCAGGAAGCTCTTAGTGTTAACATAGTAACGCGCAATGGTGTGCGTACTAGAGAAGACCACATAGAGGGAAAGAAGCCTATGACAGAGACATAGGTCCAGAAGGCTGAAGACAAGAATGTTGGGTTTAATGTACAGCATGAGAAGGAGACATTCATGGAAGTGAAGAAGAAATTTATGAATCTTGAAGCTTCTAAATCAACCATGCAGAGACAATTATTTTCACTAAAGAATAAGTTGGAGGAGAACATTGAAGTGCAAGAAATTGATCTGTCTATCTTAGCATCCTTTTTGAAGACATGCATGAAATTTTTAATGGTTCATAAGGTTGTAGAAGGGTTACAGGAGCTGACAGATAACTGTGTTAGCAAGGCATAGCCATAAGTGGAGCATCGTGCAGTAAATAAAATGTACCAACATAAGAAGAGAACCGGCTGGGAGATGCGGTTAACTGCGCAAATCGGGGATTATGAGATGGATCAAGTCATTCTATATCTAGGATCAAATGCCAACGTTTTTCCGAAATAGACATGGGAGCGGATGGGAAGGCCAAAGCTGCAATGGTCACCAATTTAGCTAAGGATGGAAAATTAGCAGAAGATCATTCCTATGGGACGATTGCAAGGAATCAACGTAGATATTTATGGAGCAAGCATGTTAGTCAACTTCGAATTTATTGAGATTGTTGATGATAGCAATCCTTATCCTGCATTACTTCGACTTGATTAGGCTTATGACATGGATGTTATAATCAACCTGAAGAAGAAGCAAATGATCTTTGAAAATAATGGTACACAAGTTGTTGTGCCATTAGATCCTTCCAAAGGAGCGCGTTATACAGAGTCTGTCCAGCATGAGTATGGGGATGCTGAGTGTTGGGTACCAGATTTGTATACTTTTCTCTCCCATTTTCACCCACCTTTCTATCTCTTTGTGCCATTATTGTTCTTAAACACACGAGGTAAACCCCTTTCTCTTAATTTACATGGGATATTTGATTAATGAAGTATTAGTCCAGGAGGTTTTACCTTTTTGCAATGTTAACTCCGATGTTTTTACAGATTTAGAAAAAGCAGGAAGGTTACAGTTGTGAGTCGTGGAGCATCTCCTAATTTCTAGCATTGCCTTCACTTGTTGCTACAGCGCAACAAACTCTGTTGCATTCCAACGATATTTTAGGCTTTTTCATGGTTCCCATTTTGACAATTAGGTTGTTGTTGCAATGAATGGTATAATTGTAAATATGTAGCTGTTGAAGGAAATCGGGGGGATTTGTTAAACAATTTGTATAAAGAGGGCTTACAGGCTGTGAATCGAGGTTAAGCCCATTACCTACCGATTTTGTAACAGTATATTTTGAAATTAATTGAATGCACAACACCATGTTGTTTCAACTGTAATTTGTGATTTTCCGCAGCCCTAATCAGAGAGTTGGGCCCACTCTTCTGATCAGGTGTTGTGTTACCTTTATTTCCATTGTTTTCATGTTTTAGTTCGATTCTGTTACTATTGTTCCAGTGTAATATTTCAATTGTTGTGAATGTATTTTTAATTCTGCAATATATTTTAATTGTTGTTACAGTAGTCTACGTGTTTCTGGATTTAAGCCTGTGATCTACAACAGGTCATGTGATTGATCCTGCATATATTGTGTCATTAGTCTTGAAATAACTAATGCCCTCAAGTTGATAATTTATGTGGAAAAAGGGTTGAATATTGTTCACATCTGGACACCAACATTTTGGAGTTGTTGTTGGGGAAGGCTAACAGGTGCAAGAACAAGATTTGCAATTGATCTAAGGATCGATCTCTCGTCTTAGGGAGGGAATTTATTTCCCTAATTCGAGTCCTGAGCATAGTTCTCTGTGTTTTATTTTCCTTCTTTTTATTGTTCTCTTTAGAATTGATCCCTCATCTTGGGGAGGGCATTTTGCTACCCTGCCCTAAGTCCTGGCCATAGTTTTCAGCTTTGTGCTTTTTGATTTTTTTCTGAAGGGCCAACTTCTCGTCCTGAGGAGGGTATTTTATTACCCTACTTCTGGTCCTAAGCTTTGATTTTCTTCTTTTAGTTTATTTTATGTTTGAACCTACTCTCTCGTCCTGAGGAGGAAGCTATCTGTCCTACTCCGAGTCCAGAGCACTTTTGCTACTTTGATGAACCTTCTTCACAAATTGTATGAACAAGGATCTAAATAAGAGGGGCAGAGGAAGACCCCTAAAGAAAGGAAAGGATCTGGGAAGGAAGACATATATTCAGGAGATCATTGAAAAATCTAAATCTAAGGCATCATCTCGTGCTGCTATCAGGGTAAGGGTCCAGACGAAGTCCAAAGGCAAGTCTGTGGAGCAGCCAGTGCCATCCACGGTACTAGAGGGAATTATTTCGATGGTGGAAGAAATAATAAATAGGGTACCGATGGAGGAGACATCCTTTCCGTTAGCAGAAGGGGAGGAAATAGCAAGTAGAGGATCAGAAGAACTGAGCAATTCTAATTGGGAAGAAGAAACTCCAAAATATTTTTCATCACCACGAGACCAAGGGAGTGTGTAAAACCTCCTGCAATCGAATTAAGCAATTCCAATTTGTAGAGAGAATTCTTGAAGGATTTTGCATCACCAAGGGACCATTGGAGTGCAATGAAACCTCCTATAGTTGAATCATTCCAAGTACCAGCTGCAGAACCAGTTGAAATCCCAAGTGAGTGTTAGAGGGTATTTATGGCACCTGTAAGTTCTTCTATTGATTTTCCAATTGGAATCATTGCAGGTGATGCATCGATGAGACCCATCCCTTTAACAACTATGCCTAGTTTCCATAGACTTTGTTCAAAAGACCCTGATATGTTCCTCTTTGAATTTGACATTGTTTGTCGAGGATATGACTATATTGCCGATGCTCAAAAATTAAAAATATTTCCTGCTACCTTAAAAGGGACATCCCTGAGATGGTTCATGGGTTTAGGAGGAAGCACGATTACCTCATGGGAAGTGATGAAAGAAGCATTATTAGAGAAATACCAAGATTACTGTAAATCCCGTGACATTAAGAAGGAAATCTTTAAGTTTGCACAGAAGAGGACGAAAACATGGAAGACTGTGTGGCACGATTCAAATACATATTGCAAAGGTCAGGCCATAGTGACCTGGATAAGGACATTCTGAAGATCATTCTTCCTCGGGAACTTAGGGAAGTTTCCCTGCAACTTCTGAACATAGTAGGAAAGGGGGATATTTCAAAAGAAGACTTTGACACTATCTGTGACTATTACAATAAGTGTTCACGGGGGGCTGCAAGGAGTGGACAAGGAATTCGGTCATCAAAGACTTTCGGTGGAGGGGTTACAAAGGCAGAAATTGGAAATCTACAGGATAACCTAAGGATTGATATCCTGAGTACACTATCCGCCTAGATGGACACTCTACAAGAAAAACAAAAACAAATGGAGTTGGAAACGACTATGGCTATATTATGCCCACAGTGCAGAAAGAAGCATCCTTTGAAGGAATGCCCATTAAACACAGTGGAAGCCTGTGCAATCTGTGAACAGACTCATGTGACCAGCTCGTGTCCTTCCTTTCCCGGACTGAAGGCATTTTTTCAAGGGGAAAGTGAAGAAAATGTGGTATACCATCTATACTTCATGGGGCAGAAAAGGCTATTGCAATCTCGAGCACCAGGTATGAATCCAAGTATGTTTCAGGACTCATATCAGTATTTTAATAATTTTAATATGGGTCCCCAATCTGCACCTTTTTCAGATATGTGGTCTCAATATTAGTATTCCCCTTGGAAATAATGGGTTCCCTAGGCCAATTCGAACCCTTCATGGAATCATAACTAGTGTGGACCCTCTCCTACTGGTCAATTTCTTCAATCTATGCCTCAACAACAACTTTAGTTGCCCTCCAATGTACCTCCAGGAAACCCAGCCCTTAGACCCCAGCATCCTATCCAGCCCAATCCAAATCCTAATAATAAAGGGGTCCAACAAACAGATACTCTTAACCTTCCATCTCATAGCATTTCTACCGCGGGACTTAATGAGATAAACCTATGATCTGGGCGGGTGGTAAATAATCCCACTGCACCTATTATTATAAACCAAATTGACAGTGAAGATGCAGAACCAGAATAGACGAAAGTTGGGGATAAATCCGACCAAAACATAATGACCCAGACACCTCCCCAATCTGTTCCTAACCAAGTTCATTCAACTTCTCCTCCATAACCTGAAAGACTGACCTTGAATAAACCGAACCCTCAAGTAGAGTTTGATTTCCTAAGGGAATTGAAAAATCTTTTTGTTAAAATACCCCTGTTACAGGCTATGAGGGATGTACCTATATATGAAAAAACTCTCAAAGAGTACTGCTCTAAGAAACCATGGAAGAAACCTAAGGATCCATTAACCATTCATGTGATGGGCAGATTATCTGACATCGTGTTAGGAAAGATCATGCCTGTAAAATATGGAGACCCAGGAAACCCAATTCTCACAATGCAGATCAACGGAGTTGAAATCCCAAACGTACTAGTAGATTTGGGAGCTACCATCAACATTATCACTTCTAAAAAAATGAAAACATTAGGCCTTGGAGACATTAAACCAACCCCTACTATTCTGGAACTAGCAGATAGGTCTACAATTAAACAGGTAGGGAAATTGGAAGATGTGATCATTTTAGTAGATTCATGGCATTATCCTATGGATCTCCTTGTATTACAGACTTGATCTTCAGTTGGTGGTCATCCATTGATCCTGGGAAGACCTTGGCTCGCAACTGCTGACACCTACATAGGGTGTCGATCTGGGCATATGATCATATCAAATGGAACAATTACAAAGAATCTTAGTCTTTACCCTCCTATGAAACCTAGCCCATCTGAAAAATTATTAACCAATCAGAAACCTATACCAATAGAAGAGCTTGAACCTGAAAATGAAGAAGTTAGACCGATCCTTACTATTGGGCAGGCCCTTCAATTTAAAACAGAAACCGAGGACGATGCCATTAACGCTTTAATTAGTGATTCCAGTTTTGTTTCCAATTCAACTCGTCAAATTTTAGAATCTTCTATGAGCTGTGAAACATAGGAAAACATTGAACCAAAAGGTGAAATTGAAGACATTCCTGTAACCTCATCCCATGATAGTATTCCAGTTGAGAATGAACCAGGGAAAACACTTAATATCAACCCAAATCTGTCAAAATTTCAAACAAAATAGCTTTTGAAAGTCCTTCAAGACCATCAAGAATATTTTTCCTGGGATTATACTGACATGAAGGGCATCCCTGCTAATCTATGTACTCATCATATTTATCTTAAAGAAGACTATCTCCCTGTAATATAGCCCCAACGGAGAATGAATCCTACTCTAAAGAACATTGTCAAAGAAGAATTGCAAAAATTATTGGATGTAGGTTTCATTTACCCCATTTCAGATAACCAATGGGTATCCCTGCTAGTTATTGTTCCTAAAAAGAATGGTAAGTGGCGGATTTGCGTAGATTACAGGGAGCTAAATAATGAAACTCAAAAATACCATTTCCCTTTTCCATTCATTGACCAAGTCCTAGATACCCTGGCTAGGAAGAAGTTCTTTTCCTTCTGTTGTAGAGAAATACAACTTCCCCATTTTTCACTTATAAATGAAAAATGGGGACCCTTTTAAATGATTACTTGATAGTACTACTATTGAAATTTGAAAATGAGGAAAGACCTAAATGGGTTCGATTTGTTCTTATTGATCTATATTAATTCGTTTTGACCTAATTTGGATTAGTCATTGTGAAATGCACTTATTTGAAGGCTTTTTATTTTTTATATTTGTTTGATTTTAGGGACCCTTCATTTTTCAACTCCCTTCCTGAATGGCATTTTGAAAAAATTCTTGACTTCTTGAAACTTTACCACTTGCCTCATGGTTTTAATCATATTTTTGCACCTCCTTGTTGCTTTTTGCATCCATGGAAATATTTTCATAAATGATCAATTGAAGATAAAGTGGTATCTTTGGTTGTCACATCACCTCGCATTTGGTATTTGACTTCACTAGTTGGCATTTCTTCTACATGACTTAGCGCATTATTTCGCATTCCACATTGATTATTTATCTCCTTCACTTAGTTTGACATATCCATTAATAAAGAAGCGAATCATTAATTTATCATTTTATCCATTTTTGTACATAAATAAATATAATTTCATAACTTTAATAATTTGTAAAAACATTAGATTAATTATATTTTCTTTATTTATTTAAAACATCAAAAACCAAAAACAAAAATAAAATATAAAAACATCTTATTTATTAAATTGTAAATATATATTAAATTCTTTTAAAAACAAATCATATTCATATATATATATATATATATATATATATGAGAATATCAAACATAAAACTTTGATATAATAAAGTGAGTTAAATAAGTTGAAAATAAAGTCGACCTAAACTATATACAACGATATAACAAAGTTTTGTGGGTGGATATATATAAAACATTATAAAAAAAAATCACCACAGCATTAAAACTCTTCACGTTGCATGTGACAGGCTATAAAACCACAACGAGATTTGTATTAAGTTATGACCGGTGTAAATGCTCTTAACTTTATTTAAACATGTGAAAGGTTTTATACGAAGGCGGGAATGTTTATATTGATAAATGAAATAAACCCACAGCAGATATCATAACCGCACTTACCACAGCATATCATAACCGCATTTGTAAATGTTAAATTACGTGACAAAGTTTATAAATCGTTGCGGTAACAAATAACCTCGGAATTTGAGTTAACCATCATTTTTATTGCACAAACCGCCAATTTGAAAGCCGCATCGAAAGTCGTGTTAACTATTAGTTATCACCGCATGAAGAAACATTTCGATGGATATTTGATTGAGATTTTGTTGAAGGTTTATCTCTAACTTAACACCACTAGCTCTACACTTAGCACCAACAAAGATCAACGAGTTCCCTAAGGAAGGTCCACGCGTTTCCTCAACGAGGCTCATCGCATAGCACATTGGAAACATCAATATGAGGTGTCACTTCTTGGCTTGATGATTGAGAGTTTAACTCACTCTTGTTGCATATTCGCATCCCCTTGCACATGGATAAAATCGCAGCGGCAATATTTGATTTGACCGCCAACCGAATTCACATATAACAGTCAATCCAATGCGCCCGCGAGGATTTTTATCATATTCTAAAAGTCCTATTGTGGGTTTTGCAAATTTAATCTCAGCGCTAATGTTTGGGGTTTTTATCCGTAAGTATAAGGATGATGTATGGAGAGAGGGATTTAAATCTATTTTTGGCAAACAAGAGATTCAAGGGAGCTTTATATAAGCTATCACAAAGATTGAACTAAAGGGGAGAGAAAAATTTTTAAATCAGCTTTTTAACGGTTAGAAGGAGAAGGGGTCGCTATCCAACATAGGGGTTCTTTACTGTCATTCAATCTGCACTTATGCATTTCTGTTTTGTGTAGAGGAGGTGATTGTAAAGATTGTAAGAGAGTTTTTTGCCTTTGTAATATTGCCTAGCATTTCTGCATGTAATAAAATCATAGGTCTCAAATTCTCCATGACTGCATATTTTGTAAGCAAAGCTTTGGCATTATTTTGAATATCCATTCATGAGTATTTCTACCTGAATGCTGAATTTTTATTTGTGTCCAAGTTTTGTAATTGATTTCAATTTCTATTCTAAAATATATTTTTTATTGATGCTTAACATTTCTGTTGATTCAATTTTGATATGATTTGAAGCTTTGCAGGAGCTATCTCCAAGAGGTAGAACGAGATCGGATCTATAACGAATTCACTGGAATATATTTGAAATTAAATAATAATTTTTTATATTTAACTCGCAAATGTATTTTGCTTTTATCTCATTAATTAAATGTGAATTTCTTCTTTTAGTTAATGAAAACTACATGGCAAATTCGATCATAAACCAGTCCTTCCCCCTATTTTATAATCGATTTCGATTTCTATTCTAAAATATATTTCTTATTCATACTTAACATTTATGGTGGTTCAATTTTGATATGATTTGAAGCTTTGCAGGAGCTATCTCCAAGAGGCAGAACGAAATCGGATCTATAACAAATTCACTGAAATATATTTGCAATTAAATAATAATTTCTTATATTTAACTCGCAAATGTATTTTTCTTTTATCCCATTAATTAATATGAATTTCTTCTTTTAAAAAATGGAAACTACATAGTGAATTCGATCATAAACCCGTCTTTCTTCTTATTTTTATTTAATTTGCTCTCGGATTAAGAGAGGGCTATCCTATCTTAGTCCAAGATAGGATTTTAGTTTTAGGATTAATTTCGTATTTGTAAATGAACTCTACATAAAAGTACTCTTTATTTAAAGGCAAATATCTTGGTTCTTCGTGGCAAGATCAAGCTTTTCTATTAGTCGATCTTTTTGATTGATTTTAATCTTTATCCAAAACATTATGAAACCAATCATAAAGATTAATTTTAATATCTTATATATTAATTTATTTATTTTTTTTAATCAATAACACATCACATTAGAATTACTTTTCTTTTCTTTTAGAGTTAACATTAACATACTAATTATTAATTAATATTTAATATTTAATAATAGCCTAATGTAATTAGAATAATTTTAACTTTAAATATGGTAGTATAGTTAACTAAGATGTTATTAATTGTTTACTTAGAATAATAATAATAGTATTTAGTTAACATTAATTTCATAGTTTATCATAGATATATTATAATCTCATAAGAAACTAGATTAAATATTTAAAACTATTATTAGAACTATATTAGTGTTATTTAGGAATATATTATAGTATAAGGTATAATTATTTACATAGTATAGTTATTTAATTAGCATAATAACATAGGATATATTAGTTTAGATTTGACATATGAGATAAATATGAATACTTTAGCACTTAACAAAGACTTTAATGATAAATGTAGCATTAACAGTATGTTACTTTAGGATTAACAATTAATATTATAAAGACAGTTAGGTTAAAATAGTTAGGCTAATTATAAGACATAACTTAGTCGTGGCTTGGCTGAGCCCTAGATCAGCTTAAGGATCAACTCTCTTGCTTAATCAGCAAGAGAGCTGATCTGATATCTCTTCTCCGTTAATGAATAAAAGTTGTATTTTAAGTAATCGGATTTTGGGAAAAGGTAACTAGACCTAATTTAACTAGTCAGAGCCACTACTCCAAACGAAAAAGGGGCTGCTTTAAGCGGAAAATCCTGGGGATATTTTCTGATTTGGTCGATGATAGTGTTGAAATCTATATGGTTGATTTTACTCCATATGGAAACTCATTTGAAGAGGGATTGGAAAATCTAGAGAAAGTACTCAAAAGGTGTAAACAGACCCATGTATCTTTGAGTACAATCAAATTCCATATGATGAGGGAAGAAGGGATAGTATTGGGACATTTGCTCTCAACTATCGGAATTCGAGTTGGTCCAGCCAAAGTAGAGGTGATATTAAACTTCCCAGTACCAAAAACACCCACACAGGTACATAGCTTCATTGGTTGTGCTGGTTATTATAGACGCTTTATAGAAAATTTTGCTAAAATAGCACATCCACTTTTTCAATTTCTAACAAAAGATGCAGAATTCTTGTGGACTGAAGACTGTGAGACAGCTTTCACGAAAATTAAGGGGTTGGTTTGTAAGGCTCCAATCCTTTGAGGACCTGATTGGGCATTACCGTTTCACATACATGTTGATGCTTCTCGGACAGTAGTAGGATCTGTTTTGGACAACAAGTAGAAAAAACACCGTATGCAATTTATTATGTCAACAAGAATTTAATTCCCGCTTAACTGAATTACACGTTAATAGAAAAAGAATTCCTGGTTGTCATTTATGCTGTCAATAAGTTTTGGCACTACATCACCGGGTATCCTACTTTTGTACATACTGATCACGCAACAATCAGGTATTTGATCAATAAACCTATCACTCCTGGCCGTGTTAAAAGATGGTTTCTATTGCTCCAAGAATTTGATATCACAATAGTAGATAAACCAGGAAAAGATAACGTAGTTGCTGATTTCCTATCTAGAATCGATAATAATGACGAATGCACACCTATAGAAAATAGTTTTCCTGATGAACATCTTTTTGCAGTTTCTACTAAACCTCCGTGGTATGCAAATATTTCTAACTCTCTTGCTACAAGGAAAGTGCCTCCTCATTTTTCATACAGGGAACAATGGAAAATTATTCCTCACAGTGCCTGATATTCTTGGATGGCAAGGTACCTTTTTCATACAAGAGATGATAAGAAGATTCGGCGTTGTGTATCTGAGGATGATATTTATGAAGTATTGAAGACTACCCATGATGGCCCTTATGGAGGCCATTTTTCAGACAAAAGAACAGGCCATAAGGTGCTACAAATGGGATATTACTGGCCTTCTATCTTTCAGGATGCACAGAATTATGTCAGGGGGTGTGATAGTTGCCAACGTATGGGGTGGCCTGGTCAAGCTGATGAAATTACTTTGCAGGTACAAGTAGTCCTCGAGCCTTTTGAGAAATGGGCTATTTACTTCGTAGGACCCTTTAACCCACCCTCCCAACAAAAGGTCCACATCTTGGTCTGTACTGATTACGTGACTAAGTGCGTAGAAGCCAAGGCTGTTGCGAAAGAAACAGAGCAGGTGGTCTCAGATTTTATATTTGAAGAATTTTTTGCTCATTACGGTACTCCAAGAGAGATTGTTTCAGATGGAGGAGCACAGTTCACATCACACATGATAGCAAAGCTTATGCAGAAATATGGGTTCAAGCACAGGGTGACGTCTCCATACCACCCCCAAGCGAATGGACAAGTGGAGAGCATAAACAAGACATTAGAAAATATCTTGACAAAAATCGTATCATACCATCGTCAGGATTGTGCTCAGAAGCTGCATGAAGCTCTTTGGGCATACAGAACAACATGGTGAAACACAACTAGGTATTCACCATTTGAGTTGGTTTATGGTAAATCCCCGTTGTTTCCAATAGAATTTGAAATTAGTATGCTAAGAACAACTCTTGAAGTTGGTTTGGATCTTTCAAATGCCCAAAAACACCGACTGGCCCAGCTCAATGAACTAGATGAAATCCATTCAATGGCTATCCAGAGAACTACTGCTATTCAGCAACAGAGAATGAAATGGCACGATAAGTTTTTTAAGAATAAGGTGTTTCAAAGGGGAGATTGGGCACTACTCTATGGATCTCGCTTTAAGGATTTTAAGGGAAAGCTTAGCACTCGCTGGATGGGACCTTATGAGGTGGAGATGTATTTGATAATGGAACAGTTAGGCTAGTCATGATTGATGATACACGTTCTTCATTTATAGCCAATGGACATCGCCTGAGATTATACCACCACCCAACCTCTAAGGATGCTTTCATCAAACACCTCTCTAAGAAATCTGGTTTGAAGGTTATCAGCACAGAGAACTCTTCCTCTGCATCCTTGCCCTAAAAAAAATAAAAAATAAATAAATAAAGGAATAAAGAATTATATTGTTACTATTTACCGTGTTGTCTTTTTGCAGGAGTTACTACTAAGGAGTAAAAATCAAAGAAAAATTTTCCTAAGTATCGGTTGCTGCTACTCATGATGTTGTTACACAGTTGCTGCTACTCATGATGTTGTTACATGGTTGCTGCTACTCATGGTGTCGTTACTCGGTTACTGCTACTCATGATGCTGTTACATGGTTGATGCTACTCATGATGCTTTTACTCGATGTTGTTACTCCTTGATCGATGTTGTTACTCCAGTTGCTGCTACTCATGGTGTTGTTACTCAGGTGCTGCTACTCGATGTTGTTACTCCTTGATCGATGTTGTTACTCCAGATGTTGTTACACTGGATCGCACTGTTGTTACTCTGGATGCCGCTACTCGCGTTGTTGTTACTCCAGATGTTGTTACACCGGATGCTGCTACTCACACTATTGTTACTCCAGATGTTGTTACATCGGATGCCGCTACTCACATTGTTGTTACTCCAGATGCTGTTACACTGGATGTTGTTACTCGTGTTGTTGTTGCTCTAGATGTTGCTACTCGCACTGTTGTTACTCCAGATGTTGTTACACCAGATGTTGTTACTCGCACTGTTGTTACTCTGGATGTTGCTACTCACATTGTTGTTACTCTAGATGTTGTTACACCAGATGTTGTTACTCGCACTGTTGTTACTCCGGATGCTGCTACTCGTACTGCTGTTACTCCAACTGCATCATTACTACGTCGTCATCCTACCAACCGTCACTTCATCCAAGTAGGCCGCCAGGTACGCCTCCATGTGAATTTTACCGATTTAATTAAATATCCCATGTGAAGACTTTAATGTCGCAGATGGAAAACTTTAAGTTGGTGGGGGTGCTGTCATAATTTAATGCGGCGTAATGATGATTCCGTAAGCCATTATTATAAATCTATTTGTGGTACACCCTACGATCCTAATCAATACTCTGTATAATCATTAAAAGCGTATTGGGATCTGTAACACGTCCTTTCCACTCTATTGGTGAGAAAGAAGGTCTCTGAGCAAGACCCAGGTTCAGGATAGAGGCCAACAAGGTTTCCATAGTAGTCTAGCACAACGTCGACATTTTCACTCTGCTCCAAAGAGCAGAAAGTCTCACCCAAGGCATGTCGTGACCTTAATGAGGCTAGGAACAGATCAGATATCAACCAAACACAACTATAGAGTGAAACAAATAGAGCTAAGTACTCCGAATAGGTCTAGCTACCTTGCACATGATACTACTCATGAACATATTCAGGATGAATATTAAAAATTTAAAACGGCCAATACATTCATCATAACTAGATGCTCATCACATAATTCAGGACATCAAACCAAGAGAGGAGTATATTTCGTTAACAATAGCGAACAGTTACATTACTCCTCAGAGTGACCACAGAAGGACTGATTACAATATTACCAAATAGAACAGAACAGAACGAACAGAGCTCTCCTACGACTCCCTTCCTTTGCTCTCCACTGCACCAACCTTCTGTCTATGCTGGCCGACTGCCTATTTGTTTCTTTGCCAACGCGACTGTTAGTTTTCCCTTCTTTTCCAATCTGATGTTTGCTGCATCTCCCTGATCACTGGGAGTTCCATTGTTTTTTCTTGTCGCTCCTTTCTACCATATATGCTAGTTTCTGCAACTGTCGTGCCACCTGCTCTCTAGCTCTCCGCAACTGTGACAACTCTCTATCTATTGTGGTTACGCTCTACCACCTGTTATTCGCGACTAAAAACCATTTCATTTTCAAAACAAGGGCCCCAACGGACCCCGAACATATGCAATTAACTTGTCCTGAGTCAATCCTTTTCCGCTGCCTCAGTCTCCATTGGTCCACTTGCCTCCGTGGTTGGCCTTGTATTCTTCGTTTCCTCTCTTTGTCCAAAAAAGGGCCCCAACTTGGGGACCTTTTCCAATGCTGATGATTTGAGTTCTGCGAAGTCGGAAATGGCTTGTTGCCAGCCCTTCATGAGAAGGTCTATTTCTGTGGTGATTTGTTCTGCTTCCTTTTTCCTGAAACGGTCGGCAGCTTACTGAATACTTCCTTAATTTTGATGTCGGCCTCAGCAGCCATTTGATGTATCGTTTTTTCAGTATTATTTACTGGTTGCCTCAATTCTCGGAGGACCTGTTTGGTTGCCGCTGAATGTTCTTCAATCCTCTGTATCTTAGTCTCCCACTCCTCCGCTTGGTTGTACAAGTGGTTAAGGCTGTCGAGGTATGTGGCCTCCTATATTTATTTTGAGACTTGTTGCAGTTGTGCCAAGATCGGTTGTGCCTTCATAGTCAGTGACGTTGAACACTCGTGCAATTGTTTGAGAAGGTTCTAAGCTTCCTTCACCGTGTTGCCTAGGGTTTTCTACATCTCGGTTACTTGTTTCTGCTTCTCTGTGACCTTCTCTACGTATATGACAGTGGGGTCTGGCAGCGCCGACCTTGTCGCTAGCACTGCTTTCAACTCTTGATTCTCCCTGCTAAGACTTGAACATGTTTTCTTGACATGAATTGACCGTTTGACCAGCGTGCTAGCTGATATGTCACCCGATGTCTGGTCATCTTGAGCCATAGATCCCATAAAACATTTGTCACCTTCTCCAGTTGTTCCTGCAAGTTATCTTTTTCTACTTTCAAGTGATCACGCTCTTCAATGAGTGCACTAATTTGTAGTTGTTGCTGCTCAAACCTCTGCTGGAGGTCGTTGTGGAGTCCTTCGACCTGTTGTGTTGCACGCTGAATGAAAATGTATAGTTGTGTTGTTCCCCAGGTCTGCATACTCTCAGCCCCAAACATATCTTGGTTTGGTGGTCTCTCCCTAAGTGGTTAACCTCTAGCTATTGACCTGGCTAAGTGTTCCTGTGGTGATGTGGGCTGTGTCTGTTGCAGCGGCGGATTGGCTAGGTTACTCATGCTTGGGGTAGGCTGAACTTGTTGTAGTATTAAGTTTTCTTGTTGAAACGGGTTTAGCTCCTTGGGCGAGGGTGTTGTATCTGCAGTAAAGGATCCCCCGTGCACTAATAAGTTCAGAAAAATGCTCTGTTCTAGCGGAGGTTGGTCAACCTCGAGTACCATGGTCATACTCGAGTTAACTTCTGCCTCAGTTTCCCCATTTTTCCTGCTTAGCATTTTGACTGGGTCTGAAATGGTCGTTGATGTGGAAGGAGTGCGAGCGGAATAGTATTTTGAAGTGAATGATGTGTGAGGCGATGACTGGTGAATGTCGGGAGATGAGGTATGGGTGTGGATCGAGGATGAAGTTTGAACATTTAGTACTGAGAATGGGTTGAATATAGGTAGCTCAGAGGTTACCTGGGGGGTCAGCTCTAGCTCCTCCTGAATTGGGGCTCCCGTATACATAGGTTACGTTTGATCCTCCCCAGTGAGATCAAAGACTTGGCTAGACAGTATAACTTTTTCCTTCTTGGCCTTAGTTGTAGCTATGGGTGGCTTAGGTGCTTTACTATTTTTGATTGGAACTGTGGTGGTTTCTAGTGGTTAATTAAACAAGGTGGATGGTAGGGTCGTGACTATGGGTGCAACTATGGAAGGAGATGCAGAATTGGAGGTCTAAAACTTTAAAAAAGTAGGAAATAGAGGAGAAGCACTGGTTAGAGTTTGTGTTACCTGATTAAATCCTTGTACCTTCATGTTTAGCTCCTTGATTATGGGTGTCAGTTGTAGCCGAGACACTTTGGTCAGTGTTTCATCCGGCGTTTCTCCTGGTAGTGGATTCGGCAACATGCCATCAAAAGAATAGTGATAGACCCCGCTTCTGACCTCCATTCCCACCCTTGGCTAGGAACATACTTCGGTGTGGAATTCTTTCTCATCAATTTGAAACTTCAACGATCTGATTATGAATGTTATTTCTGCCACGCAAGTGGGTCGGATGTAGGTTTGTTTGTGGCTGACTCAAAACCATATCTGCACAGAATAATTATCCAACAAACTCTTTGGGATTCTTTGTTGTCTTGCCACTATGTCCACCATCTGCCTGTACCAGAATGTGAATTCCTCTTCATTTACCTCCTTGGTGCTGGGGTCTCCTGAGAACTTCCAAGGCATAAATTTTATCGCCAGCGGCTGACCTCTTGTGAGTTCCAAGGGCTGTCTGACTCCCGGGAAAGTCCATTTTCACATATCAAACGCCATGATAAGGTAACTGTAAATGAACCTCGTGGCTCTTTCGTAGTTATCCTCATAGGTTTCAAATATTTCATTCAGTAGAAATGAACACCAATTTAATTGTGTCCCCTGGAGGTAGTGCTCTGCGACTGAGATGGTATCGAGAGTACACTCACCCTTGGTATAGTGCCTCATGGTTTTGCTTGCAATCAAGTAACAGGAGAATTTGACTGATGGGTTGTTTATAAGGTCTATCTTTTCCCCCTTCCCTCCTCTCTTAGTGTCATATTTCCTATAATAGTCACCATCTCCTGCCTTCTTTGCTCTCTTGGAGATAGTCTGGAACGTTATGGAGACACCTCTTCCTTCTGTTGATAATCCCGTTATCATGTGAATATCTTCTGCGTGTATCGGTATTTTCTTTCCTTGCCACACTGACCCGTTCTGGATCCTGCTCAGCAGGAATTTTGTACACTGCATCGCAGCTCTTTTGGTTCTGAACACTAGAAGATTTCTGAGGTTCAATATTGTTGATTGTTGGATACCTATGAAATTTGGGTGCACTCTTGCATCTTCTTCTCCTGCTTCAGTAGCGTAATTTTCCATATAGACCTACCTCTTCATTGTCAGAAACTGATAGGAATCCGTAAATTTTGTATCAATCAATGATGCATTGTCATATTTTCCCACCAGTGATTCCATTTTCTAGATTCTCTTGTCAAGCTCCTGCTCGATGACTGCTAGTGCTACCTTGGTCATCGTTGTTCTTCTCTTGTATATTTTCAATGCTACCCCTACTCTTTCTCTATAAATTCTTGCTACTGGATGCTCTCTATGGACTTCTACTGATGAGGTTTCTCTCACTGCTGCTGCTGTTTCTGGTTCTAATTCAGATTTCTCCGGAATTCTTGTGCTTTCTTTCATGCAGGTTATGTAAGTAACCGGCGTGAATGAGGTTGATAAGACCCCATAACTAATTAATTTTTCCTGCTTCCCCCACGGCTATAATCATGTGATTAGTTACAAAATGAGGTGGGTTCTGACGTAGCCGACTGTGACTTTGGGATTTGGGCAGACATGATGGGTAATGATTATGGCCTAATATGGAAAATTTATTGTGGTATGGACGATGCTAATTATAGCAACTACTTCTCAAATCTAGGTAATCCTACGGACTGACATGGGAATGATGAGTCATGATGATGGAATGATATTCGACACGTTTGGCTCTCTAACATGGATGACACGCTGGACACTACCCTCCCCCCAACCACAATCGGTTGCGATGCAGTCTTCGAATCGTAACTATGAGTTTCTTCTGTTATTGTGGTTTTGCTTTATTTTCACTCCTATCTATTCTATTCTCGGTTGCGAGAGAGTTATCAACTCTACCTACTCTAATCTACCCTATTGACTCCTCTCGGTTGCAAGAGTTATTGGAAAATGAAATAATGGAACTTATTCATGATAGGGCTTCATGCATGCGCCAATCACCCATCCTGGTAATACCTAGTCGTCCAGTTGTGCTAACCGAATTTCTCCTGAATCTCGGATTTCAATCACATGGTACAGTCCCAGCCAATTCATTCTTAGTTTACCTGGGAACTTGCTGTCATACAGTAAAACTTTTGCTCTGACCATAAATGTTTTGCGCTTAATATGGCGGTCGTGCCAAGCTTTATGTCTTTATTTCTGGATAGTATGATGAAACTCTGCTAGAAACCAGTCCTCTTCAAGTTCTTATAGCTCTTGTAATAGCTCTTTCAATGAGTCTTCCTCTAACAAATGTAGTGATGATGTGATTAGTAGGCTTGATATGAAAAATCTAGCTGGTACCACTGCTTCTCTCCCATACACCAGTTGGAACGGGGTTTGGTTGTTCATTCTTTTGATAGTTGTTTTGTACACCCATAATGTTGTTGGTATACATTCATCCCAGTCATCTTGATCAGCGTTACAAATATTTTTTAGCCCCTTTTCCAGAATCTTATTGAATGCTTCTACTGTACCATTTTCTTATGGAGGGTTCAGACTTCTTTTATGATGTTGTACCATGAAATTTTCTAACAGAGATCTGATCGTTGCATTAATAAAATGTGTACCTTGATCGCTAGTCAGACTTCTAGGGCAGCCTGCTGATGATATTTTCAAATATGAATCAAGCTGTTGTTTCAACCGTGAAATCCTTCACTGGTATCGCTTCTACCCACCTGTTGTAATATCCCTTTTTAGGAATTTCTACAATCTCTTCAATGAGGATGCTGTATAAGGAAATACTTGTAATAAAAATGCATAATAGGACTTGGATCCTCTTATATATGTTTTATGTAGCTCAAATATGAAATGGCATTAGAAGCAAATCATCCTAGCTACATTAAATAGATCTCCCCAGCTCATATATGCTCAGAAACACCCCAATCCCACAACTTCACAAAATAACACTGCTGAAGACTGCAGCAACGTAATTTTCATTAGGGTATCTACAAAAAAAGATGATTTATTATAGAACTAGAACTTTTATTAATCATGAGATCATAAATAAGAGGTTAGACCCCTTTTACAAGCACATTAGAGCATCCCGGCAAGGGTTTCCGGCAAAATAACAATATAAAATGCAGCACCACATAAAATAACGTTGTATACACCAACTTAGTAATAAAAAATGCTCAAAATGATATGAAATAGATGAATGATACATAAATTTTCCCAAGGCCTTCCTCAATAGGCCTTTCGGAGTAAAATAGGAACCTCCTTCTCCAAAACAAGCATAAAATAGCAGGGTCTCACCCAGCAGCTACTGCTACTGCAGAAATGATGCAGTTACTAGAAGTGACTACGTTGTATATGATGCAGAGTGGATATCCTCAAGGTAAATGTTGGAAATTAAGCTCTGGACCTCCTCCTTAGATCTCCCAATCAGCTAGACCAAAGGTGAAGATGGAATTCCCGCATGAGAATTCTTTGCAATAAACAGTGCTGCAACTCTGGCTAAACAACTGAAGCTTGAAATCAGTCAAAATAACAAAAAAAAATGAATGAATAAATGCCTTCCTTGCTGCTATCTCCTCCTTCTTATCCTTGGTGAGCTCCCTCACCCTGGACCCCACTCATTAATGATGTGACTTCCTTGAGAAAATTCCTCCTTCAAAACTGCGCTGCCCTAATTAGTTTCCCTCCTCTTGCAACAGTGTTGTTGACTTGGTCAACTGGATCTAGCTCATTGCTTTGCCCCTCTTTCACACCAAAGTGGCTTTATTTTTTCCTCCTAATCCAATCCCTTTTCACACCGGGATATTTTTTATTGTCCTCCCTACTCTTTATTTCAAAAATGGAGTAGTTATAATATTCCAAGTAGCAATGGCTAATTGGGAATATTACAGTCCTCCCCTCTCAAAAGTTGCTTGCCCACAAGAAACAGTAAAGAAGGATTCTACAAGATTTTCTCTCCCTCCCAAGTGGCATCCTCATATGGTAGATTCCTCCATCGAATCAGATATTCCTTGATGACTTTGTTCCTTAACTACCTCTCCCTTGTGTCTAGGATTACCTCTGGCTGCAAAATCAGGTGGCCCTCATCATCAATAGGGGGAAGATCCATGTTGGCAACCACATTCTTCCTAATGGCCTTCTTGAGGCAAGAAACATGGAAGATATTGTGGATTTTTCTCCCCTTAGGAAGCTCCAACTCATATGTTACCTTACTGACACATCTAATCACCCTGTATGGCCCATAGAAATGGGGCTTGAGCTTCTCAACTCCCTTCTCCTTAAGTGTGGATTTTTTGTAAGGCTGAAGATGCAGATAGACAATATCTCCCACCTCAAACTATATTTCTATCCGACCCCGATCTGCGTACATCTTCTGCTTGTTCTGGGCAGTAGCAATGTTGTCCTTGGGTGCCCTGAGTATGTCTTGGTTCTCCTGGATCCATTCCTTTACCCTTGGAGCCTTACTTTCCCCAAACATAACGTTAGAAAATGAGAGTGCCTCATACCCATATAAGTCCCTGAATGGAGTCATCCCAATAGAAATATGGTCAGTAGTGTTGTAACAATACTCTCCCAAGTGGAGCCAACGCAGCCAAGCTCTCTGCTGTCCTACTACATAGTTCCTCAAGTAGCCTTCTAGCCACTTGTTCACTATCTCGGTCTGTCCATCGGTTTGGGGATGATAGCTAGTGCTTGGAGTCAAATCAGTCCCCACTAACCAGAAAAGCTCCTGCCAAAAGCCACCCATGAAGCGGCTGTCCCGATCACTCACTATGGTCCTTGGGAGACCATGGAGTCCAAATACATCTCTGAAGAAGATCTCAGCTACCTATGAAGCAGTATAATGTGTAGAAATGGAAAAGAAATGAGAGTACTTTGTTAGTCTATCAACAACAATGAAGATACAATCCTTACCCTGTATTGTCGGTAAGCCGACGATGAATTCCATAGAGATACTTTCCCACTTCCCATTCGGAATAAGTAGTGGCTGCAATAACCCAGCAGGGTGGGTGTGCTCTCCCTTATTTTGTTGGAAAATGGTGCACTCTCTGACATGTCGAAGCACATCCTCCTTGAGACCCTTCCATGATAATCTCTCCCTTATGGCCCTGTAAGTCTTTGTGAAAACTTCATGTCCGGCAAGTGGAGAATCATGTGATGCCAATAAGATCTTCTCCTTGAGCTTGGAATTCTTAGCCAAGAAGATTTGGTCCCGGTAATAGATGACCTCATCCATTACTTTAAACCTCTCATCCGATACCACTCCATCAAGTATCTCACATGCAAAGTCATCTTTGGAATACTCAATTAAAAGTTGAGCTTTCCAATCTGTGTCCATGCCCCTCAAGGACAGTGTTGTAGGCCTCCAGGATAGTGCATCAGCTACTACATTGCTCTTCCCTTTGACATACTCTATGTCAAAATCATAAGCTTGGATTTTTCTCACCCACTTCTTTTGTCTCTCCTACAGCTATTTCTGTTCAAGGAAGAATCTAAGACTGTTATGATCAGTCTTCACCTTGAACTTATTCCCCACCAAGTATTACCGGAATTTGGCTAATGCATGCATTATTGCCAACATTTCTTTATCATATATGGGGAAAAACCTCTCATGAGGGAGAAGCATCCTGCTCTCAAAGGCTATAGGATTCCCACCTTGCATCAATACTTCCCCAATACCTTCACCTGATGCATCACATTCTAGAACAAAAGGTTGAGAAAAGTATAGCAAAACCAAAACAGGACAACTACTCATTACCTCTTTGAGCTTATCAAAAGCCCTATGCGCTGTAGGTGACCAATGGAAAGCTCCTTTCTTTGTCAAGTCTGTCAGTGGTGTTGCTAGTTGTTAAAACCCTTTCACAAACTTCCGGTAATAAGTGCATATGCCCACAAACCCTCTGAGTTCTGTAACATTCTTGGGCTCAGGCCAATCTTTGATAGCCTGGATCTTCTCCTCATTTACCCTCACTCCATCTACTCCTATGATGTGCCCCAAATACAACATCTTTGTGAGGCCAAATTCACATTTGGAGAGCTTGGCATAGAATTGTTGCTCCTTGAGGATATGTAAAACTGTCTCAATATGCTGCAAGTGCTCCTCCCAAGTGCAGCTGTAGATAAGAATATCATCAAAGAAGACCAATAAAAACTTTCTCAAATGACCATAGAAGATGTGGTTCATGCAGGATTGGAAATTTGCTGGGGCATTGGTCAATCCAAAGGGCATTACTAGAAACTCAAAATTCCCATAGTGACATCTGAACACTGTCTTGGGGATATCTTTCTCTCTCACCTTGATTTGATGATACCCAGATCTCAAATCAATCTTGGATAAGTATTTAGATCCCCTCAACTCATCCATGAGTTCATCGATCCTGGGTATAGGGTACATGTTCTTCATGGTTTTCTTGTTCAAGGCCCTATAGTCAATGCACATCCTCAATGTGCCATCTTTTTTCTTTACTAAGACCACTGAAGAAGAAAAAGGACTAGTACTAGGCTGGATGTGTCCTAGAGCTAGTAGCTCTTGGATAGCCCTCTCAATATCATCCCTATAAGCCTTGGGATGCCAATAAGGATTGGTGATTACTTCTTGGATCCCTTATTCCAGCTCAATGGTGTGCTCAAATCCTCGGTCAGGAGGTCTTCCTGGTGGGATATCTCCAAATACTGTAGAATACCGGTCCAAGAGAGACTGAACATCTGGATGCACAGGTGAATCCTTGCCCTTCACCTCTGATATATGCAGCTCCACTGCCCATTCAACATCCCCTCTGTGCAGATATGCCTCCATCCTGTGTGCTGAAACAACCTAAGGGGGGTATGTGTTTATACCCTTGATCTTTTGTGGCTGGCCATCCTTCCCTCCTGTCCATTCCATCTCCAAGATTCTCCAATTAGTGGTAACTCTCTCAAAAGTGATTAACCACTAGACTCCCAATATGACATTGGTGTCTAGAATGTCTACCACAAAGAAGTGGTATATCAAGGTGTAGGTCCCCATGGTGATGGTTAGTACCGAAACATACTTGGCACACTACAAGGTCATAGCCCCTGAACCAAAACCGAGAATCCCTCAAACTCCTCCATGTGGATTCCTCTCCTTTGTACCAGTTGTGCATCAATAAAATTATGAGTAGCCCCACTATCTATCAATACAGAGATTCTTTGCCCCATAATAGTACCTCTCACCCTCAAGTTTAGATACTTTGGGACCCCTCTTAACGCTGCAATAGCTCCCCCTCTTGGAGCAAAGTCTTATGTGGGTGGTACAGTGCTGGCATCCTTCTTGGAGAAGGTCTTGTCATGATGTGTCCTCCCTGCAACACATTCTCCCTCCAAATATTGGACATGGATTGTCTTCCTTGGCCCTGAGTAAGCCTCATGTTGCAATAATGTTCTTGCCCTAGGCAAGATGTGTTGTAGATCTCTAGATTTTTCCACAGCTTCAAGGAGTGTGGTTGGTTTAGTGGATTTGACCAACCCTTCCAATGGTTCAGCCACCCCATCAATAAACATACATACCTTCCTGGTCATAGTGAGGTTGGATACCATCACTGAAAGCTGCAAATACTCAACAATATAATCCTCAAGATCTCCCTCCTGTTTGAGCTTGGTTAGCTTGACAAAGTGGGATTCCAGATCTCTTGGATCAAACCTCTCCACTAGCTTCTTAGTGAAATCCGAGTATGAAGTGATATGATGATGCCCAAGTGTGGTTAGTCCATGAAACCACCATTCTTGAGCTTCCCCTTCTAGGTGTAGCGTAACTATCTTGATGGCTTCTATCTCAGAAACCTTGTTGAGATGGAAGTATGTGTCTAGCTTCTCCACCCAAGCCTTCGCTGTACACTTAGGTGTCCCATCAAATGTGGGTAAGAAGAACCATACCATACTGCGTTGTAGGGCTGATCCCTGCCTCAATTTCTCCTCCTTTTGATGAGGATTAATTCTCCTCCCATCATTGATTCGGCAAAACTCCTAGAAGTTCAAGTGCTCCTTGAACCCTTGAGATTGGAGTTCATATTCTTCAAAATATTCTCCCAGGGTTCCTTCCTTGTCTCCCCCAGTTAGAAATGAAGGCATGGTAGAGTGTTGTGATGCGGCTGAATGCCCCATGTCATTTGCAGTGTTGGTGATTGCCTCATGGAAAAACCATATAGAATCCCCTTCATGTATCATCTCATTGAGGTCCCTTGCAATGTTCTGCAGGGTTTGAAGTAAGAGATTCGAAATTTCTTCCTTCTCCACGCTGAAGATAAATTCCCCCCACAAGCTGAGCCAAGAGCAGAGCTATGATACCACTGTAATATCCCTTTTCAGGAATTTCTGCAATCTCTTCAATGAGGACGTTGTATAAGGAAATACTTGCAATAAAAATGCAGAAAAGTACTTGGATCCTATTATATATGCTGTATGTAGCTAAAATATGAAATGGCATCAAAAACAAATCATCCTAGCTACATTAAGAAAATCTCCCCAGCTCATATATGCTCAGAAACACCCCAATCCCACAACTTCACAAAATAGCACTGCTGAAAGATTGCAGCAGCGTAATTTTCATTAGGGTATCTACATAAAAATATGATTTATTACAAAACTAGAACTTTCATTAATCATGAGATCATAAATAAGAGGTTAGACCCCTTTTACAAGCACATTAGAGCATATCGGCAAGGGTTTCCAGCAAAATAACAATATAAAATGCAGCACCACATAAAATAACGATGTATACAGCAACGCAGTAATAAAAAATGTTGAACATGATCTGAAATAGATGAAAGATACATAAATTGGCCCAAGGCCTTCCTCAATAGGCTTTCCAGAGTAAAATAGGAACCTCCTTCTCCAAAACAAGCATAAAATAGCAAGGTCTCACTCAGGAGCTACTGCTACTATAGAAATGATGCAGTTACTGGAAGTGACTGCACTGTATATGATGCAGAGTGGATATCCTCAAGATAAATGCTAAAAATTAAGCTCTGAACCTCCTCCTTAGATCTCCCAATCAGCTAGACCAAAGGTGAAGATGGAATTCCCACATGAGAATTCTTTGCACTAAACAGTGCTGCAACTCCGGCTAAATAGCTGAAGCTTGCAATCAGTCAAAAGACCAAACAAAGATGAATGAATGAATTCCTTCCTTGCTTATATCTCCTCCTTCTTATCCTTGGTGAGCTCCCTCACCCCGGACCCCACTCATTGATGGTGTGACTTCCTTGAGAAGATTCCTCCTTCAAAACTGCACTGCCCTAATTAGTTTCCCTCCTCTTGCAACAACGCTGTTGACTTGGTCAAATGGTTCTAGCTCATTGCTTTACCCCTCTTTCACACCAAAGTGGCTTTATTTTTTCCTCCTAATCCAATCCCTTTTTACACCAGGATATGTTTTATTGTCCTCCCTACTCTTTATTTCAAAAATGGAGCAGTTATAATCTTCCAAGTAGCAATGGCTAATTGGGAATATTACACCTCATCAAATAGTCTGTTGCAGTTATGATGTACCTAGCCTGTGAGTATCTTGCGATAGGTGCTATCGGTCCTATAAAATCAACGGACCACTTCTCAAATGGCTATAATGCTTTTACAGGGTGAAGTGGTAGCTCATCTCTGTGCGATGGACGTCTCGTTCTCTTACACACATCGCATTTTGTTACAAATGCCTTACTATCCATGTGTACTGTGGACCACCATAATCCTGTCTACAATATCTTCCTCATAGTTTTTTTTTCACTGACATGTCCTCTCGCAACTCCACAATGGCATTCCCACAGTATATCTTCCCTCTCATGATCCAGGATGCATCTCCTCAAGACTTGGTCTAACCCCATCTTATACAGGTGTCCTACTATTAGCTGATACTCTTCTGCTCTAACTACCAGATGTCTTTTCTGGGTTGTTGTATATTCATTCGGGCACTGTCCTATTGTTAGATAGGTTTTTGTCTAGTCTAAGTAGTCTGGGATGGCTTATACTCTAAAAGGTCAGCATCTGGCAGCTAATCATCAAAGGACCCTCCATTTTCTCCATTTTCTAGCCTTGACAAGTGGTTAGGACGCACATTCAGTCTCCCAGGCTTCACTATCACCTCGAAGGTGAACTCCTGAAACAGCAGGAGCGATCTACAGATTCTTCCTTCTAGGACCTATTTGTTAACAAGGTACTTTAAAGCTGAATGGTCCGTGAAAAATTTAAATGTACCTCCTAATAGGTAGTGGCGAAAATTTTGAAGGGAATACACCATTTCCAAAGCTTCTCGTACTGTTGTGGTGTAGTTCCTTTCAGCTGTTGATAACTTTCGACTTGAAAAATAAACTGGGTGATCAACTGAAGTATCTCTTGGTTGAGCCAGAACTGCTCCAAGTGCGATGCTGGAAGCATCAATGTGGACATGGAACTACCTGTCTCAATTAGGATGAAGTAATATGGGCGTGCTTTCTAGTTTTTCTTTCAGGGTATTTAGGGTAGTAGTACAGTCATCTGTCCAAATGAATTGCTTCGATTTCTGCAACAACTTCTCCAAGGGGGCTGTTATCTTCACATAGTTGAAGATGAATCGCATATAGTAGCCGGTGTGGCCTAGCAGCGACCTTAACTGCTTCACGGTTTCTAGTGCCTCTATGTTGATTATAACTGCCACTTTTGCTGGATAGACGCAAACCCCTTGGTGTCATACATGTCCTAGCAGCACCCCAAAGGGTACTGCAAAGATGCACTTCTTGAGATTTAATGAGATCTAGAGTTGCCTACATCTGTCGAACATTATCCTTAACAAAGTTGCATGGTTCTTTAACAGGTTTTAAACTGTCCAGTCATCCATATAGACTTCCAGGAATTTATGGATATATTCCCGAAACACTGCTATAACAATCCATGAAAACACTACTGGTGCATTTTTCAACCCGAATGGCATTACATGATATGCAAATGAGCCCCATTCAGTTGTGAAAGTTTTATTCTTCTTATCTTCTTCAGCTATCCTTACTTGGTGGTATCCTAAAAATCCATCCGTAAATGAATAAGCTTCATTCCCCGCAACATTGTCGTGAACCTTGACACTGAACGGAGTGGGGAATGGGTCATGTATGCATGCATTGTTTAGGCTCCTGTAGTCAACACAAACTCAAATTTCAGACTTTTCCTTTTTACTTTGTATGACTATAGGACTTACCCACTCTGCTTCTTCCACCGGGAATATCAACCCTACCTTTAGAATTTTATCAATCTCTGCCTTGAATTTTTATTTCTCTCTTGGATTCAGATGGTATGGTCTGTGCTTTACTGGTCTTGCGTCGGGCTTCAAAATTATACACATTTCCCCCATGTCTCCTTTTATTCCTTTCAACTCCGCTACTGATGATGGGAACAAGTCTTCATATTTCTGTAGCAGATTAAATATCTCCTTGGTCATTTTGGCATCCCAGTAGTCACCAATTGACGCAAGTTTGGGCTTTTCCAGTGTCCCAATGTTCAGCTTCTTGGTCTTCAATGGTAGCAAATGAATTCCTTCTCTTGTCAGTTCTTCTTAAATATCCCGCTCCCCTTATTTTTCTTCGAAATATAGATGTCTAAGATCTTCTAGATCATCATCATCCATCTCACTGTTTATCTTCTTGCAGGCTACCAACTGTCTGATGTTTTGGTTTGGGAGTGGTTGTTCTTCATCCTCCTGGATCTCTGGAAAGAAAAATACCCTTTTAATGGCCTGCAACGCTTGTGTGATTTGTTTTTTATTTTCCTTCAAAGGAAAAGCATTGTGTAAACTGAAGCACAACTGTTTTCCAAGTACTAGTTCCTCTTCTCTTCTCTTTAGTTAGGTACCAAGCCTGTGGAATCGAATCTAGTGAATGTAAAAACTTGTGTACCCACAGTTCTTCCTGGCACCTTGCATTCTTCCATTGGTCCTCACAATATTGTAAATGTTTTCTGGGTTTGGAGTCTCCTTGGTACTTTTCAATGAATTGTGGTCCTTCCTCTTCCTTGAATCTGGCCCTCAACGCTACTGCAACCTTGTCCCATCGTGACAGAGAGTTACGATGGTTGCTCCACCACCTTGCTAATGTGGATTGTAAAGCCACATCCATGATTGGGACCCTATGGTCCACTGGTACTTTATATTCTATCATGGCAATAAAGGTATTCATAGCATTCATATTTGATAGAGTAGGATATTCTCTTACCTCAGTTCTAATCCAATTCATCCTTCTGATATTAGCACATATTCTTGTATTTGTCTCATATCCCCCCTGCCGCCAATCATCCCAGGCTATTTCTGAGCCTAATTCTGAGCTTTAAACATTTCTCCAGCTCACAGTCCCTCCCGCTGTGGGGTTGATATAATCTTCTCTTTTCCCTGTTGTCATCTGATAAAGATGATCAAGAAGCTGAGCATCCTCTCTGTTGTCGACAGACTTTGTATATCAAGGTTCTTGATATGGGTCAAGGGGTTGTGTGACTCTAACTTTCCCTTTTTCAAATATAATTAGTTCCTTCTTCAAATCTATTATTGCATAGTTCTCTAAAGCCCAGTCGATCCCCAATAATGCTAGATAGGTATCCTTATCCCCATAATGTCTGTCACCTTGAAGTCTGTGTATGTCTTAACCCCTGTAACATCGACTTCGACCTCCTCCATCCTGCCTATGGGCACAATGCAATATTGGTTTGCCATGTGGAGTTGGATTGGTGAATATGTCATCTTCGGTCTTCCCAATGCTTCCCATGTCTTCCTTAGCAAAATGTTGACATTTGACTCTAGGTGAAGCATTGTGTCCTTAATTTGGAATCCTGTGACTTGAGTGTTTACATGGAATTATTTCCCTGTTCTTCTCTTATTTCTTTTGACTCTTTGATTTATTTATGTGTTGTGTCATTTGACTCCCTTGGTTCTATGGTATCCTACACCACCATTTCTAGATTTTGCTTCAATTGTTCCAGCATTGGTGCATTGGTAACAATTTTTAGAAATAGCCGGAACCATTCTTCAATCATAGTGCTAGTTTGTTTCTCCTTGTCTACCCTGGGCTGCGGTAACTCAATGCCTTTGCTTCCCCCAAGTTGGGAAAATGTTTCCACTACTTCTTTAAAGTATTGCTTCTGTCTTTCTGGCCTGAACACTGGCTTTGGAGATGCTCGCCTTGTCAGCTTTATTGGGTCTGTAGTCTGTGATCTTCCTCGGTTCTCTTTCCTCCTTGTGTCACTATGGCTACGTTCTGCATAGCCCAGCCTCTAATATTATTGGCTCTGCATTTACCAGATTTTCTCCTCTTTGTCTGGCTCTTTCTTCCCATCTTTTAATTAGCTCTGGGCAGTCTTCTGTTGTGTACATATTAAATTTTCACTGAGAGCACCATGGTCTTCTAGGAAGTGGACATTCTCTGGCTACATGGCCCTCTTGGTCACAATTGTAACATCTCATGGGTCCTTTTCCTCCAGCTCGGCCTCCTCTCATGCCTCCTCCTCGTCCTCTGGGAGCCTCATTCACTCTATATCATGGCCTATCCAATCGTTCTGATAATGAATCAAGAGCTCTACATTGCTCTATTTTGTGTGTTGTGGAAGCACAGAAGTCACAATATATGTTGTTTGGAACATTGGAGTATTTTTGCAAGGTTGGGCATAGGCGAGGCAGATGACCAATGCTTTTGCATATCTCACAATATTCAGTTGCGGCTTGATTCTATTGTGTGGGGAACCATGGGTAGTGGGGTTGCGGCGAATATAGTCCTTGAGTATTTATCTACGCAACTCCTCCCACCGATGGAGCTCCCTGTGTCTCTGCTGCTGAATTCCCCACATTTTGTCCCCGCAACCTTCGACATTCGGTGACCACGTGTCCCTCCATCAGACAGTGCATACACCATACATTGGGTCTTGCAGGCCCCATTGGTTGAATGTCCTTCAAATTTTCCGTCAGACTAGGTATATGATGTTGTAACCCCAATATGGAAGGGTCTTGAGCTGCAACCCCCTTTGAACTCCTGCGGATATCCCGCCATGGCCTCTATCTTCATAGCTTGCTCCATTGCATCTTTTAATGTATCAATCTTCTGTTGTGTTAATGGAGTTCTTGTCAACGGAAGAAGGGCCTTGATGAACCAATCTCTCTGATGATTCAAATCGATTGGGTAACTCAGTTTTCCAACCACATCCTTGAATATTCTCATCAGATCCCATGCAGTATCTCCTTCTCGTTGTTTAATCTCCCACATCTCTGACAAACCTTGTTGATTTGTCTAAGGTAACTTGAATTCTTTAAAAAATTCTATCTTTACGTCATCTCTCACTTGGTTCGGATGAGCTTCGGACCATTTAATAAACTAGCGTAGAGCTCTCTCCCTGAGAGTAGTTTGAAACTCGATCAAATTAACTGCCTCTAGTGTCTGTCGAGCCCTCCATATGGCTTCACAGAGATACCAGTGCTGCTCCACATTGTCGTTACCCCTCCCAGAGAACTCTGGGTATCGGGTAAATGATCCCGCCATGCTTCTTTGTGTGGGTGTTACTAAAATAAAACCCCTATTTACTGGCTATGAAATGGTATTACTAGCACTACTGCTAGTGTGTATTACCGCTATAGACTGAACACTATTCAACTTACTCAATTCTCATAACTTAACAAAAATTTCACCTAGTGGCTAATAGAGTACCAGGGGAAGGTCGGGACTAGAGCTACTTGAACTTTGGGGAATAGATTTACCTTGAGTTATGGGTGTCGGCCCCTCTCAGAATTGTTTCTCCATCGCAACATGCAACTCCACATCAGACATCTCCTCGGGGCGCGCATCCTCCACGTTGGAATTCTCTCCCTTTTCTCTTTGGGCTGGGATCCTATACACTTGCCTGACTTCCTTCACGGTCCCTCCTATTCCTTGGGATTATGTCTAACCTTCCATCTCCCTTGTCATTTTTTGCGCCTTCTCCTTGTTCTGTAGACTACTTTCTTGTTTCTCCAACTCCTTCATCACTCTCTCCCACTACTTCTCAACTATCTGTGCCCTCCAATGTGCTCGTCGCTCTCTTAACCTACAGGAGGTCTCAAAATCCATATCCCTATTCCCCCTTCCAACTTACTTGTAGCATCTCTCCCTCAGCTCCTTCCCCTAGTACTGGAGGTTTAAGTCTCCATCTCATATTTTTGAAACTCCATCAATCCCTCGTCTACCAGTAAAGCTTTGATCCATAAGGAAATCTCATTCAACAACTCTCCTCGTAATCCAGATCTGAACACATCTTCTACTTTTGAAAAGTACTGGTAACACTCAGCTGCAAATTCCATTATTTATCCTTCCAAGGTAGATTGCACCCATAAATCTACAGCTCGGGTCAAATTAGTATCTAACCGATGGAGGGCTACCAGATCCACGTGCAACCACTTGAGACAGATCTTCCGCGAGCTTCCTTGGACTGTCTTGACTTGTAGTCTCCGCAACCAATTATAGAGTTCCTCAGGAAACTTTCCCCAAAATATTTCGTAGATATCACTCGCAGATTCATAGAATAGAACCTTATCCTTAACAGTTTTCTCCCTTTGTTGTCTCAACTCAGCTTGTTGCACTATGAACTGATCTAAGTGGTTATCCCACCAACTTCGTATTTCCCTTTCAAAGATCCGTGATACCATGATCTAGCTCCTAAATGAAATTTGGGGTCCCGGCAATGGAACCATTTGTTGGTGAGAAAGAAGGTCTCTGAGCAAGACCCAGGTTCAGGATAGAGGCCAACATGGTTTCTGCAGTAGTCTAGCACAACGCCGGTAGTTTCACTCTGCTCCAAAGAGCAGAGAGTCTCACCCGATGTGTATTGTGACCTTAATGAGGCTAGGAAAAGAACAAATATCGACCAAACACAACTATAGAGTGAAACAAATAGAGCTAAGTACTCCGAACAGGTCTAGCTACCTTGCACATCATACTACTCATGAACATATTCAAGATGAAAAATCAAAATTTAAAGCAGCCAATACATTCATCATAACCATATGCTCATCACATAATTCAGGACATCGAACCCAGAGAGGAGTATATTTCATTAACAATAGTGAAAATTTACAATACTCCTCAAGTGACCACTTCAGGAATGATTACAATATTACCAAATAGAATAGAATGAACAGAATGAACAAAGCTCTCCTACGGCTCCCTTCCTCTACTCTCCACTGCACCAACCTTTTGTCTATGCTGGCCGACTGTCTATTTGTTCCTTTGCCAACACGACTGTCAGTTTTCCCTTCTTTTCTGCTATGTTGTTTTCTGCATCTCCCTGATCACTAGGAGTTCTGTTGTTTGTTCTTGTTGCTCCTTTCTGCCATCTGTGCTAGTTTCCGCAATTGCCACACCACCTGCTCTCCAGCTCTCTGTAACCGTGACAACTCTCTGTCTACCATGGTTGCGCTCTGCCACCTTTTATCTGTGACTCAAAATTGTTTCATTTTCAAAACAAGGGCCCCAGCACACTCCATATGAAATAATTTCTATTCTATTCACCACACGAACCATACTTTTTTATGATTTTCTCGGTTTCTGAGAATTACCATCCTTATTTACCGTTACCATCTTTCATTTTCACCACGTTGTTTTTCCAAATTTGGTATCCACCATTTCGCCCAATGGTCTATTATTCCAAGAAGTGTTGTTACGAGTCCCCACAGTATGGGCAAACTGGTTGTGCGCCATAAGCTTGAAAACACAGCTTCGATCTGCAGTAATCCAGAGGCATGGAAAATCTTTGTTAATGTATGGTGTGATACCTACTTCGACAGATTGCAGGGGTTTGATAGGGGAATATCAACGGAATTTACACTTAATTTGGACTAGAATCACTCACGGGTCAGAGGACTGGAAGTTCCTGTCACAGAAGAGGTAATTGCAGAAGTTAGCGGGCTGAGACAGCAAGGAAAAAAATATTTTGCTTGGAGATTTTCTCTCCCAGAGTTTCCCAAATTATTATTGTAGGTAGGAGAAAGTGTCATCAAATTGAGCAGAGCATATGAGCACAAGACTGTGCAGTATCCTTGGAACGAATTCGTAGGTTTTGTAATGAAGTACATAAATTGCAAAGGCCGGGCCACAACTCTGTTTAAGTATCATAACGCACCTTCAATCTCCACAGGCTCAAGTGCTTTCCTTAAAAATTCCCTTATTCGTATTGAAACAGTTGCAACACATGACACAGTCCACTCAGCATTCGCGTCGGATGCCAGCAATGCTCTCCAACCATGGATTGGTGTGTTTATTGGTCATGCATGCAATAAATATACTTCAGGTATCCTAGGCGAAACTCTGTGGATCCTCAAAATAAGAGATAGCAGTCGTTATTACTGCTAGAGAAGAGGAACTAGTCTCTCTAGTTGGTTTAGCAGAAGAAGAACATTTAGAGGGAATTAATCAAGAGGAACCCGAATAAATGGAAATGGAGGTTGATCAGGAGGAACCTGAAGAAGTGGAAATGGAGGTTGATCAGGAAGAACCTGAAGAAATGATAATAGAGGAGATAATTGGCGACACTGTCGAGGCTGCCACACAAGAACCAGCCTTGCAAGAGGAGCCCACAGATGAAGGAATTATGTATATTGTGCATGAAGTCGAGACTGTCATACAATCATCGAATTTTTTCAATGAAGAACAGGGAAGTGAAATGGAAGACAGAGGAATGGCAAGTGATGTTGTTTTGCAAGAAACAACATCACCTGCCCAAGTAGATATGGATGTCGAAACAAGTGGGGATGCTACACAAGAACCACCCCCGATTCAGCTAGAACAGGGAAGTAGGGAGGAGTCAGCCTGCGAAATCGATACTGTCCCACAAGAACCAGTATCGACTTTAGAAGAAGAAATGATGAACAAAGAGCGAGAGGACAGAAGGGAAACAAGCTTCGGAATTGATGTTTCCCCACAAGAACCAGCATCGACCCCGACTGAGATAGTAATGTATGAAACTCTGGCTTAAGCCAGAAATGAGGATGATGAATTGTCCCCCGTTCTCCATTCCAGTCTATGATGCCTAGAGGGGCGAGGGGATTCCACTCACCCAAATGATTAATGGAGGAAGTGGATGTCCCACCTGTGCTTAAATTTGTTGATCTAGGAGAGGACATGGCCAATATCAGCCCAGTATTTGTTGAATCTCTGTTGGAACACTCAGAGACTCGCAAAGAAGATGAGATCCCTACGGAAACACCGGGACACAGAGTGGTTGATGGAAATGTTGACCAGATGGTAGGAATACCTGAAGTGAATATAGAGGGAGAAACCCCTGAAGATAGGGAGCCCATCTAGAAAGGCTTAACAAAAGAATTAGCTGATAATACCGGTAACATTCCGCCACCTCCTGAGCCTGTCATAGGCCCAGAAACTGAATTTATTGTCAAACAAGAATGGATTGAACAGTGTGAGAAAATAAGGTTACCTCTCAAGAGGAGGTATCAGCTGCAGTTCAGTGAAACCATGAGATTGAAAAGGGAGGTTCGGGAGTTGAAAAGGAAAGTTTCCTGGCTGAAAAAGAAGGTAAAAATCTACAAATGGAGGGCCATAAAGCCAAAAATTAAGGTCTCCTCTGCAGCTACATAGACTGGCCCGATTGAAGAGTTGTTTGAAGGCTGAGCATTTTTCTTAGCCGCTGAAATCCAGAAGTGGCAGTCTGCTGCGAGTGACCATAAGAAAGAAACAATGTGGGTTCAAGAACAGGCCGTCGAGGTCGTCACAAGAAACATAGATCAGTTAGATAAGGCATGGCTGAAGCAATCTAAACAGAAGGCCAGAATAGAAGAATTGGAAGAACAAGTGCAGTTGCTGCAATTAGATAAGGAGAATATGTTCTCCCTAGCACAACAGGTAATGGCTCGCAGGCCTCCTGCTCATAGCTATGCCTTATTCCTTCAAGAGCAATTTCTTTTCTTTTGCCTTGAAAGTATATATAAGGAGATTTGGTACGAGATTGAGGACCCCATTCAATTTCTTCATATTTTAAAAATTCATGATATCATAGGACAACACTTAATGTGCGAACTCTACATGCATGGGTATTTCTCGAGGCATGATCAGTCTTTTAACCCCGTTCCATTCATGGGGGACATTCATTTAAGAGATTTTACCTCATAATCAATCAAATTAAGTGGAGAAAGGCCTGGGATACGTTTGAAGAAAACCAAGTCGGAAGGTCGTTAATGATGAGGAAGGAGCATGGCCAGTCATCAAACATTTATAAAAAGCATTACACATTTCTACAGATTGAGGGGCGTAGAGGACACATGTTGGCAACCCAGAAATGGTGTGCTAACCTATGTGTTGGACATATTACAATGTTTTGTAAGGAAGCGCTAGACAGTTTTCAAAGAAGGTGGATGTTTTCATCCTCAATCGTCAGAGGACGAGAGCCATTTGGGTCACCTAACTTTGCACGGACTCTAGAGAGGATGCCACGTTTCATAGCATGCATTCATACTCGTGGGATCAGATGGATGGGGCTGAGGTTTCAATTTCCCCTTATCTAATTGCCATCCAAGCGATATACTCCTGCATATAATGTTGATCCAAATTGGTGGAAGGATGTTATTTTGTCGGAAGGTTATAAACCCCCTGGGACGAAAATGGATGAAGAATATGATCTCACACAGCTTCATCCTAGTCATAGTTAGTCCAACGCAGATCTGAGGAGACGACGAGCTGCATGAGGACATGCAGATAGACTAGTTGGGGGGAGATGTTGGGTACCGGATTTGTATACTTTTCTCTCCCATTTTCGCCCACCTTTCTATCTCTTTATGCCATTATTTCTCTTAAACACACGAGGTAAACCCCTTTCTCTTACTTTACATGCGATATTTGATTAATGAAGTATTATTCCAGGAGGTTTTACTTTTTTGCTATGTTAACTCCGATGTTTTTACAGAGTCGGAAAAAGCGAGAAGGTTACAACTGTGAGTCGTGGAGCAGCTCCTAATTTCCAGCGTTGCCTTCACTTGTTGCTACAACACAACAAACTCTGTTACATTCCAGCGACATTTCAGGCTTTTTCATGGTTCCCTTTTTGACAATTAGGTTGTTGTTGCAACAAATGGTATAATTGTAAATATGTAGTTGTTGAAGGAAATAAGGGGGATTTTCTGAACAATTTGTATAAAGAGTGCCTGCAGACTGTGAATCGGGATTAAGCCCATTACCTATAGATTTTGTAACAGTATATTTTGCAATTAATTGAATGCACAACACCCTGATGTTTCACTTGTAATTTGTGAGTTGCCGCAGCCCTGATCAGAGAGTTGGGCCCACTCTTCTGATCAGGTGTTGCATTACCTTTATTTCCATTGTTTTCATGTTTTAGTTTGATTCTGTTACTATTGTTCCAGTGTAATCTTTCAATTGTTGTGAATGTCTTTTTAATTATGCAATCTATTTAATTTTTGTCACAACAGTCTGCGTGTTTATGGATTTAAGCGTGTGATCTACAACAGGTCATGTGATTTCTCCTGCATATACTGTGTCGTGAGTCTTGAAATAACTAATGCCCTTGGATTGATAATTTATATGGAAAAAGGGTTGAATATTGTTCACTTCCAGACACCAACACTGAGATTGACCATATCTATAAGCTTATTGCCCAGGATGAAGACTAGATTAATCCCACCAAAGATGGCAGAATATGTTGGGAGCAAGATATTTCATGCATTTCATATTCCGATGAAGAGTTAGATCATTGGAAAAATCGCTCGTATGAAGTAACTACTAAGCAATGTAACAGAGTTTCAAAATCTCTGCGTTGTGTCAGATCGGAAGTGCATGTCTTATTTCTGGAATAATTTGAGAAAAAGGTGCCTCAGGAACAGAGATATGAATCTTTTGACTTCGCATTAAGGTCCACTCTAGCACAATGGCGGAGTGCACACAGAGAAAGTTTAGGAGGATGGAATGATTTCTTCAAATTGATAAGGTTGAGGTTTGGTCATGTATATACGAAGATCGTGGGGAAGTATGATGGTCAGAAAGATCCTTGTAAGAATTTATCTCTCTCAACAACAACTTGGGGTCCAAAACCTCAACCAGAGTGGATGCACATGTTCTTTCATTCTTTGGATACGATACCTCAACAGTGGTATCTTAAACAGAGATGCGCCATGCCACTATGGATTGGGATGAGATGATGGAAGGATTCTTGTTAACTTATAGCTTCATCAATGGCTCGGAGTGTATTAATGAGGCTCTTTAAGAAGTCAAAGCGGGAGTATTTTGCATTAAAAAGGAGCCAAATACGTTGGTGCAACCTGATTGGGCTACGCAGTTGGAACAAACCTGAGAATGTTACAAACAATTTTTTAGGAAAGACTTGGTCAACAATTCTATGTTGGGGGAGGAGATCTGCAAGTGCATATTTGAACATGCGCATAAGACTATCAATGATTATACTGAATGGTGGTTGCAATGAAGTAGAAGTATTGTACTGTAGAATGAAATCAAGTGTAGCTGGAGAGTATTGCGCCAAGGGCGGCAGGACTTTGCTGTCGGGGTGAGCCTAGCGAAGTTCATCCAAAAAGTGACCGTTGGAATAGTAACAGTTGATTGGACAACGAATTGGTCATTAAAAGGAGCGGTTGATGAGCTGTGCAGCAGGGAGAAACTACTTACAAACAAAATGAAGCCATGGGAAATTGAGGCCATCCAGCTCTCACCAATTGTAGAAAATAAGTAGAAATCACTACGCAAGGCACAGAGAGGATTCAAGCAGAAGGAAACCAAGATAGTCATAGAGACGTTGCTCAGCGAATTCAAATATTTTGAAAATCATTGCACCAAAGTGTTTCCACCATTGAAGGATGCCTTGAGTGGTATCAAAGAAAAAATTGATGGTGCACCAGGATTGTGACTCAGGATAAGTCACAGTTTTGTGTTGGGGGCATGTTGGACATGGGACCCCTCAATGAAAGAAGTTAGATAATACTCCACAGATCAAGGAGCGGAGCATGCAACGTGGAGTCCATATTGAGTCTTAGGGGCTTTGGGGTGGGTCAAAGCCCCTTATTATGTAAAGGGGATGGGATTATTTTGTGAACATTAAACTCCGCCCAGGGTTTTTGGACCACGGTATTGTAAATGAAAAATCTATATAAGGAGTATAGATAGAAGTCATAAGGCAGGTAATAAATGATAGAACAGATGATATGCATTTGGATGTAAGATTGTTTTGAGTCAGAGTTTGTGGTTTTGGTTTAGAGGAAAGGCTCCTGCAGTTGAGTGTGCGGAGACCTTAGGAAGTCTACAGCTGAGTGCACAGACCCTTGTAGCTGATTGTGTAGGGTGAAAGTGAATGTATGAGAAGGATCTAAGTATTAATGAAAGACTTGTTGAGATAGATTTGTGTTTTTGTTGATGTTTTTACTTTACTTGTTGTTTATGAATATTTGTGCTAAGTAAGGGTTTTGATCTGTAATTTCATAGTGTAATTATTTTTATGGTTGTTTACCTTGTTTTATTCATGATTAAGTAAAATCATGCAGTCTACTAGTAATTTCAACATATGTCTTGAACAACGCTTGTATAATTAATAGATATTTTTTGTGAAGCTCTTCCAAGGAAGAAAATCCCTAAAGCCACAGTTCCATGTCCCTATGGATGCAAAAACCTAGTTCTAGCATCCCCCTATATTTCCTCGAGTGAGACTTCAATATTCGCAAGCAGATCGTTGCCTAAAGGGCCGGTAATAGTGGGTTTTGTTGGTTTGAACAACCACATTTGAACCTGCTTCTAAGCCCCATCAAGCCAACAGTTGTTTGTATAAGCACCTAGGTTCAAACTAAAAGGTTGATTCCCAAGACTAAAGGAAGATAAATCTCCACCAATGAGATTCATAGAATTCTGAAAGGGGTTTCCCCCAACTGGCATTCCATAAGAGGGAGGAACCCCTTGAAGAGAGCTCCAAAAACCAGCAATAGGTATGGACCTTTCCGACATCCCAGAGAGAGGGAAGAAATCACTCTCCTATTGACCAAAAATCAAATATGGAATGTTAACCATCAATCCACTATGGAAACATTCCTTCCATGTTGTCCACAAATCCTTGAAAAGGATTCCCCCCCATATAAAAATTGGGAAATGGGAATGGCCCACTTCCTAGAGATGAACTCAAAGGAGGAGCATGTCCTCCCTTAAACGGGAACCCCTGTAAAGGATTCAAGGTGCTTGCCATCTTAGACATGGAAGAGGGGAGGATGGTGGAAAATTTAAATGAAATTGTCAGAATCACAATCGTTGACATACCAGTGAATGCACCAACATAAGGAGTAGAAGGCTGGATTCTTCCACTTGTGTTAGGAGTAAAATAAAGCCAAATAAATGTAGAAAATAGAATACACACTGAGACAGTGGAAGAACAAGGGGAGACTCCCCATCCACTGAAAACAAATGATGAAGTGTGAACAATCCCGGTTCCAGTAGCAGTGCTTGTGCTTGTGATACTCACACTATACATCATCAAATAAGGAGAGGAAAAAGTAGAATCCTAAATAGAATTTCCATCAAAGGATACCACCAAAGGATGTTATATCGGTAAGTAATTAACGTCGATATCATAAGTTTTTATAATATTCTTGACCTCATCTCAAACTAAACTAACTTGTGAACTTGGTGTAAATAGATTGTGATCCCTTGGGATTCAAATTCCTCATTAGATAGTGATCCCTCCAAAGGGGGGTTATCTTTCTATGTATTGAATCTAACTAATTCCAATGAACAAGTATCACCTAGCCTACGTCTCTGAGGTAAGGGCTCCGTATTATCAACATAAAGTTTGTGAAGCCTTCTTGATTAACAATTCAATCCCTTAGCCACCTTGGAAATATAAAATCAAACATACTAAAAAAATACTAAATCAAGTCATCATCATATGGAAATCAACTAAAAAAATCATAAAGAAAAAACTAGGAAAATGACTTTGGTATGATGAGGTCTGAATCCTACGAGATAAGGTATGAGAAGTAGTTACCAGTGCACTCTTAATATATCCTTTACTGGTTCTAGTACCCTCACTTTGTGGGGAACTATATCAATGGTACAAAGTCTACCTCAGGTACCATAAGTATTCCACCCTACAACTACTTAGGTGGAACCTAGGAAAGGAAAATAAGTTTCCAACTCTTAATAAGAAGTTAAGGTTTATATTAATGGGAAGGTGTTTAGACAAGTACGAGAAGGGGTATCTCCCTTTCCTTGTCCTCTCATGGCCTAGTGCTTAACCCCTATATTAGAGGAGCTTCCCCGAAAATCTCATACACAACTGTAATTTTCACTTGTTAATAAAATTATATGTTAGTTCAAGTGGCCTTGAAGAGTTTACTCTCGACACATATTACAAGGCCATAATTAAACCTAGACTAATTGGCTTGCTAGACAAAGAAAAAAGTCAAGTTTATTTTAATTAGGCGTTGCTTTTGTTTGGTTGTTATAAGTTAAGAGTGATATGAGTGCAAATTCTGATATTTTTAGACTCAACAAAGGAAATAAAAATATGAAAACCTAACTAAATGAATGTATTAGTTCTCTTTATTCATTGAAAATAATTTTATTCAATATGTGTGACTTCTACAACCTTCAATGCAAGTTTTACAAACTACAATGCAAGTTTCAAGAAAAACAAAACTCAAGATTTAGGGCCTAGAATGCAACTTTTAAAAATACAATGCAAGCGTTAGAACCTACAATGCAACTTTTCAAACTATAATTCAAGTTTTAGGACCTACAATGCAACTTTTAAAACTACAATGCATGTCTCGTAACCTACAATGCAACTTTCCTTTCCTTCTTTTTTTTGGATGTTAAACAAGAAAAGCTTTATAAAAATTTGAAAGGAAAAAATAATAAACCACACAAATAAACTCTCCTTAAGCTAAAATAAAGAGAGAAGGATGCAACGCAATCCAAAAATTGTAACAAAGATGCAGGAGTTGCAGCAAGAGTGTAGAAAACGGATGCAACAAGTGTAACCAAGATGCCACAAGTGTAAAAATTTTGGTGCACGATAAGGATATTAAACAAAATCCAATGACCTATTCAAAACAAATGTTAAGAGTACAAGCACTTGGACCAAATCAACCCTAAATGTTGAACAAGAAATTCAAAAGTGAAAACTTGTTTTCAATGAAAAAAATTGCAAATAATCACTAAGTTTCTTTTTATTTTCTTTAATTAAATTTAATGAACTAAATATAAAAATAAAAAAGCCATATGAAACAAATAAAAGGAAAACTAAAAAGGCACAGTTTAAACAATCAGACATGGTAAAAAAGTGAAAAGATACATAGTCTCACCAAGAGATCAATCAAGAAACATGATGAAAGAAGAAAAACCCTAAATGGAAAGTAGAAGCCCAAAACTTAGGTTTATTTTGAAGCAACTTCTACAAGTGAAGGAAAAAAGCCAAAAAAATAAATTTCTAGAACAAAATGCAATAAAATCATACAAATAAAGATGCAGTTAAAACCATGACTCTCTCCAAAAACCCTTAGACAAACAAGACAGAGAATAATTTCTTAACCTTCATGAGGATACTCAATTGTTGCTAAAGAAATGTGTGTGCATATGCAATTGTTCCTAAAACAAAGTGTGCAATAAAAAATATTTCTAAAGGATGTAACATATACCTACTCTAAAAGTAATAAATAAAAATAGAATGCTTGGATCTGAAATATCAGGCTAAAGCAAACTAAAAATGACACAAAGATCAAAATGAAAATTACAGGATGATTATAATATTTTTAAACAACTCTAGGAGAGAAACTATAATGAGTTTCTTCATAATGGAGTTGTTAGTTCTATTGAGGACCTTATAAGAGTGGATAGTAGAAACTCAAAAAACCTACCGAAAAACACATGCAAACAAGGAAAATACTAATTTACTAGATAGGAAACCTACTTGGAGGTATAGCAATTGTGGTAGATCCTTTTGTATCTTCTTCTCTCATTGTCCCTAACCTTCATGCCTGTAATGATACAAACACATATGTTTATCCTCGTTTCACACACTACATAGAATCATCCTCCAAATTCCTTCTACTTGGGCCACTGTTACAGGTCAATTTGGGCATCACTCCTTAAACTCATATCAATATAAATTAGGGTCTATCATACTCTAAATCAGTTTCTACTTGGCTTAAACAAGTCATCCCATTGTTGGTTTTTATCCATGAATTTTTCATGGCTTGAAGTTGAGTTTAAATGATCCATTGAGCCAACAACATACCCCTAGATTGTAGTAAGTGCTTTGCATAGCATTTACTCCCATGTAATGCAGTGTTGCAGAGCATTGACTCCCATGCAAAGAAGTGTTGCAGAGCAGCTAGGCCCACTTAACAGTGCGTTGATCGACTGGGAGCGAATTGTTCAAAGGATTCTGGGAATATTCCCACCTTCTAGTGGCTTATAAAATTTGTTCCAACTATCATGCTATTTGATAAATTCAAATATGAACACCATGAAGCCATTCAATCACTTATCCTCCTATCCCATTGAACAAGTAAACTTCCTCATCTATTTATGGAAAATCCATTCAATGACCAATTAATGCCAAACTACCCTCATTTCTTAAAAATTGAGCACTAATCATAGTGAAAAGGGGATCAATATTTTGAATTTGTTGAGTTATGTTACTAAGATTATAGCTCTTTGAGGTATTGTTTGCAAGTAATGTTATGCTGCTGAGTAATTTTGCTGATGTGATGAGGATAGGACAGGAGCTAGAGCGAGTTGGCATTGAATCGATCCAATTGGTTGTAACTTCTCCTTTTATCTTATAGTAAAGAAAATTTTTCCCTTCCTAATACATGTGTTCATGCTTTTATATATGTATTTTCAAATTCAATCAATTCAGTTTGATTAAGATGAACAGATCATATGTCTTTATGTCATTTTATGTCTTCTGTTAGCAATTGCAAGTACCAATTAAGCGAGTTCAGCTCGATTGAGAGCGGCGGAAGTGAAAAAAGGGGGACAAATAATAGTGAAGGATCACAAGTAGGTGTTCTTCTCTTCTCTATTTATCTTAAGGATAGGGTCAAGTATATTTCATCTATTATTCTAAGTGCGTCCCCCACACTTAGGGAAATGTATCTATCTGTAGGTTTGATTTCCGTAAAACAAATTGGCGACTCCACTTGGGATCGGATTGGTCATCCCTAGTGGTTTAATCCTTGTTTGTCAGCATCTAGTAGACGTTACTTGCTTCATTAGAGTCATTTGAATATTTTTTGGTAAAAGAAGTGTTTTTTCTTACCTCTTTTTGAGATTCCTCAGGCACCAACGCATCATTGGTCTTGACAAAGTGCTCTGCAAAGCACTGTTGGCTTAGAGACATTGCTCTGCAACCCACTGTCTCCCACTCATGGGTGCATTTCTCCTGCAACCAACCAAAATTAATTATATTTCTGTCTTTTACCATCTATTTCAGTGTCTTGTTTGTTGAGTTTTCAAGTATTTGATTGCATCTAGAGTCCCGATTTCTTCTACTATCTTTGCTCACCTTGGATGTATTTTTGTTCAATATTTCTTCTTGTTTTATTTATCATTGTTGAAATAGCTCAAAAGTTTAAAGTTTACATTTGATCAGTTCTTTATTTTCGAAAAGAGGAATTTTCGTTGTAGTCTTCATTTCTTTGGAAAGTATTGATTGATTATTTGTGCATCTTAGTTTCTTTTTCGTTTATTCACACTTAAAAGAAACCAAAAATAATAACATGCATTTTCATATAGGGTTTGTGAGTGTTGCATAGGAATAGTTAGGGAATTTTCATTTAGATGTGTTCATTGTTTATTGCTTACGATCTGATTTCTCTATCCCTTGTAGCTAAGGCTTTCATTGTTGAAACTGTTGGCAAACCAACTCCAAAAATAGAAGAAAAGAGATATCAACGGCTTAGAAATAAGCCACTTCGAGGGGGAAACCTCCAATACATTACATGAATGAACAATTCTTGGATGATACAAATTACAAAACCTCCTTTCTATATATAAGAGTCCATGAGGCCACAATGTAATCCTAGCCGACCTAACAATAATAATTTAAGGGCACAATAATAACAATATGGGGGTTACAGGGGTACAATAATAACAATAAGGGGGTTACTCTAACAACAATAAGGGACTATACTAGTAATATAGGGACCTAACATGCCCCTCTCCTTCAAAAAAGTGTTGTCCTCAACACTTGAGTAGCTCTGGGTGCTTCTGTATAAAATTCTCATCCTCCCATGTAGAATCTTCAGTGGGTAAGTTCTTCCACTTAATGAGATACTCTGAAATTGATCGATTTCGTAGTTGTCGAGTTCTTGTTTCCGTGACCGCTTCAAGTTCCAGTAGGTTCCAACTTGGTAAAATAAATTGCTCCATGTAATTCATCCAATAATTCATCAATCACAGGAATGGGAAATTTATCTTTAATGGTGAGCTTATTGAGCACCCTATAATCTGAACACATGCGCCATGATCCATCCTTCTTGTGTACCAATACCACAGGAGTAGAGAAAGAACTTTGACTAGGTTGAATTATACCTGCTTCTAACATTTCTGCAATCATACGTTTAATTTCACTCTTTTGGACATAAGGATATCTATAAGGCCTGATGTTTGGAGGAACACTTCCTGGAATCAAATGAATAGCATGATCATGATCACGAATAGGTGGGATTCCTTTGGGAGTTTCAAACACCTTGGAATGATTGTCCAAGACTTGTTGGAGATCTGCAGAAATAGATGATTTTTATATTGGAACTTCTAGTGAGCATAATTGTGAAATTACGCCACGTTGTTCTTTCTTTAGAAGCTTTGTCATGACATTAGAGCTTGTTATCTTTCCTGGCTTCCCTGCAATACCCTGTAATTCGACTTCCTTTCCTTCTGGAAAAAATTTCAAGAAAAGTTCTTGAAAATTAAAAGCTACCGTCCCCAAAGATTGTAACCATTGTACTCCTAGTACAACATCAACACCTCCCATAGGAATGGAAAGAATAGGACTAGTCAATACATATTCCCCCATGGTTAGCTTGATATTATGGCATTTTCCAGAGCAATTTATAGTTCCTCCATTTGCAACAATCACTTGAAATTCTGGTGCTGGGTATAGGAAACAATTTAATTCCTTGGCTACCTTACAATGAATAAAATTATGGGTGCTACCTGAATCAATCAACACTATTACCTTTTTCTTCTTGATTTGTCCTTCTATCTTGAGAGTTTGAGAAGTGGTAATTCCTGCCAGTGCATTACACGATATGGTCGGATTCATTTCTTCCTCTTCTAGGGCTGGTTCCTGGTGTATATCCTCTTCTTGTTCATTTTCTTCTTCCTCTTCACAATCTATGTAAAATAATTTCTTCTCCGCACACTTATGACCTTTAGTGTATTTGCTATCACAACTGTAGCAAAGCCCTTTTGCTCTTTTTTCTTCCAATTGTTGTGGTGTCAACCTTGTAGGTTGTGGAAATCTAGGAGTAGCAACACTTCCATCTTTATAGAAGTGAGTGGTAGGCTTCCTTGTAGCCATAATTTTACATTCAATTTTTCTTGCCAACCTGAATGCCTTCTCCAATGAATCAGGTTCCAAAATGCGAACTTCATGTTGGATGTTATCCTTTAAAGTACCTATGAAGAGATCAATCTTGTGTTCCTCTGGAATATCAGTTACTCTTATATTCAATTTTTGGAAGTCCTCAATGTATTCCCCCACTAAACCCTTTTGTTTGAGATTTATCAATTGGCTAAAGAAGGTATTTCTCTTTGTATCCTCATAATGCGCTATCATTTCCTTCGTAAAAATTGACCAAGTGACAATTTTTTTATGGGAGAAAAGCCATCGATACCATACAAATGTATTTTGTTCTAAATGTAAAGTTTCAATGTGTACCTTTTGTGTGTTTTTCACATTATGGAGATCAAAATATTGCTCCATCTGCAGTATCCATGTTACAGGATCCTTTCCATCAAACTTCCTCATATCCATTTTTGGAATATGGTGGTTCTTCCCACCAACATTAGAGTTTATGAAGTCACGATTAACATTTATTTTGTTCTCATCATGAGTTTCCTCTACTATCTTTTCAACATTAGGAAACATTTATTGTATAAACTTTGTCAAACCTTCCATGTCTGCTTTTACATCATTCTTCATGTTTTCCATGTTGTCTTTCATTTTTTCATCGATCTTAGCTTCCATGTCATCCATCTTAGATTCCATGCCAGCTTCCATGCCATCTATCTTATATTCCATGCCTTTCTTCAAACTATCCATCTTCGCTTCCACGCCTTTCTTCAAAACTTCCATTTCATTTTTGTTGCTCTTTGCGAGAGCGAAATTTGGTGGACTTGCTCTTGTAATTTTGATAGATCATGTTGCAATTCTTCATCTTCATGGGTCAAAGTAGAGCCTTCTGAAGACTTAATGGGTGTTGAATTATTTTTACAAGGTATTTTTTAGAACCCAATACTGATATCTATTCTACAATTCGGGAAATAATAAAAATAAAAAAAAATAAAAAAATACACACCTTTTTCTTGTTTTTGAGGAGCTCGATATTGAAATTGGATTATCTCTGTGATTGCGGCTCTTCAATATCTGAAATTCGACACTGAGGTAGCATTCTAAATTATCTTTCGAATGCCACAGGTTTTAATTGATTTGGATTCTCCAAGGAAAAGTTATGTCCAAACTCCCATAATGACCTAATTATGGACTGGTTCAGTAGAGAAAAATTGTACAACTTGTCATGTGTCACTGTTTCATGTTTTAGCTCGGAAATTGATAGAAAAGAAACTACAGTCCATGTGTTTGCGACCACTTTTTACGACACTCCAATCCGATGCTCAGAGAGAGAGTTATAAATATTTTTCCACGATCACCTCTTTGAGATGAAATTCAGGAGCCTGAAAAAGCACTACCTTCCACATATCATATCTCCGAAAATATTGCAAACCAAGCTTTGAAATTTTGCAATGAGTTTCCTCAGGATTTCAGCTTCGTTCCCTAAAAATTTCAGATTCTGAATCTTTGTAGAAACAAATTTATAACGCAAATTCCATGATGACCTGTTTATATTAAATTGAGGAGCCTGCAAAAAGACCTAACTTCCATAGATCATATCTCCGAAAATATTGCGAACCAAGCTCTGAAATTTTGCGACGATGTTCCTCAGAATTTCAGCCTCGCACCCTAAAAATTTCAGTTTCTGAAACTTCGTAGAAAAAAATTTATAGTGAAAATTCCACGATGACCTGTTTGGAGCAGCGAAACCCTAGAATCCAAACCTCTGATACCAAATGTTGGGAAACCAACTCCAAAAATAGAAGAAAAGAGATATCAACGCCTTATAAATAAGCCACTTCAAGGGAGCAACCTCCAATACATTACATGAATGAACAATTCTTGAATGATACAAATTACAAAACCTCCTTTCTATATATAGGAGTCCATGGGGCCACAATGTAATCCTAGCCGACCTAACAATAATAATTTAAGGGCACAATAATAACAATATGGGGGTTACAGGGGTACAATAATAACAATAAGGGGGTTACACTAACAACAATAAGGGACTATACTAGTAATATAGGGACCTAACAAAAACTAAATCGAAATGAATGCTTATCATCTTTGTTTCATTCTAGGAATGTCAAATACATCGCGTGGTGAACCTAAAAGGAAAATTTCTAAGCAAGATCAACTTAAAATTTTTCTCAATTAACCTAAGAGAGCATTGTCACTTAGTGATAAAATTTATAGGTCTAGGCTATAGGTGTGTTCTGCCATCGTAAAACATAGTAACTATTGTTAATTTTTTGCGATACATTCTGAGTGTGATACCCCATCCCACGTACATAAGTATATCAGAGCTCGTCCATGTACCTTGAGTATATCGGGCGATGTTCCAGGATGAAAAGGTGAGCGTTTTCACATTATACAACACTTATATGTATTGGGCCTCCACGTACCATCGAGTATATTTGGGAGGACAACATTATGTTTCTTACCATCCATAGGTAACTGATTCGATCGCCTTGTGCACTATGATACACAGAACACATCACTTGGGGAGATTGCTTGGACGTACGTAAGTAATTGGTTTACTGGGGCGGTATATTGAGTTCACAATTGCTTGGTAATCCTATTGCCTAGCATTACCCTCTTTTTTTTGTTTATTTTTGTAATAAAATCAATCAAAAATAATGGAAGAAGATCACTTTTCCCTATCATTCGCGTAGGAAAGAAAATAAACTACCTTTACCACTAGAAGTTATACCTAGTCGGCAAAGGCAAGCTTGTCCTACCAAGTCTGGCACCTATGGAACCTTTGGTGCTACATCTTCGTCTTATTTACCAGAGTCTTTGAGTACCGAGTCTCGATTCGTTTCTACCGATCCCAGTTTATCTGCTACCGTCGAGACGGAACCCTCACGATTACCTGAGGACACTAAAATTCAATCCAGTGAAATAGTAAATCTAGAACCCGAAGTTTTTCAACTGGAATTTGATACGAAAACTATTTTTATTTTACCATAATATCTTTATCATGAAGTTTAACAAGAAGAAGTTATTCTCGTGTCAAAAGACGATCAATTGGATCATCCTCAGTCATCCATAACTATTGATTCTTCCTCTTTACCACAAATTTTATCGCCTGAAATTTATATCAGGCCTGGCGGTGAAGTACTTCCACCTGGTTTGATTTCAATTGAGGAAGACCCTTAGGAAGATACAACCCCTTCAACTCCAACTCATTTTGGGTCAGGGCTTCATCTTTATCTGTCTTTTCCTTGTTTGACCCACACTGCTCCTGTTGATCCTGCTCAGTCTCAAGTTCAGTAGATTATTTAGATTATTTATTGGGTTATTTAACCATGGCTCAGACAACATCCCAGACTATACCATCTACTACATCTACGACATCATCTACTGTTTCTACCTCTTCGATGTTTTCTACGACACCTGAGTCTCATCTTTATGGTGGTCCGTCCATCCCATAGGGTTACCAAGCTTTAAATGGAACCTACTCTATTGCATCCTATAGTCCTGTTGTACAGTACAACAACCCCCCCCCCCCCCATTTTTAACTTGTTCACTGCAAATAATGGGGACCCTTTCTATAAAAATTTTGGCTAAACGCCTTTTAGGATTTTTATTAAGTTAATTATCTTACGATTTTATTAATTTTTCATCTTCTTTAGATTTTTGTTTCGATTGCTTGGTTGAAATAAATTTTTTATAAGCTTTTCATTGATGCTTTTTTCACCTCATTTGGTCAATTGGTTTGTAAATGGCACTCATTTGAAATCTAATCAATTATGTCGCCTGGGTTAAAAATGCGTAAAATGTACAATATTCCATTTTTTTAATTAAATTAGTTCAATAATGCATTTAGTTTAAATATTAACCCCTAGTTAGTCATTACTAACAATTTTTATTTTCACTTATACAGCCAAATCATAAAGCATCGGGATTTCAGTCATTTATTCCAATTTTCCAATTTTCAAATAAATTACTAGTCTTGAAAATCCAAAATGTCAAAGTGGCTGTAGTTTAATTTTTATTTTTTCATTAAAGTGGTTGTAGTTTAATTTAGGCAAATCACACTTTAGGTAATTTCATAAATTTAATATAAAAAATATATTTAAAAAATAAAAAACAAAAGTATAAAAAATAGAAATAAAATTAATCGAAACATCGCATCGAGAAATTTCAATCGCCACATTATTTTAAAAAACCTCGATGCAATGAGTTTTTCCGATGCGATTGAGTTTATTTGGTTTCATGCGATGCGATGAACTCATGCGATGCAATTGAATTTTCCGATGCGATGAGTCGCATTCAACTCATGCGATGCGATTGAGTTTTCCGATGCGATGAGTCGCATTCAACTCATGCGATGCGATTGAGTTTTCCAATGTGATGAGTCGCATTTAACTCATGCGATGCAATGAGTTTAGTATTAAGGTAAGAGTCATAGTGTTAGTTTTAACCTATGTGTAATATATATTAGTTTAATGTTAGGTTAGTTTTAGTTTTATATTAGTTTAATGTTAGGTTAGTTTTAATTTAATAATAGATTTAATATTTAAATATTTAAAATAATTAATTTTAAATTAATTAAATTAATTAATATTTAAAATATAATTAATATAATTAAATTTATTATTAATTAGATTAATTTGTTTATAAATAGTTAATTATATTTGTTAGCTAGATTAACATTAATTAATAAATAGTTTATTAAATAATTAGTTTAGTTTATAATTAATATTGTAATTATAATTAATTAATAGATAATTAAAACTTAATTTAGAATTAGATTATAACTAAATTAGATGAATAATATAATTACAATTAATTATAATTAGTTAATTAAATATCATAATCTAATTTAGGATTAGAATTTAATTTAAAATTTTATTTTATTTAGCCCAAGCAACAAAAATTCTAGATTTTTGGCAATTTTTATATACCAACTTTAGAGGCTCATAAATGGAGTTCTGCTTGGCCAAATGAGGCCCAGGACAACTCATTGGAAAGATAAAATGATGAAGATTATTCCTGAAATTTTTTTTATTTCTAGATTTGATCATTTATTGAGTCTAAAATTCAGCAAAAGATTAAGCTACGAATTTTTAAACAAAACTAATTTTCTCAGTTTTATTTTTTGCATTTTAATTTGCCACTACTTCTTATGAGTGCAAATTCATTCGTCAATGTTCTCATTGGCCAATTAGATCAGCACATAAATCAAAAGAAAGCTTATGTATCTTTTTATTTATTTAATTTTTAATTGGATCTATTTTAATTTCTAGATTTGACAATTTTATTTTATTTTTGCATTTTAATTTTGTTTTTGATTTGTTTTTGCAGGAAAACAGTTGAAGAGATGAGAAGAAGAAGTTATCAATCAATGAGAAGACTCCAGAAATTAAAGATTGAAATTTTTGAGCAATTTAAATTGGATTGGGCAGATTTTTCTTCAAAAAAACTCTCCTCTAGAAATTAAAGATTGGAATTTTTGAGCAATTTAAATTGGATTGGGCAGATTTTTCTTCAAAAAAACTCTCCTCTCAAAATACTTTTGGAAACATTATAAATTGTAGATTGCAAAATGTAAAAGGGGCTGCTCTCCTTTGCAATTCTAGACTTCTAAAAGCATTTATGTAATAGGAATTTAGAGTTGTAGATGGAGAGGAGAGAAAATTTCAGATCTGAAAATTATTGAGAGTTTTTTTCTTTATGTCTTGAATTATGCATGATGAGCAGAGTTTGCATTTCTGCAGCTCTAGTTTTGAAAGCAGAAATTCAAGTAATGTAAAGTACTGGTAGAGACCAAGATCAGAGAAGCAGATTCAATTAACTGGTATTTTTGGCATTTCTGTATCAAATACCAGTTTCATTTTTATGTTAATAAAATTGTTGTTTTATTTTATTCATGTTTATGCATTTATGTTGATATGGATAATTTGTCTCAAATTGTTATGTATCTATGTTCTTATGGATTAAACTCTGATTTCTGAGTAACTATTTACTCATAAATGTTTCTTATAATACTAATTTATTAAATAATAATGTGTTGCGAATTTCTTCCGCATATTATTATTTAATTATTAGCTTGATTGATTTGATAATCAATTTCATTTTTGTGAATTTTTTTCGGAGTGTTGTTGATTTATTATTTTAGTTAAATGGTCTCAATAGAATGTGTTTTGGTACTAAAAAATGTGAGCTGATTAAATTTATTCATTAGCTTGACATTAATTAAAAGACAGAGATATTTAAATTCTCATTATTTAATTATCTTGCTCTTAGTTGGGTTAGATTTATATCTACCTAATTGAGATAGGATTTAGATTAGTTTCTTTTTGCTTGCATTATAGAATAAGTTTTCATTTAGATTAAGTTTTACATTCTTTTAAGTCCTCTTCTCGAAGAGGAAAAATCTTAGTTGTGGTTTGGCTGAACCCAAATCAGCTTAAGGGTCATTCTCTTGCCTAATCAGCAAGAAGAAGTGATCTGATATCCCTGTCTATTGCTAGTTAAAGATACATTTTAAACCAATAGCGATAGGGAAAAGGTAACTGGACCTAGTCAAACCAGTCGGAGCCACTATCATAAACGGAAAAGGAGTTGTATTAAGGTCCGGACCGGGTGGTTATCCCCTAATGTTGTTGTGGCGATTATCGAGGCCTCAACAAGTCCATGGACTTCGCCCATGTCGTCATCTGGAATTTTATCTGGTTCCTCTCTTATGAGTATTGAATGGCTTGATCCTTTATTGATATCATCAGCTCAATATCAGGTTGGTCCATCAAATTACCATCCATCTTATCTAGTTTCTAATGGAATCCCATCATATGAATTTTGGTATGTTCAATATCCTTATACTTCATATGTTTGGAGGAAGCAAATATTTACCCCATATGGCGGTACTCCTTTGTTTTTAGGTCAATCTTATGTTGGAATGTTTGTTTGTTAATGACAGCCTACCTTACATGTTCAACCACAAATGATTGTGTACCAATATCAACTAGTTCAGCATGTTCCATTCGTACCTACTACGCTTGTTATTACTTCCTTGATCGTAGCTCAGCCTTCTCAGGCGGGTCCTTCAACCCTTAACCCTCAAGTTTCGGGTCTACAGACTCCGTCTTCCCAGGCTGGTTTACAACAACCGTCTGCATCAGGAATTTCACGACCACATGCCAGTTTAACCTTGTCATAGGTTTCTACTAGTCCTATCTATTCACAACCTGGTCCAAATTATCCTAGTGAGCAACAATCGTATTATCAGATCCCATGACAGCCACAATAGCCATTCCAACAATATCAAACCTATCATGTACTTGGTCAACATGCTTATGCTCGTTTTGGTCAACAACAAGCTTATCCAGGTCTTGGTCAATTGGCCTATCAAGGTTTTGGTCAACAAACTTACCCCTATCAGGGTCACCAACAACAGATTCCTTATACTGGTGCACAATGGCCTATTCCCCAGGCAATTCCATCTTACCCTGGTTACACTCAACCCGATCTAAACCGACAATTTTCGTTTGTTGCAACACTAGAGTTACTTGATTTAAACCGGCTCAATAATGATCCCATCCATTATTGACCTTGGTGGGTGGTTATTCCTCATAAATTACCCTCTGATATTCTGAAATTCAATGGAAACTCTGGAGAAGATCCGTCTACGCACGTTATGAATTATCATTTATGGTGTTCATCCAACTCCTTAAATGACGATTCTGTTAGACTTCATCTTTTCCAACAAACACTCACTGGTTTGGATTCAAAGTGGTATATTGAATTACCAAGAGCTTCTTTTGATAACTTCACAGCTTTAGCCATTACATTTCTAACCCACTTCCAGCTACCCATCAGATATGAAACTGGGACGGAACTTTTGACCAACTTTAAACAGACAAATGCTACTCACATATCAGATCACATACATGAGTAGCATCATTGTCGTCGTTGAAAGGTTAAAACCTTTGTTTCGGATTAGATTTTAGCTGAGTGGTTTATAAATTCCTTATTTCCATGTATGACTGAGGAAGTGGCCAAAGGCGATGTTATCACTCAAGGGCAAGTAATTTCTCATGCCCAGTATCTGGATTTGATTTACACTTAGTCTGGCATGCTCTATGAAAAGATTCTGAATGCATCGCGACCAAATTTTATTGTTCCTCCTTCTCTATCTGGTAAAGTCATTCATGCCGGTGATGATGTGATTGGTTATGCTAGCACTCAACCAGCAAGTTTACCATCTGTTTCCATGCTTGTTGTGTCCAATCAAACCCCTATAGCATCTGATCCCGTGTCTTCTTCTGAAATACATGCCGTGTCATCTAACAAGGGAAAAAGTGACAAGCTACCTAGAAGTAAGAAAAAAGGGAAAGATAAGAAAAAAAAAAAGTCACCCCAGCAGGAAAAATCATCTGATACACTTGGTACTTCTCGGAAACCTCGTTACCCTTGTTTGATATGTAATTAGGAGGATTTTACGAGAGGCTTTACTCACCGCTTAGAAGTCTCGAAATGTCTCAAGACTTATTCTACATCTGTAGTGTTTACAAACCCTTTTCCGAACCCGGAAACACATATGGTTGCTACAAATCCTACTTCTAGTTCACAAGCACTTATGTTATCCGTTACTAAACCCAAAACTGATGTTTTGGAGTCCACTCAAAGTAAATATTACAGTAATCCTCTTCCATCATCGAATGTTAAAGCTACAGATCAACCTACTACTTCGACTTCGACTTCTTCTGATTCAATTCCGCCTATTATTCCTGAGTTAACAATAAATCCACCAAAGGGAGTCATTCATAAAACAACTTTCAACCCTCAAGCTCGTGCAGCTTAAAATTATAATGTAATCAAAGATATGGCTCAGTTAGCTTCTACTATGTCAACACTTTAGGTTCTTCAAAATATTCCCTCCCAAAATCATGCTTTATTGTCGGTATTTGGTGGAATCGATCCAACAGACTCTAATCTCGTAGTCTTTAACCATTCGGGCTATGTGCCATAATTGCTAGCAGAATTATAATTTTTTATCCAAGTAAATGTCCTCAATCGCCTCATTCATAAGACTATTATTGATGAAGGTGCATCTACTTGTATCATGTCTATGAGTTTTTGGAAGTCACTTGGCTCGCCACCTTTATCACAATCACCTACGACATTGAAAGCTTTTGACGGTCATACATATAAGCCTTGTATAATTCTCAGTAACCTGCAAGTCAAATTAGGGGGGAAAACTATTACTATTGAAGTTGAGATCATTGACGGTCCCCTTGACTACAATATCTTACTTGGAAGATTGTGGATTTATTCTATGGCTGCGGTTGTATCTAATTACTTTCGCAAATTCGCCTTCCCCCATAATGGCGGCATCACAGTCATCGATCAACTCACCTTCTTCACCTCTAGTTCCCAGGCAACTGGAAGTGTTCCATTCATTCATGGACCCCCGCCATCTCTTCAGAACATTGGTGTAGGACTCTTTAAGGATTCTTCCCTAATGGGTACCTTTTCATTACCGTCGCATGTGACATTGGCGGAAATCGCAAAAATAGAAACCTACAATATGATATCTTCCACTTCATTTGATTTATGGAAGGTTCCCAATGATTCCAAAATAGATAGTCTAGGTGAAACTATGCCACTAAGTCCAATCAAGCTCGCATAGCAATCAATATTTTTGGCTTATGCAGCCAATTCTGATCCTTTGTCACCGATTGTTTGGATTGATCGTTCTTTGGATTATGGTACTTCTTCTGACCCTTTTTCATGTATATTCTCAACTGGTGAGAGCATTATGGAATCCATGATGCTGGATGAAGAACCATGGGTAGATTCTCATCACCGATCCCATCTTCTATATTACATTGAAGATATTCCAACTGAACTATATCACTCTACAGTCGTTGATTTCTTAACGAATTCCATTCCTATCCATGTCGTCGATTCTGAGAGAAATCCATCAAATATCGAAGAAATTATTTCTATCGATATTTCGACCAAACCTGGTGTTTTAGAAAACATTCATGTCCGCGCATCTTGTTCTGCATCTGAACTTGACACTTATCGCTCTATTTTCCATGAATTATGTGATTTATTCACTTGGTCATATGAAAAAATGACAAGCATCGATTCCAATATTAGTGAACACGAGATTAAAATGTACCCTGATGTAAAACCGATATCCTAAGAAAGTTGTTACCATTAAATTAGAGGTTGAAAAAAATTTTCATGGTGTTTTTATTTACCCTGTTCCACTTACTGATTGGGTTTCCAATATTGTTTCTATCATGAAGAAAAAAAGGGACAATTAGAGTTTATGTTTATTATCGGGATGATAATCATGCTTATCCAAAGGACAACTATCCCACTCCCTTTATTGACCAAATCATTGACGAATGTGCCATATGTTAAATATTTTCCTTCATGGATGGATTTTCCGGTTACAATCAGATCAATATTCGCCTAGAGGACCAATATAAAACAACTTTTATCTGTCCCTAGGGCACATTCTCTTATCGAAAACTCACTTTTTGTTTAAAGAACATTGGGGAAACCTTCGAGAGGGAAATGAATTATGATTTCCATGAAATCAAACACATTTTTAAACCTTATCTGGATGACTTACCTCCCCATTCACAGAAACGGGCTAACCACCCACTACATTTGAGAGTCATCTTTTTACGATGTTGTCACTACAAAATACACCTCAATCCACACAAATGTGTGTTTTATGTCCGTTTTGGTTGTTTTCTTGGTTTCGTCGGGTCAAAAGATGGAATTTGACTTGATCCCTTGAAGTTCCAGGCCATTCTATATTTGCCTGCACCTTCCAACCTTCTTCAGTTACAAAGACTTCAAGGGAAGGCTAAATTTCTAAGGATATTCATTCCCAACTAAACTGAAATGGCTAAAGGATTTACTCGACTCTTGCAAAAGGGGACTCCCTTCCATTGGGATGAGGTTGTGAAAGATTCTTTTGGTGATGTTAAAGATACCCTGATCCGAGCATCATTAATGTATCCCCCAAGTTACCAGAGTGATTATTTCATGTATCTCGAAGCTGCAGATACAACCATCGCCATGGTTTTAGTTTAAGAAGAAGATGGGATTGAAAATCCAATCTATTATTTGAGTCGCAATCTCAATGATATGGAAGTTAAGTACACATGTAGAAAATCTCACTTTGGCAATCATTTAAGCTGTACAAATATTTCGCCACTATATCCTACTCTGGAAGACCATTTTCATTTCAGATTCCAACCCTATGACATACATTATGTCACATCAATTTTTGGGGGGGAAATACTCAAAATGGATAGTCATTTTGCAGTAATTTTATTTGGAATTCATCAAATCAAAGTCAAATAATTCTTTGGTTTTCGCTGAGCTTATCTCTGACCTTCCCTCGAGTCACACTAAGTATACAATGGAACCATCCATTCCAGATGAGTCTTTGTTTCCGATCGCGTCATTTGACCCATGGTATGGAGATTACCAGATCTATCTCTAGACCCAAACTTTCCGACCCAATACCTCTCACTCGCAACAGCGACATATTCAATACTAAGACAAAGATTATCTGATCGTCGGCGATACACTTTATTGTTGTGGTGTCGATACGATTTTACGTAGGTGACTCACTCATGAGGAAGCTGAGAAATTTTTAAATGATTGCCACGCTGGTACCTGTGGTGGACATTTGTCTGGTTTTTCTACTGCACAGAAGATTCTCCACGTTGGTTAGTTTTGGCCTACCATATTTTGTGACTGTAATCTCATAGCCAGAAGTTGTCATGCTTGCCAGATATTTGATCATAAAACCCGTCTGCTGCCATGACCCATGCATCCTGTCATCATTGTGGGATATTTTTCCAATTGGGGCATTGAATTCATGACATGTAACCCTCGCTCGACCGGGGGGCATGGCTATCTTATGTTGTCGTGGACTATTTTACCAAGTGGGCCAAGGCGATGCCTAAATTTAACAACACAGGCGAGACAACTACATCATTTTTCCTTAACCATGTGGTTACTCAGTTTGGTGTAATTCAAGCCATAGTTATAGTTCATGGAAAGAATTTTTGAAATTATATGATGAGTGAGTTGACTGCCAAGTTAGGACTATCACATGATATTTCTACCCCTTATTATCTGCAAGCTAATGTACAAGTTGAAGCCATCAAAAAAATTACTAAGTGTATGCTTCAAAGAATGATTGGGATTTATAAACGAAACTGGAATTTAATCCTATACTCAGCTTTGTGGGCTTACTGAACCTCGGTGAGAAATGCAATTGGATTTACTCCCTTTAAGCTGGTTTATAGTTTGGAAGCTATCTTACTGATTCAATATGAAATTCCTTTGTTAAAAATCGTGATTGACCTACTACCTGACACTTCTTTGAAGAGGCACATCTTTTAGATCTCATCCATCTAGATGAAACGCGTCGTGAAGCTGCATTGGACAACGAAGCATATAAGAGATGAATCAAGGTGTAATACGACTGCAATGTCAAACTTTGCACCTTCTCAAAAGGAGACCTGGTCTTGCTTTATGATCAGGAAGATGATAAGATAGGAATAGGAACATTCGAACCATTATGGCAAGGCCCCTATATTTTCAGGTGTGTTTTGGCAAAGGGCGCCTATGAGTTGGTAGATTATGATGTGATTCCATTGTCACAGCCTCAGACTGGGTTCTATATTAAATGTTACTATGCTTGATTCTGCATAGTAAACACTCTATGATACTGTATATATGATTTGATTGCATGTGTGTCACAGTGTGTCTTTCAAGATTTTTCATATGGTTAGTAATCCTCTTTGCATTTTGTTGCTGTCAGAATCTTCGGAACCATTTTTTTATTATGTCGATGGTGATAGTTGTAGTACGCAAAATCTATCTTCTGCAACATGGGTCATCTTCGCTACAAGTGGCGAGTTAGTGAGTTTCCAAGGGATTTGTATCGGTCGATCCACAACCAATATCGCTAAGTATATCACATTGATCCAACTCCTCTCCGATGCCATTTCACTTGGAATTAATCGCATCATCATCAGGCTGGACTCACAAATTTTCGTACTACAACTTACTAGTGTTTATACTGTCTGAAATCTAGATTTTCATTGCATGTTCCTTAGAGTTCCTATTTTGGAAAGACATTTTGTTTACATCCAATATCAACACATTTCCAAAAAAATTTAACACTTTTACTGATTCTTTAGCGAATTACGTGTTAAATAAGCATTTGCAACATATGTAAAGACAGATTTTCAATTCACATCACCCAATTGAATAGGAATGCACATAACCATAGGAAAAAATTGAAAGTAAAATAGATAGACAATTGAGTTTTTACAAAATTTGTGTTCAAGACACGTTGGTCATATAACCTTAAAATGTATGAAGACATATCATATCCTATGTAGATCTAGTGGTGCTCATGATAGCAGGTCACTGCTTGAACTATCATGCGCAATGGCATCCATCGGCTAGGAACACTAATAGTATGGCATTGCAGCCTCATCGGTAACTCCTCAATTCGGATATCTGGTATCTCGAGAGTCAGCCTCTCTACATGCTACTATAACTCAATCAAATTTGTAACTCAGCTAGAGTCTCGGTCAAATCCAAATCCTGAAGAACTACCCTGCCAAAAATCCTCTCTGCTGGTTCACTCACCTATTGTGCACGACCCACTGGTCGAACAGTACCCACATATGCATACATAAAACATATTTATTTTAGTCTTGGAAACATTAAAAACACAAAATATGTAAAAACACAAAAATAAAAATAAAAATAAACATGGTCAAAACATTTTACCTATAGCACCCCATTGAGCACCTACTGGTAAAATCAAAATTTGCCTCTCCACGGAAATCCAACCCTGCGTATGGATGCTCCTCTATGATGATTTGTTGTCATCGAAGCCAAGTAAAGAATGCAGTGGAGAATGAGATCGATGACTAGCCAACATGTCTAGCCATCAACTCTACCCACCGCTGCATCTATGGATCCTTACGACCAGCAACACCTAATGTCACATGTTGTGGCTACATCAATGGAACTCGTTCCAGAATGAAAGTGATCAGGATCAATTCATAGCTAAAATTCTTCGTCTTGCCACTTTTCACTTTGTTCAGTTGTTCTTTCATCTAAGAGATTACTACTTCAGCCCAGTTGAATACAATCGGCTCAAGACACTCAAGCGCATACTTCATGTATAATATGTTCGCAACATGAAGTGTCACACTGCCAGCTAACTTTGTGATGGTGAACAAGAGCATTCGTAAAGGCATATCGCGCACATCCCTGATGTTTATATTTCTATCATTTCTAGGCTTTGTACCTGGCTGACAAAACTTTCGAATGTAATCCTTCACTGTCTCACCTCCACGGATGGAACCCGCAAGGGAAATGGGGGCACCACGTCTCAATAAACCTATCAGAAAGTAAATATCATCGACCGATATTGGGAGCACTTTATCCCTAATTTGAAATGCCTGTTGGGCCAGATCCCATGAGCGAATCAAGAACTGCAATAGTTCCAAATATTGCCTCATCCCTGATAGTCTAAAGTACTTGAGTAACCTGCAGTCTCTTAGGGCTCTCATAGTGCCAGGATCATTTAGGGAAACCGTATCATGTTCCTCATGTTCTCTTTCTCGCCATGTAATCGACATTTTGATCCAATCAAAGCCTGCAATCAAACCATAATCTTAGTTAGGATTCATTTCATAAAAAAATGAAGATATTTCGGGCACAAAACACAATTGAAAAATTTCTCAATTACGCCCAATGCACTCCTTCTCCTTAGAAAAAGTTTTGCAGAGCCCCTAGGCTTCATTTCAGTTCCTCTGCAATGCATTTTTCGACATTCAAGGGTGTGCTGGTCCTAAGGCATTGTATATTTACCCTAGGAGCCCCAAAACCCTAATTTTTTTTACATAAAACTGAAAAGAATGCTACCGATAGAAAGAGAAAGGTCAGATCTCTTACCTGGTCCTGTGGCACGAGAAATGGTCCACATAATCTGTCGCAATCAGTTGTTGAAATTCAAAGCAAAAACTAGCTCAGAGCACTAAAAAACTAAATGGTAAAATAACATGGTAAATTCCTATTTAAATAGTATTTTTATTATTTTATGCATATTTAGTGAATTGACTATATTTTTTACCTATTTTTACTATTAAACGGGTATGTTTAATTTGATTGATGGCTCTTTGAGCAGGTTTACAACTAGTATAGTGAATTCGACGTGCATGATATTAAAATGAACTTTGACCATAGAGCACACTTTTATCTCTTTTTTTAGCTCTATTAAATATCGAAAAAGGAACCCCCCTGGAGTTATCTTTTAAGCTCTTTTCAGACTCCCAAAATATGAAAATATTACTGAGCACTTGTCCTTTCGAGCTCGTAAAAGGGACTGAAATGACATCTACTCAGTATAAGTGTAACCCTTTTCTGGAATGGGATAAATTATTTACAAAAATGGAACACCCTAGTCAAACATGTATAGGAGGTTCTCTCAGGTATTATTTTACGCTTTTTCGGATCTGAGGGACAAATTTACGAAAAAGAACTGGTGGAGTTTTCTTTTCGTCCCTTTTTAAAACTCTCTAAATATGAAAAATTTCCGAGTTTTTACTATCGTTAGACTCGTTAAAACGTCACATAGTGATGGATTCACCCGAAGGGTGGAATTATACATCAAGCATATTTTATCCTTCTCAAGCTTATTAAAAAATAAAGAGGTACTGGTCAGCGATGACTGGGGAAAATGGGAAAGGGATAAATCACTTTATGGTAGAAATTCGCTCTTGAACATGACACTCATTCACTTCATCTGCATGGCTTTTGGGTTGGGTTATTTGCTTAATGGTCTATCATACCTGTGGTCTATCACACGATCCATCACTTTGGTTTTGGGTCAATGATTCCAATTCATTCAGTGTCGTTGATATGTTCAAGAGAGGTCACTCAGTAATTCATCATCCTTTGCAATACTCATAAACCTTCATTCCATGACTGTCATCCCTGAACATTGCTTCATCAGTTACATTCTATCTATAAAATAATTACTCTCATTTCGTGTCGTTGATGGGGGATACATGAAGGCCCTCCTGTGATGATTCGCTTCTTGTCGAAATCAGCTCATTATCTAGTAATTTGACTTAGAAACACCCTTCCAGTACCTTGAAGCTTGCATACATCAATGACAAGTTTCTCGCTTCTAGCGATAGGTTGACATCACTAGCCTTCGACCGAAAGACTTTGTATGGTGTTCGACATCAAATCATCTATTCACACCATGCATATTGTACTGCAATACCTTTAGAGCCATTATCATCATCGATGGTTTCTCCAATATCTATTAACGACTTACATCATTGGCTGGTAATCAAACGGTGTCTTTCCATGTTTGATTTCAGATCACATATTCACATGGTTAGAATCGTACTTGACCAATTGAGTGAACAAGATAGAAGACCCCAGATCTATTTTCATCCATCTGTGTCGCGATTTCAGGAGTAGTACCACATCATCCGTACGATGGATTTACGCAGATGGTCATCCTATCATGGGTCTATATCTGTAGATGACTTTCTGATGTTGTGATAGTTTATGTGCTAAGTATGGGTATACCTCCCTCAGCAATTCATGTCCAAAATGAAATATATCATTATGTAATGTATTGTAATTAATGCAGGTCATTGTTTGCTTCAGATCCTACTCATCACATCATAAAGCATATCACTCAACATTATCATTTTTTGACTTCATGCTTTAGGGGGTAGTTGTTACAGGTCAATTTGGGTATCACTCCTCGACTTAGATCAATATAAATTAGGTTCTGTTATACTCTAAATTAGTTTCTACTTGCCTTAAACAAGTCATCCCATTGTTGGTTTTTATCCATGAAATTTTTACTACTTGAAGTCCAATTGAAATACTCCATTGAGCCAACAACGCACCCCTAGATTGCAGTAATTTATTTGTAGAGCATTTACTCCCATGCAATGCAACGTTATAGAGCACCTAGGCCCACTTAACAGTGCGTCGATCAACTGGGAGCGAATTGTTCAAAGGATTCCAGGAATCTTCCCACCTTCTAGTGGCTTCTAGAAGTTGTTCCAGTTATCATGATATTTGATAACTTCGAATATGAACACCATGAAGCCATTAAATCACTTATCCTCCTATCCCATTGAACAAGGAAACTTCCTCATCCATTTATGGAAAACCCATTCAATGACCAATTAATTCCAAACTACCCTCATTTCTTATAAATTGAGCACTGATCATAGTGCAAAGGGGGAGCAAGAGTTTGAATTTGTAGAATTATGCTAGTAAGACTATAGCTCTTTGAGGTATTTTTTGCAAGTAATGTTATGCTGTTAAAGTGATGTTGTTGATGTGATGAGGATAGGACTGGAGCTGGAGCGAGTTGACATTGAATCGATCCAACTGGTTGTAACTTCTCCTTCTATCTTATAATAAAGAGATTTGTTCCTTTACTAATACATGTGTTCATGCTTTTATATAAGTATTTTCAAATTCAATCAATTTAGTTTCATTAATATGAATAGATAATATGTCTTTATGTTATTTTATGTCTTCTGTTATCAATTGCAGGTACCAATCAAGCGAGTTTAGTTCGATTGAGAGCGACGGAAGTGACAAAAGGGAGACGAATAATAGTGAAGGATCACAATTAGGTGTTCTTCTCTTATCTATTTATCTTAAGGAAAAGGTCAAGTGTCTTTCATTTGTTGTTCTAAGTGCGTCCACCACACCTAGCGAAACTTATCTATCTGTAGGTTTGATTTTCGTAAAACAGCCACTGAAGGTATCCTCTATGTTCTGCTCTGAAAGGTGATGAAGGATTAATCACAATATAGGGGAGAGAAAAGGAATACAAGGAAACTAGGGTTTCATGAGGGGAAATTCTTAAAATCACATAGGGATACATATTCAGATCATAATAAATTCCCATATCTTGGCTAATTATTAAAATCAATGGATTTTCTCATGCCAACAACATCCTTGTATACCACCAAAAATTGGTTGAGGTGCTTAAGTCACATGTTGCTTCAAGTGGCTTTCGGTATAATCTATAAACCCCACTTTAAAATGCACACATTTAATTTTTTTGGTGCATCTTTTAGGCATACGCGAGATGTTTTGAGGATATGTATATATGTGACTTAATTTGATGAGGGTTACAGACATATGCAATATGTTAGAAAAGCAAGTACATACCAATTTTTTTAAAAGTGTTTTTAAAAGACTTTTCAGGAAACATCAAGTTTTCCATAGGGAATAGAGGAAATAAATAGGCCAATAAGGCATCACAAAAATAGTGTGGCAAAAAAATTTATAACACATCTATTTATTTTTCAATGGTCATTGGGCTTGCTACAAACAATTTCAGTGAAATAAGGGTCCTAAAACTTTTTCTCCAAATCACCAAGAAAAAACAAGTACGACATGTACATATTTATGAGGATTCACTTTCAACTATAAACTAGATGCCAAGGGTGTTCTCTAATCAAAACAACATTCTCTCACCATTATTTTAGGACCTCAAAATATCTTCAATATTAATCTCTCATATCTCTTTATCACATGTTTACAAGGAGCAAAACCAAGATGTAGGAAAACTCTCGAAGGATGTAGTGGCATAGGTAAGGAACATGGAACATCTGTGAAAAGAGCCTGGAAGACTCCTTCGAATATCTTCACCCCTCTTGGCTTTAAATTTGATTGAGTGATTGATCACTCAATATGGATCTAAACTTCTACATTTTTTATCTTTTTTAGGACTACGCTTCTAAACAATTTATTTATACATATTATAAATTATTTTTTGATCTCAATGGAATGGAATGGAAAATTTAAGGATGTTCATGCATAATGTTTTTTCTATGTTGCAAAAGAAATTTTTCTTAGATACTCAATGATGTACTGGCTAATCTACTTTGAACCCTAGGTCTTAATGGACCTTTTTGGAAACAAATTCCCATAAAAACGTCATAGACATAGCCAAATATAATTTTCTTACTCATATAAAATTATGTGCTTTTTTCTTTGATGAAAAAATCATTGAATTGAAATCATGTTAATTTAATCAGTTTAATTAACGTAAGTTAAATTAAATTAATTGAAATTAAATAAATAAATTAGGAATAATGTTTTTTTTTTCAAAGTTATATTTCTATTCCATTATATTATAATAGAAAATATATAAGAAAAGATGTCTAATTTCTAGAAAAACTTGACAGTTTTGTGATAGCCACAACATCCCTATATAATTTAACAAGAAAACCAAGAGAGTTGTCATTGGACTTATAATATATGAGGCGTGAAAAGTGTTAGGTGCCTTCCAATAAGGAAACTAGGCCTAATGGTAAAAAATTAATCTCAAATAGGCCTTGCCAACCTACCATATAAGAAATTAGGGTGGTATTACGGTATCAAAAGGTAATAGCTAAAACAAAATATAAAACTAAAATAATGAAGGTAACAAAGAGAATAAATTAAGACCCTGAGAACTGGGCAAAGTAACTAAGTGGACGCATTAGTGGAAACCTCTATGGGGTTCTCCTTTGATGTCCCAACAAAAATAGAAACTAGAATGTCACTGTGTTTTTTTAGCAATATAACTGCATATGGTGACCAACAGGGATGACTTTCTTTCCAAGTGACTCAGCCATGGGTACATATTGAGGCGCTCTTCTTCATTATCCTAGAGGGCCTAAGCCATGAAGGTCTTCATGTGTTATTATAGCTCAAGGGACATCATGTACTTTGTGTCTCGTGTCCTACTTGTGCCGACATCACTAACTAGATGTTAAACCATTTATGCCACTTACTCAACAAATAAGTAAACCCTTTCCTAATTTACCTCCTCTCTCATTAGACTTAGACATTGTTTGATATTGGGAAAATCAGGGTGGTGGAAAATGAACATAGAATCCCTAGCTACTAATTCTACTTTGGTAGAACGTAGTAGGGTCTTTCCTAATTTACCTGCTCCCTCATCTGACCCAGACATTGTTTGATATTGGGAAAACAAGAGTGGTGGAAAATGAACATAGAATCCCTAGCTATTAGCTCTGCTTTGGCGAAACGTACCACTTTATTGCTCAAGGAGCTATGGAAACTAAGAACTAGAGAATCAGCTAAAAAGGAAAATAAGAAATGAGTTAGAGTGGAAGGAATGTTGATATAGGAGGAAACAACCTACTTGCGTCCATCAAAGTGACCAACCATAATCATTGCTCACTCACAGCTGGGGGAGAATCGAATGTTACCAAGCTAAAGTGATTTAATGGCACAATGAACTACCATAACCATTGTAGAGTCCCAAGCCATCAACCAATGGATCATCATCTATGCTCACGACAAGCCCACTAAGTCTCATACCACCGAGATAAGACATACGATGATTAATTGCATGCATAGGGGATCATGTTTGCAGTTGCATGCAAACATGAGCCTCCCCATAATCATCATCATATGTCACATGTCTCGTCGATCTTGTGGTCACCCCATATGGGGAATGAATAATGTTGATTAATTAAATTTATTAAATGTATTGTTTTATTATTAACTACTTAGAAAAATTCGTTTGTGCATGACCCATATCCTGTGAATGATATTTATGATGACCAATTTCTCACAATGTTGAATAGTTCAATTAGAAAAAGGAATCGCATAGTGTCAATTATCACCTCCAAGACTCATACCATATAATTAACACTTCACAATTAGGTCACCCATCTGAAGACTCTTTTATCTCATATTTGTTGAATGGGATGATGCTTATAATCACCAACTATAGAATGCCCTCCCATAACTAAGACATCCTAGCAGTGTCACCCATCCCGAGAACCCCATTCAACTATGCTTAGCCATGGATTCTTTACCTATAGTCAATCCCAATTTGGCTTACTATCCCATTTGCTAAGGGTTAAAAGAAAAAAATATATTAATGTAAAATAAATTAATAATGTAAATTTTTAAGGAGACTAAATTTAATGGTATTATTCAACATTAAATTAAATAATATTTAATTTGATAAAATTGTGTTTTCAATCAAAAACAAAAATTATTTTCATAAATTTAATTTGACATGTATTCTACTTTATTTGTTTGAAGTGTATAAATACTTTAATAATTTAATAATTATCAAATAAAATATTATACTATAAATAAGAATAATACTAATCTAATTAGTGTATGAAACCCTTTTTTCTATGGGATATGGACAAGGGAGCCACCTCCATGTTTGGTTACTAAAATCTTAAAATCTCACAAATAATCATATCTATAAAGCATAACTCTATGAAATGAAAATTAAAATAATAATAATAATTATGTAAAATAACTATTTCACAATGAAAAACACATATATACCAAACGAAAATAAAATTAATAATAATCAAATGTGTTAAATACACATTTAAACAAATCAAATATAAAATATATAAAGATTAAAAATATGTCTAAAATAATGTGTTCCTTTCGCTCTACTCTGTGACCCTCTCATGTGTTATAGAACCCCTATACTGATTCAAGATGACAACCCCAGAGCCCCACCCCCTTCCCCTTGATGAGGCCACAACCTTCCAGGCTCTTATGGTTTCTTGGTTTCTCTTTCAAATAAGCCCAAGAGAAAATATGTGCAGTCAAAGTTTGTAAAGAAGTTAGAAGCCATTCCCTCAATGGATCTTCCCTCGGGCATCTGAAGAACAACAATAAATTTTTCTTATCGTTCCCTTATCATGGGAAATTTCATGGGGATGCGGTCATCCCTTCGATCAATGGATGCATGGATAGACAAGACCTCGAAGGCAATGATGAAGGGAAACATTGGTTTGTAAGCTTGTGGAAATGGGTTCTTTTCTATTATGTTCGAACTTAGGGAAGATAAAGATGTGATATTCGGAAATGGACCCTATTTTTTCGTATCTAGAGGGATGTATCTGAAAAAGTGGTCCTTATATTTCAAACCAGATAAATATATCCTGAATGCAGTTCTTGTCTAGGTTAAACTATCTCGGCTCCCACTCTCCTATTGGAGTGATGATTTTTTGAGAGAAATTGGAAATGGCATTGGAAAATATCTTGGTAGGGTTGAACCTTGTTGGCCATTGATTCAATGCTCCCTGTGTGTTTCACGACATGGACTAACCACCTCTCATGGATCCTAACTATGGTGATTGTGGAGGAGACTAATGCCTGTGGGTTTTGGTCTAACGGAAATCATTATTCCAATAATTGGTATCAGAGAAATTTCCTTCATAAGAAATTTAACAACTAAAAGGGAGATCATGAAGTGCACAAAGATCAGAGTTCAAGTATTTAATGTACAAAACTATGCACTTTGGAGTGCAAGGATGAAAGTGTATGTGCAGGCACAAGGATATGATGTTTGGAAATCTCTAAAGACTGGATATACAAAACCCCCAACTCCTTCAACATTTGATGCAGGTAAGAATATTTATGATAGTAATGTTAAATCCATGAATTCTATTTTGAATGATCTAACAAGATCGATATATGTAAAATTAATGCATTGAAAATTGGAAAAATATGTATGGGATAAGCTCCACAATATAAAAGGATGGGACAAGAAGGTCAAGGAGGCCAAGATTCAAAATTTAAAAGGAAAAATTGAGCAACTAAAAATGAATAAACATGAAAATATCGTAGCTTATTTTCTCTGGGTTGGTGAAGTAGTAAATTCCACACAATGATTGGGAGAACCAATGGAAAACAAGGTAATTGTCCTAATTGTCTGAAAAAATATTGAGATCACTTTCAATGATATTTGATGCTAAAGTCTCAATTCCGGAATAAATATCACACTTGTAAAATGTCATCATGGAATACTTACAAATTAAGAAATGAGAAAAGAGTAGGCGAACTTTTCCAAAAGAGAAGTAGTCTTCACGACATCCAAGAAGGAAGGTAAACACAAGCAATAGTCTAATCCAAGCCCTAGTTGCAGCTACATTGAGATTTCAAATGAAGAGATATCCAACTTTGTGAGGAAGCTAAAAATAGGAACACATATGTACAAAGGTAATATCCCCTTAAAATGTTTCAATTGTGGTGAAATTGGTCACTTTTCTTCAAAGTGTCCTTATGCAATGAACTTATATAATTATGATGAAGAGGACGCTTCGATGAAAGAAAAAAATAATAAAAGAAGATAGAAGAATTAAGTTAAAATCAAAGGCTTCGGGAATTTTTCTACTCAAAGGATGATAGCTCTTCATCTGAAGAAGGGAGTGATAGCGACTATAAAAATGACACAGGAAGGGTGTTGTTCATCGCAAGAGATAACAGGAAGGAATTCCCTAAAGAATAAGAAGATGTTGAAGAATAAGAAGGAGAGGTATATCTTTAAAGAGAACTTATCATTGCCTTAAAGGATATAAAAGTAGAAATAAAGAATGTCGAAACATTGGAAGTCAAATTAAGTGAACTAAAGAAGCATGCTAAAGGTCTCAACAAAGATATGGAAAAGCCAGAACATATTATCATTGGTATCAAAGTGCAGTTGGAAGAGGCAAATAAAATCGAAGAATCGCTCAAGAAGGAGTTAGAATATAGCATCAAGACAAAGGAGATTATGGAAGTGGAAATTGTCTCTCTATGGAAAGGAAGCACATAATAAGAACATCCAGCAGAACTTTGTAAATAGCACCAAATTTTTGGATTAAATTATCAACATTCAAAGATCATGAAATGACAAGAATGGATTAGCATACAAGCCCACATTCTTCAAAGGCTCTAGCTAAACGATGACAACAAAGGAAGCTCAATGGAAAGCATATGATGACATAGTCAAGGATTCCAAGGAGGAAAGCATGCATGTCAAAGAAAAGGCTCAAAGTCAACCAATGTGAAATCATAAACCTATAGTGAAAAGATAACAAGAGGAAGGCCTCTGGAGAACTATACAAAAAATAATATCTCCTCTGAGGTATCAAACTATCTTTCTTGGTGTATGTTATTCTTACAACAATTTTGGACATAAGGTTGTAAAACGTAAAGCTTATGCTATGGATATAAGCTTCTCAAGGAATGATTATTCTATAATATCTCAGGAAGATTACAAACAAAGTTATAACATATTTTAAAACATGAGCAATGAAGTAGAATGCTACAAATACAACAATTTTGGACATATAGCTAAAGCCTACAGGTTAACCACTCCATTATTAACATGAACCAACCATAAAAAAGACAAAATCACTACATTATCACAAGGTCAAGTCTATGGTGTCTTAAAATTAGATCATTATCGTGACAAGTGCACCCACCAATCATAAATACTAGGTATTATCACAAGGTAAATTCCATCATGTTTTAAAATTGGATCATTATCATGACAAGTGCTCCAACTTGTCGATAGATCGTGACCCAAAAAGTGTGAATAGGTTAGATAAAGCTTAGCCCTAAGTATATAAAGGATTTATTGGGTTCGTTAGTAGGTTTAAGGGGAATTTTTAATGGTAACTCAAATGAATTATGTAAGTCCCAAGGACAGAAGGTAATTCTTGATTAAATAAGGATGCAAAAGAGAATGCCAAGGAATTCTCAATTAAACAAGGATATAAAAGAGAATGATAAATCGATAAGGTTTCTTAACTTAAACATCAATTTTATGATTTGAAAGTGATCCATGAAGTATATTGAAAGATCCAAGATGAAAAATCAACGAATTTCGAGTACATCAACAAACGAGAAAGCGGCAAGAATCTCATGTAAACCAACAGTTTGTTTATATCATTCTTAGCACTTAAAAATATATTCTTTGACTAAAAAAACTCATTCCTCACTCCACTTGGGTGAAATCCCACTTTAGCTTGTGGTAATAACCTATTATGAACCTCCAGGAGGCATCATATACATTTTTAGAGAAATAACAGGCCAAAGGAAAATTTGCCAATGATTTTCCTAATGAGTTCTATGTTTACATGGAGAAATGGAAAGAATCTTGCAACCTTTTCCATTATTCCCATAGGGCATTGGTAGAACAGGCATGAAGGTTATGTTAATCAAGGTTGTCATTGATGTCAATATGGCATTGGCCGATATGGAAAATATTCTTGAGATGCCCCAAAATGTGATGATAAGGTTGAAGACAATAAATGTTTGGTACCAGATGATGATGTCATAACTCTTGGTTGATAAGGATGCCATCAATGAAGATTTCAAGCCACTAATGAAGAATTATTGCCCGAGCAAGTCCTTGAAGTAACTATAATGTTGTCAAGTGCCAATTATGTGCCTTGATTGATGATCTAGACCTTAGATGCCAATATACAAGACTTTGAAGTGGAGGAATATAATTGATGAAGTTATACACGTGATGATGTCATACTCTTGAATAATGACCACACTTTGACATAATTGGAAGACTGTTTTGGAGATTTTGAAAAATTAATGAAGGTTGCACTATGACATATCATTGCACTATTATATGATGACATTGTTGATACGTGATGCTACATGAATGTTGCACTCCTACATAATGACTCTATGATCCTATGATGACATTGATAACAATGAAGAAGACAAAGAATGAAGAAGAAACGATGTCCCAAACATTACTCATGTTGTCCCAAACTTTTTATGCATAAAATTTAAGGACAGTCACAAAGAAAAAATAAGTTTCCAACCTTAGAGGCAATCTTTCAAAATGTGACCTAGACCATCTTAAAGAGGATTTTTTCATCTTTCCAATGAGCCTTTATTTGTCCCGAAACTCCTAGTAGTTTGTGAGATATTGAATTTTTAAGTTTAGAAAATTATATTTTTTATCTAGCAGACCAACACTCACATTTTCATGTCGGCCTACCTCCAAAATACATGACACTTTGTTTACAGTTGAAAATCCACTATAAATATGGATTCAGTCTTCATTTTTTCACCATTATCTCGGTCAAAAAACACAGTGAAAAGTAATTACAGTTCACAATTCGTAAATTTCAAGAAAATATGCATAAAACTTAAAGAGTAAAGCATACGATTGGATAGCTTTGGGTTATAAAGCATAGATTGGCACCTCCGGGCAACTATATAATTATTAGATCCAATGTAACAATCTCAAACCGGTTTCATGGTGTTTTACTTCATAGCTATCACACAGTAATATAACTCGGACTTGGAGTATTGCAACTAACCTGGACTTCAAATATTACCCCTGGACCTGGATTATTGCTATACTTTTTTCAAATTGTAGAAAATTGCTTCAGACTGTGGAACTTCTAAGGCTTCAGACCTGTGCTATCATTTTTTCGGTGGCTCACACCGACTGTACCCACTATAACATACTTCAGTACTGTGAATTATCTTTATGACTTAGGCATAAAGGATTGTCTAAGGCTCAGGTACATTTAGATTTTCAGTAGAGAAATGGCTTCAGCACTAAGGACAATCTAGCACCTTGGAGTTTCAGTGATTTCCTATTGAATTAGTTGTGGTGGCATCGTCCATACATATACAGTCAGTGGTGATGATATAAATATTGAAGAACATTGAAGCGCTAATTATTTTTAGAGCTAATTGAAGCATCCTTGAAGAATGTTTGAAAGAGCATTTTAAGCCTTGTGAAGACATACCTTAGAGCAGTTTCTGGAGTAGACTTGGTGCAGCATAGTGAAGAGACCTTGAAGACATCTTGGAGTACCTATTGAATAGCTTGTGAATAAATTTCTTGTTGTGCAAAGCATTGTGAAGATTCCCATGATAAGTTTTGGAAGAATCCCTTGGAGGGGGAAGAACTTAGTGTAGCTCATTGTAGACACCTTGAAGAATTTGTGAGACCTTGTTTGAAGTATTTGAGAAGTAATATTGAAGAAGATCCTAGATTGGAGCGTTCTTGTTGAGTAACCTTGACTGACCTTAGAGACATTGTTGAAGACATTTTGGTGAGTTGTCTTGAAGATAAAATTGAAGACCATGATGCATCATGAGGTGACTTGGAGAATTTTCTTGGGTACGATGAAGAGAAATGGTGACACCTTCTAAGAGATCAAACTTGTCATTGATGATGTGACGTGGAGACTAAGTGTGACAAGGCTCATTGAAGAATACTTTGGGAGCCATGAAGAATAACCAAACATATTTTGATGAAGTGAAGATAGGGTTGGAGCCCTAGAGGATTGGAGTCCTCAATAAACCAGGTCAGAGCTTGTACTACAGATAGGGTTGGAGCCCTAGAGGTTGGTGCCTCAAATTGAAAAAGTTGGAGCCTAGAAGATTGGAGTATTCATCTAGGGTTGGAGCCCTATATTATTATTGTACTTTACTTATTTTAAAGAATAAATTAATAATAGTATCTATTCCATCATTGTTCATTTCGTGTTCTAAATATAAGTGATATAACTAGTGAAATTAACAATTGAAAAGAAACACTGATTCACCCCCCTCTCATTATTTCTAACAATTGGAATTAGAGCGAGTACCTTCACTCAAAGCCTAACAGCTTGAAGGTTGATCATTAGAACACAAATGACAAAGCCAAGGAAGAAAGTCTCCAATCCTCCTAAAAATGTGTCTTCCTCAACCATCAAAATTAAAGTCAATCAATTTGCGAAGTCTCCATTGTTCAATGGGAATTTTGATATATGGGAGGCAAGAATGAGGAATTCCTTGAAGACTCAAGGAATTTAAGTTTGGAAATTAGTGATTACTAATGACACGATGGACGAAGAATCAAATAAGTACAATACAAGAGCAATGACGGCAATTTTGAATGGGTTACCAAATTCTATGAAGACCAATTTTGAAAAATGTTTGTCAGCAAAAGTCATATGGGACAAACTTCATGATCTTCACTCAAAAGGAGCATTGACAATGATCTCTAGTCAAGAAGATGATGGAAAACAAGAAATAAGTCCAGAATTCGTCAAGGAAGCTGAAGATAAGAGAGATGATAACAAGGCTAAATAAGACCTAGAAGATGAAGAGAACAAAGAAGACTTTGAATAAGATCTCTTGAATAAACTATGGCTTCCATGGAAGAAATTAACAGTTTGAAAAAGGAAAATGAGGAACTTAAGAAGAAAGCACAAGATGGTAACCAAGACAATACAAGGAAGGAAGTTTACTTTTTCAAACTTCAAGTACAAGAAAGAGATGAGGAGCTCGCCAAACTTAAAGAGGAATTCCATCAAAACAAAAGAAATCATCATGAAGAAGTCATATCTATGACAAATAAATTGGATAAGGAAAAGAAAAGGGAAGAAAATTTGTCTAGCCACCTTGAACAAAGACTTAAGAGATTGAAAAATATTGAAGCATATATTGGTTAATAAAAGGAATAGGTCTCCTCTCTTAAATCTCAACTAGAAGAAAAGGATGAAGAAATCTTCAAACTAAAATCGGACATCAATCTTCTCAAGGTCGAAACATGTGAAGCTAAAAGAATAAAAGAAGAAATGGAGATCGGTATAGCAAAGGAGAATGAATAAATCTTCATAATGAAATCAAATATCTTCTCCCTTAAAATCGAAGCACACAAATCAATAAGGATGATGGAAGAAATGAAGAAGCAACTAGTCATGAAAGATGAAGATTGTGAAAAATTCAAAGGAGAAATTGTCTCTCTTAAAAAGGAAGTTGACTTGTTGAATAAGAACTTGAAGAGTTCTCAAACCCTAGATGAAATCCTAAGTCATCAAAGATCCCCCTTGATAAATCAGGTCTTGGCTATGCAGGTGAACCCTCAAGAAAGAATGATAATGCTTCAAACAATAATGATGTGAGGAAGCCGAGAAGAAATGATACTCCCAGTTCCAAAAAAGGCAAGAGTCACGATGAAATTAGAAGAAACCCTACTCTAAGGATATTTACAGATGATTTCATGAATACAAAAGGAAATGAATATCTTCAAAGAACTCCAAGGCAAAAATACTTTAGAAGTACTTCAAGGAACTCTTCACCTCCCAGGTACCAAAGTATATTTCTTGGTTATTGTTATTCTTGTACAAAATTTGGGCACATGGAAAAATATTGTAGGGAATATCACAAAGACATATATAATGGTCCTGGTCAATCTCCTAAAAGAAATTTTTCAAGAAGAAGTCATGATCTCTCATTCGTGAAAAAGATGGAGTGCTTCAATTTCCATAACATTGGACATATGGATCGTGATTGTAACTTGACTTGGGTCCCTCAACAAGATAAAATTATGTCAACCAAGCCAAAGAAGAAGGTTACACAAGTATGGAGAAGGAAGAAAATAGGATTTGAATGTCTCTTGAACACTCCAGCCAACAACACATGTTTTTTATTTGATGAAGACATCCTTGATATTCCAAGTGTTTGATGATGAGATTCTGCCAGAAAGGACACCATGCATACTGTTAGGGGGGGCTTATGATTCTTAATCATTCCTGTAGAATTTATTTGTAAAAGGGCCCTATAAAATCCTTGATGAGTCACACATGGACAATCATTCTTTGATAAATCATCTCTCGAGAGAAACTCCATTGAGGAATATGATCCCTTACTCATCTAGTGGACTATTATTGAGGATCTCTTCCATTTGATCACTATGCAAGTAATCTTTCTTGAGGTAGAGGAGTTTATGCAGATCGGGGGAGTTGGTTCATCACATGAATAAATGTAGACACATATATCATTGACCACATTTCCAGAAGGAATAGCACCATGACAGGGGGAGTAACTTACCTATGAAGAACTACTATTGATTAAGAAAAGAAGCAACTTGACAGGGGGAGTACTTGGGCATCCCATTTTCCATTGATGTCAAAGGGGGAGAGAATGTTGGAAGGACGATAATATTTCCATCAATGACAAAGAGGGATATTGTTAATCAAGTTTGTCATTGATGTCAATATGGCATTAGCTGAGATGGAAAATATTCTTGAGATGCCCAAGAATGTGATGATAAGGTTGAAGACAATAAATGTCTGGTACTAGATGATGATTTCATGATGACATTGATGTCATTCTTTGCAGCTTTTCACAAATTAATGAAGGTTTCACTATGACATATCACTGCACTAGTATATGATGACATTGTTGATACGTGATGCTACATGAATGTTGTACTCCTACATAATGACTCTATGATCCTATGATGACATTGATAAAAATGAAGAAGCCAAAGAATCAAGAAGCCACATTGTCCCAAACATTGATCATAATGTCCCAAAATTTTAATGCACAAAATTTAAGGATAGTCACAGAGAAAAATAAATTTTCCGACCTTAGAGACAATATTTCAACATGGGACCTAGCCCATTTTAAAGAGGATATTTTCCTCTTTCCAATGAGCCCTTATTTTTCCCGAAACTCCTAGTAGTTTGTGAGATATTGAATTTTTAAGTTTAGAAAATTATATTTTTTATCTAGTAGACCTACATACTCACAGTTTCATGTTGGCCTACCTCCAAAAGACGTGAAACTTTGTTTACAATAAAAAATAAACTATAAATATGGATTTGGTCTTCATTTTTTCACCATTATCTCGATCAAAAACACAGTGAAGAGTAATTACAGTTCACAATTCGTTAATTTGAAGAAAATAAGCATAAAACTTGAGTAAAGCATACGGTTGGATAGCTCTGAGTTATAAAACAGAGATTGGCACCTCTGGGAAACTATATAATTCTCATATCCGTTGTAATAGTCTCAGACCTGTTTCACTGTGTTTTACTTCGAAGCTATCACATAGTAACATAACTCGGACTTGGAGTATTGTAGCAAACCTGGACTTCGAATATTACCCTTGGACCTGGAGTAGTGTTGTACTTTTTCCATACTGTAGAAAATTTCTTTAGACTGTGGAACTTCTAAGGCTTCAGACCTCTGCTATCCTTTTTTCGGTGGCTCACACCGATTGTACCAACTATAACGTACTTAATTATTGTGAATTATCTTTATGACTTGGGTATAAAGGATTGTCTAAGGCTCATGTACATTTAGATTTTTAGTAGAGAAATGGCTACAACACTAAGGATAGTCTAGCACCTCGGAGATTCAGTGATTTCCTATTGAAGCAGTTGTAGTGTCATCATCCATACATATGTAATCAATGGTGACGATATAAAGATTGAAGAAAATTGAAGCCCTAATTATTTTTAGAGCTAATTGAAGCATCCTTGAAGAAAGTTTCAAAGAGAATTTGAAGCCTTGTGAAGATATACCATGGAGCAGTTTCTGGAGTAGACTTGGTGCAACATAGTGAATAAACCTTGAAGACATCTTGGAGTACTTATTGAATAACTTGTGGCGAAATCTCTTGTTGGGAAAAGCATTATGAAGATTCGCATGATAAGTTCTTGAAGAATCCCCTGGAGAGGGCAGAGCTTAGTGTAACTCATTGTAGACACCTTGAAGAATTTGTAGAGACCTTGTTTGAAGTATTTGAGAAGTAATCTTGAAGAAGATCCTAGATTGGAGCGTTCTTGTTGAGTAACCTTGACTCACCTTAGGGAAATTGATTAAGACATTTTGGTGAGTTGTCTTGAAGATAACATTGAAGAGCACGATGCATCATTGATGACATCATGAGTTGACTTGGAGAATTTTCTTGGGTACAATGAAGAGCAATGGTGACACCTTCTAAGAGGTCAAACTTTTCATTGATGATGTGACATGGAGACTAAGTGTGACAGGGCTCGTTGAAGAAGACTTTGGGATTCGTGAAGAATAACCAAACATATTTTGATGAAGTGAAGATAGGGTTGGAGCCTTAGAGGATTGGAGTCCTCAAGAAACTAGGTTGAAGCCTGTGCCAGAGATAGGGTTGGAGCCCTAGAGTTTGGTGCCTGTTAGGTCCCTATAATACTAGTGTATCCCCTTATTCTTGTTAGTGTAACCTCCCTTATTGTTATTTTTGTACCCTTGTAACCCCCATATTGTTATTATTGTGCCCTTACATTATTATTGTTAGGTCGGCTAGGATTATACTGTGACCCCGTGGACTCTTATATAGAGAAAGGAGGTTTTGTCATTTGTATCATCCAAGAATTTTTCATTTATGTAATGTAAAGGAAGTGTCCCCCTTGAAGTGGCTGAATTATAAGGCGTTGATCTCTCTTTTCTTCTATTTTTGGAGTTGGTTTCATAACATTTGGTATCAGAGTTTTGGACTTTAGGGTTCTGCTGCTCCAAACAGGTCATCGTGGAATTTTCGCTATAACGTTTTTTCTACGAAGTTTGAAAAACTGAATTTTTTACAGAAAAAAATTACAATCCTGAGGAACATCGTGTAAAAAATTCAGATCTTGGTTCGCAATATTTTCAGAGATATGATTTGTGGAAGTTAGGGTTTTTTTCATGCTCCCGAATTTTACCTAAACAGGTCATCGTGGGATTTTCGCTATAATGTTTTTTCTACTAAGGTTAAGAAGCCGAAATTTGTATCGATCGAAGCTAACATCCTAAGGAATGTTGTGTAAAATTTTCAGATCTTGGATCGCAATATTGTCGGAGATATAATCTATGGAAGTTAGGGTTTTTTCAGGCTCCCGAATTTCATCTTAAAGAGGTGACCATGGGAAAATCATCGTAACTCTCTCTCTGAGCATCATATTGGAATTCTGTAAAAATTGGTCGTAAGTACATGGATTGTATTTTCCTTTGTATCAATTTTAGAGCTGAAGGAGGAAATAGTGACACGTGGCACACCGTACAAGTTAGCTTTACTGAACGAGTCCATAATCAAGCCATTGTGGGATATTGGGCATAACTTTTCCTTGAAGAATCCAAATCAGGTCAGACCTATGGCATTCCAAAGAAGATTCAAAGGGATACTACAAGACCTAATTTCAGATATTGAAGATCCTAAATCACAGACATAATTCAGTTTCAATATCAAGCTTTTCAAAAGAAAGAAAAAGGTGTGTATTTGTTTTTCTGAATTGCATAAGTCTTGTTTGAAGAATCAGTTTGAATTGATTCCAAGGGCATATTGTAGAATATATATTAGTATTGGGTTCTAAAATTCCCCCTAAAAATATTTCCACACCTATTAAAACCTCATAAGGCTATACTATGATTCATGAAGAGGAAGAATTGCAGTATGATATATCAAAATTATGATACCAAGCGCAACAAATTTCGATCTTACAAAGAGCAATCTAAGATGAAATAGATGGTTTAAAAGCATAAATGAAGTCTAAGTTGTACAGTTTGAAGGATCAAATGAAATCTAATATGGATGATAAAGTAGTGGAAGATCACATTGAGCATCAACAACAAGTTCTCCAACTCTCAAAGGATAACCTAACTTTGGTGCAGAATCAAATGAAACAACAGGAAGATCAAGATCACAACGAAAGAGGTTATAAAGCAGTCATAGAAACAAGAACTTGAAAACTACGAAATCGATCAATTTTAGAGTATCTCAACAAGTGGAATAAATTACCCATTGAAGATTCCACATGGGAGGATGATAATTTTATACAGAAGCATCAATAAATAATAAAGTGTTGAGGACAACACTTATTTGAAGGAGAGGGGCATGTTAGGTCCCTATAATACTAGTGTATCCCCTTATTTTTGTTAGTGTAACCTCCCTTATTGTTATTGTTGTACCCTTGTAACCCCCATATTGTTATTATTGTGCCCTTACATTATTATTGTTAGGTCGGCTTGAATTATATTCTAACCCCATGGACTCTTATATATAGAAATGAGGTTTTGTCATTTGTATCATCCAAGAATTGTTCATTTATGTAATGTAAATGAGGTTTCCCCCTCAAAGTGGCTGAATTCTAAGGCATTGATCTCTCTTTTATTCTATTTTTGGAGTTGGTTTCATTGTATACACCTTGAAGAATTTGTGGAGACCTTGTTTGAATTCTTTGAGAAGTAATCTTGACCAAGATCCCAGATTGGAGCATTCTTGTTGAGTAACCTTGACTGACCTTAAAGACATTGCTTAAGACATTTTGATGAGTTGTCTTGAAGATAACATTGAAGACCACGATGCATCACTGATGACATCATGAGGTGACTTGGAGAATTTTCTTAGGTACAATGAAGAGCAATCGTGACACCTTCTAAGAGATCAAACTTGTCATTGATGATGTGACATGGAGACTAAGTGTGACAGGGCTCGTTGAAGAAGAATTTGGGAGTTGTGAAGAATAACCAAACATATTTTTATGAAGTGAAGATAGGTTTGGAGCCATAGAGGATTGGAGTCCTCAAGAAACTAGGTTGGAGCCTATACCAGAGATAGGGTTGGAGCCCTAGAGTTTGGTGCCTCAAATTGACAAGATTGAATCCTTGGAAAGACAAATTCAGTGTTTGGCACAATACAGGTTAGAGCCTGGAAGATTGGAGTCTTCATCTAGGGTTGGATTCCTATATCATTATTGTAAAGAAGAAATTAATAATCGTATGTTGGGTATGTGTTATATTCTTTCCACGACTAAGCACACACGAGGGGGTAAGAGGGGGGGCGATAGCCCCCCCTTTGCACTGGGCACAACAGGGGAGCGGTAGCCCCCCCTGTCGGGGTCCCCCGGCGAAAATTTTTGGTCCTTAATTTCCAGTGGGTAGTCCGCGCCCATGGTTTTGTGCATGGTTTTGCACATGGTTTTGGGGTACGTTGGTTTTCAGCCCCTAGTATTTTTGTAGATCCGGTCAAGGGAACTACAGTTATGTTCTAATCCAGGGTTAATGGATTAGGGTTCATGTATGCTTCGGCATGTATATATATGTGTTGTAACACTAAAAGGAATATAATGAAAAATCAAGTTGGTCGTCCCGATTTGGGATCCAGGGGAAAATCTCTGTGTTTATCTGTTTTATGTTTTATGCTCTCGCTATTGTTTATTTTCTGTTATAAGATTCGTGTGTATATAATTTATGTTCAGGGTTAAAACCTACATAGTATCTATTCCATCATTTTTCATTTTGTGTTCTAAATATAAGTGGTCTAACTGGTAAATTAACAATTGAAAAGAAATATTGATTCACCCCACTCTTAGTATTTCTAACAGTTTGATGCAGTGGAAATATAGAGGATCCACTCTAAGGTGATTCCACATCAAGCTAAGCAGTGTTTCGATTGTTTTGTTTTTCTTTTTTTTGTGGGAGGAGTCTCCAACTAGTAAAACCACTCAGGTCATAGAAAGTGACATTTACATTAGTGGAGAAGCACAAATTGTGGAACTAGAGTAAAAGGGAGCTATTGCTCATTCATAAGTAAGATTATTGGTAGAGGTAACTTCCTATCTTGTAGTAAAATGAAGCACATTATCTCCCAACATTTTGTTAGACAAATAATGAAATGTGTTCCAAAGGAGAGAAAGTGAATCACTATCAACTTGGGAAAAAATAATGTAAGGCATCCCAATGGTTTTGGTAGAGGATCAGATTCTTTGCAAAAAAGTAAAATGTATTGCGTCCCATTATTTTGATTGAAGCATGATGTGAAAGGAAGTTAAAAAATGGTTTAGCCTCTCAAGTGTTATCTCTTGTTGATTAGCAAAGGGAGAATGAATCGCTAACTGTGAGATAACACGTCCTTAGCTAAAAGGGGAAATAATTTTTTGGCATGATTGGGGGGAAAAAAAATTGGTCTTAGGTAGAAAGAAAAATATGGCTCCATTTTATTGTTAAGCCAACACAAAATTGCGGTTGGAGGAAAAAAGCTTTGGGGACATCCTAATGTTATAAGTAAAGAGAACATATTATGGTTAGACAAGACTATTTTTCTTGGCAACATATATTTTATTAGAGAATTTACTTGTATTTTTATCACCATTGTGCATGAGAGGAATTCCTTCCACTATATTGGAAAGATAGAATATTCCCATTCATATTGTCTTCATGCCTCTTATAATTTTTTAACAACAACAAGAGAGAACTCATTGCAAACAGCAATGTTCTTGGTCTGGAGAGGATATTTTCCTAATCCGAGAAAATAACCCATGTCGGGAGAGGATAATCTAATAAAAAAAACAAAATTTAATACCTTGTTGTTCAAAGTCCATAACAAAGGAGCCATATCTCAAGTAGTGACTATTTAGGACAACGATAAGAGGAGTTTTAGTAATGTTGGAGTCGACACCATAGTATCAGGAGCTCTTGAAGAGAACCCTTTACAACTTGAATTAAGTTCTCTACATTATAATAATGAAGAGAAAAAATTTTTACAATGAAGAGCATAGCTTGAGATTGACAAGAAAAAAAATAAAGAATCAAATGGGGAGTGTTGTTGGAATTGGAGTTTGTGTACAACACTTCAAGTTGAAGAAGGAACTCAACCTTCGAATAGATAATAGATTCATTCCTTGTGTTTTTCATCATTATTTGAGAACATAAGATTATTGTCAAAGAGAAAATTTTCAATTTATTTTTGTAACCAAGACTTAGAACGCATGATCACCTATATAAAAATAACAACAAAACCCTATGATATTTACTATATAATAACGAGTTTAAATATAGGGATGGAGATACCTCTTTCACACTAAATCTTCTCTAGATTCATCTATCCACCCTTCTTGGCTTTCTTGGCATTTCCACCCCCCATTTAGGCAACCTTTGATTTATCTTGTAGAGTCCCTCTTACTCCTAAATTTTTCAGAGCTTACAACTCAAATATTTTCTCTGCTTTGCTAGTGAATTTATCACTATTGAAAAGACTCCATTTCCCCAACATTGCATCATTGCAGTAAGACTTGGATATTCCTCTATCATCCAAAACAAAAATTCCATCTTAAAATAGATCATGCAATCAGTGGAAACATTGAATGGGATGTTAATTCCATCAAATTTGAGTGCACTCCCAACCAATCCATAGTTGATAATCATAAAGAAAATAAATACAAAATTTAGGAGGATTAAACTCCACTAAAGGTATTAACAAGAAGATATATGTGTATAACCATGTTATTTGAAAAAACTCCCGTCTATGGTATTTCTTTTTAAAATTGTCAGGCCATTGAGAGGATTCCTAGCAATAGTCCTTGAGCACACCATAATGTTCATATTTAAAGTAGTAACCACGTGTGTATGGTACATCTAAGCTTGACCGCAACCAACCTATTCAAATCAATTTTTTTAATATAGTTTAGTTGCTAATTAAATTATAGTAAAATCAATATCGGAAAATGAAATGAATGATTATGGAAGTGTACACATTACCCTAGGTTTCATGGGAGGTTTGGGCAAAGAAAGTCGTGAGCTCTATTTTGCTAGTAATGAGAGCATCGGCAATGCCAAAGTTAAAGAGAGAATTGGAAATTGTAATGAAAGTATCTTGTGAATAGAATCCCTTCGAGGAGCATTAGTTGCCATCTTTGTGCTTCAACAATTGATTGAAAATATATTTGGCCATGACAGGTGCAACTCCTTACACGTCGCAGAGGTCTTAGAATAGTTTATAGAGAAAAAACTGGTCACAATGGATGCAACTTATTGTCTATTGTGGTTGGTGAGGGTGTGTAAGATGAACCTCACGCTCTGCATCAGCTTTGGCAACCCTGCTTACAATGGGCATGTGTGTTGTTGCATGATTCTTTTGTGTTGCAACACAAACCTTTGAGGTGAAATGTTTCGCTTGCTTGTAGATTGTAGTCCTTTCTAGACATTGAAGAGAAAATTGTGTTCATCGCCATTACAACAAAGATTGCTAATGTCGTTGCAAGGAGAATTGACCTAATTTTATGATTATTCCCTTTCATCTTCAACCTACACATTTGCAAACATTGGTGCTTTGGGACTGTTGTAACAAAAGATTCAAAGCAAAGGATTCACATAAAAATGTGTTTTTATCTATAGGAGCATCTCCACGAAATTAAAAAATCATGCACTTCTCTTTTAAGGATCAGACGAATTGGTCGGGTTTGCGGAAATGTTTGTGGGGAAATTTTATTGGTAGGTGCTCACATGGTGTACTTCATATGAATTTTCATTAAAAACTAGCCTAGATCCATCTTAACTTTGGATCTATCAAGCAACGAGATGGATCAAATATCTCAAGGTGAAAACCTCTTTTTTGAGTGAAAAAACTTCAGGAAAGGTTTGCACCTTGAGAGATTTGACCCCTCTTGGTGCTTGATAGACCTAGAGTTAATATGGATCTAGGATGGTTTAGTTATTAATTATTAGTAATTTTACTTTTTATTTTATTTGATGTATTTTTATTTTTATGTAATTTGACCAAGTCAAAATGTTTAGATAATGTAACATAACACCAACCTAGATCCATCTTAAATCTAGATCTGCCAAGCGTCGAGAGGGATCAAGTCTGAAGTTAAGATGGATCTAAGCTTGTAATATTTCATTCCATAATGGATTTCCTCAAGCCTTTAAATAGGATTCATCATAACAAATACCACGGGTTATCAAAATATAGATCCCAAAAACCACCAACGTTAAATTATTAATTTTATTAATTTTTTTATTTTATTATTTTTATTTTTATTTGACTCAGTCAAAATTTTTATGTTTACATTACAACATCTCTCTCGTATTGGGTTGAAGAGTGCCTTAAGTTGGAGAGTGCCTTTCGGTGGAAAAATAAATCACTATGATTTCTTTGCATTTTTTTTATAGGATGTAAAAGTCACGTGGCATTTTTTTAATTTTTTTAATATATATATATCCTATCCTCTCATGTCCAACCACAACTATTTAGCCTTTTGTGTTTTTTAACCAATCAAAAACTTAGAATTTTGTTTTTCAGAAATAAAAAATATATTTCTTTTATTTACAATATTCACATAATTCTTAAATTTAAAAAACATTACAACAAACTATTAAAAATCTAATGAATTTTTTAAATTCAACTAAAAATATTGAAAGTGTTAGACTAAAATTTGATTTCTACACTCCTTTCTTTGGTAAGGACTTATAATGACAATAACAATTATTACATGTGTCAATACATATATAAATAGTTGTATCAAGCACAATCTATATATATATATATATAGATATTTTTGAAAGTGTTGACTGAAATCTGATTTCTATAATCTATGCTTTGGTAAGGACTTATAATGACAATAATAATTACTAGATGTGTCAAATACATATGTAAATATCTATATAAAGTAATTATGTATGTGTGTGTGGACCAATTTTATTTGGATCTAGAGCATCCCAAATAAATTGAGATGTTTCATTTGGATGATATTACAAAATAAAATCTTAACATGGGAAAACCTTCATAAAAGAGGTTTTTCTAGCTCAAATTTTTGTAGCCTCTATAAGACCCATGAATAAACTTTCAACCATCTCTTTGTTTCTAGAAAAATTGCATGAGATTTATGAAACTTAGTCTTATGGCTTATAGGCATTAAAAATAAGATATGACAAACTACTTTAAAGGAGGTTTTATATCATTTAAATTTTAAGATTATGAATCATTGCACCACTCTTATCTTTGTGGCATGGAGAAAATGGATCTTAGGAAACAAGGTTATTTTTAAAAATGAAAGTATTAATATTTGATCCAAATTGGATCATTATATTGTTTGTCATCCATATTGATGTATTTAGAGTGGAAAAAGTGGAGGAATCAACTCACGAGATCGTTTTTACCAACAGGACCTAGTTTGGTGAAACAAGGTCTAAAACCTTTTGGGATCATTTTGAGGCATCAAACGACATTTTTTGGGGGTAAAAATTTTCCACGTTAATGCAGCCCCTTCATATGATATTATACACACAGGTATCTTTCCAACAGTGTAAGAAGTGTGTCAATCAGAGTCCATACGCAAAAGTTATGTCACTCAGAAGTTGACCTTCATGTTTTCACACCTATAATTCGGGAGGATGTCGCATCATCTCCCATTATTTATGGAAAAGGGGCTAGCCACTTGTTTTTTTATATAAAATACTCTAGAAGAGTCCATTTTGTAACTCTAGTTAAGAGTTTATGTAGTCAAATTTAACCACTAGTAGGCTATCGGGTTGTGTTATAACTGGGCCACTAGGAGGAAGAGGCATTCCATTTTTCTTTCGAGAGAATTGTGTTCCATAGATGAGAAAATATAGCCAAGAGAGATAGGATGTAGAAAACACAGAGAGGATATGTGCATTTTAGTGGCCCACGGGTCACAGACATTACTTCTTTGTACCTGCAACCTTATTTTCCAGACAGAGAAAGAGAGTGAAGCGGCCTCACGTTCCAGCTGGGTTTTCTCCCGAAGGGTTTCCGAGAGCATATTTTGTGCCTTAAGTGTGTGTGAGAGATTATTTTTTCGTTCTCTATTTTTTTGCATAATTTCCATTCTCATGCATGCGCTAATTATAGTAAAATCTACAGATCTAGAAATTAAATAAAATTGTAATAATGTACAATTTGGGATTTTCAATATAACATTGTCAGATCAATTGTGATGAATTGTCTCGTGGAATATCCACGACAGTTTACGAATCAATATTGATATTCAAACTCCCAGGATTGTTGCTCTTTTTAGGGAGTATAACTTAAAAGAAAAAGAAAAAATACAAAGAAGGATCAAATTTCCTAGGTTGTTACAATGTTATCTAGTGGGTTTCTTCGATCGTGCAACTCAAAGGGAAATATGCAGGGATGTAGGTCTTATCAAACTCCCATGAAAAAAATCCTATCAATATAGAATTCCTATTGAAAAGGGAACAAATAAAAAATTAAAAATGATTGCTTGTTGGGCACTTATGTATCTTGCTAACTTTAAAAAAAAGGGTATTTTCAAATTCTTAGTGATTCTAAATGTATGATAGAATGGTTGATAGGTAGAGCTCATCTCGAGTTCTTAGATTTTGTCTATTGGAAACCAAGGATTCTCAAGATGAAGGAGACTTTCCAGATTATTTGTTTTCATCATATTCATTGAGAATTGAACATAATAGCAAACCATTTGAATGGAGGCTTTTGTGAGGAGAATTATTTAGATAATTGTCTTCCAGATCCATCACATAAAGTTTTGATTGTCGATGATTTTTGAAACAACCAATGCAGTTCATCATGAGGACGAAAAAATGAAGATAGTTGTATCTAAAAAGGGTATAAAAAGGAAGGAGACGAAGGAGTCAATTAATTCAAAAGTCAAAGAAATTAACCGTTAGACAAAATAAATTAAAAATTATTTTATATATATATAAATCATAATAATATAATAAATTAGAATAAAGGAAAAAAATAATATTAATAAAAAAAATAAGGATAAAATAATAATTAAATATTAATAAATAATGTAAATATTTATATAGTAGTTTATATAAAAATAAAGTTAATAAAGGTGCCAAAAATAATAATAATAATAACTAGGAATAAATATATAATATATTAAGATGTTCGATCTAAGACTTTTGTGATCCATAATGTAGGTAAAATGTCTTTTAGATTAATCACATTATTAGGATTTGGTTGACGTTTTGAACCAACTAATGTGGTTAATCCTCAGGACAAGGTGGAGAAACAAATCAATCTTGATGAATAAATAGTGGAGATGCATCATTGCCCGGAAATAGCCGTTAAGAACTAGCCGTTAGCAATTTAGTTAAGAATTAAAAAAAATTATAATAAATTAATTAATTAAATAAAATATATAATGTCTCTGCTTCTTTCAAACCTCTCTGCACTATTAGAAATTCTCTTGGGTCTGTTAAGGACCCTATCGACCCTAAGGACATGAAAGGGGTTTATATGATTCCTTGTTCATGTGGAACTCCCTATATTGGAGAAACAGGTCGATCCATTAGGCAGAGAATCTGGGAGCATGCTGCAGATATTAGGCACAATCGGTCTCGTGCCTCAACTCTAGCTGAGCACGTGAAAAAATCCTGTCACCATGTCTGTATTGAAGATTCCAATGTCGTTGCCAAAGTAGATCACTTCCACCATAGGAAATTAAGGGAGGCAATCGAAATTGAACGACATGCCAAGAATCTCAACCGGGATGATGGTTGGAAATTAAGTAAGAGTTGGATCCCAACTCTCGCTAGGCAAGTTTGTTTAGTTTTGTATTTATTTATATATTTATGTATTTTGTTACATATTTTATATTTTTATAAATTTGTTCTCAATTTACTAATTTATTAAGTAATTAATTTATTTTTATTTTTATTTAATTTTATTAACTAATTATTAATTTATTTCATTTTTCTTTATTTTATTATTTTCCTCCTTTTATCTTTTTATTAAAATATATTTTTTACCCCTTCCTATTTATTTATTTATATAATTCTCTTAACTCTTTTTAATTTATTTAATTAATTAATTTATCATTAAAATTTTAATTCCTAACTAACTAACGGCTAGTTCTTTTATTTATTTTTATTAAATTAAAAAAATTACCCCTCCCTTTTCCGTATTATATTTTATAATTATATAAAAATCCTTAACCCTGTTTTATTTAGTTAATTAATTATTTTATCATTACAAAAATTTTAATTCTTAGTTAACTAACTGCTAGTTCTTTTATCTATTTTTATTAAAATAAAAATTTTACCCCTCCATATTCCTTATTATATTTCTTAACCCCTTTTTAATAAAATCTTTTATTTAATTAATTAATTTATTAGTGTGTGTGTGTGTGTGTGTGTGTGTGTGTGTGTTAGAATTAGAATCTACGATTTTGTGATCCATCAAATAAAATTGTAAAATATCTTCCGGTAATAATCACATGCAATGGAACATTGTCGACGCGTTTCGAACCAACCAGTGTAATTCATCGGCCAATTCTTAACACCTATTTCCGGGGAATGATGCCTCTCCACTATTTATTCATCAAGATCGATTATTTCTCCACCTTGTCCTAAGGATAAACCACATTAGCTAGTTTGAAACGTCGACCAAATCCTAATAATGTGATTAATCCGAAAGATATTTTTACCTATATTGAGACGTTATCAATAAACAAAAAGACTAGAATAAATAATGGTTAAAACAAAGACCCGAATAAATATCTAATATTAACAATCAGTAAAATAAAAATAATATTTTAACCTTTGATATTATTGTGATGAGTAAAAGTAAATGAATTTATTATAAATAAATAAAAAATATAATAATAAATAGAAATGTTAGATCTAAAACTTTTGTGATCCATAATGTAGATAAAAATGTTTTCGGATTAATCACATTGTTAGGATTAGGTCGACGTTTCGAACCAGCTAATGTGGTTCATCCTCAAGACAAGGTGGAGAGACTAATCAATCTCAAAAAATAAATAGAAGAGATGCATCATTACCCAGAAAAAGCCGATGAGAACTACCTTTTAAGACTGGCTGTTAAGAACTAGCCATTGGAAAATTAGTTAGTTAGTTGAAAATAAATAATTTAATTAAAATAAAATTAATTGATTAAATAATTTTTATTTTTTTTATAAATAATTTTTTTGTTAAAAAGGGGTTTATAATTAAAATATATTTTGTTAAAAAGGGGGTTTATAATTCAAAATATATGATAAGAATAGGTACGGGTGAAGATTTAAATTAATAAATAAAATAAGATAAAATTAATTAATTAAATAATTAATTATTGAGATAGAAATTTATTAATAACTTAATTAAATAATATATAAAATCTAAAAATGATAAATAAATAAAAAGGGTTACGTAAGAAGGAACTAAGGAGGGGCTTAATTAATCAAAGTAAATAAAAATAAATAAAAGTAAAGAGAATTAAAGATTTTATAAAAAATGGGGGTTTCATAAATTATTATGTAATAAAATAAAAAATTTATAAATAAATAAAATAAAGAAAAATAAATTAAAATTTTGGATAAAAATAAATCAATAAATTAATTAAAAACAAAAAAATATATAAATGAAAAAAAAAAATGGAAACTACCTGGCGAGGGTCGAGATCCAACTCTTACTTAACTTCCAACCATCATCACGATTGAGATTCTTAGCATGTCACTGAATTTTGATCGTCTCCCTTAATTTCATATGGTGGAAGTGATCTACCCCTGCAATGACTTTAGAGTCTTCAATACAAACATGGTGGCGGGATTTTTCCACATATTCAGCAAGAGCTGAGGTACGGGATTTTTCCACATGTTCACTATGTAAGGATGTTTCCCTTGCCATTAAATCGAATTCCTCTCTTAATCCTCTCTCTAGGAAGCTTATTGAAAGCAATCCCCTTACTCCCCGGATCTATGGTCTCCCTAAGATTCATAAGCCGGGGGCTCCCTTAAGACCTATTGTTAATACAATAGGTGGTCCCTCCTATCATCTGGCTAAATTCTTAGCCCAGAAGCTTAAGCCCCTTGTAGGTCAAATCGATTCCTTTATGAAGGACTCGACTTCCTTTATTAAGGAGTGAAAAAACATCAAGTTGCAGCCTGGTGAGCTTCTTGTTAGCTTTGATGTTGTCTCCCTTTTTACCAAGATCCCCATCCAAGAAGCCGTGGATGTCATTAAGCAGATCTCTTATGAGGACACCTCTAAGTTGGTTAGCCTCTGCCTCACCTCAACTTTTTTCAGTTTTCAAGGTGAGTTTTATGAGAAAACCTGTGGTGTTGTAATGGGCTCTCCTCTTTCTCCCATAGTTGCTAACCTTTTTATGGAGGATTTTGAATATAAGGCCTTGGCCTCTGCTAAATTCCGCCCCAGGAAGTGGAATAGGTTCATGGATGATACTTGTGCCATCTGGCCCCATGGTCGGGAGAAATTAGAACTGTTCCTTCGGCACTTGAACTCGCTATCTGATTCCATCAAGTTCACGATGGAAGTGGAGGTAGATGGTTGCCTCTCTTTCCTTGATATCCTGCTCTCAAGGAATGAGGATGGTTCTATCTCTCACCGGGTTTTTCGCAAGAAAACTCACACGGAACAATATCTTCATGTTGGGTCCCATCATTTCCCTGCTCAGAAATTTGGTATGTTGTGTACTCTTGCGACTCATGCTCTTAGAATCTTTGACGACAACTCCTCAGAATCTGAGAAGTCTCATCTTCTTGATGTCTTCGAAAATAATGGTTACACTATATCTCAAGGTCTTAAAGCCTTTCAAAAGGCATATAAAGGTTTGAGTTGAAAATCTACTCGGGTGGATCCTATTTCCAAAGTCCACCTCCCATTTATCCAAGGGACAACGGACAAGATCTCCCATGTCCTTAGGAGAAATAATATCTCTACTTCTTTTAAACCTCTCTGCACTATTAGAAATTCTCTTGGGTCCGTTAAAGACCCTATCGACCCTAAGGACATTAAAGGGATTTACACAATTCCTTGTTCTTGTGGAACTCCTTATATAGGGGAAACAGGTCAATCTATTAGGCAAAGAATCCGGGAGCATGCTGCAGGCATCAAACATAATCAGTCTCGTACCTCAGCTCTTGTTGAACATGTGGAAAAATCCTGCAACCTTGTTTGTATTGAAGACTCTAAAGTCGTTGCAAGGGTAGATCACTTCCACCATAGGAAATTAAGGGAGGCGCTCGAAATTGAGCGACATACTAAGAATCTCAACCGTGATGATGGTTGTAAGTTAAGTAAGAGTTGGCGCTAAATAGTTTTTGTTTTATTTATTTATTTTTATTTTTTATTTTTTTCATTTTCATTTATATATATTTTTTGTTTTTAATTAATTTATTGATTTATTTTATGCAAAATTTTAATTAATTTATTATTTTAATTGATTTTTCTTTATTTTATTTTATTTATTTATTTATTAAAATTTTATTTTATTACATAATAGTTTATGAAACCCTCCTTTTTTATGAAATCTTTAATTCTCTTTACTTTTATTTATTTTTATTTACTTTTGATTAAGTAAGCCTCTCCTTAGTTCTTTCTTAGGTAACCCTTTTTATTTATTTATCATTTTTAGATTTTTTATATTATTTAATTAAGTTATTAATATATTTCTATCTCAATAATTAATTATTTAATTAATTAATTTTATCTTATTTTATTTATTAATTTAAATCTTCACTTGTACCTATTCCTATCATATATTTTGAATTATAAACCTCTTTTTAACAAAATATATTTTAATTATAAACCCTTTTTAATATATATATATATATATATATATATATATATATATATATATATTATTTAATAAATTAATTTTATTTTAATTAAATTAGTTATTTTCAACTAACTAACTAACTAACTAATTTTCTAATGGCTAGTTTTTAACAGCCAGTCTTAACGGCTAGTTCTCATTGGCCTTTTCGAGGTAATGATGCATCTCTATTTATTCTTTGAGATTGATTAGTCTCTCCACCTTGTCCTGAGGATGAACCACATTAGTTGATTCGAAACGTTGACCTAATCATAACAATGTGATTAATCCGAAAATATTTTTATCTACAAAATAAAAATATTGTAAATAAAATATATAAAAATTTATGAAGAAATCTGTCGGTAATAATCACATTATCATGAACAAAGTCGACGCGTTTCGAACCAACCAGTGTGGTTCATCATCAGGACTAGGTGAGAGATCAGATCAGTCTTTAAGTTTAAATAGATGTAGGAGAGGCAAAGACTCCTACATCTATTTAAACTTAAAGACTGATCTGATCTCTCACCTAGTCCTGATGATGAACCACACTGGTTGGTTCGAAACGCGTCGACTTTGTTCATGATAATGTGATTATTACCGAAATATTTCTTCATAATTTATTGATGGATCACAGAAGCCAAAAATCTATTAATATATAAAAAATTATATAACCATTTTAATTATACAAATACTTATATAGTAGCTTAATTTAAAAAATTAAAATAATTAGAAATAAATATATAATATATATAAATATTATCAATAAATAAAATACTATTAAATAAATTAAATTAAATGAAGTTTAAAAGTAACAGTTAAATAATACGAGAACTAAATATATAATATTTTAAAAGTTATTAAGGGAAAACAAAAATAAGTAAAATAAAATAAAAATAATATTATAATCCTTGATACTATAATTAAGTCAAATGAAATATAAATTAAGGTTAATAATAAATAAAGTGTTATAAATAAATATTTTAATTAGATAGAAAAATAGATAGATGGCTTTCGGATTAATCACATTGTATGATTTGGTCAACGTTTTTAACTAGCTAATGTGGTTTATCTTCAGGATAAGATGAAAAAGTTGAATCGATCATTATAAATATATAGTAAGGATAGAACATTGCCTGGATAGAGCCATTAAAAACTAGTCGTTGTTGAGTTAGTTAGTTAATTAGTTGTTAAGAAAATTATATTTATTAAGAAATATAAATAATCACTCTCGCACAACAACGCGTATTGAATATGCGGAAAAATCCTGTCACCATGTTTGCATTGAGGACTCCAAGGTTTCCACCATACGAATCTTCGGGAGGCTATTGAGATTGAAAGACATGCTAAGAATCTCAACAGGGATGATGGATGGAAACTATGTAAGAGCTGGACTTCAACTCTCTTGATTTGATTCTTTTTCCCTCGTGTTCTCTGTTTTACCTAGGTCTGTGTTAGTTTTCTTAATCTTTCTCCCTTCTTTTTATAATTCTTATTTATTTTCTTCCTGTCTTGGTGATTTTGTCCTAAATTTTTCCCCTATCTTTGGTGGTCTCTTTCCTTCTTCTTTTTTCATTTTTTTCCCCTTAACATTTATTTTCTTATCTCGGTCCCTTCTTTATATTTCTTAATAAATATAATATATTTTCCCCTATTATTAAATAATTTCTTTGTATTTTCTTTTAATATTAATCAAAATATTTATGAAATATTTAAAATATTTATTAAAATATTAAAATATTAATTTAATTAATAATTTTTAAATACTTACAAATATTTTTAAATATTTTATTTTATCATCTTAAAAATTTTAATAGTTATTAAATATCTAGCTAATATTCTTAACAACTAATTAACTAACCAGTTTTCCAATGGCTAGTTTTTTAAGGCTATATCCGGGCAATGTTGCATTCTTACTATTTATTCATAATGATTGATTATGATGTTTCATCTTGTCTTGAGGATGAACCACATTAGCTGGTTCGAAACGTCGACCAAATCATAACAATGTGATTAATCCGAAAGACATCTATCTACTTTATGGATCACAAAAGTCTTAGATCTAGATAGAAAATTTTAAAATTTTAAAATTAGCCAAGGGTAAAATAAATTAACCAGAGGTAAAAATAAGAGAAAATTTTGAAATATAAAGAAAAAGAGAATAAATCAAAATTAATTTAAGAAGAATAATATCTATAGGAGAGAGCGGAGATCCATTTTTTATTGATTCTCCAACCATCATATCTATAAAGATTGTTGGTCGTTCGTTTCTCTATTTCAATGAATTCCCTGAACTTTATGTGGTTATAATGAGAAATCTTAGCAAGGATCAAAGCATCCTCAATACAAATATGATGTTTAGTTTTTTGTCGAATGCTCAGCAAGAGACGAAGAGCGAGAGTGATTATGCCTAATGTTTGCAGCGTTCTCTTGAATTCTATGCTTGAGAAAATGACCTATCTCACCTATATAACGCTTCCCACTATAACACGGGATTATGTAAACCCCTTTAGTGTTATAGGGGTCAATCTGGGCTTAGACAGACTTTATGAAAGACTAAATAGTATTAAGCAGCTTAAAGGTCACAAAGACATTACTCTTATTAAGAATACGATCCAACTTGTTATAATTTCTTTGAATAAAATGAAAATGAACAATGGAAATAGGAATGTTGGGATCATCCTTAGATCTAGGTCCCTTTTTCACATTTTGGAAGGCTTTTAGGCCTTCGTTATTTCTATAACCATTGTTCATGAAAACCTTTAAAAGACGAGATTTCTCACCATCGATATGAATATCATCATAAATCCTAAGGGCTATGGGAGCAAGGGTGTTCAAAACACTGAATTTTTGGGTTGAGTGATGATGAGAATTGGCATGGAGATATTGCTCGGTGTGAGACTTCTTGCAAAAAACTTGATGGGAGATGGTGCCATCCTCCTTCTTGGGGATGAGGACATCAAAAAAGGGAAGGTTGCTATTAACTTTAATCTCCATAGTGAATTTGATAAATTCAAATTGGTTATTAAGATGTTGCTTAAATATTTCAAGTTTTTCACGACCATGGGGCCAAATGATAAAAGTGTTGTCAACATACATTTTCCAAAGCTTAGGGCGGAAAGGAGCAGAAACAAAGGCTTTAGCCTCAAAATCCTCTATAAAAATATTTTCCACAATATGGGAGAGAGGAGATCCCATAGCAACTTGACAAGTCTACTCATAACTAACATTTTGAAAGCTGAAGAAAGTATATTTTAAGCAAACGTTGACTAATTGGGTTATATTACCATTAGTAATGTTATTATTGATGTCAATGACATCATTAATGGGGATCATAGTAAAAAGAGAGACAACATCAAAACTCACCAAAATATTATTGGGCTCTAGCTTAAAATCTTTAAATTCATTGACGAAAGAGGAAGAGTCCTTGATGAATGAGTCAGTATTACCAAGAAGAGGCTTAATCTTCAAGATTAAGTGCTTAGCAAGGAGATAAGTAGGCCCACCGATTGTATTCACGATGGGTCTGAGGAGAACACCTTGTTTATGGATTTTAGGAAGGCAGCCTTCCTAAAATCCATAAACAAGGTGCTCTCCTCAGACCCATCGTGAATACAATCGGTGGGCCTACTTATCTCCTTGCTAAGCACTTGGCCTTGAAGCTTAAGCTTCTTGTTGGTAATACTGGCTCTTTCGTCAAGAACTCTTCTTCTTTCATTAATGAAATTAAAGGTTTTAAGTTACAACCCAATGATATTTTAGTAATTTTTTTGTGGTATCTCTCTTAATTTATTTTATAAATTTTAATAACCTTTAAAGTATTATTTTTAATAACTTTTAAAGTATTATATATTTAGTTTTGTCTTATTTCACTATTACATTTAGATTTCATTACTTATTTTTTACTTTTATTTTTTTATAACTAAAATAGTTATATAAATGTTTGTGGGGTCTTAGATAGATGGTGATTGGGTTTTCTATTAAAGTACTCCTTGATGTGAAGTTATTGGTTCAATTTCCTACCCCATTGGAGTGATATATTGGACATGAAGATGTAGTCCTGCCAAACTTACAAAAAAATAGTTATAAAAATATTTATATATTTATAATATTTAATTATTACCTTACCCTTATTTTATTTATTTATTTATTATTTTTATTTATATATTCTATTTATAACATTTTTATTAATTTTAGCCTTTAATTTATTGATAATAATTTTATTTGCCTTTACTTATGAAAATAATATCAAGCGCTATAATATTATTTTTATTTTACTTATTTTTAGTATTCGAGTTTCCAACGTGTCAAATGGCGGTGGAAGATCAACGCTCTGAGAAGAGTAAGCGGGTTATTGGTCAAGCTCTTCACCATTATCTCCCAAGTCCACCGGATACACCATGCCCTGGCCCCACAGCCCATACCTCTGCAAACCCTGTCACTTTGTCATTGCATTGGCGCTCTCTAGACCAGACCACTTAATTGTGGCACACACCCCACTGTCTTGTTCACCCACCTCCTTGAATACAACATTGTCGAGCTACCAACAAAGATGAGTAGCCCCGGAAAACTCCTTCGTACGAAACCCCACCAGAAACCCAAAACCTTGAATGCCCAGCCAGCCAAAGGAGGCACCACAAGGACAGGACTTTCCAAATATAGACCTCCACACACGACTACAAACCCATAACACCATCGTAAAGACCTTCTCCACCCAAAATCCCATTGATATAAGTGCCCAGACCTTCTCCACTCAAAATCCCATTGATATAAAAACTAAGAGAGAAAATATTATAGCTAATTAAGAGGCGTCTTCCTCCTCTATCATCCTCTACCACAAACTACCAGAGCCAAACTAGCGAACCAAAAATGTAAATGCCAACATAAAATGCACAGAAATCCTGAATTACAATACCAAGTGATCAAGGAAGCCTTACCAATGAATTTAAGTTATCGGAAGCCACGCACGCAGCATCCCACTCTCCCCACCTTGCTTGGAGCTCGAATTTTATGTAATTCGCTCGGACTCGCCCTCTCAATCCAAGGTCCCACACTAATACACCATCGTCCTGCGCTCTGCCAACCTTAAACTTAGAATTACTATAGACAACTCACGACACAGACTTCACTTCACCAAGGATAAGGGATGGTTGTGACTGTTGGAATTTTCAGAATTCCAAAACAATAAACAGTCCCTCTTTAACACAGAGAATAATTTAAAAAAAAATTCACTCACAGACAGAGTTTCCACAAAAAAAAATTCTATTAAAAAAAATTGTTGTTACAGATTCTTCTATCTTTCCACTACTGGGAGATTACAAAATATGACACTGCTTCACACACAGTGACCAAAAACACTCTTCTCTGTCTCACACAGAGAAATACTCTGTTTCTGTTGTTCTGTGTAATTAAAAATTACAACTCTGTCTCTTACAAACAATACTCTGCTGTAAAAAACTATTCTCTGTCTCTCTGTTTTAAATACGCTGCTGTATAAAAACATTACATAAAAAAACGGCTCTGTCTCTACATATTACAAAACAGAAAATATCTGTGTCATTAAAATGATTCAACCACTAAGTTCACCGCTTGAAAAAACATTAATGGTCTCATTACTTCTGTCAGCACCGCTTACAATTCGCATTGATGGCGCCTAGATCTTTTTTTTATTCCAGCACTGCTGTGCTTTCATAAACTCTGTTTCCCGCACTGCTGTGTTTTTATAAAAATTCCCTGTGCTGTGTAATAAAACAATTCTAATACATGCCTTACGGGCTTTTTAATATATATATGTGTTATATATATATTAAACATAAAACAAATAAAATTTAAAATATTTAAAACAGACTTATGTTTTTAAACCAAATGCCGTATTAAAACATTTAACCGGCGATCAACATATAACATATGACATATGGGCCGTATAAAATATATGTGGGCCCTGCTGCGGTGATGTCAGCAATCCGAGGGGGTAAGGACCTCCGCCCAAATCTCTTCATCGACCCCCGCGGACTTTGCTTGCCGTTGTTCTCTTCGCTGTCGTCTTGTGGGCAGTTGACAATTAAATCCAACACTCCCCCTTAATTTCAACTGCTGGGTTTTCCTGCATACCCAAGCATTTCCTGAAATGTTCAAAGCTTTTCTGCTGTAGTGGCTTTGTGAGGATATCTGCAAACTGATCCTCTGTTCTGCAATGCTGCAAAACAATCTCGCCATTGCTAACCAATTCCCGTATGAAATGAAACTTGGTGTCAATGTGTTTTGTCCTTTTATGAAAAACAGTATTCTTAGACAATGCAATAGCTGAGCTATTGTCACAAAAAAACACTGTCCCTTTTACCTGTTCTTGACATAAGCTTCTCAACATTTTCCGCATCCAAACTGCTTGACACGCTGCTGCTGTAGCTGCCACATATTCTGCTTCTGCTGTAGATAATGCTAACGTTATTATTTCAGAAGCCCGCCAGTGCCCCGAACCCATATGAAAAACATAACCGAGTTCTCTTCCGAATTATCACACTTCCGTTCAACGACCGTCAAGGTATCCAACTAAATCTTCAACTTTCCAAGTATAAAATACCAAACCTTTAGTACCTTTAACATACCTCAAAATTCTTTGTCAGTTGCCAATGTGCATCCTTTGGCTTTTCCATGAACCTGGAAATCAAGCTAACAGCATGCATTATGTCCGGCCTAGTTGCAGTCAAATACATGAGGCTGCCAACTATGCTCTTGTACAAACTAGGATCAAAATCCTTGCCGCTGTCCTCTCTGCTGAGCTTTAATCCCATCACTGTGGGAGTGATTGCTGCTTTGCATTCCTGCATGTTAAATCTTTCAAGTACCTCATTAACATACTTTGCCTGTGAGATAAAAATCCCACTTTCATCTTGTTCTACTTCTATTCCCAAGAAGTATCTCAACAAACCCATGTCAGTCATTTCAAATTCTTCCTTCATGACTGTTTTAAAATGTTCAATAAGGCAATCATCATTACCTGTAAAAATAACATCATCAACATACAAGACTACAATCAAAATTTTACCATCTTGTTCTTCGATGTAGAGGGTGGGTTCTCCCTCACACTTCTCAAAACCATTTTCCAAGAGATAGGAATCTATCCTCATCCATTCACGCTCTTGGCGCTTGCTTCTTCAAAACTTCATAAAGAGCTTTCTTCAATCCTGCGTACCTTGTGCTCTGTGCCTTTCTTTTCATAGCCGAGGGGTTGATCAATGTAAACCTCTTCCATTAACACTCCATTTAGGAATGCTAACTTCACGTCCATTTCGTAAACTTTCCACTTATTTTGTGCTGCTATGGACAACACTGCTCTACAAAACTTCCATTCCGGCAACCTAAGGCGAAAGTTTCTATAATCTATGCCATGCTCGCTATAGCCTTTGACAACAAGCTCTTGCCTTGTGTCTCTCATTTTGGTTTTCAAAGATTATTTCCATTCAGTATCCATTTAACACCAATGACATCTTTACCTTTTTTGGGGAGTTCAACCAAATCCCAAGTTTTGTTCCTCTCTATGGCATTTATTTCCTCATCATAGCTTCTATCCATTTCTCATCCTTGATAGCTTCTTCGAAATGAACAGGATCATCAACATGACAATATAAAGAAAATAAAGAATTGATACCTTCATTTGCTATAGCTTTTTCATAAATATCTTTCAAACTTTTGAATTTCTTACCTTTTTCATTAGATGTACATATGCTTGAAGAAGAACTTGAATTTCCTCCTTGTGGTGTGCTTGGAGAAGCACTTTCATTTCTCTTCAAGGGTGTGCATTGCTGCTCTTGTTTTTATGCTGTTGTTTGGGGATGTATTTCAGCCAACTCATCATCATTTTCATCATGATATAAACAGTGTTTAACATTCACTGTTTTCTCTATGCTTCCATCCCAAGCTTCCTCTTCAATGAACTGTACGTCCCTGCTCACAAGAAACTTCTTGCTGGATGGGTTATATAACCTGTATGCCTTGGATTCCTCACTGTATCCAATGAAAATACATTTCTCCCCCTTGCTGTCCAATTTCTTCCTGAGCTGATCCGGAATGTGTGCATAAGCCACACATCCGAATACCTTCATATGTGTGACACCTTGCTTTGCGCCACTCCATGCCTCTTCCGGCACTTTGTTCATGACTGCTTTTGTAGGACACCTGTTCAAAATATACGCTGCACAATGTACAGCTTCAGCCCAATAATCATTAGGCAAATGCTTTGCCTTTAACATACTCCTCGCCATGTCCATTATGGTTTGGTTCTTCCTTTCGGCTACTCCATTTTGCTGCGGTGTATATCTAGTTGTAAACTGTTTATGAATACCATTTTCTCTAAAAAAACGAAGAAAATCTTTAGATATATACTCACCTCCTCTATCATTCCTTAAGACCTTGATATGCAGCCCACTCTGATTCTCAGCAAGTGCTTTGAAATTGAAATTTTTTTCAAACACTTCACTTTTGTTTTTCAAAAAGTAAACCCAAGTTTTTCTTGTAAAATCATCTATGAATATTAAGATATAGTGGTTGCTAGCAAGTGATGGAGTTTGCATCGGTCCACATACATCTGAGTGGACAATCTCTAAGGGTGCTTTTGCCCTTATGCTTTTCCCGGAAGGAAAACTTTCTCTATGTTGTTTCCCAAGAATACAACCTTCACAAAGGTTGTCCGGTTTCTCTATCAATGGTAAACCACTTACCATTCCTTTTCTGTTCAACAAATTAAGACCTCCAAAGTTGAGATGACCAAATCTCAAGTGCCATAACCAATTATCATCCTTTGGTTCGCTTTGGAAAGTCTCCTGTGCAACTGCTACTTTCTCTTCGCCATTCTTCAAATCTGCTCTCATTCTGAGAGGGAACATCCCGTTCCTTGTCATCTTCACTTCAGCAATACACTGTTTGCTGGGTGGTTTATCCATGATGGTACAAACATCATTATCAAAGAAAACATTATACCCCTTATGGACAAGCTGTCCAACACTTAAGAGGTTACACTTTATTCCTGGAACATAATAAACATCTGCTATGGTTTTTCTTGCACCTAATCTTGTTAAAACATTCACATCTCCTTTTCCCATAACAGAAACTTTGCTATCAGTTCCTAGTGTGACTTGTGACTGCACACTTTCATCTAACATAGAAAACATTGCTAAGTTTCCTGTCATATGGTTACTACAACCGAAGTCTAGAAACCATAAGTCTTCACTCTTTTCTTCAGCCATATTACAAGCTAAAAACAAATTACTTTGACTGTTGTTTTCTTTTGTGAAATTTGCATTAGTTTCACTTCTCATATCATTATGCTTCTTCTTTCTACATTCATTAGCATAATGACCATATTTTTTACAATTGTAACATTGAACATTGGATTTGTCATACCTTTGTCCTTGAGCATTCTGCTGTCCACTTTGCTGGCTGCCTTGGCCGTGGCTGTGACTTTGACTGTTGCACCTTCCATGTGAACGTGAAGGGTTGTTCCTTCCACCTCTGTTTTGGCTTCTGCCTCTTCCTCTTCCTTTGCCTTGCCCTCTTCCTCTTCCGAAAGACATCTGGGACTTAAAAGCATGTTCAAGAGATGAGTTTTCACTCCTACCCAATCTCTGTTCATGGGTCATCAGTGATGCATGTAGTTCATCCACTGAAAACTTTGTGAGATCCCTAGTCTCCTCTATGGTGGTGACAATCACATCGAATCTTGAGGGTAAACTTCTCAAGAGTTTCTCCACAATCCTCTTATCTTCAAGAGTCTCTCCATGAGATCTGATTTGTGTGACCATTCCAATCACATGAGTGAAGAATGAGTCAATGTTATCTGACTCTTTCATGCAGAGAGTCTCAAAATCTCTCCTCAGCAACTGAAGTTTTGTTGTCTTCACTTTCTCCATTCCCTGATAAGTTGTCTTGAGAGTTTCCCATGCTTCACTGGATTTCTTGGCTGCTGCTATCCTTGGAAACACACTCTCATGCATTGCTTGATACAAGAAGAAAAGAGCCTTGGCATCTTTCTTCTTATTGTTCTTCAGTGACTCCCTTTCTGCCTGAGTTAAAAGAAAAAACTCTGCTTCATTTGCTGGCTCTTCAAAGCCATCCTCAACTAATTCCCATAATTCTTGTGAGGTAAATAAAGCTCTCATAGTTATTGACCAGTAGTCATAATTTTTTCCATTGAATTGTGGGAGATGGATATTTCCCAAACTCATACCAGTGCTGGAGCCAGCCATTCTGCACTCTTAACTATGATTCACAAACACTTGACTATGTATTTATAAATTAAAAAACTGTTCTGCAACAGTGACACAAAAACTGTATAGAGAAATACCTTAAATCCTTTATGGCTGAGTCTTCACACTGCTGGAGAAGCTGCTGCAACAAAGAATTCGTTTCCTTCAGCTTATTTGACCTTCAAATAGCCTGGATTGGCTCTAATACCATGTTGGAATTTTCAGAATTCCAAAACAATAAACAATCCCTCTTCCACACAGAGAATAATTCTAAAAATTCACTCACAAACAGAGTTTCCACAAAAAAATTCTATTAAAAAAAATTGCTGTTACAGATTCTTTTATCTTTCCACTGCTGGGAGATTACAAAATATGGCATTGTTTCACACACAGTGACCAAAACACTCTTCTCTGTCTCACACAGAGAAATACTCTGTTTCCGTTGTTCTGTGTAATTAAAAATTACAACTCTGTCTTTTACAAACAATACTCTGCTGTAAAAAACTATTCTCTGTCTCTCTGTTTTAAATACGCTGCTGTATAAAAACATTACATAACAAAACGGCTCTGTCTCTACATATTACAAAACAGAAAATATCTGTGTCATTAAAATGATTCAACCACTAAGTTCACCACTTGAAAAAACATTAATGGTCTCATTACTTCTGTCAGCACCGCTTACAATTCGCATTGATGGCGCCTAGATCTTTTTTTTATTCCAGCACTGCTGTGCTTTCATAAACTCTGTTTCCCGCACTGCTGTGTTTTTATAAAAATTCACTGTGCTGTGTAATAAAACAATTCTAATACATGCCTTATGGGCTTTTTAATATATATATGTGTTATATATATATTAAACATAAAACAAATAAAATTTAAAATATTTAAAACAGACTTATGTTTTTAAACCAAATGCCGTATTAAAACATTTAACCGGCGATCAACATATAACATATGACATATGGGCCATATAAAATATATGTGGGCCCTGCTGCGGTGATGTCAGCAATCCGAGGGGGTAAGGACCTCTACCCAAATCTCTTCATCGACCCTCGCGGACTTTGCTTGCTGCTGTTCTCTTCACTGCCGTCTTGTGGGCAGTTGACAATTAAATCCAACAGTGACGAGGAGCCACCCTGCACACTAGAATATAAATTTCCCTCAATCATTTTGTCCATCACCCACAGCCATCAATACGAACCAATGAAAAAAATAATAGCAGTTAACCTTTTCCTTTTCCCTGTCTCGGGAACATTCGTCACCTTCTTTTTTTTCAGGGAGAAAAAACATTAATTGATTGTATTATGAAAACCAAACCAGTACATCGATTATCATCTTTCGCAACAGAGTGTCAGAATATAATACGTAAAGCATACAAATACCATATGGTTCATCATCTTTCACCGCAAAGTGTCGGAAAAGATCTGAAGACTAGTACTGCATAAAAAGACTAAGTACATTTTGTATGCGCTGCCAATAGAAACATATAGACCCGAGCTGAGACCATGGTTAGAAAACAAAAAAGAAAAATGGCATCCCGGCCAGAAGATCACATCAAAAAATAGAAACCATATTTCTAAGGCAAATGATAGCCTTTGATGCCAGAAGAGAACATTGCTCTTAAGGAAGTTATAAAGTCTTGGTAGAAATTAATCGACCATCCCCAAATTGTTATACCCGGACCATCCCAAACGGAAGGAGAAAACCCTGCTTTGAAAGAGTGTTTGCTTTTAAATTTGCCTCCCAGAAGATATGGTTTATAGGAGGGTCATGAAGGCAACTGCTGAGGTATTGTGCCCTGCAAAACCATGAACAAAGTGCAGGTGGCTAGAAGTTGTTATGACCCATGATACCATCAATCATTGTTTTTGCATTGTCGTAGATGTGAAAATTCGATATTTGAAGATTATATACCACCTAGATTAGACTCCAGAGTGCCAAGAGTTCCATCCTCATATTAGAACCAAGGCCGCCATTCCAACAGATGAAATAATTTTCATTTTGTCCAAGTTTAATCCAAGCTCCACATTCACAATTGCCTTGTTGTTGTGCACCATCGAGGTAGACATTGTGAGGCCGAGAAGGATACATTGTGAGGCCGGAGTCAGATGGAGAGGTCACAAACCCTGAAAGGTTGATTGGGGAAAGAGTCGAGCCACTTAAGAATGGACAAATAAATTATTTGCTAAAGAAAATGCTGACCATAAAATATGTACTTTTTTCTGGAAAGCCACACCTCCCAAAAAAGGTAGAAAGGTAAGGATCGTGCCGCAGAGTCCAAGGTTCCCCAAGATTCGATAAACTGTTAAAGGAGAGAGGCATCCAATCCTAAACCTACAAGCAATTTTAAAACAAGGACTAGATTTCCAACACAAAAGAACAGTGAAAAAAAAAATGAAAAATTTATTTAGAATGAAACCTACATAAAACACAGCAGACACGCCCATGGAAGCACCTCTTGGTCAATTTGTCCCATGTGAGGACCCTGTTTTGCATAGCCAGCTAAGCAAAAAGGATAATCTTGATGGGAATGTTACGATTCCAAACTTTCCTGTAAAAAAGAGAGTCCTCAAGAGAAAAATTATGGATCAAGATGTTGTCATATATGTCTATGACCACAGGGGAGGACCAAATCATGTTACCATACCAAGATATTTTATCTCCCGCCTGAAGATGACAAAAACCCCCAAATTTGAGAATAGGCAGTACAAAATCCCATTCCATAACAGCCATGCCCCGTAAGTCCATTTGTTGGGATGCTTTCCAGATGGGACAGATCTATTGCCAACTAGAGATAAACTGATAGATCATAAACAAACCCTTAAGAGCCAATACATGTTGCAGATGAGGATCAAGTGAGAATTCTATTGATAAACTGCAAACCCGCTCAGTTCCAAGAAGGATAAGTTGACCATTTTTGAAGTCCCACACAAGTCGATTGACGAAAAGGTTGGAGACCCTCCTGAAACTCTGCCAGATGATAGAACCTCTACTGTAGGAAGGGAACGAGATCTGAAGAGGGAGATAAGATGTTGGCATATATTTTATTTGGCCCAGAATAGGCAAGGCCAAGTACCAACTCCCGTGACCGCCCTCTAGAGTAATTTAATAAGGAGGACCTGTGAGAAAGAGGGAATTTTCAGAAGACCCCATCCACCCAACCTGTTAGGCCACATGATCAGCTCCAACTTGGAAAGAGGGAATTTCCCTAATCCCCTAGCACTCGACTAGAGGAAATTGGAGATAATGTCCTTGATAGACTCAACAATACCCACTGGGATGTGAAAGAGATGTGCCCAAAAAACCAGTAATTGTTGAAGTACAGCCTATGCAAGGATGAAACGACCTCCCAAGGAGAGCCATTTATGTGACCAGGTATTCAACCTCTTTTTATACTTTTCCAAAATCCAAGACCAGTCCTTGGAGCTGTATCCACAAGGCTTGAGACAAAAACCAAAGTATTTAAAATTGTTATAAATAGGTGCAATATTTACCTGAAAGAGACCAATGATGATATCCAGATCAGTGGTGCTTTGGGACGCTGTGATCAAGATGGATTTTTCCTTGTTGATAAGCAAGCCTAAGGTCGCGCAAAAATGAAGGAAAATATAGTGAAGTGCAGCCCACTGAGCCCGGGATATAGTACCAAAAACTAAAATGTCATCCACAAAGAATGAGTGGGTAATAGAGACACCAGGAGACATAGGGATCCCTTCAAAATGCCACGCCTGTGATCCTCTTTGATATGCATGCTAATGCCATCCATTATCAGAATGAGAATTAGGGGCGAGAGTGAGAAGCCTTGCCAGAGACCACATCCAACCTGAAAAATTTCAGTGGGCACTCTATTGATTAAGACTTCGAATCAAATAGGTGAGATGCAAGCCATGATCCATTAGGTGTTTTGAGCAGAAAGTCCAATCTTCTATAGAACAAGGCGGATGAAGGACCAATCGATGCAGTAATAGGCTTTATACAAGTGAATTTTCATAATGGAAGCTTCCATTTTTTTTGGAGTGAATGGAATGCATGACTTCCTGAGCGGTGGCAATAGCGTCGTGAATGAGTCTATCAGGAAGAAATTTTGATTGCTTACAGGAGATATGCAGGGAGAGTGATGCTAAAATGCGGCGGGAGATGATTTTAGAAATGATCTTGTAGACCATATTACAGAAAGAAATAGGTTGAAAGTCCGTGAAGTCAACAAGATGAGAGGTTTTAGGGATAAGAGCTATAAAATTAGAGTTGATATTACCAGGAATCCAGCCCAGGAGTTTAGATTCCTCCATAACCCTGAGCAAGTTGTCTACCATCAGTTCAAATAAATGAATGTACATTTCAACGGGCCAGCTGTCCAAACCAAGTATTTTGTCCTTTGCAAATGACTTGAGAACCAATAAGAGTTCATCCTTAGTAACAGGTTTGCTCGACTGCCCATTTGTCACTTCATTAAACATGCAGGGGTATTGTTCCACTGCCAAGAATTGGTCTGAGGCATTAACACCAGCCCTGCGCCTATATAGCTTAGAGAAGTATATTATAGCCTCCCTTGATATGTCAGACTATGATTGTATCAGAAGTCCCTCCTTGGACTGGATTTTCCAAATCGAGTTTTGATTTTTCCTGCAATTGACAAAGTAATGAAAGAAATTAGTTTTGTGGTCCCCTTCGTGTAGCCAAATAGCCCGATTTTTGAGCTTCAATGTGACTTCTTGTATTCTGAGAATTTGGATTTCTCTACCCTTAAGATATGCCAGTAGTGTAAGGGCATGAGAATTTGGACTGCAAGAAGTCGTGGAAGTATGAATGGCATCAATTCGATTGGTGATATTGCGAATTTCTTCCGCCAGCTTTCGATTTTTCCCTCTCTCTTATTTCCAGGTTAAAATTTTGAGCTTCCTCATCTTCCGGGAGAAGAGTAAGGAAGTCGAGGTGTCCAGAGAGTCCCCGCCCCTCAACCAAAAACTATTAACCAGCTCCTGATAATCAGGATCCTTAATCCAAATCTTGTTGAACTTAAAAGGCAGACCCCTTCAAGCTGATTCCAACCGCAAAGTCAATGTGATGGTTCGATGATCAGATAATGACTCCATTATGATTGATGATTTAAGATTACCCAAGATTTACAGTACACTCTCATGTACAAGGAAGTGGTCCAACCTTTTTCCCACAAATTCATCCCCCGTCCTATGATTGTTCGAGGTCGGAGAAAGGGGACAAACTGCAATGTCAACCAGATGATGATCTAAAAAAACCCGATACAATCTTTCAGCAAGAGATTCAAGACGACTGTGGGTACCCCAAACTTCAACAGCGAACAGAGAGACACTCAGTTCACCAGTGAGGATGAGACTGTGAATATTGATTATCTAAGATGAATTGATACGGGACCAAAAAGAGGAGAGGTTACAATAGGGTATGTAATGTCCCTAGTTTCTCTACTTTTATTAGACAATTGAACAGTCTTAAAGGGTAAAGAGGACCCAAATAAAAACATTTATTGTGGACATATTTTATTATTTTAATTTAATAAAATGAAAATGAAATTAATTGTGCAAAGACTAGAGTATAATTAGAGATCATGAATCCAAATCCATGAGGATGGATAAGGTTTCCAAGACTTTCCCAATTCTCCAAAAATCCTTGGAGAAAATAAATTAAATATTGAAAATTGGATTCGGAGATAAAAATATAAAAAGATACCCTAGTAAAGAGGAAAGTTATTGGGAAGAGGTGGAATAAAACTAAAAAGAGGGAAAAAACTAGTTTTAAAGTACTTTGTGGAAGAAGCAAAAGGAAAGCCTAGGAAAAAAGGAAAAAAACATCATGATTAACCGGACGCAGTTATGGAAACAAGCTGATGGGAAAACAGGATTAAATAAGAAAATTTTGGGGAGACAAGGGGTTGTCTACTGCCGAAAGGTTTGATCTCTGTTCAAGGGGGAGTTGTGGAGAAAGAGCTCATAGGTTTGGTGGAAAATAGTCTACCATAATTGGTATGCACAATTTAATTCATTTTGACTTGTAATTGTGTTATTATAGTAAAATTAATTAGTGGTGAAGAATTCACTATATCTGTTCAGGATTATATTCTGTGTATGAAAATAATGTGAAAAATTCTAAGTTGTTGTGAATTGTTAGATCTGTGCATTTAACAGAATAGTCTATAATAAATATAGTAGAAATATGTATTGTTGCACAGATAATTATCTGAAGAACACCAACTCTCAGAATGTCTAAACCCTGGTATAGGTTTAAATCTGAGGTTATATGAACTATCAGAATTAGTTATGCAGAATATAAGTACCTTAACATTATTTTACTAACCATGAAATTCTGTAAATAAACTAGTACAAAATGAAATACAAGTATGTCTGATAGTTAATGTGAAATTAGAACATTCAATCAAATCTTTTACTGTAGTAGAAATTGAATATCTGGATACTCTAACTAAGACATAATACTCTGTCATAATTTCTAGGAGGAATTCAGAAAATTATTATTAGAATTGAAACACAGATTCTAGAAAATGTATCACATAAGGAACGATAATATAACTTCAATATTGGAGGAAAGAGTATATTAAAATATACTGAGTTATATAAATTCAAAGGATTTATATCCATATACATTTAAGGTACAACTAAAACTATAATTATAAAAAAATTGGGGAACTCTGTCCCATAAATTACAAGTGTATAATCTCTTTGAAAATTATGCAGAGGTGTAGTAACAGAAATCTCCAAGTGGGTTACTTGACCAACCTGAAAAGGAAAAATCCAAAGTTATTACTGGACATGTAAATTGCTAGCAGAAGTGGTCAAGCGAAATAGGTCTTTAGAGGTTACCTGCACAGAACAGAAAGCAAGCAATTAATTTTGGAGCATGAATTGCAAACAATAAAACAAAGTGAAAGTATACAGAACCACAGAGGGTAAGGGATAATTAACTTACTAATAGCTAGGGAGAATTCAAGCTGCAAGAAAAAGAGAAAGTGAAGTCAGTAAATGGAAGAAAATGCAGAATCAAATAATCAAAAAGAATTTAATTAAATTCAATTGCAATAAGATTTTTACCTTAAGCCTCGATCTGTAACGAGTTAAAATGGAGATACGCAAATTTCAGAATTCCTGTACAAATTAGGGAACTAGCTTATTTGTCCTTATCTGTACAAATAATTAAAATTCAACCAACCGAAATACCTATAGACGAAGAGGTCTAAACAAGGAGAATTATTATATGAATAAATTGGATCTATAAAATCCATAATATTTCTAACTAAATAGCACAGTAGAAATATATGAGATTTTAGGAAGGGAAAATTGGATTCTTAACTCAGAATAAGACCAAAATTACTATCCCTGAAATTTAAACGTGTTTTCAAAATAATATTTTAAACGCTGAACAAAATTTAGTGAAGGGCGAATGATTATTTCATAACACTGAAGGTGTCGAGGAAAGGCCCGAAGCTACTGGAGCTAACCCATTAATTAAACGCAACGTATAACAAACCAACGTAGTACTAAGGAAGAGAAATAACATTAGGAAGACATGAATATTACCTGTAGATTATTATAATTTCCGCAAGGAGGAAACCGTGAGAAATTCCAGGTATGGATGCGAGAAGACTTTTCACACAGATTTTTCTTCTCCTGCATAAAACCAAAAATGCATCAAAAAATCTGATTGTTAAGGAAATAATTGCAATAGTCGTGAATACAATCTAAAACCAGAGCTAAAATCGTATTTCACAAAAGGGAAATAGAATTTCATAAAAACTACACACGCTAGTAAGCAATACATAAATGTAATTGGGGAATTTACGGAGATGGAGAAAGCCTTTGGCTTTGCGTGGCCATAAGAGAACTACCAATCGAGTTTCATTTTGACATAAGAAGTTGAACCAGAACCTCTCGGTGAAGAACATCGGGGAATAGAGATGAAACCATCTCTGTAATCCTAGGAAAACAAATCGGGTGAGTTAGAAGACCAAAGGGTGTGAATATAAAAGAAATTCAAACTGAAACAAAAAACAAAACGATGAATACAAATACCTATAAGTTTAAATTCACAGCATATCAATTAAAAACCAGATGGTGAATTTGTATTACCTGAGAAAGTGTAAGAGGGTTACAAACTTAACATCGGCGCTGCAAAAAGAGTTTCTCCTCTTAGGATGAAACGAAAGCGTTGTGGAGTTGAGAGAAAAATGCATAACAAAGACAAAGGGTCGAAAGATAGATACAAAAAAAAGGGTAAAAGAAACCCTAAACCCCAATTACGATGATGTCTTCATTCTCCATGCAGAGTAAATCCAACGATGGAGAATTGCACACATAGTTGGAGGGTTCAATCACCAATGGAACGAACCATGTGACTCTGGTACTGTTAATTAAATGAACCAATATCCCGAGCAAAATATGATCCAGAGAGTTGGTGTAAATCCATACGAAACCAAGGTCGCATTAAACCATTCGTAATTTCCAAATCATTAGGATAATTTTGAGGTCTAAAATGGGCCTTCTAAGGAAAATGTACAATCAAAATTCATTTTATGAGAACCAATCACATTTTAGGGAATGACATCATCCATAATAGTTGAGGTGGAATTTCTTGAGTTAAAAGTACTTATTTGTCACATTCTTAATGGTGGATAAAAAATCATGGTTAAACAGGGTAGTGCTTTATGTACTTTTAAAGTCATAAAGTAAAGTATTCATAATAAATGTCCTTTCACAACTTTTGAATAAAATATTATTATTGTAATTTCATATTTTTTGAAACAAACAATGCATATCCCTACACAATCTTCATGTCTTTACACACTTTTCAATAAATATTATATTTATGTATTTTCAATTTTTTATTTATAAATCAAATAAATTCAATATATAATATAAAATTCATACATAAAACAATATATTATATTACATTATTTTTATATAGTATATTAATTATATGTTATTATATGATTTAAATAATATAATTTTTTTTTTTTTTGACAGAAACGGTTATGTGGTATTAATATTCATCTTGGCCTGAATGCCAGAAATCTAATTACATTGAGGATGTCTAAATCCTGATGCATCTCACTGCTAATATTGAAAATGCAGTCGAAGCTTGCAAATTTCTTCCATGACAGACTACCTAAAAATTTTATTTCAGAGATTTTCCCTAACTTAAAGATACAAACAAATTTATTTAAGAGCCAACAGTAAAACATGACAACGGACAGCTTATGGGATAGGTTCCCAAGATTCTTCTTCGTCTTTCAACTTGACCCCGGCAGAGAGGAGGGTAGATTTATTGGCTTCGATGTCTGCCTGTTTATTATGAGTTCTCAGCACATGGTAGTAATTCAACTTCTGAAAAGTGTTTCCCATACCCTTAATTCTGGATATCAGCCTTGCTAGCTTGAGATCCGAGGCTGGGGAGTTGGAAACCATTGCGTTTATAATGATCTGGGAATCCCCTATGACATTTGCTTCACTTATATTTAAATATTTGAGGATCTTGAGGCCTTGGTAGAGGGCCAAAGCTTCAGCTTGAACGCTGGATGAGAATCCGAGCCCCCAAGCAAAGGTATGAATTTTTTCCCCAATTGGACTTACAACAACACCTCCAGCACCAGCTTTGCCCGGATTGCCCTTTGCTGCCCCATCAAAAAAGAGAGAGTGCCTTGAATGTGAATTGAGCCAGTCTTGAAGGTCAGTTTCGGATTTCCTTATTTGCCAGTCTTTGAGAGGAGGGATGTTTCTAACTGCTGGTTGAAATTGCAAGTCAAGGGAAGATCCCCAAACAATGTCCTGTTGGCTGAGATTGGAATCATCTTTTATATCAGTCAAGCATTCCTTTAGATGACATTTAATCTTGATTTCTAAGACCTTGTGATTCTGTTTAATATTTCTGAAGATTCTTCTGTTTCGTTCTAGCCAGATCTGCCAACAAATAACCTCTGGAAGGACAGCCCATGCAGATTTAATAAGCTGATTTTTAGAAGGGGGGCCAGGATATCTGATTGCCCAATTGGAAAAAAGATCAGCAGTGGAACGAGGTAGCAAAAAGTTGGGATCCAAGATGTGAATGAAGGAGGACCAGATCTGCTTAGAGAACTTGCATTCGAGGACTAGATGGGCAGCAGTGTCTGCATTTTCATTGCACAGCGAGCAGATGGAGGGACCATAGAACCCTTTTCTCTGCAAGATGTCATACGTAAGGATCTTGCCGTGGCAGAGGAGCCAAGCAAAGAAGTTGACTTTGGGCCAAGAAGGGAAACGCCAGACCCCCTGCCAAGGTGCAGGGTCAGGGGGGACGTAAGGCCTCTCTTTCAGCTTGTCATATCCCATGGAGACAGTGTAACCTTTGGCATTCGGCCCCCAGCCTTTCACATCTTTTTTCCTCATGCGCGTGGGTGCCAAGCCATGGAGAAAGTCCAGCAGCGTGGACCATTCGAGTGTCAGGTGAGCCGGCACCTCAATTCGTTTCCACCCTGCCCAGGCAGAGTCTTTCCAAAGAGAAATATCCCACAACGAACACAACCCCTCTCTATCCATCCAGCAACGCAGCGCTCTAATGGAGGCTCTGTCTTCAATTGGGTCCTTATTCATAATTTTATCAGCCCAGATATTGATCTTTTTGCCATTTCCTGGAATCCAATAGGAGTGCGCATTGATTAAGGGAGCAGCTTTAACGTACAGTTTGAGAAAAGATGAATAAGGCAAATGGATTACATTGTCTAAACAGGAGGAACGAGGACCCCTGAAATACTTTTTCCAGAGAGCCAATTGGGCCCAGCCAAGCTTGGGCGCAATGATCCTCTAAATAATCTTGGCTGCCATAGCCACGTTTTGCTGACAGAGATTTTTGAAATTCAAACCACCCTCCCTCAGAGGCTTGGAGATGGTTTCCCAGCTGATAAGGGGAATCTTGTTTTCATTCTGTTTACCTCCCTTCCAAAAAAACCTCCGCATGAATTCTTCCATTTTTTTTAATATACCTGCCGGAGCGAGAAGCACAGCAAATTGAAATAGGGGAAGACTGGAGAGCACAGATTTAATAAGGACAGATTTGCCAGCAGTGTTGAGCCAGGAGAAGCCCCAGGCTTGGATCCTAGACTTGAATTTTTCCAGCTGAGGGAGCCAGCCTTTGCTTGTAGATTTCTTATGAAAAACAGGAAGGCCTAAATATTTAAAGGAGATCCAATTGGAGGAGGCAGCAAAACCCAAACATCTAGAAATAGCGGAGAGCAATCTGGGCGAGGTGTTCCAACTGTAGATATGACATTTGTTCTTATTTACAAAGCTGCCAGAGACTTCACTGAAATCATCCAAAACTGCTTTAAATTTAGAGGCGGAGGAGAGAGAGGCAGCTCCCAAAAACAGAGTGTCGTCCGCAAATAGGGCGTGGTTTATATTTTTTACCCCTCTAGCAATACACAGTCCATTGATATCTTGATCTTGCATCTTTTTGTCTAACAGGTAGCTGAGGACAGAGGCTTGGATGACAAAAAGCAGAGGGGAAAGAGGACACCCCTGCCTTAGCCCTCGTGAAGCTTTGAAGAAATCAGTGGCTCTTCCATTTACAAGAGGAGCGATCCATGGCTCCGAGATGCATGCCTGGATCCATTTGATGAAATTTGCTCCAAAACCAAATTTTCTCATTACTTTTAAAAGAAAGCTATGACTTACACGATCAAAAGCATTTGCTAAATCAAGTTTAATCACCATACCTTGTTCTTTTCGAAGAAGACTTGAGTGGATTGCTTCTTGAACAAGGGTGAAATTGTTTACGATTTGCCTTCCTTGGATGAAGCCTCCTTGATTCTCCGGAATTATTTTGGGAAGAATGAGCTTCAGTCTATTTGCAATAACTTTAGTGATAATCTTGTACCCAGTATTGCATAAGGAAATCGGGCGGAATCTGCTGAAATTGTTGGCACCTTTTTCCTTTGGTATTAGGGCTAGAAAAGCGGAGTTTGTGCTACCTCCTATTTTCTGAGCATTTTGAGACTTCTGAACCATTTTGAGCATATCCTTTTCAACAATCGGCCAACAGACTTGAAGGAACCTGGCAGAGAAGCCATCCGGCCCGGGGGCCTTATCCAGATCCATATCAAAGAGGGCCTTTTTAACTTCGTCTTTGGTGACTTTGGCCTCAAGGATCTCATTCATATGAGGAGAAATTGCAGAAGGAATGATGTCAAGCAGATCTGAGTATTGGTCCGAGTCCTTATCCTCACTATACAAGTTTTGAAAGTGAGAGAAGGCTGATTTTTTAATGTCTTCAAAATCCTTGAAGGTGACGTTATCCTCCTTAATCTCATAAATAGTGTTGAAGCTTTTCCTGACTTGGGTTTGTTTGTGGAAAAAGGCAGAGTTCCTGTCCCCTGCTTTGAGCCAGAGATTTCGAGATTTTAATCTCCAGTATTCTTCTTCAGCTAGACAGGCCTTATGATAGCGTTGTTGCAAATGAGCCTCTTGGTCTAAAATCTCCTCTGTGACAATAGCGTGCTCCATATGAGAATGATGAGAGGTGAGAGAGACTTTGATGGCCTTTCTTTCTGTAGCCGGGTTGGACAGGGTTTTTGCCCATCGTTTTAGATCACCCTTTACCCTTCTGAGTTTTTCCTCCCAGATATAGAAGGGAGAACCATTGACAGGCTGACTCCAACAATATTTGACTATTTGCATGAAGTTTGATTCCTTGACCCAGAGAGGACTAAAACAGAATGGAATAGGACCCAGGTCTAGATGGGCCAGGAGTTCGAGCTTTATAGGCTTATGGTCCGAGACACTGTTAGCAAGGATATGCATTATGGGTTCTAAACCTAGTAGCAGAAAGGAGCTTTGAATGAAAAATCTCTCTAATCTGGCAGCGATATGACCAGGGCCCACTCTTTTGTTAGACCAAGAGAACTTACCGGAAGAGGGTTTGATATCTAGCAAGTCCCAGTCCTGCAGAAGATCTTCTGCCCATTCCCTTGCCGGATCACGAACAGCGCTGCCACCTCTTTTTTCAGACGAGTGGAGTGTGAGATTAAGGTCTCCAGCAATAATTATATTTTCCAGATTTGTCAGGTCTGCTTGTTGCCTTATAGTATCCCAACATTCCTTTTTTTCCCCAACATTGACTGGAGAATATACATTGAAGAGGCAAAGAATTTCCTTGGTATCCAGATTTTTCATTTTCAGCAGCAACCAGTGAGTATTTCTAGCCTCAAAGGTGACTACAAATTTGTTAGGGTTCCATAGAGTGCCAATCCCTCCTGAAGCACCCCGGGCAGAGATTTCTCTTGCTTCACTTTTGAACCAAAATTTCTTGCATGCTTGCAGGAAGACTGCGTCTTCCAACTTAGTCTCCTGGACGAGAAGTATGTCTGGAGTTTTTGTTCTTATTAAGCTTCTCATGGCTTCTTCCTTGACTTTACTCCCCATACCTCTACAATTCCAGGAGATGACCTTCATTATTTGTGTTTCTGGAGGGCCCCCTTGGAGCCATGGGTCTGATTTTTCAACATCCTTGACTTTGAGGCAAGCAGCTTTTCCAGCGTTGGTTGGCTGCCCTGTAATTTTTCCTTGTACGTTTCCTGCTCTCTTTTCTCCCGATCTGTTTTGCGACCTCTTGTGGATCTCCTAACAGAGGCCTGAGAGTCGCCTATTTCTCCTTCCTCCTCCGAATCTTCCGACTCCTGGACCTCTTCCTCGTCTTCAACAGGTATTCCTTTTGAGCTTTCTGCAGCACTTGCGTCTTTAGAAGACATAGAGGGAGTCCCTTTGACCGGGGATGCTGTCTTTTGCACATCCACCTCCTGGGTGTCCTCTTGGTGCGAGCTTAGGAGTTCGAACTTGTTTTCAGAAGCGGACTTAGACGGGATCTGCTGAGAAGAGGCCTGTTGGGGACCTTTGCCACTAGGGCCTCCCGGCTTTTGAGCCTTATGGGAGGTTTTGGAGCGCTTGACTTGATTCCATCCGTCCTCCTTCCCTTTCACAACCTCATTGTTGGATGGATAGCCTCTGGCGAAGTGGCCATAGACATGGCATTTCCTGCATTTGAAGGGCAGCTGCTCATAGTCCAGTTTATGCACATGCGTCCAGCTTCCGACTTTGATTTTGATGGCCTCTGGTAGCCCAACCTCCAGATCTACTTCCACGCAGATCCTGGCGCAGTCATACTGGTCCTTGTTGTTTGCTCGATCGATGAACTTCCCAAGGGCATTTCCAATATGCATCAGAGAATCCCAATTCCAGCAGTGAACTGGCAGATTTGGGAGTCTAACCCACACCGGGACTGCTTTGGGCACATCCACAGCAGGGTCGAAGTCTGGAGTCCACTTATTTAGGTACAAACCCTGGGGGCCCATGAAGTAGGGTCCGTTCTGGAAGATCATATCTTTGTCATCTTTTGAAGTGAACTCGAAGAGAAAGTATCCTCTCCCCAAAAAATAAGAAGTAACGCTTTCTTTGATCAGAGGTGCCCAGTTTCTGTTGACCCAGCTCTCAGTGGTTTTGGGGGATGGCCAAAGCCCTGTAAACTGGCCTATGAGGGCTCGTTCAGCCAGTGATAAAGCAACCTGAATCGGAGTCTCTGCAGGAAGAGATATCTCAGGTATTTCATCAATTTTCTTAACAAATTTTGCAGCTTCAACATTCTTCTTCTTAGGAAGCCCAGCCAATAAGCGATCGAAAGCCTCAGCAAAAGAGGGCGGGGGAGGGGGACGAGGCCCCTGGGGAGAGCCTAGCCCCTCCATGGGCGCAAGCCCTAGCAAGAACGTGGCCCGGATCAAGATGCGCAGGCAGCAACGCGTTCGCCAGTGCACAGCTCAGACCAGTATAAATCTTTAAATAATATAAATTTTAATTAATAATATATTCTATAATTAATCATTTATGAATTTATATTTATATTTTATTTTAAGTTATTTAAGTACAAAGGACAAATGCATTAGTTGTGCAATGATAATGACTTTTTCTTGAAAATCTCATTGTTATTTATAGTCACATCAATATAATTTTTTTATTAATTTTATTTTAGTACAACTTTTGAATTGAATTTAACCATGGTTACATGGATTTTGGTGCAAAAAGTGAATTGAAAATTCATAAATATTATTTTATTGGTTTAGCGATTATTTTATTATTTCCTTAGGAGGCCCATTTTAGACCTCAAAATTCCCCTAATGTGTTGCATATCTAGTGACTTGGCTATAGTTAATGACGTGGAGAATGCATAAGAGTAATTAACATATGTTAGTGCAATATGAGATTTCAATAAAATTCTATATGTGTTCATAATGACAGCGTGTAAAGTCAAACTTCAAAGCAGACCTTTAAAAAGTAAGTGGCAATTTGATTATTATGGATGGAGTTTAGGATGAGGCCAAATAGAAATGTAAATTCAATTATAAGGTTCATATGTAAGTATAATTCTAAGTCAAAAAGGAGTAAGTGTCACCCTATAGAAAAGTAAAGTAATGCATGCATAAAGGTAGAGGTAATTTATAAATTTGGAATAATGTTACCTTATTACTTATATGGTTGGGGATAGACTTAGGAGTAAGTAAAGTGGGAAAATAATTAAATAGTAAGAGTTAAGGGTGGAACTTAACTATTAAGTTACAATTTTCCATTAAAATAAAATGGGTTAATTAATTGACATAGAGACTCATTTGAATTATGTAATTGGATTATAGTTCTAAGGAGTAGATTTCAAGGGTAATAAAAATCATGACATTAATGTGATGATAGAAAATGCATCAATCTCTATATCATGATTGAAGGATACAAGAAGTAAAATATAAGCAACAATAATTATTGAACGAGAAATTGATAATTAATTAGATTAAAAGTACAACAACTAAAATGTTTGTTAGATAATATTCGTCGGAGTGTGACGAATCACAGTAAGTCTATTGTATGTGATTGGTATGAATTACATAAATAAAAAGAAAAGAAAAAAATTGTTGGAAGCAGAGTTGTTACAGGAGCATACATGTTGATGATTTGTAAATGATCAGAATAGCCCCAGAGTCGAACAGACAGTAAAATCCCAACGAAAAAACGAAACGCATGAAATCCAGCAAAATGTGGATTTCACATGGCAATTAGACCACCTGAAAGCCCCAACGAATCGACCCCCACAATGTGCCAGTTTGGTCGAATAGACAGAAAGAAGGGAATGGATTTGGAGGCCGGACACATTGTTTCTTGTAAAACGACGATGGATGGGGAAAGTATAAACAAAAGGTTTTTGATGTAGAGGAACTTGGAGTGATCTCCAAGTCCCCGGATATTCAAGAATAAGATATGATTCATGACGTAGGCGGAGCGGGCTTAATTTCTCTAAGTGCTCGATCGTCGAAGGAAGCAATTATGGGGAGATCTCCCAGACCATTAGGATTATCCAAAAACATATATTTTTGTTTAGTTTTGCCTCTAAAGTTCCTACTGTCCTTTTTTCCTTTCTTTCTTACAGTGATATTTTGTGCCGAAGAAGGGGATATTGAAGGGTCATGGATGTCAATGGGACCTTCATGTACAGTAAGTGCATCCAAATCAAAACTAGGGTTTAGTAGCAGGAAGTCGATGTCACTCCCAATCAAGTTTCGAGGAGAATCCTTCAAAGAGCCATTGTGAAAATTAGATGTTATGCCAGCTTCAAGAATAGATTCTGGAGCATTATCAAGAGACACAGTCTCGAGGGAGGGCATGGTAGGGGAATGTACCGAGAGATCAGGAGGAAGATGGGTGACACAAGACGAAGGAGGAAAAAAGTATAAGGCCGCGTCAGGGCTGACAGTTGGAGAGGATGAACCGACGAATTGGGACAAGGGTTGTCATGTCCATCCAAGGTGAGATCAGATGATTGCATGGGCAGGAGGGCTAACAAAGGATCAGATGGAAAATGTTTAGCAATATTAGGCAAAACAGGGGAATGGAATAAAAATTGGAAGAGTGGGTAGATTTTGACTTACCTCCCATTGTAGAGGAGAAATTATCAACCAAAACAGTGCCAACAACACCCATTGGCATCTTTGATGCAGGAGTATGTGTTGCACCCAGTGGAGCCCGAGGGCACTTCTATGGCAAGTGGACAGTCTGGTGGCAGAGTAGGCATATAAATGGAAGACCCCAGAATTTGATACACTGCATGTGCCGAGATCCCTCCCATTCTACATCTATGCTCCCTGGAAGACCCTCAGAGAAACTAACCTCAACCAGCAACCATGCAACGCGCTTATCCCATGTACCCATGCAACTCGGGTCAATATATCTAATCCATCCAATTGCATTCTTGATTCCAGAGAGGGCAGACTTCGTCCAGAATTGGAGGAGAAAACCTGGAAGTTTGGCCCAAATGAGATTATTCTTCGAGGTCTCTGAGATTGAGTTAAATCCCAAGTACCATTCATGCAGTTGAAGAAAAGTTCTACCACAGACCTAGCCTTTTTTAAGGATAGAGGTAGCATCTTATGAGCGAAGGAAATGAATGTAATACCAATTGTTCATTAATCTACTGACTTTCAGAGGATAACCAACAAGGGGGCATCAAGTCTATTTAACCCATGTTTGCATTTCTAGTTCAGCCATATCCGCAAAGACCCAACGTCTGACCAAGGCGCGACATTAAAGGCTGGTCACCCACCCCTAGAGGTCCTCAAAAGGAAAACTTACCATTTTGATCTCTTGTTCCAGAGAGATTAATCTGTTTGTCTCACGGTTTTTCCTGCCAGACCTCCTAAAGCCACCTTGAGAGGACTTGTTACGAAGATTCTTCGTGTCTCGTAGCGGAAATGTCGGAATGGAGTTGCTGCTAGAATGAAAAGGGTTCTGGAAATTTTTCTGCTCTACATCATGCACCAACTTAGCATCCAAATTGGCTTGTATGCAAGCCTTGTGGGTCGATGTGTCATACAATAATGGGTCCATGACCCCAACCGTTGCGAGGTGGCACAGAGACAGTTATGTAGACGAATCTGCATTTGAACATAATACGCGGAACTGTGGGTTATGGTCCCACATAAAGTCAGAAACATGCAACAGCGGATCGCAACATCGCAACAATAAACAGATCACAAATTAGCTACCAAAATATATTGCATGTCGCGGAAATTAACCCATCGGCTCTTCGACTTGTCGCACTATAAGCTCATCACCATTTGTGATTCCAACCTGCATCGCAAACTCTATTCCTTAGTGCTTCATCGCAATCAAATCAATTCAACATTTCGCAAACTTACTTCTGTGTCGTTAATTGTTAACCCATATCGCATGTGATGTTCGTTGTGCACATGGGTCCTCCTTCGACACATGTCCACTGCATCGTTTAATCTAGACTGTCCATTTCTTGCTTCATTTCTGTGATGAGATCACGACCATCCATCTTCTATCTGTTTACCCTCATTTGGAAATCTCTGGAATTTATTATGAATTCTAATACTCAGGGAATAAACAGAAATATACACAACAACACATGAGACAGATTGTTCTAGAGTATAAAAAAATACACGCTTTCATTAAATTAAATCTCAAGCCTGATATTACATTTTTGGTGGCCTCCCAAGGCCTTAGTTGTCACTCGCCTATCTACATCGTAGCTGGCTCTCTGCTCATACAAAAACATACATCATATTTAAAGAATTACAAAATGAGTGGATCATCTAAGATCCACGATTTTCTCCCACAAATCGCTTAACTAACCCTTGAGATATCTCTGTTTAATTAAATGTCAGATAATTAAAACAAATCAAATCTTCTAGAAACATATCAATTCCATCATTTTAGCTATATTTCATGGAAATTAGGCCCCTTTTACAAACGGTTGTCCACGTTTTCTCCTTCCACAACATTGAATATCAATTTTGATTAAGAGTGGTCTGATGCTCCTGCATAAAACTCCCAAGGTACAAATATTTTATGACCTCCTGGTCATATGCCTTCTCTATAACAAATCTGCTACTTGCTATCAGTACCAAGTCTTTTTATTTCTCTTAGAGATTCTACTCACATTCTCTGTGGAATCACCTTTTTGATCTTTCCATAACAACATTCGTGAGCTGCAACAAAACCTCTGCAGTAGAAATTCCTCCCTACTACATGATACCTCACTAAGCTTCTCTCCTCTGAGCTCATTTTATCGGCATCTCTCTGGTTCTCTCCTCTGGAACCATTTGAGCACTCCTTGCTCTAGGCTGCTACAATATTCTCACTTTATTCTGCCACTACCTACACAAAAATATAAAGACCACACGCTTTACCAATCCTCAATAAATTTGCACCTCCTTACTTTGCACGCAGAATATTTTTCTACTCTAATACCACTTGATGCAAACAAATCTGCATTTTAAAATAATACGCGAACCTGTGGATTATGGGCCCACATAAATTTGAAAACATGCAACAGCGAATCGTAATATCACAATAGTAAACAGATCAAAAATCAGCTACCAAACTATATCGCATATCGTGGAAATTAACCCATCGACTCTTCAGATTGTTGCACATATAACCTCATCACCATTCGCAATTCTAACCTGCATCGCAAACTCTATTCCTTAGTGCTTCATCGCAATCAAATCAATTTGGCATTTCGCAAACTTACTTCTATGACATTAAGTGTTAACCCATATCACATGCAATGTGCGATATGCGCATGGGTCCTCCCCGACACATGTCCACTGCATCGTTTAATCTGGACTTTCCATTTCTTGCTTCATTTATGTGGTGAGATCACGACCGTCCATCTTCCATCTGTTTACCCTCATTTGGAAATCTCTGGAATTTATTAATGAATTCTAATACTCAGGGAATAAACGGAAATGTACACAACAACACATGTGACAGAACCTACCAGAGTATAAAAAAATACATGCTTTCATTAAATTAAATCTCAAGCCTGATATTACATTTTTGGTGGCCTCCCAAGGCCCTGGTTGTCACTCACCTATCTACATTGTATTTGGCTCTGTGCTCATACAAAAACATACTTCATATTTAAATAATTACAAAATGATCGGATCATCTAAGATCCACAATTTTCTCCCACAAATCGCTTAACTAACCCTTGATATCTCTGTTTAGTTACATGGAAGATAATTAAAACAAATCAAATAATCTAGAAACATACCAATTCCATCATTTTAGCTATATTTCATGGAATTTATCCCCCTTTACAAACGTTTGTCCACATTTTCTCCTTCCACAACATTGAATATCGATTTTGATTAAGGGTGGTCTAATGCTCTTGCATCAGACAGGTGCCTGATTTAATGTTTGAACAACTCCTTCCAACCTGCAGTCCCGAAAAGTGAGCCAAATCAGAAAGGGACAGACAAAATCAGCTACAAGGGACAAGTGTTACACCAACCAACTATGGCATAGTAAATTCGGGCATAGATAGGAAGGTGCAAGGTTAATGGGGAAGTGTGACGAGGAGTATAATATTGTCTGAAAGGGGTATGTGTAAGAGTGCATGGTAGAGGGAATAAATGTCTCGAAATGGGAGGTGGTTGTAAGGACAAGGATAGATACCTCGGCAAAAGTGATAGGTCAGGAATACACCTGGAGAAACAATCACCTAGATCAAATATGGTCAAAGGTACGGCGCAGGAGGAATGTCAAAACACGCCATCATTTAACCGAGAGAATATCTAGATCCAGACAGGGACGGTAGTTGGAATTTTGAATAAAAAAAGGTAAGGGAATGGTCAGAAACAAAATTGGTGGAGACGATGAGAAACAGTCGAAAAGTGCAGAGAGAGATCATGAAATGTTGAGAGATATGGAGTTCAGATGTGGAAGCAGCAACAACAACAAAATCCGACACACTTACACCACCGGTTGTAGCAATGGAAGCTGAAGCCCTTACACGGCCTTGAAATGATGAATGAGGCGAGCCATTTATCCCATAAAACACAGAGCTTCGATCAGCTTAAAGCAACCGACGAGTCTGAGTCCCTATCAAGCCCAAAGGAGGAAGTAGAATTTGAGCTATCTGACATGAGGCCGCCTAGTGTAGGTTCGTCTATGTGTATTGACTGTGGAGCAGAGAAAATATATGGAAAACAACACCAAAATAAGGATGTGTAGAATTTCTGAATTATATTCCAAAATCATTATGTGGAATTCACCACCCATGGGAGGGCCCGAGACTAAGAACTACAGTAGGGGGAGCACCCACTATGGCCACCAAGTCTCAACACTAAAGCCTGGGAGATGGTGCACTCTTGTACTTAGTTGTTAAAGAAAAACGCAAACTACAGGCCCAACTCAATCTTCCCAGCAGGAACAGGGGCCAATTCCATTAGAGATTCTAGGTGGACTCGTAGCCATATCACAGCCTCAAAACATGTACCCAAAAAACTAAAACAGAGATAGAAGATATAGGACAACGAGCCCAAGAAACTGCCAAAACGCTTCAGTGCTATAGATCAATAAACATAGCGACTAGGAACCCACAAAAAAACACCACACTATGTTGGCCCCAACGCCAACCAGAGACCTAAAAAAACCTTTGTTTTTTTATCACGGCCAAAAACTTCATCGGATACTCACCTTTCTATTCTTTGTCCATGACGATGGCCATCGATGTTCATTCTACTATCACAACCATTATTCTTCCTCCACTACCTGCCATGCATGGATTTCACAAGCATGCTTTGTCATTGATAAATATTACAAAACCGACCATGTCGAAAGATGTGAAGTTCTATAATGCAAGTGCTAGGTCACCAAGTCTTTGCGACCACATCATGAGAACATTCTTCACCTTCGCTACAACGGGACTGTCCATGCCACATCTTGTCGCCTTAATGTCGCGTGAAAGAGCCATTAATAACGTCTTTAGTCACCTCAAAATTACATGTTTTCACCCCCATCAAAGATACCCTTATTTGTTTTTATTGATATTGATTTTTTCCTTTATTTTAATGGATTATATTATTATGAGTTTATATATAATAAGGGGAAGCAGGAGCGAGAGGGGTGATTTTTAGCCTCGAGAAAAATAAATAAATAATTTATGCTTGGTGTTTAGGCACAAATACAAACAACAGAGCTCAGTATTTAGCATTATGGAAATGCCTAGATATTTCTATGAAAATGGGCATAAGAAAGATGAAAAAAATTAGGGGATTTGATGATTGTTTTCAAAATAATCTCCAAGTCTTTATCGTCTAATGAATCTCCATTTCCTCCACTTGTAAGAAGAATTTTTCTCCAAATAAAAAGGTTTGAAGAAGCCTCCTTTCATGTTCTAATACACCCCAATGGATAGGTCGACAGATTGGCCAACTAAGGGGTGGAGCTTGAAAGTGGAACTGTTGAGATTAGTGGGAATGACAAAGGTTTCACCCACGTTCCATAACCATGCGAGTGAACTTAGATAATATATCCAGCTAAACTCACATTCACTTAAAACTTTGGTTAAAGGAGTTTAATTCTCGCATGAGCAAAGGTCTGGTCACAATTATTAAGGAGATACCACTTGGAGGCCTTAATAAAATCAAATTGATATATTGTTATCTCTCGTACTTAATGATCTTCTCTAAACATGTCAAGATTCTAGCATTGTACAGTTGGACAATTTGGATGTTGGGAGCTTTGAGGTCCCTCTCAGGCGCATTAATGAAGCTGAGTAGATCGCAATTCCTCTCGTATTTTTTCATAAATCTAATGAGAAGAATGTCATCACTACTCCTTGTGAAGGGAAATTCAGCAATAGATTTGGAATCTGGAAAAGATTGGGTCTTAATGGAAACAGAGGAGTATATTTTGGGAAGAATAGACAGGAATCCTCTATTTAAGAATGCAAATTTGGTCTCTCATCCATCCACGTCCTAGTTTCCCTAGTGTTCCCTTCACATTTTTGCACAAATGGACTATTTAGAATTGGTAATGGTAGGTGAGCAGTCTATGGATTTTTAAATGGAGAGGTGGAAGAAAACAGTGTAACTTATGTTTAAACTGTTAATAGTTCGAATTTATATTTTTTCCATAAGATTTGACCTTATGGAAAGTGGAAGGGAAGCTAGTGATATATTGGCCGACATAAAATTTTAAGGTCATGAGGAAAAGGTGGACAAGAAATTTGTCAAGCTAGAGGCGGAGTTGATGACTAGCAGTGTTGAGGCATAAAGCCTTGATTTCTTTGCAAGTAGCCAGGATTTCATGAACGTTGAGACAAATGATGATAATAAGAATGGACAGGAATACTTTGACGATGGCGTAGTTGCTGAAGGAATGAAAAAAGGAAAAGAAATTTTTTGAAATGGAGCAGATGAAGTCGAGCCCTCCAAGCCTATTTATTTTTCTCTAGTCTATATATTGTAAGTATGTTTTGTTTTTAGGCCATTTTTTTAGATTTTATGGTAGATATTACTATAGAACTATAGCTCAGAGAGCTCGTAGGGGAAAGAAGTAATTTTTATGGATATATTAGATCATGGAAGCAACATAGATAATTAAAGCTAGTTTTGATTTTTTCTATGTAAATGGTTTTGGCCATTTAATCCAGGCTTTATAATAGAAATCTACCTAGTTCATTTTTAAAAAATGACTTTACATATAATAATTTTTTTAATTTGATTTTTTGTCTAACTGTTAATTTCTTTGACATTTGACCTAATTGACTCCTTCCTCTCCTTTTTATGCCCATGTTGGATCAGATTCTCTTCATCTTTTCATCCTAATGATGAACCACATTGATTGGTTCGAAATGCGTCAACAACCAAAACTTTTATGTGATGGATCCATAAGATAATTATCTAAACAATAGAAAACTCTTTATCCAAAAGAGAAATGTACTTGGACATAGGGTATTTAATTTATGAAAAAATTTATGGCAATGTTATTCAAAATGCAAGCATAATTGCTCTCTTTTAAGTCATAGTCTTATGTTTTTCAGTGTTGTTATTCAACTTATGGCAAGTATATAGTATTTGGGGTTCTATTTGTCTTTTTTTAACGTGTTGATGGACACAAACAATCCTAAGTCTGCTTCTTGGCATAAACTTAGCGTCTATAGTTTTAAATATAACTCTTTTTTGGGTCACTTGCTTATTATTTAAAATTGTTCAGACTTGTTGGTTTATGCCTATTTCATGGGATAGTTTCAACTTTTCTTTTGGGTCTGTGTTGTGTATTATTTTTTATATTGTCATTGTGTGGAAAAATACTTGTAAGTTTTATGCTTATGGAGCTAAATCGAATATGTATGTGCTTTATTTTGAAAAGTGTTGATGCGGCATCAACCTATTTTTTAGCATATTTTTCACACTTTAAATTTTCTTATGTATTAAGTATGAACATTTATTTTTTAAATATTAGTGATTTTCATGCTAATTTTGAAAAATGTTGATGCAACATCAACCCTTTTTTTTTAGCTTATTTTTTAGACTGTAAATTTTCTAATGTATTAAGTATGGATAAAGTTTTTAAATTTGGGTGATTTTCATGTTGATTTTGAAAAGCATTGGTGCAACAACAACCTTTTTTCTTGGGGGGCATATTTTTGACACTTTAAATTTTCTAATGTATTAAGTATGGATAAAAAAATTTAAATGTTGGTGATTTTCATGTTGATTTTAAAAAATGTTGATGCAATATCAACCTCATATTTTTCAGTTTTTAAATATTCTTATGTCTTTAGTATACACAATTTTTTTTTTAATGTTGGTTATTTCACGATTTTTTAAGTTGTCCCTTTCTTTTTCTTATTTTTCTTATTGAGAGTTTGTTTTTAAGCGTTTTTCAAGCTTATATTTTTTCTTCTTTGTATTATTTTTTTGTAATGAAATTTTCAATTTTTCTGCAAATTATATATATATATATATATATATATATATATATATATATATATATATATATATATATATATTTTTTTTTTTTATTTTATTTTTTATTTTTTTTTTAAGTTAGAATTTTTTTGTATATTTATGTATTGTTAATTAATACCTCAATACACATAAATATTTGTCACTTAAAAAATAATAATTTTAGACTCTTGACAAAAAAATATGCATTTTGCATATAAATATATTTTAAAAAAAATACACATTTCATGATCTTTTGCTAAAAATGACATGTCAAACAAAGGATTTTTATGAAAAAAAATGGATACAAAAGGTTGAAAATTAGCAAATTTTATAAATTTTATATCCAAAAAATGATAATATTTGAAGTTTTTTACCAAAAATAATGATTCGCATAAAAATTCAAATAAAAATAAAGAAATGAAAAAAAAAAAAAGATTTAATAGAAAGAAAAAAAATAAAAACTAAAAAAATAAATGGCATAAACATTAAAAATAGAAATTTTAAAATTTTAAAAAAATAAATAAAACAAATGAAAAAAAAATTAAAACAGAAATTTAAAAACAAAATTCAAAAACATATAAAATAACCCAAAAAAAACATTTCAAATCAGATTTGTTTTAAAGAAAAATGAAATATATAGAGAGATATAAATAAAACAATTAAAAAATGACAAATATTTCAAAATTTGAAAAAAAAAATATTATAAATATTATAAAAAAAATAAAACAAAGCGGGAGCGGTAATTTATCACCTTGAGGAACAAATAAAGACACAATTTGCCTAGGGATTAGGAAGGGAAACTAATAATCAAGCAGAGCTTCTTGTTTTATGGTAAGGACTGGAAGTGGCAATTGCAAGAAAGATTACTCACAAAGTGGGGTAGATTTGAAGGCTCATCTGGAATAGAGTCTCTTATTTTTGGCATCCCTCATATCTGTGCAGGGTGACAAGGTAGCCTCGGAGGCTAACTCTCATTTTGCATTGGTTTGTCAATAGCTGGAGACATTGAAGGCCATTGTAGATCGCTTGTAGATGATTATAGATAGGTTGGCCTTCAAAGTGGGACACATTGAACTCACTGTGGAAACAAAAACATTGGGCATCCTCAAGGAGTTTTTTAGAATCAAGGACAACCCAACTCAAGGTGCACGAGAAGGGAAGCAGCATGAGGAATTATTGGACCAAGCTATGCATGAGGATTGTCCCCATCATGACGAGATTGTTTAGTCATAACAAGAAGGAAATTATAAACATGGACAAGCTGGAAGTGGTTAATTTTTCTAGCTTTTATGCTTTGCAAGTATATAGTGTATAATGGAGTATTCTAGAAACTCTATGAAATACATGATGCTAGGAGTTTAGATAGTAATTGGCCAAGTAGAAGCATGACTTTTTTTGTGAAATTCTATAATAACAAAGATGTTGATTTTTCTCTAAATGTAAAGATCCTAGCATATTTTTTAGTTGAATTAATATAAAATACATGTTTCTTTAAAAAATAAATAAATAAACAACATACTAAAAATATGAAAAAAAAAACATAAATAAGTAATAATTAAAAAAACTAAATTGAAAAAAAAAAAAATTTTAAAATAACATATTATAAATTAATTTAAAAAAAAAATAAAGCTTGAAAAATATTTCGAATTTTTTTCAATAATCATATTACAAACAAAAATTATTATTATTATTATTATTATATATCAATTTTGGCACTCGGGTGGGGCTCCTCGTCGATTCCTGGAATCAACGAGGAGTTGTGTCGACATAGCTCCTTGTTGATTTTGGGAATCAACAAGGAACCTTGTTCGGGCGGCAAGGGTCACAAGCAAGGCTGGTGGAGCGGGGAGCCCCGCCCAGGCAACAAGGGCCGCAAGCAAGGCTGGTAGAGCAGTGCCCACTCCACTAGCCCCCACGGCCGTTACCGCCCACGTGGAATCGAAGGGGACTATATATATATTTCTTATTTAATTTTTTATTTTAAATCAATTTTGATAATTTTATATATATATTATTGTTTTTAATTGATTTTTTTATTAATTAATTTGTTTTTTATTATTATTTTTAATTTTTTTTATTTGTTATTTTTTTTAGATTATGTTTTTTTTAAGTGAGAATTTTTTTTTGGGTTTATTTTTTTCTTTTTATGAGTTATGTTTTATTATTTTTCTGATTTTTTTAATGTTTTTCTTTTGTTGTTATTAATTCTTTTTGTTTTTAATTTTTAACTCTTTTTTATGTCTTAATTTTTTTCATTTTTAACTATTTACCTTTTTTTCATTTTTGTATAATTTTTGTGTTGTGGGAGCTGTGTCAATGCTCTATTAGCAAACCAGCCACACACTGTGTCAATTTTCTAGTTGATTTTCAATTTTGTTACAATGGATCAAGTTTGCCCACATTATGTGTCAATTTCATGGTTGATTTTTAAGTTTTCATTGTAATGGGTTAAGTCCACCCCCACTTCGTGTCAATTTCATGCTTGATTTTCAAATTTTTCTTGCAGTGTGTCACATTGTCTTAGGTTAATATTTTTAAAGAGTTATACTTTTAGCGTTTAAGAAAAAACTCTTGGTATAATGACTCTTTTATTTATGTATTCATTTTTTAGGGTTTTTTTTAATCATGATATTTGGTTTTAATTCAATGCCTGAAAATCTTTGAATTTTTAAGGTTTTTCAGAGTCGTGATATAAAACCTTTAATGTCATGGTCAAAAAATGTCAAAAATTTTAGGTTTTCCAAAGCCATTATCTTTATATTCAATGTTATGTTTGAACATTGTTGGAATTTTTAAGTTTTTTAGAGTCGTGATATTTTATCTTTAACGTTATCGTCAAAAATTATTAGAATTTTAAGGTTTTTTGAAGTGATGATATTTTATTTTTAATGTCATTGCTAAAACAAGTTGGACTTTTAATAACAACAAAGCGTTGATGCAACATCAACACTTTTCGAGGTAGATAAATGTCTTTCAGATTAATCACATCATTAGGATTTGGTCGAATTTTCGAACCATCTAACGTGGTTCATCCTCACGACAAGGTGAAGAAGGAAATCGATCTCATTGATTAAATAGTAAGGATGCGGCAATGAGATTGATTTTCCTCTTCACCTTGTCTTGAGGATGAACCACATTACATGGTTTGAAATGTCGACCAAATCCTAATGATGTGATTAATCCGAAAGACATTTATCTACATTATGGATCACAAAATTTTTAGATCTAACACTTTTCAAGGTGTTTTTTCATGTTTATTGCACAAAAATTTTAGTTTTCAATATCGTTTTGTAAGTCAGTGTCAGTATATTATATCAAGAACCAGAGATTACAAAAGAGTACAAAGGGCCTAAAAGCTATTAGCCATGTAGCGCCACAGGCCTGCTGCTTAACGAGCTGACTATTAAACTTAGAAATCTTGGACCATGGATAGCCAAGCTTCGTAAGGGCATGAAACCAAAAACAAAATTGTAGGTCCACCACGCAGGGCTACCTATGAAACAAGAGAAATTAACCAAAAAAGTGCTGAGGGTCGGAGGGTCCCCGTTACATACCGATTGCGACTGGTAGAAAATATAAACAGAGAAATACACCTATTCATAGATACAGGCCGAACATAAAACCAAGGAGAGAGCATAAACATCATTGAGTGGGATTTGAAGCTCCAAAATGACCAACCACGCTTGGATTTGCTGCCTCGTCACCTTTCAATTGAGTTTTGGGCTTGAAACGTTGGATTATAGTGGTCTGTGAGTCATCCGTAGGAACTTCAATGGAAACGTTGAGGACATGGCGGAGATAGATATCAAAATGCCGAACGAAAATGTCCAGCGCTTTGCTGTGCTTACGGAGTTCCTCTGTGAGTGAGTTAAAGGCAACTTCCATTTTGTCCAACCGCGCGGTATTCCTGGCTGACGCCATGGAGGTTGCTGTAAAGGTCTCTTTGACCGCGGCGCCCTGCATGGAAATTGCCTTCGCCAGCATAGTCTTCATCTGCCAAGCCACCACTTGGGTCTGCAGGAATTGCGTGTGGCGAGTTGAAGGTGTCCCGGGGTCAACTAACCAGTCGACCTCTTCACTGATAGCATTGTCGTCAGTCCGAGCCTGGGAGAGTTCCACCTCTTCTTCCAGCAATCCAATCGTTTGCTTCCCCTGTTTTGAAACAGAGGCTTCGTAACTATCCTTGGCCCTCTTGAGGGCCTGCGATGCTTTAATACTGCAGAGGTTGATATCAGCCATGGATTCCAGGTAAAAGAGATTCGAGAGATTGCTGAGAGGAGAAGAGTAAAACCTAGGCCTAGAGTAGGGAGAGCGCACAGCTAAGAGAGAATTGAGAATGAGAGATGAGAATGAGGGAGCAAAGATTCGCATAAATAGAAAGGCGGGTGGTGGAGCGATAAATGCTGCAGGATAACCATTCAAAGTTATGATGCAAGGCAGATCGCCATCTGATCCGTCCACTAAAGCTGGGGTCATAAACAGAGATCTCCGTCCCCTGAGCGGACCTATCACACGCTTGAGACCTCCTCTTAATCCGTTATAAGGAGCGGATGCTTTACAATTGTCCTTTCTCATAATGGACTGCCGAACCCAAGAATAGCTAGGTACTCTTACCAGGCTGTGCTGTCTGACATGATCATTCACGAGACAGGTATTCATGATCTGCTGATGATGGATAGGCTGCCGTCCGTCCCCACGGTAGTACCGGCAGTTAAGTCGTGCCTAGAGATGATATAGCACTGATCCCTAAGCTGTGCATGCGGTAGATCCAGCCAACAAGTGTCCAGGGCGTTAGTTGGGTTATCTACCGCAAAGTTTGTGAGGTGGTCTGCGAGACCATTAGCTTTCCTTCGCACTGCTTGCAGGATGATACCACCGAGGGAGGCTAGGTGTTGCACTATAAGCTCCGTGACAACATCTAGGTGCCAGTGTTTTATAGCCTTACTAGGCTGAGTTCCATGCTGAATTTTCTTAATAGTGGTGCTGGCTAGCTAGGAGTCGCCTTCTACAATGGATAGCCCTTTGCCGAGTCGAATTAAAAGCCTTAGCCCTTGTTCTAGAGCTGCGAATTCCGCATCGTTGTTCGTATTTTATCCTAGGTTCCTGCAGAGGATATGCATAATTTCTCCCTTCTCATTGCGTAGGACGCCTCCCATGCCGGTCGGGCCTGGGTTGCCTTTGGAGGCTCCATCGAAATTGAACTTGCAATATCCTGGAGGAGGACTATGCCATATTGCAGGAGAGGATGTGGGCCGGCGGGCGTGCTCCTGCATACAGCGCTTTGTCGTCTCAAAGAGACCGAAAATAGCCAGAATCCTGAGGTCATTGGGAGACAGCGACTCGGCTTTTTCTTCTTTACACCAGGTAAGAGTAGTCTCTGTTAGGCCTTGCATAATAATAGTTTTCATTTCGTCGATATGTCTGAAGCTACGTTTGTGAAAAATGCGATTGTTTCTCTCCTTCCATACTGTCCAGATTAAGAAACCAGGACTGAGCCGCCAAATATTATTTACCATATTGCTATTGGAATAGTTTGAGCACCAATGGGTAATTGTTTCGTGAATGGAATTCATGTTCCTGTCCGATTGGTGGAATATGCTTTATATCCAATCCCATAGGTTGCTAGCCCAAAAACAGTCATTAAACAGATGATTCATTGTCTCCTCCTGCTTCTCACATAGGGGGCACTGAGAGGGTCCTATGAACCCTTTCTTTAAAAGATTTTCCCAAGTTAAGATTTTTCTATTATGAAGAAGCCATAGAAAGGTCTTGATTTTGGGCCAAAGGTTGCAGTCCCATACATTATCATACCAGGCCACCTTATCATCATTGTCCCTGTTTTCCAGATAAGAGTGGGCTTCTTTGAGGTTAAATGAACCTCCAGTAATCTTACCCCAGCGAAGGATATCCGGCCCTTGCACTGCTCTGATTAGTCTCTTCCTTAGGATAGTGTTGAGGGAATTAAGGAGATTCACCAAGTGTTCATCCGGAGGAGGGGGAGAGAGAGTCCAAGTTCTCCAATGTTGCTGGCCCCCGTTACTAGCCCAGTAATGATGAACTTTCAGTTTCCCATTATTCTGAAACCATTGCTGTAGAGGTTGAAGGTCAGGATTTTCGATTTTCGGGAGTTGGTGCCAGGAATCCTCCCAAAAAAGAGCATGGTGACCATTCCTGAGCTCCCAAAAACAGTGGTCCTGTATGATGTTCCGGTTGGCTCGGGCAAGGTTCCATATGGGAGAGCCTGCAGAGATGTCAGTTACTCTTACGAGCTCTTCAAGCTGCCATTGCGCCGCATCTTTGGCTTTCCAGAGGCATGCCCACGGGGTTTGCGGTTCTGAGAGCCACCTCCACCAGAGTTTGGCTCCGTAGACCTTATTGGTAGAGCTTGGATCCTATAACCCTAACCCGCCAAAGCTCTTAGGCTTGCAAAGTTTGTCCTAGGCTGCCAGTGCCCACTTTGGCTTCCCTGAGTTGCCGAAGCAAAGAAAATTCCGTTGGATATTCCTGATTTTCTGAAGAACTCCCTTAGGAGCTGGAAGGATCGAAAGCATGTAATGAGGAATAGCCTGGAGAATGGCCTTCGTCATGACCAGACGACCAGCCAGGTTGAGGACCCGGTTGGTCCAATGGCTGCACCTGTCTGCCAACTTGGATAGAAGCTTCTCCCAGTGACACTTCTGCCATGGTTTGTATGTAAGGGGAATCCCCAGGTACTTGGATGGGAGATTACTTCTCTTAAAACCCAGGATACTAGTCAAATGCCTCTGAATCGATAAATGCGTGTTAAAAAAGAAAACAGAGGATTTATCGAAGTTAAAGTCCATACCCGAGGCTTGACTGAACAAGTTTAGAAGATGCTTGAAACCTCTGGCTTCCTTTACCGTTGGGATTCCATGTAGCATAGTGTCATCCACGAACTGTTGATGGGTAGTGGCCAGAAAACTGCTTAAGGTCTGAAGGCCTTTTATCAAATTCTTATCCTTAGCCGATCTTATGAGGCGGCTAAGGCCCTCCATCAGAATGACAAAGAGGAAGGGCGAAATGGGGTCCCCCTGCCTGATGCCTCTTGAAGGGTAAAAAGGCTGAGAGGGGGATCCATTGACCAGAATGGAGTGACTGGGAGATTTAATCAGAGCTAAAGTCCAGGTGATCCACTTGTTACCAAGGCCAAAAGATTTGAGAACGGCTTCCAGATATTCCCAACTGACCTTGTCATATGCCTTGGAGAGATCCAATTGAATTATCATGCCAGATTTTCTGGTTGTTTGAAACATGTGGACCATTTCATGAGCCAGCAAAACATTTTCCATAATTTGTCTACCCTCCACATAACCTGACTATTCTTCGGAGATAATCTGAGGGAGAATAGGCTTCAGTCGATTTGCCATGACTTTTGATATGATTTTGTATAGTACATTACAGAGCGCTATGGGCCTGAATTTGGCAGGGGTGCAAGCATCAACTTCCCTGGGAATTAGCGCTATGAACGTGGAGTTTAAGGACTTCAGAATTGAAGATGAGGTTCTGGAATCCTCCACTACTTCCCAAATGTATTCCTTAACCACATCCCAACAAGCTTTAAAAAATTCCACTGTGAAACCATCCGGCCCTGAAGCTTTCCCATTAGCCATTTCTTTAACTGCCTCCTCCACCTCCTGGAGGGAGATCGATCTTTCCAGGGCTCTGTTCTGCTCCTTGGTTATGAGGATGGGAATGGATGACACTACTTCTTTAATGGCTTCCTTTCGTTCCACGTTGGGTTCAGTGGCAATGAGTTTGAAATGATTTCTGAGTTGGCAAGTGATGTCCTGGCGCGATTGGAAGACATTCCCTTGCTCATCTTGGATCTTGGTGATTCTGTTATTGCATCTATAATCCATAGCAGATCTATGGAAGAACTTTGTGTTCCTTTCTCCCTCCTTAAGCCATTGAATTCGTGATTTTTGCCTCCAAAGAATTTCTTCCTGCTTACATCTTTCATTCCATTTCTGCATGAGTTCCCGCTCTGTGTTGATAGACTCCTGCGATATGCTCCCTTGAATCCAAGTGTTATGGATTTCTTCCAGTTGTTGCTCAAGGTGTTGTTTGTCTGCAAAAATGTTGCCAAATACTTCTCGATTCCAAGCCTTCAATTTAGTCTTGATAAATTTTAGCCTTGCTTGTAGCTTGAACATTTTCGTTCCTTCTACAGTTAGGGGTTCTTTCCACCAAGTTTTAATATTGCTGGAAAAATCCTTGTGAGTTAGCCAAAATTTCTCAAAACGGAAAGGTCTGTTCTTAGGAGTACCCAGAATCGAGGCCTGCAGCGTTATAGGCCAGTGGTCCGAGCCTCCAGAGGGAAGGATATCAGAATCTACAATGTTTCCTTCTAAGAGAATGCTTTCGGAGATTATAAAGCGGTCCAACTTGGAGGCAATGAGCCTGTCTCCTCCTCTTCTGTTGGTCCAAGTGAAAGAGCCATTACAGGGTTGGATATCCACCAAGTTGACATCTCGAATGAAGGAGCTGAAGGCTATGGCATCATTGCCGAGTGCACGAGTGCCCCCTTTCTTTTCACTGAGAGAAGTTATCATATTGAAGTCGCCCCCATAAATGGCACTGGAGTTGAGGTGTCTTTGATGTAACTTGGTTAGATTGCTGAGTAGCAACAGTTTGTCCTCTTGTCACTAAGGGTTGTAAACATTGGTGAACAGAAAGGTTCCTTTCTCCCCTATGACCTGCATTTCCAGGGCTAGAAAGGTTTTGGTAGCTTCTGCATTTAGGAGATGTAGAGTTTTCGGGGCCCAGAATGTGGCGAGACCCTCGCTCATGCCATTTCCTTCTACTGCTAGATGTTCGAGATGTCTGCCTAGCCGTCTACCCATCTCATCCAATTTCTGATTCGTGCATTTGGTTTCCTGGAGGAAGACCAAGTCCGGTTTTTCTTGCATGATTTTCTTTTTTAGGAGCCTTTGTTTCCTCAGGCTGCCCAGTCCTCTTACATTCCAGGAGAGGACTTTCATAGCTAACGAGTGCTTAAGATGAGAAGGAGAAAGCCTCAAGGGCTTTCATCTTTCCCGAATTAATCAACATCTGACCCAGTTCATGAAGAGCATCATTATTGGATCTTCTTCCCCGTTTCCTCCTGTGCTTGAGACTGGCTTGTGTGTGGTGGAGGGTTTTTTATTTTACGCCTAAGCATTTGGTTGCTTCTCTACCTCGTTTCATCCCCTTCAAAGCTGCATCCTGTCTGGTTAGGAATAGGTAGTTTACCCTATTGATTTCTTCCTCTGGTATTTTGTCTATTCCTTTCTGTTTCCATTGCTCCACTATAGAATTAAGATCTAATCCTTCTTTCTCCAGAATCTCACCTAATTCCAGGTCTTTCGTGCCCAGTTCACTGAGGACCATGTCCTCATCCTCTTCCTCAGCTTTGTCTTCCGATGCCGCTGAGAGCGGATCAGAAGGCTTGAGGGGCTCCCTTGATTGGTTGATATGCTCTTCTGTCCTGATGGCCTGCTACTCCGCTGCTAGGGTTTTTTCTATCTTCTCAGACCGAGAGTCTTCTCCTAAGATTTCAAAGGTGTTCACTGTTCTGGTGAGCGGATCGTCCGATTTAGGTGTGTTCTTGCGATTGGCCTGATGTCTACCAGTGGGTCGGACAAATCCATCTGAGGCCGGGGTGGATTTCTCTTTGGGATTCTCGGCTAGTTTATTTTGAGGGCATTCGTGGATTAAATTCCCATGTTCGTGACATTTCCTGCATCTTAAGGGTATCTGCTCGTAATCGATGGTCTGAAAATAGGCTTCGTCTCTGTATTCCAACCACATACCCTCATGCAAAGACCCAGATACATCCATTTCAACACAAATGCGGGCATAGGAAGTGTACCTTTTTTGAAGAGTGGCTTCAGAAGCACGGACAAAAGTTCCCAAGGTATTGCCAATCTGTTCCTGCGCTGCTGGTCTCCAGTAATCTATTGGCAGAGAGAATAGTCAGATCCAAACCGGTACTCGTGTGAACGTTTCCTGTTCAGGCGCAAAGTTGGGTTTCCATGGTTTCATGTAGAGGCCTGCTGAGGCGTAAAAGTATGGGCCTCCCTCGAAGATCTGATCCTTATCTTCCAGATTTGCGAAAACTACTGTAAAGAAGCCTTTGGTGCCCAAGTGTAACTGCACATCTCCTTTCGGTTTCCAGACTTGCTTGATCCATTGACAGAGGGATTTTTCACTGGGCCAGAATCCCATGAACTTGCAGATCACAGCGTGAATGGACATATGGTCCCTGCAAGCTTGCAGATCTGGGTCGTTAATGATTACCCTGAGGCTTTCGGCAGCCTTCGGCTTACATCGGCCCTGGTATTTTGGGTGATTCCCGTTATCCCCAGACTCCCTTGCAGTTGATCAATTCAGATCGGGGCTGTTGTTCACATTATTGTTCAGATCTGTTCCTCCTTCCTGCGGATTAGCTTCCTGCGAGGGCTGCTCAGGGATTGTTTCTAGTTTTCTTGTGTTATCGTTTGTCGGATTAACTATGCAATCGCTTGGGATTGAGTTACCGCCCGTTGAGTGATTCCCGGCGGTTGAGGATCCGGTGATCTTCAGACCCTTCACTTGCCTCTTTCCCTTATCTATTGTGACTTGCTTGAAAGTGGGGGCTCCGGGGGCCTCCGGTCTTGCCATTTTTTGAGCTAGCGCTATGCCCCTTTGCCGCAGATCTTGGAGAAGATCTAGACTTCTCACCAGTATTCTGGCTGGAGAGCGAAACCCTCTGCGATCGTTAGCTTCAGACGCAGCTTTAGCAACCCAACTTACTCCCTATCCAGATCTATGCTAATTTAATTATTAATTATAAGTATTAGTTTTCAATATCGTTGTTCTATAATGTTGTTGTTTTTTTTTTTAAATAAGTTAATGTAGCATCAACACTTTTCATTTTTGGAGTGTTTTTTCATGCTTACACAAAAAAATTGGTTTTAAATGACGTTGTTAAAAAAAATGGAATTTTAACCTTTAAAAAAAAATAAAACAAATAAAAAACAAATTAATAATAATAATATGATGATGGGTCCTGGGGGGCAGTTCAATTGGTTAATCTGAGAAATGTGAAATTAATGTAACTTGAAAGACCCAAGTTCGAATCCCCCCTGTTGCGACCCAGGCTGCAGGGAGGAGGACATATCATAGCCCCCCAAAGGTTGGCTAGTAGTTACGTGTCAAGGGGGTTGCTGGTTCCTCTCTGTTATATATATATATATATATATATATATATATATATATATATATATGAGGATGTAACATCAACACTTTTCATTTTCAGGGTGATTTTTAATGTTTTTTACGCAAAAATAGGGATTTTGGGGTTACAGTTCTCGTTAAGTCAGTAACTTTGTTATATATAAACAAGTCTAAGACTTCGTCTTCCTCAGATGTAAAGAAATAGGTTAACGGGCCAAGACTCATAGGTATTTGGTAGGAATGAAAGTTTTCCCCCTTATGGACCACTAGCGAGTAATTTCCAGGTGGCGTGGTTTTCCTTGAATAATAGTGATGAGTTAGCCTGCATTCACGGATAATAGCCAGTGATGGTTGTCCCCATTGTTGGTTTGACTATTGAGTTATGATAGGTTTTCCCACTATATATAAACAAGACAAATATGATAAATATAGATATGTCAAAAATAAGCTATGAGTCACAATTAGCCCCGAGGGTTAGCCCAATTGATTGAGTTCTCATTGCTAAAGCACCTCGCTAATGGGAGATCACGGGGTTAATTATCCTCGATAACCTTAGAGTTAGGCTCTGCTAATAAGCTAACAAAAAGTGATCCCTTCAAATGGATTTCTATAGATATTTCCTCGAAAAAAAAACTATGAGTCATAATAAACTATAAATAAAATGTATATATGATATAATAAAATCATAAATACATATTCACGAAATGACAATAAATCTAAACCATAACCATAATAATAATAATACTTACATTATTACTAAAATTAAAACAACCACCACCACGAAAATCATTGCTATCAATATCAACATCATCATCAACATAATTACTATCACCACCAACACTATCATCATCAATCACTAAACAAGATATGCCCTGACATCATTGTATCAATTGCCTCACATTGGGCATTAACATCTCCCATTGTATCATATTTTTAATAATTAATGGAAAGTGAGGAAATATGTCAACTCTAAAGATCTCTAAAACATTATGTAGCACAACTCAAACACACAAGGGAAAATGAATATGCTACCCATATCAATTACTTGCGTGAGATTTAATTCACAATAAAAATATTTAAAAATCATCGTAATCCACATGTAAAAAGAATAATGTGTCATAATGTAATCAACATGGTACAAGATTGTGTAGTTTAATGGCTTCACTTTCCTTTAACTATTAAGAATATGATACAATGGGAGAATATCAGGCAAATTGCCCGAGGAAATTTATAGTTTGCTTAACCATGGGAAAATACGAGGCAAAGAATAAATTTCCCCGTGCAATTTGCCTGATATTTTAAGCAAAGTATAAATTTCCTCGGGCAATTTGCCACATATTCTCCCATTGTATCACGTTTTTAATACTTAATAAAAGTGATAAATCAATTTCATGTAATTGTCGATAAAATAAGTATCATATTTACTTGATGTAATCTAGTTGTCCACCGTATTCTAAAATATTATGTAATCTCATCAACGAATCAAGTGTTGCATCAAACTGTTCAACTTTAATAACATTGCTTCCTTAACATATTTCAAAAGTCTAAAGTCTCGAAAGAAGCGAGCATGTCTCACGGGTCAATGTGATATTTTCCCATGCCCCTCACGTGGCTCCCGTTATATTTCCTTGTTTTATTGATTGATTGCACACTCGTTAGAAAAGCAAACTTGTATGAATATAAAATCATTTAATTATTGAAAAATTAGTTATATAAGTTATTTGAAAAATGCAAAGTATTAATTTAAAGATATATACTTTGTTATCGTACTGAAGCAATAACTCTAAGTTATATTATTTATATACATGAGTTCGATTACTTTATCAATACATTTTATTTTGGAATGTGATGCGTTCAAAGATATTAGAGAAATTTATGGGAATATGTTAGCATCAGTTTCTTGGCATTGCCTTTTTAGCAATGAGATTGTTGGAAGGTTGGGTTAGCTCATCATCAATTTGAATAAGAAAAAAACTAAAATGCAAAAGGCAAAAAATAGGGAACTCATAGTCCCATAGACTATTTTTAGTCTCGTGGACGTTAAAATTTCATTTCATTTCATTAATGCACTTTTATCTATAGACAATCAGAGTGTTTTCATGCATCTAAAGTGGAATTAAGCCAAGCCTTTCTACACAAGAGCTTGGTTATTTTATCCATGCATTAATGCACTTTTATCTTTATAGAATTAGAGTGCTTTCACACATCTAAAATGGAATGAAGCCTTGATACATTGTTGAAGTGGAGTGCACCATCATTGTTGCATATGGATTACTATATCAATTTACGTTTACTATATTTACTATACTAGCATTTTCACTGAGAGGTGCAAAGTAATGTCGGGAGTGGGGAATGTGGAAAACAATAATAATGTAAAACATATGGAAATTTTAGATTCCATATATATTTTAAAGAATGTAAAATATAGTATGACTTGTGATCGGATTCCTAGGTAACCAAGGGAAATTAATTCCCACCCTTGACTTCAAAATAAATCTATGTTTTTATAAGAATAAAAAATATCGTAGAAAAAAAGAAGGCAGAAATGATGGCCCTTCATTCCAATTATTGATGTAATAACCGAACTATCCGCACACTGCTTTATTTTGTTGAAAATCCATACTAGTTGGGTCACGTCACCATATAGATATGTTTGTATATGGTCACACGCAGTCTAGTGATTTCTCTGAAGTCTAAACTCCATTTTACTTTTGGGTTTGCTGGACAGCACTTGAGTGATGGAGGAAATTAGTGGTTTCTATTATTATGTAATTATTTTCATGACATTATAGTTGGTTTGAAAGGTCATTAATTTGTCAAGAAATGACACATTTTTGGGAATATCCTCCATCTTGGGGGAAGCCCAGCGATTCTATGTACCTCTTTGCTGCAAAATAAGGTCCTCTGATGACATTTCATCTAGGAATGAGAACCACAGTTGTGGTTTCATCTCCCACCAAGGCCAAGCAAGTCTTGAAAATTCATGACCAAGCCTTTTCTGGACGCCCCGTTATAGAAGCCGCCAAGTGTCTCTCCTACAACGACTCTTTGTTGGCATGGAGCAACACCTGCAAGCCTCGTTGGCGTATGTTTCGGAGATTCTGCAACATCGAGTTGTTCAGTGTTAAGAGACTAGAGGCCTTGCAACATCTCAAGGGTCTGATGGTGGTTCTGAAGTCCAAGGATTGTGACCGAGTTTCCATGTGATATGCTTAAGAAAATATATGAAAGGAGGGGTCGGCCATCTACTAAGTCAAGTCAATTATATAGCAGCTCGGAGGTTCAAGGATTTGCACAATAATATGAAAAATGCTCTAGAGATTGTGGACCTTCCCATACATCTACCCAAACTCCAAATCCTTAAAGTAGATATCACCCACCATGATGAAGAGGCATGGTCGAGGGATGAACTTCATAAGATCTATGTAGAAGACTTACCATTCAATAATTTTGTTGAAGAATACACGGAATTCCAGGTTGTTGCTTCACTTCTCTCAAAAGAATATGATGCTATAGTTAATGCGGATAATTTCTTGTGTCAGCCTAGCATTGAGTAGAACGATGAAATCACCATGAGACACTTCCAGGTGTTGCAACAACACACTTCTACATGTGATGGTAAATACAACTACAGTTGATGAATGCATTGTTGTGAACTTATGTGCACCCATAGCATATGTACCTTTTCCATATATATCTCATTCTTCATTCACTATGAGATCAAAGTGCACAAGGTAAGTTATTGGTACTTCAAATATCATTCACTAGGTTTCTGGAATTCATATCTCTTCACATCATTCACTTATTGGATACATAATTAGGATCTTAAACATAAATCATCACACTAATCTCTGCATACTATAGACAATCCTAAAAGCACAAATCATTGTATACATGTCTAGATTCAAAATAGTCTCACTATCATCATTTATGTGTCACAAATGTTATGCTAGCTAAGAAAAGTGTAAGGGATAGAGTCTCAAACTTTGTCACGAATCCAAAATACAACCAAGAAAAATTATCCACACAACCTCATCCATATTCAACTGTTCAAAGAAAATACAATTGCTAATGATAACTCAAGCAACCAAGACCCAACTCGTCAAAGATCAACATTACATTACGATATCTACATATAGATCTCTACATCAAATACTCATCATTAGATAAACAATGGCATATCAAAGGTATCACTATGGTCTATGAAGATTGGGAGAAGAGTCACAAAAATAATTTCCACATATTGCTGACCCCTGCAAACATAAGATGAGACATGGTATCTGAACATATATACCATGTCCAATCATATAGATCTCTATAATCCAATCGATGTACTGCAATATCAATGCAAGCCTCTGTCTCTTTAGTCAAGAAATCATCCTTGCATTCTAACATCATATAACAAGCAAATAATCAAACCAAACGAGATTTATATTACTGATATACAGAAGAATATTTGAAAACAAATCATAATCATGCGTTGATCAACAAACGAAACCGTCCATCCTCTCTGTCATCTATCTCTGCATACAACCTTCAACAATTTTCAAATAAACCAAAAATACAAGTCACTATTGCCATGGTATCAAGGCATCCTCTGCATACACATTATATCTCTGAAAATAATGTGATATGAGCAAGTGAGGAAAAAAACATAAGCTCGATGTTTAAGAGACTGAGCTATTTTAGCAAATGCTACTATATATATATGCCCCCTATATCCTCCATTACACCTGCATTCAACAAGTTAGATCATAGATATCAATGCTTGATCACCTTCATGTGCCCTGTAAGAAATTCAAAGAGATGCACTTTTCAAATGTATTATATTGATCTCCTTTTATAGCACTTAATCCCATCAATACCTTAGGAAAAAAACTAAATGCTCTCCAAATACCATATGAAAAATAACTAATGTATTTAATGTTGGTATTATTGACCATGTCAATAAAACCCCACGCAAACAATTCCATTGATGAAAACATTGGTTTCACTCACGATTTTAATTTTTCGCCACCTACAGGCATGGCCACATGGATGATGAAGGTAAATTCCTGGTGAAACCTTCCCAACCACCATGTTAACAAGCTTTCCCAATAGTTGCAACCTTCCAACCACACTGTTGAGCCTTCCTCCGTGCGTCTGAGGCTTAAACTATGCCAAAACAGCTCCACTCAGTCAAGTACTTGGCCACACTTATGCCTCCTACTTTGCAACATCCTACAAACCTTTTTAACCACCTCTCATTCAATCCTATACAACTTCTTGCACTCAAGCATCAATCCTACAGTTGACTCTACAAACCTGTGACCATCAAACAAACATGAAGACATACAAACAAGAGATGAACAAATAATTCTCCATGTAAACATATTGATATGATATCTTCCATTAGTCTTGTACTCCCAACAACTGATGAGCTCCCTTTTTTACAATCTCGTTGCATAATCCCATAATATATCAGAGCCAAAACAATTTTTTTAATCGCTAGGGAAACTTTAACCAAATTCCCAAACTACCAGATTCACCATGCATGTATAATGTCTGATGGCGAAGAGAGTCTAGCAGTTCAGTATTACGAATTTCGCGGCTAAGGCTGTAAAGGTAGCCTTCGATTGGAGGTCCTCTGCAGAACTAAAGCAGAAAGCTACTTTCTATCTTGATTCTATAGAATCAAGGTATGTCCATGTTTTAGCAAGTAATTCATTTGCATTAGTGACACGCGAAAGGTCTTCTGAAGTTCATCTTTATGGATTTAAAATGATACAACATCTGTTGGGTATGTGTTATATTATTTCCATGACTAGCCCCACGCGCTATACGTTGTGCTACGCACAACAGGGGGGTCACAAGGGGGGAAGCAGCCCCAACTGTTGGGGTCCGGGGCAGCGCCCCAGCGAAAATTTTCTTGGTGTGCGGACCCACCCATGTTTTGTGCATGAGTTTGCACATGGTTTTGGGGTACAATGGTTTTCGGCCCTTGGTATTTTTTAGATCCGGTCAAGGGAACTACGGTTATGTTCTAATCCAGGGTTAATGGATTGGGGTTTATGTATGCTTTGGCATGTATATATATGTGTTGTAACACTAAAAGGAATATAATGAAAAATCAAGCTGGTCATCCCGATTTGGGATCCAGGGGAAAATCTCAGTGTTTATCTATTTTATGTTTTATGCTCTCACTATTGTTTATTTTCTGTTATAAGATTCGTGTGTAGATAATTTATGTTCAGGGTTAAAACCTACATTTGGTATCAGAGCTGTTTCGGCTTCAAGGGGATGCCTTTGTTGCTGAGGGTTTTTTGCTCGGGCCTAAGGTAGACCCTGTTCAGTGGGAGATCTGCAGGATCAATTCTTGCGGTGAAAGAGGATGGCGAGCGGCGGAAAGATAGAGATCGAGAAATTTAATGGTCAAAGTTTTGAGTTATGGAAGCTAAAGATGGAGGATCTGCTGGTGGATAAATATCAATAGATCGTGGTAGATCTAGGTATTAAACCAACAGAAATCTCAGATGAAGACTGGAAGAAACTGGATCGGAAGGCTAAGAGCACAATATGGTTGTGTGTCTCAGATTCAGTATTGTTGAATGGATATGGGGAAGCTACGGCGAATAATTTGTGGGAAAAAACTTGGGACTTTGTACCAATCTAAGTCTCTGGTGAATAAGTTGTTCCTGCGGCAAAATTTGTATAACATGAGGATGAAGGATGGAGACTCAGTGATAGAGCATCTGAACGCCTTCAATACTATGGTAAGTGAGCTGTCATCTGTTGATATTAAAATCTCAGATGAAGATAAGTGCATTAGTTTGTTGTGTTCTCTACCAGACTCGTGGGATAGTCTGGTTATTGCAATAGGTAGCAATACAACTACCTTGAATTTTGATGCCATTGTCTCAGCCTTGTTGTCAGAGGAAATGAGACAGAGAAATATGGAGGGCCAGAATGGAGTTGCCTTATCTGTACGAGGAAGGTCACAAAACAAAAACAAGAATAAGGTTTCGAGTGGGAGATCCAAATCTAGAGGGAGATCTAAATCTCCTGGAAATTTTGTAAAGGTATGTTGGAAATGCGGAAAGGAAGGGCACTAACAAAAGGACTATAGATCTAAAGCTTCTGAGAAAGGAAAGGGATCTGATGATGCTCCTTCTGCAGAGGCAAAAACCACCTCGGATGAAGGTGGGGATGTGTATTTGGCTTCTTCTTCAAATACACATGTAGATCATGAGTCATGGTTGATTGACTCAGCTGCATCCTTTCACTTCACTCCCCATAGGGAGTGGTTCTGCGAGTATGAGAAATATGATGGTGGTGATGTCTTCCTAGGGGATGATAGGAAGGCCAGAATCGTTAGACATGGAAAGGTCAAGCTGAAGCTGCAAGGTGGAAGGATTAGAACACTTCCTGGTGTTCTGCATATTCCTGCATTGGCCAGAAATCTGATTTCTGTAAGCAAGATGATGATGCAGGTGTAAAAACAGTGTTCGAGAAAGATGCCTGCAAGATGGTTCCTAGAGCACCGTAATAATGCGGGGAGTCTTGGACCGGAACTCGTACAAGCTACAACAGCACTATTATTGATGGGTGCAGAAGGAAGCGATGTGGTCTGGTTGAGGGAGGAAAGCCTAGCTGTCTCTGGAGAAAAGACCATGCTATGGCATCAAAGGCTTGGACATATTGGAGAGAAGGGCCTTCAGATACTGCACATAAATGGTATGGTAGAAGGTATGTCTAATTGTTCTCTGGATTTCGATTTCTGTGAACATTGTGTATATGGGAAGCAGAATCGGGTGAGTTTTCCTTCTGGTGCTAAGAGGGCAAACAAGATATTATAACTTGTGCACAGTGATGTGTTTGGGCCTGTGTCAGTTCCATCACTGGGAAAGTCTGTGTACTATGTTTCATTCATAGATGACTTCTCAAGGAATACATGGATATATTTCTTGAGGAAGAAATCTGAAGTTTTTGACAAATTTAAAGAATTTAAGGCTTTGGTGGAAAACCAGACAGAGAAGAAGATAAAGGCGTTGAGGACAGATAATGGTGGGGAGTTCTGCAAGAAGGAATTTGAAGAGTTCTGTAAGAAGTGTGGTATAGCACGGCAGAAGACTACTCCATACACACCTCAGAAAAATGGAGTTGCAGAAAGAATGAACAAAACATTGATGGAAAAGGCAAGAAGCATGCTCAGTGGTACCGGGTTAGGACAAGAATTCTGGGCAGAGGCAGTGGAGACTGCATGTTACTTAGTTAACAGATCACCTTCATCAGCGTTGGAGGATAAGACCCCACATGAGGTATGGACTGGTAAGAAACCCTCTCTTTTACATCTAAGGGTATTTGGATGTGATGCATATGTACATGTTCCAAAGGAGAAAAGGACCAAGTTGGATAATAAATCTGAAAGGTGCATCTTTATTGGGTACAAGGATGGTTTAAAAGGTTACAAGATTTGGAACCCGGAAACAAGGAAGGTTGTGTACAACCGAGATGTGGTGTTTAGAGAGGTGAAATATGTTGTTAAACATGAAATCATACCAAAGGAACCTGAGAAGATAGACTTTGAGCTAAAGGAGTATGAATCAGACTCTACAACAGAAGAAGATTCAAAAGAGGAAGAGCCACAAACTCCAGCTTTGAGAAGATAAGTTCGAGAAAGAAGGCAACCAGAAAGGTATAGTCCATCTACTTTTTGTTTAGGTTTTTCCTTAACTATAACTAATGATGATCCCAAAACTGTTAGGGAGGCAGTAGATTCAGAGGATGGAAAACTCTGGAAGGAGGCCATGGTTGATGAAATGGCATCCTTGCACAAAAATGAGGCATGGGATCTGGTGGAGTTGCCAGCTGGAAGGAAGCCCATCGGGAGAAAATGGGTGTTTAATAAGAAGATGAATGTAGAAGGCAAGGTGGAGAAATACAAAGCTCGGTTGGTAGCAAAAGGTTATTCCCAGGTGTCGGGAATTGATTTTGGTGATATTTTTTCTCCTGTTGCCAAGGTTACTTCTATTAGATTACTTTTATCTGTTGTTGCTGTGTGCTCAACTTAGTGTTCCTAAATTGAGGTCATAAATTATCAATCAGGGTTAGTAAACTGTTGAAGTGAGGTGCACTATATGTGCCTAGGTATCTGTTTCTCACTACATTGTGTTTAATGTTTTTATGATGTTTTTGGTTTTTTGGTTTTATGTTAAGAAGGAAAATAACTAAATGTTGAAAAAAAATAGTTGTTGGTCACACTAAAAACAGAGCAAAACCTATACTAAAGAAAATAAAATGAAAAGCTTGATAATGACTCATAGCAAGGAAATAAATCACAACATGAACTCAATAACTCATAACATGAACTCATCCAATTCATTCATTAGAAATACATTGGAATAGCTTGACAAAAGGACAAGTTTAGTGCAAATGAGGTTCTCCTAAGTAAACAATCATCTTACAATATTACAAAGAATCTCATCCATGGCTAAAAGTTTATTGGAACACAATTGGAAAATATTATTTGTAGCACAATAAGATTTCTACTCTGAATTAACTTGTAATGCTAAGATTAATCCATTCTGCAGCTCAACTTGTCACTACTAAGCCTCATTCGAAAGTTAGAGATTTTCTAGAATAGTTTTTGGGAAAAGGCTTATTTGTGAAATTGCAAAAGATTGCAGAACAATCAAGGCCTTAAACTGATATCACTAGTTCCCGTCCATATGATGATGCATTAATGGAAAGTCAGAACAAGAGTAGTTTTTAAACAATGAAGGCCGTGAAGTCTAATTTTGACAGTTAATACAACTTAAAGAACAATGGATAACACTGAACTAGAATGCAATTGATCAAACTTGAAACACAGTGATCACAACTAAACTAGAATGCCATTAACCTAACTTGAAATACAGTGAACTGGAACTGAACTAGAATGCCACTAATCTAACTTTAAATACAGTGAACAGAGTTGAACTAGAGTGCCATTATCAAACTTGACATATAGTGACAAAATTAAACTAGAGTGACATCTACCTCCGGAGTATTTCAACTGGACTAAAATGCAACTAATTCTATGAAATACTACAGCCCTATCTCGTTCAATATGAGTGATATTTTGGAATAGTTTGTAAAAACAAGTCTGGCTGTATCATTCAATGCAAATAAGCATAAAACATAAAATTCAACAAAACGCAGTAAGCTCTGAAACACCACAGCTATGTCTCATCCAGAGTTAGTGATATTTTGGAAGAGATTAATAAGAACAAGACTAGCTGTAACAACTGATGTAATTGAGCACAAAAACATAAAGTTCAAGGAAATGCAACTAACTCCTAAAATACTACAGTTATATCCCATCCAATGTTAGTGGTGTTTTGGAATAGTTTTTAAGGATAAGACTGACTGTAGCATCCACTGCAAGTAAGTATAAAAACACAAAGTTCAGAAAATTGATTAAACTAGGAATGAAACAAGGCTAAGTTACTTATCTAAACCATATGAACAAGGCTTCTCAGGTAGCAGGGGCCCTCTACCACTGGATTAGCACGCAAATCTACTCAAGATCGACTCAACTCTTGCAATAAAGTGATGCTTCTTTCATTAAAGGATAAATTCTTCAAAACAGAGTATTACGGTCTTCTGAGATCTAGCAATAAAACATAAATCTAGCTAGTTGTTTCTCGGTCTCCCGAGCCATACTTATAACAAAATTACATAACTTTCTTTGAGATAAAACAGGAATAAATGTCTTTCCCAACTAAAATCAAACTAGGACTCTGGTGGTGGCCTCATACTATGATTAAGGACATCTGTACAGTCCTTGTCCTATTAGAAGTCTATCTCCTAGTTTTGGTTTCCCACATGCATAACCACCTGTAGACTTGAGCTCAAACTTCGTGGAGAGCAAGAAATGATGGGGGAGTGATGTGGAATACAACCATATGCATTTTTCCTTGATGTGACACCTGGAACCTGCGTGAACATGAAGATAGCTGCGGAATAGGCGACTGGCTACAGAATTACTGCGTTCTGTAGCCGAGTCTAGTAAAAAATTACTACAACAACGAAATCATGAAAACATAGCAAGTTAGTCATTATATACATTCTTAAAGTAATCCTAATCAATTCTATTGATCATTCAAGCCTGTAATTGATGAGGGACAAAGGAAATGAAGTGCACAGAAAAGAAGGATATCTTTTTGGGGCCTGGGGCCACACCGCCGTATTTGATTTTGAGATAGAACAGACAGATGTGGGATAACATTTTCTGTTGTGATCTAGAAGAGGAGATCTGGCGATGAAGCCAATTCCAAGGCTTTATGGTGAAGGGTAAGAAAGAACTCGGTATGAAATAAGAAGTTCGTATAAGCGAAAAACACGATGATGTGGTATCAGAAATTTGATACCTATATACGAGGACTTGGCTTCACCAGAAGCAAGGAGGATCACTGCGTTTATTTTAAATTAATTGGTGACCGTGTTATTTATTTGGTCTTGTATGTGGATGATATGTTGTTGATTGGAAATGACAAAGAAATTATCCAAGATTTGGAGACCCAGCTGTTCTCCAAATTCGACATGAAGGATCTTCGTGCTACAAACTATATTTTTGGCATGGAAATTAAGAGAGATCAGGCAAAGAGGAAGCTCTGGTTAAACCATAGGAAGTATGTCGAGACTATATTGCAGAGGTTCAATATGCAGGATAGTAAACCGGTGAATGTTCCTATTCCTCTAGGTGTAAAGCTATCTGTTGAACAGTGTCTCAAGACACAAGAAGAAGAGGAGGATATGTCCCGTGTTCCATATGCAAGTGCAGTGGGTAGCCTGATGTATGCAATGGTCTGTACTAGACCAGACATTTCACATGCAGTGGGAGTATTGAGCAAGTTTATATCAAACCCAGGGAAGGAGCATTGGATAGCAGTGAAGTGGGTTTTCAAATATTTACGTGGCACTAGTGATTATGGCTTGTGATACCAGGGAAGACCAGGATTGGAAAGAATGTTGGACATTCGTGGTTTTGTTGATGCAGATTGGGCTGGAGATCTGGACCAAAGAAGATCTACAAGTGGGTATGTGTTTAGCCTATTTGGAGGTGCAATCAGTTGGATGAGTAAAAAACAGTCTGTAGTGGCTCTTTCAACTACAAAGGCAGAATACACAACAGCCACTCATGCAAGCAAGGAAGCAATTTGGTTGTATAGATTGTGTTCAAGTATGGGGTTGGTATAGCAAGCTATAAGGATAGACTGTGATAGCCAAAGTGCAATTTTCTTGGCTAAGAACCTTGCTTATCATTCAAAGACAAAGCACATTAATGTTCAATATCACTTTGTTAGAGATATGGTTGAGGCTAAAAGGGTGTTGCTGGTAAAGGTGGACACTTTGAAGAATGTTGCAGATGCATTGACGAAGTCTGTGAGCACTCAGAAGTTCTCTTGGTGTAGAGAAACAATGGGTGTTCAAGAATTGGCCCAATGACTAAGCTCTCCTGTGGCCCCCTGTGGAAAGAAAACAACAAGTGGGAGAATGTTGGGTATGTTTATATTCTTTCCACGACTATCCCCATGTGATGTACGTTGCACCCGGGTGCACAACAAAAAGGCACCCACTCATAGGCGGACTCACCCATGTTTTGTGCATGAGTTTGCATGATGGCTTGGCATTGGCGTGTTTTCGCCTTTATTTTGTAGATCCAGTCAAGGGAACTACGGTTATGTTCTAATCCAGGGTTAATGGATTGGGGTTTATGTATGCTTCGGCATGTATATATATGTGTTGTAACACTAAAAGGAATATAATGAAAAATCAAGCTGGTCATCCCAATTTGGGATCTAGGGGAAAATCTTTGTGTTTATCTGTTTTATGTTTTATGCTCTCGCTATTGTTTATTTTCTGTTATAAGATTCGTGTGTAGATAATTTATGTTCAGGGTTAAAACCTACAATATCTAGTGTGGTTGCGATGGGAGGAGCTCAAAAATGAAGAAAGGGAACACTTTGCAAAGATGTAGCTAATATGATTTCTAAAGTAGCAAAGCCTCGTGAAAAATGGGTATTAAAGAGCCAAACTGCAACACTTGTAGCAGAGGTGGTAAGGAGAGAAGGGCTTACTCTACAGCCAGGTGTATTACCAACTCTTGTCTCTATCTGTGATCAGAGTCCAATACATGCAGAACTTGTTGCTATGGCATTGAGGTGGCTTCCATAAGACATTTCGATGTGGCGGAGGAGCTCTACCTGCGGTGGTCCATGGCGCCGATGTGGACGGTGGAGAAATGGAAACGGAGATCTACGCACAACGGTCCACAGCGCCGATGTGGATGGTGGATAAATGGAGATGGAGCTCTACGCACGGCGGACGGTGGAGAAATGGAGATGGAGCTCTACGCGCGGCGGTCCATAGCGCCGATGTGGACGGTGGAGAAATGGAGGATGGCCAGAACGATGTAAACGGACGACTTAAACTCACCCACATGTCAACATATTATTCGTGAGAAGGGCGATACAAAAGGTTTGTGATTGGATGGGGTGAACAATGTTTTATCACCCCATGCCCGCAAAGATAATGCCTCCAGCGTAATTAATTTACATTGTATTGCATTAGGTATTTTTGCATTGTATAATGTGGAGTTATTGAAGTTGTAAATTTCCCATTATACAGTTGAGTTTTTTTTTTCCACTGTAAAGTGTTATTTTTTTTGAATAAAAAATACATATTTTCAATAATACTGAATTTTCCAGTTTAATATTGGACATGTTTATGTTACAAATCAGAATATGTGCTACAAAAATACTATGAGACAGAATATCGTATCTTTGGAATTCCTATGGGACTGCATTGACTGAATAAATACAATTTAAACCTTCACTAATTATGTTCCAGTATACATTCATTAGAAAACATCAACTACTAATTTGAAAAATACATCCATTTCACAAAGTTACTTAAATAACAGAATTTTTACTTCTTGCTGACCAAATCTGTCATGTAGCTTGTTGTTCATATTTTCTAAAATTTTTCCAACCACGATAGTACTTTTCTCTATGGCAAGTGATCAATAGAAATGGTAGAAGAGCACTAGATCTTGTTGTCCACAAGCTCATAAATGATAATTAATCTTGGCTCCACTTCTAATGCTCTCTTTGAGAGCATATCTGCAGTGGTATTGAACTCTCTAGGGGAGGGATGCCAGTTGTTGGGCACCCTCCTTTCCATGGTGGCGACGGACCATGTCAGCACATGGGCGCATGTACGACACATGCCCAGTCGACAACCCCCTCTGTTGTGGTTGGTAACCACCATAAATTCGCTCGAACGTTGTACACTTAGGGTTTATTTCTTGTTGTTTACCGCCATGCCTTGTTCACCCTTTGCATTCTTGTTCAAGCCCTGAGGTTGGGCACTCAGCTCTGTCGATCGCTGCTGGGTGAGGCGCCAGTGGTGTTGCACCTGGTCCACCATTGTCACGACACTCTTATAGAAACCTTGTTTTCTCTGGATGGGTGATTTTCTAGCTGCATTTTCAATCTTGTTGTCCCTGCGCCTAGTTGTGGACCTGTTCGTTTCCTTGAACCTTTCTTATTTTCTCCTCAATTGTTCTTCTTTGCTCCTCGACTGTTCTTGGCTGCATGGATTTGTCGACCTCTTCGTCCGCTGTGTTCATTTGCAAAATTTCATGGATGGTCCAAGGTTTCTTGAGGTCCATTCAGGTAAATTTTGGTTTTTGTATGCATTTTTTTCGAATTGCTCTGCATTTTTCCTCCATTTTTCCTGTTTTCCCTCTTTTTTGTTATGGGTTTTTATGGGTTTTTGCTAATTTATGTTCATTTGTGTTTTTTTGCAAGTAATTCAAAATTCTAGCGAGGTCTGGTTTGCGGATCTCCACTTGGCTTATGCACCTCCCAGTAGGAATTCTATTCCTACCAATGAGCTAATGTGATTTTTAACACTTAAAATCATGTGTTTTTGAACACTTTAATTCTTTTTTGGAATATATGGTTGTCTGCGTTTTAGAATGGGTTTTAGTAATTTTTGATTTACGACTTGTTGCTTCTGATATATACATGTTTTATGGGTTTTAGAATAGGGTTTATATGTATAATTCTGCAGTAAGGCCACCGCTTTGGATATATGGTTTTAGTAATTTGTGACTTAGACTTGTTGCTTCTAATATATACATGTTTTATGGGTTTTAGAATAGGGTTTTTAGAATTATTGTTTTGGGTTTTTATAATATGGTTTACTGCAATAATTACTTTTAGGTGATGCTGTGATGCTCAATCAAACTCTGTCATGGGTTTTTAAAATAGGTTTTACTGAAATAATTACTTTTAGGTGATGTTGTGATGCTCAATCAAACTCTGTCATGGGTTTTTAGAATAGGGTTTACTGTAATAATTACTTTTAGGTTCTGTTGTGATGCTCAACCAAACTTTGTCATGGGGTTTTTAGAATAAGGTTTACTGCAATAATTATGTTTAGGTGATGTTGTGATGCTTTATATATTTTGATGTTGTGATGCTTTGTATATACTGCAAAAAACCACTAACAATCTGCATATTTTGAAGTAATTATAGCTTTATGTCCCCTTTATGGATAACTAAATGATTTATCCTCAAATGGCATTGGTCTATAGATTACTGAGTGTTTATAGATGTTAGTGGTTAATATGATGGCATTGGTTTATAGATTAGTGAATGTTTATAGATGTTAGTGGTTAATATTTGATATTGTATATGTTGGTTGATTAGGTTTACAGTAGGAGTTGAGTGATGATGATAGAGTGCCACTAGGGCTCTTTCATTATTGATTCTCATCCACACTGATGGTTTCCCGAATTCATAACCTCCCTTCCCCTTTAAGGAGGAAAGTGACTGTTGAACGATGTTCTGGGATTGCATTTGTATAATTGCACTTTATATTTGTACTATAGAATTTATTTATCTGTCAAGTACTAAGATGATGAAGGGAAATGGTCAGACAAATAGGAATATGTTCTTGAACTTTTAGGTTTGCATTGTGTTTTTCATTTGTATGTCTTTTGATGGATCGCCCCTTCTCTCCTATGTGGATGGGGTGGACATAGCTAGCTATGTAAAATCTTATTTTGAGGTTGCAAATATTTCTTGTTGTTTTGTGTCCACAACAACCCTCTTATCATTGTGAATTTGCTTGTTATTGTGAGGCAATAACGTTATGCATGTTAGATCAGTTTTGGTTAAGATATAAGATCAGTTTTGGTTGAGATATCAGATCATTTTTGGCTAAGATATCAGACTCCGATTTGTTTTCAAGGATGGAAAGGCATGCTTTATATACCATCTTTAGTTCCTTTTTTAGGATTCAATTACTTTTTGATGATTAATGCTCCTCTTAAATTTAAGATATGTTTTTTTGTCTTTTGATGGATTGCCTCTTCTCTCTTGTGTGGATGTTGTTATTGCCTAAATCTACCTCAGGATGAAGGAAGGCAGATTTTAGGGTAACATCAAACCACGCTCAGTCTGGTAGCTAGCCCTACCAAAACAGGAGAGGGCTCTCTTCGGGTCAATCTCAGCAAAAATAATCAATAGGGCTTGAGATGACTTGAAATAAAAGCTAATTTTAGGCTAGGTATATAAGTGAAGGAGTTTTATTGTGTTTTTGGGGGTTTTGTTGGATCAAAGGGAAAGGCAGTTTTGGGTGCGGGGATAAGGCCTAGTTTTTGTAGAGTTCTGATTGGGGCAAGGAAGGAAATTGTTTTGATGCTTTAGATTGAATGAATGGATGGATCAGACCGGTGAGGAGCTGAAGAGGGAAATAGGGTCTCAATATTCCTCCTCAAACATATGAAAACATGGAAAATTAAACAAAACTGAAGGCGGAGCAAAGCAAGCTAATGAATTCCACCTTTAACACTGATTTGTTTAATTTAAGAAGAAAAGAGAAGGGAAAATGATACACATAAACATCAGTGAAATTAAAATTACATAGAGAAACACCCCATAAAAACACAGAGCCACATGGATCCCAAAGAGTGCTGCAAACCCTGGTCTATTCCTTTGCCAAAATTGCAGAGATGAAATGTACAATGAAGTGCCAAGCAATCCCAACTGTCCAACCCTAAAAATGACTGAAGAACTACATGATATAGACAAGCCTAACTCATTCCCATGCCTCTAGGGGTCTAGCTCATCATTCTAGGAGCTGTTTCAACCATATCTAAACTAAGAACTGGAAAATAGGCAATGAAACAACTTGCCTCTATATGATAGGAAATTGATTCATTCACTTACATTTCACTTTTTGGTGAATGAATCCACTAAGATGAGTAAAAATGTGTCAAAATTACATCATGGTCATGAAATTACATCAAGGTACATCAATAGTTACATGAAAAAGTCAAACTAGCCAAAACTAGGCGAAATTCTGAGCTGCTGAGTGAAAAATAGGCCAAATTTCCCAATGCGCCGCGCCTGAAATCTCTATGCGTAGCACAAATTTTAGGCTGATTTTGAGTGCCTTCCCAAAGTCCAAATTGAGTGTAGGATAGCTTGTTGGAAAGCCCTTCCTGTCTACTTTCCAACCCAAGTGGAATTTCTGAATTTGGTTACCATTTTCCCCTCCAAAAATCCAATCTCCCAACACTGCTTCCTGTGTCTGAAAAAAGTGGCAGAAAGGCCATTTTTAGGGTGTTTTTGACCCTTTAGGCAACCCAGAACTTGATGAAATCCTTAGGTAATCCATATGCATGCATAAATTTTGATGAAAAATCCAGAAATGCAAATTTTTCCTCCAGAAGAGCTGCCAATTATAAGTGCGCGCCAAGTGGCACTACGCGTCAGGCAGGAAAATCTGTGTTAGGGCCAAAAAATTCAAAATTGACAAAAAGTTTCCCAAATTTCTTGAAATTTGGGCTGAGTGTCCTCCATCAAGTGCTATGCTAGGCCAAGGAAGCTTCGGCCAAGATTTGGAGTCTAACATGCCTTTTGCGACGCTTTAATTCCTCCTTGGTGCATGCAATTCAGTTGTAGAGTCACTGTCTCGGTCATAAGAAATATCCGTCTCCATGATGTCCAAGGTCTGTGTTGTCTTGTATGATAATGAGAAATTTGGTTTCTTTGATTTATTTCCAAATATGAGGTAATATGGGAGGGAACATGGAGGAATGATGGGCTATAATCAAGTGACATTGTGAGTTTTCCACTTGAAATCTATGTGTTGGGACAACCACTTAGCTATTTGGGATAACTTGGGATTTGAGGGAAATTTACAAGTGGTATGGGGAAAATGGGAATGGGATAGGGATGATTTGACTTTAGGGATGTCAAGAGATAGGGGAATGAGGACTGTGGTGAGCAAATAAATAGTGAGGAATGGAAAAATGAGGTAAGGGAAATGTAAATATTTGACACCAAAATCAATTTCAAAACCCTAGGAGCATTTCTTAATCAAGACAATAGGGTTTGAGTTTTTTGCATTTAAATTCTCATACCAACACCCAGCACTTGTTAAGAGCAATGAGGAAGTGGCTTTGACTTATTCGAACAAGGAGAGACCAAGAAAAATTTGATGGGTTGGAAGAAACAACAAAAAAAGATTTCTTTCTGCCATGTGTGCCGCGCAGTCTGCCCAGTGCGCCGTGCACCTCCAATGCGCCGCGCCAGTTGAAATTTTCACAGTGCAGGGCGGCCCTATGCGCCGCGTCGGCTGCCTAATGCGCCGCGTCCTGCAACTTCACCACAATTCTACCTCCAAGCTTCTTCCTTCACTCCTCACACCTCTTCTCTTGCTCATTGTTGTCTCTTGGCACACAAATGAAGTTTAAATTTTAAAATATCTCATATGCCAAGGATTTAAATTTCTCATTTGAAAAATCCACCTTATAATGTTGTAAACTTTGACATTTCACTTTACAAACTCTGTTTTGTATCCTTTGTGCTTTTGACTGAACAATGAGCTTCCGCACACTAAACCACCATAAATTCTGAGAAAAAATATTCACTTGCAATGGAAAAACTCTTAACTTACTTGCACACCACATACTTGAGCACATTTGGAAAATTTGGAGAAGTTTATGGTGAAATTGGGCTTGCAGCTCTATGCGTCGCGCCACAAACCCAATGTGTAGTGCCTTTTTGCAAGAGGCTTTTGGAGGCCTTCCCAGTGTCAAAATGGAGCATAGGATATCTTGTTGGAAATATTGTTGAGTCTACTTTCAAACCCAACTGGAATTTTTCAATTTGGAGTTCATTTGCCCTGTCAAAAATCAAATCTCCCAAAACTGGTCAAAATGAGCAGAATGAGGCTGCCTCAAGGCAGAGTGCTGTTGCAGTCAACTTTTTAAGGTCTTACTCAACTCCAAATTGAGCTCATGATATCTCATTGGAAAGATATTTGTGTCTAGTTATCATTTGACTCATCAAGAAAGTCATTTGGCCAACCAAGCTAGGATAAATCTTGATTTTCCCAAGGTCACTTCATAGGTGCATAAATTCTCCTGAGGCAACTGTATTTTTGACATTTATATAAAACCATGACACCTATGTAAAAAGTGAAGGAGGTTTTTCTTCCTTGGCCTATTTTTGAAAAAAACCTATCTCCAGTTTCCCAAATTCATCTTTTATTTCTCAGGAACATCATTGGAGTAAAACCTATCCCGATGTGTGAAACAAGGGATTTGTCGAAATGAAGCGAAATGAAGGGGATAAGGGGCTTCTAAATTATTGAGAAAATTTTTGGAAGTAGGGAGGGATGTTAGGAAGCAGGGGAAAGTGGAATTTCAGATATTGAGTGAGGGGAAGGGGTCCAAAAGGGAAAAACACAGGCCTAGCCTAGAAAATTGCCAAGTTGTAGCAAGAAACTAGGGTTTGTGCGAAAATGAGGAATTTGGGGGATCTCAGTGATGGGAAGTGATTAATAAGGTACATTAAGGATAGGGGAAGGTGTATGAACATCAGGATACAAGTTTTGATGAGGATTTGACCATCCAAGAGAAATTGCTCAAAAACCCTAGGAGAGGGAAATGAACCTTACCTAGGCACAACTGAAGCATGAACAAGGTGTAAAATGACCCAGTGGAACTTGAAATGATGATGAAAACCCTTTGAATGATGGTACACTCAGCTGAATGGTGACATGGACCTATATTTGGACAACTTTGAAAGGAGTGAAAACAAACCCTAGACATAATACCTAGTGACCAAATTTTACTTGAAGACTCACTGAAATGACAAAATTTGACCTTGACACCTTAAAATCACTTTGTAAGAGCATGTTTGATCACTGGAGGAAGGCTAAAAATACTGACACTAACAGATGGGGTGGACATAGCTATATGTATAATAATATTTTGAGGTTGCAAATATTTCTTGTTGTTTTGTGTCCAAAACAACCCTATTATCATTGTGAATTTGTCTATTATTGTGAGGCAATATAGTTATGTGTGTTATATCAGTTTTGGTTTAGATCAGTTCTATTTTTTTTTTTAAATTGACTTGATAATATCTCAATCACTCTTTCACCCCAAGCAAATCTGCAGAGCTCGTGACTCGGAGTCTTGCCACATACTTTAAGTACTAAACAATGCAATACAATTATTATATATTTGAAACATATTGTTTTCTTACGAAAATAACAATTAATTTATTTGTACATAAGGAAATATTGCATCAAATATCCATCTTCACTAATAAAAAATGTTGCATCAAACCAATGGATACACAGTCATAATTTTTGTATTGTCATATCTACCAAAGGAGGTGATATGCACACCCTCAAGCATAAATATTTTCTATTTTACTATTTCTGAACTTCATAATATTTAAATTTTATTATGTGGACCTCTTTTCAGTCCACCTTCAAACAGCAAACCCCTCAATCATTTCAGTTTTCATGGAGGAAATGGATTTACAATGTAATGGGCATCTATCCCCATTTTGTCATCATGTTAAAACACAAATTTCCACTTTTCAAAGAGGAAATGAATTTACAATACAATGGGTATCTCCATCCCCATTTTTTCATCATGTTAAAACACAAATTTGGATAAAGGAGTCTTGTCATTTGGCCCACTCTTCACAAAATCATAGAATTATTTTCATTATTGAAATGTATTCTATGAAATGCAAGAATCAAAGTTAGGTGCATTGTTTGAGATATGGACTCAGACACTATATGTCACGATTCAATTAATATTACTAAAATTGCTATTACTCGAATTAAGCAAGTTTATGTATAGATTAATCACACTATGGCAGTGATATAGCAATGAGCTTCATACTACTTATCTGTGAAATCAACCGGACTATGACCTATAATATATGATTGTTTAATGTGTTATAGTAATTTTTTTAAAATGGTGAGACTATAACCATAACTAAGTATTGTATGATTGTAACAAGGTGTCTCTTGTGTTTATATCACTATGTATATTCAGTGTCTATTCTATTGACAATTATGTAATCACGACGATGGTAAAACCTGTTATGGAATTGACCTTGGTATGAATGTTAATGATCTTAGTATGGCATACTTGGCATTAACTCTATATTTGGGAGTACCCTTGTGAATGGAATTAGCCTTTTATATGGCAGTGAACCTTCATAACATGGTTTATGAGAACTCCATAACATGGCTATGTATTAACTATTTATGAGAACTCTATATTGTGGTTTTATATTGCACATCTCACTGTGCTATCATAGTGGTTGTATAAAGAGGTATGTTTTCTTGCATGTTGTGTGTGGATAGATATGTGAGATATGGTTTGCAAATTATGTTGAAAACATTTGAATTATACTTAGTGTAGTAGAGGAAATCTTGGGGCTATTAAGATAAAAAGGTCCAAACATATAGAAATTTAGAAAATCTTCATAAACTAACAGAACTAACAGTATACAGTATCAAAAAATTAACAGATCTAACAACATTGTCATGTCATTATGTCAGAATTTTCCATTATAATAGACTATAGATGTTCCTTCCTTACAATGTTGAATACAGTATGGAATAAATCAACCTTCATGTGACAAGAAAAATAGACAGTCCATCCAAAATCCACATCATAATGTGGTTACAACCAAAAACATATAGCACCCATATTCTTTATGGCCTTGAGAATTTTCAATGCCAAACCCTAAGTCGCCTAATTGAGCCAAGTAGGTTGGCCTCCCTAAGAAGGCTTGATTAGGTTGTGGCTGATTGCTACCATATAATTGAGACCAATTTGTCCCTTCCAACCAAGGAGGAATTGAGTGCCCATACCTCACACTTGTGCTAAGTGGAGGTGTGTGATGAGCATACATTGAATTCACACCTCCTGTGATAGGAATACGACAAGTGGGTAAACCCCCATTTTGATAGTGAGGCACTTGAATATTTATGAGGTCTTGGAATAACAGTGTATTATTTGCAATATTGTCCAATGTGTTGGACATGTCCCTGGTTTCATTTTCATCAATCGTGCTTGCATTTATGTCAATCATATAAGTCATCCCTTGTTTCTTTTCAAGAATTTGTTTAGCCTTTCTTGCTTCATATTCTTGTCTTACCATGTTCTTTTGTTGCTCCTTCTCTTGCCTTGTTCTCTCTCTTTCAAGCCTTTCATCTGCTCAACGTTGTGCTGTAACAGCCCTTGATGTCTTCTTCTCCTTGGCTTGATCCTTTTTTTTTGTTTTAATTCCTAAATTTCAAATTTTTTCTTTTGAGACTCAACTAAGAGTTTTATATAGTCTTCTGATGTGAGTAACTGTGAACTTCATCCCAAAAAAATACTACTGGGTGTTCCTTGCTTCTTCTTCATTGACACTCTTTCCACTAGTAGCTTTAGGAACTGCCCAAGTAAATTCCCCACCCCCTGCCCCCCACCTGCATGTCATTGCTTGGGACTTGCGTTTCAGTTTCTGTGGCAAGTGATTGAACTATATTTTTATCTTCATCTGGTGCCTCATTATGCGCTTCATCTTCTTTCGTTGATATATTTCCCACAAAAAAATGAACAATTTCATTGTTCAATTCAGCCTGTTGTGAAGGCATGTTCATGCTTTGTTCATTGGTTCTTGAGACATTGTGTTCGTTCAAATTAATCATGGCTTCTAGCAGCCATGATGGTGGGTTTACTTGGCTTGGAAATTTCAATTTGTCATTTTCAATGTCATTAAAAATATCAAAAATTTCATTTTCAACTACATCTCCATTAACAATATCAACAATTTCATTTTCAACTACATTTGCATTGTCAATTGCATGTTCAACAATGCCATTAAAAATATCAGCAGCAAAAGTTCCATGTGCTTGAGTTGGTAGAACAAACACCATGTTGCTATCAATTTTTTCATGAATATATTGTGTTTCACATACCTTCTCATCATCATCAGGATATAATTGTCCTTGAGAGAGGGAAATTATATTACCAACTGCAACCACATCAGCATGTTCATGTACTTCTTCTTGCACTTCAATATTTGTTTGGACATACTCTTCTTCCTGACCATCCACATGAAATGCTTGGCTACAACCAGCATCATGCATAAGAGCATCATAATTCAGTGGCCATATTCCTGTCCTCCTAAAGCGAGTCTTGATATTTTATGGTGTCAGAGCCCTTTTAAAAGCCTTACTTGCAAGCTCTACTAGCTCGAACATTTTCACCTCAACCCCTGGATTATTTTCCATCCATGCAGCACGCTCTAACCTGAAATAGTTCTTGAAAGGGCCAAACACTAACATCAATGGGTTGCCATCTGTGAGTGGTATGAGCGGGCAATGTTAAAAGTTCAATGCCCAAATTGTTTGCTTCCTCAATTATTTTTACTGCCATGTGGCTTCCATGGCCATCTAATATCAATAGGTGTCTGTTATTAGGTGAGACACCACCTAGCACAGATGCAGCAAAGTGGTAAAGCCAATTTTAAAAAAATTCTTTAGTCATCCATGCATGGGGATGTGAAGCCATGCATGCACCTCATTCATAGTTTTGTATATAGTTTTTCAACTGATTTTTACCTTTGAATAGATAAAATCCTGAGATTGAATCACCAATTTCATTGACACAACATTAAATGGTTATCTGCTCCTGTTATGAAGGTAAATCCTCTCTGCGAATAGAGATGATCCCTCTAGCCCTAGGGTGGGTCTAGTAACAAAAGGACACGCTAAAGTGTTGCTCCCTAGTTAATGAATGAACAAAAGACATGGTAGATTGGCCTACCTTGAATCCAACACTGTCGATGTTGCAGAAAGAGTAATGGTTTCTCGCTCCTGTCTTTACAAGTCACGATCCGTTCGCTGTCACGCTCAGATACCTGCACATAGGACAAATAAAAAGAACAACATATAGCAACGTAGTTTCACTCACAACTATTAGCCAGTCAAAGAGGGTTAAACATATCGTATCAAATAAACATCCTAACACAATAGTGGAACCAAACAGTAGTCATGTATATTAATGAGTAGAAGGAAGAGTAAAACCGATGCTTTGACGTCATGATCTCCTCCAGTGGGGTTCAGACGAAACGTGTCTCAACTGTCGATTAGGGAATTCAGACTCAAGCTCTCTTAGAATTCATTAACTCGAGCTCTCTCAATACTATTGTTCTTACTCTATCTCCTCTAGCAGCTTAGCTATAGTATAATTCTCTTGTTCAACTATTCAGTCATTTCTCTATAATGTGTTCAGCTAGCTTCTACTAAAGGAGATAGTTTCTTATATAGAGGAAAGAGAGGAGGTTGGGATCCCTACAAAGGTGGGAGGGAGTCCTATCCTTTAGGAGAGTTCCAAGGGAGGTGGAAACTACTAACTAAAGGAAGGAGTTTGTGGTTGTTTCAATTCAAACACTCCCAATGACTCATCCCCGAGGTGGTTGGAATGGAACCTCCACCTCTATTTTTAAGAAACATTTCATAAACAGCTTGGCACGGGTGTCTAATTGGCACAGAGCGCCAAGTGGCACGGGATTAGTGTTAAATTTCCAGGTCGGCCCGAGGATGTAACGGGCTACTCGTGCCAAGGCAAAAATAGGGATTTTCACAGCTCTGCTTAGGGAAATGTCAACAAGAAGAATGTTGATTTCATCAAAAGGGATGCAAGGATGGTTTTTGCAAAGCATGACATTGCGTATTGGCCACAGAAACTACCCTCCAATGTGCAAGTTGGGGATTGTAGGGACAGTGACAAAAAGTTTTGTAACAAATGCCCCCTAAAGTATGAAGTTCGAGAGAGAGGGAGGGGTGAAATGCTTTATGAGAACGCGTTCGAACCAAACACAGCTGTCGGAACACCTGCGATTACAAATACAACTAATATCTGTGATACATGAATCATGTGGCATGGGCGCATCCACCCATAATATAATATATACAACTGATATCTGAGGTATGAACACAGCCATCCAGCAAGAAGGATCAATAAATAGACTCAATTATGGTTGCAGCCATCCAATCAAAATATTCATGCAATAAGTCATAATAATCCACAAAAATCCAGAGCCTGGAGTTTATCAGACAAAAACCAAGGTCTTGCACTCCATCTCAACCCGAACAAGTACAATTTCGAGCATGCGAATGTATGAGTTGAAGTCGAACATGCAGGAAAATCACCTGGTTACCAGCCAATGATAAAAGTTGTAAACAGACGCGAGAGAAACCACCAATGACGACGATGGCCCTCAAGGTACAAAAGGTACAATCTACGAAATTTGAAAAGTGATTTGACGTTGAACATCCACAGAATCACTCAATCGAAGGCCAATGATGTGAACCTTGCATCGAATGCGAAAAACCTTTCATTGAGGCATGTAGGCTCCAAGGTACCAGAAGGGAGTCTCTAGATCAAATTCCTGGATAATGAGTTGAAGTCGACAGGAAGTGACCTGGTCAAAGGAGGGCCATAATGTTTTCCCATATCATCGACACGAGACAGAGGACCATGATGAAAGTGGATCAGGACCAACATGAGATCAGAGGAAGGTTGACAAGTTGCAGAGGAAAACTTCTCTTGAATATATCAATTGCATGACACTAGATTTGGCAGTATTTGACATCAAAGGATCTGAGGTCATGATGACATGGAAAAGAGCAGATGAGAGGTCAAAAGAGATTACCCAAACCCATGGAGGAAAAAATGACGAAATGAGATGTCCCCAACCCAACATGAATGCAGTCAAGTGCCATGTTCAAGAGCGACATACTGCCAACACAACTAAAACTTGGTTCCATTTTCCCCCACCATTTCTGGCGAGTACCCCAATTATTTTTTAAAACAAGCTTGAAGGGGATAGCATATTCTTGTACTGTAAGTTTTTCCTTCAGAAAAATCCATCCTAGTACATTTTACGAGCCCTAGGAAGGAGGAACTCAAAATAACGTCAGGGTGACGAAGTCCAATATCATCAGGGTTTAACGAGTCTGAAAAAGGGAGAACTTGGCATCTTTTCATGTTTAGAGAATTTGAAAAGAAGGTAGAAAAGAAAACTCCAACCATCCCTTTTTGTAGGTAGTCTCACAGATCCAAGAAGGTAGAAAACTGTGTCTGAGAGAACCTCTTAGTCGCGATAGGCTAAGGTATTCCTTTTTCATAAATAATCCATCGCAACCCGAAAAAGGGTTAAATGTATACTGGGTAGATATCATTTCGCAGCCATTTAACGAGTTCAAAACGACAAGAATATCGGCAATCTTTTCAATTTTAGAGAGTCAGAAAAGAGCTGAAAGATTACTCCAGTAATGACTTTTTCGTGTTTTTACCGAGTCCGAAAAAGTATAAAATATAACTCATTACTTCATCATTGTCGCATGAAAAACCTGTTGCTGCACAAGAGACATGTGTAAAACCCATTTTTCAAAAATAATACAATAGAATAATCGAAAAACATGCCTTAAAACCTAATTAGGTTTGTGAAAAAGCTATAAAATGCCAAAAATGGTAAAAATAATTACTTTTCACTTTTTACCTCTTGTGGAGCAATAGTTACCCATTTCACTGTGCAATATTGCAGCGACAATAGCGGCCAATCTAGTAGATCAATCGCAAATCCGTCAACTCCGGGTAAGAGTTGAGATCCTTCTTGTCATTTTAAGCTATTTCTTGCTTCCTGCATTTGTCAATTTCAAATTTTGGGGGAGGAAATGTAAACATTAGGGCTACACGGTTGTCGCAGGTTTCGAGCACAGAGTCACACCAACCGCCCAATTTTTAACACTAGGGTGCACCCATTGGTGCGACTGTTTTGGAAACAGTCGCGCCAACGGCGCAAACCATTTTCTAGCAAAAATATGCATCAAATGTCCCAATTGTTTACAAATTTAAGGGTTAAAATTGACTAATATCACTCATGTGTGTGTGTTTGTAGGTAGAAAGAGGCAAAATGGTTATTGAATGGAAAGAATGGGAACATAGTGAAGAAGATTAGTTAGCCATGGAAAAGGAGGGAGTTATGGAAGCCCTCAGAAATTGTGGTTTGAAAAAATTCTTTCTAACAATATCTGATCAGTATATGGGACGAAAATCAAGAGAAGTTCATCCTACAGGTTCAAGAACTTGAGATTGATGTCTCTGACATGTACTTCATCACAGGATTATCGCGGAGTGGTGCAGCACCACTCCTAACTGGCACCCAACCCTTCATGGAAAACATGACCATGGTGATAGACAAGGTATGTCAAGGAGAGAGGAAAGGTTCAGGTAGTGGGAAAGTTGATATACAAACTATCCCAGATTTGACACTACGTGTGGTTTTGCATACCATCACACAGGCTGCGGGATCACAAGCACCGCACGAAGCAACAAAGACACAGTTGCTTCTTGCTGTAGACTGCATGGCACCGACCATCTACAACTGGGCAAAGGCTGTGACCATAAACATGAAGCGCCAACTAACCAAATGCAATAATACCAAACTGAAACAATTTGGTTCTGGATCTATTCTGGTATCATTCTTCCTGGAACGATTACCAATTTTTCAGGGACAGGAAGTTATAGTCCCATCACCACCAACGAGAGAACCACGAATGGCTCGATGGGCAGCTCTGATGCCAAGGGCAGGGGGCGGCCAATAGATGTCCTGGAGGCTAGAATTATTCGATTGGCTCCGTCAACAATTGATTGTCGTGGAGGACTGGCCCTACTCTAGCACAAATTTCACTGATGATCTGGACCTCCCACTCCCGGAGGGAGAAGATTGGGATGAAGATTTGGGTGAGACTCATTTTTTAAGTTTTATGAGTATTATGATTTTTTTTATTTATGCATTTTCTGACATTAAATCCATGTAAATGTAGATGTTGGCCCAGAGAGACCTGTCGGTATGTCACCGATAGCGAGGCAAATCCCTCATGATTTCAACCCTCAAGGTGAGTGCGGCGAGGAAGATGAGATAGTGCACAACCTAGAGGGGATTACACGAGGAGTTCCAGATTATGCACATTTTGATGATGTTCCTCATGCCTACCAGAGGCATACCTTAGGGGTGCCCAACCGAATCTACTGTTTGCTGAGGCGGCTAGTACGGTTCGTGACATGTTATCACGAGCACCATGCTGATTAGACAACTAGGTTTATTTGATCTGCATATTTTGCGAGACATGATGTCTCAGGATGTAACAGAAACATACATATATTTTTTGACGTTATGATGCACACAATTGTAAACATGCGATATATACATATATATACATATATTTCCTAACATGGATATTTTACATATGATGATTTTTTTACAAATGATGCAAATGTCTATCTAATACAATGTTAGCCACTGTATTAGTTAACGTGTTCATTCATCTAGGAATATGTTGATAAGTAATAAAATCAAAATGTCTTTCCAACAAACAAATACGTAAATACAATCTCAGAATGTGTGTATTTCTAACTGAATAATGATTATTGAGTTGTAGAACAACAAGCTATGAATCTAGATTTACAAGCAATGCGCTTATGTCGAGGTTGATTGCCTCAATTAATAGCTCAATGACAGTGCTATATTCAGTGACATTGTTTGTAGTTCGTCCTAGACAAATACCTTGCAGATCTATCAACTCACTAGCAGGATCATAAATTACCTAGTCTACCAAAGACAAATTCCTGGTACTGCGGGAAGCACCATCCGTGAAACTGACATAAGGGGTAATAGAAATCTACACAATAAGCAAGACCCAATAAGCAGGAAAACACTCACAAAGCACACCAAACCCAAAAACATGTACAAAAATGAAAATAACACCTATGTACACCTATTACGCATGAATGACTCACGCATAATATTTTTTTAGATACAACCCATTTCTGGGTTGTTCAAGAGGATGAACTTCGTAGTCAATTAGCTCATAGGCCCCATTCTGCAACACACGTTTGACGATGTAGGGCCCATGCCACATAGGTTGAAATTTTCCTGCCCCTAGCTTATCATGAGCTTGGTCATACAGGAGGATGAGATCTCCTTCGACGAAAGAACGAGGGGAAACTGATTGATAAAAATGAGCTTTGACCCGCTTTTTCTGTGCTTTAATAACGAGAGCAGCAAAGCGGTGGGTTTTATCCATCCTTTCTAAATAAAGGAGACGCTCTTCTTCTGGAAAAGTATCCGGCAGTAATTCAACAGCCAATTTGAGCGAAGGTATTTCACATTCAATTGGAAGAGTAGCTTCCAAGCCATAAACCAACTAGAAGGGAGTGAATCTGGTTACGTTTTTCACTAAGGTTTGGTATGCCCAAAGAGCCAAAAATAACACGAGATGCCAATTTTATTTGTGGATCCCAATCGTACGCTAAAGCATTATGACAAGAACCTTTTTCACATCTTCAACCTGGCCATTGGCTTGAGGGTAGTACGGTGTTGGGCTGTCGTGACGCAGACCCAACTTAGAAGTCAACTCCACGACCATATAATGCCAAAAATGGGAACCATGATCGGTAACGATGGCTTGAGAGACACCAAACCTAGCAATAATGTGATTGAATGTGAACTTAGCAGCTGTCTTACCGTCAGTGGCAAGTGTAGGCATTGCTTCGGCCCATTTGGTGAAGTAGTCCACGGCTACTATGATATAAGCATGCCCCCCGGCTGAGTGAGGGTTACACGTCATAAAATCGATGCCCCATTTCGCAAAGGGACCAATGGTAATGACAGGGTGAAAATGAACCGATGGCGCACGCATCTTGCATTGATAAATATGGAAATCATGGAATTTACGAACTGTGACAATACAGTCCTTGAAAATAGAATGCCAAAAATAACCAGCACGAAGAATCTTCTGTGCAGTAGCATAACCAGACATGTGACCGCCACAGGCACCACTGTGAAAATCATTCAGAGCTTTCTTAGCTTCCTCGAGGGTCAAACATCGTCGGAGTATGGAATCGACTCCAATACGATAGAGAGTATATCCAACTATATGATAAGGTTGCGACTGATGGCGAATGCGTCCGCGAGTATCCTTCGTCAACTTAGATCTAAAAGATGAAGTTTGGAGATAGACGATGATATCATCGTACCAAGGATCAAGGGTGCTAATCAAGAAAAGCGAATCGTTTGGAATGAAGTCCTCAGATCGAGAAGGAGTGGAGTCGGAAAGGAGAGAACAAAGTAAATCAGAAAATACCAATGATTTCTTAGATTTGGCAGCAGTAAATTCCAAATCAAACTCTTGGAGGATGACAATCCACTTTGAGTATTTTCCCCCCAACAATTTTCGAGACAATATGTAGGTCATGGGGTTGCATTCAGAAATCACATTCACTGTATGCAAAAGAATACAATGATGAAAATGTTGAACTGCTTGAATAGCAGCCAACGTTAACTTCTTGACGTGAGCATAACGTGTTTTGGGGTCAAGAAGGTTATGATACAAGTAATAAATAACATGCTCATGACCGTCATCATCATCTTGTACCAAAACCATGGCAATCGTGTTGAAAGCGACAGCCAAATAAAGGGAAAAATCACGATGATAATCTGGAGGGCACAGGAGAGGAGCATTGACCAACAATGTTTTCAACGCATCAAAATATTTCTGATCGATCTCATCCCAGTAAAAAGGAATGCCCTACTTTAACAAATATGTGAATCCTTTAACTACTTTGGCATAGTTAGGTAGAAAACACGAAGAAAATTAGCTTTCCCTTGTAAACTCTGCAACTGATGCAATGAGGTAGGAGAGGGGATATTGATATTAACCTCAACCTTGAGAGGATCCAGGCGAATTCCGTCTTTGGAAACGATAAACCCTAAGAGTCTAACGAAATCAACGCAGAAGACACACTTGTGCAGATTAAGCTGAATGTTATAATGTCTACAACGAAGAAAAATCTGACGAAGATGGTCAGGATGATCTCTACGCTTAGTTGAATGAGCCGGAAGGTCATTCAGGTAAGGTTGAACGATGTGATGAATATCATGAAAGGCATAAGACATCGCACACTGAAATGTGGCCCTGGCATTCTTCAAACCAAAGGGAAGCTTCTTATATGCAAAGGTACCCCAAGGACAGATAAAGGCAATCTTGTGTTGATCAATTGGGAGAATATTGATCTGATTATAACCCGAAAAACTATCCATAAGGGAAAAAAATCTCACTCTGGGCACAGTCGTCAATGATTTGATCAATGAAAGGAGTAGGATAATTATCCTTAGGACAAGTTCGATTGATATCATGATAGTCAACACAGACACGAATAGTGCCCTGTTTTTTATCTACAAGAAAAATATTAGAAACCAATTCTATCAAGGGAATCGGATAAATGAAACCATCTTTGAGAAGTTTTTCCACTTCGGCCTTAATGGCAGCAGCTTTCCTAGGATGCACCGGACGAAGACGCTAATGAACAGGTTTCAAACCAGGGTAAGTAGGAATCTCATGTACCACGATACTAGGATCAATACCGGGCATTTCTTTGTAGGACCATGCAAATACGTCACAGAATTCACGGAAAAGGCTAGTATAGACTTGCACTTCATCCGAAGAACAAGTAACCCCAATATGGATGTTCTCGACGATTCCCAGTTTAATGGAAATGTCGATGGGCATCGTCTGAGTGATGTTACTCAAGTTACCTTCCGAAAATACCTCATGGACTTGAACAGGTGTTTGAAGCGGAGGAGAAGGAACCTGAGAGGAAAAATGCTCAAGGCAGGTAGACATGGCCCTGAGGCTTGGTAGAAACAAGGAACGATGATGACCATCATCCCACGGCAGATCATCGAGAGATAAGGTTTCCATGATAGCCTCATCAGAAGGAAACACTTCTTTCAAAGGATCCGGTGAATCAAAATCACCAAGCCAAGGGGATTGAGAAGGATGTCGAAGAGTTACGCTCAAGGAGCAATCATGGACTTAATACAATGCGCAATGAGCTCACAATAATAAATTTCAATTGGACACAAGGGCATCGAATCACCGAACGTATCGATCTGTTCAGGAGAAGGGATAACCCAAGGATCATCAGTTCGAGAAATCATGTTGACCTGAAAAGTATTTGGTGGTGGAAGAGGGAAAATTCCCATGAGGGCAGGATCTTTGAAAAGGCCTGGCCCTACACTCTCGTAAGGAGTCTGAATTTTGTCGATGTACAGAATGTTGTTCTCAGAAGAATAAGTGAAAAAATACAATTGATCAACAATAATAATCTTTCCTTCGTGTGGAAACTTAAAAACACGAAAGAGAGTGGACGGAATGCACAACATGGCATGAGTCCAACTGCGTCCGAGGAGAAGATTATAATTGAGTTTTGCATCAATGACTTCGACCTCAACATTGACTATCTTCCCTTCTAATGTGATCAGAAAATTATTGAGAACACCAAGAGGTTTAGATTCTCTTCCATCAAATGCTTCAAGGGCATTGGGTGATGAAGTAAGAGCTAGAGAACCAATGGCTTTCCAACAAGTAGATGACATAACACAGGTAGAGGCACCCTCGTCCACAACAGCCCGGTGAATATTCAAACCATTAATACCAACTTGAATGATAAGTGTAATTTGGTGTGGGATTCGCGGGACGAAATTCTCTAAATCAAAATCAAGCAAACTAGTATCGGCAGGATCAATCCCACCTATCGCAGATAGCAAAGCTTTCCATTGCGAAGGACAAATCTGAAGTACTTCTAACGCAGACATTGCAGACGATGCCTGAGCAAAATATTCAATAATATTGTAATGCTAAGCGGCATGGGCATTGGGATTGTACGAAGACTTAGGAAGGTGGTCACACAACGGATTCAGTGCTAGGCCATTCAATCTTAAGTGGACCAGAAATAGGAGGAGGAGGAGGATGATTAGCGATCTCTTTCCCCATTGCCTGACACGAACCAGAATAATCTTTCGATCGAGTAGCAATTGAAACAGGTGCATAATTGTTCATCATTAACACTTGTGAACCAGATGGAGTAGAGGACTGAGGATGCTCTACCATCTGAGTCTGTTGAGGGAGAGGTTCTTTAAGAATGTCCAGAGCTCCTTGGGTGCATTTTAGAAATCGACTCACTTCAGACCATCAAGGACAGTCCTTGGTGAAATTCTCATCATCACAAATCAAACAAGGATACTTCGGTTTACATTGAGAACTATCAGCAGAACAAGGTTTTGGAGAATCATGTTTCGGGGTATCGACTTTAGCTTTACCTTTACCCTTCTTCTTACCTTTGGAAGTGTTATCTGTAGGATTGGCCTAAACAGCATTCACTTCTGCGGGTGTACCAGAATTCAAAGTTGATTGAAAAGCTACATTATTGGAATAAGTAGACTTCTGCTTCCCAGAGTTGGATGAAGGAGACTTCTGAGAAGTCTGCGATACAGAACCAATAACACCATCAACGGATGGAGTCGCTGGCGGTTTAGAGGTTCTAGGTCAAGGAGCATCAGGCAAGATATCGGACAATGCGCCAGACTGAGAATAAACGAGATCAAGGTACTGGGCATAAGCAATGGCTTATTCCTTGGTTACACATGCCCCCATAGTTATGTCTTTGGAAATCTGATTGATAAAGGAGGTTGTGAACCAATAAGTTAGTAGCTGATTAGGTATCTCAAATTTTATCATGCAACGACGACACTGCCACTCATGAATATGATCCAAGATATGAGTAGCTCAGTCTTTTTTCAATGAAGTCAGGAGGTGCATCCCGGTCTCATAACAGATTGGTAATTGAAAATGTGTAAGGAATTCCATGGCCAAAGAATTGAAATCTTGGAAAACTCCACGGGACAACTCAATGTACCACTTTGCTACGGCACTAGTAAGAGTTCGTTGGAAAAGACGAAGACGAATAGAATTGTCAACCCAAGAATTAGAAGAACACCACAAATGGTAAGTCTTCACATGCGTTTTGGGATCTTCACCAGGTATACCCTCAAATTTAGGACAATCACCAGGAATCTTGGTCGGAACCGGAGGCCAATATGGATTATGAAGAATAGGATCATTTGTCAACTTCGACACATCGGGTAATTCCAACGTAGCAAGAAACGGTAATTGAGTATTAAAAGTCTTCGGAGGTCTTTGATAAGGACCTGTCTGTACATTCCACCCAGTCTGAACAGGATTCTGTCCCCATATATTCTGTCTTGAAGAATTCGGATCATAGGGATCAGAAACAGGATAATTCAGTTGATACTGGGATTGAGGACCAAGATATTGAGTCGAAGCAGACCACTTAGGTCCTTGCTGAGTAGAAAAAGGATTTTGTTGCGGAATGTAAGCATGAATTTGAGGTTGTTGATACAAGGGTTGATATTGAGGTTGGTTGTATACCGGTTGATATTTAGGTTTCTGGTACACCGGTTTATTTTGAGGGTTAGGAATATGATGTGCGCTATATACTAGTTGATTTTGAGGATACGAAATCTAGGGTGCGCTGTATACCTGTTGATGTGAAGATTGAGGGTAACAAGTGCCCTGCAGTTGCGCAAGTTGACCTTGCGGAGCAGGTTGAGTAGGCTGTTGGCCAGGGTAAACATGTAAAACTGGTTGTAGAATCGAAGGAATCTGCTGGTGGGCAGGTTGCAACGGCTACTGAGCTGGTTGGACTAGTTGTTGAAATGGTTATTGAGGGCCACCAGGTTGACCTTGTGGTGGATAAACTTGCCCCCCATGACCAAAATATGATCCGGGTTGAACCATAGGTTGACCCAAGAGACCAGAGGGTTGTCCATGATGTTGGACCAAAGGTTGTCCTTGTAAAGATTGGCCTTGTGGACCGTATGGTTGTCCCTATGGACCAAAAGCAGGGCCCTGCTAAGCTGAAGGTTGTCCCTGAGAGGGTTGTCCTTGTAAGCCACAGGGTTGCATAGGCAAAGTAGGTCCCAAACGAGTAATAGATTGATAAGGATCATAACCGGCCTGATAAGGATCATAAAGGGCCTGATAAGGATCTATAGGAGGCATGTAAACAGGATTCTCATGGCCATCATAATGATGCGGATATTCATATATGGGAGTACCAACAACATCATAGTGATGAAAACAAGGATTTCTAGGAGGTGGAGGCCGTTGAGAACCCTGAGAATATGTTGTTGAATAGCCAATAGATATTCTTCAAAAGTGAGACTGCCAGGAATCATAGGAGTAGTGGAAACTAAACTAGAAGCCACACAAACTGTAGGTTGGACTGGAACAGATGTAACAATAACTGATGGATTTGATGCCGAGGGTAACGGTACTGATGAATTTTGGACCAAACTCCGAGGAGGAGTTACTGTGCTGGATTGTGCAATGGACGCAACACTAGACATAATTTGACTCAGAGACCTATAGCCAGCCGGAAGTGACACCAAAGGCGAAGAAGATTGAATAGAAGCATGAGAAATATCTTCAGGAAAGAGTTGATATTCTCTTGTGGATACAGGCATTCCTTCACTGCCAATAGAACTGGAGGAATCCATATCCGAGTCTCCTGTAAGATCTTCGAAAAGACTACGGGGACTAGGAGGTACCGCAGTAGCAACAAAAGGTGATCCAGACGTAAGAGGAGGAAATTCCCCTTCATCTCCAAAACCAGACCAAGCACTTGAAGGAGGCCAATTGAATTCAACTGATTCATCAAGTGGAGACCGAGTAGCAAGTGGTTGGATAGAAGGAAGGATAGGCTACGAGAACTCAACAGACCTAGTGGATTGAGGAGTTTCGAAAGAAACGTCTGGAAAAGAACTACCACTAGGAGGCAGTGAAGATGACGAAACTGGATGTTTCGCCACTTTGACTGTAGATCAGAATAGGAAGGAAAAGAGATAACCAATCAAAAGTTCCAAAATCAAGAACCAAGGAAATCAATCAAACCAAGTAACAAACTTTAATGGGTGTGTAATCATAGGTGATTAATTTTATAACACTGAAACCAAAATATGTTGTTTCATGTTTTAAGAGTCAAGAAACAGACAAAAGATGACTCTAGTCACTTTCAATTTGAAACGAGCGTGAAAGGACAGGTCCTTGATGATATTTTACTTATTTAAAGAGTCACGAAAAGATCGAAACAACTACTCAGGTATTCTAAGCAAGAGGGTATACCAGGTTTCCGTGAACTTCCATATACACCTTGGTGATCAAATGAAACAGAAATGACCAAGGACTTAACGTACGTGCAGGTAGTCTCCCCGAATGTTTTGTTCGGTGTATCACAGTTACAAGGTGGTAGATTCAGCTTCCTATGGATAGAGTATTACAACCTAGAGGGGTCTCCCTTTATATACGCGACGATACGGGGAGCACAAGTCCATACTAGCGCTATTTGAAGCCAAGAGGCGAGTGAAAACTACTAGGTTTTAAGATGCTGGAACACGTCTCTAGCCTAGACCACTAGAAATGTTTCGTTAGGTTCCAATGTTGCCTTAGGTTCATTGTGTAAATTTTAAAGTTAATCTTGAATTATGTTTCAATTTCCAGGCCCTATCGAATGTATAGCTCAAATTCCTAGATGCAAACTATATGCAAATGAACACCATTTCAATTCGATGAATGCTAGCTTAGAAGAAGGACATAAATCTTTCAAACAAGAAAACAAATAAAACATGCGAAGAAACTTTCTAATGCCTTTAATGCAATCAATCAAAAATGAATTTCCTTACTAGATTGACAAACGCTAGTTATGTAAAGGAACGTTTCATTTTCAATGCAATCAAAAGAATGCAGAGATATTTTTTAATTTTTTCAATGAAATGAAGCACACATTGTACTAATTCAATGGAAAACAAAATAAACACTAGTTTGAGCTTTGCGAATGTAAGGTTTTGAAATTGAATGACTCAACCAAAACGAAATAGACACAAAACATACAAGCTAATGGAGCAATCTTTCAAACAGGAAAGAGAGTTCTCAAAATGATCCAAACAAGCAAAACAATTGATGCTCAAAGTTTTGAAAAAGAAAGAATAATCGACAAAACGAAAATACCATTCAATCAACAAAACAAAAGGATCAAGAAAACTCAGTCTAAAAACCCAAAACGATACTGACAACAATCAAAGAGACTCGTTCCTGAACAAAATGCTCGGTGTGCAAGAACACCTAGAAACCCTAAGGTCTTAAATGACACCGATAGGAAAATGGACAAATGACTGAGGGAATCAAGTCTACAGTAGTTTACACAGTCTGCAAAGGCTTAAACATACTCAAAATAACCTAGAGACAAGAACAAATTATCAAAAAACGCATTAGGGGGTTCAATCCAAAACCTATAGGAATGGGCGCGACTGTAAGGCTGTAATCCACGCCATAGAGAGGTTGGCATGAGTGTTACAAGAGAAACATGCGCCAATTGGCGTGACTGTCCAGACAAAAAATGCGCCAAGCTGGAAACCTATGGAAAAAAAAAAACCCTAACCTAATGAGCAAAAGTCAACCTTGACTCTCTAGAGCTGAACAGAGAATGGAAACTCAGCAAACAAACCAGAAAAAGATGGATAACCAAACCAAGAATATAAACCGACCCAACAGGATGACACAAAAAACTCGCACTGTTCCCCAATGGAGTCGCCAATTTTTTATGAAGGTAAATACTCTCTGCGGATAGAGACGATCCCTCTAGTCCTAGGGTGGGTCTAGTAACAAAAGGACATGCTAAAGTGTTGCTCCCTAGTTAATGAATGAACAAAAGACATGGTAGATTGGCCTACCTTGAACCCAACGTTTTCGATGTTGCAGAAAGAGTAATGGTTTCTCTCTCTTGCCTTGACAAGTCACGATCTGTTCGTTGTCACGCCTAGATACCTGCACATAGGACAAAGAATAAGAACAACATATAGCAGCGTAGTTTCACTCACAACTATTAGCCAGTCAAAGAGGGCTAAACATATCATATCAAATAAACATCATAACACAAAATGGAACCAAACAATAGTCATGTATATTAATTTGTAGAAGGAAGAGTACAACCAATGCTTTGACGTCGTGATCTCCTCCAGCGGGGTTCAGACGAAACGCGTCTCAACTGTCGGTCAGGGAATTCAGACTCAAGCTCTCTTAGAAGTCATCAACTCGAGCTCTCTCAATACTATCATTCTTACTCTATCTCCTCTAGCAACTTAGCTATATTATAATTCTATTGTTCAGCTATTCAGCCATTTCTCTATAATGTGTTCAGCTAGCTTCTACTAAAGGAGATAGTTTCTTATATAGAGAAAATAGAGGAGGTTGGGATCCCTACAAAGGTGGGAGGGAGTCATATCCTTTAGGAGAGTTCCAAGGAAGGTGGAAACTACTAACTAAAGGAAGGAGTCTGTGGTTTTTTCAGTTCAACCACTCCCAATGACTCATCCCCGAGGTGGTTGGAATGGAACCTCCGCCTCTATTTTGAAAAAAAATTCCATAAACAGCTTGGCGCGGGTGTCTAACTGGCACAGAGCGCCAAGTGGCACGGGCTTAGTGTTAAATTTCTAGGTCGGCGCAAGGATGTAACGGGCTACTCATGCCAGGGAAAAAATAGGGATTTTCACAACGCTACTTAGGGAAATGTCAACAAGAAGAATGTTGCTTTCATCAAAAGGGATGCAAGGATTGTTTTTGCAAAGCATGACACTGCGTATTGGTCACATAAACGACCCTCCAATGTGCGAGTTGGGGATTGCAGGGACAGTGACAAAAATCTGTGTAACAGCTCCCTACTCTTAGGAAAAATCTTTGGCACGTTTCAGCTCCCTCTCTTGCAAATTACCCGCATGCCACAATTCCTTCCCGCTTGTAAAATTGTTTCATCATAGTTCCATATATGTTCTACACCATAAGAATGTTTATCTTATGCACTGGAAAGAGTGTCATAGAACTTACATACAACTGTAGGGCGCAAATTTAATGCTATGTGTCTTTCAAGGCCCTTAGTTGTACGCAATACAAGGTCTGGATGCATTTTTTTAAACCCAAACCACCATGATTTACCAGGAAACCCATCTTTGAATGGGTTTGGCCTCCCTTGACATATTTGAGCAACTATGGATTTGAGTTGTATCAACTCTAGCCCATGTTCCAATTGGGCCATTTCTTTACACCACTCAACCACCTCGGCCTCCTCCTATTTAGTCAAAACTGTAAGAGGCCCTTTACGTTTGGTATGAGTGAGCCCATTTATCCAATAATGTATTGATGAGGGAGGAATACCATGTTTCTTTACAGATGCCCGAATTGAATATCCATTAAACTCTATGACGTCAATTGCAGCTAACATTTCTTCTTTTGTCCAACCTCTTATAGCGCTGATATTTTTAGTTGAAATTTCCCTTGGACTATGGTTGATGGTGGCTCTCTGAGTGGTGGTGTGACAACATCAGCTGTAGCCACATGCTCATCCTCAACAACATTTCTTGGAGAATTGTTTACATCTGCATCACCTATCCTTTCCTCATCTGATGAAGTGCATCATAGCTGGGCACCCCTGGTCACTCTTCTGCCACTTCTCCTTGTACCAGCTAAATAACTAACTCTTGTCATGGATGCAACTACCTACAGAAATATTGCATGCATTTAGTTAAGAATAATTTTCTATTAATTTGTAGTTTATGTGGATAACAAAGCATCTAAAATCAATATGGTTAATAAAAGTATGATATAGAGCTCCTTTATAAGGAATAAATAACATTATTTTGATTAAGATAAAACAATTTGAGTATAAAAATATTAGGTTTTTTTATTAAGATAAAACAATCTGTGTAGAAAATTCTAAGGAGCCCACCCATAATTAAAAAATTCCAGACGAGCATAACTCTGTAGAAGCATTTTAAGCTTATATTAGTGTGTTCATGCCCAAGGTTTCTGAATGCCTTTCCTTTTGTTACCCTTTTCTTATTTTTTGACTTGTCATCTTTGATTCCTATTCTCACCTAATGTAGAAATATATGTTGACTTTAAGTTTAAATGATACAGCTTCTATGCTCATCTATTGTAGATAGATATGTTAACTTCAAATGCTATAGCTTCTATGCTCAGCTACTGAGATATTTTCCACAGGTTGACTTAATGATACAGTTTTTTACACAAATGATGTAGTTCCCTAAATATTGTGAATGGTTTTCTTATGTTTTGTTTTTGGTTATTTTTTTCCAGCTTCTATGCTCAGCATGCATTTAAACCTTCATGGGCTTTCATCAAACACTTTGGGACTAGATAGAAATATATAAATATGGGGTATATAGTGCAATTTAAGCTACCCTCACAACACCTTTTGATTATTTGAGTAGTTTCTTTGATTTAGAATTCTTTCTTTGAAACTTTGTTAGATTGAAGTGTAAATAATATGGCTCACATGCAGACAAGCATTTAGAAATCTAATTTTCTTTAAGATGTGTTCAAATCCCTTTGCATATTTTTACTTTGCAGTTCCATTCACCATAAAACCCACTACATTCTAGACTTCAGAGGATCACTTATTTTTCCGCTTATAAGGATGCAGTTGTTGGGAAAATAGGACCATAAAAGTGCCTGTTATACTACTTGTTCAGGTTTTTCCATATGTTGTACTACTACTCCAAGTTTTTCTAGTTGTTTTACTTGGCCTACGAGATTTTGATTAGATTTTTTACACTGAGGGATTTAGCCTTTTGGATTACTGAGCTTGAAATGAATTACATGTAGTACAAGTTTGACATTTGTTTTCCATTTGAAGTCATTATGTGCCCTTCCTTCCTAGATAACATGACCTACGTTCTTCCTTTGCACTGGTCATAAAATGGTGGTATTCCAACTTCCCAATTGTCCTCGAAGTTTAAGGCTTAGGAAGGCTAATTATCTTGGTGGATTCACTAGTCGTTGCATTTAGAAATGGTTTTGGTGATTGTGGATTTGGCTGAGCATTTTCTTCACCTAAAATTTCACGAGACATTAATTTGCAAGCTCTTCACTGCCTTCCTAAAATGGAAGCATTGCTATTAATGGAATCAAAACTTTAAAACTATTTTTATTTTCTTCTTCTGGTGAGTGCGCTTTGGCTACTCAAAAACTATTGAACCTGAAACGTAACTATATAGTGTTTCGTAACTCTGCATCTATGTTTTTATAAAATCCCTGTGTTGGTTATTACGATTCTATGCTAATTATATAGCATGGAATATGTAATTAACATATATATCCTCCCATTTTTAATATCTTATTGTTTCCTCGATTAAGTGATGTGATATTTACATTAGCTGCCACAAATTTCACATTGGCAGAACATTTAGAGACTGAGATACTTAAAAGAAGACTTGGCTGCTGGCAAGAATCAAACACATGATTATTTTAAGTGTGCAGAAATAAGAAGCCCGAGTTCAAGTAGGTTTTAAACCTAAGTCTTTAATTTCTAATCTATGACATTGTTCTCTTGAATCCTTTTCACATGCAATCAATCTACTATCTCCTATTTTCTGTTGCACCCACAGATACCTCTTTAATTTCTAATCTATGACAGTGTTCTCTTGAATCCTTTTCACATGTAGTCACTCTACTAATTTCCGTTGCACCCACAGATGGCTCTTTAATTTCTAATCTATGATATAACTGGATAACTTCTGATATCTTCTAGGTCTTTGTTGTCGTTAGCTCTGCATTCAACTACAATTTTTTTGGATGAAAGAAATCTATAAAATTACTGTAAAAGTCTTACAATGCTGGAGACACTCACAGAAATCCTAAGTTTGGATTGGGAAGACATGGTAATTTTGCAATTTGTTTGGCAGTTGAGGGTAGCCTTAGCTCTATTCTCGGACCTAGTTATAAAGTGCATTTCCTATACATTAGAAATTTTTGTTGTAATATAATTAATTTTGTTATACATTTTTTTAATTTTGTTGTTGTATATGTAAAAAAATTTATACATTTTGTTTGTTAATTTTTTTGTTGTATATGTTCAAACTTACAGAGAATTGAGTTTCTGATGTTTTTGAATAGCATCACAGTGACAAACTTATTGTACAATAAATTTTACATGCTCTATTATAGATGGTAGCCAAAAATATTTGGGAAGACATGGTAATTTTGCAAGTTCTTTGGTTGTTGAGGGTAGCCTTAAATTTTGCAAGTTGTTTGGTTGCTGAGGGTAGCCTTAGCTCTATTCTTAGACCTAGTTGTAAAGTGCACTGCCTAGAACTATTGATAACACTCATCTCCTCAACTCAAATCAAAGGAGAGGACTGTAAGAAAACTAAAATAAAGACTTACAAAAGAAAATAAAAAAACTGAAATAAAGACTCAGAAATGAAAATAAAAGTGTAAGAAAACTGAAAAAAAGACTCATAAATTAAAACAAAATTGTAACAAAATTGTGTTGTAATTGAAAAAACTAACTTGAACATATTGTGAAATGCTTTGTGGTGTGTTTTGTGATGGTTTGTCTCCAGGGTTGGTGAATAGTTTGAATGTGAAACATGTAACTTCAGCAGTGGTTGAACTTCTTTTGTATTTTTTTGCAGTTGAATTTAATTGGTGACAATGATGGACATGGATTGCAATGGCTTCATTTTGCATCTATGATCAGGATTGAATTTGATGTGATCCAATGGCTGGGAATTTTTTTTTGTTTATCCACATGCTTTGATTTGTTTTAATGGGAAATAGAATAGGTTGAATGTCATTTATTGAATTTATTGGGTGGGTGCCATTTATTGTACACAGTGGGTTTAAATGTTGTTATTGGGTGGGCATCATTTATTGAACACATTGAGTTTACATGTTGAATAACACAGCAGTTATGGTTGACATACATTAACTTTTATTATGTACAGGTATGGATATTTACTTGGGATAGACAGCATCAGGGGTGATCAAAAGGGATGAAGTGACTTCCCTATTGTACTTCTAGAATTGACCATTTTGGAAGGATAAATGGTTTTATGATTTTTCTGGAATTGACCATTTTGGAAGGATAAATGGTTTTATGAGTTTTCTAGTTGAGACAATAGGATTTGTACTCTTGATACTTATTAAACTATTTAGGGATAGTTGTGGCCCCAGTCAGTGACTTGTGGAATTTTGGACATAATTTAATATATATTTGGACTTCAAGTTATTTGTTTTTATTTAATTATCGGTTGCATATATGTCAATTTTTGGTGGGTTGGTGGGACCAGTACTATAGCAATTACTGGACCCTGCACAACGTTAGACATCTCTCCCCTATTTATGTGTTGAAAAGTAACAGCTCAAAACTTAGAAATAATTTCTCTTATTCTAAGTTTCCATGCTTCTAAATTTAACACCACCAGGCGAGCCTCTCCTTTCAACTAATTTACAACACATTTTGAGTCCCCAGTTATGAGAAAAAAAATTATGTTTTTTCGTTTTGCAATCATCAATAGAGTCCATGCAGCAATCAATTCAGCCTTGGTATTTGATCTGAAACCAATTCCAATTTTATATTGAATGGACCTATTTTCTATCAACTTAATCATCCCTCCACCTCCACACACATTTGCTTGTGTTGCCCCCCATTGACAGATCTTGTGGTATTTGTGGAAATTGAACTCTTCTCTGTGATATTGATTTTTGAATAGGAATAAATTCCCAAAATTGTGAAATTTTTTTTGAAATTAGAGTCAGAATATATATCTTGTTTCTCAATAGCCAAATGTTCCATGCAAAAAAAGCAGGCAGAGTACTAAGATGATTGTACCTCTTCACCCAATAAAAAAGGATTTCTTCAAAGGAATATTTCCTGATATCTTACTTAATGCCTAATAACTACAAAATAGAGAACCAAACATCTTGTGTGAAAATATAGTTGTTCAAAAGACGGTATGTGGTTTCTTGTTGTTGTTTGCATAAAACACATCCATTGGATCCTTGAAAACCTCTTCTTTGAAGGTTTTCCCAAGTCAATATTTTAATGTGAAGAACCAGCCATCAGAAACATCTTAACTTGGTAGGAATATTCCATTTCCAGATATATCTATACCTCCATATCTCATTTGTTTATGTTTATGAGTCAACAATCTCATTGTATGTTGTGTTGCCTTTGATCTTACTAGCATATAACTCCCAACTCCAAACCAATGAATCCCTGCAATTATTTAATCTTAATCCACTAAGATATAACTATTTCATGTAATAGCTCTATTCCTCTGCTAATTCATCCCTTAATCCCAAATTAGTTGTTGACATCCAATAATTTTAATGCATTTGGGAGTAGAGATGATTTTTTACATCATGAAGAAAGGTAAATTCCTTTGTTGTCGTAGCTTGACTCAACTCTGAGGAAAAATTTTATACTTTGACCCCACCAATAAAGCGGTCCTTGCCAAGAATGACTTGCCTTCTTGCCCCCACTTTCCAAGTTAACCAATTTAAGAGATGGTAATAAGATGCCATAAGCGATTTTCAAACCATGGAATCTTTTTTATTGAAAGAATATGACTATTTTTTGATCCAATCTACAAATGATTGTCTACTTATATAATTTTCTCTAATGAAATGTGTCCATAGACCATTCCCAAATAGACTTATCCATAGATATTTTAGAGCTAATGCTTTGGAAAACCATGAAATATTTTTAAAACCCCATCCTCCTATCTTTTTTGGAATCGAAAGAATGGTCCGATTTTCAAGATGAATGTTCTTTTATTATTTTTCCTAGCCCAAAAAAAATATAAAAAAATATGTTTGATCACTGCAAGAATAGAAGTGGGGGTTTTTTCTAAAGACAACCAAAAAAAATTTTTTTTTTCAATAACGATTTTACCAAAATCATTCTTCCAACTAAATATAGCCAATTAAAGAACTAAAGATTTATTCTTTGTTCCACTTTTATGAACATCCACATCCAATCCTATTTGTGATAATTATTTGGTTTAAGATAGATACCAAGATATTTAAATCATGTCTCCAAAAAAACTCCTACAATGGTAGAAATGACTAAATTTATGCAAGAATATCATTCCTAACATCCTGGTAATGTAATGTAGATTTATTATAATTAATCTCGATAAAAGTAGCATTATAAAAGAGTAATATAAATCTATGGAAAGCCATCCATTCAGCAACAGTGCCCATCCTCATAAGCAAAACATAATCCATAAACAATAAATCTATAATATAAATATTTTTGTAAATTTGTATGCCTCTAATGTTACAAGCATGTTTTTTGCCATCGAAATATGGATTATTCCTTCCATCACAAGAATAAACAGGATCAGAGATAATGGGAAACCTTGTCTAAGTCCCCAAGAGGCTGAGAAATTTTTTGAGGGTGGCCCATTTATTAGGACAAAATAATTAACTGAAGTAACACAACCAATAATCCAATTTGTCACTTCCAGCCCTAAACCAATCGATAGAAGAATAATTCTAAGAAAATTACAGTTAACTTCATCGAAATCTTTGTTCAGATCCATTTTGAGCACCATCTAACTATTTTTTTAATTGGATAGAGTGAATGGATTCCTGAGCAATTCCAATAGCATCATGAATCCTCCTATGTACAAGAAAGCCAAATTGGTTGGGTGACATCTTCTTCGGTACAAAACATTTTATTATGTTAGGGATAATCTTGGAGGTAAGTTTGTAGACCAAATTACACAAAGAAATAAGTTTGAGGTACAAGAAGGTCTTTGGTTTAGAACATTTAGGAATTGAAGCAATATATGTAGCATTGATATGAGCAGAAACTTTCCCAATCCTTCTTGATTCTTCCATCATTTGACACAAGTCAGATCCCATAATGTCGAAAAATGAGAGGAATAGCTCCATTTTCCAACCATCAGGACCCGAACTTTTGTCCTTTGAAAATTATTTAAGTACTCCTTTTATTTCCCCTAGAGATACCAGGCCACCAACTTGATCTTCTTCCTCTTGACTGAAAAAGCAAGGATATATTTTAATAAGTTGTAGTTGGGAACAAATATCAGAATTCCTAGGATCATAAAAGAGGGAATAGAAAGAGCAAGTTTTCACTTCTTTTAATTTAATAGGGGATGTGTTCGCCCTTCCCTCTTCCAACTCCAACTCCCAAATTGAGTTGATTTTCCTTCTATGATTTGCAAAGTTATTGAAAATTTTATTATTTCCATCTCCCTTTTTAATCCAAGTAGCCCTGATTTTTAATCTCCAAGCCTCTTCCTCCCTTTTTAGAATCTGTATTTTTTTATCTTCCATACAGCTCATTTTCTGCACTACCTCAACAGAGAAAGAAAAAGGGAAACTTTGGGAAAAAATTTCATCTTTAGCGTCAATATCTATGAGATATTGATGTTGTTTTACTTTCCATATTCTCCCCCAGCTGATAGTAGCCTTCTTTAGACGCCTAATTTTGTTGACCAAAGTGGTCATGGCCGAAGAGGATGAGTTTACAGGATAATTTTTCCATACCTCTACCATTTTCCTCCTATAAGACTCTTATTCCAACCAAGAATGGTTGAATTTGAAGGGGTATTTTTTATCATGAATCTCAAATTCAATATCCAAAAAATGGGTCATATGACCATATGGCCATAGTTGAGTTAGTGTTACCTAATTGATTGATACATCTCATTGTTAACAATGTTGAGAAAAATAAAATGTTAATCATCCTTAAGAATTCATTTTGTGTTTTAACATTACTTATGGAAAATAAGATGCACATGTACATGACCAGGGTATTGGTGCATCATATGACCAAAAAATGAATGCACAAGATGCTCTTTTTTTTGTACAAACGTTATTCTGATTATAATTTTCCTCACATTGTTTTTGAATAGCTTTATCATTAATGGATTTTATAATGTTTAAATTAGGGTAGGTAGACTCCATAGAGTTAGTGCTACCCACATATTTTCATTGTGAAAAGTGTGTTGGAGGGTTGGTAGGGTTAGTTGGATCAACCTTGTGCTTCTAGAACATGGCCTTGGTCCAAATTAGAATTCAGTGTTACCTTGGTTGGTTCCCTTGGAAGAAGTACCTACAATGACAATGATATTATGAAGTAAAGAGTATGAGCCTCGACACCAATGCTCTATAAGGAAACATGATCTATTATCATACACAACATCCTTTTTCAATAGAGATTGATTGGGACATAACATAACTCAAGGTTTTCTATGACAATGCAAACACTTGGTTCAACTAAAATAACCTATTAAAGATATTGATGTTAACAAATAGTGGTGTATTGGTGAAAGAATTAATAACTAAGGTGAGGGATGGGAATAAAAACTACATAATCAAAATATGAAAACACAAAGTAGCACTAAGAAGGAAATAAACAATTATTTAATATTTTCATGCAAATTTGAACAAGGAAACTAAAGAGAAAGCAATGACTACAATATAAAACCATAAACACAAGTAATTGCCCAAATTATATGGTTTGTTACTAATATATAATACAATAAAAAAAACAAGTATATATCATTCACATTGTGAGATAGCACGTGTTTTGAATCATGGAATGGAACAAATATCAAACTATATCCTTTAAAGTCACAAATCATATTGTGCTATTTAGGATCCCATAAATAATTGTTCAATAAACATTTACAAAATTACATGGCACATATGTATATAAAAACTAAAAACCAAATTCTTAATGAAGGCAGTGCATAAAGACCAAACTCATGCATGGTGAATGAATATGATCATCACTTCGTGCCTAAAATCAAGTCATCTTGTACATGTGCTAAGTTGATTAGGATATATTACTTGTAAATTTCTTCCATTAACATGGTCAATTTTAATAACCCAATTAATCAACCACATTATTCTCATAATAGATATTTTCCAACGATATTAATAATCTTTTTTTAACAATAATATGAAATATATTGTGTTATATTGAAAATTGCATTTGGATTTGTATCATTACAACAATATTATAAAAAAAATGGCCCTTAGGGGGGCAGCTTGATTAGCAATCATTATGATATGAATTATTTATAAAGCATGTGGTTTGAGGTTCAAACCCCCCCTGATTAATCGTGTGGGTTGTGCATGGCGGCGCATATGGGTTCACCTAGAGGTTAGAGTGGAAAAGTTCAAAATCGATCCTATGTCATGTGAGTATGAGCCTGACGCAGTTGTTGATTCCTATAGATACCAAAAAAAAAACATTACAAAATTTTTGAGTTCAAGTGATCAAAAATATTCTTCTTATCAAGCTTGACATCCAAATAAATTGGATTGAAAAAGAAAATTGTTAAACTAGATATCCTAACTATATATAACCTCCAATACACTCCTAAAATCGGATAAATTTTTACTTCCATCTTCAACTAATGTGTTTAAGACATATATTCGTCCTTATGGACCTCCTCTTGTACATTTGGAAAAAGTACAACAGTCAAATCTGCGACCAAGAAAGTAACATCAGAAATTGAATTAGTCGAATGAAGAGATCACTTTCTAAGCCAAATTATTCCAAAGATCTTCTAATTGGCGCCAAAGGCTACCAATTTTGTCTTCCACCCTTTTGAGAAACATCCTTTGATCAATTATAATCGGCATGGTTGTAGTCACACTTGAGGTTAGTTGGTTATATCTAATGTGAAGATACAATATTTCCTCTTTGGTTGTTTGAATCTTTGATTATCCCTATGTTGCATACTTCGTTGAGCCTTCTCAATTCCATAGTCAATTGGTTGGACTTGTCTCAGCTCCAAAACAACAAAGAGACCAACATCCAAACCAAAGTTACATATCTCCAAAACAAATATGACGTCTAGCCCACACTTGTATCACATTTCCCCATATTCCTTGCATTTAATTTCCAACCCGATTTGAAGTCTTTTGAGCCCTCACTAAATGGAAACAACAAGTAAACATAGTCACAAATATGGAATTCCCTTATTTTCCTATTACTTTTACCCTTGTTTAAATTAGGAATTGACCTGGTGTATTCTCCACATTTTAACTTCCATGACACATTATCTTGGATTGATGGTGGAGTCGAGAGTGAGTGACATGTCACCATAATTCATTGAATACTTCTCCATATTGGTTCCACACAAACATACACCATGTCCCCTCCCCAACCAAGAAATTGGTTGATATTTTTCATTACGCAAAATGGCATCATTCTACTTGTCTTGCTTGTTTACCTTGTGTTTGATTCAATCAACATTGTAGGAGAAAAAAATTGGGAGCCAAATCCTCCCCACCCATGGGAGGATTGAGTCAAAAATGCCATTATTTTATAACCCAGTGCACCTAGTGCCATCACAAGTCACAACATTCACCTTCAATTATGGTCATCATAGCTAATTTATTTTTCCATATACTCCCATGGATAAAGGTACTCTTTACCAGTAGTATCATCATTGAGTGGTTTATTTCGATCACACTCTCCATAATGTATATCAAGTTATCTTTCGTGCACACTACATGCAAAACCTTGAAAAATTTTGTTAAGGGATTGGTATATTACAACCCCCCCCCCCCCCACTCATTCACTAAGATAGAACCCATTTCTAGATTTGCTAGGAAGCTTGTGCCCTTGTTGTTTTGTCTTAATACATGGAATAACAAATATCTTGTTAGTTTTTCCAATAGAAGCCCAATCCTTTTGAGAATTATGTTTAACTTTAAATCGACTTGGAATGAGTCTCTCCTTATATAACTAATTATAATTTGAGAACCTCTTATTATCACTAGTTGATCGAGGTGGCTCCAGAGAGACTCATAAATCAAAGAGGGCTCAATAAAGGCTCAGAAATCAAAGTTTTTGTATTGCATGTAAAACTAAGTTCATATAGAATATCTCATCACAAGATCTCCAATGGTGAAAACGACACCTCAATCCGACATCGTATGTGAAAGTTATGGTCAGTCAAATTTTTGGTCAACTTGGCCCATTAACTAAAGTTAGAAAAGTGCCAACCAAATTTGGAGCCCGACTAAATCTCGCAGAGATGTTAAATTTGGAAAAAATTAACGAGCCGACAAATTGGAACTTTGCAGGGACATTTTCCAGTATTCAGAACTGGCTAAATTATTGCCTACTTAATTTTCCCGGTGACCCTAAAAATTCTTCCAATGAATTTTTGCCACTTATTTTTAAAATCAAAAAAATTATTAGAAAAAGGGGGAGCGGGTCGGGCCCCGAGGACCCGCCCACCCCCACGGCCAACATATAATATATAATTCTATATTTTTAATGGTCATACCATAATGGGCGGCCGGCAGAAGTTGAACCCGCGATGGTCGGGTGGCCGACCCACCCTACGTAGCAGCCCCATATAACCACCACACTCCCCATTTAAAAAAAAAAACACACCGCCAAAAAAACATAACAACGCACCAATGAGTATGCTATATAGGGGAGGCTCGTAGGCTTGACCCCAGGACCTTTCCCCATCCACTTTAACCACCCACCGTGGCACCAGCCCATGGGACTTTGTAAAATTCACCATCGATTTTAATTTACCATTCAAATGAAGGTCAAGCAGAGGAGACCGAGAAAGTATAGAACCCAACTCCCAGAAGGAACCGCGCCCAGGCTAAGAACGATTTTCAAGACAGTATATTCCAAGGAAATATTCCCATGTAGAATCAGTGAGGAATCTAAAACACTCCAGAGCGGGGCAAATTTTGACAGTGGCAGAACCATATCAAGTTTATACTCATCATAACTAGGATTTTTCCAAGAGTGTAGTTGTGCAATCCATTTCTTCATCTAAGCAGCGGATTTTTTGTCCATATCCAGAAAGGAATCTTAGGAAAATATTTGAGATTCCCAGGGTGCCCAGATTTAACTAAAGCAGAAGGGGGTCGAGTTTATTGTCATTTTTCACGATTTTTCGCCAGGAATTCAATGGTGCAATCCATTTCTTCAGTAGAGGTGTGCATTTTTAGACCATCCCTGGAATTGGATGTATAAGGTGTATTTTTGTACATGCATGTAATTTTTTTCGCTCAAGATTAATGAAATAGGCCTCCCCACATTTAGCAGAGCCCTGAGATGTAACCCACACTGGGTGAAATTTGATATCAACTTGTTTGTGTCTTTTCTTTTCATGGTTGTCTTTATTTCCGCCTCTTTTATGTGTATGCATATTGTGGTTACATGTCATTTTAAATGAAATTTTGTATGCATCATTGAAGTAAAAAGATATGGATCACTAGTTTATTGAGGCTTAACATAGAGGCTTGAAGAAACCCTTGATGAAGGGTGTAGCGTAATTTTTGGCTTATTTATTAGAAGCATTTCCAAAAACCCATGAGAAATTTATTTAAATTTTTCTACCGAGATGAAGTATCCCCCGGCACTTCCCCCACCCCCCCCCCCCCCCACCCGAATGATATAAATAATCACATATTATTATTATTTTTAAAGTTAATTTGTATTACCTCAAAATAGAAAATTGCATTATTATGTCCATCAAAAATATGCACAATACAAGACAATACGTATGTCCTCTTATTAGCTCTTTGGATTGGTCATGGATTTTTCCTTTTTTTATTTTATCTTATGGATTTCAATCCATTCTTAAGAGTTGTCAAGAATAAATTTGCAGGGTACAATGACCACATTTATTTGAGACAGTTCCATTGTCGGAGGTTCTGTAGTATTTGTTGTTTCCCTATCACTATTTGAGTGATCTGATTTTTGGATACATTTGTGGCCACTCCTTGATGAAGACAAGATTATGGTTGCTGATCTTTCATTTTTAGTCAAAGAATGGGCCTCCTCAACTGAGGGATGAGATGGCTCTACCTGTAGCTGAGTTGAATATGAAGGAGTTGATTTGGGAGTAGGTGTCTTATGTCTTTGTATGTTATCCTACTTGGGAGCCAAAGTATTCTTGGATCCTTTGTAACCTTTGGATATTTCCATCCATGGCTCTTTTTCTTAGCATCATAGTGGGGATGGGGCTCAGCTGTTGACAATTCCTACAGGGGGAAACAGTGTTTCCATAGTCCATTGGTTGTGTTTAAAATCTACCCCTCCACATGAGAAGTATTTTATCAAGAAACCATTTATTGAGGTCTACTTCAACACACATGTGGATGAATCTGACAATTCATTTCGCAAGCCTCTTAGTATTTGTATTGATGAAGCGACCTAGTAAGTTTCCCATATCAGTTAGGATGTTTGGTTATATCAAATGGACAGGCATGTTACGAAGCCTTACCTAGACTAGAGTAGTCAGAGCCATCACGGAAAGAGGATTAAAATTAGGAAACCATGCTTGAAATGAGAGGATAGAATACATTAGAGGAAATTTCAGCCTAAAAGTGGCCTCATAAGAAAAAATAATAAAATAAGAGTTATGAATTTTGGAAGGAAAATAAGAAAGCTACTTCTTTTAATTGTATTTTTGGCCTGTCTCCTTATAGGTTTACTCAAATTTTAAGTGTAGATACTCGTTGGATGCCGAATTAAATTCTACATCCAACAAGTGCCCATTATGCATACTTTTGAGAAGACCCACATTGATAAAAATTATAGATACATTAAAGAAGTGTGTTGAACACATTTTTTTTAATGTATATTCAATTTTTATCAATGTGAGTCTTCTCAAATGTATACATAATGGTTACTAGTTGGCTGTGGAATTTAATTATGCATCCAATGAGTGTTTACACTTGAAAATTGAGTAAACCCATAAAGAGATAAGCGAAAAATACAATTAAAAAAAAGTATTTTTTCTTCTTTTCCCTCATAAATATTTACACGTTGCATTGCCTTTAAGGCTCTTCACACACCCTCAAACCCTATGTAGCTCACTCACTGAAAATATATACTCAAATTCTCCATACATGCTCCTCAAAACTCCTAACCCTAAAACTAGGAGGCAATATTTTAATATTTTCATGAAAATATCTATAACTACCTTTCCCTCCACAATTCAAGGCATTTTAGTTTCATTTCGTTTCATTTCCTTTGCATTTTCATGTACGTTTTACATTTAATTTTCTAATGGTTACACTTGGGCTCCAACAGGCCCCTGAAACAAATCTTGACTCGTCCTGAGCCAGCTACAAATGGACATCCATGATCACTTGTGTTGTCACTACATGATCGTAGTCCACCTATAAATTTTGAAGTGCAATTTTCTCCCTAATCCTATGCTCTTCTTTGCACTCCCTCTTTGTGCAGTACTTCCTCTATCTATGGGTGCCCCATCCTCCTACTCACAAGACCCCATCTCTTCTCTTCCTTTCATGGGTGTCCCATCCTCTTTCTCACAAGACCCCACTCTCTTCTTCTCCAATCTACTTTATCTATCGAAGCCTGAAATTATCTCTATGTCACTCTTCCTTCTTCCATTGTTGGTGTTCGCTGCACCTACTCAAATTTTTGGTCCCCTATCACTCGTTGGTCTTGTTGGAGTTCTCTTCTTCTACTAGGTTAAGTTGTTGTGCTACAAAACTATATGTCTATGCATCTTTTGTTGGTCTGGGACAACCTAAAAATAAATGTGCCAGTTGGTTTGCGCAAGACTAGCTAGTGAAACTAGTGGGGGTCTTAAGGAATACTACCTATATTCTCTGCCCATATTTTATTATTGTGATGTATGGTTTCTTTATAATCCAAAAAGAAGATAATTTTACATAATATACAAGCTTCCCTGACATGGCGGCAAGGAGGTTGCACTACCTTCAAGGCTCTTCACACACCCTCAAACCTTGTGCAGCACACCCACCCAAAAGACAAACACAAAGACAGACTCAAACTCTCCTTATGTGCTCCTCAAAACCTCTAACCCTAAACCTAGGAGGGAATATTTTAGTATTTTCATGAAAATATTTGTAACTTCCTTTCCCTCCATAATGCAAGCCATTTCAATTTCTTTTCATTTCATTTCCTTTAAATTTACATGTACATTTTACATTTACTTTTCTAATGGTTACAGTTGGGCTCCAATAGCATCCTTGGCTATGTCATACGCACTGAGGGATTTCAGATACTAAAGTTGTTTTCCTTTAGGTAGGAGTTGAATACAGCCATAGGAGATACCCATTTGATCCTAAATTATGGATGCAAGTCAAGAGACCATATTTGTGGCTTTGACTTGCATACAAAAATAACCCCATGATATTGGTATCAATAAGATCGTAAAATGCATAAAACCAAAGGAGATGGCCTCAACTATGGGTTGAAACATATTCAATGACCTTGCGAAAGTGAAGGTCGAGTTAGCCGCCATGGAAAATCTCAAATCTTTCACATTGGCCTTGGGCGACAGCATTGGGATCATGGAAACACAAAGTGATATAGCAAAAACTATACATAGGGTCAATCTGAGTGTGACACCATGAGAGGACAACAATGGCGCAAGGAAATCAACATCCAATGAGGTTCCATAATCAAGGGAGCCAAAAAATCGACTATGTCGATTTCAGGTGCCACCTATGCTCCCTTAGGTTTAGCTAATGACTTCTTTTGTTCTTCAGCTTCAATGGTGACGGTCAGCATTTTCTCAGCATTTGGGGTCGTCTGTTGTGGCGTACATCTCCAGTTTTCTCCCTTTTGGGATTAGGGTTTGTTGCGACAGGCTTCGAGGTCGAGCGAGAATCCATTTTCTTCATAACTTGTTTCATCACATATCACTTAAATGACATAATAACTTGCACGTTAATACCAATATTCAGCCAGCACCATTAAATTAAATGTTTTTATTTATTTATTTATTTATTTTTATTTTAAAATTAATAAAGTAAAAGATTCTAATTAAACATTAAATCAAACTCATATGGGGGTGGAAGAGAAAGCAATGATGGAGATTGGGGGAGGTGACTACCACCCCACCAACTCCCTAGATCATTAAAAAGAGGGGGGGCATGTCCTGCCCTCATGAAATATACATGTGGAGGTTTATCATCCAATATTCTAATGGAGAAAAAGGTTTCAGTACCTTCTTTCTTGATTATTTTGATGATTATCAGGTTGTTGTGTTATGTAATAAGTATTCACGAGATGCATGTGAGATTATTAGGCACCCCTGCAATCCTAGGTTTAAGGAATTTTTTTGGTGCATGCCTGAAGTTCTAGGAGTCAAATTTGGAAAATTTATATTCGAGAGGGTGTCGGCACAAAGGACGATAGGCATGGTGGGATTCCTAGTTCAAAAACAACTGATGTTCTCTGTGAAGCTATTGGCTTTGAATGGTGGGATATAGAGGTTCAATACCTCGACTCTGGTTTCCAAAAGGGAATATAAACGTTTTCTTAGAGCCAAGTTAAGGTAATTCTTGGACCCTAGCTCCATTCACTTTGCTTTCCTATTAAGGTAATTATGGGACCAAAAAAATATGATCAGAGTGAGACTGGTATAATTTTGTAAAATTGTAATCAATAATGTAATCTATTCTTAGTGGAAGACTCCTAACTTGCAAAAAAAAACATTAAATCAAAACTACACATTGAGTTTTATGTTGCCTTAATATATCACTAAGGAAACCACACCTGTGGAAAAACCATAATTTTTTTATCATCCAAACATAGGGTTTGTGAGATAAAGAAAATAAAATATACTAAGGACCTAAACACCATAGTTTATCAGCTAGCTGACAAAAAGAAACCTAACTGAAAAAAAAAAAAAAAAAAACAAACAAACAAACAAACAAAACAGAACAAAACAAAACAAAAAAAACAAAACAAAACAAAAAAACAAAACAAAAAAACAAAACAAAAAAAAAAAACAAAATAACAAAATAACAAAAAAACAAAAAAAAAACAAAATAACAAAATAACAAAAAAAAAACAAAACAAAACAAAACAAAACAAAAAAACAAATAAATAAATAAATAATTGAATAGAACCCATCTTTTATATTTTGAAGAGTCTAAAGGATCCACATGAATGATATCCTTTCTACTGCCAAGAAAGCATCAAGGGTTGGGTCAAAGGTCGAGATGATCTCCAATGTGCTGAAGGCACCTATCTAGACTCCTCATATTGAGTTACAATTCATCCAACATAAGAATAATTTCCTCTTTGGCCTCTTTTTAGTCAAGTAGAACCAACCCAAAGAGAATATTTTAAGTGATAGTATATGTCAACTTTATACATATATTGGATGTAAATCCCTCTAGTATGCCTCGTATTTGACACCTAGTTTAATATTTTAGTGAACACCTCCATGTATGGCATGCAACCATGTTCTCCAGTTGTATCGCATTCAACCTTTGTAATTTTTTCTTTTATTTCCCATGGTATGTTTGTGTGATATTGTTGGGAAAATCTTTCAACTCTTTATTTCACATGACAGCCTTCATGCTCTTGAAAGTAAATTGCTCCTTGCTTGTTGGTTAGGCCTAGTAAAGTGGTAATTGATAATGAGAAGAGGTTCAATAATAGTAGGGTTGCTTAAGGATAATGTGAGGGAGACCCAAACCTCGTGATGTGTGTTTAGGGGAGAGTTAAGGATGGGGAGGTGGTAAATCCAGGAGCATGGACATATCCAAAGGGGAATAAAACCATAATAACGAGACTGGAGCTTAGCAAGCTTCCCTTCTAGACTAACAGACTGACAAACCAAGAGCTATTAACAACCATTGGCACTACCCAATGAATAAGAATAAAAAACTAGAATTCCTTGAGATTGAGTTGAGGAGATGGGTGCAATATAAAATAAACAACAACATAAAACATCAAAGAGCCAAGTAGGATGGAGATTCATTACTAATAGTGGAGGCAAACAAAGGAAATATGAGCCCAAAGAGACTAATGATGTGCCTCCTAATCGGCCCTGAGACCTAGAATTTACCATTTCCTTGTGTCGAGATTGACCTTTGATCTACAAGAATTACCACTCCTAAAAATGATGTAGGTGGTGCATGGGAGGATTGGCTCATTCTAGTCTCATTTTCAGTTGTGATTACATTGAAGTGAAAAAAAAAATCATTTACTCCTTGCCACCAAACTCATACTTTGTGAGGTGAGGTCTCATGTCATAGCTAGCCTAATAGCTTGGATTTCTCGTGTTGAATGCATTAATGTAATTAATGGTTTATGGGGGTGGCGTATGACCACATAACCTATCTTGTGTATGTTATGAGGGAACCAACCATGTGTCCACCACTAATCACTCCTCTAACACCCCGTATGAAAAACCATCAAATTAAACATTAATTTTAAAAAATAAATATACAAAACCACTATAATTATTAGTCCATGCCTCGTCAGGGACTATAGCATTCGCTTCACAGTCAAAGTGTGTTTACTTTGCATCATTTTGTTGTGTTTTTGAAATTTTAACCAAAGTTTCACGAAAACGCTTAATATTTTTATTTTTGTATAAATTCAAAAATAATTTTCTAATTTTATGGAAATATTATTTCTATTTTTTTATTTGGTGAGGGAGCTCTCAATGGACATAATTCCCCTAGTGGGAGGAGCTTTATTTTCGGTATTTTCCAATGCTTGGAAATTCATTTAAAAATAAAAATAAAAACTAATTTTGTGAGTGGCCATTTTGTGGGTGAGTTCTCTAACACTGACATTATTGTGTGAGTGGTCTGACACGGTTGTAGGTCCTTTGCATTGGCGGGGGGGACAGTGAACAAAATTGCAATTAATATTATTATGTTTTGTGCGAAGTATGGAGTATGTGTAAGCTACGGTTATGTGTGTATATGGAAATGATGAAAATATTGATATTTGTCTGGAGAGTTGTTTTTTTTTAAATCCTATATACTAATTAACTTTAATCATATGTTTTTTGTTGAATTTTGCGATAATAATCCTTTTCATGGTCCCGAGGGGGGCGCTTAACAAATTTGCAATCAATATTACTACGTTTCCTTGTGCGAACAAAGGGTATGTGTGGGCCACGATGATGCGTGTATTCTGTGGCAGGACGGGAATTATATTATGAACCTATTAGCATAAAACTATCACGAAATTGGTCAATGAACACAAACCGTGGTCAAAATTGTAATCATTACCGGAGGATTGAGCCGATAAAAAGTCATATTTATTTCATTTCATACATTTATGAGATTTAGATTACATATGTGTATATGATGTGTCCTATGGTGGTGGTCTGCAAAGTGAAAATAGGTAGAAATTTTCTTCTTGAAAAATGTGTTTAGAAATTACGAGTATTATGCGTTTACAAACTGGAAGTATTGTTTGTTTTTCTACAAAGTTGGCATTGCATAAGATCACATAATCTACTTTTATATGGGCCTGAATGGCATCTCTAAATATCGTATGAAAAATATGAAATGTTTAACATAAACAAATGAAGTATGATGTTCCTTTTTTTCGATAGCTAATACAAGTTGGAGATGTTATTGAGGCTTAATTGGAAAGTGGGAATGTATTTCGAGAAAATCATGAATGTGAAAGACAGAAGACAATTCAACGATGTAAATTTGTTGTTCTATGTTGATCCATGTGGATATTGGTGTCCACCTACCTATTCAACTTGAACCCCCACCATTTTTTCTTTCAGTTTTTAAATTTCCTTAATTATAGCACAATTTACTATTTTTAGCAAGTTTTTGGGTCCTGAACTTTTGAAGCCATTTTGAGGCCCTAAACAATGTTCTTTGGGAAAATTGGGAGAAACATGGAATTTCCTTTGATGATTCTCACATCAAAAGTTGTATTCCTTGGACATATATTTCTAACGAGGTATTTTTCACGTCAAACGGACATCATATGCCAAAGTTACGTCTCTCGGAAGTTGATGTACCAATTTACCCAAATGGGGCCCATAGTTTTGGCATTTTCATCTCCTAGAGTTAGGTCTTTGGATTTTTATGATTTTCCATTGTTCCTAAATAATAAATAGGCCTTCGAGCCTTATTTTGACACAGTTCAGAGGGTTGTAGTTGCCACATATCTTCTCATATATAAGCTACTAGCGCTCTATCTAGTTTATTTCCATTATGTCTGTAAGCATATTTCAGTTATTTGTTATCAACAAAATGAAGTTTCATTTCTGCTGCATCTCTACGTTTATGTGTATTTCTGTTTTTCATTGTGTTCCTGCATAAATCTAGATCATTGGTATCAGAGCAATCTTATCTTTCTCGATCCTTCTTTGCATGTCCCCAACAAGGTCGGGGTATAAGGATTTAGGGCTCGATCTGGTTGAACCTTTGCAAGATCAGCCTCACAAACACCAGCGGCTGCCCATGGGGGAAGAAAAGAAAGATGAGGGAGCAAGAGATCCTATCAAGATATTGCTTGAGGAGGCCCTCGAGAAACAAAGGAATGCGATGATGGATAACTTTGCCCAGATCTTTCAACGAATGCCCACTGGCGGCGCATCTACATCTAGCAGCCACTCTAGAGGCGCCACTCCTTTTAAGGTACAAGTAAACTTTGACATTCCCATATTTGAGGGTGAAAATCATATTTGAAAGGACGGTTTTGTGAGTAGAAAGATTTAGATGATTGTCTTTTGGATCCTTCACATAATTGAGAAAATTGTCGACATGTTTTGAACCATCTAATGTGGTTCATCATCAAGACAAAAAAGATAGAGATGAAGATGAACCACATTAGATGGTTTGAAATGCGTTAGAATTTTTCTCAATTATGTGATGGATCTGGAAGATAATCATCTAAATGTGAAAGACATTCGACAATTCAACGATGGCGATTTTGTGTTCTAATTGTAGTGAAATATTTGTGCACAAGCATTTGTTAATAGTTGTATGGGGATGCATGTTCTTTACAGGGTCCTTTACAATGTGTTTCTTTGGTTGGTGCTCTGGAACATATTGCTAGTGCATTTATTTTTCATAATTTCATCTTAATCTATTTTTTCATTAAAACATTTGTAGAGTTAACTGTGCGGGAGAACGAGGATGCAAATATGACTCTATTTCGCAGGGATGGAATTAATTTTGATAGGGCCTTTAACATTAGCCTTGTAGAAAAAACTTAAATTGCCTCTCATTATTTGATTTTAAGCTCTTTTCCATTTATAATTTTTACAAATTTAGTTTTGTGGGGGAGCAATTGCATAGAGGTAATTAATTGAACAAAGGTTTGGTTCTCATAGTAAAAGCTCTCCGCACAATGGAAATTATTCGCCCTATGGAAGCTCTTCGCACAGGCATTTGTTAATAGTTGTGCGGAAGAAAAACTACACGCAAGAATTCTTTGTTATGCAGAATAAATGGTGTGTGGATCACGTGGTATATGCGGGAAAACTGGGATGTGAAGTAGACAAGTTTAATTAAGGATGTGTGGATGAAAATATATGTACGCCAGAATGGCAGGCACAATGTAACATGTGCAGGAGAACGCGGCTGCACAGTAGAGACGTATAATGAAGGATGTGAGGATGACGGGACATGTGTATGATTATGGGGGTGATATAAAAATCAGCGGTGCATAGTGCAAATATTTTCTCATTGTGCAAAGTTACACATCTCTTTGAATTTTTGTATACATTTTCATTGTCGAAGACTTTTTTAATATATATATTTTGCGCATTTGTTTGGCACATTTTCATCTTGTATGAAACTTTTATGCAAATCGATAACGGCTAAATGCGGGACATGAGGTTCAATGTAGCTTGAAATGTTAATATTAAAATATTATTTTAAAAATAATCCCATGTGCAGAGTGTGGAGGTGCTCCCTATCATTTGTACCTTTTCACTCCACACATATGCTCATCCACGCAACATTTTTGTACTATGCAGCGGTGAGTGCAAGTGTTAATCAGGCATAATACCGACCGAAAATTTTGCGTAATTAGCCATATTTCCAAAATAGAAAATCTAACAAAATCAAAAGCTCAAGTACCAAGATGGTGGGACAGAGGAAGCTAGGAGAAAAAGAGAGAAGAGAATTATCACATGTTTGTCATGAATGTTGGAATTCTCGAAGGGTTCAAGGGACGAGGCACATACCCTCTTTGTTTCTTGACCGTGAACATGTAGTAATCAGATGCACAAGCGTAATAAATGGTTCTCTGGTTTTGAATAGAAGTCATTATATTGAATGATAACATAGGCACATGCGTAGTTGGTGAATTACGTTGAAAGGACTAATATTTACTCATAACATTGTTTTCTTTTAATTAGAGGATAAATATCAAGACGATAAAAAAAATGGATGCCAACTTTATCTTTGTAAAATGTTTCAGATGAAAAATAGTAACAGGTGGTGATTTCTAGTTAAACGAACTTGCAAGCAGTTGAAATGTCTGGTATAGTAAGGGAAAAATGTTATTTGTAGTGATACAAATAACTCATTTGTTTATAATTACATTTGTTGAGTAGCGGAATGTGTAACGTTTTCACTTTGCATAATATTTTCGAATACTATGTGCATTTGTGATAAGCATTTTTTTAATGTATGTAAATGGTTAGATTTGTGTGGGAAAATGGTTGTGCAGAACAGTGAAGAGACACTTACTATAAAATACTAATTATCGAATATTCATTACTATAAAATACTAATTATCGAATATTCATTTGTCTTTCTACTACGCGTGAGGAACATTACAGTTGTTGAACTGATAGTAGTGAAATTCCTGATAAATGGAGTCAACATATCTTCAAAAAAACATCACAATATATTAAGCATGGAAGTCAAGGCATTTGGAGTCTAAGTCAATGAATAAAATAGTAGCACACTGAAACACACAGTCCATTTTCATATGAAGGAAGCTAGAGAATTGTTAAATGAATTTTAAGTATCGCATACAAATACCACTGCAAATAGAGATATTGAAGAAAGCCATTGGAACAATGATGAACATAAACTCCTTATGAATCTTGAGTTGTCAAAACAGATCTCTGTATTAAGTTAATAAGAAACAGTGACATACAATAACACACAGTCTTTGCTAATAAAAATTCCCCAACCTCTTGGATTTCGACCTTATGCTCTTTATAGAACATTTACAAGATAGGATTCCCTTATCCTTCACTAGATACATCGAATTCATAGTGTTTGACACCTTTCCTAATCTAAAACATGTTATTGATTACAAAATGACAACTATACTGCTTTTGAAAAGTTCTAATTCTAATAGGACTGAAACTCTTAAATATCCTTCTAACAACCTTATCTAGTATTTAATTCATGCTTTGACACCTACAATCCCATGAATTTGAATTTAGATGTTGACCACTCACTTGAAGTAACCCTGCTGTGAGTAGTAATGTTTTCCTATAAATTAGGAAACATGTCTCCTGCTTTTCAGCCCTTTAATTTCATTATTAGTTTCGAGCACTTTGATCATTGATGGATCAGGTTTACATGTGTCATGTTTTCCAAATATTCCCATAATTCTTTAGTCTTCCAGTTGTGTAGAAAACCAAATCCGAAATGATGCAAAAAGGTAAAGGATAAGCCTGCGCTACGAAAGTAGCTTGTTTTCGTAGCACTTTTTGTAGCTCGGTGTTAAACTTCCTTTTTCAATCATTTTTTACCTGTTATCTTCAAAGGATCCTTCTCATGCTATATCCACACTTCCACCAGCAATTTCAAAGACAAATTCATCAGAGTTATCCCAAAAATTTTATGAAATTTGTGCAAAAACTCTACTTCAGCAGTTTCGTAGCGCATTTCAGCAGATTTGCACTATCTGCACTACGAAACTGTTGTGCAAGCATTTTTCTCAAAACAGGCTTCAAAATTTATAACTTCGAGATGTTTAAACCTTATGAGGGTTGTTAATATCTCAAAAACATAGTAACCTGGCCTCAAAAACATGATCTTCATCAGAATTTGTCTTCAACTTAATGAGAAACTGACTTATAAATTTATCACTTTATTGCACTATTCAATCACTCTGTTTCACTGTTCCTTTAGCTTTTCTTGAGATTTTTTTAGCTGAATCTCAAAATATTCAACCTATCTTCTTAAATTCATGTTTCTAGCTCTCAAATGAGTATTCATGACTCTCACAAACTTTGCTTCTTTTATGGTTGGGACTGTCCAGGTGAAGAATTGTTCCTCACTGCTAAGTATTTCTGGTTTAGAAACCTTTTCACCTTCCCAAACAGCTTTCATCCTCTTGAACCTTGTTTTCTCAATGGCATGTTTTCTAGCTCTTTTCTTCAACCTGGCAATTTCATGGTTTGTTGATTTTAATTTCTCCTCCATTCTTTCATAACTGATTTTTTTAGTTTGTGTTGAAGATACTCTGTTTTGGGTATGTTCTGATATAGGTGAAGAAAGGTCTATTATCTCTGTTAGAGTCGGTCCTTACAGCCCTCCGTCAGAGATCGTTTCGCTTTTGCATATTCATTCTTAGGTGTCTCGCTTGTTCCACTTCGTTGCATTTCGCTAGGAGCATGCCACTGACTGACGAGGGGGTTTGGTTGTCATGTGTTTCCTCATGTTTATACCTGCAGGGCTATTTAAGAATTCCTCAAAAATCATTGAAGTTTATCGCCATTTCATTCATCGTCATTAAATGTTAGTTTCGTTAAAAAAAGGTCTTTAGTCCTAGAGTCTAGGGTTTTCGAGTCTTTTGCATATATGTCATAAAGCCCGCAGACCATGAGGTTGGTTTCGCAAGTTTTGATTTCATATTTTTATTATCATAAGCATTTGAAAACATTTCTAGTCCAAAACTCTATTTTGGAACTAGAAATTGTTTAATTTCATTTTTGTAACAATTGTATCCATTTCACCATGAGAAGCTTCAGTGCAAGCCTCTGATATTTTCCTAAGCTAAAGTACCGCATCCCTGCAAAAGACAGCAAAGTTATCAGTCCAAAAATTCAGAAAAGCCAAAGGAGAAAGCATTGTAATAAAAGAACAAATGTCAAAATACCAAACATTATTAAAGTGGGTTCTCAAACACATTTGAAATAAAATCTGATTGCATGAGATATTTTCTTCATGTATAAAACATGGCAAACAAATTCATTTGCCAAAAATCCGCAATGCAGTGGTCGAATTCGTGTTTTTGGAGGCCGAAGCAGTGATTTCAGAGTTGTTGACAGCGTTTGAGGTGGGCGCTACCCACTTGAGGTGCGCGCTACCCACATGAGGGGCGCTACCCACTTGAGCGCCACGACCTGTGTTAATTTGAACGGGCGCTACCCACTTGAGGGGCGCTACCCACTTGAGCAGGCGCGCTACCCACTTAAAACAGAGCCCAGAAAATTCGTTTTTTGCGCCTAGATTTGATTCAAGTCGACTCCAAAAGCTTGCAAACAGGTTTTAATCATTGCTCAGTAGAGTTTTGATATGGTTGTGATGTCATTGATGTTGGGGAAACAAGCCATGCTTGGAGAGAAATACATGAATCCTTCATTCACATGCAAGTCAATTCTGTAAGGGTTTTGAAATTGTATGGTCAGTTTTATGAAAAATTTGAAAACCTTTGAATGGTAGATATGTTCACACCCTGGCACGTTGTATATATGATCCTCATGCCCTGAGTTATCATCTTATCATTGCTGTTCATGCCCTTTCATATTTTGCACAGTCTTATGTCAACTAGTCTATAGCCCTCGTTACCATAATATCACCATTGCTGTTGTTATCATTCTATTACCACTGTGATAGTCATTTGGGTCACTACGGTTATTATCATGTTCTCCATATTCTCCAGTTCATAAACACAGCCCTATACTTGTTTGCTTCTTTGACAAATTTTTCCCATCATTACCAAAAGCTTGCACCATACTTTGCAGTTGGCACTCATTTGTGAAACTCACTTATGGTCAAAACAGTGATAGTTTTCATGCCACTAAAGCAGAGCCATCCTCATTGTAATTTTGTTTTCCTGTGATACTTTGGCACGTGGGTGATATCTATTGGGTGTTGAACATACATTATAACTTTTCTTTCATTGCATCTATATCAGTATCCATATTGCAAATATCTTGTTCAAAGCCATGTCAGAAACAGAGTCAGTGTATGAGCAGAGGTCGGATAGTGATTCCACAACGGAGGGTAATGTGCCACGGAGGCCTCACAGAGGTGGCAAAGGTGGTAAACATCTCAGGGAGGAGCCTACTTCTTTGGCTCAATTGCAGGCATGTCCGCTTGCAATGGATTGTTTTCGGGTTCAGTCATGTTTTCAATTCTGTGAAATGATTTCACAAACCCAGCTTCATCGTGAACTAGCTCGTCTGTTTGTTCTACATTTACATAATGGCCGTGTAAATCTTGCTGGAGTAGATTTCATTCTGTCACCAATGACTATTGCTCAGGCCACTGGCATACCAAATCTGGGAGAGGAATGGAACAAACGTCAGCAGTTAGAGAAATTCCACTATGAGCCATACATCAAACCTGGGTATATGAGGCACTTGGGCAGAGTTTTTCCTTTCAAATTCCTGAGGGATGAGTTTGCACCACTGATGAAACTCATCATTCTGTATTTCAGTTGCGAGGGCAGATTCTCGCGTCTCTTTGCGTACCATGTTCGTTTGTTGATGCACTTCACAAGGGTACATATGATGAACATTCCGTACTTCATGTATCGCAACATAGAGAGGATGATGATTTTTGTACAGAAGAAGAGCCCAGCACAGCAGCATAGGAGTATATATCATTACGCTTTGATCAAGATCATAGTGTTGCATCAGTTGGCACAGCAGGGCATCACTTGGGAGGATTTCATCTCCCGTGACTTTTTCACAGCGTCACAGCCGCCTCCTGAGGTAGTTCATGATGCGGGAGAGCCTTCACACCAGCCAGACATTCCTGAGGTTGAGCACATCAGCACTCCATTGGTTATGATGTATCAGCGAGGCCACAGGGCCTTATTTGCAGCTACACGGCGAGTATTATCTCCACCCGGGGTGGAAGGGGTCTTGCCGACTCCATCAGCAGAGCGAGTATTATCTCCACATGATGTGGAAGGGGTCTCACCTTATTCTTCAGCACAGGTACAGATCCAGGACAGGGGCAAGAAGCCCATGCATGATGAGGGCCCATCAGGAGGCCGGGACACAGACTTCACAATCATTGATGTTGATGCGAGCTCTCTTAGCTCGAAACTGAAGGAAATCATCCAGGAGCAAAGGGCCGAGAATGACAAGCTGAAAGATCAATTGCAGAAGGCTCAGTGGGTGATAAAATATCTGGAGCAGCGCAACAAACAGCTTGAGGATGAGCATGAACTTTATGAGCTGCGGCGAATCCGTGAAGATCGACAATTGGCCCGGAAGAGACCCGGCGACATGACACCAATTGATCGAGATTCTGTGCTCACACGGGTTAACATTCATTTGGAGAAGTTGATTGAGAAGGCCAATAGAGACAAAGACCTGCTTCGTCACATGAAAGGCCATTATTGGGCTCGCATGCATGTCTGCAAAGCGAGAATGAAGATTCTGAAGAGGAGGTTGAGCGAAGCACTAAAACGGCGGAAAAGGCCTGATCCACTCCGGATTTTGGCCAAGGCTTCGTTGGCTGGGAAAGATACATGATGGAGGGTCTTCGCTCCGAATTTGAGAAAATTCGGAGAAATTTTTGTCATTTTGAAATATTTTGGTCTAAAAACAGGTTTTTCAATTAAGCAGGTAGCGCGCACATATGCTCACTTTTTTTTGGGACACTTGCTGAAGGAAATATTTGCATTTTTGGATTTTTCATGTTAAGTTATGCATCCTCAAGCATTGCCGAAGCATTTCATCAGATTCTAGATGGTCAAAAAGCTCAAAAACACCATGAAAACCACCTTGCTGCCACCTTTTGCACCAGCAGGAAGTACTTCTGGAAGAATGAAGTTTTGGAGGGGAAAATGAGCTCCAAATTGGGAAATTCCACTTGGGTTGGATATCCAACATCCAGGGCTTTCCAACGAGCTATCATGAGCTCAATTTGGATGCCGGGAAGTGCCTCAAAATCAGGTTGAAAGGCGCGCTACCCACTCAGTTCAGGGGCGCTACGCACTTAAATTTTGGGCTGAATTTTCAACTTCTAGCTCAGAATTTCGGTCAGTTGGGACCAGTTTTGCTTGGGGATGAAATTTTTGAGTTTTTATGATGTAAATTTATGGTTGAAATGTAATTTTGGCTCATTTTTACCTATTCTAGAAGATTCACTCTCAAAAAAGTGAAAATCATGTAAATGAATCAGTTTCCACTCTTTTAGAGGCAAGTTGTTAGCTGCCTAGATTTTAGCTCCTTGATTAGAATTTGTTGGAACTGCTCCTAGAAGGAGGATTTCGACCCCTAGAGGTGTGGGAAGGGGTTAGGATGGTCTATATGATGTAATTTCTCAATCATTTTCAGAGGTTGGAGAGGTTGGACTCTTGGGAGACTTTTGACATCATTGTACATATTTTTTCATATTTTGGCTAAGGAAAGATCAGAGGTTTTGCGGCACCTGTTGGGATTCTTGTGGTGTTCTGTTCTTGATGGTGTTTTCTCTCAGTTTGCTGTAAGTTTCTTCATGTTTAATGTATGCCATTTCTCACTCATGCTTCTTAAATTAAATGAATGAGTAGATGAGGTTGAATCCATTGTTCACAGTGCTTTGCCCTTGAATTCATTTAGTTTTTCATGTTTTCCACTATTTGGAGAGGATCCAAGTTCTTCTTTGCCCTCTTCAGCTCCTTGTCGTTCTAATCTGTCCGCATATCCAATCTAAAGCATCAAGACATTCACCTACCTCGCCCCAACTCGAAATCTGCAAAGGTCTGACCTTATCCCCGGACCCAAAATTTGTTTTTCCCATTTCTCCAGCGAAAAACCCAAAAATCAAAAATCAAACATACCTATCTCTTTACTAGCCTAAAATCAGTTCTCATTGTAAGTCATCTCGCACCCTATTGTTCATTTTATCGAGATTGACGGAGAGAGCCCTCTCCTGTCCTCGTAGGGCTAGCTACGAGGCTGAGCGTGGTTTGATGTGGCCTTGAGTTTTACCTCATTTCAGCATGAGGTAGATTTGAGCGCTAACATAGTGGCGACCATACTGGGGAATACAAAATCTCAATGGTTTGCTTATTGATCTGTTCGTTTCATGAGTCTTAGACGGAGTCTGAAGTCACGCCAGGTAGCTTTCGAAATTCTTTTGCTATGTATAAGCGGTAGTAGATAAACGCTGCTTCAGTCGATCTCCGGTAAGCTTGTGAATGCAGCACTCGATTCGCAAATCACCCCAGTATACTTGTTCGTTCTAGACCTTTGGATGATTGAGTCTAGAAGTCGAAAGGCTGAAAATAATTGATTGTGTTCCTTGAAATTTTTTCCAAATAGATCAATACACTGGCTTCAAGAAGGAATACTAGGTCGAATCCTGACCCTGATCCACCAACGATATTTGAAAATCCAAATCTGATTCCTAGGATCCTTAGAAGACAAGGAAGTCAAGAAAGTTCTGAGAGAGAAAGTCAAGTGAGTTTTGGAAGTTCTAGATTGCTTTCTAGATCTGCATCCTGTCCTGTGAAAATTATATATGTTGATGAAATTCCTTTTGATGCACGATTTGAAACATCCTTATTCGTAAATTTTTCTGAAACTGAATTATCAATATTAGTTCTGGATCCATTGTTTGCTGAAGATTTGCAATACAGATTTGTTTCATATCACTTGGATAGACAGTTGCAAAATTCCGTTGTGGCTACCAACACTCCCGAATTCACTGAATCTGCTTCACAAACTCTTGGACCATCTGAATTTTCATCTAGTTCACGGATCCCCACTGAACCTCCCTTTATCCCTACCATTCCGGTTCAGCCTGAATTTTCTGATCAGCAATCAACAGTAATTTCTCCTCCATCTCCACCGCATACACCTCGCACACCTACTGCTCCTAGTCCTCCTGTTTCTCCTAGACAGCAGATTATCATCAATCCGCCAAGAGTCATGGCAGCCAGATTTTCACCTTTGGTTTTGCCGGCCAATTTAGATGCTATGCCTGCTGATTATCAGAGCAAAATTCCTATATTTGATGGCACCCCACAAAGTATATTATCTCAGCAGCATATTGTTCGAATGACAGACTTTTTGGATCTGCATGAAATTGATGCAGAAAATGTTTCAATGAGATTGTTTGCCCAGACATTTGGAGGAGAAGTTCGCAAATGGTTCAGAGCTCTACCGGCCAGAAGTATCAATACATTGCAAGACCTTCAGACACAGTTTTTAGATCGATGGGAGATGAAAAAGGATCCGCTGCAGATCACTTCAGAGTATACAAACATCAAGCGTAATCCTGGTGAGTCCGTTCAGGATTATATTATCAGATTCAATACAGTGTATAATGCAATTCCAGATGACTTAAGACCGTCTAAGAAGTCAACCCTTCTTAAATTCCCGGATGGTTTTGATCCGGAAATGGCTTATTCCCTTCGTGATCGAGATCCGCCTACCTTAGAAGATATGCAGAAGATTTTCGTTAGTGTTGAGGCGAATCTTAACGATAAGAGAGCACGGTTGAAAGCAAAGAAAAGAGTGACTATAAAGGAAGAGCCTTCCTCATCTACATCCGAACAGCACTTGATTCGTGAGATGGAAAAAATGTTCAAAAGAATGAACCTTGACAAATCAGAAACGCAGATTCGGAATCCAAACTACCGTGGCCAGCAGCAGCCACAATTCAGGATAAAGCAGCGTGAACAAAGACCACCAGAGCCGGCAGCCCAGCAGCAGATCAAGACACCTCTTTTGCAGAATTTTGTGAGTCAAGATTCAGACGATGATGATGATGTAGCAGGTGAGAAAAATCATTTCTTCACTCCCGACGATCTGCCTATTTATATTACTGAGGATGAAGAATATGGAGAAAGTTCAGCTGCTCAGAAAGATGAAGACTTCATTTTAGCAAATGATGCGGAGTTAGAGGAAGAGTCAGATGATTACCAAAGAGGATATTTGAATGCTTTGTCCGCTCAACAGAAGCAGTACTCATTGAGAAACCGAGATGTGCCCATAAATCCAATTCAGAAACAAAAGGAAGCTTCAGCACCAAAGACAGATTCACCGATACCACAGAAGAAAGGAAAAGAGACAATTGATCCCGCAGCTAGTAAAGTATCATCAGCAAAAAAGGTAAATCAGCCAAACATAGTGAAAGACAAGGCTGAAAAGAAGGAAGTTCCGGTCAAAGAGGTTGAGAAAGTTTCAGCATTTAGTTTGGAAAATGAAATTTCCAAATTAAAAATATCTATTCCTTTGACAGAAATCATGAAGAACAGCAGCTACCATGGTCAAGTCTCCAAAATTCTGAACTTTGATCCAATGTTCGATACAGTAAATGTTGAGGATGATCAGCCATAATTGATTTTCGAGCCTGCATTAGATGGTGAGTCACCTGACAGTGATGTTCCTCCCTTTTATATCAGTTTGAGGTTGCATGAATATGTTTTGCACAATGCCATGTTCGATTCGGGTGCTTCGCATAATTTGAAGCTGAAGGCAATCATGGAAAAGTTGGGGCTAGACATTACAAGAAAATATCATGATTTGTATTCATTTGATTCCAGCCGTGTGAGATGTATAGGACTCATCAAAGATTTGGTTGTAAGCTTAGATCAAATTCCAGCAAAGAATGTCTTGATGGATGTGGTGGTGGCGGACATTCCTCCGCGATTTGGTATGCTCCTTTCAAGATCTTGGGGGGCAAAGTTGAAAGGTACACTTCAGTTAGATTTCTCTTATGCTACAATTCCAATCTTCGGTCAGATGAGAAAGTTATATCGAGAGCAGAAGATGAAATACATGATAACTAGCAAAGAGAAGCCAATCAATCATCCTGTAAATTATGTACATACCGACTTAGAGTCGTTTGTGTTGCTTGCTGATAGTTTTAATGATATAGATAGTCAATTAGTTCAGGCGGAAGATATACCAGAAATCACTGAGAATTTTAGAGAAGTTCTGCAAAAAGAAAGAAGATAAAAACAAGCTACTGTGGAGCAATCAGCTAAAGACAATGGGCAGCAAACAGAAAAAACAGAGCTGACGCAATTTCAGCATTTAGAGGACGATGAAGATGGTCTTTGGACCATGGATTTTGATGGCGCAGTGGGTAGCGACAGTGCTGGAATTGGTGTTTGGATTCGTAGTCTGTTTTCCGCTCCAGATAAGGTTCCGAGCAATGTGAGAGTGTGTTCCTACAAGCTTGCATTTGACTGTTCTAATAATGAAGCAGAATATGAGGCTCTAATTGCTGGCCTTAAGATTCTTAAGAAGCTGAAAGCGAAAAGGATTGCAGTGTATGGTGATTCAGAATTGGTGATAAAGCAGGTTAAAGGTGAGTTTCAGGCCAAGCATCCTCGCATGAGGGCTTACCGTAATGCAGTTTTAGATATTCTGAAGCTATTTTCTGATCATACCTTGACATGTGTGCCTCGCTTACAAATTGGAGTTGTTGATGGTCTTGCTAAGGCAGCAAGCAATCTTAAAATTCCAATGAATTCCAGCAACAAGTTCGAGATTCATGTGAAACACCGCCCCACCGTTCCAGACAATCAGCGATGTTGGCAAGTCTTTCAGGATGATGAGGAGATTAGTGAATTTCTGCAGAATAAGGGTAAGTTTAAAGACACCTCCATAGATACAGAACATGATGATGGTAATGATGACATACAAATAAACCAAATGGAAGTGCTGCAACTTAAGGATAACATCATTCCTAAGGTATTGATTCCTTTGGAAGAATTGTTTGATCAATACGATGTAGCCCGCAAACCGACATTGAGGCCGACTTAAAAAGGTGTTGAGGAGGTAAATATTGGGACAGCTGAGAATCCCAAGATGGTAAAGTTATCAAAGTCATTGTCACCAAAGGTTAGGGCTGAGTATGTGAAGTTGTTGTCTTCATTTTCTGATGCTTTTGCGTGGGATTACTTAGATCTAAAAACATATGATACTAACATCATTCAGCATACTATCCCCATCAAACCAAATCAGAAGCCTTTCCGTCAAAAGTTGAGGAGAATCAATCCAAAGCTGCTACCATCGATCGAAAAAGAGGTAAACAGGTTGTATAAGTCAGGAATCATTGTGCCTATCCGATTTTCAGATTGGATATCAAATTTGGTGCCCGTGAGAAAGAAAACAGGTGAAATCCGTTTATGTATCGATTTCAGAAATTTGAATAAGGTATCATTAAAAGACAATTATCCGCTGCCAAAAATGGATCATATATTGCAGCGAATAGTTGGAGCATCAAGGATGTCACTACTCGACGGATACTCAGGTTATAATCAGATTTTAGTGCATGAAGATGATCGTGATAAGACTGCGTTCACCACTCCTTGGGGAACGTTTCATTATGCAAAAATGTCGTTTGGTTTGAAGAATGCAGGCGCCACCTTTCAGCGTGCAATGGACATGGCTTTTGCCAACGAGAAAGATGTATTTTTGGTTGTTTACCTTGATGATTTAACTGTGTTTTCAAATTCTGATGAGGAGCATTTATATCATTTGAAAGTTGTTTTCCAGAAGTGCAGAAAATATGACATTTCGCTGAATCCGAAAAAGAGTCTTTTTGCCATGGATGAAGGCAAGCTCCTTGGCCACATCATATCGAAAGATGGCATCCGTGTTGACCCTGCACGTGTTGAAGCCATCCAGCAGATTGAACAGCCCCAGAACAAGAAAGAAATACAGTCATTTAATGGTAAAATGAATTTTCTGCGTCGTTTCATTCCAAATCTTGCAGAGCATCTTAGAGAAATCACGAACATGCTGAAAAAGGATAGTCAGGTAAAGTGGACGGAAGAGGTGGTGAAATCATTCAATTTGGTAAAGATAGCTCTTTCTTCAGCCCCTATTTTAATCAGTCCGGACTACACACAAGATTTCATTTTGTTTTCTTTTGCTTCTGAGCACACATTGGCGGCTGTTTTAATGCAAAAAAGGGATGGAGTTGAGAAGCCCATTGCTTTTTTCAGTCGGATTATAAGGGACGGAGCATTGAAATACAACATTATTGAAAAACAAGCACTTCCGCTTGTAAAGGCCTTGAAAGATTTCCGTGTGTATATACTGCATTCCCACATTATAGCTTACGTTCCTAACGCAGCGGTTAAAGATGTTTTGGTACAGGCAGATCCAGAGGGAAGACGGGGTAAGTGGATCGCTGCATTGTTAGAATACGATGTGGAGATTAAACCAACCAAGCTGATCAAAGGACAAGGACTCGCCAAGCTCATGGCTGAAACAAATCTACATGCTCTAGATATAAATTTGATCGCTGCCATGTCCGATGAAGATGAGGAAAGTACGTCAATTCAGGTTTCTGATATTTTTGTTTCTTCCCCTTGGTATGCTGACATTTTATACGTGCTTCAGAATTTGTCTCCACCTCCCGGAATGCCTAGAAATAAGAGTAGAACATTGAAATTGAGAGCTGCAAAATTTTGTATATTGAATTCTGCATTGTATTGGAAAGACCCTGGGGGAGTGTTGTTGAATTGTTTGGTAGAGGAGGAAGCTCAAAGAGTTTTGGAGGATTTTCACAAAGGTGACTGCGGAGGCCATTTGTTTTGGAAGACCACAGTGAATAAGATTCTAAGGGCAGGGTATTATTGGCCTTCTTTGTTTTCTGATGTATTTAAGGCTGTTAAGAATTGTCACGAGTGTCAAATTTTCGAAGGGAAGCAGAAACTACAGCCTTTGCCTCTCAAACCAATTGAAGTTAGTGCACCATTCCAGCAGTGGGGATTGGATTTCATCGGGGAAATCCACCCAGCATCTTCCGGATATCATAGATGGATCTTGATAGCTATGGACTACTTCACAAAATGGATCGAGGCGATTCCCACTCGACAGGCCACGGATGCGGTAATTATCTCTTTTCTTGAAAACAATATTCTGTCACGTTTTGGGTGTCCTAGTAAAATAATCACAGATAATGCAGCAGCCTTCAAGTCTAAAAGGATGGTTGAATTTTGCTATAAGTACAATATCACCTTGGGACATTCGACTGCCTACCATCCATAGGGGAATGGCTTGGCGGAATCTTCAAATAAATCCTTGGTAAATATTATTAAGAAATTGCTGGAAATCAACAAAAAGGGCTGGCACAAGAAGTTAGTGAATGCACTGTGGGCTGATAGGGTAAGTCAGAAAAAGTCTATTGGCATGTCTCCTTTCGAGCTGGTGTATGGAACAGACACAGTTTTTCCTACTTCACTTGTTGTCCCGGTGGTAAAATTGCTTCAGGAAGCTGGTAGTGAGGAAGATCCCATGCAGCGGAGAATTAATCAGATGATTCATTTACAGCAGACACGGGAGGAGGTATTTCAAAATACTTTCAAGTTGCAGGAGCGCATAAAGAAGATCTACGACAGAAAGGCAAAAGCGGATAAGTTTCAGTTGGATGAGGTAGTTTTGAAATGGGATGCTCGGAATGAAGATAAGGGAAAGCACGACAAATTTGAAAACCTATGGAAGGGTCCTTTTAAGATCGCAGCGTATCGGGGTCAAAACGCCTTTCTTCTCAAAGAAATGAATGGAGATGATTGTCCTGGAGGACCGATCAATGGTCGGTTGCTGAAACGATATCACTTCTGAGTATCTTCTGTTGATTTCATCATCATTGTATATATCGTTTTACTTCTGTTTCATTGCAAGTGTGTACTGATCTCTCATCTTCAGTCTGGGGCCCGGAGCGAAGGCTATAATTCTGGAGATGGAGGTTGGTTGGTTTGAAATTGTCGAGTCAGTTTTATCAGTCTTTTAGTTTTAAAGTCATGTCAGTTTTGGTCAAATTTCAGTCAGTCTTTAGTCAAATCTGCAGTCAATAAATATGTCCAAAGTTTTGTTTTATCAGTTGAAATAATGACTCCATCGCCCAATGGATGAAGGCACTGTCTGACTCCCCCAGAGATCTGTCGTTCTTGGCATCTCCATGGAGCCACCATCCCCATTGGAGCCAATGTTAGAGTCGGTCTTTACAGCCCTCCGTCAGAGATCGTTTCGCTTTTGCATATTCATTCTTAGGTGTCTCGCTTGTTCCACTTCGTTGCATTTCGCTAGGAGCATGCCACTGACTGACGAGGGGGTCTGGTTGTCATGTGTTTCCTCATGTTTATACCTGCAGGGCTATTTAAGAATTCCTCAAAAATCATTGAAGTTTATCGTCATTTCATTCATCGTCATTAAATGTCAGTTTCATTTAAAAAAAAAAAAAAGGTCTTTAGTCCTAGAGTCTAGGGTTTTCGAGTCTTTTGCATATATGTCATAAAGCCCGCAGGCCATGAGGTTGGTTTCGCAAGTTTTGATTTCATATTTTTATTATCATAAGCATTTGAAAACATTTCTAGTCCAAAACTCTGTTTTGGAACTAGAAATTGTTTAATTTCATTTTTGTAACAATTGTATCCATTTCACCATGAGAAGCTTCAGTGCAAGCCTCTGATCTTTTCCAAAGCCACAGTGCCGCATCCCTGCAAAAGACAACAAGCATTTTCAGTCCAAAATTCAGAAAAGCCAAAGCAAAGCATTGTATTAATAGACCAAATGTCAAAATGCCAAAAACATTATAAAGTGGGTTCTCAAAACACATTTGAAATCAAATCTGATTGCATAAGATATTTCCTTCATATATAAACATGGCAAACATAATCATTTGCAAGAAATTCGCCAAGGCAGAAGTCAAATTCGTGTTTTTGGAGGCCGAAGACAAGTTGCAGAATCGTTGACAGCGTTTGAGGTGGGCGCTACCCACTTGAGGTGCGCGCTACCCACTTGAGCGCTACAGCCAGTGCAAAATTTGAACGGGCGCTAACCAATTGAGAGGGCGCGCTACCCACTTAAAACAGAGCCCAGAAAATTCGTGTTTTGCGCCCAGATTCGATTCAAGTCGACTCCAAAAGCTTGCAAATAGGTTTTAAACATTGCTCAGTATATTTTTAATATGATTGTGATGTTATTGATGTTGGGGAAACAAGCCATGCTTGGAGAGAAATATATGAATCCTTCATTCACATGCAAGTTAATTCCATAAGGGTTTTGAAATTGTATGGGCAGTTTTATGAAAAATTTGAAAACCTTTGAATGGTAGATATGTTCACGCCCTGGCACGTTGTATAGATGATCCTCACGCCCTCAGTTATCATCTTATCACTGTTGTTCATGCCTTTCATATTTTTGCACAGTCTTATGTCGACTAGTCTATAGCCCTCATTACTATAATATCACCATTGTTGTTGTTATCATTCTATTACCACTGTAATAGTAATTTGTGTCACTATGGTTATTGTCGTGTTCTCCCTATTCTCCAGTTCATAAACACAGTCCTATACTTGTTTGCTGCTTTGACAAATTTAGCCCATCATTACCAAAAGCTTGCACCATACTTTGCAGTTGGCACTCATTTGTGAAACTCACTTATGGTCAAAACAGTGATAGTTTTCATGCCACTAAAACAGAGCCATCCTCATTGTAATTTTGTTTTCCTGTGATACTTTGGCACGTGGGTGATATCTATTGGGTTTTGAACATACATTATAACTTTCTTTCACTGCACCTATATCAGCATCCAATACTGCAAATATCTTGTTCAAAGCCATGTCAGAGACAGAGTCAATTTATGAGCAGGGGTCGGATAGTGATTCCACAACAGAGGGTAATGTGCCACGGAGGCCTCACAAAGGTGGCAAAGGCGGTAAACATCTCAGGGAGGAGCCTACTTCTTTGGCTCAATTGCAGGCATGTCCGCTTGCAATGGATTGTTTTCGAGTTCAGTCATGTTTTCGATTTTGTGAAATGATTTCACAAACCCAGCTTCATCGTGAACTAGCTCGCCTGTTTGTTCTACATTTACGTAATGGCCGTGTAAATCTCGCTGGAGTAGATTTCATTCTGTCACCAATGACTATTGCTCAGGCCACTGGCATACCAAATCTAGGAGAGGAATGGAACAAACGTCAGCATTTAGAGAAATTCCACTATGAGCCATACATCAAACCTGGGTATATGAGGCACTTGGGCGGAGTTTTTCCTTTCAGATTCCTGAGGGATGAGTTTGCACCGCTGATGAAACTCATCATTCGGTATTTCAGTTGCGAGGGCAGATTCGCGCGTCTCTTTGCGTACCATGTTCGTTTGTTGATGCACTTCACAAGGGTACGTATGATGACCATTCTGTACTTCATGTATCGCAACATAGAGAGGATGATGATTTTTGTATAGAAGAAGAGCCCAGCACAACAGCATAGGAGTATATATCATTACGCTTTGATCAAGATCATAGTGTTGCATCAGTTGGCACAGCAGGGCATCACTTGGGAGGATTTCATCTCCCGTGACTTTTTCACAGCGTCACAGCCGCCTCCCGAGGTAGTTCTTGATGCGGGAGAGCCTTCACACCAGCCGGACATTCCTGAGGTTGAGCATATCAGTGCTCCATTGATTGTGACATACCAGCGAGGCCACAGGGCCTTATTTGCAGCTACACGGCGAGTATTATCTCCACCCGGGGTGGAAGGGGTCTTGCCGACTTCATCAGCAGAGCGAGTATTATCTCCACATGATGTAGAAGGGGTCTCGCCTTCTTCAGCACAGGTACAGATCCAGGACAGGGGCAAGAAGCCCATGCATGATGAGGGCCCATCAGGAGGCTGGGACACAGATTTCACAATCATTGATGTTGATGCGAGCTCTCCTAGCTCGAAACTGAGGGAGATCATCCAGGAGCAAAGGGCCGAGAATGACACGCTGAAAGATAAATTGAAAAAGGCTCAGTGGGTGATAAACTATTTGGAGCAGCGCAACAAACAGCGTGAGGATGAGCACGAACTTTATGAGCTGCGGCGAATCCGTGAAGATCGACAATTGGCCCGGAAGAGACCCGACGACATGACACCAATTGATCGAGATTCTATGCTCACACGGGTTAACATTCATTTGGAGAAGTTGATTGAGAAGGCCAATAGAGACAAAGACCTGCTTCGTCACATGAAAGGCCATTATTGGGCCCGCATGCATGTTTGCAAAGCAAGAATGAAGATTCTGAAGAGGAGGTTGAGCGAAGCACTAAAACGGCGGAAAAGGCCTGATCCACTCCGGATTTTAGCCGATGCTTCGTTGGCTGGGAAAGATACATGATGGAGGATCTTCGCTCCGAATTTGAGCAAATTCGGAGAAAATTTTGTCATTTTGAAATATTTTGGTCTAAAAACAGGTTTTTCAGTTAAGCGGGTAGCGCACTCATATGCTCACTTTTTTTTGGGACACTTGCTGAAGGAAATATTTGCATTTTTGGATTTTTCATGGTAATTTATGCATCCTCAGGCATTGCCAAAGCATTTCATCAGATTCTGGATGGTCAAAAAGCTCAAAAACACCATGAAAACCACCTTGCTGCCACCTTTTGCACCAGCAGGAAGTACTTCTGGGAGAATGAAGTTTTGGAGGGGAAAATGAGCTCCAAATTGAGAAATTCTACTTGGGTTGGATAGCCAACATCCAGGGCTTTCCAACGAGCTATCATGAGCTCAATTTGGATGCCGGGAAGTGCCTCAAAATCAGGTTGAAAGGCGCGCTACCCACTTAAATTTTTGGCTGAATTTTCAACTTCCAGCTCAGAATTTCGGCCAGTTGGGACCAGTTTTGCTTGTGGATGAAATTTTTGGGTTTTCATGATGTAAATTTATGGTTGACATGTAACTTTGGCTCATTTTTACCTATTCTAGAAGATTCACTCTCAAAAAAGTGAAAATCATGTAAATGAATCAGTTTCCACTCTTTTAGAGGCAAGTTGTTAGCTGCCTAGATTTTAGCTCCTTGATTAGAATTTGTTGGAAATGCTCCTAGAAGGAGGATTTCTACCCCTAGAGGTGTGGGGAGGGGTTAGAGTGATCTATATATTGTAATTTCTGAGACATTCTACAGGTTGGACTCTTGGGAAACTTTTGGCACCATTGTACATATTTTTTCATATTTTGGCTAAGGAAAGATCAGAGGTTTTGCGGCACCTGTTGGGATTCTTGTGGTGTTCTGTTCTTGATGGTGTTTTCTCTCTGTTTACTGTAATTTTCTTCATGTTTAATGTATGCCATTTCTCACTCATGCTTCTTAAATTAAATGAATGAGTAGATGAGGTTGAATCCATTGTTCACAGTGCTCTGCCTTTGAATTCATTTAGTTTTTCATGTTTTCCACTGTTTGGAGAGGATCCAAGTTCTTCTTCGCCCTCTTCAGCTCCTTTTTGTTCTAATCTGTCCACATATCCAACCTAAAGCATCAAGACATTCACCTACCTCGCCCCAACTCGAAATCTGCAAAGGTCTGACCTTATCCCCGGACCCAAAATTTGTTTTTCCCATTTCTCCAGCGAAAACCCAAAAATCAAAAATCAAACATACCTATCTCTTTACTAGCCTAAAATCAGTTCTCATTGTAAGTCATCTCGCACCCTATTTTTCATTTTATCGAGATTGACGGAGAGAGCCCTCTCCTGTCCTCGTAGGGCTAGCTACGAGGCTGAGCATGGTTTTATGTGGCCTTGAGTTTTACCTCATTTCAGCCTGAGGTAGATTTGAGCGCTAACAATCTCTTCCTAAACAGTAGGTGTTTCATTTGTTTTCTAAACCTTTGCATTAAGCTCCTATATCCTCTTTGACTGTCTAGTTGCAGGCTTCCTAGCCTTGAAAACAAATGTTGCATCTTCATCTTTAAACTCCAGCTTCTTCGATGATTTCACCATTTTTTGTTTGCCTTCATCAACTCCTATGAAGTCATCTTGAACTAAAGGAGACTCTTCTATGTCTATTGCATGCAAAATATCATCTAAGTTCCCTTTCAAACCTGTGCTATGACTTGTTTCTGAAAGTATTGTTTTCCCTTTTGACTTTGCAGCTTGAATTCTAGTAATTCTCTGTAGAATTTGCTTACCAGCTGCCTGTTTATGTGTAGCTTCTTTGATTTCTTGTAACCCTTGTTTTATAGGTGAAGGAGTTTCTACAATTACCACTGTTATCCTTTCTACTTTGTCCTTTACTTGTTTCCTAGGCTTCAACTTCATAAACCTTTTTGTCCTTGTAACTACAGGCTTGTTGGATTCTGCTGGTAGAGATTCTTTTGCCTTAGGGTTATTGACTAGAGTTTGAGCTTCTATTCCAAATCCACATATAAATAGAAAAGATGACCAATCTCTATTAATATTTTGGAGCTCGTTCAAAACCAACATTTTGATTAAACCATGGTGAAACAAAGATGTTTCACACTCTTCAGATTTAATTTGAACCTTATCAGCCATTTTAGCCATGCTTCTATACAGGAAAAATGGTAAGTCTAGAGATATCATACCTGTGAAGTGTAATAGAATTTTGAAATGATAGGAGTAAACTTTGTGGTACCTGCCCTCGCATGTGAAATATCTCTGGATATTGAAGAGTAGTTTAGCATAACTATCTGTAATGAAATTTTTGGGAATTGCATTATTTAAATCCATCTCTGTATATTCTGGCTTTAAAAGCACTTTGCATGCCTCCATATCAAATCTGAAACCCTTAAACCATGTTTCCTGTCCTCTAGGTATCTCAGTCACTAGTGTTGAGATTCAACAAGATGATGAGCTTAGTGAAAAGAGTCACCTTCACTAAGTAGGCCCGCAAGATATTTTTTGGAGCTAAGTCTAATTTTAGACATTTCAATCATATTCTATGAGTTTCAGGATGCTATTTTTGGATGGTTGGTTGTAATGTCCCAAATGAGGGATTTTCTGCTCCATCGGGAACATCTTAAGATGTTCCATTTTTCCTTCTTCAGTGAGACACTGCAAGTCCATTTCAAAGATTGAATATTGGGGAATTTACAGGATATGTCTCCTTCAAATAAGGTAGAGATCCTGAGGCTAGCTGGCCCTTCACAGACTCTGCCAATGGATATGCAATATTCCACCTCAGGAAATCCTGCTACAGGGTCCTTAAGGATGTTGTATAAGGAAGCTGCTGCATAAATAAGACAAAAAACCACTGGGATGCCCTAGAATAACTCATATACAACTCCCTTGAAGAAAATGAGCTCAAATAAATGCATCTAGATGGGTTATTCAGATCTCCCCAATCTAGATCTCTAAAACAATGCTCAAAGAGTGAGCTACAACAATACATGTACATGAACATTAACTCTGCAAATATGAAATACATCATAAGAGGGGAAATGGTACAGCCAAAATTATATTATTATTTCAGCATGAATATACAAGAAATAATTGAGGGAATAAACCTCTCAATCCTCTAGAACCAACTCCAATGAATATACCATATAATGCTGGAGTAGCTGCAACTACACAGAATACCGGGAAACCATAACTGCGCTGTATCTATGAGAGATGAAGCTGTTGAATACATAAAAAATGATAATGTATCTAAAATATACAATTAAAATGGCCCAAGAAATGAAAATGGGCTCAATATGGGATTTCTAGCCAATCTCAGGGAGATTGCTAGAAATGCCGGATAAAATACAATAGTGACAAACAAATTGTCACTGCAATTGGAACCAATGAACATGAGGCTATGGCTGATCTAAAATTATGATGCCCTCCTCTGATTTAAGTCCTCAAGGGAAAGGGGCTGATCCCCTTTCACTCAAAGCACTCCTCCTGATGAGCACAAGAACCCCCTCACAACACTGCCCTCATGGAATAACGTAGTTCCTCCAAGTGACTGCGCAGTGGGAGTTGGTGAATGAGTGGTCTGATGCCATAGATCTAAAATATGCTCCAAGAGCCTTCTCTACAGCTCCTCCAATGAAGAAATCCATCCTCCACTAAAAATGAAAGTAAGGAAGAACTCTATGAGTTCCTCTGCTGCTACCCCAGCTACACAGCACCAACATGCTACATGAAAACACTGCAACTGAAGGAGTAAGCTTGGCCAAATGCCAGAATGTGGAAATTCAGCTCAAATCCTCTCCTCCCATGAGGAATAGGTGGGGGATCCCCACCGAGAACACCCCCAGTGCTCAAGAGAACTGCAATCCTGCTAAATAGCCCGGATATGCAAGTCCTTGGCTTCACCACGAAATTTTTGAATCAAAGAATAATCCAAATGAGCTGCTCCTTCTTTCTTATAAATAAAATGAACTCATTTCACCATAGGCCCCACAATTAGGGTTTCCATTCACTTTTGAATGCTTTCCCTCCAAAAGTTGCGTTATCTTCTCAAGCAAGCCACCCCTCTAAGGCAGCGTTGTTGACTTGGTCAAAGATGGCCAACTCAAGGTGATCCTTATCATGTTCACACCATGGGGTGTTTATTTCAGCTAATTTATTATTTCTCCTTTCACACGAGTGTTATTTTCCATTAAAAGGGGTTAAGGGGTCTCCTTACCCATTTTATTAAACAAAATAAAAATATGCCACTATAATGTTCCATTTTAGCTTGAGGCTAAAATTGGGAACATTACATTGGTCAAGTTGGAAAAATAGATGGACTTCTATTTTTAGACATATTGGGCAGAATCTATTTTTAGATTTCCAGTCTAAAAATATATATGTCAAATATTATTATCTCTTAATAATATTTGGACTCTAAACATTATCTTATTCTCTTGGAGCACTTCAGTTAAGTGCACAGATGTGGCACAGCAGTTGAAAGAAGGAATTACACTATTCCTGAGGGTTTACTGGAGCTAATGCATGAGGACTTCAGTTAGAACTCATGTGACAGAGTTTGGTGGAGTTATAGAAGTAGTTGGTGGAGTTGTATTTAGTTTAACTCAGTTAGACTCAGTTGAGCTAGTTGTATTTAGTCTAAATGATTGATACACTAGTGAGAGTGGTGTGAATTAATTAGTTAATTAATTCACTAAATAATAACTCATTAATCAACTGAAGAATACATCAGTTAACTACAGTGCATGGCAGTTTCAATGGAGACCAGTGGAGAGATAGGTGAAAGAGCAAGTGTGACTATCAGTTGTGACTATAGTGATGCATTGATTGCATCCAACACTCAGTGGAAATGCCAATGAGGATTGCGCAGTGAAATCTTGGTGAATTCGAGTTCATTTAGAGCCATTCTTCAGCAGGGATTGCACAGTAGAGGCAGGTGGCAAAGATCGATGCATGGATTTGCAAGATTGGGCCTGATTAGTGTGTAGCGATTGTATTGTACTGAGAGCTTGATATGATAATATTTGTATGAGGATTGTTTTTTTTTTTACAATAACGGATATTTTTATTTAGGGCGGCAAACTAGCTGCCGCATGCTCTTACATTCCAACAATGACAGAGATAGATTTTCGTGGTTAGCTGTTTGGATTCGCTGTCAAAGAAACCAGGAGACAGATCACCAAGAATGGTTCGCCTTACTTTAGGGATAAGAATGATATTACCAGGCAGACAGGTGATCAGGTTCGTAGAATTGATCCCTTCGCCTACTTTGACAGGAGAATGTCCCTCAAAGCAAAGAGAGGTGCGATAGGGCATTGGGCGAAGCTTCGCACAAGGGCCAGGAGACTTCCCTGGGCATTTCATGATTATGGCGAACTCCTTCGTGCAATACATAAAAACAACGCTGCAGATGATTGGAGGTAAGTAGAGATTATCCGCTTCTACTTTGTAGATGCAGCTGTTGAAAAGGAAATGCTCCCGCGCAGGGCCCATATTTTGCAGCGCATAGATATACAAGTCGAGATTGCAGCATTTCGGAGATGAGAAACTTTGAAAATGATTTAATTGGGCTTCAGATTTGAGAGTATAGTAAACCTCCATACTGGAACTGAGATGGCATCTTGAGGGTCCTTTGTGGACTCTTGAAACAGAGGGCATCGACTGGAAACAGAGGACATTGAAATGGAGACTATCAGGAGATAAGAACAGGCCTGAGACCACCGTATTAATTAGATTGATAATACAATGAGATGAGATCCCTAAGAGTAGGGTACTGAAGAGCAGAGAGATATCCAAAGGATCGATTAGGTTAGGAAGTCCGATCAGCAGGGACATTAAGGTATGGAACAGGAAGACTCAATCGAATTGACCACCAGAGATCTCCGGTTACAGAGGGAGCCAAGATTGGCCTCCATATCAGCTTGAGAGTTGAGATTCCTTAAGATGTGGTAGAAGGAGATATTACTGAACTTGGGCAGTAAGAGCCGGATTTTTTTGATAATAGAGGCTAAGTGAACCTGATGGGGGGTCTTATGGGAGGCCAACGTCTGGATGATAATTCTGGAATCTCCAAAGACAGAGAGAGAGAGAGAGGATATTTCTATTAATCGCCAGATTCAGTCCCTGCCACAGTGCGAGAGCCTCCGCTCTGTTATTGGATTCGATACCCAGACCCCAATGGAACCGCAGTTCAGATGAACCACCAGGGCGCAGAATAACCCCACCACTGCCAGCAACCCCAGGGTTACCTTTAGAGGCCCCATTGAAGAATAAGCAATGATCATCCAAGGCCTATCTCCACTTGATAAACTCCAGTTCCTCCAGCCTAATCTCCCAGTTGGCATGGGCAAATGCAGGAGGAATGGACCTCTTCTTCAGATTCGGAACCAGTTCTTTAAGCCAAAGCTCCTCCGCTTTGACCAAACTCATTTCATTCCTTGAGGAAGTATTGGCTTCCAAAGCCTCGCCCAGCAAAGCTTTGATTTTAGAAATAACTCTGGTAGAATTACAGCTTTCTCCTCTGAAAATTCTATTATTCCTCTCCAACCACAGCTTCCAGCAGATGAATTTAGGGATCCACATCCAGCTTGTTTTAAGAAGACTTTTTTTTGTGAGGCAAAAGGGAGATAAACTGGCCCAATTTCGGAGCAGAGCAGGAATGTTGCCTGGAAGGTCAAATTTAGCTGGGCCTAACATCAGAACTCCCCTCCAGACTACCAGAGCAAAGGGGCAAAGCAACAGCAGATGATTGACAGTTTCTTCATCAGACAAGCACAAGGGGCACCTGGAAGGCCCTTCCATCCCTCGTCTACGCAAATTATCTCTGGTTAGAATGCTTTGGTGCGCTACAGTCCAACAGAAGAAGTCAATTTTGGGGAGTGAGGGGAAATCCCATATAAATTTCCATCGAGCTGGGTCAGGAGGAGCATATGGAACAGCCATCATTCTTTTATATCCTTCGGCAGCAGTGTAGGAGCCTGAAAGGGAGCCCCAGCCTCTTTTGTCCTTAGAAGAGGCCTTAGAGGGAGATTTTCCTTGAAGCAGATCTAACAGTAATGAAGCTTCCCCCTGCAACCTAAGGGGAACCTCCCCCAGATTCCAACAATCCCAGAGTCTACCTGGATCGTCCTTCCAGTTAGATATATCCCACAGAGTGTTCAAATTGCAGGATTGAAGCCAGGCTTTGATATTTGCTAGTCCTTCCACTTGAATCAAAGGCTGGTCCCCCATAATCGAGTCTTCCCAGATTTTGATTTTCCTCCCATTACCAAGGATCCAGTAGAGATACTGGCTGAATTGCTCCATAGCAGAACTGCACAGATTGAAGATCGAAGATCCTTTTAAAGAACTTGGGGGCTTATCCAAGCATCTCAAGCGTTGCCCATGGAAATATTTCTTCCAAATGACTCTTTTACTCCAGCTAGAGTTTCCAGAGACTAAATTCCATAGGATATTGGATCCCAAAGCAAGGTTTTGAGCAGCCAAGTTACGCAGGTGAAGGCCTCCTTCCAGAAGAGGTCTCTTGAGAGTCTCCCAATTCACTAAGTGGAGCCTTCTATCGTTGTTGTTCCCACCTTCCCACAGAAATCTTCTCAACAGACTGTCCATTTTACTGAGAAAGGTTTTGGGGGCAAGAAGAATGGAGTGTTGATATAGAGGCATACTTATAAGGACCGATTTCATAAGGATGACTTTCCCTGCATTGTTCAGCCAAGAGGCACCCCAAGCTTGGATTCTGATCTTTAGCTTGTCGAGCAGTGGTAGCCAATGAGCAACTTTAGGCTTGGATTTGAAGATTGGGATCCCGAGATATTTAAATGACTCCCAATTTCGAATTCCATCCATTTCTAAGAGCCTTGCAATGTCTGACAGCTCCTTGATCGAGCAGTTCTAGCCATAGATAGAGCATTTTCGATAGTTAATCTTGCTGCCCGAGAACAACCTGTAAATGTCCAGCTCCTTCTTGAAGGATCTGGCAGAGTTTATGCTGGCTCCTCCAAGCAGCAAGGTGTCATCGGTGAACTGGGCATGATTAATGTCTTTCACCTTGTGAGTCGTTCTGAGGCCAGGCAGGGTTTGAAGCTGCTGGTTATGATCGAGTTGGAAGCTGAGCACCGAGGCCTGAACAGCGTAGAGGAGCGGAGACAAGGGACAGCCTTGTCTAAGGCCCCTAGAGGCTTGGAAGAAGTCAGTAGAACGACCATTGACCAATGGCGCGATCCATGGCGAGGCAATACAGGCGGTCACCCAATTTATGAAGGCTGTTGAGAAGCCTAACTTCTTCATCACAATGAACAAAAATTCATGTCTCACCCTATCAAATGCGTTAGCCAGATCGAGCTTAATCACCATTCCTTTCTCATTTCTTTGGCAGCTAGAGTGAACTGCTTCTTGTACCAGCACAATGTTGTCCAGTATCTTTCTTCCTTTTATGAAGCCGCCTTGATTTTCAGGGATGATGGCTGGCAATATATTCTTAAGCCTGTTGGCAATTATTTTGGAGACAAGCTTGTAACTGGAATTGCACAAGGAAATGGGCCTAAATCTGCTGAAGTCGGAGGCACCTTTCTCTTTTTGGATTAAGGCGAGAAAGGCCGAATTGATGCCACTGCCAGCTTTGCACAATTCTGGGATTTTCTGACCATTCTCAATAGATCTTTTTTAATTGTTGACCAGCAAGTCAAGAGAAACCTGACAGAGAACCCATCAGGGCCTGGGGCTTTATCAGGCTCCATGCAGTCCAGAACTTTCTTAAGCTCGTCCATACTGATCGGAGCAGTCAACATCGCGTTATCTGAATCCTGAACGCACTTGGGAATTAATTCGATCGGGGAGGCATGAGGATCTATAGGGGGTTCTTCAGGAGTCGAATAAAGATCTTTGAAGAAGGAGTAAGCAGCTCTCTTAATGCCATCGAAATCCTTAACTACAGTGTTTTGGTAATTTATCTCAGAAACTGATTTGAAATGCTTTCGAGCTTCGGCTTGCTTATGAAAGAAGCTGGTGTTTTTATCTCCGGACTGTAACCAAAGATTCCTAGACTTCTGTCTCCAGAATTCTTCCTCCTCCCTGCTAGATCTGTGAACCTCTTTTTGCAGATCGACTTCTTTTTGGAGTAGACTTTGTGTTACAGGATTGTGCTCCATAGCTAATTGATGAGCAGCAAGACTATTAAGAGATTCTTTCCTTTTGGAAGAAGGGGTTTTCAATCTTTTAGCCCACTCCTTAAGACTTCTTTTCAGGCCCTTGATTTTCTCTTCCCACACGTAGAATGGAGAACCCTGGACAGGCCTATTCCAGGCTTCAGAAACCACCTCTTGGAATCCTTCTTGCTGAATCCACAGAGGACTGAAGCGAAAATGGATGGGGCCCAAATTACCATCCAGGGAGAGCTCGAGGAGGATGGGCTTATGATCAGAAATGAGATTTGGAAGAATTTTAGAAGTGGCCATAAGACCGCATGTCAGGAAAGAAGATTGGACAAGGAATCTGTCCAAACGGGCAGCAATGTGATTGGGGGCAAGTATTTTATTGGACCAGGTGAATTTCCCTGAAGAAGGATTAATATCCTCCAGATCCCAGCCCAGCATAATATCTTCAACCCATTCTCTGGCAGGGTCCCTGACAATGGAGCCTCCCTTTTTCTCATCAACAGCAAGGGTGACATTCAGGTCACCTGCAATAATGATATTTCCTGGATTTTGCTCTAAAAGAAAGGATTGAAGCGAGTTCCAACAATTTTTTTTTTCGCCTGGCAATACCGGAGCATAAAGATTAAACATACTTACTTGTTGACCAGAATCTTTGTGGAGGAGCTGAGTGAAAAGCCAATGGGGGCTATTGTTTTCTTGAATAAGGTCATATATGGTGCTGTTCCAAAAGGTGGCTATTCCACCAGAAGCGCCTCTAGCACTAACCGCTCTTCCATGACCTTTTTTCCAAAAAACTTTACTAGATTGGAGGAGAAGAAGATCCTCCAGCTTTGTCTCCTGGATGAGGAGGATTTCAGGCGAATATATTCTCACTATGTCTTTCAAGGCTTCCTCTTTCAACCTGTTGCCTAAACCTCTGCAATTCCAGGAGACGTATTTCATTATTTACTGACTTGGGGGATTGAGGCTCCTTTTGGAGCCCTGTTACTCTTGCGCCCAGATCTGGTATTCATCATTCCCTTGAGGGTTTTTTGGGAACCTTGAAGGACATCTAGATAATTTTTTTCCTCTCTTTGTTTCTTCTTGGATTTCCGACCCCTAGTCGACTTGATAGGAGTGACTTGCGAATTGTCAGTTTCGGAATCTCTCTCTTCTGTTTCTCCCTCAGAATCGGAGGCGAGACTGATGTGCTCTTCATTGCCTTCGTTTCCCCTCTGACCATCATCAACTGGTGGAACAGTTGATTCGACTTCAGTTTCTTTCACTTGCTTCAACTTATTTCCTATATCCTCTTGGGTCTCCATGGCATCCACCTTTTCACCTGAGGAGGAGCCATCTTTAGGAGCAGTAGTGGCCTTTGTATTAGTTTGAGGCTTCCCCAGAGGCACGGAGTGATTCTGCCCCGTGGGCTTTGGAACAGCCTTTCCCTTTTTAATTTCTTTCCATCCTTCTTCTTCAACCTTGTTCCCTGTTGGAGCTTTAGGGCAGTTTCGCTGGAAGTGTCCATGCTCATGACAGGTTCGGCATTTGAAAGGCAGCTGCTCGTAGTCCATCTTCTGGTAATGCTGCCATTCTCCAACTGTAATTTTGACCGCTTCTGGCAGACCGGCTTCCAGATCGACTTCCAAGCAGATTCTAGCACAGGTATATTGGCCCTTGTGGTCAGCTTTGTCAATGAAACGACCCAGCCCATTACCAATCTTCTGCAGGGATTGATAGCTCCAGCAGTGAATCGGGAGGTTAGGGAGACGAACCCAGACCGGCACCTCCTTAGGAACATCGACAGAGGGATCGAAATCGGGGCTCCATTTGTTAAGATACAGTCCCTGATTTCCCATAAAATATGGCCCATTTTTTAACACCAGATCACGATCTTCTTTGGAGGTAAATTCAAAGATGAAATAGCCTCTTCCCACAGCATAACAAATCACGTTGTTTTTCAGCTGAGGTCTCCAGTTTCGCTGAATCCAATCGTCCGTGGTTTTTGTGGAAGGCCAGCGGCCCATAAACTGCCCTACCAAGCCTCTCTCAGCCAGAGCAAGAGCGATTTTGATCGATTGTTCCTCTGGAAGAGCAATCTCTGGTATTTCTTCGAGCTTTTTTATGAATTTCAGCACTTCAGAGATCTGGCGTTTCTTCCCTTTCTGAGTTAATAGGAAACGGAATGTGACTTCAGAAGATGATGGTGGGGTGGGAGCGGACTCCCCACCCCCAGGGCCGCTCATGGCGACGGCAAAGCTTGATGGCGTCTGCAAACCTAATCAGAACGCCGCAGAGTAGATCAGAGCGCGCGCGGGTGACTAAAATGTATGAGGATTGTTACATGATCTCTATGACATATATTATATACAGATAGTTGGGGTTTTCAGCTTCAAGCTTTCCCGTTAAACAACTGTGTTAATGTGTGTGAATTTTTATTGTTTCATGTGTGCATTGCTATCTTGATTTTATTTCCGCAAATGATCAATGGTGGAATAAATTTTGTATTTTGCATGAAGTTAAAATAGTGTGAGATCAGGAGAATCTTGGATATATAACACATAAGTTATATAATCTCTACATGGTATCAAAGCAATATTGATCGGAGGAGATTTCAATTATTGAAGCGGTTGAGTTTTGTGCTAGTGTAATTCGAATTTGCTGCAGTGTTTTCTTGGTGTCGAAGTTAAGCATTCATCAAAATGTCTTTCAACGGATTGCGATTGGAGTATGCCCTTGATGGAAGCTTGAATTATATTGCATGGAAGGACAGGATGGAGGCGATGTTGGATGATAATGGGTTGAAGGAGTTCATAGATACTGATATTTCAAAGCCTGGTTCTAGTAATGTAGCCACACTTGACGCATGGCAAAAGAAGGTAGCGAAGTGTCAAAGAATTCTATTGGAAGGTGTGAAGGACCACATAGTGTCCAGACTTCACGATAAAGCTACTCCATTCTTAATGTGGAAAGCTTTGACAGAATTGTTCCAAAGCAGAAGCAACCAGAGGAAGTTGGCGCTTAAAGACAAGCTCAAGAAAATAAAAATGGAGAAAGGCGACAGTATACCAAAATACCTCACGAAGTTTGTCCACTGCAAGGATGAGCTGGGAAGTGTGGGGGTTACTGTAGATGAAGAGGACTTGGTGAGCTTAGCTCTCCTTAGGCTTTCAAAGAGTTGGCATAGCTACGAGGACTCTGTCAATGGTCGGGAGAAACTGCCAGGATGGGAGCGACTTTGGTCGGATCTTGTGCAGGAGGAGATAAGGCAGGGTACCAGGGATGGATCTTCATCGAAGAATGAAGATGAAGAAAATTGTGCTTTGGCTGCCAAAGCAAGGAAAGGGAAGCGAAAGAAAAATCCTTCTCAATACAGTGCAAAAGGCAAGAAGTAGGACTTTTCTAAGGTGAAGTGCTTTCACTGTCACCAACACGGACATTACGCCACTAATTATCCACAGAATAAGAAAAATAAGCAGGTTTCCGGATCTGCAACTGGAGAGGCCTTAGCCTCGCATCTTGAGCTAGATTTTTCGTTGATTACATGCTTGGTTTCAAGTGTGATGGGATTGGTGTGGTTTCTTGATAGTGGTGCGTCTTTCCATATGACAAGAGACAAATATTTGTTTAGTGATCTGGATGAAAAGGATCTTGGAGTGCACATCGAGATGGGCGATGATGGTAGACAAAGTGCGACTGGTATCGGGACCATTTCCTTTGAGAGGGAGTCTAGTAAACCTTTCATATTTAAGGATGTCATGCATGTTCCAAGATTGAAGAAGAATCTGATCTCTGTGGCGATGTTGGAAGACAAGGGTTATGATGTTGTTTTTAGCGAGGGAAAGGCTTTCCTACGTAGTAAAATAATGGGTCAAACCAGGAGGATAGGGGTTTGAGTTAAAAACCTTTATAAATTGCAGGTAGATGATTGCATAGCAATGGCAAGCAAAGCAGAAGCAGTGGTGAGCCGGGATGAGGGCGAATTTTGGCACGGGAGATTGGTCCATCTTCACCATGGCACTTTGAAAATTTTGCAGCAGATTTCTACCGGGCTTCCCAAGGGTACACTTGCGCATTCATATCAGTGCAAGGGATGTACTTTGGGAAAATTTGTGAAGACCACTTTTCATGAGAAGGATAGTCATGCCACAACGATCCTTGAGAGAATTCACACAAACGTGTGTGGACCTTTCTCAGTTGCTTCAAAAGCAAAGCACAAGTATTATGTGATATTTGTTGATGAATTCTCTCATAAGTGTTGGATCTTCTTCATGCAGAAGAAGAGCGAGACATACTCAAAGTTCTGTGAGTTCAAGGCGTTGGTTGAGAAAGAGTCGGGGAAGCAGGTGAAAGCTCTAAGGATCGATAATGGTGGTGAATACATCTCTGGCGAATTCAAAGACTTCTGCAGTGCAGAAGGAATTCGAAGAGAACTCATAGCGCTTCATAACCCACAGTAGAATGGAGTCGCGGAGAGAAATAACGGAACGATCGTGGGTGCTACACGGGTGATGTTGCATGATCAGGGCCTTCCCATACACTTGTGGGTTGAGGCATGCAACACTGCGGTTTATGTGCAAAACCATTGTCCTCGTAGAGTAATTGGCATGAGTACACCCGAAGAGGCATTTTCTAGTAAGAAACCTGATATTTCTCATTTGAAGATTTTTGGCTCACCTGTTTACATTCATGTGACAAAGGATGCCAAGAAGAAGCTGGAACCGACCACAGAGGTTGGGATATTTGTGGGGTATACAGAAACACCCCACAATTATCGTGTGTATTTTCCAGACAGTCAGGTGACTGTTGTGCGACGGGATATTAAATTTCATGAGGAGAAAGCCATGAAGTTTTCGCTTGAGAGGGAGCTACACTTGCATGCAGATGAGGAGCTGCTTGTTCCTAAAGATGAGCCTCAGGATGTGGATCAGCCACAAGAGGAGGTTCATGGAGTAGAAGAAACCACTCATGCAATGCCAAACATCAGAGGGCAGAAGCGCACTACAAAAGCTAAGCGACTGAATCTTGATGCAGCGCAAAATGTAGGAGCACCTACATCACAGCGCAGACAGAGATAGTCACTTGACCGATTTACTAGATACATGGCTCTGATGAGCAAGTGTATCATGATAGAACCATCCTCTTTTGAGGAAGCTGTGGAGGATCCCACATGGGTAGATGCCATGGTGGAAGAGTATGATTCGATTGTCAGAAACAGTGCATGGGAGATTTTCCCAAGGGTGGAAGGGAAATCAGTGGTAAGTTCGAGATGGATCTACAAAGTGAAGAAAGCTACTAACGGAAGCGTCGAGAAGTATAAGGCAAGATTTGTTGCCTGGGGCTTCTCACATATCGAGGGGATCGACTATGAAGAAACCTTTGCACCTGTCGCAAGGTATTCTTCCATACGGACCATCCTTGCTCTCTCAGCGCAGATGGGTTGGCACATTCATCAGATGGATGTGAATATTGTGTTCCTCAACGGAGTCATTGAGGAGGAGGTGTACATTGAGAAATCTGAAGGTTTTAAAATCTCCAACAGCGAGTCGCATGTGTGTAGGCTCAAAAGAGCATTGTATGGGCTGAAACAAGCACCTCATGCTTGGTACACATGGATAGACAGTTATTTCACCGGACTTGGTTTCGCCAAGAGTGAGGCGGATCCAAACCTATACCAGATTGTGGTGGAGGGTAAGATTTTGATCATTGTACTTTATGTATATGATTTAATACTAACTGATGATGAATTTTTGATACACTCATGCAAGGAAGATCTTGCAAAGGAGTTTGAGATGAAGGACTTGGGCCTCCTTCATTATTTCCTGGGATTGGAAATTTGGCAGTGGAAGGGTGGACTGTTTGTGTCTCAATGCAAGTATGCCTGGGAGATACTGGAGAAGTTTCACATGCAATACTGCAAGCCTATCGACACTCCTCTTTCTGGTGGTTAGAGGAAATAGGATGCTACATCGGCAGAGGTAGTGGATGCCATTGTTTATCGACAGTTGGTTCGTTCGCTCATGTATTTATTCAATACACGACCAGACATATGCTATGCTGTGAACCAGCTTTCACAAGCTATGGTTAAGCCTACCAAGCTCTTTTGGAAGGCAGGCAAGCATGTCTTGAGGTATCTCAGGGGCACATCTGGATATGGATTGTGGTACAGAAAGTCGGATGAGGTGAAGTTGCATGGCTTCACGGATGCAGATTGGGCAGGAAGCCCAACGGACAGAAAGAGCACATCTGGAGGGATTTTTAGTATCGGATCTATAGCACTGTCTTGGTATAGCAGGAAACAAATATCCGTGGCACTCATTTCAGCGGAGGCCGAGTACATGGCATCAAGTTTGGCTGCATGCGAGGCTATATGGATGAGGAAGATCCTAGTTGGGTTGTTCGGTTCACACTTAGATCCTACTGTGATATATTGTGATAATCAAAGTTGCATTAAGCTCTCGGTTAATCTAGTATTTCATGATAGATCTAAAAATATTGACATCCGGAACCATCATATTAGAGATTGTGTGTAGTGGAAGATCATGTTGCTTTCTTACATTCCTATGGAGGATAAGGATGCAGATATTTTGACGAAGGCGCTCACCAGGAGAAAATTGGAATACCATAGAGACAGGATTGGGGGGCAGATAATCCCTATCTTGTTGAGAGGGAGTGTTGAGATTCAACAAGATGATGAGCTTAGTGAAAAGAGTCACCTTCACTAAGTAGGCCCGCAAGCTATTTTTTGGCACAAAGTCTAGTTTAGACTATGTCTATTTTTAGACATGTCGATCATATTCTATGAGTTGCAGGATGCTATTTGTGGATGGTTGGTCAAGTTGGAAAAATATATGGACTTCTATTTTTAGACATATTGGGCAGAATCTATTTTTATATTTCCAAGCCTGTATGTAAATATATATGTCGAATATTATTAGCTCTTAATAATATTTGGACTCTAAACATTATCTTATTCTCTTGGAGCACTTCAGTTAAGTGCACAGATGTGGCACAGCAGCTGATAGAAGGAATTACGCTATTCCTGAGGGCTTACTGGAGCTAATGCATGAGGACTTTAGTTAGAACTCATGTGACAGAGTTTGGTGGAGTTAAAGAAGTAGTTGGTGGAGTTTTATTTAGTTTAACTCAATTAGACTCAATTGAGCTAGCTGTATTTAGTCTAACTGATTGATACACTAGTGAGAGTGATGTGAATTAATTAGTTAATTAATTCACTAAATAATAACTCATTAATCAACTAAAGAATACATCATTTAACTATAGTGCATGGTAGTTTCAGTGGAGACAAGTGGAGATATAGGTGAAAGAGCAAGTGTGACTATCAGTTGTGACTATAGTGATGCATTGATTGCATCCAACACTCAGCGGAGATGCCAATGAGGATTGCGCAGTGTAAGCTTGGTGAATTCAAGTTCATTCAGAGCCATTCTTCAGCAGGGATTTTGCAATAGAGGCAGGCTAGCAGGTGGCAAAGATCGGTGCATGGATTTGCAAGATTGGGCCTAATTAGTGTGTAGCGATTGTATTGTAATGAGAGTTTGATATGATCAGCTTTGTATGAGGATTGTTACATGATCTCTATGACATATATTATATACAGATAGTTGGGGTTTTCATCTTCAGGCTTTCCCGTTAAACAACTAGTGTTTCATGTGTGCATTGCTATCTTGATTTTGTTTCCGCAAATGATCAATGGTGGAATAGATTTTGTATTTGCATGAAGTTAAAATAGTGTGAGATCAGGATAATCTTGGATATATAACACAGAAGTTATATAATCTCTACAATTAGAGCTATAGTTTCATGAGTTACTGACATGTTCAACATTCCCACCTTTGTATTTGTACCATTGAAATGCAAAGCAAATTCTTTTGACACCTGACTGTGTCCACCTTGCAGCTTTTCATAGAACTTTAAACATCCTGCCTTTCTGAAAGAATATAACACTATTTTGTCTTCAACTAGAACTCTTGTTATTTCAGGTTCAGACCTTAAACAATGTCCTGACCTATGATTATTTTTCTCCTTTGTCATTCTTGTCTTCAGAAATTTATGTTTGCTTCCTTCAGAATTTAATGATCAGCCTCGCTTGATAGTATACAAGAATAGCTTTGTTGTAAGATGACCATAAGATTAAACTTGAAACTGATATGTTTCACTGCTTATTATGAAAACTAGAACGAGTAACACATATCAGCCTTTTCAAACTTGAAACTTCTTTTCACAAATGACACCTCTACGGTAGTAATGATGGGTATGAATGGTTAAAAATTTTGGAAATGACACCTAACTGACTCATTATGATGTCATTGTATGATAACCTAACGGATTCTGACAGTTTTTATGTTTTGACATGACATTTCTAAGAATCTACACTTTCGTAGCACACCTAGTGCAATTTTGGTGAAATGCGCTACGAAAGTAGCAGCGATTTCATAGCGCAAAACTGGTTTTTTTATCTGACCGCGCTACGAAACTGCGGTTTTGTGGCTAATTTTAGAGGATTTTTCCAAAAGTTTAAAACATGATTTCTAGATGAATGATGAGACTTTTCAACCATGGGATGAGACTTAAAGACCTTATTTGGAAATGAAATCTAACTTTTTAAGACTTCTAACCTATCACCTACCTTTATCAAGAATGAAATGGCTCAAGACCTATTTGACATTATGACTAAAACAAGGTAAACTTTCAAAGTTTGAAAAAAAAAAATTAAGGTGATAACAGTGGCTCCACTTGGGATAGTGTGCCCCTATGGTACACTAAGAACCCGTAGCTCCAATGTTGCTATCCATTTTTTGACAAAAACAGAAAAAAAAAATTTGAGTTTCCAAGCTTCTTCTTCAAACTCTAATGGCCTTCACCTCGGGCTCAAGCTATCTGATTTAGCTTGTCATTATTAGCAATAAAACTGACAAACATGAAATATGTACAATGTCATAAGTGATTGATCAAACTTCAGCAAGTATAATGCTTTAGGAACCTGCCATTAACAGGACCTCCAGCATATGATCCTCCATCAATTTCCTGCAATATATAAGTGTTGTTCCCATGAAAAGAAGATATCTTTAAAGGACCCTTCCATAAATTCTCAAACTTACCATGTTTGCCTTTCTCCTCGATTTTGGCCTCCCATTTCAGCACTTTGTCTTGTATTTGAAAACTTTATTCTTTTAGCTTCTTGTCAAATGTATTTTTTATTCTGTTTTGAGAATGTTGATGGTTGTCATAAACTTCATTTCTCTTCTCCTGTAAAGTTGTCAGTTGATTAGTCCTCCTCTAAATGGCATTCAGTTCCTCTTCAAGTCCTTGAATTAGTTTCATGACAGGTACGCCTAGTGATGTTGGGAAAATAGCTTTGGCACCATACACTAATTCATATGGTGAAGTGCCAATTGACCTCTTTGTGTATATTCTATCAGCCCATAAGGCATACTTCAGCTTCAAATGCCAATCTTTCTTTTTCTCCTGCAATACCTTTTTAATGATCCTTACAATGCTCTTATTTGATGATTCAGCAAGACCATTTTCTTGTGGATAGTATGATGTAGAATGTCCAAGAGTGATATGGTATTGATGACAGAAATTAATCATTTTCTTAGACTTGAATGCTTGAGCATTATCTGTTATAATATTCATGGGGAAACCAAATCTAGACAAGATGTTATTCTCTAGAAAATAAATAATTACAGAATCATTAGCTTGCCTTGTTGGGATTGCCTCTATCCATTTGGTGAAGTAATCTGTTGCTATCAGAATCTAGCGATGTTGTCCTGATGATGATCGATGTATCTCTCCAATAAATTCTAATCCCCACTGCTGAAAAGGTGCTTCCACATAGATAGGAACCAAAGGTAAAGGCACAAGCTTTCTTCTTCCTTCAAAAATTTGGCATTCATGGCATGCAGCAATTATTTTGTAAATGTCTTTAAACATTGTAGGCCAAAAATATCATGCTCTTAGAATCTTATTTTCTGTAGCCTTCTAATAATGGTGACCTCCGCAAATCCCTTTATGGAATGCTTCAATTAATTTATCAGCTTCTTCTTCCAGCAAACAGTTTAGCAAAATTCCACCAGTGTCCTTCCAAAACAGATTTCTGTCAAATATAAAATATCTCAAAGATTTCAGTTTAACAAACCTTTCTTTGGACTTTGTTAGATCAACGGGAGCTTTGTGATGATGTATAACAAAAACCACCTCCTTATACCAATCTGAAGTAATGTACTTCTCTTCAATAGGGACTAATTCCTCCTCATCATCACAAATTTTTGATATTTCTGCATTCAGATTTATATCAAGACAATCCAAGTTTGATTGAGCCATTAACTTAGCCAAGCCTTGTCCCTTTACTAATTTTGTTGGTTTAATGTCTATGCATATTCCAACAATTTAGCAATCCATTTTCCCCTCTTACCATCGGGGTCGGCTTGAGTTAGGATGTCTTTTATTACAGTACTTGGAACAAATGCCATAATGTGAGAATGCTGAATATAAATTCTAAAATATTTGAGAGCCTTCACCAAAGCATAGGCTTGCTTTTCTAGAATATTATACTGCAGCTCAGCATTTACTAATTTTCTACTAAAGAAAGAAATAGTTTATTCAGTACCTTGTTGTCCTTTTTGTAGCAAAACTCTGGCAATAGTATTTTCTGAAGAAAAAGTAAAAACCAGAAATTATTTGGAAAAATCTGGACTGATGAGTACCGGTGCTTGTGTGAGTGCCTTCTTGATTTCTTCGAAAGAATGTTTTGCTTCTGCTGTCCATTTAATATCAACTCCTTTATTTAACATCCTTGTTATATCTTTGACAATCTCAGCAAAGTTAGGAATAAATCACCTAACAAAATTCACTTTTCCAAGAAATGATTGGATCTCTTTCCTACTTCTTGGCAGATCTACTTTTTGAATTTCATTAACTCTATTAGGATCAATCCTAATTCCATCTTCAGAAATAACATGAACAATTAATTTGTCTGTAGTTAAAGCAAAAATTCTTTTGGTAGGATTAAGAGAGATACCAAACCTTCTACATTTCCGCGGAATTTTTTCTAGGTGTTTCAAATGATGTTCTTCTTTCTTTGAAAAGACTGTTATATCATCAAGACAAACAACCATTGTCTTGTCCTTTTCTTCAGAAAAATAAATTTCCATTTCTCTTTGAAAAGTGGCTTCCGCATTCATGATACCAAAAGGCATCTTGGCATACATGAATGTACCCCATGGTGTTGTGAAGGTTGTTTTTTCCAGATCATCCGGATTTACAAGAATCTGATTATAACCTGAAAAACCATCAAGCATAGACATTCTTTGAGAACCAACAATATTTTGCAGAATTGAATCCATCTTTGGAAGGGGATAGTTGTCCTTTAGTGAAGCCTTGTTCAAATTTTTTAAGTCAATACAAATTCTGATTTATCCACTCTTCTTTCTAACCAGTACCAAATTCGCAAGCGAAATTAAGAATCTAATTGGGACAATGATTTTAGCATCAAAGAGCTTCTTAATCTCTTTTTCAATCGGTGGCATAAGAAGGGGATTAATCCTCCTCAATTTCTGTTTGAAAGGTCTTTCATTTTCTTTGATAGGAATATTATGTTGAATAATGGAAGGATCATACTTTTTTAAATCAGCATATCTCCAAGAAAAAACATCAGTAAACCTCTTCATCATCTCAATATATTTGTATTTCATATCAGTTGAAAGAAACTTTGAAATTTTGATCATTTTAGGCAAAGCGATATTACCAAGATTATAGCTCTCTACTTCCTCTTCATCAGCTTGTATCTTTGGTGATTTGAAAACATCATTCTGATCAAAAAGATTTTCAAGGGGAATAAGACCTTTTGGTATTGAATTATTCTTTAGTTGCAAAAATTCATAATTTCTTTTAGATTCAACAAGCATGTTTTTTTGGTCTACTTGTGTATTTTCAAATTCTTCTTTCAGCTCAATAAAATTCTTTACCTGTTGATCATCTTCAAAAACTTGCCAATTGGTGATATTTTCTGGTATAGTTGGTCTATGACGAACTTCAATCTCATATTTTTCAGTAGAATGTATAGGAATGATGAAAAGGTTTGCAGAGACAGCAAAAAAATCAGCAATGGAATTTTGGTCTCTAGTTTTGACAATGAAAGAATATGCTTGAAAATTCTCCAACATGTCTAAAACTATATTTATGTATGCTCTCATTGTTACATCCTTTGTTTGATAAACACCCTCAACTTGTCTAATAACTAATTCTGAATCTCTAAAAACAGAAATATTTTGAGCCTTCATTTTTTTCAAAACATCTTGACTCAAAATCAAAGATTCATATTCAGCCATGTTGTTTGTGCAATCAAAGTTCAGTTTATAGGAGTAAAATTTACTCTCATCACTTGGACTTGTAATCCAAATCCCTGCTCCTACCCCTTATTTTCCTGCTGATCCATCAAAGTATAATGACCACCATCCTTTCATTTCTTTATCATTTACTTGCCGATTTTCTATTTGTTGATTTTCGGGCTGCTGAATTTCAGAGTGCTGATTTTCTGCTTTTATTCCTTGCTCAACACTATCAGCTGACTCATTGAAAATAATAGCATATCCAAGTTCAGTATCAAAGGCATAAATTGGAAATTTTTGAGGTTTGTCTTTACTACTCACCATGTAAGCCATTCTAATCTCTTGATACAATCTCCTTTGCTCACCAAAAATAGGAATAGTAGCATAGGTAAGGTCCATCTGCATTGTGCCTTTGATTTTTTCTGCCCATGATCTTGACAATAACATACCAAAATTTGGCGGTATGTCAGCAACTACAATGTCCATGACAACTGTCTTAGCAAGGATTTGTGTTAGACCAACAACAACAACCTTAATTAAACCAATGCATTGAACTCTTTTTGAATTAAAAGAAAACAAATCCTTATATGGTCTTGTTATTTCTAACCCCATCCTTTCCATGATTACTTTGGGCATAAGATTATGAGAAGCCCCTGAATCTAACATAGCATTATGTAAACTCATGTCATGAATGCTAATGCTCACATAAAAAGGAGGAACTTCTTCATTTTTTTCATCTTCTAGCCTTGGACCCAAATATATAGTGGGATTGTCTTCTTGAATATTCAAAATATTAGCAGCTCCTAGTTGTGAATTTAACATCTTAACAATCTTGCTTCTATATTCATTTACCTTGAGAATATCGCCAAATGGGACTGATATTTTAATCTTTGAAATTTCATTATCAAGGTTGAAAACAGAAACATATTTTAATCTGCGCTTTCGTAGTGCACCTAGTGCAATTTTGGTGAAATGCGCTATGAAAGTAGCAACGCTTTCATAGAGAAAAACTGGTTTTTTGATCTGACCACGCTACGAAACTATGGTTTTGTGGCTAATTGCAGAGGATTTTTCCAAAAACTTAAAACATGATTTCTAGATGAATGATGAGACTTTTCAACCATGGGATGAGACTTAAAGTCCTTATTTGGAAATGAAAACTAACTTTTTAAGACTTCTAAACCTATCACCTACCTTTATCAAGAATAAAATGACTCAAGACCTATTTGACATTATGACTAAAACAAGGTAAACTTTCAAAGTTTAAAAAAAAAAAAATTAGGGCGATAACAAACAAAATCAACACCTATCAATTATATCAATGATCTTAACATGATCATTTCACATCAATGTCAACATTATCAACATTCTCCCGCTTTGGAATTAATGCCAACACAACAATTCCTTTTCTTGGACAAAAAAAATGCATCTTCTTCTACCTCCATCTGCCTCATACCTCTGCTTACCTCCCCCTTTGACATCAATGGCAAGGAGTGGTAGTAAGCAACCAATATCAGTGCAGGTAGAATGACACCATTGGTTATTTTTTTTCAACAGAAATTGATCAAGGATCAAAGACAATTTTGGAAAAGCACCTCAAATGTACAATAAAATAACTTTGAGTTTCATGCCAAAAAAAACTTCATAATCTTGGATGCAATAGGAAACAAATCTGCAAGAATGAATGTTGCTCCATCAAAACATGAATAAATGATATTAGTGTTGCACCATCAATTAATGTGTCTATATCAATGTATATGTTTCTCCATGTAAATCTTGTTTGCACTAGGAATTTAAATGATCATGTCAAATAACTGATATAGAACCCTAATTAGGGAAAACAACTCGAAAATAGTGCATAAAAGGAATATTAATAATATTAACGTTGCTACATTAATGAATATGAATACTACTTCATTAAAATAATAGCAATCATATAGAAGTGCACGCATGTGGCATATAGATATTGTTAAATGTTGTTTAAACTACTTTGAATGCTACTCTAGCCCAATTAGATGCATGTACGGCATTCTCCGCCATAATAAATATATAATATTCTATTTGAATTGTTCAGTCAGAAAAATGCAATGGCACCCAAATACTACCAATGCCAATCTTAAAGAAAATATAATAGCAGTACAATATGCTCATACACCAATAAGATCGCATTCTCAAACTAGTAATACAAGACAACATTTGTGTGTGCACGATAAGATAAGAGAAGGCATTGACAAGGCGTTCAAGGGATCTCTTATATTGATGATGAATACACTTTAAATCTTCTTGCATTAAAAAATATAACATTAACAACATCCAAATATTTGTGTTCGTGAGCTAAAGGATTTAGAGAAATCCTAGTGATGCAATGAAATGTAGCAACATGTTTTGGTTAGATATATGAAAGTTTAACTGGAATATGTTCATTTATGAATGCTTATTTGCATACTTATATATAGGATATGTACATATGTACATATTTCATAAAATTCTTTAAAATCTATTGGGAACAAAAGGGTGAGGGGGAACCCTCTCTGTTCTTAGCTGCACCCACTTGGAATTCTTTCTGAGACGCCATCAAGGAACAATATTATCATGTGGGTATATATGAGGACAAATACACACAATGGACTACATTGTGGCAGCAAAGGGATCAAGATGTGGATGAGCTGATGAAGTTGTTCCATACGTTGCGCATAAATTCAGGTATCAAATATTCGAAGAAAATTTGGTGCTAAAGTACTGCAGTTGTCTACACATATACATTCAAGAGGAAATGGATTTCCTCGACATCTCCCTGCTTGGTGCAACATACCGGTATGCTGCCAAGATTGAGAAAAATTTAAAACAAAAAAAGCGAGACTTTGGATCTGTGAATCAGAAGCAAGGGAAAGGTGCCCCCAAACCACAAAAAAAATGACAAAGCCAAGGCAAGGTGGCCCAGGACAACCTGCCAAAGCCACAAGCAAATAACAATACTGTGAAGCCAAAGAAGGACACGAGGAAGTGGTGTGAGTTCCATAGGAGCTCCAATCACAAAACAAATGAGTTTCGGGCCAATCAGTCACTGGTGACCGAGTTGAAGGCTTATGAACAGGATGCATGATCCGACTCTGAATTAGAACCCGACAAGGCGAATGACAAAGGGAAGCATATTATTGATGCAGAGCCCAATGCCACCATTGCCACCACGAAGATCCAGAAGGAGGAACCAGAAGATCTAGAGTTGGGGGAGTGCCTCTTCCATTCCCAGATGTGGGTAAAGGGTTGTCTACTGCAGTTCATTGTCGACAGCGAGAGTAAAAGAACATCATCTCAGCAGAGGTCATGAATCGGTTGGGCTTTCCGACTATAGCACACCCACAATTGTACATTGTTGGGTGGCTTCACCAAGGACAAGATCTTCGCGTTAACTAGGAGTGTCGCCTTCCCTATAGTATCAAGCCCTTCATGGATGAGGTATTATGTGACATTTCTCCCCTTGATGTTTCTGTTGTATTATTAGGCCAACCATACTTGTGGAAGCAACATGTTGTGTATGAGTCGTGGCCTCGTATTGTTTTCTTACTTTGGGAAATGATTTATATAGGATACCGGAGGTAGCACCGCCTACATCCATGTCTTTGATTACTGCAAAACAGTTCAGTAAGATAATTTCAAAAACCAAGAAATATGTTTTCCAGATGATGCGCCCTTGGGGAAAGAAGAATATTGTGGCTACGACCTCCAGACATGGCTCCTCCACATGGGAACAATATATGGACAAGTTCGTGGAGGAGTACGAGGGCATATTCAACTCCCTCGCAGGGGTGCCTCTGCAGTACTATTAGGTCAATAACCTTATCTATATGACCGCAAGTGCATCGCTACCCAATGGACCAATCTATCGGCACTCTGTTCTGGAGAACGACGAAATCAAGAGGCAGATTCAGGAGCTGTTGTAGATTGGTCACATCCGACCGAGTTCATCACCCTGTGGGAGCCCGATTGTGTTCATGCAAAAGAAGGATGGGACTTGGAGACTCTGTATTGGCTATCGAGTGTTGAACAAGAAAACTGTCTGGAATAGGTACCTTATCCCACAGATCGATGACCTTATTTAACAACTCAAGGGGAAAAACTATTTCAGTAATATCGACTTGCAGTCTAGGTATCACTAGCTACCAATCAAACCCTCTGATGTGTGCAAGACTACCTTCAAATCCAAGGAGGTCATTTTCGAATGGTTGTTCATGCCTTTCGGGTTGACGAATTCCCCTACAACCTTCATGAGGCTGATGGACAACATATTGTGGCCATTAACCAACTCATTTGTAGTGCTATACTTGGATCACATCTTGATCTTTAGCTAAAATTGGGAAGAGCACCTCCACCACATCTGACAGGTCCTCCAAACACTACAGCAACATAATTTGTGTGCCAATTTGGAGAAGTGCACTTTTGGCATGACCCAGGTTAAGTTTCTGGGATACATTATTGATGAGTGGGGGGTGCATGTGGATCCAGCCAAGATCCAATTCATTCAGGATTGGCCATCCCTAACCACTCTAACAGAGCTCTATATTTTTTTGGGTCTTGCCAATTTCTACCGGAGTTTCGTGTTGGGATTCTCTCATAGCACTTGGCCCTTGAGTCAAGTCACCAAGGGAGGGGTGAAAGAAAATTTATTTTGGTATGAATATCAACAGAAGGCATTCGTAGAGTTGAAGCGTAACCTCTGCTCTGCACCGGCGCTCACATTACCAGACTTGCAACTACCATTTGAGATCGAAATAGATGCCTATGACTATGCTATTGGGGTAGTTCTTAATCAACAAGGGCATCCAGTGGCATATCATAGTGAGATAATTTCTTACATAGTCTAGAACTATCCCACTTATGAGAAAGAGATGTATTCCATTGTACAAGCTTGCCGATATTGGTGGCATTACATTTTGGGAAAGGAAATGGCAATCCACACAGGCAACTGACTACTGCAATTCATACAGACACAAGGGAAGTTGCAGAATGATTGCCATCATAAGTGGTCCACATACTTGCAAAAATTTCATTTTAACATCAAGTACAAGAATGGGAGCACCAATAATGTTGCATATTGCCTTAGCAGACACCGATCGTGGTGCTAACCATTGTTCTCGACTCTTGTGGGCACGAGAATTCCAATTGGGTGCTTCTCTACCAAAGCGATCCAGAATTCGGCCACACATACAATACGCTGTTAGAGGGTAAGAAAGTTCCATATTTTCACCTCCAAGATGCCCTGCTATGTCACCCGGGACACCTTTGTGTTCCTTCAAGTGAGTGTGCCAAGATGATTTGGGAAGCACACTACAGTCGGGTAGCTGGGAATTTTGGGGTCGAGAAAACAGTGGCAGTAATAAACAATTATTTCTATTGGCCAAACCTTCGACAGGATGTCGGGAAGTACATCAAGTCCTACACTGCCTGCGCCATTTCCAAATCAACCATCAAGAAGCAAGGCCTATATACTCTGTTTCTTACCCCTAGTCGACCTTGGGAATCCATCTTCATGGATTACATGTTAGGCCTTCCTTCTACTAAGCATGGCAATAACATTTTTTTTGTAGTCGTCGACAAATTCTCGAAGATGGCCATTCAAGAAGAATATCACAACATAAGCCACTACTAAAATCTTATTTTAATGACTGTGGGTACACTTTGGGATCCCACAATCTATCATCTTATATCGAGATAGCATATTCCTCAATACATTTTGGTCCATCCTCTGGTCAATGTTGGACACCAAGCTCACCAAGTCCACAACTTTCCATCTGCAAACAGATGGCCAAACAGAGGTCATCAACCAGATGATCATGCACATTCTACGCATGTACAACTCAAAGCATCCATGCACATGGTATGAGAGCCTCCCCTATGTACAACACAACTATAACCAGACTCTCTATAGCTCAACCATCCATAGCCCCTTTCAAGTGGGCTTGGGATTCCATCCACTATGTCCCATTGACGTAGCCATGCCATTTGTGGCTACTCAGGCAGATTCAACTCATGTCCAATCTGAGGCTGACAAGACAAACAAATTCATCGAGCGCATTTAGCACATCTGTCAACAAGTTCATGACATATTGGATTGATCTAAATTTGAATGTTATATTTGTTTTGCTAATTTCATCTTTAGATTTATAATTTTTTTGTTGATATTATTCTTTATGTGCATACTTTTCCTTGTTGTTTATGAGTGTCAAATAGGTAAATGAGATGAGTTTTGAAGTTAAATTCAAGAGCATAAAGCATGAAAAACAAATTTTGAATAGCAACAATAACAAGTACAACAAACCATCACAATTGATCCATTAACATAGTTTTTTTATGAAGGAGTTCACCCCTCCTAGGCTACATCTCCTTGGTCCAGCTTCAATGGCTTGGGCCTATGTATTAGCTCAAATGTGAATAAAATGATGTTTACATTCACCTAATGCTCCTAAAACTTGCTTCAATGAGTCCAGAATTTCCAAATCATTCAGAAATGACTCTTCTTGCTCTCAATTTGGTAGAATTTTTCCAAAGATATGACCAAAACAAATTTTCCTAGTAAATTGACTCCAAAACTGGAGAAGACTCCAGTTAGGGCCGCAAAATTAGGGGCAGCTCCTAAAATGGTGGTTTCGCTGAAAATTCTGCCAATCTAATCCATTGTTTAATTAATACTAAGAGTGGTTTAACTGCTTGTTTAACTCATGTTTACGGCACATTAAGCATGTTTAGTGGAGGCGCTGTTGTGAGGTTACATGTTAAGGACATATGGGGAGTAGGCTGGCCCCCTCCTTTTCTCTGTCAGAGTAACCATTACAATTCATTTAAAAATTCACGGCTATACATAAAAAGGACTACGCTGCGGCCTATTGGTAAGCCATAGCGTTGTTGTGGGGGAGGTGATGGGGTCGAGCCCCGACCTCCGCCTGAACTCTGTGTAAAGTTTTTTCAAGGATTTTAACCAAAGTCTTCAGACTTAGGTTTAAAATTAATATGTGCCCCACTTAATATTTAATCTGACCCCTTTGTATCAAATATTTCAGATGTAATGTATGGTTCAGACCATAGCATAAAATTGAAACATTTGAACTGTGTATTGTAATTCAGAACTTTGGCATATAATTTCATTCAGACTTAAACCATAATTCGACCATGCTCCAAACCTGGGTCCACCACAAGGGACATGTGGTGGCCTCTAGCTACACCACGTGTCAGCCTCTGGTTGGTTTCTCCCCAACCATATATTCTAATTCAACCTTAGGAGCAACTCATAAAAAAACTTCACCTTCAAACTAAAATGGAAAATCCTGGAGTGACACTTGTCACAGTGTCATTGGGCGAAACTGATGAATATTCCCATAATACTTAAATTTGTTGACTGGGTTTCCATGTCACCATCCTACACTTTTGTAAAAAAATTAGTTTTTTAGGAAAATGAACATCAAGCTCTATCTTCTTCATCTGGACTCTATTTTCGACGAAACGAATTGCGTCAGATTCCTGGCGACGAGCTCTTCTCTATTGTTCAATTTCCAATCACTTTTGAGCACTTTAATTTTTGATCTTTTACACTGAGCACCTGATCATTCCTCCACACTAGAAGCCTTTTGGACCCCAAAGGCTCTTTTATTATTGATCATGTGGATGAGGGTACAGTTCCCTCACCCTTCAGTCTCTATCCACTGAAATTTTCTGATTTTCATCAAATTGTGATTTTCACAAAAACTTAACTTTTTCCTTGACTCTTGCGACCTTATCTTGCTGTCGTTGACACCATCATTCTACACTTTCCATGAATAAACAGACTAGCAAATTTTTCTTGCAAAAACCATCTTGTTCCTACCTTGGTCATTAATCAAAGGAAATTTAAAAATTGTCTCACCTTGCACACTGTCGTCATGGTGATTATTAACTGATCTTTCTTTTTACTTGCGTCAATTCTTGACCAAGTATCTTTGCCATTACCATGTACCCTTTGGAAACCAAAAACAAGCACTTGTGGAACCCATGCCTTCTTTTTCAAATTGCTTTGTCGCTTTCTCTTTGACCTTTGCACTCTCTTGCATCGGCATCTTGTTTCCAACACTGAAATTGACTGGTACAAATGTTTTACATCTTGTTCACCTCATTTCAAAGGAAACCTGTTAGAGTCCCAAAACATCTCATTACAAGCATAAGAAACCTTAATGAAATCAACTTGTTCATTCAATGCATATTTTTGAAAGGTTTGATTCAAAACATCTCTATGTTTGATCATTAACAATGTCAAATTCTAACTTGAATTCACTATCCTCTTCATTTATCCTGCATGTATAAGAGATAAACTTGTCTTCTTCTTATGCTCTCTAATTATGTACTAAATTCCATATTTAAACAAGTGATACTTATTCTCATGGCAATGAAATACTGCTTTCCTATCATAAAGATAAGGACTTCCCAAAACAATACCTGATATCTCAAGCAGCACCACATCAAGTTCAACTTCATCAAGAAATTTTTAATTGATGGCGAATATTAGTATGCACTTCCTTGTAACATGCAAGTTTGCCTTCTTGCATATCCGCCCTAAAGAATAAGGTCTTGTATGTCTAATAGTTTCAAGGTCTAGTTGCTTAACCAAGTCTTTGGAAATCATATTAGCTTGTGACCCACTATCAAAAAGTGTGTCTATCTTAGTATGTTTAGAGGTGGCTCTAATATGGAAAAGTTCTATTCTTATATCTTCATCTTGAGTGACATTGGAAAATTTTGAAGAACTAGTGCTTTCTATGTGTTTACCAATCAAACCCATGGTTGTAATCTTTGTTTCATCTCCTAAATCTGAACCTAAGTCATATTCAATTATTGCAACAGTTTTCTCCTTTTCTTTGGATTTCAGTTTGTTTGGATTCAACTCTGGATGAAGTTGCCAACAGTGGCCTTCATAATGGCCATTCTACAAACACTGTTTACATGTGAATTTCTCTTTCTCTCTTTAAACAGAACTATTCCTCTTTCCTCTTCCATAAAACTTACCCTTTCCTTTACCCTCACTATCACTTTTCTCATCCTGTTTTTTTTCCCTCTTGCTTCTAAATGTGTGGTTTGAACACAAACCTCATATATGTTTGTGGCATTGAACATGAGAATAGTATGCCTAAGGTAATTGTGCAAGCCCCCAATGTACTTTAACAAAGTTTCTTGAGAATATAAATTAATACCCAAAATAAGAGCTCTTCTCCTAAATTCATGAGTATAATCTTGCACGATTTTCCCTTTTAATTGTCTAAAATTTTTCCAATCCATAATGGCCTTTTGCATGTAAGCTAATGGATAGAATTTTATTTTAATGGCAGAAATAAAACTTGACCAAGACATAGAGATATTACCGTAGTTTTTAATCTCTTCTTGATTCCTTGCTTCCCACCATACAAGTGCAGATCCTTCCATCCTCAAAGAATCCAGTTGAATATTTATGTCATATTCATGAAGGTTCTGAATTTTGCAATACACCTCCAATTGAAGTATCCAATTATCTAGCCTCTCTACATTTACCTCGACATTATACATTGGAAGCTAAAATTTGACATTAAGTTTGAGTAAGGGATTTTTTCCTTTTGTGGTTTTTGAGTGAGTGTGGGTGGTTCTTGTGGTGGAAGTGGAAGACGATGTTGATGGTGATGATGAGGATGATGAAGATGGTGGAGATGGAGGTGGCTTTCCTCCGCTACCCTTTGAATCCTTTTTTTCATCCTTCTTATCATATGAAGTTCCTTATCCATGTCGAGGCTTAGAACCTTCTCCTACCATCCCAACAGTAAATGCATCAAACATAATTTTAACCATCCTCTTTATGTCATTGAATTATTTCTTGACATCATCATCTTCTAAATTACCTTTAGTTTCTCCAACACCCGACATGATGGCTATGGATTCGAGCTCAGCTTCTGGTGCAACTTGTACCTCCTCAATCTCAGCTTCTTGAGATAAAAATTGAGGTGCTTCAAGAGCAGTTGCGAGTGAAACTTTGGGTAGAGATGGTGCCCTTGTGGCTCTCCTTATTTTTTCCTAATCTTGGGACTTGCAACCAAAAATTTCCCTTCACCTCTCTTCAACTTCAATCTTGTAAGCATCACAAATTTGCAACCATTAAAACCCTACTTGCACAAAACTAAAGCAATTGTCAATAAAATAACCTTTCAAATAGGCTCTGATACCAACTTGATCTGAATTTGAATGTTAGTTTTATAGTGCTAATTTCATCTACATATTTATAATTATTTTTCTAATCTTATGATTTATGTGCATAGGTTTCTTTCTTATTTATGAGTGTCAAACAGGTAAATGAGCTGAGTTTTTAAGTTAAATTCAAGAGTATAAAGCATGAAAAACAAATGTTGAACAACAACAATAACAAGTACAGAAACCATCACAATTGATAACACAGTTTTTTGATGAAGGAGTTTACCCCTCCTGGGCTACTTCTCCTTGGTCCAGCTTCCATGGCTTGGGCCTTTGTATTAGCTCAAATGTGCATAAAATGTTGTTTACATTCACCTACAACTCTTGAAACTTGCTTCAATGACTCTATAATGTCCAAATCATTCAGAAATGCTTCTTCTTCCTCTCAATTTTTCCAAAACAAATTTGCCTAGTAAATTGCCTCCAAAACTATAGAAGACTCCTGTTAGGGCCGCCAAATTTGGGGGCAGCTCCTAAAATTGTGGTTCTGCCGAAAATTCTGCCAGTTTAATACATTTGTTAATTAATACTAAGAGTGGTTTAACTATGTGCGTAACTTGTTTTTATGGCGCATTAAACGTGTTTAGTGGAGGCACTACTGTGAGGTTACATGTTAAGGACATATGGAGAGGGGGTTCGCCCCCTCCTTTCTGCCATCATAGCAACTGTTACAAGTCATATAAAACTTCATGGCTATACATAAAAAGGACTACGCCGCGGCCTATTGGTAAGCCACATCTTTGTTGTGGGGGAGGTCGTGGGGTCGAGCCCCGACCTCCGCCTGAACTCTGTATAAAGTTTTTCCACGGACTTTACACAAAGTCTTCAAACTTAGGTTTAAAATTAATATGAACCCTGCTTAATATTTAATCTAACCCCTTTATAATATGTATCAAATATTTTGGATGTAATGTATGGTTCATACCATAGCATAAAATTGAAACATTCGAACTATGTATTGTAATTTAGAACTTTGGCATATAATTTCATTCGGACCTAAACCATAATTCGACCATGCTCCAGACCTGGGTCCACCAGATGGGACACGTGGCAGCCTCTGGCAGCAACACATGTCAGCCTTTGGTTAGGTTTTCCCCAACCATATAAAATAAATTTGAATTTAACCTTAGGAGCAACTCATAAAAAAAATTCACATTCAAACCAAATTGGTGAATCCTGAAGTGACACTTGTCACAGTGTCATTGGGCGAAATTGAAGAATATTCCTATAATATACTTAAATTGTTGACTGGGCTTCCATGTCACCAACATGTCACTTCTACAAATTTTTTAGATGTTTAGGAAAATTAACAGCAGGCTCTATCTTCTTCATCCGGACTTCGTTTTCGACGAAACGAATTGCGTCGGATTGCTAGCGACGAGCTCTTCGTTGTCGTTCAGTTTCCAATCACTTCTGAGCACTTTAATTTTTGAGTTTTTACACTGAGCACATGATCATGGTCAGAGCCAATGTTAAGTATAAGCAACAACATGATCAACATCGGGTGCCACACAATTTCCAGGTGGGCGACAAAGTGTGGCTACATTTGGAGAATGAGCGCCTCATTGGACCCCACTGCAAGCTTCGCCCACTCCGATATGGGCCATACATCATCACCAAGGTTATAGGGGAAAATTCATTTGAGCTAATTATTCCACCATTCCTTGGTATGCACCCATTATTAAATGTGGACCGCCTTCGGCCCTACTTTCTGCCTTTACTAGACACATCCAACATGGCAGAACAACTCAGGACAACAGAGTTAAACCCGGATTGCATGGAACAAGCCACAACTAATCAGATCATGGATGCACAGATCAAGCACACCTGACAAAAAAGGATCCCACTATATCAAGTTGTCAAAGCAGGGCAACTCCTTCACTAAGGTAAGTGGCTCACCAGGGACCAAGTTCAGCAGAAGTTTCCTCATCTCAGGGAGGAACTTAATGCAATGGGGACCATTTCTTCCTAAGGGGGGAGGAATGATCCAGGTGGATATTGGTGGCCACCTGCCTATTCCACTTGGACCCCCACCATTGTTTCTTTCATTTTTTTAGTTTCCTTAATTATAGCACAATTTACTATTTTTAGTAGTTTTTTGGGTCCTCAACTTCCGGAGCCATTTTGAGGCCCTAAACGACATTTTTGGGAAACCTGGGAGCAACATGGAATTTCCTTCAATTTTTCTCACATCAAAATTTGTAGTCCTCAGATATATCTTTCTAACGAGGTATTGAGCACGTCAAACGGATATCATAACGTCCCCAGTAAGTTGATGTACCAATTTACCCAAACGGGGCCCATAGTTTTGGTGTTTTCATCTCCTAGGGTTAGGTCTTTGGATTTTTAGGGTTTTCCATTATTCCTCAAAAATAAATAGGCCTTCGAGCCTCATTGTAACAAATTTCAGAGACCTGTAGAAGCCACATCTCTTCTCAGAGATAAGCTACCAATGCCCTAGCTAGTTTATTTCCATTATGTCTATAAGCATATTTCAGTTATTTGTTATCAACGAAATGAAGTTTTATTTCTGTTGAATCTGATTGTTTATGTGTATTTTTGTATTTCATTGTGTTCCTGCATAAATATGGATCATATGTGCAATGAAAGATTTGTGTGCAAGCATTTTTTAATAGCTTTCTGAGGGGTGCAGGTGCTTTACGGGGTACTTTACGGTGTGTTTCTTTGGTTGGTGCACTGGTACGTATTGCTAGTGTGTTTATTTCTCATAATTTCATTTTAAGTTGTCTTTTTGTTTAAAAATTTTGTAGATTTAAGTGTGTGGGATAAAAAGGATGTAAAGACAAATCTATGTTGCATGGACATAATTAATATTGGTAGGGACTTTAGCATTAGCCTCGTTGTCAAAACTGCATTGACTCTCATTATTTCATTTTAAACTCTTTTCCATTTAAATTTTTTAAAGATTTAGTTGTGCGAGAGAGCAGTTGCATAGAGGTAATTAATTGAACAAGGGTTTGGTTCTCATTGTGAAATATATTTTCACAGTGGAAACTATATTCCCAATGGAAGCTCTTCACACATGCATTTTTTAATAGTTGTGTGGAAGAAAAAATACATAGAGTTGTGTGCAAGAAGTATTCGTTGTGCATAATAAACGATGTGCAAATCACGTGGTATATGTGGGAGAATGGGGATGCAAAGTAGACATGTATAATGAAGGATGTGTGGATGAAGGTATATGTGTGCGGCAATGGGAAGCATAATGTAGCAAGTGCAGGAGAATATATATGCACAATAGAGACATATAATGAAGGATGTGCAGATGATGGGATATGTGCGGAAATACGGGGGGGTGAGAAAAAAATCAGGGGTGCATAGCACGGAGCTTTTCTCGTTGTGTGAAGTTGCACATCTCTTTGAATTTTCGTATACATTTGCATTGTCAAAGACTTTTTTGATACATTTATTTTGCACATTTTTTTAACACATTTTCATCTCGTGCAAAACTTTTATGCAAATCGATAATGGCTAAGTGTGAGACATGAGGTTCAATGTATTTTGAAATGTTAATATTAAATATTATTTTAAAATTAAGCCCATGTGCGGAGTGTGGAGGTGTCCCCTTTCATTTGTGCCTTCGCGCTCCACGCATAGGCTCATCCACACACAACATTTTTGTGCTACATAGCAGTGATTTATAGTGTTAATTAGGCATAAGACTGACCAAAAATTGTGCGTATATAGCTAACTTTCCAAAATGAAAAAATATAACAAAATCAAAAGCTCAAGTACCAAGATGGTGGAACGGAGGAAGCTGGGAGAGCAAGAGAGAAGAGAATGATGGCATTTTTGTCCTAAATAATGAAATTATCAAAGGTTTCAAGGGAATTTTATAGTCACGAGGCACATACCCTCTCAATTTAATGATCATGCACATGGGGTAATTAGACGTAGAAGTGTAATAGAAATTTCTTTTGTGTAGAATAGAAGTTGATACATTGAATGAAGACATAGTCACATGTGTAGTAGATGAATTGAATGTTCAAAGTACTCATATTTAATCACAACATTGTTTTCTATTAATCAGAGGACAAATATCGGGATGATAAAAAAAATTGGATGCCAGATTTAACTTTGTAACATGTTTGAGACAAAAAACAGTAACAGTTAGTGATTTCTAGTTAAATGAGTCTACAAGCAGTTGAAATGGTAGGTAAAGTAAAGGGAAAATGTTATTTGTAGTGATATAAATAATTCATTTGGTTCTGATTACGTTTTTTGAGTAGAGGAATGTGTAATGTTTTCACTTTGCAAAATATTTTTGAATACTATGTGCATTTGTGATAAGCTTTTTTTTAATGGGTGTAAATGGTTAGAGTTGTGTGGGAAAATGGTTGTGTGGAAGATTGAAGAGACTTTAATTCATATTGTAACATAAACTTTGATTTTCAATATTATCATTACTTTAAAGTACTAATTACCGAATATTCAATTGTCTTTCTACTACGTGTGAGGAACGTTAATGTTATTGAACTGATAGTAGTGAAATTGAATAATACATGTTGAGAAATATTTTATTTAGTGGTATCAATGTTTAATATTAATCAAATAGTAGATATTGAGATGATAAAAAGGTTTTGGATGACGTCTTTATCTCTGATACAGATATTTTGTGACATGTGTTGGACAAAAATAAATAACAAATCGTAATGTTTTCTCTTTGTAGAATGTGTTTATAAGATGGGAGTATTTTTCAAGCTTGTGTTTCCTTACATAAAAAGCTATCTCCAAAGTTGACATCGCATAAAGTGACATCTTCTGCTTTCGGTTATATTTGAATGTCGTATCTGAAATATTATGAAATTCTGAACTTAAGTTCATTGGGATACAACACTAATTCACTATTGATGACAAATCAGGGTTCACAAAGTAGCATCTCATAACAAGGGGATAAGTCTATCTCAAATAAATACATTGTGATGTTGATTTTTATCGATAGCTAATATAGGTTGGAAATGTTGTCCAAGCTCAATTGAAAATCGAGATATCATTTACGCAATTCCGGCTCTGGGATAAATTATTACTTAATTGTCAGTGGAATTTTCACATTATGCGGGGAATACTTTAGTGTATTGTGATATATTTTTGTCCAATATTTCATGTTATGGTCAGAGTCAATTCTAGTCTATGCTCAAAAATTCTAGTCTATCTTTATTTCTCTTTGTATTGAAATTTTCATATTTTCCACTATGTGTGATCTTAGCATTTATGTTACCAAAATCAAACAACTTGAACCCATTGAACATAAATTGACTCACATAAACTATTAAGTCGTGGTCGGTGGTATTAATCGAGAAATACTTTAGTATATCGCAATATCTATTTGTCCAATATTTTGTATTATGATCAGAGTGGATCCTTATCTATATTTAAATATTTGGGTTAGTGTTGTGCAGAATATATGTGCATAGAAATGTATGCAAATGCTCAGAATATTTCGAAACATAGTTTTTTTTGTTGCTCCGTGCAGTTGGCTTGAACGTGTTGTGATAGTTAGCTTTGTACCGTAGTATTCAAAATCGCGTGTCAGGTCATTCATAAATCAAAATTGGTTCAGTTTTTCTTTTCTTTTTTCAATCTGAAATCAAATAAAATGAATCAACATCAACACAGTGATGGGGGCCATCTCAGCCATCAAGTCGATTTGTGGTAGAAGATAGCTACAAACATCTCCGCATAATATTTATTTTTCATTTTCCTTGCATAGTTTTCTATTTACAATTATTATTGATAGTTTCTTGGCTAATTGTCATGATCACAAGTAATTAATTTTTTACTTTATATCGTAAATATATGTTTCTTACGACATGTAAATCAATGATATTGAAGCAGGAGCAAAGTACGGGGAAAATGGACAAGATACTTTTGGATTTTTGAAATTTATTTGCATTAATTTTCATAAACTTTGAATTCCATATCTTTAATTACTATTTATTGAGAGTGTTGTGTGTAACAGTTTTTGCACGGGTAATAGTAACAGTCGGTGATTATGAAGAGAGCGAAGAATTGTAAATTTAAACAGGATTTGAGAATGTTATTCATTGGCACGGTATTTTTTAGTGCAAAGAAAAAATGGGTAGGAAAGGAAGGAAAGAGGCTATTTGCAATGATATTATTAACTCACTTGCTCGTATATATGAGACTTTTGATCGGTTGATGACATATGAGCGGTATGTGAATCTGCCAACAAAAGAGAAAAAAACAAAACAACAAGATTGGAGCAGTGGCTTAGAAAATTCATTGGGCGGGCTTATAATAAAAGGTTGGATTGTATGGAGGGAGAAAATAAGAATTTAAAATCTCGCGTTTGATTTTGTATAGCCATAATTGTAGGAGGTTGTTTCATTGTGCAGAACTTACAATGAAAGGTTTCATTGTGCGAAGGAAGCTTATATGTGTTTTAATTTGAGAAATAAATTGCATCATGCAAATGAATATATTTGTGTAGGTGTGTAGTCAGTGCATTGAATGTTGAAAGGACTAATATTGTTTTGAATTTTGGAAACATTGTAAACGATAGCTAATAAATTAGTGTAATTTGTTAGATCTAAGACTTTTTTGATCCATAATGTAGATAAAGACATTTAGCTATAGTGTAATTTGTATGAAGTTAGAGTGTGTTAGTTTTTGTTCCTTGACTTATGCAACTTCCTCAATGTAGGTTTTAACCCTGTAGAGAAATTATCTGCAAACAAATTCTTAAAAACAAAAAAGAAGAAAAAGCAAGAGCATAAAACATAAAACATATGTACACAGAGATTTTTCCCTTGGATCCCAAATTGGGACTACCAGCTTCATTTTTCATTATATCCCTTTTATTGTTACAACACAAATATATACATGTCAAAGCATTCATAAACCCCAATCCATTAACCCTAGATTAGAACATAACCGTAGTTCCCTTTACCAGATCTACAAAATACCAGGGGCAGAAAACCATCATGCCCCAAAACCATGTGCAAACCCATGCACAAAACCATAGGCAAGTCCGCCCACCTAAAATAGGGTCCCAACACAAACCCAATACTCAAAATCATTGGTTTTTATTTCAAATGAATTCTAATGTTAGATGGAATTTTTCTCCACTATAGTATCCATTTCAAATTCTTCTGTCTTGTGTCCTTAAAAATCACTAGTTGATACTATTTTTCGTTTGGAACATGTCACCAAATAGGGTCTCTTAAAAAATTTGCAATCAATATAATTATGTTTCTTTGTGTGGAGGTTTATTGTGCGGAGAACGCGTATGTGTGCACCATGATGATGTGTGTATTCTATTATAGGGCCATAATAACATTATGAACCTATTAGCACAAAACTAGCATGAAATCGGTCAATGAGCACAAATGGTAGTCAAAATTGTAATCATTAACGAAGGATTAGGCTGATAAAAAATCATATTTATTTCATTTCTTACATTTTTGTGATTTAGTTTACATATGTGTACATGATTTTCCTTATGTGTATATGATTTTCCTTTTCTACAAAGTTGGTGTTGCATAAGCTCACATCTTCGGCTTTCAATTGGGCTTGAATGGCATCTCTAAATATCATATGAAAAGTAAGAAAATTTGAACATAAACAAATGAAGTATGATGTTCCTTGTTTTCGATAGCTAATACATGTTGAAGATGTTGTTGTGGCTCGATTGGAAAGTGAGGATGTATTTCAAAAAAATCATGATTGTGAAAGACATATTTGAATGGAGGGTTCTGTGAGTAGACAGATTTAGATGATTGTCTTTTGGATCCATCACATAATTTAGAAAATCGTCGACATGTTTTGAACCATCTAATGTGTTTCATCATCAAGGCAAAAAAGATAGAGATGAAGATGAACCACATTAGATTGTTTGAAACGCGTCAGAAATTTTCTCAATTATGTGATGGATCTGGAAGATAATCATCTAAATGTGAAAGACATTCGACAATTCAATGATGGCGATTTTGTGTTCTAATTGTAGTGAAATATTTGCACACAAGAATTTGCTAATAGTTGTATGGGGATGCATGTGCTTTACAGGGTGCTTTACGGTGTGTTTCTTTGGTTGGTGCTCTGGAACATATTGCTAGTGTGTTTATTTTTCATAATTTCATCTTAATCTATTTTTTCATTTAAAACATTTGTAGATTTAACTGTGTGGGAGAACGAGGATGCAAATATGACTCTATTTTGCAGGGATGGAATTAATTTTTATAGGGACTTTAGCATTAACCTTGTAGAAAAAACTTAAATTGCCTCTCATTATTTCATTTTAAGCTCTTTTCCATTTATAATTTTTACAAATTTAGTTTTGCGGGGGAGAAATTGCATAGAGGTAATTAATTGAACAAAGGTTTGGTTCTCATAGTAAAATCTCTCCGCACAATGGACACTATTCGCCCTGTGGAAGCTCTTCGCACAGGCATTTGTTAATAGTTGTGCAGAAGAACAACTACATAGAGTTGTGCGCAAGAATTTTTTGTTGTGCATAATAAATGGTGTGTGGATCATGTGGTATATGCGAGAAAACGGGGATGTGAAGTAGACAAGTTTAATGAAGGATGTGTGGATGAAAATATATGTACGCCAGAATGGCAAGCACAATGTAACATGTGTAGGAGAACGAGGCTGCACAGTAGAGACATATAATGAAGGATGTGAGGATGACGGGACATGTGTATGATTATGGGGGTGAGATAAAAATCAGGGGTGCATAGTGCAAATCTTTTCTCATTTTGCAAAGTTACACATCTCTTTGCATTTTTGTATACATTTTCATTGTCTGAGACTTTTTTAATATATATATTTTTCATATTTTTTTGGCACATTTTCATCTTGTATGAAACTTTTATGAAAATCGATATTGGCTAAATGCGGGACATGAGGTTCAATGTAGCTTGAAATGTTAACATTAAAATATTATTTTAAAAATAATCCCATGTGCGGAATGTGGAGGTGCTCCTTATCATTTGTACCTATGCACTCCACACATATTCTCATCCACGCAACATTTTTGTACTATGCAGTGGTGAGTGCAAGTGTTAATCAGGCATAGTACCGACCGAAAATTCTGCGTAGTTAGCCATATTTCCAAAATAGAAAATCTAACAAAATCAAAAGCTCAAGTACCAAGATGGTGGAATGGAGGAAGCTAGGAGAGAAAGGGAGAAGAGAATTATCGCATGTTTGTCATGAATGTTGGAATTCTCAAAGGGTTCAAGGGAAGATTATAGTCACGAGGCATGTACCCTCTTTGTTTCTTGACCGTGAAAATAAAGTAATTAGATGCACAAGTGTAATAAACGGTTCTCTGGTTTTGAATAGAATTCGTTATATTGAATGATGACATAGGCACATGCGTAGTCGGTGAATTATGTTGAAAGGACTAATATTTACTCATAACATTGTTTTCTTTTAATTATAGGATAAATATCAAGAAGATAAAAAAATGGATGCCAACTTTATATTTGTAAAATGTTTCAGATGAAAAATAGTAACAGGTGGTGATTTCTAGTTAAACGAACTTGCAAGCAGTTGAAATGCCTGGTATAGTAAGGGAAAAATGTTATTTTTAGTGATACAAATAACTCGTTTGTTTATGATTACATTTTTTGAGTAGCGTAATGTGTAATGTTTGCACTTTGCATAATATTTTTGAATACTATGTGCATTTGTGATAAGCATTTTTTTAATGTGTGTAAATGGTTAGAGTTGTGTTGGAAAATGGTTGTGCAGAACAGTGAAGAGACACTTACTATAAAATACTAATTATCGACTATTCATTACTATAAAATACTAATTATCGAATATGGATCTGGAAGATAATCATCTAAATGTGAAAGACCTTTGACAGTTCAACGATGGCGATTTTGTGTTCTAAGTGTAGTGAAATCTTTGCGCACAAGCATTTTTTAATAGTTGTACAGGGATGCATGTGCTTTACAGGGTGCTTTACGATGTGTTTCTTTGGTTGGTGCTCTAGCACATATTTCTAGTGCGTTTATTTTTCATAATTTCATCTTAATCTATTTTTTCATTTAAAACATTTGTAGATTTAACTATGCGGGAGAACGAGGATGCAAATATGACTCTATTTCGCAGGGATGGAATTAATTTTGATAGGGACTTTAGCATTAGCCTTGTAGAAAAAACTTAAATCACCTCACATTATTTCATTTTAAGCTCTTTTCCATTTATAATTTTTACAAATTTAGTTTTGCGGGGGAGCAATTGCATAAAGGTAATTAATTGAACAAAGGTTTGGTTCTCATAGTAAAATCTCTCCGCACAATGGAAACTATTCGCCCTATGGAAGCTCTTCGCACGGGCATTTGTTAATAGCTATGCGGAAGAACAACTACATAGAGTTTTGCGCAAGAATTCTTTGTTGTGCATAATAAATGGTGTGTGGATCACGTGGTATATGCGGGAAAACGGGGATGTGAAGTAGACAAGTTTAATGAAGTATGTGTGGATGAAAATATATGTATGCCAGAATGGAAGGCACAATGTAACATGTGCAGGAGAACGGGGCTGCACAGTAGAGACGTATAATGAAGGATGAGAGGATGACGGGACATGTGTATGATTATGGGGGTGAGATAAAAATTAGGGGTGCATAGTGCAAATCTTTTCTCATTGTGAAAAGTTACACATCTCTTTGAATTTTTGTATACATTTTCATTGTCGGAGACTTTTTTAATATATTTATTTTGTGTGTTTTTTTGGCACATTTTCATCTTGTATGAAACTTTTATGCAAATCGATAATGGCTAAATGCGGGACATGAGGTTCAATGTAGCTTGAAATGTTAATATTAAAATATTATTTTAAAAATAATCCCATGTGCAGAGTGTGGAGGTGCTCCCTATCATTTGTACCTTTTCACTCCACACATATGCTTATCCATGCAACATTTTTTTACTATGCAGCGGTGAGTGCAAGTGTTAATCAGGCAAAATACCGACCGAAAATTCTGCGTAGTTAGCCATATTTCCAAAATAGAAAATCTAACAAAATCAAAAGCTCAAGTACCAAGATGGTGGAACAAAAGAAGATAGGAGAGAAAGAGAGAAGAGAATTATCGCATGTTTGTCATGAATTTTGGAATTCTCGAAGGTTTCAAGGGAAGACTATAGTCACGAGGCACGTACCCTCTTTGTTTCTCGACTGTGAACATGTAGTAATCAGATGCACAAGCGTAATAAACGATTCTTTGGTTTTGAATAGAAGTTGTTATATTGAATGATGTCATAGTCACATGCGTAGTTGGTGAATTACGTTGAAAGGACTAATATTTACTCATAACATTGTTTTCTTTTAATTAGAGGATAAATATCAAGACGATGAAAAAAATGGATGCCAACTTTATCTTTGTAAAATGTTTCAGATGAAAATTAGTAACGGGTGGTGATTTCTAGTTAAAAAAACTTGCAAGCAGTTGAAATTCCTGGTATAGTAAGGGAAAAATGTTATTTGTAGTGATACAAATAACTCAATTGTTTATGATTACATTTTTTGAGTAGCAGAATGTGTAACGTTTGCACTTTACATAATATTTTCGAATACTGTGTGCATTTGTGATAAGAATTTTTTTAATATGTGTAAATGGTTAGAGTTGTGTGGGAAAATGGTTTTGCGGAACAGTGAAGAGACACTTACTATAAAATACTAATTATCGAATATTCATTTGTATTTCTACTACGCGTGAGGAACATTATAGTTTTTGAACTGATAGTAGTGAAATTCCTGATATATGTTTTGAAATTAATGAGAGGAGGGGTGAATCATTAATTTTAAACTTTAATTTTTTCTCAACTTAAATTTCTTCTTATGCAACTAATGACTTATGTATATGCTCAAATATTAATGGTTTCATTTTTCAATTATCAAAGAGAGATAAATTTGCAGATACATTTATTCAAAATTAAAGAGCATTCACACAACATTCAAGAAACAACACATGAAGGCACCAAATATAAGTGGAAACACATAAGGGGTAAAACCACAAATTTTTGGCTAAAATTTATGTGAAGGAAAGATCCTACTTCCCAATTACATCATATTTTTGTAGGCTCCAACCTACAAGAGGTTGCTAGCCCAAGGAAGCTCCAACTCCCACAAAGTGTTTTGTAGGTTGCAATCCACACGAGACTCCTACCTTAACAGATTATAACTTTTTCTTTATCAAGCTACAACTTGAAAGGGGACTGTGATCTCCCAATCATAAATCAAATTCAAATTTTCTAGTTACCCGATATCAATTTCTACCATCAAAATTGTTGTTCATCTTCTTAGCTTCTCTTCTTCAGTTCTTCTCCTTTTTTGCTACTTTTTCTCTTCTTCTCCTAAACAGAATATTGCACATGGACCCCATCATACAAACTTCTAAACATTCAAAAGTCCTTTTCTCATTCAACAATGTATTTTTTATAAGCATAACTTATTGATTGTTTGAATTCTATGATGGAATACAAAATGTGGAGTTGTTTATTGGTCTTCTAAGGTTATTCGCAATCTGATTCTTCATTTTCAAAATTGAAAATCAAAATTTTGTAATATAAAATAGAGTTGCAATAAAATGGGCTAGAAACAATGAGTGCGTAAGACAAACCTTGAAACTTTTTAGATTTGTATTGCCTACATTTTCTAGATTTGTACAAGCTACATGTTAATACTTTTGAGTCTTTAATAAAAGCATACATTTTCCAGATTATGACTCAAGATGTCATGTGCCATTTTCCAATTCGATCACCATATTTAACAGTGTTTATCCTTTGCACTTCACATCACTTTAAGCCTTTTCATTCCATGCAATATTTCAACGTAAATTAATATTAACACTATCAACACTTATAAATTATATCAATGACCTTAACATGATCATTTCACATCAATGTCAACATTATCAACATTCTCCCCCTTTGGAATTAATGCCAACACGACAATTCCTTATCTTAGACAAAAAAAAATGCATCTTATTCTACCTCCATATGCCTCATACCTCTGCTTACCTCCCCCCTTTGACATCAATGACAAGGAGTGGTAGTAACCAACCAATATCAGTGCGGGTATAATGACACCATTTGTTATTTTTTTTCAACAAAAATTGATCAAGGATGAAAGAAAATTTTGGAAAAGCACCTCAAATGTACAACCATAATGGAAATAATGGAAATAAACTAGCTCGGGCGATGGTAGCTTATCTCTGAGAAGAGATGTGACGGCTACATGCCTCTGAAATGTGTTAAAATGAGGCTCAAAGGCCTTTTTATTAATGAAAAACAAAGGGAAACTCTAAACAACCAAAACCCTAACCCTAAGAGATGTAACACCAAGAGTTTGTGGACCCTGTTGGGGTTAATTGGGAAGCCAACTTCCCGAGGTCGTAACTTGGTCATATGATCTATGTTTGGCGTATACGATACCTCGTTGGAAATATATCTCTTATTAATACAATATTTGTAGCGGGGCCTTTCCTATGTCTATAAGCTACTTCGAACCTCAAAAAATCGTCGTGTATGGGGTCAAACAGCTCCAGAAGTTCAGGATCCAAAAAAATGCTAAAAATAGTAAATGTTTCTATAATCATGGAAACTGATGAAACCGACTAGAGATATAGGTGGAACAGGCAGGTGGACACCAATATCCACCTGTATCATTCCTCCCCCCTTAGGAAGAAATGGTCCCCATTGCGTGCAGAGCCTCCATGAGCTGAGGAAATTCTTGTTAAACATGGTCCATGGTGAACCACTTGCCCTAGTGAAGGATTTGGCCTGCTTTGACAATTCAATATAGCTAAATCCTTTGTTTGCAAGTGTTATTCATCTATGTTTCAATTATCCTATCAATTGTGGTACTTTTAATGCAACTTGGGTTGAGCTCTGTTGGTGTGAGTTTCTTAGCAATGTAAGGTGCTTCTAACAATGGGGGAAAGTATGGTCAATGCCGGCCCACATTAAATACTGGGTGTAAGCCTAGGAACAGTGGAATTCTGAGATTGAAGGAATTTTCCCCTACAACATTGGTGATGGTGTACAACCCATATCAGAGCGGGTGAAGCTTGCGGTGGGGCCCAGCAATGCACTTCTTCTGCAAATGTAACCAAAAAATTTTTCCCACCTGGAACTTGTGTGGCACCTGATGTTGATTATGGCGTTGCTTGTACTTAGAATTGGATTTTTCCAATATGTCATGGACCTGTTGGTAGATGTGCTAAGTGCACTCAATGAAGTTGTTAGCACTATCAGCTTCAAACTATACATGAGCCAAATCTGCCTAAGTAACTACAAATTGTATGGCCACATCAATGGGACATAGTGGTTAGAATCCCAACCCCACCTGGAAATGGTTGTGCCCAGTTTAGCTACAGAGAGATCTATTGTAGTTGTGTAGGATATAGGGGAGAATTTTATCCCATGTGCATGGATGCTTCAAGTTTTACATGCATAGAATGTTCATGAACATCATGTTGACTACCTTTGTTTAGCCATCAGTTTGGCGGTGGAAGGTCATGGACTTAGTGAGCTTGGTATCAAACATCGACTAGAGGCTTGACCGAAATGTACTCAAGAACATGTCTCAATCTAATATAATGAATTTTTGGATCCAAAAGTGTACCCACACTCGTTTAAAGAAGATATTAGTAGTCGCTTCTGTTGTGATATTCTTCTTACAGGTCGCTAGAATGGCCATCTTAGAGAATCAATCGACGACCACGAAAATGCAGCCGTTTCCATGATTAGTAGAAGGAAAACCTGACATGTAATCTGTTGTATCTCAAGAAACAATCCCTTGGTTGTGGTAAGGAATCGGTGCTTAAGACATTTTTTAAATGTATGTCACAATTATAATATCAAATGGCCTCTACTTAACACCTAGTTATTTAATACACAATAATATGATATAATGAAAGCCTTCACAATGCCATAAACTGATGATATCCAAACAAAATGAAATGAAGAAATGTAAAGGAAACTTTAAGTGATATGCTGAGAAACAGAATCTATCACTTTTAAGTTTCAAAGGAAATTCATGGAGAGAGAGGAAACTTGAAATAATATGCTGCAAACAAAAAATCTATTACTTTAAAGTTTCATCTGGATTTTGTGAAGAAAGAAGAGATGAGGTGAAGGAGTGAAAATTAAGGTTTTTTAACTCTTACTCACAGATGTAATTAAGAGGTCGACTTCTACATTACTTCACTTCATTCAAAGAGGAATAAACACAGAGTGAAATTGGAAAGACATATCGACATCAAAAACTACAGGAAACTTGATCTTCTTTCATTTATTTCTCAGAAAATTCAGTACCAAATTAACAATCCTCTAGAGGTCCAAAACTCGGAACCTCTTTTATTTATTTCTATCTACTTAAATACATCATAGTGGTTCGTGACTCCTAAACTTCTTGAAACTATTCGACTACCTAAACTGTTAATATTACTTCTGCAATCATACTTCAGAAAACAAATTAAAATTGGAAATATTGCTCGTTTTATTGAATTTGATGTTGTTGATGCGTCCTCCCGAAGTGTTGAGGTGTCCTTTCTAGTTATAATGCAGCGGCTCCACATCTCTGTAACGACGGCTCAGTGCCCGACTCTTCCTATGCCCCTGTGCTTCAAACGTTGTCAATCATATCACCTGCTACCCGACTCTGCCTCTTCTCCTTTGATCTACGTCGGGTCAGTTACCCAAGTTTTTTTGTCGCGTTCTGCCTATTTCTTCATAAAATGGTGCATAACCATATAAGCCCGGACTTGAAATCCTTTAGATTTCGTCTTGGAACCACATCACGTTTGTTCCAACATCACACTTCGCATTTCACTGTCTTTAACTTTTCCTTAGCGTTTATCTTTTAAAACTTGTGATGTGCATTATTCGATCGGGTCCCACCTGGCATCGCACATCACACTTCGACGACCTTATCACTTACCTCCCACCGTGATCCTTTAAAACTTGTGATTCGTGATTTGCAATCGGGCCCCACTGCATCGCACATCGCACTTCGACGATTATAACACTTACCCTTCGCCCTTCAATTTTAAAACTTGTGTTTTGTGGTATGCAGGCCAAGGCCATGTCGTCTGCCACGTCAACTTGCCATGTCGCACTTCACATTTCGCTGACTTTAACCTTTTCCTTAACACTTATCTTTTAAAACCTAGATGTGCGCTATGCGATTGGGTCCCACCTGGGATCGCACGTCGCACTTCGGTGACTTTATCACTTACCTCCCACACCTATCCTTTGAAACTTTTGGTTTGTGGTTTGCGATTTAATCTCTATCGTCTATCTCTCCACTCCAGTTCTGCACTTTGATCCCAACCATCCGTTTTTCCGTTTGCGCCTCCTCCAAAACTCTTAAGTGTTTAAGGGAAATGCACCCTTTCTCCACCTTTGGGAAATTAGTTTGTTTGTTCCACAATATAAACTATTGAGCTTATCCAATGTTCTACTGCGCTGGTCCCTCCTAAGCTTGCGAATGAGCCCGACTCGACCATGTTTGGCGTGCAATGTTCTGAACGTGCCCATCGGTCTGGCTCTTGAACTGTTCTGCACGTGAATGAGCCCAACTCGACCCACCTTCACATCTCATCACGTAATGTTAATGTACCAATATATAAATCAAAATTCTTCTATGACACACAAAATTTTACATTTTCTATCATATATGTTTTTTTTGTGTTTTGAAAAATATTTCAAAGCTAAATGCAAATGAGCCACAACATCTGGCTCCACCTAGGGATAGTGTTTTTTTCCACGGAAGCGCTAAGAACCGCGGATTAGTGCCTTATCCATTAGGCATGGAGTCAAATATTTCTTGGTGACATATGAACAATGAGAAATATGGTATTTACAATGGTGAAATACTGACTTTTAATGCTGGAAATAATGCTTCAGATATTGCCTGTTCACAAGCAGATGTACTGTCTCTCCGTCTAGATATTCCAAAATGAATGTGTTATTTGACCTTGTCTTAGAGATCTTGTATGGACCATACCAGAGAGGGTCAAATTTACCATGCTTCCCCTTTTCTTCTCGTCTGGTATCCCATATTAGTACCAAATATCCTGCTTGAAAGAGAACTTCTTTTGTGTTTCTGTCAAATACAAACTTCATCTTTTCTTGATAAGTATCAAGTTATCCCTGAATTTGTTTCTATTTTCACTTGATTCAATTATTTTGTTCAATCTTCTTACCAGAGCATTCGGTTCTTCCTGAGCTTCTTGAAGGAAAGAAATCACTGGTTTGGCCAACTGAGTACGAAATAGTGCTTGAGTTCGATAAACCAGTTCATAGGGAGACTTCCCATTAGATCTCTTGGTAGTGACTCGAACTGCCCAGAGGGAAAACTTCAACTTCATGATATCCCAATCCTTCTAATTCTCAGTGATTGTTTTCTTCAAGCTTCTGACCAATGTCTTATTTGAATACTCTGCCAATCCATTCCCTTGGGATTGATACATTGTGGAATGTGATAAAATCACACTATATGTTTAACAGAAATTAATGAAACGAGCAGAGTTGAATACCTAAGCATTATCAGTCACAATTTTGACTGGACATCTGAATCTGCTGAAAATGTTTTCCTCCAGAAACTTCATCACCACTTGATCATTCGCCTTCTTAGTGGGTATTGCTTCAACCCATTTTGTAAAATAGTCAGTGGCAGTTAGAATCCACTTGAACTGTCTGCTTGATGGTGGATTTATATTTCCAATAAAATCTAATCCCCATTGCCTGAGAGGTTCTTCAATAAATACTGGGATGAGAGGTAATGGAGCAAGTTTTTTCTTTTCAGCAAACAGCTGACACTTCTGACAACTTCTGACTAGTCTATAAACATCTACAAACAGGGTTGGCCAATAGAAGCCTGACTTAAGAATTTTATGAGCAGTGACCTTCCAGCTATAATGTCCTCCACACAGACTTTCATGATATTGTTTGGTGACTTCAATAGATTCTCCTTCGGTCAAACATAACGGCAAAATACCAGCAGGATATTTCCAGTATAGCTTTGCCTCTATGATAACATATGGCTGAGACTTGAGTTTGAGAGCTCTGTATTTTGTTCTTTTTAGTGAAGTTGGACAGGAAAAGAAACATAGGTAATGCACAATATCTTTATACCAACCAGAGCACAAAAAATTATATTGGATAACTATTTTGAACTTGCTTTGACCCTCTTCATTTACAGAACACTGTTACCGATGAAATAGGTAACTGCACTATTGCCTACTTTTTTTTGGTAGCATAAAAAGCACTCGATTTTGAAAAGTGGTGATGCATAATCACCCTTTTTTTTTGTGCACATTTTTGACACTCTAATATTTTTATTTATGAAGTATGAATATTTGTTTTAAAATGTTAGTGATTTTCATGCTAATTTTGAAACGTATTGATGCAGCATCATTTTTTTTTTTTTAGAGCGGTGATTTTCATGCTAATTTTCAAACGTATTGATGCAGCATCAACCTTTTTTTTTTAGAGTGGTGATTTTCATGTTGGTAATAAAACACAAAACTTAGATAAAAATTATATATATATATATATATATATATAAACAATAAAAAAACAAATAAAAATGTAAAAAAAAAACAAAATTAACTCGTAAAAATAAAAAATTTAAACAAAAATAAATAAATAAATAAATTAACCAAAAAAAAAAAAACATCAAAAACATTTTTTTCGAAGTTATTAACAAAAACCATATAATTTAAAAAATAAATAAATTAATTAATTAAAATTGAAATTAAAATATTAAAAATTAAAATAGAAAATTTTAAAATAATTTAAATTACAAAATTAAAATTTAGATAAAAAATAAAATAAAATACAAAAAAAAAATTAAATTAAAAAATTAATAATAATAAGAAAAAAAAATACAAATTTTAAAATTAACCAAAAAAAAACAAAATTTAAAATTGAAAAATAAAATTAAAATAAAAGAATTAAAATAAAAATAAAAAAATAAAAAATAAAAATATCATTAAAAAACAAAAAAAATGAAAAAAACCACGTGCAAATAATTAAAAAACAAATATCCATAAATTTATTGTTTTTTTTTAAACGAAACAATTTATAAATTTTAAAAATGAAAAACTAAATAAACTAAAAGATTTAAAAATTAAATTAAATTAAATTAAAATTCAATAAATAAATTTTAAATTTTAAAAAATAATTAATCTAAAATATTAAATTTAAAAACAAAATTAAAAAACAAAAACAAAAGCAAAAAAAATTAAAACAAATTGAAAAAAAAAATTAATAATAATTTGAATTTAAAAAAATAAAATAATAATAATAATTTTTTTCAATTAAAAAAAAAAAAAAAATTATCGTGGTGGCACCGCCGATCGGCCTCCTGCCTAGGTGGCAGCGGAGGCCGGCCGCTTGGCGGGCGGGGAGGCTGCATGCAGCCCCCCATCCGCCCAGCGGCCGGCCTCCGCCGTAACCAAGGCGGGGTGCCGATTCCGGGAATCACCCTCCTGCCCAGGTCGTTGGGCGGGCGAGGGAGGTCGGTCGCTGGGCGGGAGGCCGATTGGCGACGCCACCACGATCAAAAAATTCGTTTTTTCTATTTTTTTTTTTAATTTTTAATATTTTTTTTTTTAATTTGATTTTTTTTTTTTAAATTCAAAAAATTTAAAAAAAAAAAAAAAATTAATTTAATTTTTAATTCGTTTTAATTTTTTTTGTTTTTTTTTCATTTTTTTTATATTTTATTTTTTAATTTTATTCTTTCTTTTTTTTTTAATTTTTTTTTCTAAATTTTGTTAATAATTTTTATTAAATTTTGTATTTTTTTTTATTTAATTAATTTTTTTTATAAATTTTTTCATTTTTTTTTATTATTAAATTTTATGTTTAGTTTTTTTATTTAATTTTTTTTAAATTTAATAAATTTTGTTTTTTTTTTTTATTTATTTGAATTTAATATTTTATTTTTATTTTTTATTTTTTTTAATTATTTTTTTAATTACATAAAAATTTTATTTTATTTTTTTATTTCAATTAAAATTGTGTATTTAAAATTCATTTTTTTTTAATTAAACTTAATATTTTCAAATTAATTTGTTTTTTATTTTATCTTTTATTTAATAATTTTTTTTAATTTATTTTTATTTTTTTTTTCGTTTTTAATTGATTTTTAAAGTTTTTTAACTTTTTATTTTAACAATGTTTTTCTTTTATTTTCTTTATATTTAAAATTTATTTTTTATTTCAAAATTTATTTGTTTATTCATTTATTTATTAAAATTTAATATTTTTCTTTTTTAAATTTAATTTATTATATTAATATTAACATTTTTTTTAATTTAATAAATCTAATATATATATTTTTAATTTAAGCTCATATATATATATATATATATATATATATATATATATATATATATATATATATATATATATATATATATATAATTTAAATTTAATTTATTTTTCAAAAATTTATTTGTTTTTTTAATATATATTTTTTTAAATTTAATATTTTTATTGTATTTTATTTTTCATTTTTTAATATTTTTTATTGTGTTTTTTTTTTAATTTTTTTTTTAAATTTTTAAATTTATTAAAATTTAATATATTTCCTTAAATTTAATTTTTTCTTTTTTTAATTTAATAAACATTTTCTTTTTCTTTTTTAAATTTAATATCTATATTTTATTTTTTATAATTTCTTTCTTTTTTTTAATTGCTTTTTTTTTATTTAATATTTTTATTTTGTTTCTATTTTTATTTTTTTATTTCTATATATTTTGAAATTTTAATCTTTAATTTTTTATTTTTATTTTCTTAAATTTTAGATTTTTTAATTTTTATTTTGTTTTTATTTTTATTTTTTTATTCCTATATATTTTTAAATTTTAAGCTTTAAAATGTTTTTTTTTTTTTAATTTATTTTTTTCTTAAATTTTAGGTTTTTTTTAATGTTTCAATTTTAAAAATTAAAAAATGTTATTTCTATTTTTTTAAATGTCAAAAATATGACACAATTTTATTTTATTTTATTCTAGCATCAACTAGTTTTATTTTGAGGGTGTTTTCTCAATCTTTTTTTCAAGAAACAATTTTGTTTTTAGCATAATTTTATAAAATGTTGAAATTTGACCTTCAAAAAAAACCAAGTGCATTCTGGAATACACTTTTTTTGTTTTTGGGGTGCTTTTTCATGTTTTTTGAGTCTTTTTGGGCTAGAGTTCCCGTTTTGAGATCAGGTTACCTATTTCATCTGTAACAGTGTTGGATCCATCCACTGGTGCCAACAGATTAATTCCCAAGGCTTGAAAATTTGTCTCTGTCAACAACTTTTCTAACCCCTATCCCTTAACTAGCTTGGTGGGTTTGGTGTCCAAATCATACTCTTGGATTTTTGCTATCCACTTCCCCCTTTTTCCTTCAACGTCACTTTGGACCAGCGCGTCCTTCACAACAGAATTAGGAACATAAGCAGTTATTTTGGACTGCAACACATAAGTCTTGAAGGCTTTCAGTGCTTTGACCAAAGCATATACTTATTTCTCCATAATATTGTATTTGAGCTCAACATCTCTGAGAAATTTGCTGAAAAAATGCAACTGGTTGCTCCTTATTGTCTTCATTTTTCTGCAACAACACAGCAGCAATAGTAGTGGGGGATGCAAATGAGAATGCCTGAAAGCCTTTTTTATAGTCTGGGCTAATCAAAACTGGGGCATCCTACAGTGCTTCCTTTATTCTATAAAGTGACTCTCTTGCTTCCTTATCCCATTTCACTTCTGCATTTTTCTTCAACATATCTGTTATACTTCTCACTATCTTAGCATAATTGGGCACAAACCTCCTTAGAAAGTTTATTTTTCCCAGGAATCTCTAGATATCCTTCTTGCTTATGGGTAAAGGAATAGTCTAAATTCCTTCCACCCTTGCTGGATCAATCTTTACTCCTTGTTTAGAAACTATGTGACCCAATAATTTACCTTCTTCTAAGGCAAATAAAGATTTCTTGGGATTTAATGACATACCAAATTTTCTGCACTTTTGAAAAAAAATTGCAAATGCTCCAAGTGTTCATCATCTAACCCTGAGACAATAGTTACATCATCCAGATATATAACTACAAACCTGTCACCAACAAAGGCTATGTCCATGGCCCTCTGAAATGTTGCACCTGCGTTCATAAGGCCAAATGGCATCCTTTCATACAAGAAGGTTCCCCAAGGCATAGTGAAAGCAGTCTTCTTTTGGTCTTCTTTTTCTACTGCTACCTGATTATACCCAGAAATCTATCACCCATAGACAACCTATGAGCTCTCGTCACCTTCTGTAAGACATAATCCATTTTCGGCAAAGGATAATTATCTTTTAGAGATGCTCGGTTCAAGTTCCTGAAGCCTACACACAGTCTTATCTCTCCATTCTTCTTTCTTACAGGGACCAGAATAGAAACCCAGTCTCAATAACTGAGAGGGACTATAATTTTCGCCTACAACAGTTTCTTCACTTATTTTTCGATTGGAGCTAACAACAATGGATTGATCTGTCTGAGCTTCTACCTATGTGGTTTGAGTCCTTCCTTCAATGGAATATTATGTTTAATAAAGCTTCTGTCATATGTTTTCAGGTCTTCATACGACCAGGAAAACACATCCATATATTTCTTAAAAAGATCGATGTATATTTCTTTGTAGTTTTTGGGAACACCTTTGAACAATTTCACTATTTGGGTTCCTGCTAAGTTCCCAAATTACAATCTTCCATCTCTTCTTCTTGATTTGTTTTCTTTGAATCAACATCAACATCATTAGCATCGAATAATATTTCAAGGGGAACCCACCCTTTGGGGAGAACATTATCTTTCAATTGGATAATCTTCTATTCACCTATTAACTGCTTAAGGTTTCTTATTTCTGCTTTCTGCTCTATTTGTTCTTCCTCTTGGTCTATCTCAGCATCTTCAAACTTTCCAATCATGGTCAGGAACTGACTTATCTATTCATCATCATCAAACACCTGCCAATGTTTCACATTATCAAGGATAGAAGGCCTATGCCTAATTTAAATCTCATACCTTAACCTCGGATTTATTGGAGGTTTGAAGGTGTTGGCTGCAACTGCTAAAGAATCGGCCAATATATTCTCCTCCCTCGGAATATACTGAAGATTGAATGCTTCAAAATAGTTTTCTACAAGATCCCACACTTCATTTCTATATGATCTCAATCTCGGATTCTTGGTTTGACAATGATTTTTAATCTGCCTTATTATCAATTCAGAGTCACCAAAAATTGAATACATTGAACTCCCATATGTTTAGCAACTTGAAGGCTTGAGCTTAAGGCCTCATACTCAGCCACATTGTTTTTTGAATCAAATTCTAGTTTAAAAGACAAAGGCGTGAGGTTACCTTCTGGTGATATCAGCAAGAATCCAGCACCTACGCCCTCCTTGGAGTAGGCACCATCAAAGTAGCACTTCCAAATCTTCCTTGAGTGCAACTCATTATTTACAACTGCTGAAGAGAGCTTCTTACCTGTGTCTTCAGCAAATTCTTCATCTTCATGGAGCATGAAACAAGAAAGGTCTTATGTTTATTGACTATAAATGGGGGAATTTCCTGCATCTTTCTTGGAGGTAGTCTTCACAAACCTTGTTTCCCTACAACCTCCCCTTTAAAAACTGGAATGATAGCATAAGTGAAATCTAATTTTAGTACACCTCCCAACTTTGATCCCCAAGATCTTGACAGGAGCATTTCAAACCTGGCTAGGATGTCAGCAACCACTATATCCATGACTATACTCTTTGCTGGGATTTGTTCCAACGAAACTGCTACATATTTAATTAACCCAACACATTTCACCCTTTTGGAATCAAATGAATATAGATCCCTATAAGGTTTGGTAATCTGCAAGTTAATTTCCTTCATAAACAGACAATGGCATGAGATTATGGGATGCTCCTGAGTCCAGCATGTAATTATGGAGAATATAATCATGAAGCAACAGAGAAATATAGAAGGGTGGAACAGAGGGATCTATTTCTTCTACATGAGGACCAAATGTGACCAATGGATTTTCTTCTTGTAAGTTCATTGTGTCACTTATGTCTTCCACATGTGTGAAATTAATAAATTCTAAAATTTATTTCTTGTAAGCTAGTATTTTGGCTAATTCTAGAAGACGCAGCTAAATTTTGACCTTCTCCAACTCTTTTTTCAAATTGAAAGAATGAGTTTGTTTAACGTTATTTTCGGGTTCTTCTTCACTCTTTCTAGAATTTGTTGCTTGTTTGGGTATAGGAACAACTCTCTCCAAGATATTAGTGTCAACTGATTTGTTCTGGGAAGATTCACCCTGATGCACATTTGTTCCATTAAGTGAATTTAAAGGTTGTTTCTTATTACTGACCTATTTAATAGGGTCCTTTTGTAGTGGAGTTGCCATTGGAGGAGGAATGGAACCTTGTTTTTCACCTTCATTATCCTACACTCTAGATCTCTTTCTAGACCTCAAATCATACTTTTTATGTAACTCAGCTTGCATGAAATATGTGAATTGCCTACAGTATTCATCCATTTCATCTTGATCAAAAGAGACTTCAGCTTCAACATATTCTCCCTCGCAATCTTCCTCTCTCCCTTGCAATCTTCCTCTTCCTCCTCTTCTATTGCATACATAATAGATACCTGATCCTCAGCCTCCCTTCAGTCATCTTTTGTTGGCTCTCTGGGTGTTGCTTCTATATACAATTGAGCTTGAACATGGTCTTGATATCTTCTTTCCCTCTGCAAGATTTTCAGGGGATGTCTTCTAAATTGAGGGTTAAACCCCCCTCGGTTTTGTTGTACTTGTCTTTGGGAGTTTTTATTTTCCAATTCCATCTTAGCTAGCTTATTTGTTACATTTTTTATCACCTTTTTCATATCTTCAATTCTTAGATCTTGTGATGATTCTTCTTTTGCCTTCCCCTTCTCTTGGATTGGTTGTTTCCCTTTCACCTTTACAGCTGCAGTTATATTAGCTTCAATATCTAAAGCATCTGTCTGTATCTGCTCAAGAGTAGGGGCTCTTCTCTCTCTCAATGTAAAGCTAAAATCAGCTTCAAAATCCCTAGAAAAAAATACCTTTTCTCCTACAGGGGGGGCTTCTTCTCTATAGGTAAACTATTGTACAATTTGTTGAATTTTTTTACAAACTCAAAAATGTTTTCATTAGGATTTCTTTTAATAGCATTAAACTCTGTCAATGAGTAACCATGATCTCTCTTCTCTCCCCATATCTGAGTGAATTGAGTTTCTAACTCTTCCCACTCATTTATGGAATCATTTGGTAAACCTTTGAACCATTCCCTAGCCTCTCCAATTAGAGAATGCACAAATAGTCTCATCACAACATCAAGATGTTCTACATTTAAATTCTCAGCAAAAGTGTAAAACAAGGGTAAATGTTGTTTTGTAGTTACTTCATCTTCTCCAGTGAAACGAAGATGTAATTTGAGGTATTCTTGAGGCATGGCATTCATTTCTTGCAGAATATTTAGTGGTGCATATCTATCCAATAAGAAAGTTCGTGTTGCCATATTAAGAACTTGGTTAACTGCTCCTTGGGTGGTTGAGGTTGATGAACCTGCTGTGAAAGTGAATGAAGGCGGAGGAAAAATTGATATAGGGATGGGCTGATGGAAAATATTAGAGGGACCAACAACTATATTTGGTTGATATTGAGTGGAGGTAAAAGAAGCAGACTCGAAAGAATGTTCTTCTAACTGAGGTTCTTGAAAATAAATGGGTGTGGAAGGAGTATCTTGTTCCAATAAAGGGAGTTCCTTGGAAATATCTTCAAACAAAGGGTTATGAGAACTGCTGCCAGGAGCAAGAAATATAGGATTAGGTATTGAAGGAGTTTCGGGTTTCTGAGCATAAACCAATATTTCTAGATCTGGCAAAGCAAGGACTATCTGTTGTGAGGTATCTGGCCTTGTCTAAGGCCTTTTGAAATCCATAATTTTGAAAATAACAAACACAGCCAAATATTTCCTCCTCACTGAACAACAAGAGGAAATTATGTGAAAAACTCAGGGAAAATAAACTTTGTTTCTTCATCCCTGGAAATGGTGCCAGAAAATGTTGTATCTCAAGAAACAATCCCTTGCCTGTGGTAAGGAATCATTGCTTAAGAAATTTTGTAAATGTATGTCACAATTATAATATCAAATGACCTTTGCTTAACGCCTTTGGAATCTAATTATTTAATACAATCAATAATCTAATATAATGAAAGCCTTCACAATGCCATAAATTGTTGATATCTTAATGAAATGAAAAGAAGAAATGTAAAGGAAACTTGAAGTGATATGCTGAGAAACAGAATCTATCACTTTTAATTTTCAGAGGAAATTCATGGAGAGAGAGGAAACTCGAAATAATATGCTGCAAACACATAATCTATTACTTTAAAGTTTCATCATGATTTTGTGAAGAAAGAAGGGATGAGGTGAAGGAGTGAAAATTAAGGTTGTTTAACTCTTACTCAGAGATGTAATTAAGAGATTGGTTGCTACATTACTTCACTTCATTCAAAGAGGAATAAACACAGAGCGAAACTGGAAAGACATATCAACATCAAAAATTACAGGAAACTTGATCTTCTTTCATTTATTTCTCAGAAAATTCAGTACCAAATTAACAATCCTCCAGAGGTCCAAAACTCGGAACCTCTTTTCTTTATTTCTATCTACTTAAATACATCATAATCGTTCATAACTATTGAACTTCTTGAAACTATTCGACTACCTAAACGTTAAGATTACTTCTGAAATCATACTTGAGAAAACAAATTAAAACTGGAAATATTGTTTGTTTTTCTAAATCTGATGTTGTTGATGCGTCCTCCCAAAGTGTCGAGGTTTCCTCTGTAAAGACACCTCAGTGCCCGACCCTGCCTATGCCCCTGTGCTTCAAACGTTGTCAATCATATCACCTTCTACACGACTCTGTCTCTTCTCTTTTGATATGTGTCGAGTCACTTACCCAAGTTCTTATGCTATGTTCTGCCTATTTCTTCATAAAATGGTGCATATCCGCATAAGCCCGGAGTTGAAATCCTTTAGATTTCATCTTGGAACCACATCGCGTCCATGCCAACATCTCACTTCACATTTTTTCGTCTTTACATTTTCCTTAGCATTTATCTTTTAAAACTTGCAATGTGCGCTATGCGATTGGGTCCCACCTGGCATCGCACATCGCACTTCAGCGACCTTATCACTTACCTTCCGCAGTGATCCTTTAAAACTTGCGATTCGCAATTTGCGATCGGGCCCCACTGCATTGCACTTCGGTAATTATAACACTTATCCTTCGCCCTTAACTTTTAAAAGTTGCGATGTGCGGTATGCAGGCCAAGGCCACATCATCTACCACGTCTCACTTCGCATTTCGCTCACTTTAATTTTTTACTTAACACTTATCTTTTAAAGCCTGCGATGTGCGTTATGCGTTCGGGTCCCACCTGGCATTGTACATCGTACTTCGACGACTTTATCACTTACCTCCCGTGCCTATCCTTTGAAACTTGTGATTTCTGGTTTGTGATTTAATCTTTGTCATCTATCTCTCAGCTCTAGTTCTGCGCTTTGATCCCGACCATTCATTTTTCCCTTTGCGCCTCCTCCAAAACTCTTAAGTGTTTAAGGGAAATGCACCCTTTCTCTGCCTTTGGGAAATTAGTTTGTTTTCTCCACAATGTAACCCTCCTGAGCTTATCTGGTGTTCTGTCGCGCTTGTCCCTCCTGAGCTTGCGAATGAGCCTGACTCGACCCTGTTCGGCATGCAATGCTCTGAACATGCCCATCGGTCTGGCTCTTGAACTATTCTGCAGGTGAATGAACCCGATTGGACCCATCTTCACATATCATCATGTAATGTTAATGTACCAATAGATAAGTCAAAATTATTCTATGACACACAAAATTTTACATTTTCTATCATATATGTTTTTTTGGTGTTTTGAAAAATATTTCAAAAGTAAATACAAATAAGCCACAACATAATCCATGTAGATGGATTCCCAAGGCCAACTACGAGTAGGAAAAGTAGTATATAGGTCTTACTTCTTGATTTTCGGTTTTGAAATGGCGCAAGAAGTGCAGAATCTGATGTACTTCCCAAAATCTTGTCAAAGGTTCGACCAATAAAAAATACTTTTGTAGCACTGTCATTTTTTTCTCTACTCTTAAATGTCCATCGACCCAACTTTAGAGCACCTCCCAAATCATCTTGGCATGCTCGCTTGAAGTAACACAGAGGTATCCCAAGAGAATCTGGTATGTGTTGTCGAACTCTGGATCACTCTTGTAAATATGTGGCAACCCTGAAGTCTCATTTCCACAATATTCGAGCACATTGGCCAATGCCATAATTGGTGATCAGTTGAGACAATCTACAACATTATTGGTGTTTCCCTTCTTGTACTTGATGTTCAAATTGAATTTTTACAAATATATGGACCATTTTTTATGGCAATCGTTCAGCAACTTTCCTTGTGTATGTATGAACTATAGGGATCAGTGGTTTGTGTGGATGATTGTTTCCTTCCCTAGAATGTAATGCTTCTATTTTCAGTAGGCTTGCACAATATACTACATCTATTTTTCATAGGTGTGATACTTTCGGACTGGGATACTTTCAGACTATGTCAAAAAGTGTCTCACTATGATATGCCACTGGATACCCCTGTTGAGTAATAACTGCCTTGATGGCATAGTCGGAGGCATCTGTCTCAATATTAAATGGTCATTTCAGGTCTGGTAATGTGAGCAATGGTTCAGGGAAGAAGTGATGTTTCAACTTGGAAAATGCCTTATGTTTGGCTTTGGACCAGAAGAACTTTTTTGTCGCTCCGCCCTTGGTGACTTGACTCAAAGGCCAAGTGAAATGAGAGAAACCCAACACGAACCTTCATGAGAAATTTTCAAGAACTAGAATGTTGCGTAGCTCTATTAGAGTGGTTGGGACTGGTCAATCTCGAATAACTTGTATCTTGGCTAGGTCCACATGCACACCCCTCTCATCAATGATGTACCCCAAATATTGAACCTAAGTCACACCAAAAGTGCATTTCTCCAAATTGGCACACAACTTGTGTTGTCGTACGGTTTAGAGGACCTGCTCAATATGGTGTAGGTGCTCTTCCAAACTCTGGTTGAAGATTAGGATGTCGTCAAAATAAACTACCATGAATGAGTTGGTGAAGGGTTGTAAGATGTCTTCCATCAGCCTCATGAAGGTTGCGAGAGCACTCTTCAACCCAGAAGTCATGAACAGCGATTCAAAAAGCCCCTCCTTGGATTTAAAGGAAATCTTCCACAAATTGAAGGGTTCGATTGGCACCCAGTGATAGCTAGACTTCAAATCAATCTTGCTGAAATATTTGGCCCCCTCAAGTTGGTCCAGAAAGTCATCAATTCATGGGATTGGATGTTATTCCATACAATGATCTTATTCAGCACTCAATAGTCAATACAGAGTCTCGAAGTGTTAGATTTCTTCTGTACCAACACGATCAGGCTCCTACAGGGTGATGAGCTTGGATTGATGTTCCCTTTCTGCAACAACTCCTAAATTTTCCTATTAATTTCATCATTCTCCAAAAAAAAATGTCAGTATATCGGTTTGTTGGGTATTGTCATGACTAGGGTAAAATAGATAGAGTGGTTTACCTAACAATGCAGGGGCACCCATGTAGGTGAGGTGAATATGACCCTATACTCCTCCACGACCTTGTCCATCTGGTGCTTTCATGTAGAGGATCCTTGTCTAAAGGTTGTGGATGTGGCCACTATTTTCTTCTTACCCTAAGGGCGAACCATAATGAAGACAAATTTCCCAGTCTGGGAAGTGATCTTACTACATTGCTTCACAGAGATCAAAGAGATGGCAGTAGGCGGTACGACCTTTGGTATCTTGTATAACTTATTTTCCAAAGAAATAATAACAGTGCTAGTTCTAGACTCATACACAACATGACGCTTCCAAAAATATGTTTGGCCTAATAATACATCACAAAATTCAAGAGGATCAACATCACATAGTACCTCATCTCTTAAGGTCTTGATGTTGTAGTGAAGGCAAAAATTTTGGTTGACGCAGAGATCTCGTCCTTGGTGAAGCCACTAGATGATGTATAGTTGTGGGTGTGATGTGATTGGTAGGCCCAACCGCTTCATGACCTCTGCTGAAATGAGGTTCTTATGGCTTCTGATGTCAACAATGAATTGTAGCGCAGAACCCTTCATCCACATTTGTGATTGGAAGAGTTGCTCCCCCTCCTCTGGATCTTCGAACTCAATCTTCTGGATCTTGGTGGTGGCAATGGTGGCATTGGGCTCCGCATTAATAATATGCTTCCCTTTGTCATTCCCCCATTCAAGTTTTTATTCATAGTCAAAACATGCATATGTTTCGAAAGCCTTCATCTCTACCACCAGTGGCTGCTTGGATCAACAATCATTTACGTTGTGGGTGGGGATCTTATGGAACTTACACCATTTCCTTATGTCCTTATTTGTCTTCATGGTGTTATCCTTTACTTATGGCTTCGACAAGTTTTCCTGGGTCACCCCACCTTGGATTTATCCTTTGTTCTACGGTTTGGGGGTACCTTTCCCTTGCTTCAGATTCCCATATCCAAAGTCTCACTTCTTCTATTTAAATTGTTGCTCGATCTTGACAGCATATCGATAAGTGGCACCAAGTGAAGAGATATCCAAGAATTCCATATTGTCATTGATATACTCAAGTGTAGGCAATTTTGGTACTTGAGTACAAAATTCTGCTCAAAATCCTTGATACCCAACTTCATGTGAACGGTATGGAAATTATTTGTGAACTCTGGCATGGCTTCATCCCTTCCATTCCACAACGTGGTCCACTTTATGTATTTATATTCATAGCTCCAAACAAGGTAATATTCTTCCTTAATGGCATCTCAGAAGAAATTCCAAGAGAATGCGGTTGAAAATAGTGAGGGTTCCCTCTCGTCCTTTTGTTCACAGTAGGTTTCCCACCAATCCTTGACATCGGGGGCTTTGAGGAGTGCAAAATTAATATTTTCCCGATTGGAAAATTCATGAACCGAAAAAAATCCTTCCAAAAAATCTAACCATATATCTATGACATTTTAATCTATCTACCCTTCAAATAACCCAATGTCAAAGTTTACTTGTACCTTAAAGAAAGTGTCACCTCCAGAGTGGTTGTTGGATCAAGATGCATCACCTTTGGGTAGCCATCGAAGGATCTGGAAAAATTTATCCATCGTCACATTCCTCTATCACTTGAGGGATTCCTCTATAAATATTTTGAAATGATATCCTACTCCCTCATCTTTATTTTCTTTCACAATGGGAGGTCATCGGGGTTTGTGAGACTGGCCTTGCAAAGGTTCAACTAGTTTGAGCCCTAACTCCTTATACCCTAACCTCATTGGGGACATGCAAAGAAAAACAGAGAAAGAGAAAATCGCTCTCATACTACTAATCCAGAATTATTCAGGAATGAAACAAAATATAGATATAAACATAAACACAGAGATGCAGTAGAAATAAATCTTCGTTTCATTAATATAAAAGAACTCAAAGATGCTTACAAGCAGAATGGAAATAAACTAGTTTGAGTGATGGTAGTTTATCTCTGAGAAGAGATGTGGTGGATACATGCCTATGAAATGTGTTATAATTAGGATAAAGGGTATTTTAATTATTGAACAACAAAGGGAAACCCTAAAAAAAAAAACCTAACCCCAGGAAATGGAATGCCAAGAGTTTGTGGGCCCCATTGAGGTTAGTTGGGAAGTTAACTTCCCGAGGTCGTAACTTGGTCATATGATCTTCGTTTGGTGCATACGATACCTCGTTGGAAATATCTCTCTCAATACTACATGATTCGTGGCAGGCCCCTACCAATTGTAACAAGACTGTTGCAGACCTAAAAAAAACACCATTTAGGTGATCAAAACAACTCTGAAAGTTCAGGACCCGAAAAACTACTAAAAATATTAAATGATGTTATAATCAAGGAAATTGATAAAAATAACTAGAGGTATAGGTGGAATAGGTAGGTGGACACCAATAACTACATGGACAAGTCCTCCCCACTTAGGAAGAAATGGTCCCCATTGCGTTCAGAGCCTCCATGAGGTGAGGAAATTTCTGTTGAACTTGGTCCCTCATGAACCACTTGCCCTGGTGAAGGAGTTAGCCTGCTTTGACAACTCGATATAGCAATATCCTCTAATGGTGAGTGTTATTGATATATGTGTTCATTATCCTATCATTTTTGGCCTATTTGATGCATCTTGGGTTGAGCTTTGTTGGTGTCAGCTTCTCAGGAAAGTCGGATGCGTCCAATAATGGGGGAATGTATGGTCACAGTCGATCCACATTAAATACTGGGTGCAGGCCAAGGAACGATCGAATGTTGAGCTCAAGTCCATTTTCCCCTACATTATTGGTGATGTTGTACATCCCATATCAAATTAGGAAAATCTTGTGTTGGGGCCCAGTGAAGCACTCGTTCTACAAATGTAACCAAACTTTATCACCCACCTAGAACTTGTGTGGCACCCAATGTTGATTATGACGTTGCGTTTACTTACATTGGCTTTATCCAATATGTCATGGACTTGTTGGAAGATGTGTTTAATGTCATCAATGAAGTTTTTTTGACAGTGTTGGACCCGACAACATTCAGGGTATCTCCTCGATATGAATTCCCAACAAGACCTCACATCGTTTGGAGTAGGAGTCTCAATAGTGTGGTGTTTAATGATATGCCTTGGATTGAAAATTTTATAAAGTGGTGCACAATGTCTTTGGTTAAAGCAAGTGTGTGACCCTGCGTAAATTCAATATGATGCATGAGTGTTTCTAACAATGAAGGGAAAAGGAAGTGTGATCCTTGGAAGCCTATAATAGTATGCAGCTTGAAAGGAACACACGAGCTGAAAAGGAATCACTCCAACTAACAAGCAGAATAGTCCACAACTTAAAGGGAATGGGTTAAAATATGAACATGAATTCAACCATATTCATACAAATACAAACAAAATATTTCATAATCATATGTGTAAGTTAAAAAAGTACATCGGAAATATAACAAGAATAGCCCTACTACATTTACAATATATGCATTTAGACGTGTCAACTCTGATTTTATTATAAGTGAAAGTTCCATTCATACATACAACATGACGAACCACTTTCCCAAATAGTGTGACATGAAGTCAATAGCACCTGCTCCTCCCAAAGAAGTATACTCCCTCTATGCTATGGAGAAGCCAAGGCTGACACAAAACTCCCAAGCCTTTTCTAAGCCTAAGCCTAGCCAAAAGCTTAGCTCCCAAAAAACCCTTTACAAGAGTTATGAGGATCTATTTATAACCAAAGAGGGGTGACCCTTGGCATTCCCCTTTGGTGACTCTTGGACTCCCCTCATGACTCCTCAGATTACATATGAGACTTAAAATTACATCACGGACACATGGAATTTCACTTATACAATAATTACAAATAATATTACAATTTCCACTAGTACCCATATAAGATAAAATAGGGTAGACACAACTTGAAAACCTAACAAGATAAAAAAACTATGATTTTGGATTTGGGGTGAACTTAAGCTAGGCATCTTGGACTTGGTTCCTCTCGGCCACATACTTGTGCCAAGATTGGTATTGTGCAATGGTCCACCCAAACTATGAGATAGTGTCACGCTAGAAGTAGACTCTTGCCTCCATAACATCTGGGTACAATCTCTTGGAACCGGTTTTCACCTCTTTCTCAATCAGGAGCAACATCATTTTTATATGAACTGAGCCATCGATGTAGGTACACAATTTGTGTATGTTCACCTCCATGTCCTCCTAGGTGGCCATCTTCTCCAATTGCTCCAAGTACTAATCAATCTCCTGTTGGACTTGCCATTTGCGTTTAGTCTCGGTGAGTGTACCAACAAATGGGATATGTTGGGTTCTCACCATGAAATCCAAATTGTTGTATATCCGTACATATGAGGCGTGAATGTTTTCGATGAATGAGATGAACTGCTTTTTGTTCTAGATTAGCATCTAAACTTTGGCTTTCTCTAACTCTGCCTGCGGCTTCATCTTCCTCACCAGTATAAGCGGTGCAACCTTGTATCGCATTGTCCACTCATGCATGGCAGTGATGGAAACTTGTACATTCTTAAGGATCCTAAAAATCTCTCCGCTCTCTCGTTGCAAGTCATTTAAGTGAAAAATTTTCTTATGTACGGTTATGAACTCCTCATAAAGGTCTCACATAGTGTCTCCAAGTGTGGATACTTCAAAAAGTATCGATGCTCTTATCTCCTTGAAGTAGACTTGTGCAGAGGGTACAACCTATGTTGTTGCATGGATTTTTTCTTTCTCTTACCGTAGTTCCTGTAGGTTCTACACCAACTGCTTATTCTTGATCATCAAACACTAAGTGTTAGATCTAGTTTCTCCTGCGAAGGCCAAGTTTGCATCGAAAATGGCGTTTGGATTCTTGCTAGTGTCTCCCACTATCACCCTTTCTCTCATGAATGCAGGCGATGCATGATCATCTGGGAAGTGATTTATTCGTTCTTGTACAATATTATTATGTATTTTGTCAAATGACAAATTGTACACATCCATCACCGGATCATTGTCAAGGGGAACTACCTCCCCTTCCTCGCTCGAAGCTTACTCTACCGCTAAAGGTGGTGGAATTTGAAAGGTGTCCTGAGGTGCACTGCGCATCAGGTCCACATCCTCGCCTTGTGGTTGCGATCTTGCTTCCATGTCCATGAATTCAATCAATTTTTCAAGCTCTCTAGAAAACTCTTGTTCCTGCATATTTTTGCTTACTCCTTATGCTTCTAGTTGATCTTGTATATGTTCTTCAACCTATATGGGTTTTGTCTCTTTTTTTGTCGCACCTTTCCTTCCTTCCTCTTTCTTCTTTTGTCTCTCCTCTTGTTCTCTTATTTTGAGCTCTTGTTCTTCCTTCAACTCTTGTTCTACTCTTTTCACTGCTTCTTCTAAGTATTGCTTCTCTCTCTTTCTCTGCTCTGCTCTATGTTGCCTTTGTCCCCTCTTTTCTTCGATTTACTAAGATACTTTCTCAGTAAGATGATATGCTTTCATATTCTATCTTTTTTCCTCTTCTTCATGTTCACATACCTTCCTCTTTCCTTTGTACTACACCAGATCGTTGCTTGTTGTTGCTACTTCTTCCAAAATTGTTGTTTTCTGCAGAACAACTTGAGAAGTCCCAACCATATTGATTGGTTCATGAGGTTAGGAGGAGTTATAAATGCTCTTCTATGGTTTCTCCTCAGGAAAATTCCCCTAAGATCATACAGTGGTCTTTGAAAATTCCCCTAAGATCATACAGATTGTAACTCTTCATGCCAAACTCGAATCTGACTATGGATTTCCCTTCGGCATCTGTGACCTTGAGATTCTTAATCTCGTACAATCCAACCTGCAAAGGAAGAGTTGGCCATGGTGCTTTCTTCATCTTATGCAGTGTTGTTGACAACCCTATGGAGATATGATAAAATACCTATTGCATGACATATCTTGGAAAAATATGTGGTGGCTTCTACATGACGAATACTCTGATAAATGTGCCATATGGTAAGGTGAACCAATCTTCAATATTTGATATCATCTCCATTATTTCTCACGGCATGCAAGGTGGGTCCTCTTGAAAGGTGAGCCTATAAAGTGGGATGATGAAGTGATCAGTAAGATTCTCCATGACTCTGCGATGACCGTTATCTAAAAGTAGCTTGCAATATATATGTACAGCAGTTTCTCTCGGTTTCCATGTCCAGTTCATGCCAAGGAACTAATTATGTGCACAGATTGCATCCTGTAAGTATGCAGACATGTATAAGGATGCTTGGTCTCCCTTGGGTGCCTTTCGAGCTTGTGTCACATCAAATCTTAGCGGTTGATCCAACAAATCTGACCAGTTGAGCGGATTCCCCTCATTCACTACCTGGTTCAATAAGATATCCCACCCCTCAGGAAAGGTCTCCATGTTTGTTTTTCCACATATTACGCAAGTTAGTATGACCAAAAGTTGATAGGCTTTCCTTAGTGCTTTTGTCTTGTACATGTGGGTGGGTGTTTGTTTGAACTCTGTTGGCTACTTCACCCATCTCTTGATGATATATATTGTGTTTGTGTAGCTATGAGTGGCATAGAACATTGATTAAATGTTCTTCACTTTCCTAGGAATGTGATACAAATGCTTAAAATCTGCTTCCAGGAATGTAGCAATATTTTACTCGCTAGTATTGCTCAATGTCATAGTCTTCACATCAGAGTTTGAGACAACCCTATTAATCACATCCACACATGGGAAGGCTAGATACCTGCATGCAACCTTGTAAATCCCTAACTTCATGATGCTGAGATACACCTTCTGATCCTCTAAGTCTGCCTGAAATTCCTTTGTAAACTCATCCTTCATCTGCTACCATGTCACTTTTTATCCCTTCTCTATAAACAGTTGAGTGTCCACATAAAATGGCAAGTTAACAGAACTTGTTCAACTACTTCCTCAGTACTGCTTTCAATGGGTTCCTTTGAGGTAGCTCTCTTAGATGTCATTGTGAATATGACCGTTGGAGATATGCTCAACAACTACTGTACCCATGGGAGAAAATAAACACTGACTGCAAAAAAATAGCAGTAATATGCAAAACTACTTTCAGGATATGTTCATGCAGCACACCGGGTAACTGGATGGAAGGATTGCACAATTTTCACTAGGAAGAGGGTCTGAATGGATGAGGAAATTGTGCAGTGCGAAAACCCAACAGTCGGGGTCAAACCTTGAGGTTGGGGACTACACAATGCGTAATACAACATGGGCAGTGAGTCGGGAGAGACTGTGCATTGCACGACCTTAGTGGCCAAGGAAGCAGGTTGAGGCCCAGAACTACACAATACATAGTGGGGCCAGCCTATACTGCACATTGTGCAATTCCATAGGCTAAGCTCTGAGCTTGGCCCTCAAGATTGTGTAATGCCCATCTGGAAAAAGTGAATTATGGCCAAGGAAAAGGTAAATCTACCCAAGTGAAGTGTGAAAAATGAGCATATATGAGAGATGGTGAAGGCTTCAGTGAAGATATGACTAATTTTTTATGAAACAAGACAAATCGAGTGTAGAAACTGAACAAACAAGAAGTGAACAAGATTGGTGAGGAGAGTCGCCACAACGGCGACCATCGGTGTAAAACAAAGAAATCGATGTGACACTTGTGAAAGACAAATGATAACTTGAAACAACATTTATACATGCTAAATCAAGTTAAAACCCCAGCATGCATGCAAATAAACAAGAAAAACAACACTCATGCAAGCCAAACGGAAAAAAGTGACAGAAAAAGCGATAAATGCAAAACTCGCCCAAAAAAGCGACGACAATCATACCAAAGGTTCCTTAATCTCCTTGGGAATGCTAGAGCTCCAAGATTGAATGTAAGAATGATCTCTAGAGGCGTTGATTAAATAGATTTAAGAAATTAGGGTTTATGACGTGCATGCCACAACTCAAGGGAAAAGAGACACATGGGGACAATTTCCAAAAATACCAAGTGTGCTTCCTTCTGGTTACTAAAAGTAGATCCCTAAAGTTTAGGGATGCTTTTTTCTTTTTAGCTTTTCTGCTTTTTCCAGGAAAACCTACCATGCACATCACCGGGGAGGATTACGCAATTCTGAAGAACTGGAAGCTCCTGACTCAGTGCATTGTGCAGTTTCTAAGCTCAGTGAAGGATTATGCAGTTTCTAGGCTCAGTGTTGGGATTTTTTTAATGACTGCATATTTTTTGAGCTCAAGGTTGTGTTGCCATTCATGACTATGCAATTCTGACCATCAAGGTCAAATCTAGCTTCATGAATTACCTAGTTTTTTTAGGGAAGCCCATAACTGCTGCACAAGGCTTAGACAAGAGATTAGCTTGTGACTTAGAAAATATTTTCTAAGTGAAGATAAAGTGAACACAAGAAAAACAGAAAGATAAACATCATTCAAAGCATAGATACCTTATAACAGTGCAAGGTAAGCTCCTGTGAAAGAAGGTTAGGCTCCAAAATCTAAGCAATGGCAAAATTTTCGAGGGTGGTTGTAGCCGCTACAACAAGTTGTTAGCCCTGTAAACTTCAGACTGGACATGATCTAAATATTCCTGAGTAGCTACAAATGTTATGGCCACATCAATGGGACATAGTGGCTAGAATCCCAACCCCACCTAAAAGGGGTTGTGGCCAATTAAGCTATGGAGAGGTCTGTTGTAGTTGTGTTATACATAGGGGAGGATTTCATTCCATGTGCATTGATGCTTCAAGTTGTGGATGCGCAGAATGTGCACGATCATCTTGTTGATGACCTTTGTTTGGCCATCATTTTGGGGGTGGAAGTTCGTGGACTTAGTGAGCTTAGTATCCGGCATCGAACAAAGGCTTGACCAAAATGTACTCAGGAACCTATTGTCCCGATATGAGATAATGGATTGTGGGATCCCAAATTGTACCCACACTCGTTCAAATAAGAGTTTAGTAGTGGCTCATGTTGTGATACTCTTCTTGTAGGTCACCAGAAAATCCCTCTTAGAGAATTTGTCAATGACCACGAAAACGCAGTCGTTTCCCTGCTTAGTAAAAGGAAGCCTGACATGTAAACTATGGAGATGGATTCCCAAGGCCAACTAAGAGTAGGAAGAGAATTATATAGGCCTTCATTCTTGATTTTCGGCTTGGAAATGGCATAGGTATTAAAGGATCTGATGTATTTCCTAAAATCTTGTCGAAGGTTCGACCCATAAAAATACTTCTGCAGCACTGCCACTTTTTTCTCTACTCCAAAATTTCCAGTGACTCGACTATAGTACGCCTCCCAAATCATATTGGCACGCACTCTTGAAGGAACATAGATATGTCCCAGGTGGCATAACAGTGTTCCCTAGAGGTGAAAATATGGAAATGTCTTGCCTTATAGGAGCATTTGGTATGTGTTATCGAGTTCTGGATCACTCTTATAAATATGAGGCCACCCCAAAGTCTTGTGTCCACAAGAGTCGAGCATATTGGTCAGTGTCATAACCAGTGGTCGGATGAGACAACATGCAACATTATTGGTGCTTTCTTTCTCGTACTTGATGTTAAAATGGAACTATTGCAGATATGTGGAATATTTTTGATGGCGATCGTTCTGCAAATTTCCTTGTGTCTAGGTGAACTACAGGGGTCAGTAGTCTATGTGGATTACTATTTCCTTCCCCATAATGTAATGTCACCATTATTGGAAGACATGCACAATGGAATAAATCTCTTTTTCATAGGTGGGATAATTTCGCATTGTTTCTGAAAGTATCTCACTGTGATATACCACTAGATGACCCTGTTGAGTAATAACTGCTCCAATTGCATAGTCGAAGGCATTTGTCTCAATCTCAAATGGTTTTTGTAGGTCTGGTAATGTGATCATTGGTGCAGAGCAAGAGCGATGCTTCAAATTAGGAAATTCCTTCTATTGGGAGACCATAAGAACTTTGATTTTTCTCCACCCTTAGTGACTTGACTCAAAGGCCAAGTGATATGAGAGAAACACAACACGAACCTGCAGTAGCAATTTGTGTAGATAAGTTTGAGTGGTTGGGGATGGAAAATCTAAAATAAATTTTATCTTGGTTGGGTCCAAATGCACACCCTGATCAACAATGATGTGCCCTAGATATTTAACCTGGGTCATACAAAAAGTTCATTTCTTCAAATTGGCTCATAACTTATTTGTCGCGGGGTTTGGAGGACTTGTCGAATATGGTGTAGGTACTCTTCCCAACTCTAGCTAAAGATCAGGATTTCATCCAAATACACTACCACGAATGAGTTTGCGAAGGGCCTAAATATGTCATCCATCAGCCTCATGAAGGTTGCGGGGGCATTCGTCAACCCGAAAGGCATGACCAACCATTCAAAAAGGCCCTCCTTGGATTTAAAGGAAAACTTCCACACATCGGAGGGTTTGATTGGTACATGGTGATCACTAGACTTCAAATCAATATTGATGAAATATTTGGCCTCCTTGAGTTGTTCCATAAGGTCATTGGATAGCTATTACGAACAGTGATATTATTTAGAGCTCGGTATTCAATATCGAGTCTCCAGGTGTCGTATTTATTCTGTACCAACACGATCGAGATCCCACAGGGTGATGAGATTGGCCTGATGTTCCCTTTCTGCAACAACTCCCAACTATTCCTCTCAATTTCATTCTTCTACAAAAAATAGCATCGGTAGATCGGTTCTTTGGGCAGCGATGCGCCCGAGGTCAGATCCACTAGTACATTTGGCAGAAATTCCGACACTTGGTTCCGACACTTTTGACCAAATGTTGGAAATTTCCCCAAAATTTTTCAACTTTTTCAAATCCCGCCCGAAACCGTATCTATACTTACGTTTAGAGACAAGTGTCGCAATACCGACACTTAGACAAAGTGTTGCAATTGCGATGTTTGGAGGAATCCGTCGGAATTGCGAAAGTTTCGGTAATAGCATCGGAATTGCGACGGCATAGAGGAAAGTGTCGCTATTGTGACGTTTGAGGATATCATCGCTATTGCGACAGTTCAAGCAAAGGTGTCGCTATTGCGACAGTTTCGGCAAAAACATCGCTATTGCGACGGTTTGGGCTAAGTGTCGCTCGTGCGACGGTTTGAGGATATCGTCGCTATTGCAATAGTTCAGGCAAAGGTGTCGCTATTGCGACAGTTTCGGCAGAAACGTCGCTATTGCGACGGTTTGGGCTAAGTGTCGCTCTTGCGACGGTTTGGGCTACGTGTCGATTATAATTCACTCTCTAACTGACTTTCGACATATGTCAACAATGAATTGATATTATTTGAATTAATTAGGGTCAGTTCAACATTATTTCTATAATTTTTTTATGTGAGGTTGCAAGCCATGAAACTTCGACCATGTTAAGGATGATTTTTTTTTAACATCTAGTCCAAGCGTCAGATCTTTGTTCGTTATATTTTCAGAGATATGCTCTAAGGAAGTTAGGGTTTATGTATGCTCTAGAATTATTTCTCAAATCATGGTCAGCTTGGTATTTTGGCTATCTTCTCGTCTGGACATTTTTAAGCTATGAAATCTTCATACATGGCTCGTTTGACGTTTGCTACCTTGTGTCTCTGGGCGGCCGGGCGCGCCATGTGACGCCGCACGACCAAGGGCGCCCGGGTCGGGCCGTTTCGTGCGAGGGCACCCGTGTCAGATTTTCTAACTCGTGACCGCCCGGGTGCCTTAATGTGCATGTTCGGGTGGCTCATTTTCCGTTTGCTACCTTGTGACTCCGGGCGGTCGGGCGCACCGTGTCGCGTCGTGTGACATCGTATGACCAAGGGCACCCGGGTCGTTCCGTTTCATGCGAGGGCGCCTGTGTCAGATTTGTTAACTTGTGACCACCCAAGTGCCTTAATGTGCACATTCGGGCGGCCCGTTTTCCATTTTCTACCTTGTGTCTCCATGCAGCCGAGCGCGCCGTGTGACGTTGCACGACCAAGGGCGCCCAGGTCGGGTCGTTTCGTGCGAGGGCGCCCATGTCAGATTTGCTAACTTGTAACATCCCTAATGTCTTAATTTGCACATTCAGGTGGCCCGTTTTCCATTTTCTACCTTTTTCCTCTGGGCGGCCGGGTGCGTCGTGTCGCAGCGTGTGACACCTCACGACCAAGGGCGCTTGGGTCGGGTCTTTTCGTGTGAGGGAGCTCGTGTCAGATTTTCTAACTTATGACCGCCAGGGTTCCATCTTGTGCACGTTCGAGCAGCCCGTTTTCCGTTTTCTACCTTGTGCCTCCGCGCGGCCGGGCGCGCCGTGTGACGCCGCACGACCAAGGGTGCCTGGGTCGGGTCGGGTCGTTTCGTGCGAGGGCACCTGTGTCACATTTGCTAACTTGTGACCGCACGGGTGCCAGCTTGTACACGTTTGGGCAGCCCGTTTACCGTTTTCTACCTTGTACCTCCGTGCGATTGGGCGCGCCGTGTCGTGCCGTGTGACGCCGCATGACCAAGGGCGCCCGGGTCTGGCCGTTTCGTGCGAGGGTGCCTGTGTAACATTTTCTAACTTGTGACTGCCCGGGTGCCAGCTTGTGCACGTTCGGGCGGCCCGTTTGTCGTTTTCTACCTTGTGCCTCCGTGCGACCGGGTGCGCCGTGTCACGCCGCACGACCAAGGGCGCCCAGTTTTGGCCATTTTGTGCGAGGGTGCCCATGTTAGATTTGCTAACTTGTGACCGCCCGGGTGCCTTGTGCACATTCGAGCAGCCCGTTTTCCATTTTCTACCTTGTTCCTCCGGGCATCCGGGCACGCTGTGTCGCGCCTTGTGACGCCGCACGACCAAGGGTGCCCGGGTCGGGTCGTTACGTGCGAGGGCGCCCGTGTCAGATTTGCTAACTTGCAACCACCCGAGTGCCAGCTTGTGCATGTTCGGGCGGCCCGTTTTCTGTTTGCTACCTTGTGCCTCCATGTGGTCGGGCGCGCCATGTCGCGTTGTGTGACGCCGCACGGCCAAGGGCCCTTGGGTTGGGTCGTTTCTTGCGAGGGCGCCTGTGTTAGATTTGCTAACTTGTGACCGCCCGGGTGCCTTAATGTGCACATTTGGGCAGCCCATTTTCCTTTTGCTACCTTGTGTCTCTAGGCAACCGGGTGCGCCGTGTGACGTCGCACGACCAAGGGCGCCCGGGTCGGGCCGTTTCGTGCAAGGGCGCCCATGTCAGATTTGCTAACTTATTCAATTATTCGATTTTAATTTTCAAAGTCAAACTAGCCATTAATTAATTAAATAAGAACATATATATATATATATATATATATATATATATATATATATATATATATATATATATATAATCACAATTAATTAAATAATTAATTAATTACTTAATTAAATAAAACTAGCCATTAATTAATTAAATAAGAATATATATATATATATATATATATATATATTCACAATTAATTAAATAATTAATAAATTACTTAATTAAATAAAACTAGTCGTTATTATTCGATTTTAATTTTCAAAGTCAAACTAGTTGTTATCTTAACAGCTAGTTTAGCCATAAAATATTCCAAGCCATTATAAGATCTAGATCTTGGTTAATAATATTTTATTATGCACCATTATCAAGGATAACTCAATATTTTGTTATAAATAAGATGAGGTTTTTCCATTCATTATTTACCTTTGATCCTTTTATCATGGTCGAAATTTGATCACTTTTATTTATTTTTTCTTATTGAGCTCCCATTGAGTTCAACACGTCTTGGGTTTTCTACACCATTGAGAGAGATAATTGCTAAATATAATTATTATTTTCTTTATAGGATAATTTGCATCATTGGAAGAAAACATTAGAGGTGGAAAAAAAATTCAAAAGGGTGAAAGGGGTGATGGTAGAGTTTATTGCCCTTGCAAAAAATGTTGTATGAGAAATAATGTTAGAGTTTCAATAGCAACAGCAACAATGCATTGTAGGAAATATGGGCACATTGATGGTGGATCGAATGACTATCGTCCCGTGGTAATTAATTATCTATCTTCATTTTGATTATATCGTAAAATTTTATATTATTTTAATATTTTTTATATTAGCACTAATGTTTAATGATTAATGTTTGTAATTTTCATAAAGGCACAATTTCCCCCCAACTTTTTGCAGATGATCAACCAGCTTCCACAGCTAAATAGTAGTATATTAGATGATGTTGCACCAGTACAAGAGAATATTGCAGCAAATATTAGTATTGGAAATGATGTTGTACAAGGTGAAGAAAATGAAGTGAATGATGAAGGTAATTTTAATGATCCCATGGAGGTAGATCATGATGACAATAATGAGACAGTTCACATTAATGATGGGACAAATCAAATGCTCCAAGACTTGTATGGTGAGTCAGATGATGATGGTGGAGATAGTGACGGTATTTATGATGTACCTCTGATTGAAAGGTCAAGTGAATGACTTTTTGAACACTCAAATGCAACTCTTCTCTCTGCTACATTGTTGTTGGTGAACTTAAAGGTTATGAATAATTTGTCGAACAGATGTATGACACAACTCCTAAGGTATGAAATATGTATATATGATCACATATATGTAAATGTTGATTATTTTCCCTTTTTTTAGTTGTAATAAATGTGTAAAATAATAATTCAATATATATGTGTGTGTGTGTGTGTGTGTGTGTGTGTGTGATTAATAATCTTTACATTAACTAGTTTTTGTTTATGTTGTAGATTGTTGGGTGAATATTTGTTACCATCGCCAAATACTTTACCTCAAACATATCGAGATCTACGTGCTATTATGAAACACTTTGGAATGGAATATAACACTATAGATGCATGTCCTAAATATCATATTATATATTACGGAGGGAACATGCGTGTGAGAATGTATCAAAATATTTTTAGGTAAGATATCAAACAGGAATCAACTATATAAAAGGTGCCTCAGGTTCTTTTATTATAATTACATTCTGACAAATGTTAGGTGTGTAAAAAGCATAACTTTAATTGGATTCATTGAAGAATAAGAAGTGGAGAGATGTTAATTGTTCTTGAATACACGGATGGTTTTACTGCATTAGAGGAAATGCGAGAAAAAATATGTAATTTTAAAAATGAACCTCGTAATGTCAGGCTTTCATTGGCAGTTGATGGTGTTAATCCATTCAGAGAGCTTAGATCTACTTACTCAGTGTGGCCTGTTTTTTTTATCAATAATAACATTCCTCCTTGGATGTTAATAAAGAGGGAGCACATAATGTTGACTATGATTATTCCAGGTATTTGATACATTATTTTTTTGAATGTAACATATTCATTTCTCGTTATTTATAAATATATATTTTATTTATTTACTTACTTATATATACATATAACATGGTAGTAATTATTATGTACCATAATGTTGAACAATTAGGTAAGTACCAGGTCAAATATATGAATGTATATATTTAGCCTCTTATCGATGAGCTAATACAGTTATGGCATGGCATCATTATGTATGACATCACTGAACCAATCATGCAGAAGAGATTTCAATGTCATGGAATGCTTGTATGGAAAATTCGTGATGTCCCAGGACTAACACATGTTTCTGGTATGTAATATTTCGTTACTTTAATATAATACATAATTATCTAAATTATATATACCATATTACATGTTTTAAAAATGATCTCATAGTATAATTGTTATTGATCCATCTATTGCAGGTCTTCAAACAAAGGGTAGATTTGCATGTCCAGTTTGTGGCCCTAAGATGAAGTATCTTCATTTGCCAGACTTAGGAAAGATGGTGTTTAATGAGTTTAGGCACTTCCTCTCTAGGAACCATAAGTATCGTACTATTGAAAAACATCTTTTCAATGATAAAGAAGAAACTGGATTAAAACCACGAATAATGACACCTCGGTTGTGGAAGTTGGAATGTAATAGAATTAATAATCGTCAAGCAACTGGTATATAATTTGTCTATATATATATGTGTGTGTGTGTGAATTGTTTATGTAATGTTTGGAATTTTTGTTTTAACTAATGAATTTATTTTATTGTATTTTATAATTATTGTTCTGATTTATTTTTTTCTTTGATATCAAGGTCGTCGTCGCAGTGAAGGTATTAGTATTGTACTTCCACCTGGAATGAAATGTTATATTTCTCAATTTGCGTGGTTGCCCTAAAATGAGGACGTAAAAGTAGATCATATTTTGATATAATGCATGTCAGGAAGAATGTGACAGAAATGTTATGGCGAACCATAGATGGTGCACATGATAGAGATAAAATTGACCAAATTTGTGCTAACATTGAGAAATCAAATCATGCAATGAAAAGTGTGATCGAGAGATCAAATAAAAATGGAGGTCAAAATTATAATAATATTCCATGGTTATGAACATAACAACAAATAAATGATGTAAAAGAGGTCGTTAAAAGAATTGAATTTCCAACAAGTTTCGCTTCAAACATAAATAATATCTTAACGAAGAAAGGTGACTTCAGTGGGGTGAAAACACATGATTGGCATACCTTTGTTAAGGTAATTTTTTTGGTATACGTTTTTGTATGTTATTGCTTGAATATATATTTAAATTTTTCCTTTCTTCTGTTTAATTTAGAAACCAATAACGATTCATTTTTTATTTTTATAGTATGTTCTACCTGTATCTCTCCCAAACGAATTCGACAACAATGTCAAACAAGTTATATATGGTCTTAGTAAATACATGAGGTAAGTGGTTTTTATTTATATGAAAAATCTAATTTCTATAATTTCTTTTTGTACTTAATGACATGATGTGTTAATTTACTTGTAATGAAATATATATTATGTTTCATTGAAATAACCTTGCGTAATGATTTTCAGATGGTTGTCATTGAAATAAATCCATCAAGATGAAATAAAGTATTTGAAGAGAGAAATTCCTCGGCTAATGTGTGAAATGCAAAGGTATATACCTCCAACATTTTTTAATGCACAAGAACACTACTTGATACACCAAGTTGAGGAGATTGAAATATGTGGACCAGTACACACAAGGTTAATGTGGATGGTCGAGAGGCACCTGAAATCCTTGAACGCTTTAGTTAGACAAAGAGCACGACCTGAGGGTTCTATGGTGGAGGGATATGTGGTATATGAATCCATGGTGTATATTAGTCATTATCTTCCTATATTAGTTGCGCCAACTATGAAGGTGCTGGATTGCATTTGGGATGTGAACTCCATCAAAATTTTTGAAGTGGAGCACCTGTTGGGAAAAGGTAGAATGAAGAAAGTGAGAGGTAAAAGATTTATTATGTATAATACATATAATGTTTCATTTTTTATCATGTATATATTAATTTATGTTCATTTCGTGTATTCTTTCATATATAATTAGGTGCTCAAGATTATGAGGCACTACTTTTATACATTGCAAACAATCAGGTAGGATGAGTGAATGGATTGGAAACATGTAAAGCACATAATAATGGTAGGTTATCATAGCAACTCTTATGCGAATTGATTAAGCATATCGTAATTAAAGGATGGAAGCGTCTGGACGAGAAATCAATTTAGCATATGGTTTGAAAGATATAAAGGTAAGCAAATAATTCACCTATTTTATTCATTACTTATTTTATACTATATTTATAATGTGACAAGAATTTTGATTTTTTTGATAATTTTTATGCTGTGTAAATTATATGTTTAATTATTAATTTAGAATGCATATTTTTCATGTTTGGCATATTGTAGTTGAAACACCACAAGGCTATGTGGTGCAATGGTCATAAATTTCGTGTTAAACAGTTGGAAGATAAGAGGAAAACTTCTGATAGTGGGATAACTGCAGTATTCTAAGTGACTAATGTTTCCTCCAGGAGTGACAAACAACCTTGAGAATTTGAAAATGGATATTATGGGTTTTTAGATGATATAGCTGAGTGTGACTTTAATTCATTCAAAATAGTTTTGTTAGATGTCAAATGGTATAGGCTACAAATGTATGTATGTGATGATGATAGAACACTTATTCAACATGACAATGGATTTCCAATGGTTGAAACATCACAGTTTGAAGTACGAAAAGATCACTATGTTTTTCCAAGCCAATGAGAACAAGTCTTTTACTCAGAGGTTGGAGGTGAGAACGGATCGTCGTTTGCTATTAGATATGATCCAAGAGGAAGGCCAGTAGAGTATACTGTAGAGGAAGAAGATGATATTGATCAAGAAGAAGATGATGCAGTAGCAGATGAGCAGGAAGATGCATTGACAGATGAAGAAGATATATTAGAAGATGAACCAGGAATAGGAGATGAGGCAACAATTATTGATGATGATGTCAATGAGGATATTATCGAAAATGACATAATTGATGATGATGATGACATGGTTGATCATTTCAACACCGTTTCTGAATCAGATGTTGGTATAGATGTCGATCAGTTTTATGAAGATCAAGAAGATACAGAAGAAGAATATTGATACAGATGTTATGTTCGAGTATGAGTTGGTATGTTATAACTTCATATTTTAATATGTAGGAATTATTGTCTTTAAATAATTTGCTAATTATGTGGGTTTGTTGCATTTTGTTTATTATTTCAAACCAATAAATAATGGCCTTACAATTGTACAAGCTAAACTAAAATTATATTCCATTTTTAAATCAAACCTAAGTTGGCATTTGAAAGGTTTTAATACCTATTTATATGGTGGAGCATTACCGCCATAAACTATGGTTTTAATAGGAATTTCAAATGAATTACAAAGGTTTTGGATTAATCATGGTGGGCCTTTCAAAATTTTACATTAATCACTATAGCTACCCTACATGTAATCAGTATTACAGCTCCTTGCCTTTTCTAATCGACTCAAACCCTACTGGATATACGCCTTTGTAGATCACTACTACAGCTCCTTGCATTTTGTAATCGACTCAAACCCTACTCGATATATGCTTCCTACTACAAAGAAATTTCTATCGTGGAAGAAAATCCAGAAAGCAGGCCCTTGCTACAAAGAACTGCCCGTCGCGCAAGCTGAAACTCTAGAAACCAGGCCCTTGCTGCAAAGAATTTCCCATCGCACAAGAAACTCCATAAAGCAGGCCCTTGCTGCAAAGAATTTCCCATCGCACAAGAAACTCTAGAAATCAGGCCCTTCCTCCATCAGCACACAAAATGGTATGGCAAAAATTTTTTTTTCCAGATTTTGAAAAGTGATTTTACCATTTAGAATGCCTAGGATTTGAAACAGAGCAATAAATTGGGCTGCTCGTTTTCCTTGAATAGGGCATGCCTATAGATTTAGTTTTGTTTTTAATAAAATTCAATGTAAGACATAACTAATTCCCCAAACCTCAGTCTCCAGCATGCTTTCCATAAATTTGGCAGTTGATTTCCATCATCACAATTTGGTCTTTACAAGAAGAAAAATTGATCACCATTTCCTACCATTTTCCTTCAAACAATATTAAGCACATGCAGTCATCATCCGACTTTGATAGATCCATCAGAAAAGAAGACCAAGAAAGACATGCTTTGACAAATATCATATATTCCATACACAATACAATACCACCAGAGCTTCAGTAAGGACGGGTGCAATATACATTAAAAAGCGGGGTTTCTATGACTAAAAACCCTACAATTTGTAAGTTCAATATATATATGAAACCAAACCACAGCACACCAATATTTAGCACCTTAAAACTAGGATCAAATCAAAATCTAGCTACAACTATCATTGAATGTAGACAAGTATGCGAGAGAATTTCTATTTTTATTTTAAGCTGGCGAAGCCATCTTCATGATTTTTAGGCAGCATCCACTTTCTCATTATATCTTGGGAGTTCTGCAAGAGACACCTAGTCACACTGGGATCAAACCCAGTTCACCTTTTCCTGCTGATTAGCCTCCAATCTGTTCACTTTTACCTGGAGAGATTTAACATATCTAATAGTATTATTAAGGACAACAGCAGTTTCCATGTAATCTTCACCAAATATTATATTTCTCAGAAGTTGGACCATTCCTTTAACTCTCTCTTTTTTGGATTTCTTGGCAGAAGCAGATTTCCTTGAAAGAGATTTATGTGGTATCTACATATAAGTCTTGCTCTGTGTGTCTTTCCCTAAGTCAATATGCTATGTGACACTCAATGCACGAATATTCTTGTTGTCACATTCACATTCTCATTGGCATTTTGCAATTCTTGGTTTGGATGTATCCACTTCTGAGTCGGAGTGACCGAAGGGAGTTATCAAACAAAAAATAGTTGTCATTTATGCTAGACTCGCCAACCAATTCTTTCAATAATAACGAGGTCAATCAGCCTCCTCTTCTTTATGATCTGTTGATTAATACTACATTTTCTTGGCGAAATCGACACTAGTATCATCCCTAACTTTTGTACATGCATTTTTATTTACACTATATTATTCATTATTCACTTGGTGAGTGATTAGTGCTACTCTCCCTTCATCGAACTCAAGAGCATCTAAGTCTACTTGATGTTTTCATGTAGATGAATACAAGAGAATCTCCATAGTTTCCCCTTTGCTTAATACATCCTGGCGCATACCACAGTGCATCTTCATTTTCAACCATAGGACTATCAATAAAGTCACCCCCATAGCTATCCAGGGCTATCATGCAAAATTGACTCAATCCCATATTTGGCATAGTTGTAAAAGATGAGGGAATATTTTTCCTGTACCATGGAAAATTAACATCCCAGAGGCCTGATGTTCCTGCAGCCAGTACTTCAGAAATTGAGTTTTTCTCCATGGCCATGTTTTCAGGGTTGGTCTCTTTCTTTGCCTTGCCATTGCTGGGAAAAATCTCTGAAAATCTCTGTACTATTGCAGGATGAAAATTAAACCCACATATGTTCATATTATAGTCACACATGAACATAATATTGTAATAATCAGGTGCTTGTAATTGGAAAGTATCAAGAAATCTAATTTGTGATCATTTATCAGCACAATCACCACCCCAAACATTGGCACAATTTCCACGTGGCATGGATGATACATCTCCCTTGACAGGAGTTATACATTCAGCATAAGGGCCACGTAAGTTAGCCATGTGGATATAATTATAGCTAATGCTAAACCTCAATCTCCAGCATGCTTAAAACTAGGATCGGATCAAAATCTAGCTACAACTATCATTGAATGTAGAGAAGTATACGAGAGAATTTCTATTTTTATTTTAAGTTGGTGAAGCTATCTTCATGCTTTTTAGGAAGCATCCACTTTCTCATTATATCTTGGGAGTTCTGCAAGAGACACCTAGTCACACTAGGGTCAAACCCAGTTCACCTTCTCCTACTGATTAACCTCCAATATGTTCACTTTTACCTGGAGAGATTTAACATATCTAATAGTCTTATTAAGAACAACAACATTGTCCATGTAATCTTCACCAAAGATTATATTTCTCATAAGTTGGACCATTCCTTTAATTCTCTCTTTTTTGGATTTCTTGGCAGAAGCAGATTTCCCTGAAAGAGATTTATGTGACTGTCTGCATCTGAGTGCACTATTGTTTTTACTTCCCTCAGTCAGCATGCTAATAGCACTCAGTGCACAGATATTCTTGTTGTTGCATTCATTCTCATTGGAATTTTCGCAATTATTGGTTTGGATGTCCACTTCCTGGGTCGAAGTGACTAGAAGGAAGCTATCAAACAAAAAAACTGGATCCTTTTGACGAGAAAATGCTACAAAAGAACCCACAGACAATGACTGTAGCTATCATCTTGACTTACAAACAGTAGTCAGCCCATTCCTATCCATTTTCTATTGAATCATCTCATTCAATTACAACCAACAAAGTTACAATACAAGTCTGTAATTCCAAGTTCTAGGATAGTTGGAACCTTTTCCTGAAGCAAGAGTTACTCAAATTAAGAAAAGAGGAGGGTTTCGAGGTTTCAAGAGTTTAGTTCTTGACTCTAGCTGAAAACATGGATTGAAGGGAAACCAACGAGCCTTGTTATATTAGACCTATGGAGGAGAAGCCCTAAACAAGCAAGTCAGGTGATGTAGCGCTTAGCCCCACACACACTATTTTTTAGCTTCGATCACCTTTGTATTTTTCCAGAGTATCTTGGGAAGGGAAACCTTGCCACTTTATAACACTTGTATATTTTACAATCTCTTTAATAGCAGTCTCCCAACCATTCACGGCTTTCTTGAATACCACAACAAAGTTGTCCATATCCAAATTGAGGATCACTAACATTTATTCATGGCCATTTACACTCTCACTTCTACACTTCCTTCTCCACCTCATTATAGATCATGACATCTATGTTACTAAAAGTTCCTTGATTGATTGATATTTTTGTGAAGCAATAAACACAAATCATTTGATTTAACTGTCAATTTTTCTACAACAACATATTCTAAGAGGCACGGGTTTTCAAAAATTTGAAAAGGATTTTGTCAAAATGCTTGTGTTGTGAAAATGGAGAGTATATTGTATGAATTTCAAAGTTTCAATTAATTTAAATTGGTTGAATGTGATAGGCTAGAATCACTACAAGGAAAATAACCTCTAGTAGATTTTTTTGAGGAACCCCTTATAAAAATACCCCATACATCTGTTTCTAGTGTAGGTTACTAGAGGAGGTTGGCGGGTGGATGGTTTTGCGGATAACTAGACATATGTGGTTGTATCTTGTGTTCATTTCCACTTTTTGTATTGTACTGATGAAACTAGTAGAAAGTCTACTTTAGAGGTCAAATCACTGCTATAGCATAATGTGATTATGTTGTTGCTTTTCTAGTGTTTTCTTTTAATTTTTTTGTGATTTATACACAACAGACTCAATAATACTGAAATTATGAAGCTGATTTTTTTCGATAATTAATATACCTTTTGAGATTTAAAATTTCACTACAAATAACCCAGTTTAGTCTCATTGTCAACTTGTCTCTTGTTTGGGTGCCTTAATGTGCAATGACATGTTTCCGGGACTGAATTCAATGCAAGGCATATTTGAAACTCTAACACTGTCTTCCTATGGCTTATTAGAAATTATTTCAGTTTTCATTTTTTGTTTTCAAGTTAGATATTTTTTTCAAGTTTTACATTTATAATTTTATTGCAATGTGGTAGACTGATTAGGGCAGTACAGGAACAACCCCGAGACATGATGATCACGAAAAGGGGCCAGTGGAAGAACATGTAAAGTGCTAGCATTGCTCTATCTTCAGGTATTTTAGTTATTTACATAATTGAAATAATATTAATTTTGTTCAAATATGCAAACACCTAACCATGGTATGCCTGATGATTCCCTCTATGAGGAATATCTTTCTTCATCCCTATCTCCATTGCTCTTGTTGTGAAAAAAGCGCAAAAATCAAGGTCAAAATTTGATACTTTGATAGACGTGCCTCAACCACCTGAAACATAAGAGAGGATAAAACAAATTATGACCCAGCTAGAAAGATATCAGGTAATAATAAAAAATCAAAAGGATATTTTTTTTTTTTTCTGCATGAGATGAATTGTGATAGTTTTATTTTTAATTTTTACATTGACTAAACTAACAAAAATTTCTTTTGTATGTAGCGTTATCTGATACTTGCTGAACCCGGTATTGGTGGTAGTGGGACACAAGGGCAAGAGATTTCCCAACAACCCTCTCATACACCTTCTACTCCTTTAGGTGCCATCCAAGAAACAAACCATGCCCAAGCAGACACCCAGCCAACCGCTGAATGTGTTGGCAGTGATGAGGCTGATATGGCCAACTACATTATTGTGTTTCCTGGAGCTACACGTGTCAGCTCCACGGGGACCATTAATGGCACGTTGTTGGTGAACGATGAAGGTGTCCCTATAAAGCACGTACAACTCCTAGGTAAGTTTTAATATTTTAACTATTTCATGTACTCTATCTAAAACATATTTTATCATGATTTTTATTTTTAAATTAATGATAATATATTTTTTCTGTGTAGGAAACAATGAGTTCTACGGGTTTTTGGAGAGCCATGTGTTGGTAATTTTTGGCCCAACCATACGCACAAGGTGGAATTCCCAGAATTCCAACCTGAAAAAAGAACTTCTAGATTATCTAGAAGCCCTTTTTGGGGTGGGCACATTTGACAGAACAGCGGTGGCTTTCGGGTAGCTGGAAAATGACTTGAAATATACCGAGGACATGAGAACGCAATTGCAATTAACTTAGGATCTGAGCATCCTCTCACAGTTCCAGAGAGTGAGTGGAGAGCACTCATCCATGATGGAAAAGAGAAAAGGGCAAAGAAAGAAGGAAAAATTCCAACTGGACCCGCAAGGTAAATTACAACTTTAATTCAATAGCTTTAATTTTATCTATGTCTAAAATAGAAGTGTGCTACATCATATCTGACTTCATTCTTTTGATGATAGGTTTCCTCACACCTCGAAGGCAACCAAAGCTAGGATTGAAAAAAGGGCCATCAAAAGCTAGGCCAGGGCGGCTACTTGAAATCAGCTGCAAGAATTGTAAGTACCTAAACATCTTATAATTAATTGTATCGCCTTCCAACATTTTTGTAATCCTATCAAATAAAATTAAAAATACACAATCATATGTAATGTAGGGTGATGACTTCGGAATAGAAACTACAAAGGAAGATAAAAATATCACTTTCCATTTCGTCTATCAAGCCGTAGTTGAACGTCGCAGAAGCTTGGGGCAGGTCCCAAGATCTAGAATGTCGGATAAGGTAAAACTTTAACCTTTCAATATGTTTTTTTTCATCCATAAATTTAATGTCTAACAACTTTGTTTAAATCAGGGGAGCAGCACTGCCGACGAGGCAAATAACCTAGTTGTAGAGCCAGATGTAGATGTTCCTCACGTGCAACCTGATCATTGTAGTGGGGACCAGGCTGACAATGCTACTATCAGTGAGGGTCGTGATGGTAATTAATTTCCACTTATAATTTTTTCCAATTATACCTTGATGGTTGTCCTTATAACATTTTTTTTTAAATGACAGAGAATGTTTCCCTTGAGGATCTTACCACCAGAGAAGAAGACAGGGAAACAGTCCCAACAGCGACAACTGGTGCACCAGGTAAATAATCTCATTGCAATTTTTTTTATTAATATTACCAAACTAGTTCAATGATATTTAAAAACTGACAATTAAAATTTAATATTATCTGTTTTTGTAGGTGATGCCCCGTCACTGGATGAGACCAAACATCGTGACTACGCAACTAGGTCAGCAGTGTGGGAAAGGCACGAAACAGGAGCAGATCACGATGATATTGATGATGTAATTAGGAGCTTTAGAAATAGGAAGAAGAAAAAGAAATTTTGATAATGTAAAATATTGTATTATTATAAGACAAACGTTACCATACTTGGAATGTTTTTTGCGTTATATAAGAAACTCATTTAGCATACTATTTTTATGTCAAGCACTAATTTCAATGTTTCCTTGCGTACTTTTTGTTGCATTGTTTTTTTATTAGTTATTGAATATTTTTTTTTATGCTGATGAAAGTAAAAAATGAAATATAGATTGGGTATTGGGGAATTAAGAGTGATGTGAGGGAGGGGTGAGGGGCCATAAGAGCTTCCACCTTCACATGGTTGACCCTGTTTAGTAGAGAATAATTTATTGGAGCGATTTAATCTTGGAGCAAACCTCCCTCGATCCAACATAGCAACAAAAAAGTCACTGTTGACTTAGTTTCTACTCTTTTAGATCATGGGAGGCTTGTTCCAAGTTCATGTGACTCGAATAAATTGTTCTTGAAACGAAGAGGAGCTTATTCATGTATGTTTTGACATTTTCAACATATGTTCTAACATTATCATAAGAATGCATCTTAGAGTAAAAAAATACTACATCAATTACTTGTATTTATTGTATAGACAATGATGGATTTTGATTGACTTGGCAGTGCAGGTACAAATCCTCTTGCATCATGAGCAATACAACTTGTCAACCAGGGTCATGTCCAGGATATTTTTACTTGTGCACTTGGCCAGGTTCGTAATGTCACATTTTGTAAGTTCCTTTACAGTTCATAATTCAATATTAAGCTTGTTCATGATTATTATCTAGGTTTTTTGTATGTGTTTTTTCATCTATTTGATTGTAAGCAACTCTGCATGTTTTCTGTTGTTCACTATGATTTCTCCCATTACCACTCCCAGGATGAATCCGACTTTATTGTTACATAGGTTACTTTATTGTTACTATGATTTCTCCATTTACTATTTCATAGGTTACATCATGTAAAGTTTTCAATCTCAGGTTGGTGATGAGCTTTAGTTCTCCAGATTTGGGGCTTTTCTGATATTTTCTCCCTCATGTCATTCCTGAATCACCTCGTTGTTTGAGCATGCCAATTGTCTACCACTTGTACCAATTGGCACATGTCAATCTCTAAGTGGTGCCACATTTCACCTATTTTCGGCCCACTTGACCACCTGAAAAATTCAAATCCACACACCATGTGTCTTTATCATGGAGTGCCACATGTCCTAGATATTTTAGATGCTAACATCATGCTTCTAATGTGTTATGTCAACCAATCACAGTGGTCCATGTGGACTTGTGCCATGTCACCAGTCTAGAAGAGATATTTGAGCATTCTCTTTTCATGATTTTTCTATTATAATTTTTTTCTTCAGGACGGTAAATCTCTTTTGCAATAGATGGGGATTTTCCCGTTTCCCTGGAGTCATCTCCTAGGACACCCTTCAAGCCATCATCCAAGAGGAAATTTGCAACTCTATGTTGTTGCCATATTTCCCTTGAATTATGCCTTTCTAGAAGACCAGTTAGGGAACTTCTAGCCCTTATACCATTGCTTCATCATTGTATCAACTTCTCCCACAGGCTGCTTCTATTTTTTTTCCACTTAAAGGAAGAAAGCACTACCCTAGGGTGATTTTTCTCCTCAACTATCCCTACCGCACTTATGGACCAACCAGCAATATGAACATTCCCCTTACTTATGGAGACACCCCCTAAGCTACTGCACATTCAATTCCAAGAGCTACTTGCTAAGGAACACTCCTACACTATGCCTAACGCTTCTCCAAACAATCCCTCTAACTATTGTTGTATCAACCTCCATTTTTGGTCTTTTAGACAAAGGTGACCCTCACACCATCAAGCACATAATGTTATCACAAGACTCAAACCCAATCCTACATCCTTTCTCCACAAATTTCTCTTCCAATTCCTTAGAATGTGATTTGTATTTTTTGAAGAACTCGGCCCTAGTTAGGGCACCTATCCCTGCTCAAATCCACCCTTCCTCCCACCTTAAGCCTTCTTCTTTATGTGTTCTTGTTGGAGACAGTTGTGGCCTTATTGTGGCTTGTAAGTACCTCTAATGGCCTTGCTACAGGACAATAGCGCATATATTTGTAAATGAAAATGAGCAGACATAACATGGACCTACTTTTCCCCAAGGAATAAGGTTTAGACTTGGACTTCTCCTCCTAGCCATGATAGTCCATGCTGAGTAGAATGGAATGGTTAGATATGATTTTCTGTTGCGCAACAATTCGGGACCTTACCTAGTCTTGAAATTTCAATGGCATTGGGGCTATGGCAGCCTCCTACTCTGCCTCTTGAGCCTTGGTACTGATGCATATAGTAAAATTGATCATATAAACTAACCAAGCCCTCTACAACCATATTTACAATCTCTTTTGTTCTTGGGAAAAATATACCTCTAGCAGAAACTAAATTATTTATAAGGCTAATTTCTGGTCATGGAAACATTGTATTCATTTTAGTCCCAAAGTTTCAATCTTAACTGAGTTTGAGCAACCAGATAATATAATTAATCATGCAGTCTATAATCACACAGAAATTTGATACTTTTAATGTCTCAGCTACACTATATAATACAACTATCTAAAACGTTAAAAATCAAATTGTGTTCTAAAATGCTAAAAATCATATCCTCTAGATCTTGCTGGCATCTTGTGCAGGATCACCATTCAGTTCTGCTTTAGGGACAACTCCATTGGCATGCTGCACTTCTTGGTGACTCATGTCTTTGAGTTTAGCGCAGGTATGATTACTTCACTCTGGCCTCTACAACATAGCTTGTCCCATAGTGTACCCTTCAAGAATCTACGTTCCGCTTCAGGACCCTCCTCTTACAGCGAGAATGCTAGGGCTTCGTCTTGAGGTGTGATAGATTTATGCGAGGGTCATCCATTTGAATCTTCCAAACTCTCTGACGTTCACTCAGGCAATCTGACACAAGTTCATATTTTCTTTCATGCATAGGTGTTCGAGTTTAGAATTATATATTAGCACATGGTTAATTGCTGCAAAGTGTTGATTGTGGTACTGTACAGTTACAGTAGAAATGGCTTTTTGTTTTGAAATGAAATCCTTGTGTAATCCCCTCTCCTTCCTCGACACATCTGGATAGAGGGCAGCTATTCTGAGTCAGTTAATTTGATTTGAACCCATGATCAATGCGCTGTTGTTTGCCATAAAATTGCATTGTCCTGACAGGTCTATGTGAGATGGCCTATCAACGTGCCTTTATTTATCATCTTGCAAGTCCAAGCCAGGCATTGAGTCCAGTTTGTCCTCCTTTGTTTCTCATCTATTCATTTTTACTACTGTTTATATGTACCAAAAGTGCCATTGCCAATGAAGGTAGGTGTTACTGAGAATTTTAGGTGCAATTTCTTTAAAATTTTCAAGTTTTTGCCCTGAAAGTTGAACTCTTGAGCATGAATTTCATCCTTGCCTCAGCTTTGTTTGACAGAGCAGACTAAAAATGTAATGGAAGACATGTTTGTTCAAGTGAAGCCTGGCCATATAGAACTACCACCTTTATGGACTCTGCAAGAGGATTGCCTTTTTTTTTTGTTGCAATTAAAGTTGCATTTTGTTCATCAGGCAATACAAACTCTTATCAAATTGCAAGGTGTAATTCCAATCTAACTAAGATGGGGCGGACAACATGCCATGAACATCCAATTCAAAAGTGCTTGTTAGGGTTTAAGTAGCTTACAGTTCTTGTTCCTAACATTAGTTTTTGAAATATCAATTTGCTAAACTGTTTTAACCCAATTTTCTCTTGATTTTATGGAAATTGGGTGTTTGGATCTAGAAAATTTAATCTCTATTATTTTGGTTTCTCTTAGTATGAATACAATTTTAATATTTAAAACCCATTACAGTAAGTAATCAAGTGTTCACTGGAGAAACAATACCTAGTTTCAATACTCGTGCTCTCCTCCTTAGTATGGTAGTTCACTCAAGTCCTCTGCCTCCTGCATACATCCTGACCTCTGAATCAATTAACTGTGAGACTATCATGTTGGGATACACCATGTTCAAACTCTTTGCCAAAAGAGAAGACAAATTCATCTCCATATGGGCACAGAGGAAGAAATTGCAGGTTTAAGGTTTAGTCATTGCAAATGGAATCACCGCACTTTTGACTATTTTTCAATCCTCCCAAATGTTATTGAGGAAGAAAAAGTAAGTATATTGTTGATCCATGAACACCTATTAAACCTTTCAAATAGTTGGAAGAAACCTACTATTTGAGAGGCTGAAGGTATACCTCTCCTATGCTTGGCAATCTCTATAAGTATGACCCTATATGAGATTCAAATGATCATCTCTAGGTTCTATTGTATACATTAACATAGTCGTCAAGCAATGGTGTCAACTGCCTCACATTCTTTGGACTTCATGTTTATGGATGAGAGTTTCTCATTTCAAAATCCATGGGTGGTAAAGGTGGCGGCCCTCTATGAGATCTCCATTTCACTATTTTTTGACAACATTGTCCTTCTATTTCACGAATCCAAAAAAAAAGTACATTTTGAGCTCATTCTGGGATGAACATGGTCTTCAAGTCCACCTTGCAAACACAAAAGCATGTAAGTTAGCTCTCCTTCTTTTCAAGGATAGCAGGTAGAAATGGTGACATCCTAGTCTTTCCTTTGAATGCTATTATTTGGTTCATCTTTTAACTTGTTTTCGACATTTGTATCAATGTTGAACAGAGGATTTCAACATTAACAACCTTGGAGAGATGATGTTTCCAAATTCAGTTTTAGGATATTCAGGCTAAGTTTTGGTTTCTTGAAGTCTTTTAATAATACTTTGTTACACATGAGTTTCATTTTCTTCTTGCATAATTTCTAGAAATGAATGGATATCTTGTGGACTGTTGAAAAAAAAATTAGTTCTAATAAAAAAATTTAGTTCTATTACCATGCTCAAGAGAATTTAATGTTTGTCATTATTGGAGGACAGAGATATACCATAAGAGCTCAGTTCTGTGTTGTAGCTTTTTATTAAGACTTGAATCAGTTAAACCCTCGGACCTACTGCAACCCTATATTGAGGCTTGGGTCTATTGAAGCCACCATACTTTTGAACTCTTCATTGCAGTCTCAGGCCAGGGATATAGCTACAGGATTTTAACATATTTTATGCGGTGAACATCTATTAAAATATCATATTATCTCCTATTTACTGATGCTTGGACAAAACTTTCGAATTAGTTAAGTCACCTATTTACTTAAAACTAGCACATTTGGCAGAATTTTTTTTTTTAATATTTTTAACCAAGATTGAATGTTATGTACTACATATAGAAATTTGGAGGGGAATGGAGCGTTCAGATTGTACAATGTACTACTTCAGTCTTATGATTTATCAATGTTCTGTTGGAAACTAAGTTGATTGCTGGTAGAGTTCTGTTGCATTATTCTATTGTAAATTAAGCATTCATTTCATCCCATTTGGTTATTTTGTCATTTCTGAATCCTGAACTCATCAACCCTTTCTGTCAAACTGATAAACCCTTCATAAAAAACTGATAACCCTTTCCTCATAAAAAACTGATTACCCTTTCCTCATTGTATTGTTTGTATAATTCTGAATCGTTAAATTTTGTAGAGATTTATGGTTGGTTCCCGACCAGGGTTTAAGTCAATGTAATGGGTCTCTTTACCACAAACTAAATCTGTTGAGTTTTTTCATCTCACGGTCGTATTTATTAATGGGTTTTTATTTTAAATTATGACTGTTATTTAGACGGATTGTGCCCTTTCAAATGAAGTTTGTGGCCCATTAATGGAGCACCCTACCATTAATGGAGTGCCCTTAGAGAGGTTCAATTGCTACATAGGAACCTGATTCTGTTAAACCGTGGAAGGGAACCAATCTATTTACATTCACGGACTATATATTTTGTATTGAACTGGAATCAGGTCTTCAATAAATTTGAAATGGAGTGTATGGCGTTTAAACAGTAAGAGTGGTTTTGCAAACCCATAAGTGGGTTTCGCGTAATTTATAAGTGGTAAGTGGAAAGTCTGAAAAAAACACAATTTAGCTTATCGAGTGACAAGTATTAAAGGTTGGGTTTTCAAAACCACCTACGTCACATTTTTTTTAGTATTAAAGCCCTGTTCAAGAAAAAACGCGATATTCATGACTTGCGTTCGATCATTGTGGCAAGGGATCAAACAGCGTTCGCACCATTAAACTGCACGAGCGATAAAGCCAAGAGGTAGGTGATATAAGTGTTGTGGGGCCGTTACTAAAAAGGTCTTGTTCCCGAAGAAAAAAGGGTTTAATTCTTGTGTTTAAATCACAGTCGATGTTGAATAATGTGTTGGGCCGACATAATAAAATATTTGATATGCTAGTGTTTCAGGTTTATCAAAAATCAAAGGTATGTACGGGCCGAATCCATTTATCGTAGTAATGTTGGGTTAATGGTAAACCTTAATATGGTTCAAGCATAGGTGGATAAACTAAGTCGACTAATTGTGATTTATAAGAGTTATATATGCATGGAACCGACCTTAAGAAATGTTTTAGTTTTAATGAAGGCCTAACTTTGTAAACGAAATGTTCGCATGGGTCAATTGCTATGATGAGCCTCGGGTTTAATTATATGGCCTGGAGTTTATAAATAAACCCGATAATTGTTAACCAAAGTCTTTTGTGAGATTTTTGAAAAGGCTTCCATTTTGTGAAAGAAACCTTCGATATGAGGGTCAATTGGGTTCTTTGTATATGAAAGCATATTATAGGCATTGTGGGTTATTGCTATGGGGTTAACCATAAGCTTGAAGAAAAGAATTAAAGCCTCCACATTTATTTATTTAAATTTCCAGTGAAGGAAAATAAAGCATTGGAGTTTGCCCAGATTGTGGATTTATTTGGGGTGAGAAATTGGGATGCATTTTTACATGCATGAGAATTTGAAATTGCAACTTTGGAAGGTACCCCGCAATCAATCCCTCATGATACATCAATTGGCTCTGTAGCCTTGGATTTTCTAAAGTTTTTGTAATGATACTATAATGATGCACGCTGCCTGTTTGAGCCACAATTTATTTTGGCAGAGCCTGGTTCCTTGGATAACATTGTTTCCAACCCTGTGACTAGTGCTACTACTCTAGATTCATAATGTAAAGAGTAAAAACAAACTCTCGGAGAACTAGAACTAGTTCTATTTCTTGGTCTAGAACTAGATCTGAGATGGCGATGCATTGAGTACAAATTTGGGGTTATAGAACTTGGAGAAAGAGTATACTTAAAACCTCCGCACAATACTTCTTTCTTCATGTATCTTCAAATAATAGGGTTTACTTGAGCGAGGGCTACTTCTGTGTTTTTGAAAAGGTGTCTCTAAAATTTGCATCATTATGTACCTTTTGACATTCATTTTAGCACAATGAATTAGGCCACAAAGAATCATATAAAGAGGAATATATGTCATAGAACTCAACTACCACATAGGCATAATGCCACAAAGATTTCAAAACTTGTATGTCATAGTGTCACAAAAATTCAGTATACTATAATGCCATAAAAGATTCAGATGCCACCAAAGAAGTCATAGGTTCAGATCTATCGTGAATGCTTCTTGTGTTTTTCTATTGTAAACAATTCTCCCAATCTTTTGAGATTAGATGCTTCAAAAAATTTATTTTCATATGATCTTTGATACTTCAGATCACATGTCACATATCTACGGTACTCTTCCAAATTTTGTTCTACTTCATTTTCTACCTTCATTTGCCCATAAAATATTTATCCTTTTGTAAAGATGATTATCATAAACTTGACCTTCAACCTTAAGCAAGAGCTAGTTATAATAGATGGTTAAGAGGTTTCAAACTTCATTGGATATTCTTTCATCTTCTTCCATAAATCACAAAGAATATTGTATCGAATGTCATGTATAGTCACATGTAACTGTTTGGTGTCATCATAAGTGCTTGTTTCTGTAACTTGGTCGAGATATTAGGTTCAAAGAGATGTAGGATTTATTCTTTCAGTCTTGCTCCTAGATTCCTTTAGGATTCAACCTACAGAACTTTTGGAAAGATTCTTCAGACCATAGTCTCAAATTAGGATATAGACTTTTGGATTGCAGACATAGAGCATAGAGGATAACTTACTTGTAAAAGGAAAGAGAATCTATTAAGAGTATTGATTTGGCTTCCAATAACATCTTTCAATGATGGATACTACAGAGAAGATTCTCTTCAAGTCTATTTGTTACAATAGCTAGAATTCACTCATATAATTTTAATTGCTTCTCAAAAAAATATGTTTTATTTTTTTGATTGTAAATATTTTTAAACAATCAAAATAAACAAACATTTAATTATTTAGAAATTATTTTAATTATGTAAAAATTATTATAATTATTAAAATATATATATTTTTTTAATTAATTTGAGAGGCATTAAAAAAAACACACGTGTTTCATTTCAAAATGTCAAAAATTTTCAAATATCAAAAGTTTTAATTTCCCTCTTTCCTTTCCCTCCGGTTGCATGGTTTGTCCAGGGAAGGAGGGAAGATGCGGCCATACTGTCGCTGGTTTTGAGGAAGGATGCAGCCATACTATTGAAGGTTTGGAGGAAGGAAGCGAGAGATTTGTGCCCCCAACCGTGCTCATAGATCTGGCACCATGGACAGTGTGAGGATCTCTGCATTGCTCTCAACTCCACAACTCTAAAAACAGGTATCTTATTCTTCAATACAACAAGAATTTTGGTTGGCATTTTAGCTTTTTTTTCAAGATCTTGTCTCATGGATCTGCTTTTAATTTGTTCTATTGGGATTTCAACCCATTACCAACCCGATCTGATGAAACAAATGCATTGTGGCCTCTGTGGGAGCTTATAAGCCTGATCAGACCTTACCATAGAAGTTGCACTGCTATCACTCGTTGCAGGCGTTACACTGGCTAAGCTTCACTTGGCTTCATCGTCTTTTCCCCCTTGTTGGAACCCTACTATATGGCACATTTGATTGTCTAGATGAATAATATTATTTGTGTGCGCGCACAATGTAATCAAGAACCCTGAAATATCTGCACTAGTTTCATCATTACTCTTGAGTATCTCAGATCCCAACGAATACACAAATCATTCCCTTGACATTCTTCTGCAGGTATTTTTTAAAGTTTTGTGTCAAGCCTTCTGTACCATTTTTTGCGAGATTTGATGTTGTTTATTTATTACCAACATCTTGTATTCCTTTATCTCTTACCATCATTGCAAACAACGCTTGTCAATACTATTGATGCTCCATCACTAGCATTGTTGGTGCCTATAGTCCACCATGGTCTTAGGGAAAGAAGTGCAGATACATGCAAAGAAAGCAGCCCAGATTGTTGGAAACATGTGTTCTTTGGTAATAGAGCCAAAGGATATGCTACCATATATAAGCTTGATGCTTCCTGAAGTGAAGAAGGTATTGGCAGAATATTTTTCCCTGTATGTGTCTTATTGAGATATTTTATTCAGACATTTCTAATTAATTTAAATTCTGCACAGGTTCTTGCAGACCCTATACCAGAAGTACATGTTGTTGCAGCTAGAGCTCTTGGGTCGCTCATAAGGGGAATGGGTGAAGATAACTTCCTGGATCTGGTGCCTTGGTTACTGGAGACTCTGAAATAAGATAACAGCAATGTTGAGCGATCAGGAGCTGCACAGGGCTTGAGTGAGGTAATTGAAATTATGCTAAAAAATTCTTTAATTGTGGGCAACTTATACATGCCTAGACACTTAGGCCTGTGAAAAACATGCCCGAACTACAAACATTAATTTATTGGCACCACCATGATAGTTCCCTCCACTAGGAAGAAAATTTTATTTCTCTTTTTTAAGTCTTTCGTGCATATGTGTTCGAGTTTAGAATTATAGATTAGCATATGGTTAATTATTGCAAAGTGTTGATTGTGGTATTGTACAGTTACAGTAGCAATGGATTTTTGTTTTGAAATGAAATCCTTGTGTAATCCCCTCTCCTTCCTCGACACATCTGGATAGAGGGCAGCTATTCTGAGTCAGTTAATTTCATTTGAACCCATGATCTTGTCTCCAGGAACATCCTCAAGCAACTTCCTTTTCCCTTGCTTTGTCTTATAGTTCCTGGATCCTTCTTGAAGCTTATCAATGAGTCTTTTACCCTGTTCTTGACCTGCAACTTTTGAAAATTCAAAAAATTCTTTGGAATTTGACTCCATGTCCCCTGTTTTGGCCTTCATTTCTTTGACATACTTGTATATTATTGTTCTTAAGTAGGTTTTTTGTCCATATTGATGTTTTCTTGTATGTTTCTTTTCCAAGTATGTTATACACCTGTTCATATTATACTTGTTATTCATTTGCTTTATCTCATCTTCATATTGAAACCTGAGATCATTATTACAAATCATAGATGCTTCTTCAATTTCTCTCTGTACATGCATCCATAGTTCATAAAATACTTGTACTAAGCTGGATCTCTATACATTTGGCATTGCCATAATAGAATTTTTTTAGAATTTTGATTGCCGTCTATTCCATCTTGTGAAATCTTGGAGATTTCCTTCAGTTGGTCCTCTGCCCTGTTTATTTGAGGTCCATGACTTTTTATTTGCATTGAATTTGTTTTCAAGAGACAATTTTTTGTCTTTCTCCTTTATGACAGCTTCTTGTACTCGTTCATCTTCATATTCTTCAAGTCCTGCAAACAAACACTCATATAAACAGTTAAACTGAAAAACTTGATGCTCATTTTCCCCTGTTGATGCCTCTAGGATTGACATTTCTCCTCTATGCTGGATTGAACTTCTTAAGTTTTCCCTGAGACTCTTATATTGTCTCTCATCCAACTCTTCTTCATCAAACATTGGTCCTCTCTCAAGTTCACAGATAAAGATTGCTTTCTCTGCCCCTAAGGACTGATTTTCATACCTTTTTCTTCCTTCAACTCATTTTTTTCTCCATGCCCCTAATTCGGGCAGAGAGCCTGATGGAAAACTCTGATTTTAGTGAGTCTCAGGAAGGATACAAGGTTTTTTTGAACTTGTATGATCTAAGCCAGGGACTTGCGCGACAATTGACTTCCTCATTACTTGGTAGAGCCATTGAAGGAATTTGGTACAGTAAATATCAAAATGCTATGTTTAAGATGTATTTTCTGAATGAATCTCTTTTTCTAAAAAAAGGTATACATTTTGCATTAGTTTACATTGATGTTTAAAGTTATATTGAACAACTTACATTAAGCCCAGCTACAACTTGAGAAATTGCATACTTAAATTAAGATAAGTTGCTTTGCATTTATTGAAATTAAAATTTACCAAAGATTAAGTTTGAACAAAGAATAATTAGCTTGTGTGGAATTTGAATCCTTTCTAGTAGGTGAGCTGAAATGTCAGTGCCCTCACCATGGGTTAGGATTAATGGTAGAGATCTTGGGTTTTCATGGATGAGATCCATGTTCAAATCCCATGGAGTATATGAGTAAGGGAGGCCAAAAATGTGAAACGGGTTGAGGCAAAGTGAAAATGGATAGTCAACTCAGCAAATTGGTAAATCTCATCAAATGTCAAGAACTATGAATGATGGACCATGGGCTATGGCATTAGTGTTTGAGTCATGAATCATAGGCAAATTACTATTGGGTTGAGAGCTCATTAACAAGAATCTCAACACATCTTTCTCCAATGGTGTTATTAACTTCGATTCCAATTCTCTCTGGCCTCATTTGAGAAGGATGGCTTCCTAATGTTGAGTATATAATTATTACTTGGATCAACCTTGTCCAATTCAATTGTATAATCATCCCTAGTTCCTTCCCATTGCCTCCTACATGGTTGAAGTGCATGAACATATTACAGTTATGGTGGCATTTATATTCATTGTATATTTGCCTCAAACACGGAATAGCACTTAAAGCTGTGTTACTGGATCTGTTGGTCCTGAGGGACAGATCCCCAGATTGGATCCTGATCCGCTAGGATTTTCTCGAGATATGTTTCGTACTTGTCTACTATGTAGATCGAGATAGATCCCTCATCCATGAAACGAATCCCAAGCATCATGATTCATAAGTGGATCCAACAATTTTGGTTTCTTAAAATATGAAAATAAATCGAATTTGTTTGCTATTATGTATTCACCCAAAGTTGGTTATCCTTTATGCTCATTCACGGCTTAACCGAAATTAAGTGACAATTTTTGTTGCCAATTAGGTGTAGTATAACTAACTCGTTCATACAACGAAGGTTGATTTTAAATTCCATTTGATATTACTATAGATTTAACTCCAGAGGTGAATATAGGGGTTCATTTATGTGTCGATGAATGACAAAAAGAATGGTAAATACTGTGAAATCCAACACAGTAATAGCATTGATGACATTTGAATGTATCTGAATTACATTGGGGTTCACTACGGTTGCAGCGATGGGGGCATTCTTAGTTCTCACGACTGAGATGGAGTCGATGTGAGTTACAACCTCTTGAATGGTTACGCCGAAGTAAGCAGTGGGTCTATTCAGCATTTTATTGAATTTACAAAGGAGTCTTGGGCAAACGAGAAATGGCGAGAATTAAATTGGAAGACGCAGAAGTTAGAATTTGCACCGAATAGAGGTGCATTCATTCCACAGGATTGAAATGTAGCTGATTGGAGTTCGTGGAACCTTGAATCACGAAGTAGAAGGTGGAGCGTTGAAGAATTGGGCAGAACCACAAGTAGAAATGGAACCGGAAGTATGCGGAACAGCAAAGGCAGTTTTGAGCCCAAAACCGTGGGTTTCACGTAAGTTATAAGCGATAAATTGTTTTTATGAAAAAAACGCGATATCACCCATCGTTGGACATGTGGAAAAAGTGGTAAGTCTAATACCACTTTTATTGAGTAAAATTGGAAGAAAAACAAGCGTGCACTTTTGTAACGCGATGGCCGTTGGATTGCCAAGTCTGGGTGCAATGATGTGTCCATCGTTGGATGGAAAGGTACGTTTTTAAATGTTATGTGTATCGCTACTGTGGGACCAACCCTTCATATATGTTGGTGCTTGGGTCTAAACCTAAGGTCAAGGATCTTATATTGTATTTCAAAACATCGGATTAGAGAACGTAATATATATTGACATATTATGGTTTTACACATGCCATGAGTCATCATTATATTGGGTTATAAGGAAAGGCAAAAGTCGAATATTAAATATTCACATGAGATTGGTAATGGCCCACATATTACATATGGGTTTGATATACGTTGGCGCCGAGGATTTTTGATAAATGTGAACTAACAATTGTATCATGGGTGTTGAACCAAAGTTATAAAGCCCGAGTATTAGGATTCATTAAGTTGGACATTGAAAGCGTTTGATATGCGAGATTTTAATGAGGATTAAGCCACAAGGGAACGACGGTAAAGTTCTGCATGAAGGATAATTTTAAATGGGTTTTATAACCATTTTATGTCATGTTTTAAAGTTTCATTTTTTTTTTTTAAATTGAACCCGTCGTCAGTATACCGACGCTTTTTAAGCATCGCTCTTCCGACGCCTTATAAGCGTCAGTCTTCCAACGCCACGGACGTTTTCCCTTTTCATCGGTCTTGCGACGTTCCATTTTTTTTTTAATTTTTAAATGCCCATCGGTATTGCGACAATTCTTCCTGGCGTCAGCATTGTGATGCTTCTGCAAAGCGTCGGTATTGCGACACTTTGGGAAAGTGTCGGTATTGCAACACATTAATAAGCGTTGGAAGAGCAACGTTGAAAACGTCGGACCACATATCATTGGAATTGCGACAGTCTACAAATGTCGGAAAAGCGACAGTTAACACACGTCGGAAGAGCAACGTCCAAAACTTCGGACCGCATATCGTCAGAATTGCGACAGTTTACGAACGTCGGAAGAGCGACGGTTTGGGAAACATTGGAAGAGCGACGGTTGTTTGGAAACGTTGGAAAAAGTGTCGGTATTGTGACACTTTGGAAAAGCATCAGAATTGCGACGTAATGGCTAACCACATTTTGTCCGGCCTCGAACTGTCACTCTTGGGATGAATATGTGTCGGAATAGCGACAAAGTGGCCGTCGGAAAATTGGCCAAATTTTCTAGTGATCAATGGAGTGCTTGACCTGATAATGTAGGGGTACCCCTTTGGGTCAGGTGAATATTTCCCTATACTCCTCCATAACCTTGTCCATCATGTGTTCTTGCGCATAGGAGCCCTGTCTGGAGGTTATGGATGTGGCCATAGTCATCTTGTTACCTTGAGGGTGAACCATAAGGAAGAAAAATTTCCAAGTTTGGGAAGTGATCTTATTGCTTTGCTTCACAGAGATCAAATAGATGGCAGTAGGCGGTGCTACCTCTGGTATCCTATATAACTTATTTCCCAAAGAAATAATAACATGTGAGGCCTAGACTCATACGCAACATGACACTTCCACAAGTATGGTTGACCTAATAATACATCACAAACTTAAATAGGATCACCATCATACAATACCTCATATATTAAAGGCTTGATGTTATAGGGAAGGAGGCTCTGCTTGCTAACACGGAGATCTTGTCCTTGGTGAAGCCACCCGATGGTGTACAGTTGTTGGTGTGGTGTGGTCAGTAGACCCAACCACTTTGCAACCTCCACTGAAATGAGGTTCTTTTGGTTTTTATTATCGAAAATGAACTATAGCAGAGAACCCTTCAACCACATATGTGAGTGGAAGATTCGCTCCCCCTCCTTTGGATCTTCGGGATCAATATTCTAGATATTAGTGGTGGCAACAGTGGCATTGGGCTCCGCATCAATAATTTTCTTATATTTTTCATTCCCCTTTCTAGGTTCTGACTCATAGTTGAAATAGGCTTCTGATTTGGAAACCTTCATCTCAGCCACCAATGACTGCTTGGATCAAAACTCACTTGTGTTGTGAGTGGGGATCTTATGGAACTTACACGATTTCCTTGTGTCCTTATTTGTATTTGTGGTGTTGTTCTTTGCTTATTGCTTTAGAGTATTATCTTGGGTAATCATGCCTTAGATTTGTCCTTTTTTTTGCGATTTAGGGGTGCCTTTTCCTTGCTTCGAATTCACAGATCCAAAGTCTCGCTTCTTCTATTTAAATTTCTACTTGATCTTGACAGCATATTGATAGGTGGTGTCAAGCGAGGATATTTCTAGGAACTCCATCTAATACTAAATGTATTTGTGTAGACATTTGTGATACTTGAGTACAAAATTCCTCCCAAAATCCTTAATACTCAACTTTCTGCGAAGGGTATGAAAAATATTTGTGAACTCTGGCACGTCTTGGTCCCTTTCCTGTCGTAGCATGGTCCACTTTAAGTATTTAACTTCATAGCTACCGACAGGATAATATTGTTCCTTGATGGCATCTCAAAAATACTTCCAAGTGAGTGCGACTCAAAACGGTGAGGGTTCCATCTTGTCCTTTTGTTCACAGTAGGTTTCCCACTAGTCCTCGACCTGGTGAGCATCTTTGAGGAGTGAAAAGTAATCTTTTCCTGATTGGAAAAGTCATGAACCGAAAAATATCCTTCCAACATATTTATCCATATATCTTTGATGTTTGCATATATATACCCATAAAATATGGGAATGAAGGGAGTGGTGTTTCCAGATTGGTTACTAGATGAAGATGTGTTTCCTATGGGTAGCCACCGAAGGATCTGGGAAAATTTATCCATCATCGTGCTCCTCTGTCGCTCGAAAGCTTCCTCGAGCAATATTTTGAAAGGATCTCCTTCTTCCTCGCCTTTTTTTTCTTATGCCATGGGCGGTCGTTGAGATTTACGATTTTGGTCTTGCAAATGTTAAACTAATTCGAACCCTAACTCCTTATAACCTGACCTCGTTGGGGACATGCAAAGAAAAACAGAGAAAGAGGAGACTACTATGATACCACTAGTGTAGACCTATGCAAGGACTCAACAGAAAACATATATAAACATAAACACAGAGATTCAGTGGAAATAAATCTTCATTTCATTAATATCAAAGAACTGAAATATGCTTACAAGCATAATTGAAAAAAACTAGCTCGAGTGATGGTAGCTTTTCTCTAAGAAGAGATGTGGTGGCTACATGCCTCTGATTGTGTTACAATGAGGAGGCTCAAGGGAATTTTTATTATTGAACAACAAAGGAAAACTGTAAACAACAAAAACCCTAACCCAAGGAGATGGAAAGCCAAGAGTTCGTGGGCCCCGTTGGGGTTAGTTGGGTAGCCAACTTCTTAGGGTCGTAACTTGGTCATATTATCTTTGTTTGGCGCGTACGATACCTCGTTGGAAATATAACTCCTATAAATACAAGATCTATGGTACATCCTTTCCTATGGCTGTGGGCCTGCTACAGAACTCAAAAAAATGTCATTTAGCGGATCAAAACAGCTCTAGTAGTTCATGACTCGAAAAACTGCTAAAAATAGTAAATGCTGCTATAATCAAGGAAACTGATGAAACTGACTGAAGGTCTAGGTGGAATAGGTAGGTGGCTACCAATATCCACCTGGATCACCATGGGGGTTGATACAGGTTTACAGTATTCCATTTGGAAATTTTTCAACATATCTCTTAGGTATTTCTCTCGAAAAATGAATATGTCTCCTGACTTTTGTAGGATTTGCAGCCCTAGATAAAAATAAAGCTCTCCAATCATTGACATATTGAATTCAGACTTCATCTCTTTAGCAAACCATTTTACTAGATGATCTTTATTGTTTCCAAACATAATATCATCCACATACACAACCACAATTAGTAATTCATCTCCATGAACTTTTATGTACATATTAATATCAGCTCCTCCTCTCTTGAAGCCCTATTTTTTAAGGTACTTGTCTAGCCTAGAGTACCATTCCCGTGGTGCTTTTTTAAGTCCATAAAGTTCCTTCTTTATTCTACAAACATAGTTAGGATTATCTGATAATAAAAATCCTTTAGGTTGCTCCATATATACCTCTTCCTCAAGGTCTCCATTCAAGAAATAATATTTCACATCCATTTGGTATACCTTGAAGTCATTAGAAAAACAAAATTCAAAAAATATCCTATTTCCTTCCAATATTTCCATTAGTGCAAAATTTTCCTCTTAGTGAAGACCTTCTAATTGTGAGTAACCTTTGCACACTATTCTGCCTCTGTTTCTAACAATTTGACCCTGTTCATTCATATTGTTTTTTAATACCCATTTTGTGCCTATGACATTCTTTCCAGCTAGTCTTGGTGTCTGTTACCAATTCTTGTTCTTTTCAATTTAGTCTAACTCTTCATTCATATCATTTATCCAGTTTTTGTCTATACTTACTTCATCAAAGTTCTTTGGTTCCATTTGTGACAACATAGCAATATGAGCTTGGTATGATTTCTCTGCAAGTTTCCTCCCTGTTTGCACTCCTTCGCCTTTATCTCTAATAATTTTACTTTCAGGATGATTCTTTTGTGTATGTCTCGTGGGACCTTTTCAATGTGTATCTATCTTTTTTGATTCTTCGTCTTGTAATTCATTTTCTTCTTTTTCATGATGATGATCTAGAGGACTGATAACACTTACGCTCTTATTCTTATCAGGTAACTCTTCATCAAACTTTACATTTATGCATTCTACAACCTTATGCAGTTCTTTATTATAGCACATATATCCCTTACTTTTTTATGAATATCGCAAAAAAAATCCTTCATCTGATCGAGCACCAAACTTTCCTAACTTCTCATCATTATTTTTCATATATAATTTACTTCCAAATACTTTAACACGTTTAATTGAATCTAGCTTATCGTGCCACAATTCATAATGTATCTTGTCATAATTTGGTCTGGGATGTGCCTTATTGATAACAAGCATTGTTGTGTGTATTTCTTCTGCCCAATACCTTTGAGGAATGTTTCTTTCTTTCATCATGGCTCTGTCCATTTCCTAAACATATATGTTTTGTCTCTTTGCAACTCCATTCTGTTGTGGTGTGTCTGCAATAGTATACTGCCTTTTTATGCCCATTTCATTACACAAGTATGTAAACTCATCAGAGGTAAATTCACCACCTTTTTCTGACCTCATACACTTTATCTTGCATCCTATTTTATTTTAGGCTATTTCATTGAATATTTTGAACTTCTCAAATTCTTATGACTTATTTTTAATAAATTCCACCCATGTCAATCTAGAATAGTCATTAATTATCAACATAAACTATTTTTTTCCTACTGATGCTTCTATTCTAGAAGGACCACACAAATCCATATGAACTAACTACAAAGGCTTACTTCTTGATAGCTTATCCTTGACTTTGAATGAATTTTTTGTTTTTTTCCCATTTGACATGACTTACAAGTAATGTTTTGAGGTTTCTTTATCTCTGGTAGATATCTGACTGCTCTCTTCTTACTAAGCCTAATGATGTGATCAAAAATGAGATGCCCCAATCTCCTATGCAATAACCAATATTCATTGTCTTTGTTGATGTAGCACTCTTACTTGTCTTCCTTCAAAATGTATACATTATTCTATGTTCGAACTCCTTTGGCCAAAATCTACCCATTAGTTGCTGACCTAATTTCACAGTCTTGAGATATGAAGAGAAAATCACAACCTTTGTCACACATCTGAATTACACTCAACAAATTCTATTTCCGGCCATCTACAAACAACACATCTTGATCCTTTCCACTTCCATTATTCATACTAATTGTTCCCTTTCCTCTAATTCTTCCTACTTCATCATTTCCAAATGTGACATTTCCATTTTATTTTCATCTAGAGATACAAACTTTCTTTTATCTCATGTCATATGTCTAGAGCAGCCATTTTCCACGTACCATTTATTCTTTTGATCTTGATCATATAGAACTTGGCCGCACTTATCAAATTTCTTCTCTTCCTTTTTCTTTCTCCACTGCATGCATTCATTTATTCTACACTTTTTCTGATATGGTAATCTATTGTCTTTAAGCTAACATTCATATGACTTGCGCCCAAATTTATGACAGTAGAAACATTCAGTGATATCAAAGGAGGAGCAAATGGATTTTTTTCTAGATTCATGTTTGCTTTGATGATTTTGAATCTATTGTTATCCTCACTTCTCTTAGAATTCCTTAGATCATTTCTTATGACACAAGCTCTACAATTTATGGCTTTATGTCCAAAAAATTTACAACAATAAAAATACCCATAGAAAAATAATTTGTACCTAGTAATGGATGACATTTGTGGATATAACCATCTTGACATTTGATAATCTCGTCTCCTGAAGAAGTATGGTCTCTGATGGTTTGTTGTTTGATTGTCCATTCCTTTTGTCTTCTAAAATTTTTCGATAGTGCTTCTTTGTTGTTGCTCATTTGATGTTGGAGTGTTGCTCAAATTTTTGTTCTCGGATTGATGTGAACTATCATTGTCTCCTTTGACAAATTTTACAAATGTAATTGTATTTTTTTCCTATGTCTTGGTTTCACTCGATTCTCCTTCATAGCTTAACCCAGCCTTCATGAGTGGATACCTCTGGGCATTTAAAATCACATCCATTTTTTCAGATCCTTTTATATGTTGAATATTCGTGTTCAAATCAGTTTTTGTCTTTTCAATCATTTTCTTCATAATTACCACTTGTTCTTCCAATCTTTCACACTCCTGAATTTTCTCCTTTATTTGTTGCAACATAATGTCTTCCACCTTCTTTGTTTCTTCACGATCAAAATTCAACTTGATAATTTCTTCTAAATTTGATTCGTCTTTTACATATTTCAACAAAATATTTTTATGCTTTCTATTCTTTTGTTTAAGCCTATTTATTTCATTCAGGGCACTGATCAACTCCCCCTCTATTGAAATGAAACTAGTGTTAGTATTCATAATTATGTATGTCATGAATTGATGTAATTGATGTATTTGTCGAAAAAAAAAAAAAAAAAAAAAAAAAAAAAAAAAAATTAATTGTAAAATAATATTACTTATTGTGAAATGGGTTTCCTTCCCATAGTTATTTTGTTTTAGGTCAAATAACCTATTGAGTGCTCTAGGGGTCTTGGTGAAAGGTCAGAGAGTCAAAATCATGATGTATTAGCCCTTGGATGGCTCATATATTAAGAAACAAAAATTATTATTGTATTATGTCAAGTCTAGAAGCCTCCAAGAGATGAATCTATCATCCTTTCTCAAGTCAGCCTAGAGAGGCCTAATTCACCCCGCATGGTGCCTATAAAGGAAAAACTCATTCTCAATTAAATAAACACACATCAAGGAATTACTTATGATCCTAGAGAACAAGTGAAGGCCCAGTTCCTGTGAATTAGAGGAGAGAAATTCTAAGGAAGCTAACGAGAAAGTAAAGGAAGTGAATTTCTATGTTTGCCTTCCCACACGTGCAAGTTTGTTGGAGAACCTAAGGTTTCCTCTATCCATAATTTGCGGAGGTATTGTTTTGGGTTTGGTTGGGTCATCTCTTGGAAGGTTTGGTCTTGGGTCAAGGTCTTGGAAGTATTCATTGAATTGATTCTCTAAGAAGACATTTTTGGTGGTTTTTCCTCTCTAAGAGAGGTTTTGGCCCTGCCTAGCTGATTACATCTGGTGTTCTTGTGTTTTCATTGTGATCTTATTATTTGCATTTGTGTTGATGATGAACATAACTAAATGATGATAAAAATTTCCTAATATAAATCACAATAAATGTCAAGTATTAAAGAGAAATCATGTAATTAAATACTCTATCTCTCTGCCCTAGAATTCTCAACACCCTCAAGATCTATTTCACCTTCCTCTTCTTCTACATATACCTCACAATATTTTTCAATTTCTTCCAATTCCATCAACATGAATTCACTAGTTCCATATTCACTAGAGGATTCATTATAATTTTTATGTTCATTGTTATCTTCTTGAGCATAGAAGCTTTTCCTTTTAAACTTTCTCTCTTTGTGTATTTTATTAGACTTGTTCTTTTCTTTCCCTCTAGGTTGATTTTATTCTTTCTTATAAGGAAATTTGGATGCATAATACCCCACTCTTCCACAATTGAAACACTTAAATGGAATTTTTCATGTGTACTTACATTTACCTTTCTTCAATCTTCTAACAAATTTTGCTTCTTCTTCATTATAACTTGAGTATGAACATTAATTTTCTTCTATAGACTTGTCTACCTTGAAAGTTGCATCTCTGGTGGTTGACTTTCCTTTTGGATTTCTCATCTCATATGTTTTCAACAAACCAAGTAGTTGACCCCTGCTCAAAGTCTCAAATTTTGTTGTCTCTTTTATAGTTGAAACCTTAGGATTGAACTTAGAAGGTAATGACCTCAATACTTTTTTAAATATTACACTTTCTTTGATTCTTTCTCCTATATTCATCCTAACATTAGAAACTTCATCAAATCTTAAAAAACTTAGCAATATCTTCATATTAATTCATTTTTAATGTTTCAAACTGCATTCTATATACTTGTAATTTGGTCATCTTTACCTTTTTTATCTCCTTCATGAATATTTTCTAGTTTAACCCAGATTTCTTTAGTTGTCTTACAATGCATTACTTTAATAAATTCAGACTCACTTAATCCACTAAGAAAATCATTCATAGGGTTTGCATTTGATTTAACTTCGATTTTTTCATCTTTTTCACTAGTCATTTCCTTTGTTTCTTCATACCCTACCATCATAGTAGCCCAAACTTCTACTCCAAGAGACATTAAATATGTCTTCATTCTCACTTTCCAAAAGGCATAATTTGTACAAGTAAACAAGGGGGCTTCATTTTTTGAGCATCCTTCCTTACTATAATTCTACTAATCTAGGACCTACTTCTAGTTGTTAGAATAAAACTGAAGGAACTTGATCTTATACCAATTGATATATGTTTGGAAATTACTGAGAAGGGTTGTGAATCAGTAATTTTAATCTTCAAGTTTTTCTCAACTTAATTTTTTTCTTATGCAACTAATGACTTATGTATATGCTCAAATATTAATGGTTTCCTTTTGCAGTTACTAGAGAGAGAGACATTTGCACATACGATTATTTAAAATTAAACAGAATTCACACAGCATTCAAGAAACAACACATGAAGACACCAGATTTAAGTGGAAACCCATAAGGGAGAAAACCACAAATTTTTGGTTGAAAGTGATGTGAAGGAAAGCAACTAATTCCCAATTACATCGTATTTTTGTAGGCTCCAACCTACAAGAGGTTGTTACCCCAAGGAAGCTCCAAATCCCATAAAGTTATTTGTAGGCTACAACACACAAGAGGCTCCTACATCAGCAAGCTACAACTTGTTCTTTATTAAGCTACAACTTGAAAGAGGATTGGAATCTCCCAATCATAAAGCAAAGTCAAGTTTTCTGGTTACCTAATATCATTTTTTTTCCCTCGAGTCTGTTGCTCATCTTCTTTGCTTCTCTTCCTTAGTTATGTTCCTTTTCTGCTATTATTTCTCTTCTTCTCCTAACCAGAATACTACACATGGATCCCTTTCATACAAAATTTTTCACATTCAAAAGTTCTTTTCGTATTCAACAATAAATCTTTTATAAGCATAACTTATTGACTATTTTTATTCTATGCAGGAATACGAAATGAGGAGTTTTTTATTGCTCTTCTAAGGCTATTCACAATCTGCTCTTCAATTTCAAAAATGAAAATTAGAATTTTGTAATATAAAATAGATTTGCAATATAATGGACCAACAACAATGATTGCATAAGACAAATCTTGAAACTTTTTAGATTTGTATTGGCTACATTTTCCAGATTTGTACCAGCTAATTGTTAATGCCTTTGAGGCTTTAATAAAAACATACATTTTCCAGCTTATGACTCAATATGTAATGTGTCATTTTCCAATTAAATCAACATATTTAACAGTGTTTAACCTTTGCACTTCACATCACATTCAACCTTTGCATTCCAATCAACGCTAATCAATTAGATCAATGACCATAACATGATCATTTGACATAAATGATAACATTATCAACAATTTTGTAAATGCTAACATCATTGGGAAGAGAAATAGCATAATACATGTTGAGGAAGATTGTTATTTAAAAGTATCGTTGTTTTATATTAATCAAATAGCAAATATTGAGACGATAAAAAGGTTTTGGATTTCAGCTTTATCTTCGATACAAATATTTTGTGACATGTGTCAAATAGAAAGAAATAATAACTCGTAATGTTTTCTCTTTGCAGAATGTGTTTAATGGCTAAGAGTATTGTTCGATCTTATGTTTGCTTACATAAACTGTTATCTCCAAAGATGACGTTGCATAAAATGAAATCTTCTGCTTTCAATTATATATGAAAGTTATATCTAATTATTGCATGAAATATTGTGAAATTTTGAACATAAGGTCATTGGGATACAACAATAATTCACTATTGAAGACAAATCAATGTTCTAGAAGTAGTGTCTCATGACAAGGGGATAAGTCTATCTCAGAGAAATATAGTGTGATGTTTCTTGTTATCGATAGCTAATGCATGTTGGAAATGTCATTCAAGATCAATTGAAAATTGTGTTGTCATTTATGCAATGCTAGCTCTAATATAAACTATTAGTTCATTGTTAGTGGCATTTTTGCATTATGCGGGGAATACTTTAATGTATTGCTATATATTTTTGTCCAGTATTTTGTGTTATGGCCATAATCAATTCTAGTCTATGTTTATTTCTCTTTGTGTCAAATTTTTTGAATTTTCCAATGTGTATGATCTTAGCATTTATGTTACCAAAATCAACTGACTTAAATCCATTGAACATAAATCTACTAGCATAAACTATAAATTTATGGTCAGTGGCATTAGTTGGGCAATACTTTAGTATATCGCGATAGTTTTTTGTCTATTATTTTGTATTATGATCAGAGTGAATCCTTGTCTATTTTCAAATATTTGGGATTAGTGTTGTGTGGAATGTAAATGTGCAGAAAAAATGTGCAAAGAAATGTGTGCGAAGGCATTGAATATTTCGAAAGAGAGTTTTTGTTTGTTTGTTTCGTGCAATTGGCTTGAACACATTGTGATAGTTAGCTTTGTACTGTAGTGTTCAAAATCGCATGTCAAGTCATTCATAAATCAAATTTGGTTTCGATTTTTTTATTTTTTTTGCAATCCAATATCAAATAAAATGAATCAACATAGACATGTTGATGGGGACTAGCTGAGCCATCAAGTTGATTTGTGGTAGAAGATAGCTAAATACGTCTTTGCATAGTATTTATTTTCCATTTTCCTTGCACAGTTTTATATTTATAGTTATTAATGATAGTTTCTTGGCTAATTGATCACAAGTAATTCATTTTTTATTTTATATCGTAATTTTTTGCTTCTTGTGACACATATATCAATGATATTGAAGTAGGAGGAAAGTGTGGGGTAAATGGATGAGATGCTTTTGGAGTTTTGAGATTTATTTGCATTACTTCCCGCAAATGTTGGCTTAGTGTATCTTTAATTACTATTTATTGAGAGTGTCATATGTAACATTTTTCACATGAGTAATAGTAATAAATAGTGATTTTGAAGAGAGCATGGAATTATAAAGTTAAACGGGATTTTAGAACGTTATTCATTGATAGAGTATTTTTTAGTTCAAAGAAAAAATGGGTAGCAGAGGAAGGAAAGAGGCTATTTGCAGTGATTATATTAACTCATTTTCGTGTATCGATGAGAACTTTGATTGGTCTATGGCGTATGAGAGATATGTGAATCTTCCAATGGAAGAAAAAAAAAAAAGCAACAAAATTCGGAGTAGTGGATTAGCGAATTTATTGTGTATTGGGGCTTGTAATAAAAGGTTGCATTGTGGGGAGGGAGAAAATAATAATTTAAAGAGATAGTGTTGGATTAAGTATGGCCATAATTATAGGAGGTTCTTGCATTGTGCAGAGCTTACAATGAAAGGTTTCATTGTGCAGAGGAAACTTTTATGCTTTTTAATTTGAGAAATATTTTTTCATCATGCGAATGAATATATTTGCATAGGTTCATGGTCGATGAATTGAATGTTGAAAGAACTATTATATTTTCAACGTTTGGACACATTGTAAATGATAGCTAATTAATTTTCATAATTTGTACCAAGGTAGAGAGTGTTATTTTATGTTCATTGACTTGTGCAACTTGCTCAAAATCGTTGGTCTTTTATTTCTAATGTTAGATGGAAATTTTTTCCCACTACAGTAGCCATTTCAAATGCTTGTTGTCTCATCTCCCTAAAAATCATTAGCTGGTACTATTTTTGACAGCAACAAAATTGAATTCGGGCCCCCTCAAGGAGAGCTGGTCTCTATTGTAGCTCTGTCAGCATTTTCCCCCAAATTAACTCAGTTCATTCCACGTAGTCTTCCTTAACTCCTCTATAATTTTATTTATCAATTTCAGAAAAATTGAAAAATAAATACATTAAGCAAACTTGGGAAAATTTAAATGTATCCCTGAACTTTAATTCTATCATCGAACCTTAGAACTAAGGTGATCACCCTTCAGAGTCTTATTTTAATAACCCGACGCATTATAAATAAACACTTATAACAACTTAGGCCTCGGGCCCACCTATACAGTCGACGGAATTCAATGTAATTCAACGTCCATACCTTGGCTTATCCTCCAAGCTCTTTTGAGAGCGATCACCGTTCAATGAGCTGGCCTCAGATCACACGACGTACATCAATATCACACTGACTTCGCCGTCAACAGTTAACGCGCGATGAGGGAGCGATGAGGCGGTATTGTCTCATCGACGTGGTAGCTTTTTATAGGATCGCTTGGCTTTGGTTGGTTTCCCTTTCGTACCAAAAGCGGTGCGATCAAAACTGCTTCGGTTTTTTAACAGTGATTGACTGTAGATTGAACCAAGGTTAACGCCTTCCTTTCTAATCGCTCTGGTTCACTAACTCAAGTTTGAATCTTGGACCACGCTCTCAGTTCACAATAAAACAAACTTATTTCTCTATAAGCGGTGATTTCACAACCAGAGCTTACGGGAAAACACCCTTACGAATTCATTCTCAGAGGCAGTTTGGACACAATGTAAGTTTGTTACAAGGACTAAATACATTCGACTACGGCTTCTTTCGGGGATTTATTTCAACAGAGCTTATTCCGAAAATTCAGGAGAAATATATGATCAATAATGGACAGAGAGGCATGTGGAGATTACACGGCAATTCTATTCAACAGTTATACACAGAATGGTGTTTCAACCACCTCGCAATTAAACAAATTCCCTCACAAAAATCAATTCAAAGACAAATTGATAATAAACAAGCATTGAAATTTATTCAACATGAAGTAGTTGCTTAACACTCAGATTTTACTATAGAAATCTCCTCCCCTCAATACATCTGGGGGAATACAATTTATATGTATTATTATGTGTCTCTTCGGTTCCTCTGTAAGGACCATTTCTATTCTAAAAAAACCTAATTACATTATTCGAATAACTGAACAGGACAAATGGACTGAACCAAAACTATTCGACTTCTACTAACTCTAACTAATCTAAATGCAATAGATAGCGAAGGTATTGACACCTTGCTACTACAATTCAAATGATTCTGATCCCTCCTAGCCACAACATGTGGACAAAACTTCCTATATTGCTGGCTAGTGTCTAATGCCCCTACATCAGACTCACGAGGGAAATTTTCTTCATGGACTCATGTCCATGAGCTCCTCCACTGATCTGCCTATCTTTTGCAAAATTCCTTCAGTCATCCAAGTGGCATATTCCTCTGGCTGGTCCTTCCATTTGATTAAGTACTGAAAGTACTCTTGTCCTCTGGTCTTCCTGAACACTCTTTTGTCCAATATCTTCTCTGGCTGTAGTGGTTGTGTTGGAGGTAGCTGCTTTTCCCACTCAATCTGTTCCTTGTCTGCTGGTCCCTCTTTTGCACCATCATCTTCATACTTGTACAAATCTACAACATTAAAAACAGGAGATATTCCAACATCAAGAGGAAATTCAATCTCATAAGCATTAGCAGAAAACTTTCTAAGTATCTTGCATGGCCCAATATTTTTGAACTTCATTTTGTTATACCGCTTCTTTGGGAATCTATCCTTTCTCAAGTGCACCAAAACCAGATCTCCTACTTCAAAATGGACTTCTCTTCTGCTCAAATCTGCTCTGCCTTTGTATTTGATGCTGCTGCCTTGTAGCTGTTGTTTCACTTGTTCATGTATGGCTTGGATTTTTGAATTAAATTCCTCACCATCATCACTCCTCAGTTCTGCCTTTCCCAGATTTCATAATTATGATATTCCTCTAGGGTGCATTCCATAAACAATATGGAATGGACTCTGCCCTGTGCTTCTATTTGGTGAGTCATTATATGCATATTCTACCTGGGGAAAAATATGATCCCACTGCTTGGGATGCTCTCCTGCAAGACTTCTCAACAAATTTCCCAGACTTGTATTCACTACCTCAGTTTGTCCATCAGTCTTAGGATGATAAGCTGAGCTGAAACTCAGTTTGGTACCAAGTTTCTTCCACAATGTCCTCCAAAAATGGCCCACAAATCTGGTGTCTCTATCTGAAACAATACTCTTGGGCAACCCATGCAACCTAACAACTTCTTTGAAAAATAAGTTAGCAACATGGGTGGCATCACTAGTTTTATAACATGGAATAAAATGTGCCATTTTCGAAAATATGTCCACTACAACAAAGACTGCATCATTCCCTCTCTGAGTCTTGGGAAATCCTAGAACAAAATCCATACTCACCATGTCCCAAGGCCTGTCTGGAATTGGCAAGGGAGTGTACAATCCTGCATTCTAGCTCCTTCCTTTGTCATATTAACAGATTTTGCAATTTTTCACAAAATTGTCCACTTCTGCTCTCATCTTGGGAAAATAATAGAAGTGACTCAGTTGCTCATAAGTTTTATCAGTACCAAAGTGTCCAGCAAGTCCACCACTATGCTTCTCCTTGATCAAATTTTCTCTCATGAAACATTTTGGTACACACAGTTGGTTTCTTCTGAATAGTAATTCCTCCTGCAAGAAATAATCCAGCCACTGGCTTCTATCTGTTAGAACAGTGTTACAACATGCCTCAAATGCTTCCTTAAAATATGAATCTGTTTTATATAGTTCTTTGAGAAAATCAAATCCTACAACTTCAAAATTGGTTTCTTGAACAAGCATGTGCCTCCTACTCAAAGCATCAGCTACTTTATTTGCTTGGCCACTTATATGTTTCAAAACAAAGTTAAAACTTTGGAGATACTCAACCCATTTGGAATGCTTATGAGTTAACTTGGGCTGCTGTACAATGTACTGCAAAGCATGATTGTCAGAGTATAATACAAATTCTTTGGACATTAAGTAATGCCTCCATTTTTTCAATGCCTGAACAACTGCATTGAATTCCTTCTCATAAGAGGAATACTCCCTTCTGGTGTCATTCATATTTTCACTAAAATAAGCTACAGGCCTATCATCCTGACTCAGCACAGCTCCAATGGCTTCTCCACTGGCATCACACTTCACTTGAAAGGGTTTAGCAAAATCAGGCAGAATCAAAATAGGCTTTTCAGTTATCTTTTGCTTCATAAGTTTAGAGTTTCTTTCTGCTTCAGCAATCCATTTAAATGGTTGTTTGCTCTTTTTTATTGTCTCAATGATGGGTGCATTAATCTTACTGAAGTTTCTTATAAATTTCCTGTAAAAACTGGAAAGTCCATGGAAACTTCTTACCTCAAAAACATTTATGGGTGAAGGCCACTCCACAATTGCCTTAACCTTTTCTGGATCCATATTCAATCCTTCTGCAGAGACACCAAAGCCCAAATACACCAGCTCTTCCTTAATGAATGAGAATTTCTTTAAGTTTATCAGCAGTTTCTCTTGGTGCAGCTTCTTCAAGACATAATTAAGATGCCTTAGATGTTCTTCTTTGGTTTTTCTAAAAACTAATATATCATCCAGATACACTATCACAAATTTACCAATGAATTCTTTCAACACTTCATTCATAAGTCTCATGAAAGTGCTAGGTGCATTAGACAACCCAAAAAGCATGACCCTCCATTCATATAGTCTTTCATTTGTTTTAAAGGCAGTTTTCCACTCATCACCCTCTTTTATTCTAATTTGATGATATCCACTTTTTAAATCTATCTTTGAAAAATATTTAGCACCACTCAAAAAATCCATTAAATCCTCAACTCTGGGCAAGGGGAATCTGTACCTAATTGTTATCTTATTAATTGCTCTGGAATCAGTACACGTCCTCCAGCATCCATCTTTCTTTGGGCTCAATACTACTGGTACTGCACATGGACTCAAACTTTCTCTGATCAGTCCCTTGTCCACCAATTCATGTATTTGTTTCCTGATTTCCTCATTTTCTGTGGGAGCCATTTTGTAGGTTGCCTTATTTGGAAGATTTGAACCAGGGATAAAATCTATCTAATGGCTGATCTTTCTCACAGGCGACAGCTCATCAGGTAAATCATCCACAACAATGTCACAATAACTATCTAACATCTCTTGGATTTCTATTGGAAAATCATAAATCTTTGTAGAAGTAAGAACTGCCTTAGGCTTGCAAAATAAAGCAAAGCTTACCTCTTCTTCTTCAATCTGTTGTAGATATTCCTTCCTGCTCAGCAACAAGGTCTTTGGATCAGCCACTCTACTTGATGGTTCTCCTTCTTCCATGGGTATCAATGTATGATGTACCCCATCTTTGAAGAACTTGTAAGTGTTCTTCTTGCCATCATGCACTGTTGCTCTGTCAAACTGCCAAGGTCTACCCAGCAGTATGTGACACACATCCATGGGCATCACATCACACAGGACTTTGTCTTTATAGTTGCCCATTTGCAGCTCTATCTCACACTGTTCTTTTACAATCAGCTGGTGCCCTTTATGCAGCCAGGACACCCTATAGGGAGTTGGATGCTCCCTTGTCTTCAGCTTCAACTTCTCTACCACCTCAGTGGAAACCAGATTGTCTGTGCTGCCACTATCAATGACTAGTTGGCAACATTTCCCTTGGAATTTTCATATACTCCTAAACAAAGTATTCCTTTGTGTAGGCTCAGTGACCTCTTTGGTTTGTTTCAACAGGGCCTTATTAACCACCAAGGACTCTCCCCTCTCTGGCAGAATTTATTCTTCAATTGCTGCCTCTTCTCCAGTCTGGGCAACAACAACATTCCTTGGACCAAAACCCACATTCTCTGGGCACTCATAGTGTTTATGTCCCACTTGGTGCCATCTATAGCACCTCAATTATCTACCTCTGCCTCTGCTTCCTCTTCCTCTGTAAGAACCCCTTCTACCTCTTGCATCACCCTCTGTAGATGAATTCTGAGGTGAGCTATTGTGAGCTCCATATCTAGGTGTAGTAGGCTTTCCTCTACCACCCTAACTTCCCTTTCCACAGAAATTACCTCTCCCTTTGGCAGACTGCTTCCTCAGGAGTTTCTCCTCTGCTTTCAAGGCCATCTGATAGGCCTCTTCAACTATCTTAGGAGACAGAAGACCAATCTCATCTTGGATCTCCAGATTGAGACCATTCACATATCTGGAAGTCTTCTCTGGTGTGTCTTGAAATTTCCCAGCTCTTATGCTTACTTTATAGAATTCTTCTGTGTATTCCTTTACTGTCAGCAACCTCTGTCTCAGGTTCTGCATTTGCCTAAACAATGTTAGCTGATAATCACTAGGCAAGAATTTACCTTTTAACTTAGCCATCATTCTGGTCCAGCTTTTGATAGGATGTTTTCTAGCTCTCCTTCTTTCTGCTTGCACTCCATCCCACCAAAGTGCAGCTTGTCCCTTCAGCTTTTTTACTACAAACTTGACCTTCTTATCTTCGCTCATTTCTTTGTAGTCAAAGCACTTGTTCATTTCATTAATCCAGTCCACCAGCTCCTCTGGATTCAGTCCTCCTGCAAAACTTGACACTTCAATCTTGGTCTTAACTTCAGACCCCAGAACAGTTCTGAGGAGCCTCATGTCAGGAGGAATCTCAGCATTTTCACTAGCTTCTTCTATTTCAGGTTCACTGATGTCTTCAGGATCTCTGGGCTGTCTTCGCTCTATGGCATCCATTCTGGCTTCGAACCTCTGCAAGGTCTCCAACACTTCTGCATTGGCAATGGGTCAGCCTCTCCTTCTGCCAGCACCTCTACCAACTCGGATTGCCATGTTAATTCTCTGCAAAAACAACTCAAAAATAGCTCTGATACCACAATTGACAGCAACAAAATTGAATTTGGGCCCCCTCAAGGAGAGTTGGTCTCTATTGTAGCTTTGTCAGCATTTTCCCTTGAATTAACTCAGTTCATTCCACGTAGTCTTCCTCAACTCCTCTATAATTTTATTTCTCAATTTCAAGGAAATTGACAAATAAATACATCAAGCAAACTTGGGAAAATTTAAATGTATCCCTGAACTTTAATTCTATCGTTGAACCTTATAACTAAGGTTATCACCCTTCAGAGTCTTATTTTAATAACCTGGCGCATTATAAATAAACACTTATAACAACTTAGGCCTCGGGCCCACCTATACAGTCGACGAAATTCAATGTAATTCAACGTCCATACCTTGGCTTATCCTCCGAGCTCTTCTGAGAGCGATCACCGTTCGATGAGCCGGCCTCAGATCGGATGGCATACGTCAATATTGTGTTGACTTCGCCGTCGATAGTTAACGCGCGATGAGGGAGCGATGAGGAAGTATTGTCCTGTCGACATGGCGGATTTTTACAGGATCACTTGGCTTTGGGTGGTTTCCCTTCCATACCAAAAGCGGTGCGATCAAAACTGCTCCGGTTTTTTAACAGTGATTGACTGTAGGTTGAACCAGGGTTAACGCCTTCCTTTCTAATCGCTCTGGTTCACTAACTCAGGTTCGAATCTTGGGCCACACTCTCATTTCACAATAAAACAAACTTATTTCTCTATAAGCGGGGGTTTCACAACCAGAGCTTACGGGCAAACACCCTTACGAATTCATTCTCAGAGGCGGTTTGGACACAATGTAAGTCTGTTACAAGGACTGAATACATTCGACTACGGCTTCTTTCGAGGATTTATTTCAACAGAGCTTATTCCGAAAATTCAAGAGAAATCTACGATCAACAATGGATAGAGAGACATGTGGATATTACACAACAATTCTTTTCAAAATTTATACACAGAATGGTGTTTCAACCACCTCGCAATTAAACAAATTCCCTCACAAAAATCAATTTAAAGACAAATTGATAATCAACAAGCACTGAAATTTATTCAACAGGAAGCATTTGCTTAACACTCAGATTTTACTGCAGAAATCTCCTCCACTCAATACATCTGGGGGAATACAATTTATATGTATTATTATGTGTCTCTTCGGTTCCTCTGTAAGAACCATTTCTATTCTAACAAAACCTAATTACATTATTCGAATAACTGAACAGGACAGATGGACTGAACCAAAACTATTTGACTTCTATTGACTCTAACTGATCTAAATGCAACATACAGCTAAGGTATTGACACCTTGCTGCTACAATTCGAATGATTCTGATCCCTCCTAGCCACAACATGTGGGCAAAACTTCCTACATTGTTGGCTAGTGTCTAATGCCCCTGCATCAATTTTTCATTTGGAACATGTCACAAAATATTTTTACTGAAGATAGAGTTATCATTCAGATTTTTATCGTGTCATTGTTTTTCCCCTGATTAATGGAAAACACCACTGTGAATAAATATCAGTCGTTTTGATATTCAACACATCGAGTACGCATGTGCACGTCTTTATTCAATGTACCGATGTGAACAATTTATCAATGTTTGTCGTACTTGTTTTGCATATATGTTGTGTTGCATAACACTATTTGTTCATACATATTTAAAAATTAAAAATAAATAAATAAACACTTAATCTAATGTTCTATAATAAATTACTCTATCCATGCCCATTATGTAGCACGTATTCGTTCCTCCGTACATCTTTCATTTTGCATTTGTTAGCAAAATCAATTCACTTGAAAGAAATGAAGATAATGCTACCAACATGAACTATAAATTCGTGGGAACGTGGTGAACATAAACCTATCAGCATAAACTATTAATTCATTTTTGGTGACATTGGTACGACAATACTTAAGTGTATCACGATAGTTCTTTGTCTAGTATTTCATATTATGACTAGAACTAGTGACGGTCTATGTTCAATGATTTGGGTCTAGTATTGTGTAGGAGGTAGTTATATGGAAGAAATGTGTGGAATAATATGTGTGATACTGTCTATTTGACTCTTAAATCAAATATGGTTTGGATTTACATAGTGGTGGGGACCAGCTGTCAAGTCAATTCATCCTAGAAGGTAGCTGAACACGTGTCCGCATTGTATTTATTTGCAAGTTTCCTTGCACAGTTTACTATTTATAAATATTCTTGTCAGATTTAATCTAATTATCACGAGCATACCTATAGTATAACGAAACTTCAAATTTATTAAGAAAAACCATAAAATTTTGGCACATTTCTAATAAAATTTGGCGGTAATATTTTTTAAATATAGTCTAGAGCTATCAAGCTTGAAGGTTTTAGATGTCGTTGGAATTTTCCATATACTAAATCCATTTCTCATATCAAAATCATCAATGAAACACTCCTATTGCTAGTTTTTTTGGGAAAAAATAATAATATTAATTCTGGATTTCGGGGATTTTTTTAGCGTGTGAGCCACCTCTGTGTTCATACAACATGTATGTCAATGATCTTGAAGCAGGAGCAATGTGCAGAGTAAGTGGACAAGATGCTTTCGGAATTTCCAAATTTATTTCCATTACCTTATGTAAACATTGGCTTCGGTATCTTTAGTAGTTATTTATTCACAATACCTTGTGTAACATTTTTCACACGAATAATAGTAACAATCAGTCATTATAGAGAAAATGGAGCACTGTAACATTAAAATGATTTTGAAAACATTGTTCATTGACAAAGTATTTTTAATGCAAAGTGAAAATGGGTAGCACGGGAAAGAAAGAGGTTATTTTCACTAATAAAATTAACTCACTTTTTGATATCGATGGTAGCTTTGATAGGTCGATGGTATATCAGCGGTATATGATTCTCTCAATGAAAGAGAAAACAAGGAACATGATTTGGAGTAGCGAATTAACAAAAGCTGGGTGTGTTCCATAGGTCTTTGATTATAGAGAAATTGTTAATATGTGTGCAAACAATTTTGATTTAAAAAAACTAGAACAATCGTGCTAGGAGTGACAAAGGTTCCCCTAAATCCCAATGCATTTATATGGTTACTCAAGTTACTGGAGCCAAACAAGTGTTTAAAATTGTACAATGCAAATAGCTTCGTAAAGTCAGGAGCGAGTGGAATTGGCGTTATCCGAGAATTCATTTATCCAATTTCTGAGGTTCCTTCTGAGCTTTCTTTACTAGATATTTCTTTTTTTAGAACATCATTTAGGGATTTTTGTTGGCTCTTTGCTCGAGTAATTGGCTGATAAACTCCAAAAAAAGTTATGAAATGCTTTTCTCTTTACTTTATGAGACATACCAAAATAATTGTAATTTTTATTAGGTTGATGTTGTTTCCAATGAATTAATTCAGTTACATGGATTTCCCAAGGGCAATGGATTCTTTATGATGGCGTATCTGATAAGAGCCCATGTGTCAAGGCATGTGTTTCACAGTTTTCCCTGTAATTCTAAATTCAATTTTTGCGAGGAACTAGTGCACTTCTGGTATACTATATTGTGGAAGAATATAGATTCTTTAATTTTTTGTTTAATTCAATGTGTTTTTAAGGGACGTCTATTGTATGGTAATTGTGAAAGATCCTCCTCGAATATCCACATAGGCTGAGGTTTTCTTATGTGGCAAAGGGAAGCATGAGGAAAGAGAAAGTAATACGGTCATTCGAAATTAAGATTTTAAAGATAGGCCATTGTTGTTACCGAAGTTTGTTCTAGATAGGTATTTTGTTGCTAAGGTCTGCAGGAAATACCAGCGTTGACAAGTTACATTTGAACCAAAAAAAAACTATTTATTCATTTTTTGTTTACTGTTGGAATTGTCACTGCCAAGAATATGGCTCAAACTAGAATTTTGATAAAGTCTTTGGATGCTTTTAGCTTAGTTTAAGCTGAATTTATTTGAGGCTTTGATCAATAATAATTATAATAAATATATAAATAATAAAAATTACGAAGCACCTAGAGTTTATAACGTGCTGGAATTTTTTTTTGAGAACTAGAGAGAAGAGCCAAGAAAGTCACAGTGAACAAACAAAAAAATAATAATTGCTTGTGGGTGCTAAAAATATCGTTGAAAAAAAAATCATCCCCATGAGTGGAGGATACAATAAAAGTGCCACATATGCTACGAGACAAACTCAATCTTGCACACGCAGTGCTGGTCACACTTCATATAGTAGTCAAAAAAGGAAAAAAATTATTGCAAGTGCAAAACTGGTTCGCAAAGGGCTATGAGATGGCGTATATGATGAACATCCTCTTTGTATAATAAGTCTAGAAATATCACATACGACTAAGTTAGCTAGACCCAAGATCCTGCCTAAAATAATGATCATTGAAGAGGCCATGAACATGCGACACTACCTAATTGGGTTAGTTCTTGTTTGCAAGAAAGCGAAAAAATGATGGAGAAAAATGTTGAAGAGGTCATTAGTTTTGATGAGTGCCCTGTTACATTACAGGACATAAATTATGACAGGGGCAGTAAAATATTAAGGATTGAAATTTCACAAGTTTGTCACAAAAATATTGTTGTTCGAGTAGAACTAAATGTTGATCTGGTTGGAGTTGCAGCATTAGAGTTGCTAAAATTGCATCTAGATAGCATTGACGTGCTTCCAGAATCTATTAGCCAACGACAAGAAGAAAATATGCACCTAAAGGCAAAGATAAAAGAGATAGAAAATTCTCTAAGCTTGAGTCCCTTGTTAAAGACTTTGATGGAAATATGTGGGCTGCCACTGGAAATTTCTAGTCCCGGGGCATCTCAAAATTTTGATAAAATTGTTTATCTTGTTAATGTAATAAAATTGTACATTATTAGTCATATTTATGAAAATTTGTGTATTTTTGAATCTATGTGGCAAGCGTATTTTGATCTGCGACATTCAAATCAAAGAACTAAGTTGTGAGTCAAATTGGTAAAAAGCGAGCTCGAGGGAGACAGAGAATTCGTACATAATGAATTGTTAACTTTTATTCACAAGCATGATTTATTGTGTAATCTTGAAAAATAGAAACAAGGGCTCCAAGACTTTGATTGGATAAAGCAGATGAAAGTTGCATGGTATGAGAAAATCAAAACATTAGAGAACATTATTTCTAAATGTGGAAGCATGGAGAATGGAAAAGCTTATGCATATGTGTTAGGTCCCTATATTACTAGTATAGTCCATTATTGTTGTTAGTGTAAACCCCTTATTGTTATTGTTGTACCCCTGTAACCCCAATATTGTTATTATTGTGCCCTTACATTATTATTGTTAGGTCGGCTGGGATTATATTGTGACCTCGTGGACTCCTATATATAGAAGGAGGTTTTTTTATTTGTATCATCCAAGAATTGTTAATTTATGTAATGTATTGGAGGTTTCCCCCTCGAAGTGGTTGATTTCTAAGGTGTTGATATCTCTTTTCTTCTATTTTTTGAGTTGGTTTATAAACATTTGGTATCTGAGCTTTGGATTCTAGGGTTCGCTGCACCAAGCAAGTCATCATGGAATGTTCGCTATAAAAAAAAATTCTACAAAGGTTTAGAAGCTTAAATTATTACAGAGTGAATTTTAAATCTTGAGGAACGTCATGTAAAAATTTCAGGTCTTGGTTCACAATATTTTCGGAGATATGATCTGTGGAAGTTAGGGTTTTTTTCAGGCTCTCGAATTTAACCTAAACAGGACATCGTGGAATTTCGCTATAACTTTTTTTCTAAGAAGGTTCAGAAGCTGAAATTCTTAAAGAGCGAAGACGAAATCCTGAGTAACGTTGTTAAAAAATCAGATCTTGCTTTGCAATATTTTTGGAGATGTGATCTGTGGAAGTTAGGTTTTTTTCAGGTTGTCGAATTTCATCTTAAAGAGGTGATCGTGGGAAAATTGTCATAACTCTCTCTCTAAGCATCAGATTGGAATTTTGTAAATATTGGCCGCAAGTACATGGGTTTTAGTTTCTTGTATATCAATTTCAAAGCCGAAGGAGGAAACAGTAACACGTGGCATGTCGTACAAGTTCTCTACACTGAACTAGTCCATAATTAGGTCATTGTGGGAGATTGGGCATAACTTTGTCTTGAAGAATCCAAATCAAGTCAGACCTATGGAATTTGAAAGAAGCTTCAGAGGAATACTACAGGGCCTAATTTCAGATATTGAAGATTTGAAATCATAGAGATAATTCAGTTTCAATATCGAGCTCCTCAAAATCAAGAAAAAGGTGTGTATTTTTTTTCGAATTGCATAAGTCTTGTGTGAAAAATCAGTTTGAATTTATTCCAAGGGCATATTGTAGAATAGATATCACCATTGGGTTCTAAAATCCCCCCTGAAAAGAATTCAAAACCCATTAAGAATTTATACGGCTCTACTATGACTCATGAAGACGAAGAATGGCAACATGACATATCAAAATGACAAGAGCAAGTGCACCAAATTTCGCTCTTGCAAAGAGCAACAAAAAATGAAATGGAAGTTTTGAAGAAAGGTGTGGAAGCTAAGATGGATGGTTTGAAGAAAGGAATGGAATATAAGATGGATGGCATGGAAGCTAAGGTGGAGGGCATGGAAGCTGGCATGGAAGCTAAGATGGATGGCATGGAAGAAAAAATGAAAGACAACATGGAAAACATGACGAATGATCTAAAAGCAGACATGGAAGGTTTAACAAAGTTGATACAAGAAATGTTTCCTAATGGAAAAAACATAGTAGAGGAAACTCATGATGAGAAAAAAATAAATGTTAATCGTGATTTCATAAACTCTAATGTTGGATGGAAGAACCACCATATTCCAAAGATGGATATGAGGAAGTTTTATGGCAAGGATCCCGTAACATGGATACTACAGATGGAGCAATATTTTGATCTCAATAATGTGAAAAACACACAAAAGGTACACATTGCAACTTTACATTTAGAACAAAATACATTTGTATGGTGTCGATGGCTTTTCTCTCGTAAAAAAATTGTCACTTGGTCAATTTTTACGTAGGAAATGATAGCACATTATGAGGATACAAAGAGCAACATATTCTTTAGCCAATTGATAAATATCAAACAAAAGGGTTCAGTGGTGGAGCACATTGAGGACTTCTAAAAATTGAATATAAGGGTAACTGATATTCCAAATGAACACAAGATTGATGTCTTCATAGGGACTTTAAATGATAACATCCAACATGAAGTTCGCGTTTGGGAACCTGATTCATTGGAGAAGGCATTCAGATTGGCAAGAAAAAATGAATGTAAAATTATGGCGACAAGGAAGCCTACCACTCACATCTATAAAGATGGAAGTGTTGCTACTCCTATACTTCCACAACCTACAAGGTTGACACCAGAACAATTGGAAGAAAAAAGAGCAAAAAGGGATTTTCTACAGTTTTGATAGCAAATACACTAAAGGTCATAAGTGTGTTGAGAAGAAATTATTTTACATAGATTGTGAAGAGGAGGAAGAAAATGAACAAGAAACTTCAAAAGAAGAGGATATACACCAAGAACCAACCCTAGAAGAATAAGAAATGAGTCTGACCATATCGTGTAATGCATTGGCAGTAATTACCACTCCTCAAACTCTCAAGATAGAAGGAAATATCAAGAAGAAAAAGGTAATAGTGTCGATTGATTCAGGTAGTACCTATAATTTTATTCATTGTAAGGTAGCCAAGGAATTGAATTGTTTCCTATACCTAGCACCAGAATGTCAAGTGATGGTTGCAAATGGAGGAACTATAAATTTCTCAGGAAAATTCCATAATATCAAGCTAACCATGGGTAAATATGTATTGAATAGTCCAATTATTTCCATTCCAATGGGAGGTGTTGATGTTGTACTAGGAGTACAATGGTTACAATATTTGGGGACGGTAGCTTTTATTTTTCAAGAACTTTTCTTGAAATTTTTTTCGGAAGGAAAGGAAGTCGAATTATGGGGTATCGCGGGGAAGCCAGGAAAGATAATAAGCTCTAATGTCATGACAAAGCTTCTGAAGAAAGAACAAAGAGGCGTAATTGCACAATTATTCTCACTAGAAGTTCCAACATAAAAATCATATATTTCTCCAAATATCCAAAAGTCTTGGACAATCATTCCAAGGTGTTTTAAACTCCCAAAGGACTCCCACCTATTGGTGATCATGATCATGCTATTCATTTGATTCCAGGAAGTGTTCCTCCAAACATCAGGCCTTACAGATATCCTTATGTCCAAAAGATCGAAATTGAACGTATGATTGTAGAAATGTTAGAGGTTGGTATAATTCAACCTAGTCAAAGTTCTTTCTCTGCTCCAGTAGTATTGGTGCATAAGAAGGATGGATCATGGCACATGTGTCTGGATTATAGGGAGCTCAATAAGCTCACTATTAAAGATAAATTTCCCATACTTGTGATTGATGAATTATTGGATGAATTACATGAAGAAATTTATTTTACCAAGTTGGATCTTCGTTTAGGATATCATCAAATTAGAATGAAGACTAAAGATATTCCGAAAGTAGCATTTCAAATTCATGAGGGTCATTATGAATTTTTTTCCATACCTTTTGGCCTTACCAATGCATCTTCTACATTTTAAGGGTTGATGAATTTCATTTTCAAACCCTTCCTTAGAAAATTTGTGCTAGTCATTTTTGATGATATACTAATCTACAACAGGTCTTGGAAGGATCATGTTCAACATGTTGACAGGGTGCTCAAACTACTGGAGGAGAAACAATTATATGCAAAAACATACAAATGTTTCTTTGGAGTACAAGAGGTGGAATATCTGGGTCATATTGTATCTCACAAGGGTGTTAATGAAAAATAATTTACCCCGAGAGATAATTAAATTATTTACCGCAGAGATAAAATTACTGAGAGAAAAATGTAAAAATTCAGCAACAATAATAAAACCCATTCTAATGAAATTTCATTAGCCTTGGCCAAAATCTTGGCCAATCCAGCCAAGTGAGCCTTCACCACTCACATCCAGGCCTTCATTACAATGAAGTCCTCAGAGCCTTTTATAAGCTCCATTACATGTAATACCATGAGCCAAAAACCATGGGTGCACAATACCATGTGCCCCAAAACCATAATTTTTTAACTCGGTCAAACTTCAATCTAACCCCGAGTCAATTTACCTAGCGTTCCCCCCTTAAACTTGACTTGGGGTTTCCTGACTAAATCCAACCAAAACTGCTAAATGTTTTGGCCAAATGAGACAACCCCGCTCACTCTAGCTCTTCCCCCTCAAATTTTTACACAAGGTAATCGTTAACTTGACATCTCCCTATCACCTAGATCTAACCCAGACTATACCAGTGATTACCCAGGGGTACGCATGCCATACTAGGTCTTACAGTAGTATGCCCATATGCCCATTTACATGTAATAAAATTTTGACTCCATTACAATTTTTTTTTATTGTTGTTATTTTAAAACATCCTCTCTTACACATTTCTTTGACTTCAAATTCCAAAACCCTTGATTGCAAAACTTGAAATCAATATCGGATCTCTTCGACGGGATCTTCTCATTAAGGCAACAACTGACTATCAATAGATATCGACCCTTCTCAAAAAATACACTTGCAAATTTTCATGACTAGCATAAGCTACCTCACTTCACCTCGAACTTGGAGATCAATTCTTCTGTTGTTGGTTTGAATATATTCATGCTGGAACTACCCTTCTCCACCATTGGCCACGGTATTCCACCTCAGACTAAAAACACATACTTCAATCTTCGTCGTTGATTCCTTGTGGTCGGTCAAGAGTTGTGATCATCGACTCTGAATTGCACATTTGCAGTTCTCGTGACCCTAACTGTTATAGCTAGTGTCTTGACTATGAGATCCTCCTCTCTTAGCTTCAGATTTGACACCAGCCTGTTCAATTACCTCCTCGCTCCCTTGGCTTCTCATTTTATGGGAAAATTGTGGCACCTACCGGCCATTTATCCCATTTGGACATGCTAACACCATGAGCAACGCCCAAATTTGTTTCCATCAATATTCCTCCTCTGCCATCCTTACCACTGCCTCAGATTTTTCTTATGCATTTTACATCTAACACACCATTTTTCAAGAAGATCTGGAAATTTCCCTATGCATTTTTTCGATGAAGGCCCAAAATTGCGGGGATTTCTATTCATCAAAACTTAATGCTCACATATTTTGCTTCTCTTCCTATGCATGTATCTCTTCTTGCAAGGCGCTTTGGATCTACTCATTTTACGGACTCCAACCCGCATCTGAAGCCATGAGCATCTTGGCATAACCGCTCTTCCCCATGCCAAGACCCATCAAACGCCCCTGCTAATTATGTGACCATCGACTTCTTCCATGATCTCCTGCTCGTTCTGCCATGCTTGATTCGTTCTTCAAGGCTGAGTTGTTGTCTCGCGTGAGAAATAACTTCCCTATCTCTTACCACTTATTCACTCCTCTTCTCGCGCCTTTTAAGTTGTACACTGTTGCAGCTTTGGTTTCCTCCCATTTTTAAACTTCCATTTTTCATGCTACCTTTTCTCAGCTATTGGAGATATTTTCCATCTCTTCTAACCCTTACGTTCCAAATCGAGGTCTGCATCAGTGCAACAAATCATATCTCCATTCACAGGCCAATAAAACCATTGGCTACAAAAGTGTCCCTCTGAAGCCAAATATAGCTCTGATACCAAATGAAGAATAATTTACCCAGAGATATAATCAAATTATTTACCGCAAAGATAAATTACTGAGAGAAAAACATAAAAATGCAGCAACAATAATAAAACCCATCCTAATGAAATTTCATTAGCCTTGGCCAAAACCCTGGCCAATATAGCCAAGTGAGCCTTGACCACTCACATCCAGGCCTTCATTACAATGAACTCCTCTGAGCCTTTTATAGGCTTCTTTACATGCAATACCATGAGCCAAAAACCATGGGTGCACAATACCATGTGCCCCAAAACCATCACTATTTAACTTGGTAAAACTTGAATCTAACCCTGAGTCAATTTACCTAACAGTTAAGGTAGACCCTAACAAAATTAAATCCATTAAGGAATGGAAAGTCCCCACAACCATAAAGCAGTTGCAAGGATTTCTTGGGTTAACAGGGTATTATCGCAAGTTTGTTCAGAATTATGGGAGAATAGCAGCACCTCTAACAACATTATTGAAGAAAGATGCACTTTCATGGACTCCTGAAGCAACAAAGGCCTTTGAACATCTTAAAGAGGCAATGTGCCTAGCACCAGTCTTAGTTATGCCAGACTTTGCAAAAACCCTTATTGCGGAATGTGATGCCTCATGAAATGGAACTGGTGTTGTTTTAATGCAAGAAGGAAGACCCATTTATTTTGAAATTCATTCAATCAAAGGAAAGTATCTACGGAAAGCTATTTATGAGAAGGAAATGTTGGCAATACTACATGTACTAAATAAATGGCGACCTTACCTAATGGGAAGACACTAAAGAGGTAAAAACTCATCATGATAGTATTAAACACTTTTTGGAAAAAATACTATCTTTAGAAGAGCAGCAGAAATAGGTCACAAAGATGTTGGGTTATGACTTTGAAATCATCTACAAAAAAGGGAAGCTAAATGTTGTTGCAGATGCACTCTCAAGAAAGGATGAAAAGGTGGAAGAATTGCATTGTGCCATTTCTATTATCCAACCAGATTGGATAACCGAAGCAAGGGATGAATGGAAGAAGGACGAATAAGTGTGGACACTCATTCAAAAGTTGCAGCAATATCCTAGTACATCTGATACATTTAGTTGGAAAAATGATTCCTTATGGTACAAAGATTGCTTATATATTTTTAAGAATTCCCAAATAAAACAAAAGATTCTTTCGGAATTGCACACTTCTCCTTTAGGAGGACACTCAGGATTTTTAAAAACTTACCATAGGGTGAAGAAAGATTTTTTTTGGGATGGCCTTAAATCTGATATTCAAAATTTTGTGGCGAAATGTTTGGTTTGCCAACAAAATAAAGTTGAGACAATTAAGACCCTGGATCTTATACAACCTTTATCCATTCCAAGTCAACGTTGGGAGGAGATTTCAATGGATTTTATCACAGGTTTACCTAAGTCTAAAGGAAAGAGTGTCATCATGGTGATAGTTGATAGACTTACCAAGTATGCACACTTTTGCGCATTATCTGATCCATTTAAAGCAAGTACAGTTGCTACAACATTTATGGAAACAATTCAAAATCTACATGGAAACCCAAAGATTATTGTAAGTGACAGAGATCCCATTTTTACTGGAAATTTTTTGACGGAATTATTTTCTTGTTTGGGTACTCAACTAGCTCATAGCTCATCTTTTCATCCTCAATCCGATGGTCAAACTGAGATAGTGAATAAATGTTTGGAAGGATATATTTGTTGTTTTGTATCTAATAAGAAAACATAATGGGTCAAGTGGTTACCTCTCGCTAAATGGTGGTATAACACTTCCTTCCATACTGCAGCAAAAATGACCCCATTTATGGCACTTTATGGATATCATCCACCGTCCATCATATCATCTTTAAGAGAAAATTCTAAGGTTCAAGCAATGGAAGATCACATCGAGCATCAACAATAAGTTCTCCAACTCTTAAAGGATAACCTAAATTTGGCACAAAATCAAATGAAACAACAGGCATATCAACGTCGCAACGAGAGAAGTTTTGATATAGGAAACTGGGTATTTTTACGGCTACAACCATACAAACAAATGTCCCTCAAGCAAGATAAGAAGGATAATAAATTATCACCAAAGTACTATGGTCCTTACAAGGTGTTGCTAAAGATTGGTACTATGGCATACAATTTGGAGCTTCCTGCTTCTTCGCCAGTACATCCAGTTTTCCACATTTCATGCTTAAAGAAGGTTATAGGTGACAAAGATCCAGTTCAAACAATATTTCCAGAACTTGATGAGGAAGGAAAAATCAAATTGGAACCGGAAGTAGTCACGGAAACAAGAACTCGACAGCTACGAAATCGATCAATTTCAGAGTATCTCATCAAGTGGAAGAACTTACCCATTGAAGATTCTACATGGGAGGATGAGAATTCTATACGGAAGCATCCGGAGCTACTCAAGCGTAGAGGACAACACTATTTTGAAGGAGAGGGGCATGTTATGTCTCTATATTACTAGTATAGCCCCTTATTGTTGTTAGTGTAACCCCCATATTGTTATTTTTGTACCCTTGTACCCCAATATTGTTATTATTGTGCCCTTGCATAATTATTGTGAGGTCGGCTAAGATTATATTGTGACCCCATGGACTCCTATATATAGAAGGAGGTTTTTTCATTTGTATCATCCGAGAATTGTTCATTTATGTAATGTATTGGAGGTTTCCCCCTCGAAGTGGCTGATTTCTAAGGCGTTGATCTCTCTTTTCTTCTATTTTTTGAGCTGGTTTCATAACAATATGTTAGGGTGGTACCAATTGTCAAGGATTTAAATGGTTTGTGCATTACATATGAGGCTAGATTAACTCCAAAAGACGGGATAATGGATGAATTGGAGAAGCTGAAGGAAACATTGGCAATAGAGTTTGATGATTTAACTTATTTTACTACAGAGGAAAATAAAAAATGGCTAATTACTTTTGTTAGTGTTAACGAAGAGCACTATGTCGTGGCTTCACAATTATAGGAAGAAGCCACAAAAATTGAAGAGGAGATATTCAATGAACAAATTAAACATGACATTACAATTTATCCAATGAAAGAGTTCATTAAATCTAAGGTGGAGCAATGCGTTCGAGAATCGTGATTATGAGAGACAACTAACAGCCAAACAATGTCAGGCTATGCTTTTGCATATTGTAAGTGTTTTAATAGCGTGAAATTTTTGTATGTTCATAGTATTTAGTCATTGAATTTTTCTAAATACATTATCATGGAATAGCCTAATTCCTTAATGCAACTTCTTGTTTTCCTTTGCATATGAATTTTCGAATTTACATTCCGTGGGAGCCCAATCCCAATTCCCATTGTGACAAATGATTTTATTGTTACATTTTAATGATTAGTATTTTGATAAATTCTCTTCTCGGACTGTTTATCAATTACGTAAAGGATTATGAGATACTGTTGTGTATGTGAAGTTGTATAGGCCTGAATTCTAGGACATTGCGCAACAAACACTAATTGAACATGTGTTTTTTAGTGTTTTATTTTTCCTTTTTTATATTGCCTATTGTTCTATAATTCATGATAATTAAAATGGAATTTTGTTTACCCTGTCCTACTGAAGTTCTTAGATAATGTTTTTCATGTGAAATTGTGTAACTCTATATTATGTGTCATTCTTGAAGAACACTAATTGAAAATAAGTTTTTGGGACTATGCATTTGAGCTTTTGTATTCTATGTAATGGTTTGGAATTTATGACAATGAGAATGAATGCTTAGCAAGGATTTTTCTTCTGAGATATATATTCCATTTGTAAGGTTTATTTGAATCATAGCTATAGTGCTTAGCATTTGACTCTTAATATAGTTTTTTTTGCTATAATTGTATTGCATAATGTATAGAGCTTCTGAAACAAAAAGACTGATTACTTTGTCCCATTTTTCATTGTCTATGAATGCATGTACATAAGCAAGGGTTGCAGGGATAAGTGTTTCATTGTGGGAAGATTTCATTGTGTGGGGCTTAGAATGAAAGTTTTCATTATGCAGAATAAGCTTCTCGCCGAGAGTCAAAGCTTTGCACAACGAAACATTGACAATAACTAAATCATATTTACTTAATAATAAATTTTATCAATTTTTATAATGCAAACAAGAATTTTAAGAACTCGTGCAAGATGTAGAAAATTGTTTCAATGTGTGGAGATTTTCCTGCGCAGAGCTCATATTAAAATTTAGCTTGTGCAGATGAAGTTTTATATACACAATGAAAGTTATGATTAAATAACTATAAGCATAAAAAAATCATAAATATAAATTAAATTAATTTAACTTTATGACAAAATAAAAATTATTAAGCTTGTGCTTAAACTTTTAATAATTTCAGGTAAATGTAATAAAGTTATCACGATAGTATTTTTTGCAGTATTTCCTATTATGATTAGAGTGAATCCTTCAACCATTAGCACTACCATCATCTTTCAACCAGTTCCAACGTGTTCTAAATCGTGTGCCAAGTTATTCGTAAATCAAATTTTGTTTGTTTTTACATAGAAATGGAAAGGACCTGTCCAGTGGATTTGTCGAATAAGGTAGTTAAACACATGCTAGCATGACATTTAATTGCAAATGTCCTTGCACATATTACTATGTATTATTGATAGTTTTAAATTGATTGTAATGATCGCCGCCATCGTCTAACGAGACTCCAGATTTTTTTGGAAACACATGGAAATTTTAACATGTCTCTCATAAAATCTTACCGCTAGGGTTTTTTTATAGCAGGGAGTGCATTTTCTGTGTTTTCATATTTACCATAATGGCATTAACTCAACACTAAGATTTTTTCGTATTCTTTTATCGAATGAACCAATGGACATGTAATCAAGAACGACAATTGCGACCAACAGTAAACTGACATTGATATAGTATTAGGTGAAAATCGACGTATGAAATCTTTTCGTAATATATATTTTTAACAATTAGTAGACTAGTTTTTATTATTAGGAAAAAATCACATTTAATTTGGTTCGTACATCAATGATATTAAAGCAACATCAAAGTGTGAAGTGCATTGAGTAAATGGTTTCTGAATTTCGAAATTTGTTTTAAAATTATTTCCACTACTTTCTATTAGCATTGGCTTTGCTATTTCTTAATTCTTATTTATTAAAAGTGTTTCATCGAAAATATTTCACGCACATAATACTAACAAGTAATCTAAATGTATAAAAGCGCAAAATTACAAAGTAATGTTATAATTTTGACTTTCACTTTGGTGAAATTGTGGCATGTTTAGACTGAATTATTTCTACCATTACCTGTAAATGTTAGCTTTTCTATTTTGAATTGCTATTTATTGAGAGTTTTCTGTGAAACAAATTTCATACGCGAAGTATTAACATGTAGTGATTGTTAGGTGTATATATAAATCCATATTGTTTAGTGTATATATGAATCCATGCTTAAAGGGAAGTGAAAATGTTACTGATTGACATAATATTTTAAAAGTACAAAGCGAAAATGGCTACCAGGGGAAGGAAAGAATTTATTTGCACTAATACGATTAACTCACATACGCTTATCGATCAGAGCTTAGAGTGGTCGACTATGTATCAACAATAAGTGACTTTGTCCATGACAGAGAAGAATAGTGATAACATTTGGTGGAGTGAATTAACAAATGTTGCATGCGTTCCAGAAGTGTTCGATTTCAAAGAGATCGTTAATCTGTGTGCACTAAATTTTAATTTAATTTCGAGAGAAATTATCCTACCATCCAAGAATATTAATATTCCTTTGACTACTATTCAAATTACTAAATCTAGATATGTGTGTAAAATTGTCACAAGCAAATAGTTTTTTAGAGTCACTAGCAGGTGACACAAACATCATTCAAGAGTTCATTTCACCAAGTTGTGAGCTTCTTTCAAATATTTTCGTTCTAGAAATTACTTTGTTTAGAGAGTTTTTTTGGTTATATGCTTATCTAATGGGCCAAACAAATGTTCCACACATCGATTTTCTGAACAAATGTTTATGTTAAACAAAAATGCTTCTGCAGTGACCTTCCATTATGCAGAAGAGAAGTTGCATAGAGATATGAATATGTATTGAATGAAGGATGTGCGGAGGACATGGTATGTACCGAAGAAAAAGAGTCGGAATATAGAACTGAATAAGAGGTTTTCGTTATGTGAAATAAAAAAGAGTATTTTATAGAATGTCGGTTTTCCGAATAAATGTTTACATTAATCTGAAAGGGATAGTAGAAGTTTCTTATTGTGCAAAATGTTTTTCCGTATTCACTTATCTCTGCACATACTCATTCTCTATACACAATACTTTATTGTTATTATGGAGTGCACATATAGAGTTGAATTTTTTATTGTAGCATAGTGATTTCATTATTGGCCTTGATTAACCTTTTATTATTCAGTAATGCGCGCTCCAGAAAGTTCTTTTATGCAGGAGGATAATGTGTAGTAAAGTGTAAATAAAAATGAACAAATAATATTTCATACATATTGTTTTATGCAACTTTCTTTACCTTGAAATAACGGAAATTGGTTGCAGAACAAGGTTTATACATGCATTTGTTGAATAAACGGCGAAAAGAGTATTTTATAATAGCGATCGATGTGATAAAAAGCAATAATAATTATGCAATATCTATTTTCCAAATAAATTTTTCTATGAGATGAAAAGGGAAATAGAAAAATGTGAAAATTAAGTTACGAAGACAAAGCAACAACTAAATCAACGACAATTTGATTTGACATGGAGTGTAGCCAACGAATTAAATGCACCACTATAGATAATTGTCACGCATGGAAATTAACTTTGTTATTTTCGAATTCGGTCATTAACTAAGGTGAAACACGATAATCTTGTATATCATTAGCCAAAATTTCTTTTTTCTAATGTCCAAAAACTCCACGAAAGATTATCATAGTAAAAATTGGACTGCAAATAAATATTGTAAACTGATTTGTGGCATACAATCTTGAAAAAATAGCTACAAAGACAATATATTTGTATAACATAACAAAGAAAAGACTAACGGTTATGTAAATCACTACTTATCCTCCATAACAGGAGCAGTCTGGGCTTAATTAACTTCTGGATGAAGTTGAGAAGGAAATGTTACACTAAAAATTGTCACCTTGACATTCTGCTAACTGTATGAGCTCATTAAACACTCATACATGCCTCCTTTGCAAGTCTTACAACCTTTGTTCCTCATTCCAAGCCTCAGAACTGGAAGAAAAACCCTAAAAATCTCTGAAACTCAGGGTACGCAGGTAACATGAGACCTTCTTGCGTTTTTAGCTAGGGTACGCAGGTAATGTGAAGAGAAACTGCGTTCTAGAACGCAATTTTCCAGTTTTATGCCTGCGGACTTCCTGTAAAGTCAAAAAGCGCGAAATCAAAGTGAAAAAGTTGATTTTTGGTCAATTCTGGAAGGTTCTAGATGAGATTTTTTGGGGATGAGTACGCTTTAGTAAGGTGCATGTATCCCACACCTTAAGGAACTAATCCCTTGATGTGAGGAGCCTATCCCTTTGAAGGAGGGTTCTATCCCTTTAAAGGTGGAATCCTAACCTCCTCATCTACTCTATAAAAGGAGGCATTGGGTAGCCTCAAGGGATGGAAGAAGTTAATATTTTGAACAAGAAGAAAAATAATGGAGGATTGAAGAAGTTAAATTAGAATATTTGAGTTGAAGTGCTGTTGAGATTTAGACTTCCTTCTGCTGAGCTTTTGAGAGGAAAGATCACATACCTCTTTATGCTTCTGGAGGAAGAGTGCAAGACTTATCAAAGTAGAGGAGATTCCTACTTCGGACCCCGGGAAGGCCTTTCGAACATCAAGGCTAAGGTTGTAAGGTTCTTCTGTATATTTTAAGATTAATACAATCAAGTTATGTTTTTCTCAATAAATTGTCGTTCGATTGTTTATTTCAATAAGCTGTCGTTTGATCATTTATTTCATAGATTCCTTGATCACTATGATAGGTATGTTTTATAATTATTTGTTATACAAGTGCTATTGATATTTTCTTGTTTGTGATTGTAGATCAACGAAAGATGATACTTTCTTGTGACAAAAGAGCTCTTGTTGCGACGAAGGATTATTGATGCGATGGAAGCACTACGACCGCAAATAAGCATTTGGATCTAAGGTAGGATCGACACCTTCATAGCATTTATTTGTAAAACGAATATACTTAGAGAAAGACAAACTTAGTTGTTCGTTTGTTGCTAGATTGTCTTCTGACACTAGGGAGATCGGTCTTGTCCGCAAGAACAATTTATCCAGCCAACAAATTGGCGACTCCACTGGGGAAAGAACTTGTTGTTTTTAGTTCTTTTTTATTTTGATTTGAGGAAAAGTTTTTCTTGGTTTTTTATTGATAGATATCTGTCTGGGTAGTTTAGGTTTTCTCTGTTTTAGAACATTTTCAAATATTTTATATTTTTCTCTAGTTTTTCCAGGGACCGCACTCTGTCTTCTTTTCACAGTGCGGGCAGTTTCACATCTTCTTTAAGTAAACAGTGCGGTACCGCACCTTTTACTTCTGGGAGCCTACGGCCCCTGTTAAAATTTTGGAAAAACTCCAGATTTCTTTTTTCTAGTTTAGTTTAGATTTAATTTAGGATTTTTATCATCTACCCAGATCTGTATTTTTCTGTCAAAAATCAATTGTTTCTGAATTTCTTTCAACAATTCTTCATCTCGTCAATCTCCATTAAGTTAATTGGGTGTTTTGGGTCTCTTTTTTGAGAAATTCTTAATTTGATTTCCTTTGTTCATTACTTGGAGGTTTGTCTCAGTCTTTTCACAATTTTCCATCTTTTTGCTTTTGTTTTTGCAAAAAAAATTCCCCCTCATTCGCCGGGGGGGGGGGGCTAAATTGTGTATGAATGTTAATCGCCTTTGAGAGTTTTTTGATCTTTGGAACTCTCACCGATTTTCTTGACTTCCACTTGATTGGTTCTTAGATTACATTAGAATCATCTTGTGTTTGAGAATTCTCTTGCATAGATCACATTTGCATAATTAGAATTCTCATTTTCAGAATATGAATGAAAAATGTGCATAGATTACATTTGCATACTTTTCAAATGAATTGTGCATAGATTACATTTGCATAGTTTACATTCTGAAAAATTAATCGTAGATTTAGATCAGTTTTCTTTGATTTTAATTTAGATGTTTTTATGCTTGTTTTAAAAACACAAAAATATAAAAATTGTTTTGGGATTGATTTGCATTAGTTTTTCTTGATGAAATTAGTGCATTAGAGAATTTGTTATATTTTCTCTTAGTTATCAATCTTTGCATTGTTTGAAGTGGATGGAAACTCTCTCCTTACTTTAGTTAGGATTCATCGAATTGAAAATATTACATTATCATATTCGATTGCATTCAGTTTTGGTTCGGGTCATAACACCATTGGTTTCATATCCATTTACCCTTTTGAGTAATAACAGCCTAAATAACACAGCGCTTAATTAAAATTCATCTAGTAATTTTTACATTTTTAGGGCTCTTTTCACCAATCTAGCTCAGGATTAGTGCTTTGGAATAGGTTGTAGTTAACTTTCCAAAGCAACTAAAACAAACAAGTAGTCGATCTTGTGGTAGGAAAATTCCAATAGTAGCATGTATGTCTGGGAAGCTCCTCCTTAAAGAAGTCAAGCACGAGATCATATCTGAACCAAGAGGTAATCAATCCTTCCTCATTGGGAACGATAGAAGATATACACGTATTAACAAATCTGCAAACCTCTAGACCACTCTCGGTAGAGCCTCAAGCACTTGTCGGTAAACCTTGGATTATGTCAAGGAGCCTTCAAGGGGATTGAGCTTTGTTACTCTGCCCTTGCGTGTGTGTCGGATCGTAGACTGTTCCCCCAGGTATATTTGTTTCTTTTGGTAACCTTAGAGGCCATAATCTATAGGATTCTTTCCTAAGGTGACGGTGGAGGGAAGATCCCACTGTACCTAAAGCAGACGTCGGCTAGACTCACTTGGACTCTCAAGGGGGTTCTCTTCACACGAGATGGTTTTGTGAAGAAACTTGTGCCAGTCTGTTTCATTAAGCAGGTTTTCGGGGTAACTGTTCCAACCGCCCTTTCTGTATTAAATTCTACGATGTTGGATTTCATCACCAACTAGTGTTTTTAGTACGGGAAGTTATTGTTTGTGTGTGGTTTGACTCCTAGATTTGATAGCGCGTGTTAATTTGTTTGTTTTTACTTTTAGAGACCATAGGTGTGAATTGTGAATTTTAATTGTTAGGTGTGAATTTTGAATTGTTAATTTTAGTTTTAAATTGTTAATAAAATTCACTGAAGTTGAATATAATGGCAACTGTTTCGGAATTTACCAACCAAGGAACCCCTCTTAACGAGAATCCTAGTACTTTTCCTTGTTTTGGAAATGTTGGTCCTCCTTATATGGCTACTTTGTCATTACCTGGATTTACAATAGGTTTACCGATATGGTTATTTTCAACTTCGTTGGCCCCAAATACTCCAATTGTTCCACCTCAACCGGATGCTTCACCTCAACAGAGTTCACCATCTCAACATCACCAACCTTCTGTTGACCCTTTACCTTCTTCGCCTAATATTTCTTCCTCTTTGCTTGGTAAAAGCCTTGACGCTAGTAACCAGGTGGCTAAGAAGAAGAAGAAGAAAGGGAAGAAGAAGAAGAAGAAGAAGCTAGATAAGAAAGAAGTCAACCAACCAACCATGGCTGTAAGTGTTAGTTGTGTTGAGGAAACCTCCAACATGCATCATAAACCCAAATACCCTTGCAGGCTTTGTAAGGGTGACCACTTCCTTATCAATTGTCCTGGTATTCCAAAGGTCTTGGAAGTATGGTTAGAAAAATCTCATCAAATTTCCGTTGGTCCATCAACCAGTGATTGTCAGGTTCCTGGGAAAAAGGGTAAAGTTAGGTTTCCTTGTAAGTTATGCAAAGGGAGTCATCAAACTCCCATTTTCCCTCACATGGATGAAGCCTCAAGATTATTGGAAAACCTTACTGTTCCACAGCAAGAATTTCCAATTGGTTACCGTAAACTTTCTCCCAACCTACCGTCAACTGATGGTGTGATTGATCTACTTTCAAATACGGTCGATCCCACTCTTCCATTGGAGAGTGAAACTCATATCACTCATGTTGATGATCCATTAGTTGATCAAGTGGTCGATTCGATTTCACATTCGGTCGATCCCATTCTCCCTGTAGAGAGTGAATTTCATACCGCTCAGGTTCTTCTTGTTACATCTGATTCTTCTACGCCAGGGGGCATTTCACCTGTTTCTACAGAACCCCCTCCAAGTACTGAGGTCTTTTCCTTTGATTAGAATAGACTGATAGAACCTCGTCTTCCTTCCTCTATCCCTTTCCAAATCGTTGTGAAGTTTGGTGGTAGGGACATACATCGCACACAGGTAGATGAAGGTGCTTCTGTTAGTATTTTATCCTCAACTGCTTGGAAAGCTTTGGGTTCCCCTCAGCTTGTGCCTATTACACAGAATCTGAAAGCTTTTAATAGAACCATTAGTGAATCTTTAGGGATCCTTCCTAAGTTTTCTATTACTTTGGAAGGTAAAACTGTCTGTATTGATCTTTTGGTAGTTTGAGGCCCCTTGGATTTCAATTTACTCCTTGGGCGAGACTATGTTTATGCAATGAAAGCTGTAGTATCAACACTCTTTCGTGTGATGTCTTTCCCTCACAATGGCAATATTGTGACTGTAGATCATCTTTCATTTCCTAGTCTTGATTCGACTACCAATAAGCTGACATCCCTGAATGTTCCTTATACTAAAGTGGTATCTACCCCGCCACGGGTTAATTATGTGGCAACTAGTCCCATGTTTTCAGTTACCAATGTAAGCGAGCCTCTCACTGTTTGCTCGTCTTCCTTTGACTTAGGTCCGGTAATTGACATGGAAAACTCTATGGGATTATTTGAACGTGATGTTCTTATCCCTTTTGAGTCCCTTGACATGTGTTCTTTCCAGAGAACTATTCTTCCTTCTGATGAAGATCTCTTGGAAGCCATGATCGAGGTGTGTCCATTGACATGTGTTTCTTCCAGTTGGAAGCCATGATCAGTGAGTCCAAGGATAGTTCCTTTTACTGTGTCAACCTCATTAAAAAATGAATCAGTGGCTGTCGAGGATAGTTCCTTTTACTGTGCCAACCTCGTTAAAAAATGAATTAGTCGACGATGAGGATGGTTCCTGTTACTGAGTCAACCTCGTTAAAAAATGAATCAGGTACGAGGATAGTTCCTTTTACTGTGTCAACCTCATTAAAAAATGAATCAGTTAGTTGCGAGGATAGTTCCTTTTACTGTGTCAACCTCATTAAAAAATGAATCAGTTAGGTGCGAGGAAAGTTCCTTTTACTGTGTCAACCTCGTTAAAAAATGAATCAGTGCGTGCGAGGAAAGTTCCTTTTACTATGTCAACCTCGTTAAAAAATGAATCAGTGAGTGTGAGGAGAGTTCCTTTTACTGTGTCAACCTCATTAAAAAATGAATCAGTGGCTGGTGAGGAGATTTCCTTTTACTGTGTCAACCTCGTTAAAAAACGAATCAGTCGGCGGTGAGGAGAGTTCTTTTCCTGTGTCAACCTCGTTAAAAAATGAATCAGTTGGTCAGAGGATAGTTCCTGTTACTGAGTCAACCTCATTAAAAAATGAATCAGGTATGAGGACAAACTCTTTTCACTGTCAACCATTAAAAAATGATTCAAAAGAGGGTTATATAGGAGGATTGAAGAAGTTAAGTTAAGATTTTTGAGTTGAAGTGCTGTTTAGATTTAGACTTCTTTCTGCTAAGCTTTTGAGAGGAAAGATCACATACCTCTTTTTGCTCCTGAAGGAAGAGTGCAAGACTTATCAAAGTAGAGGATATTCCTGCTTCGGACCCCGGGAAGACCTTTCGAACATCAAGGCTAAGGTTGTAAGGTTCTTCTGTATATTTTAAGATTAATACAATCAAGTTCTGTTTTTCTCAATAAATTGTCGTTCGATTGTTTATTTCAATAAGCCGTCGTTTGATCGTTTATTTCATAGATTCCTTGATCACTATGATAGGTATGTTTTATGATTATTTGTTATACAGGTGCTATTGATATTTGCTTGTTTGTGATTGCAGATCAATGAAAAACGATACTTTCTTGCGACGAAAGAACTCTTGTTGCGACAGGAGGATTATTGACGCAACGAAAGCACTACGACCACAAATAAGCATTTGGATCTAAGGTAGGATCGAAACCTTCATAGCATTTATTTTTAAAACGAATATACTTAGAGAAAGACAAACTTAGTTGTTCGTTTGCTACTAGATTGTCTTCTGACACTAGGGAGATCGGTCTTGTCTGCAAGAACGATTTATCCGTCCAACAAATTGGCGACTCCGCTGGGGATCGAACCCAGAGTTCCTTTTACTGTGTCAACCTCGTTAAAAAATGAATCAGTCGACGATGAGGACAGTTCTTTTCCTGTGTCAACCTCATTAAAAAATGAAACAGTAGGTAGATTGTAGAGAGTAGATTGATAGATTAGAATAAATAGTTTCCGAGGATAGTTCCTTTTACTGTGTCAACCTCATTAAAAAATAAATCAGTGGTGTGAGGAGAGTTCCTTTTACTGTGTCAACCTCGTTAAAAAATGAATCAGTGAGCTGGTGAGGAAAGTTCCTTGTACTGTGTCAACCTCGTTAAAAAATGAATCAGTGAGTCCAAGGATAGTTCTTTTCCTGTGTCAACCTCATTAAAAAATGAATCAGTGGTCCGAGGATAATTCCTTTTACTGTGTCAACCTCGTTAAAAAATGAATCAGTTGGTTAGAGGATAGTTCCTATTACTGAGTCAACCTCATTAAAAAATGAATTAGGTATGAGGACAGTTCTTTTCCTGTGTCAACCTCATTAAAAAATGAATCAGTAGGTTATGTAGGTAGATTAGAAATAAGTAGTTTCTGAGGATAGTTCCTTTTACTGTGTCAACCTCGTTAAAAAATGAAACACGTTGCCATGAGCATAGTTCTTTTCCTGTGTCAAGCTCGTTAAAAAATGAAACAAATCCTCCCCTAATTTAGTCGAGTCTTTGAATAGACCTTGTAAATGTTAAGTAATATATTTAGGTTAGTTTTTAGGTCGGGTCTTTCATATGACCTCGTAAATGAACCTTCATTCCATCCAGCTATTAATTACCATCTGTGTACTTAGTTGAATGAAATGAAGCTGGGGGGGCATGCGCTCTAGCAATTACGCTTAGGGGGCATCAAGCACAGTTTTCTCTCTGTTTCAAGCTTGTCTAAAAATGAAACCAATCTGAAGCATAGTTTTTCTCTGTTTCAAGCTTTTGTAAAAATGAAACCTATCTTGAGTCAATTTCAGTTATTTTCGAGACTCGTTAAACTCATGAAAATCTCGAGATTATTTTGCTATCTTTCATTCTCGTAAAACACATGAAAATGCCGAGTTCTTTCCGTCTTTTCCTGCTCGTAAATTAAATTGAAAGTTGGCCACAGGAGTACATTTTTATCCCTTTTTCGAACTCGTTAAAACTTACGAAAAAGTGAAAACCATGAGTACATTTTTATCCCTTTTTCGAACTCGTTAAAATTTACAGAAAAAGTGAAACTACTGAGTATACTTTTATCACTTTTTCGGACTCTTGAAAATTACGAAAAAGCGAAACCCTGGAGTTCTCTTTTAAGCCCTTTTCAGACTCTCTAAACATGAAAATATCGCCGAGCACTTGATTATTCGAACTCGTTAAAGTAAATGAATGATCGTCCCTTCAGTATAAGTTTACCCCTTTTCCGGACTGAAATGGACTATTTACGAAAAAGGTATACGTTGACTAATTACAGTCAATAGAGTTCTCTCCCGCATTATTTTATCCTTTTTCGGGCCTGAGAGACTAAATTTATGAAAAAGTACACCCATGGAGTTTTCTTAAGTTTTTTCTTCTGACTCCCTAAAATTGAAAAACACCGAGTTTCTCCTATACTGGACTCGTTAAAATTTAACAGTAAAGGACATGTTCAATTTTAAACAGGAACGAACCACTCCTTCTTAGGGTTCGAATTTTAAACTAAGTTGGACTCATCCGAAGGATGAGCTTATAAACAAGCAAATGTTATCCTCCTCAAGCTTGTCAAAAATAAAGAGGTACTTGCCAGAAATGGTGGGGGAAAAGAGAGAAAAACGAACCTGTTTGTTACATTTTGATTATTCGGAAAATCGTTAACCACTCTTGAACACGACACTTTTTGTCCACCTGGGTTGGGAAATCCTTTGCCTAACAGTTAATCAAACCATTTTGAAAGTCTTCAGCCGGTTTCTAGGTATTAGCTTTGGGTCAATTGTTACCAAGCCATCTCCAGTGTCGTTATGTGTTCAAGAGGATAGTTCAAATAAACCATTCATTTGCAAAATATCTATCATCCATTTTGACCATCCCTGAGTCAGTCCTTGCCAATATATTTTCAAAACTTGATCTATGATTTCGTGTTGTGGGCTTGCCTATGACGGATCACTTTCTATCGACGACAGCTCATTATCTAGGAAGTTGATCCAGAAATCGTCAGTATCTTGGAATCTGCATGCCTCAATGGCAGATTTCTTGCCTTCGACGACAGGTTGCATCATTGACCTCCGATCGAATGATTCCGTGACATGTTCCACTTCAGCTCATTCATTCACTTTTCATGGATTGTACAGGGTACTTTAAGAGCCATTAACATTACTGGTGGTTACTCTCACACTTGTTAACAGTTTACATCATTGACTGGTAATCAAGTGGTTTCTACCATGTTCGACTTCAACACATTTTAATCGCATGGATAGAATCGTACTAGTTCGAGAAGTGGAAATCAAGCCCCTGGATCTAGTTTCTACCATCTAAATTTGCAATTTTTTATATTTATACCGATGAACTATTCTTAAAGCAGGATATAGTTTGTGTCCTGTTTGTGTCTACATATATGTCTATCTTGTTGATGTAATAATCATTCTGTGTCGGAAACCGATTTAGATTGGTTTCTGAATTAGTTTTGATCTGAGTATGGGAATGCCTACCTCAGCGATGATATGATTACATATATATTTTGCATTGAATTTTTTTACAGGTTCCGACTGGGGTGTCCACAGGATGATCCTTGAAATGATAAAGTACTTCACTCTTCATATATGACAGACTTCAGCTTCATCTATTCCAGACTTCGCACTTTAGGGGGCAATCTGTTACACTAAAAATTGTCACCTTGACATTCTGCTGACTGTATGAGCTCATTAAACACTCAGCTACATGCCTCCTTTACCAAGTCTTACAACCTTTGTTCCTGTTCAAACCTCCTCATGCTTGGAAAAGAAACCTAAAATCTGAAACTCGGGGAGATGCAGGGTAACATGAGACATTGCGTTTTGGCTAGGGTACGTGCAGGCTAATGTGCAGACTTCTGATTCCCAGAGCGCAAATACCAGTTTATGCCTGCGGATACTTCCCTGTAAAAGTCAAAAAGCATGAAATAAAATGAAAAAGTTGATTTTTAGTGTCAATAGAAATTCTAGATGATTTTACGGGGATGAGTGCGCTTTAGTAAGGTGCATGTATCCCACACCTTAAGGAACTAATCCCTTGATGTGAGGAGCCTATCCCTTTGAAGGAGGGTTCTATCCCTTTAAAGGTGGAATCCTAACCTCCTCATCTGCTCTATAAAAGGAGGCATTGGGTAGCCTCAAGGGATGGAAGAAGTTAAGATTTTGGCAAGCAGAAGAAAAATAATGGAGGATTGAAGAAGTTAAATTAGAATATTTGAGTTGAAGTCTTGTTGAGATTTAGACTTCCTTATCTGGCGAGCTTTTGAGAGGAAAGATCATACCTCTTTTATGCTTACGGAGGAAGAGTGCAAGACTTATCAAAGTAGAGGAGATTCCTGCTTCGGACCCCGGGAAGGCCTTTCGAACATCAAGGCTAAGGTTGTAAGGTTCTTCTGTATATTTAAAGATTAATACAATCAAGTTCTGTTTTTCTCAATAAATTGTCGTTCGATTGTTTATTTCAATAAGCTGTCATTTGATCGTTTATTTCATAGATTCCTTGATCACTATGATAGGTATGTTTTATGATTATTTGTTATATAGGTGCTATTGATATTTTCTTGTTTGTGATTGCAGATCAATGAAAAATGATACTTTCTTGCGACGAAAGAACTCTTGTTGCGACGGAAGGATTATTGATGGGACGAAAGCACTACGACCACAAATAAGCATTTGGATCTAAGGTAGGATCGACACCTTCATAGAATTTATTTGTAAAACGAATATACTTAGAGAAAGACAAACTTAGTTGTTTGTTTGTTGCTAGATTGTCTTCTGACACTAGGGAGATCGGTCTTGTCCGCAAGAACGATTTATCCGGCCAACAGGAAGCGAGTTCTGGTCAATGGCTCACCCGATGTTACTCTACTCGTGTTCTTCTTAAATTCCATACTGCACTATCATATCCTTATATGCTTAATTATGTTGCTCCCTAGCATTAATGTTCTCTGCCTGAGCCAAATTATTCACATGAAAACTCAACAATCCAATTGTCAATTGCATTCGTTGCAACTTTAGCTCCAATATTATCAATTTCTTATTTAAAAGCTCGAAATGGGTCGATAATTGACATAAAATCATCTTAACATTGTTTGAGACCGAAGTGATGAGAAATTCCACAGTACGAACCATTCTAACTAAAGAAATGTTAAGCTCTTCCTTGGCAATTCTAGAATTGTGTTTCATAAACTTCAACATGTGCAACACTTGCTAATAAACTTGACTAATTATTGCTCTAAACTCTGACTCTATGCTTCCAAACTTACTCCAACAATCTATATAAACGATTGATCTAACTTTACTTGATTTTAAGCCTTTTTCTTTGCCATTAATGTCGACCATTATTTTAATTTTTCAATCAAAATTCATATTGCGTCAAAATTAAAAAGCGTTATTATATATGCCATTTTTTCAAAGCATTAAAATATAAAATATAAATGCAAGATTTTCAAAGCATTAAAATATCAATATTAACAAAAATTTTGAAAATTAACACAAATCCATGTGTGTAGGAGAACGAAGAGAGTGCATTCTGCGAAGAAATATTTCAAGCTTTTGTTATGCACACCTTTGCACATTGCACAATTTATTAATGGCATTTTCCTTTTACATATATACAAATTTTCTTAACATACAGATTGATTAAGGTATGGTTGTCTCAATTTGTATTTCATAAAATGAATGTTTCAATTTAGCTTCCGTACTACGTGTTATCACACATAAAATTTCAATTTTTGATTGATAGGGTCATTAACCCAGGTTTCATTTGTCTCATAAAATTAGTTCATGAAATTGATGAAAACTCATGATCTGATCACTAGCCTAAGTTTAGAAAGTTCATTGGCCATGGCCATCACAGTCAAATCCATCAAAATCCACATTAGGTTCACATGAATTGGTTTAAAGTTTGATACTGACCACCTGTGTGATTTTTCCTGATTCCGCAATGAATATAACTGCTGATAGGTTGTTTTCGCTACGAAATCACCTGACCAGTTTGTAGTAAATCTGCCAGGTTTATAACTTAAAACACTACGAAATCATGTTTTTCTGCACCAATAAAAGGATGATGAGTTGTCAAGTTTTTAGAGGTTTAGGGTAAATGTGAAGTCATGTGATCGGTTATTACAGTCATCCAAGCATGCATAATCAGAAGTGGAATTCATCATTATCTTTCACTCCTCCCATTTGTCATTATTCCTCCTATATTCGAATTTCACTTTTTAAACTCACCTCCAAAGCCCCTCTTTGTCATCCTCCTTTCGATCTTTGCATGCAGCAGTTGATTATTATCATTGAAGAGTCCAGCTCCATCGCAAGCATCTTGCTGTTCAAATTGGTTTCTTTGCAGGTGTCACTGTTTCAAGAAGGAAGCATAGTATAAAGGAATATGGCAATGAAGAAGAAAACAAACAAAGCAGGCTCCTGTGTAAGATATCAACCGATGGATCTCAAACTACTCAATGAATACCCCAACTTTGCAGAAGCTTTCAGCAACGTTGGATGCATGAAATTCTGCCAAAAAATTCAAGGTTTTCATGCTCAGGTATCAAAATATTTTGCAGTGAATTTCATAGGTACATCGTCGAAGGTGGGGGTGTTAATTTTTGTAGTGTCACCAGATACAATTGCTCAGGCCGCAAAAATACCAAGGATGGGTGAAGAGTGGTTCAAAACCACTAAGTTTAAGATGCAGAACTATGATGAATTTATAAAACCCAAGCACATTGAATCATATATGGCTTATGGAATTCCCGGGAGCTACATGAAAGAGAACTCCTCCAAATTGTTGTTTGTGATTCAAAAGTACTTTAATTGAGAGGGGAGATTTCATATGGTCTACCTGTACCATTTCAGGATTTTGTTGCACTTTACTGGTAAGCAGTCTCTTGAGCTTCCCTTTTTCTTGTTTAGGGGCTTAGGGAAGATGTTAGACAAGGTTCAGGCCAGGGTAGAAAGCAGCGAGACCTCAATTTTCCATCATGGGTTAATCAAACTCCTGGTGTTGGAGGAGCTGAAGAAACTAAACAGAGAATGGGCTAACTTTATTTTTCTCAGTGGTTATGAGGTTGATTCCTTAACACCCAAGAAGACTCTAAAGTCAAAAGCCACTCCTTCAAATAGGAGTGACAAACCTGCAATTGAGACAGAGGGTGTGAATGAGGAGGAGATAGAGCCAATGGATATTGAAGTAGAGCCTGCACAAGAGACAGAAACTCCACATCCTACACCTACAAGCAGCAAACAAAAGATCAGCAAGAAGAGCCATAGAAGGATAACCAGAAGTCAAACAATTGGAAAGGGAAAACTTGAATATATTATTCAAGATATAGACATTAATGAGTCTCCAGTGGTCAGAGCTGAAGATATTAAAGGTGAAAAGAAGAAAAAGAAAGGTGTGACTGCTAAAAAGCTTGATTTTGTCGGAGAAGATGCAGGTTTTATGTTTCAGCCAAGAAAACCACTGACCAGGCTGCAACTTGCCAAGGGTGTCATGGAAAATAAGAAGACAGAGGTTATTGACAAAGGTAAGCAACCTATTACAGAAGATATCATTGATTTGTCTCCAGTTGTAAAGGAGAACATTGTGAAAAGGAAGGGTAAAGAGAAATTGGTTGAGAAAACTGAAGTGCGGGTTTTAAAAGAGCAGTTGAGAGAGGCTAGAGAAGAGGTTATTAAGACCAAATTGGAGTTGCATGAAGCCAAGGTAGACAGGAAGCTGATGGAATATTTCAAAGAAAAGGTAAATGACCAACTAAATCAATATGATGAGTCATTAAACAATTCCAAGAAACTACTGAAAAGACACTTCCTTTGAGAAGGGTAATGAAGCACACAAGAAACAGAAATTTATGGTTGCAAGTTGAAAGAAAGAAACTCAAAGGATATGTCAAACAGCTAGAGGAGAAAATGGAGATGAGAAGGTCTGAGTTAAAGAAAATAGGCCTTAAAATCACAGTCATAAATGAACTTGAAGAGATTCATCCTCCTACTGCCAAAGGTGAAGCTTCTAAAGTTAAAAAAATAAATAAATAAATTCTAGAGTATTAAATAATTATTTATTTAAAAATAAAAATAAATAAATAAATAAACATTAATACTCTTTAGAATTTCCTTAGTTTAATTAATTAATTAATTAATTCTTAAAATAGATAGGTGGTTTTATTTTTAACTTGTTATTTTTAATTTTAAATCAAATTAAATAAATAAATAAATAAATAAATTACCCTTAAAAAGTTTATAAAATAAATTTCCCTTAAATAAATTATTATTATCCTTAAACTTTTTATTAACTATGAAACATCTTTGAATTAATAGGGTTAGGATTTTTTCAAAAAAAAAAAAAAAAATTGAAAATAATAAACTTATTAATAAAATAAAATATATTTAATAAGTTTATTATTTTTAATATTAAAACTTTGATAATAATAAACTTTTTAATAAAATAAATTTAGTAAGGTTATTATTTATTAACATAAAAAACTTAGTATTATTATTAAAATTAAAATCAAAAATTAAAATTAATAAATCTTTGAATTAAATCAAAAATTAAAAATTATAAAAATTGAAGTAATAGAAAAAAAATTTGGTCGGCCCTTGCCTTTCCTCCCTTCTTCACTATTAATGGATTATGACCCTTCTTATAATTCTTCATTCCAATGTCCTGAAGATGGATCCCCGTTGGGATTCGAAACGTCGACAAGTGTTTCGTGAGACTGTGGATAATCCGGCAAACTCTCCAGTAAACAATAACCACAGGAATTTGAAAACCAAAGTAGACTAAATACCTTTTTGACATTTTTGCATCATTTAGAAATCAGCAATTGCATATCCATAGGTAAAATTTTGAAGAAAAGGAAAAAAATTTGAGTTTTCTGCCAATTAGGCAATTTCGTAGTGAATCCCAGGTTTGAAGCCTAGATTTTGCTACGAAATCGTTGTAGGTGACTTTTTGCTTAAAATCGTAGTTATGGTCAAAATCAAAATGGGAAAAAAATTGTGTTTAGCTTAGTTAACTCAACAAACACTTCCAAATCAGCAAAGGGGGCTAACAGATGGCATAGGTTAGTGAAATCAATTTGCTACGAAATTTCACTACGAAATTTCCTTGACTCCCTTGTTTCTGCAGCGAGCAATTTTTTGTAGCAATTTTGAGTTTTGATGTTTCAATGGAGGTCAGCCAACCACGTCGAAAGCTTAAAGATTATCAGAGAAAGATTTTGTTGGAGGCTTGGTCTTCGACAAGGTTGTCCAGCTCACCAGCTCATCATGAAGACAATCAACATTTATCATGCCATCACCTCCTTGAAAATAGGAAGGCTAGTTTCCTAATCTAGTGGGGGCATTAATGTCTTGGTCATGGTCAGTGCCACCTAAGCACATGACTATGTTCGATGTAAATATGCAGTCTTTTAGTTGGTTGATGTAATAAATAAGTGGAAGAGTCCTAGTAGGTCTCTAAGTCATAAAGTCAGTGTATGTCAGTTTCATTTCCATGTATTTTTCTATTGGTTAAGATAGGTGCCAGCAAAGAAGTTCTATGATCTAGCCATGTAGGCAGATCCAATGTAAGGTGATTGAAGCCTGTTAATAGGCAGGATTTTCAAGAAGAAAGGGTTGAATGATGTTATTTTACACTACTACTATTGTAAAAAAATTCTAATTTCTGAGCAGTAATATATATTGTTCGTTGCCTTTTTCTTCACCTGAGATTCATCGGATGTTTTCACGAGTACTTGTCCTAATGTATCTTGCTATTTTTCTTTCATTATTTTAATGTTTGATTACTCAGAATTCATGTACATCAATATTTGACTTCCTTCAAGCATTATATCATTGTACATTTGTGTGTTTTATCCTTTCATTAAGACATATATATGCCTCAGCTTCCACAAGAAGAACCATTTTCATTGACTTTCTTAACACTAACTCCATAAGCCCAATGGTAGTAAATCCTATATATTTTTCACTTGCATATAAATACACTCAAAACCCTATTACAGAGTTAGCCATCTGATTGAATTTCATTTGAACAAATCATAATTACCTTTGAGAGAGCCCCTTCAAGCAGAAAAGGCTAATTTTCAGTCAGAAGTTGGTTTGAAAGAGTTACTCTAGGTTTTCTGGTGGAGCAGCCCATCTGTACCAACTTAGCGATCACACTGCGCGCAATGAAAATGTTCATTGTCCAAAGGATGTGCAGAAAAATGGAAGTGCAAAGGGATATTTATACCAATGATAGAATGCCCTAAGTAGGTCCTTTGCTAGGAAGGAGAGACATTTATTTGATTAGTGCTCTGACACGTACTGTTATTCTCATGCATCATAGTTCTTACTTCTACCGCTAATAAATTGATTAAAGGTTGTGCGAAGTGCAGAGAAAACTCTGCACAATGAAATTTTTTTGCATAAATCTCTCCACACAAGCTTTAACAATAGTATTCAATGAAAAGAAAGATATATTAGATATTAATTTATGCATAAGGACTTGAATTAAACGTCTTTAAATTATTATTAGATTTTATTCTGCACAGTTATTTATGTGCGGGAGAACAAGCACAATGATTAACTAATTGATTAAGTAAATACGAGATATACGATTAAATAGGCAGGTTTCATTTTTTATTATTAATATATTATGTAGAGTGTGTGAGTTCGCATAATGAAAACTGGAATGTTTCTCACACACAATGGTCTTCCTCCACACTTCTGCACATACGCATTTGTGTTAAATTTGAAAATATATGTTAATATTACTATTTTAATGTTTTGAAAATCATGCTTTTAGATTTTATATCTTAATGATTTCAAATAATGCCATATGTAAAAATGACTTTTTAATTTTCGTTTATGAATTGTGTGAAAGGCTAATTAAGGAAATTCGTTAATGTGGAGAGCCCGACAATGAAAACTAAAAAGCTTCCTCCAAACATGTGATTCATCTATGGTCGCACACATGAAAATTAAACAAAATAGCAATGTAATGATCGTAATTCTCTAAAGACGTCGAATGAATATTAAGGTTTCATATAATATTTAAGCATTCCACACAATGTAACTTCTTTAGCAATAATCACTAGCTTTTAAGTCAATTTTAACATGTACTTTGAACTAACGATAATCAATTGGGGTATTATCATTTATTAGTAGCAACTGGTATATGGACGAAATGTGTTGGTTGTTCAGTGTTTTACGTAGTTTTTATTATTATTAATTAACTATTATTATTATTAGCCCCTACCTTGGTAGGAAATATAACACGTACTTCTTGGTCAAAGCCCATTGGCTATGGATTGTTTTTTACTAAAAAATTTCCTATTCACGCGTCGAAATTCGTTTATTATCTAATACATATGTTGAATACTTATGAAATAGCGTGACAATTGTAACCACTAATTTTGGCTATGTTTTTCACAGGAGCATTCACCATGTGTTCATCATGCAACCTTTTATAGCATACACGTTACAAATGAAATTTACATCACTATTTGGGAAAGAACATAGTTACCGATCAAATAGGTAACTGAACTCGTACCTACCTTTTTGAGGTAGCAAGAAAAACACCCGATTTTGAAAAGTGGTGATGCATAATCACTTTTTTTCTTTTTTTTTTCTTTCTTTCTATGTGATGCTTTTTATGTCAATTTTGAATAGTGGTGGTGTATCATCAACCACCTTTTTTAGAGGATTGATTTTGACACTATACATTTTCTAATGTCTTCTTCTTCCCTGAGATGTTTATTTATAAATCAATTTATGTACTTGTGTTTTAAAAAGAAAAAATTAATTTTTTTTAAATAAAAATTTGTAATGAAATCTTCCTTTTTCACATAGATAATTTTTTTTTAAATGGTCAATATTATAAAGTTTATATTTTCTATATGTTTAGGTATTGTTAATTAATATTTCAATGCACATCAAATAATTGTCGCTAAAAACCCAATATTTTGAACCATATGACAAAAACATACACATTTTCAATATAAATAGAATGCAAAAAATACACGTTTAGAGATTTTTTGTTAAAAAAAACATGTTAAATAAACTAATTTTTGGGACAATCTTAACAAAAAAACATAAAAAAATAGCATTTTTATTGAATTTTATGTTAAAAAATAATAGTAATCACAGGTTTTTTGCAAAATATAAGGATTCTTCTCATAAAATATCAAATTCTAAACATTGCAAGTTAAACTAATTAATAGATCTCAAAATTGAGCTTTATTTGCAAGCATAACTTAAAGATCATCAATAATATCAACTAATCCATGTTCAATATCTTCTAGAACATCATTAATGTCTTCTTTCACAACATTTTCTGCTTCATTTTGGTCATTGTCATCTTCTAATGGATCTTTCATGTTTGCAAATCTTCCAAAGTATCATTTTCCAATCATTCCATATAATGGTGGTTGAGGTTCCTTTGGTTTTTTTGCCACACGTGATTCATTACAATCCCCTTTCCTCAAACCAACTTCTTGCTTCGCATCTGGAAGGAATTGAAGAATGTTAATTCTTTGTTGAATAAATTTGCATTGCACTAGGTATTTCTCAATGGAAATGCAATTTCTTCATTTTTGTAGGCAACATGCTAGTGTTGTACCTAATCATCAAGCACAAAAGAAATAAATAAGAAAATTAGTATAAACACATAAAAAATTAAAAATTAAATTCAAATTTGTATAATAAAACTCACCTGAACCTGAGAATAAATCCAAAACTCAATCTTCTTCATTTGAACATAGATCTATAAGATAGTTAATCAATGTTTGCGGTTTTTTATAAATGTTAACTATATCTCCTTTTGCATCTTTATCTTCATATGTTAGTTTTCTTACTACTGCATCATGAACCAATACTTGACTATGACTCTTCCCATCTACTCGATTCATAAGAATATGCTTATAGCTATCTTCTTTTGTCCAACATTCAACATGGATGAACTCACAATCATTTATAATAGGCCAATCTTCGGAAGAAACAATATTTGACTCATGCCTGTAACATAACATAGTAAAAGTTCAATTAAATTGTACATAAATAAAAAAATTAACAGTAATCGAACATACAATTTCAAAGTCTTACCATGTAAGTTACATCCTTGAGTTTGTTTTTCCCTTGAAGCTTGTTAATAACATTGCAAATTGTGTGTCTGAATGAAATGTCACAAATCTCCAAAGTGGTGATGTTGTCACTTCTTGAAAACCCGTAACCACTTTACTAAAATCTTAATAAGTATATGGTTCATTATCATATTCAATGTCTGGGAAATTGAAACCATGAGGAATATCTGCAATAAATAGGGCATATTCCCTTTTAGGTATTAGTTTTGCAATGTCTTCACAGTCACCTTGTATTATTTGATATTGGATACTCTCAAGCCCATTCCAAATGAAATGATTAAGAGTATGATCAAGTTAAACATTCATAAGACGCTTCTTTCTCATCTTTTCCAACTTAATTTTTTCAATAAAGCTTTTGAAAGTATCTCGTACTCCATTTCCATCATTCTTCGACATCTTTAATGACATAAGAATATATATGTATAAGTAATAAAATAAAAATAGTTTAAATATGAATAAAATGAATGTATAAATCATCATACCTTATTGAGTGCAATATAAAAATCTTTAAGGGTTTATGTAGAATTTGATTTTGGGTAGTGGCACACAACATCATCCCAATTGTCTTCATTCAACATTTTAACCATATGTTCTTGTATTTTCCATTGATAATTCACTCGACTTCATATGGGATAGTACTGATTTGACTAGTTTCTCATCCTTCACTCCTTGCATTGTTCTCCAAGGTGTGATAGTCATATCCTCTGGAAGTTGCTTCATTTCAGGACATGTCTTACTGTTGGTACATATTATGGGTTTACTCTTTTTAACCTTCTGATTTTTTATGGAAATATTCTTCCACTGCTCAAAAATCTCATCAATTAAATCCCATATCTCCCTGGTTCTAAATGCCAACTGAAAAATGTTATCCATGCTTCTAAATATATTTGAATGCATTTTTCCATCCTTTGCTTTGATTTTTTCATCAATTTGATAACTTGTTTCTATTAAACATTCCTTCTGAAATTTTAGACTAACTTGTGCCTTATCCCCGCCACATTTTTCTATGAATTCATTATGATCAATCTGACCCTTTGGATGAAAGTCATTTTCATTATGTACTCATTATCTGCATTGTGATCCCATGCCAATAACTTTGATTATGTTTCTGTGAAACCAACGTAAATGATGCATTTCATTGTTTGAAAAAGATAGTTATTCGGATATTTCTCAATCAACTCTCTTTTAACCTCTACTAAATGGTTCCCTCCAATTACATAATATTTATAATCAAAAAATTTTGTCTTGTCAAATGCCTGTTTGTTGGGAACCTGACGTGGATCAACAAGAACCACATAATCCACCACATGCACATATGGATTGAACCTGAATAATGTTTTCAGATTATGTACATGTAGGTGATGGGTCTTTCTAATTTGATATTGAGATAGTCCTTCATTTGGTCCATAAAATTGGTTGACATTAAGCTCAAATGTTTGGCCACCATAAATTAATTTATTCTTCCTCAACTCACATCGAATGGCATTTTGTTTTGTTTTAATAATGTCATCCTCTAACTCAACACCTTGTGTTATGATTTCTATGCTTCCTTTAGAGCTTTCATTTTCTTCTTCACTGTTGCTCATGACTTTTACAGGTTGACCAAGATTTTATTTCCTCTTCTTATTGCTTAACATATCAGTTTTTTTATAAACAAGCTCTTCATCATCAAGTAAAAGAGAGACATCTTTGGCCATTTTTCTTTTTGGTGTCTGATTTGTTTTCTCCTTTCGCACAACAGTTCTAATCTCCTCCTCACTAATTGTATCATAATTTTGAGTTTCATGTTCCACATCTTCAAAAGCAACATGTTTAGATTTACTAGATTGACCCCACCTTAGTGACTCTTGGTTGATCCCCTCTTTGTACTATTGCAATGTCACAAGCTATTGATCTTTGCTCCATTCTCTTTTCCTCTGCTTTGTCTGTGTGGAAAGTGTTAATCACAATCATAACATTTGGCTCTATATAATAAATACCTTCAAACATGTTTGAAAGACCTGCAACAAAATCCTATGAAACAAAATAAAACATGTCAATGATCAAAAATTTATAAAAAATTGAATGATCCTTACAATAATGCATAGCAGAAATATAAATAAACATACTTACAATGTTATTTGCAACGTTGCTTGAAATTTCTGCACACAACTTTATAGATATTTCATTTGTGTCATACTTGACCTTTGATAGATGATATCTAACCTTGTCACGTTTATTAGCCTTTCTTTCAAGAACATAAATAGTGTTTGTATTTGGCACCATACATATGTCTTGTACTCTACCCATCACTTCATATGATTCATTTAAATTAATCATATCACAATCCAGATATATATGTATATCAGCCTCTGTTTGATTGTCTTCAAGATACCATGAAAAATTAGTTTTATTTATTTCATCTGCGTTATTCCAATCAGAAATAAGCTTTAATGAACCTGGTGGGCCACTTGCTTGACTTTTATTAGTGTGTGCAACAATGTCCTTATTGCGTCCAGCAGTATCCATAGTGCGTCCAGCTGCAACTTTAGATTTTAGAGTTGTTGCCCTAGGTGCAGAAACATTCACAAAAAAAAAAAAAAAATTGATGTCAATATACTGATATATATATATATATAAGTTAATGAGAAAACACATAACTTAATCAATTTTTTTTTTAAGTTTGTCTATGTAAATTTAAAATTTACCAAAAAATAATGTCTAAAAAAAAAATAATAATAAATAAATTATTTGTAAAACTAAAAAAAAATAAAAAATTAAACCAATAAAATTAACTATATATTTTTTCATTTAAAAACCAAATATTAAAAATCATATATATATATATATATATATATATATATATATATATAATATTTTTTTTAATACATCTATAAAAATAAAATAAAAATTGTTTTAAATTATATAAAACAATTTTAAAAAATTAAAAATTAATTTCAAACTTAAGTTTATGTTTTATATGTGAAAACAAAAACACAAAAAAAATATTTAATGTTTAACAAATGTTAAAATTAAGTGTTTTTTTTAAGCTAAAAGAAAAATAAAATTTAAAAAAAATAAAAAATAATAATAATTAATTAAAGTTAATTTTATGTTTTAATTATAATTTTACTATTAATTGTTTTGTTTTATTAAATGAGAATGATTATGGTGGTGGTTAACGTCAAAATTTAAATTAATATATTAATTAATACAATTAATATAATTAAAACATATATTTTCAAATTTAAATTTTAAATTTTAAAACTCAAAATGTTATATTATATTTTAAAATATTTAAATATAAACCATTTTTTAAATTTTAATAATTTTAAAAATAAAATAAATTTAAAATTTTAAAATTATATTTTAGTTTATAATTAAAAATATAAAATAAATTTTATATTAAAAAAATATTAGAATTATATATTAAAAATTTTATATTATATATTTAAAAAGAATAACATTATAGTTTTTATATTTTTTTTTTTCTGAATATGGCTACTTCTATATTGATACAAAAATAATGTTACATAGAGACCGAAGCCTCGAGAATTCCAGCCCATTGATGCAGCATTCTCGCTTTACAAACTGGACAATGATCATCACAACATTTTGGATGTAGACTCTGTAAACTTTGTAGAACAGTAAGACTGTCTGTTCCTAACGAGTGTTTGACATCTATGACAGAATTTTGAACAGACCTGAAAAGTAAGACTCCTGTGGAGTAGGCCATAGTAGCCAGATTTTTACAATTCCGTATCATAGCATAAACAAAAATGACAGTATTATAACCTGTGACAAAAGCCTTGACCTGGACATATAGCAGAGTGTAGTTCCCACGCAGGGGAGACCAACCATAAACCAAAAGGAAACCCATTAGAGCAGTAGCAGAAATAAGCATTAACAAAGGACTGTAGAAAGACACCTTCGGGTCGACGAAAACCAAAATGCGGAAGCGCAGACCAGGAACCACGTTACTGAGCAGAGGGAGGATCTTCCTCGACAATGAGACATCCGAAATTGTAGGGGTCCTCATCAACAGGAGGTGGAGCACCATGGCGCGCTTGATCCCCATCAGGTGGAGCCGAAGGATTTGCCTCAAAGTCCAAGTTGGCAGCTTTGTCCTGAGAAGAGACATTCTGCTGAATGTCCGCCTAAAGATTGCGAAGCTCTGCCCCCGTTATGGGCTCCAGAGAAGCCACCGAGGCAGCGCGAACCTGGTCCGAAGTAGCCTGATCAGAGGGGGCAGCCCGAAGGTCAATGGTTACCGTGGCCAGAAGAGAAGTATTGTTGACGCTGCAGGGGAAATGAAAGCGGGCATGGTGGGAGTGAGCCCGGGAGGACAAGCGGAAGTGCCCAGCAGGATTAAACCGATTCCGGCCTCTGCCACGGCCTCTTCGCGGAGCAGGAATACGCACAGGACCAAATTCTGAAGAATATATTTAAAATAAAAAATAAAAATTTATATAAATTATATATTAAATCCATTTATATTTAAATTTAAAATAAAAATTGTGCGTTCTCCCGTTCATCAAGGACTAGGTAGCACCGTGGAGGGCTGCTCAGCTGACCTCTGACCCCCAACAAGCAGCCCAATTTATAATTTATTTATTTTTTTTAAATAAAACAAAAAATAAATAAATAAAAACATTAAATTTGTTTCTAAATAAAACAATTATAATAAATAAATAAATATTATTTAAAAAAAAAACAAACAAACATATAATAATCAAATAAATTTAAAATATAATATAATAACATATATAATAATAATTGTTTTTTTATAAATTAAATTTTGTTTTTAAATTAAAATAAAAAAATTTAAATAAACTTAAAAATTAAAATATATATATATATTAAATATAAAAAATAAAAATAAAAAACAATTATATACATACATATACATATATATAATAAAGTAATTTAAAATAAAAAACAATTTAAATATTAACCACCCCACAAAAAAAAAAAAAATTGTTTTTACATTTAATTTATTTCATTAAATTAAAATTTTAAAAACAAAAGCAAAATACTAAAATTAGTTAACAATTAAATTGTTTTTTAATTTACAAATATATTTATAATATAAAAAAAAAAAACAAACAAGTTTAATATTAACAAATCTGTATTTTCCTTTAAATAAAAATAAAAATAAAATATCTAATAATATTTTTAAAAATAAATTTTGTGTTTTAAAATAAAAATAAAAAATAATTTATTTGTTTTTTAATTTTTTCGGTTGCATTTTTAGAAAAAATGAAAATAGAAGAAATATAACTGCTTTTTGATGTGCATGGTCTTTTTTTGGTTTGTTCTTTCATGGAGGAACCAGCAACCCTAAAAAGGAAAAAAAATCTAAATTTTTGTCCTAAAAACCTTAAAAATTTGAGTTTTTTTTTCCATTTTTTTCACTAAAAAAATATTAAAAAATTATGGTTTTCGATCCTAAAAACCATAATTAAAAAAAAAAAAAAAAGAAGAAGAAGAAGAAGAAGAAAGAAAGAAAGAAAAGAAAAGAAAAGAAAAGAAAAAAAGAAAGAAAGAAAGAAAGAAAGAAAGATTTTCCCCAAACTCGTCTTTAAATGGACAGAATAGAAGGAAAACTAACCTTTGAAATGCGAAAAACTCCTGTTACCAGTGCAAACGCAATGCCTCCACAAAATTACCAATGCCAACACAACTCCTTCAATGCGAATGCAACGCCTCCACAAAATTACCAATGCCAACGCAAAAATGGGGACATATTATTGGGGCTATTGGAATGCCCTATAAGTTATATATGATTAGCTATGGACCAGCTGCCTATGACTAGAGACTTAAGGTTACTATTACTAGGTACTCTGACTAGGGACTATGTCAAGGACTCTAGGCAATGTAAACTGGCTATGATGGGGACTATTACAAAGACACCTCCTAATAATACTGGCTATTTGACTCAGCACATGCAAGTAGTTTATTAGTGTTAGTTCCCATTACCTAAACTCTATGACCAGCCAGTTCAAGAGGCCCACCGCCTCCAAAAAATTGCTCCAACAAAAACCAGAAGACTTGATGTGATGTGATGAATAGAAACAATGATTCTTATTATATAGCGAATATTGTGTGATTGGTTTACTGTTTAGTGAATCTGGATTAAAATTTAAAATTAAAAATATTTACATGTAGTTAATTATAGTTAATATCATAGTGAAATAGTTAAATTTTTCGTTGCTCTGCCTGGCCGCACTGTCGCGCCCTAACAGTTACTCGACGCTCCTACAACCTTCTGCTCGCTTCTTGGGCATGGCCCCTCCGGAGTCCTCCCCGGAGGCGGTCGCTTCTCTGATCTAGGCCCAGACCTTGGCTTTCTCTGCGTTGCTTAACTCCTTGGCCCCTCCTCGACCTAAGTCGGCTCTTTCCAAATTTGTTAAGAAGATTGATGGTTTGCAGGAGGTTGTCCTTCCGCCTTCTCTGCCTCGCATGGTTTCCCTCTCTCTCGTAGAGAAGGGTCTAATAGGTCAATTCACTGGACTTTGGCCCTCCTCGAAGACTGTTCAGAGGTGGGTCGAATGAAACTGGGCTGATAAGATCTCCGGCAAAATTTCCATCCGCTTCTGTGGAAGGGACTACTTCACCTTCCACTTTGAGACGAAAGAAGATAAAGATATGATATTCAGGAATGGTCCCTATTTTATGGACACCAGGGGCCTGTACCTCAACAAATGGACACCGGATTTTGATCTTGAAGTTGATGTTCCAAATGTTGTTCCTGTCTGGGTCCGCCTCCCGCACTTCCCTCTGGAATTTAGTAGGAAAATTCATTGATCGCAGTGAACCGAAGGACAACATGCAAGCTTACGACAGGATTTGCATCGAGATGGATCTAGGCAAAGGCCTTCCCGAGGCTATTAAGCTAAAAGTTGATGAATGGACGCATATCCAGCAGCTCGACTATGAGCAGATCCCGTTTAAATGCAAGTTATGTCACGAGTATGGTCACTTTGCTAATCGTCGTTCAAAAATTATAGATGTTGAATCTCCTGAATCTGATTCACAATGGGAAAATGTGAAAAGAAAGAAGACCTCCTCTAACCCTAAAAGCAATCCCCTCGATGCCCCTCCCCCAAAGTCCAACCCTTCTTCCTCCTCTTCTCCCAAGATCCTGGATCCAAGCCATCAGGCTTCAGTGCCACCCTCTCCCCCCCTCCCCCCCAAAACCCACTTTTGATCAGTCCAATCCATTCTCCTCCATCTCTCCTCCTGATGATGACCCCCCCCCCCCTCTTCAACTCTTCCTCCTAGCACAATTCCCCTCGCCCCTCTCCTACCCTCCTTGACCCTCCCTCCTCCTCCCAGGAACCTTCTTCCATCCGAATCACAAGGAACTCCGTGAAAGAGCATGGAGCTACTATAGAAAACACTAAAAAGCATGGCCTAGGAAGGAAGTCATTCAAGCAGCACTAAGATGAAAATGCCCAAAAGGATATAGCAATGGGAACATAGAACCCCATCGAAACTTATATCTTAGAACGGAACAGCAAGGATACAACGCAAAAGGAACAAGGAGGGAAAGCAACTCTCCGAACAACCCTTTTGCAATGATGAAAGTCCTATCATGGAACAGCAGGGGTTTAGGGCACCCCTCCAAAATAGCATCCCTGAGAGACCCAATAAATCAAGAGAAGCCAGAAATTATTCTCCTTCAAGAAACAAAACAAGGAGATCTGGAAATGAAAGCAATTTTGGACAAAATGAAGCACTATGGAGGCACCCTATCTGAATCAAGGGGTGCTTATGGCAGTTTAGCCACCCTTTGGAAGCATAGCATATGGACCCATAAAGCCACAACAACAACTCCAAATTGGATAAAAGTGACCCTATAAAATTGCAAAGAGCAAAAATCAATCATTCTTTACAATGTTTATGGACCCAATCACTATAGGGACAAAGATCTATGCTGGAGTTCCATCAAGGAAGACATCGACAATGAGGAAGGCAGCAACATCATAATGGGGGGAGACTTCAATTTAATCCTCCATGCAAATGAGAAAAGGGGAGGTTGTTTCAACCCCGACTCCTCTAGAGATCAACAAGAAAACATAATGCAAAACCACGAATTGGTTGACATTGCCCCAAAAAAGCGGAGATACACTTGGAGCAACAGAAGAATTGGGAGAGGGAATATAAGGGAGAGGGAAGTTGTTGTCTCTCTTCTTTCGCAGTACTCCATCGCCACTGCCAACGTCCTCCCATTCACAGCCTCAGACCATTATCACATCACCCTCACCTTCAAAGATCATCACTCTCTTGGGCCCATCCCCTTCAAGTACAATCTGCTCTGGAATGATATTCAGGAGGCAAATTAGTTGGTGCGCAGCGTCTGGATGCAACACATTGAAGGTTCCCCCTCCTTCATTTGGGAAACAAAATTTAAAAAAAATCAAACTAGCCCTGAAGGAATGGGCCAAAAATCATTACAAAGAACTAGAGAAGATCAAGATTGACCTCAAGTCTCAATTAGACGATGTTCACAGTGGCATTGAAACTCAAGGTCTTAATCAAGATCGCCTTGCTCAGGAAAAAGATCTTTATTGGCAGCTCTACAGAGCCAATAGGAAAGAGGAGGAGAAATGGCGGATTAAGTCAAGGAACCTCTGGCTTCAAGCTGGAGACAAAAATACGGCCTTCTTCCACAAGCAAGCTGTAGTTCGAAAAGCCAGGAATAATATAGCTTCCATCATTGATGCAGATGGCCACATCCAGATTGATCATGAAGAGATTAAAATCGTTGCCTCAACGCACTTCAAAAATATCTTAACAGAGACCAAGATGCCAGAAGACTATTCTGACTTCTTGCAGCACCTTCCGACCACGATCAACGAGGAAATGAACAGTGCTCTCAACCAGGAAATTAGTGAAGACCAGATGGGTTCCCAAGCAGCTTCTACATAAATTATTGGGATCTAATAAAGAAAGACCTTGTCAAAATGATTCAATGGAGCAAAAGAAAGAAGAAAATTGGGGGCTACACCAACTCTACCTTCTTTTCCCTTATCCCCAAAGAGAATCGTCCCTCCTCCTTCTCCAGATTTAGGCCCATCTCCCTTTGCAACTCCTCTTATAAGCTAATCACCAAAATTCTTTCCAAGCACCTAAAACCTCTTCTCCATAGTCTTATCTCTGAAAAGCAAGGAGGCTTCATCTCCTAGAGGCAAATTATTGATTCCATCCTCCTTGTTCAAGAAGCCATCCATTCAAACATTTCCAGAAAAGAAAAAGGATTCATTTTAAAGCTTGACCTTGCCAACGCCTTTGATAGGGTCAGACATTCCTTTCTTCTTGCTGTGCTTAATAAAATGGGCTTCGATCCTAATTTTTGTGCCCTCATCAACTCCTACATCTCCGAGCCTTGGATATCTCCCCTCATCAATGGCAGACCAACTCCTTCATTTCAATCCTCACGAGGCTTAAGGCAGGGTTTCCCTCTCTCTCCCTACCTTTTTATTCTCATGGCGGAATCCTTCAGCAAGGTCCTGGATCACAAAAGGTGAGTGGGCCTCATTACTGGCATCAACTTTGGCAACGATGTTAAAAATATGAATCACTCTCAATTTGCAGATGATACTCTTCTAATTGGAGCAGCATCCAGCATAATTGCGCAGCGATTCAAAATTGTCTTGGACAAATTTCTGCTCTATTCTGGAGGCTTGATCAACTTTCAAAAAAGTTGTATCTATGGCTGGAATGCCTCCAATCATATCTTACACATAATTGATAATATCTTCGGGGTCACTTGCAATCTGAATTGGGATCACTTCACCTACTTGGGCATGCCTGTGAGTGTTGGTCCTTTAAAGGCTGAAGTTTGGAATGTCACTATTGACAAAATGAAGAGAAAAGTTCAGCAATGGGGCTCTTCCTGGCTCAATCTTGTTGGATGCCTTGTCCTCATCAAATATGGTCTCTCATCCTTGCCATTGTATCACTTCACTCTCCTTCAAGCTCCAACTATCATCCACCACAAGTTCGAAGCTATCATTAGGAACTTTTTATGGCAAGGAGGAAAGAATGAGAAAAAAAAATACAATCTGGTCAAGTGGAGACAAGTTGTCCAAGACCAGGAACACGGAGGAATTGGAGTCCGCTCTCCCAAGCTCCTGAACAAAGCCTTCGGAGGAAAGATAGTTTGGAGGCTCATCATTGGCGATCAGGCTTGGTGGAAAAAAGTCTTGGAGGTTAAATATCTCAACACCACCCGGCAGCACACCCTAGACTTTGACATCCCTAATAAACCTTGTTCCAAAATCTGGGCTCTCTGCAAAAAATCCATTCCCTTCTTAGCCCAAAATATCTCTAAAGTCCCCATGGGAGGTGACTCCATCAACATCGGCAAGGACCGTATTATGGGCCTATCTCCCATCTCTGACAAAGCTGTCACCCAATGCATCATCTCTCATCTCAACAATATGGGCCTTAGTTACCTAAGTCAAATTTCAAAATGGGATGCCCAATCTCATCTATGGACTGGTTGGCTCTTTCCCAAAGTCCCAACCCATCTATATGTTGAGCTTGACAACCTCAAATCCCTCCTCCATGGTTTAGCCCCCATCAAAAAGGATAGTGTTGATGATTTTAGATAGGACCCCTTGGGCTCAGCCTTTTCCATCAAAGCTACCTACCAACATCTCTGCAATGAATACTATCCGGCACCTATTTGGCCAAGTTGGAAAGCTGTGTGGAAATCGGAAGCAATCCCCAAGATTAAAGTCTTCATTTGGACTCTTCAGAAAAATTCTCACTTCAGAAAATGTTAAGAAAAGAGGTGTGTTTGGGCCCTCAATGTGCCCAAACTGTCAGAATGCTGAAGAAACTGCTCACCATCTCTTCATTGAGTGCCCCTTCGCTACCCGATGCTAACTTGAGCTCATTCCCTCCTACCAGCCTGTTGGATGCATCTTAATTCTATAGCTGAGGTCCTCCACTCCTGGAAAAGCAGCTTCCCCTGGGGGAAAAAGAAGAGAAAATTTTCAAAAAGGATCTAGGACACTCTCCCTTATGTTGTTTTACGGAACATTTGGCTTGCTAAGAACAGGAATATTTTTAGCAACAAAGAGCCTTCTTTTAGGAAAGTTTGCAGTAAGTCTTGGAGCCTCACCCTTGAAACTATCTCAGCCAAATGCAATAGCAGAATTGACTATAGCGAACTCTGTGTTGAGGAAAGGAATTTCCTGGGAAATCTGTGGGACAAAGCTAACAGCAACATGCCTCCTCTCATTCAGCTCACCGGCAAAGACACAAGCTAGAAGATCAGGCTCAATGAAGCAGACTTTGCTGAATGGGTTCATAGTTGCGCCAGACCTACCCTTTTCTTTGATGGAGCCTCAAAAATGAATCTGGGAATTGCAGGAGCTGGAGGCATCATCAGAAGTGCAGAAGGAACCATCATTACTACTTATGAATGGGGCCTCGGTCCCCTCTCAAACAATAGAGCGGAGGCCTTTGCCCTTCTCCAAGGTTTGTATCAACTTAAAAAGCTCAACATCTCCACCGCAATGATCTTTGGAGATTCCTCCATTATTATCAATATGATGAAACATGACTGGCCTATAAAAAATATAGCCATTCGCCAAACAATCAGTAGATGTCGTGGTCTTCTTGTTGATATGAAAGGCGCCACATTTTACCACCTTCTCCGCAAACACAACAAAGATGCCGACCTTCTTGCCAGCAGGGCTTGCTCACGGAATCTGGGGCATATTTTATGCAATGATATTCTAAATATCTGTCCCCTTCCATGATCTTGCAGTAGTTTGGCTTTAGATCTCATGTGATTCCTCCCTCTGTTGCCTCTGCTTTGCCTTGCCTTCTTTGTACCTCCTTCCTGTTTCCTCTCGTGACCTTAGCTCATTGGTTTTCCCCCCGAACCTTCTCCCTCTTCCTCTGCGGGCTTATTTATATGTCTATTCCCCTATACTTTTTCATCGCTCCTCCTCCTGTTTTGCTTCCTTGTCTCTGTCGTAACGCCCTCCCCTGCTCTAGTCGTTGGTTTCCCTTTCTGAGTCTTCCTTTGCGACCCTCCCTTGGCGTTGCTGCTCTAACCTCTTGCCTAGCCTCACCCTCGTTATCTCCTCCGTCTTCTTTGGGCGTTACTCTTCCACCTCCGCTTTTGCTCCCTGCTCTCCTCTTCTCCCCCATCGCACCTACTGCCTCTCACCACCTCCTCCCTAATCTGCGTCTTTGTCTATTACGGTCTCTTAAGGACTCTACTCCTTTGCTCCTCTCCGCCTCCGTTTACAGTATGGCTCGTAGCGAAGACTGTCTTCACTGTGCAGACCTTCAAGTCAAACTTGACCAAATCAGAACTCATCAGAAAATCCTTCGTGCGAAGCTACACACAGAGGTAAAAAACATGGATGAAAAGCATGAAGCAGATGTCAATCTCTTTCTTCACAGGGTCTCTTCTCTTCAAAATCAATTCAACAATATTTCTAATCGATGCACTCACGCAGAGGAGTCAGTGGAAATTCTCAAGTATATGCTGGAGAAGCGTACTGCCCCAAGCACCAACTCCAACAACATGAGGGATGCTGGCAATAAAGACAATCCTGATGTCTCAACATCTTGCCATATCAGTCATATCAACATTGATTAGCTTCCTCTCTTCTATTTTCGAATGTCTTTTAAATTTGTGTTTCTGTTATCTCAGTTTGTACGCTTATATGCGCTATCTCTTTTTCAGCTCTTTTCGAACACTAGACACAAAGGAATTGTAGCATTTTGTTGTAGCTACTTCCTCCCCTGCACTATGAGCAGCTTCAGTATGTAATCTTGGAGTTTTCTCTCCTTCTTTTTGGAATACAAAATAGCAACCGATTCAGTTAAAAAAAAAAAAAAAAAAAAAAATTAGTGAAATAGTTAATATTTGCATGTGATTATTATAGTTAATATTTTAATTAATATTTACATGTAGTCAATGTTAAATCATTCAAATAAGAAAATTAATTTAGTTTGGAAAGCATGCATGAAAGGAATATTTTGTGGATATTTTGAATAGAAAGTACAGTGAAATATTTCAAGACTAACAGTTTATTAAAATATTTTGAACGAATATAATGTGGGATTAAAAATTAAAATTAAAAAAATTTACATGTAGTTAATTATAGTTAATATTATAGTTAAAATAGTTCATATTTGCATGTAGTTGTTATAGTTAATATTTACATGTAGTCAATGTTAAATTATTCAAATAAGAAAATTATTTTAGTTTAGAAGGCATGCATGAAAGGAACCTTTTGTAGATATTTTGAATAGAAAGTATGGTGAAATATTTCAAGACCAATAGTTTATTAAAATATTTTGAAATATATTTTAGACGAATATAATGTGGGATTAAAATATAAAATTTAAAATATTTACATGTAGTTAACTATAGTTAAAATAGTTAGTATTTGCATGTAGTTATTATAGTTAATATTTACATGTAGTCAATGTTAAAACATTAAAATAACAAAATTATCTTAGTTTGGAAGGCATGCATGAAAGGAATATTTTGTGGATGTTTTGAATAGAAATATCGGTAAAATATTTCAAGACCAACAGTTTATTAAAATGTTTTTAAATACATTTTAGACGAATATTTTGTACGAAATATTTGAAACGAACAATTTTGGAGGGAAAGTTTTTCGCGATTTTTTTTTTGGGGGGGGGGGGGGGGTGGAATTTAGAGGGAAATTTTCAGTCTTTAAGCTATATATTGTAATTGGGAGAGGCATTTGCATCATTCAACATCTTCTTGTTGAAAGCCATGGGTTCTTCTGATAGTGAAGTTTTTTCTTTCTACAACATCAACATCTTCGTCACGTAACAACTCTATTCAGATTGATGAATATAACAGGAGTCTGTTCACCATTAATAGAGAGTCAAAAATTCTACTTGGTCATAATATTAAAGATGATGAGAATATAATTGATGAGGCGCAACAAAAAGAAATTTATGTAAATCGAGAGTCAGTTATTCCACTTACTCTTAATCCTAAGGATTATGAAAGCATTAGTGATGAAGGGCATGATGAAAAATTTCAAGAGTCAAAATTTTCACTTCGTCCTAATCTTAAGGATTATGAGAGCACCACTGATGAAGGGGGAGATGAAGAATATCCACTTCGTCCTAATCCTAAGGACTATGTGAGCACCACAAATGAATAGGGGAATGAAGAATTTGCAGAGTCAAAATATCCACTTCGTCCTAATCCTAAGGATTATGCCAACACCACTGATGAAGAGAGGAATGAAAAATTTCCAGAGTTAAAATATCCACTTCATCCTAATCCTAAGGATTATGCCAGCACCATTGATGAAGAGGGGAATGAAGAATTTGCAGCGTCAAAATATCCACTCCGTCCTAATCCTAAGGATTATACGAGCACCACTGATGAAGAGTGGGGTGAAAAAATTCTAGAGTCAAAATATCCACTTCGTTCTAATCCTAAGGATTATGTCAGCACCACTGATGAAGAGGGGAATGAAAAAATTTCCAGAGTCAAAATATCCACTTTGTCCTAATCCTAAGGATTATGCCAGCACCACTGATGAAGAGGGGAATGAAGAATTTGCAGTGTCAAAATATCCACTCCATCCTAATCCTAAGGATTATGCGAGAACCACTAATGAAGAGGGGGATGAAAAAAAAACAGAGTCAAAATATCCACTTCATCCTAATCCTAAGGATTATGCCAGCACCACTGATGAAGAGGGGAATGAAAATTTTCCATAGTCAAAATATCCACTTTGTCCTTAGTCCTAAGGATTATGCTAGCACCACTGATGAAGAGGGGAATGAATAATTTGCAGCGTCAAAATATCCACTTCGTCCTAATCCTAAGGATTATGTGAGCACCATTGATGAAGAAGGGGGTGAATTTCCAAAGTAAAAATTTTCACTTCATCCTAATCCTGACGATTATAAGAGCGCCAATGATGAAGGGGGGGATGAAGAATTTCCAATAAATATATATTCAAGGCATCCATTTATTCCTAATCCTAAGGATTATGAGAGCACTAGTGAGGAAGGGGAGGGGTAGGATGAAGAAACTATAGTGAACACAGATTCAAAGCTTCCACTTAGGCCTAAATCCAACGATTATGAGAACACCACTGAGGAAGGGGAGGATGAAGAGTTTATTTCAAATGAATTTTAGAGGCACAAACCTGAATAATGCATTTTCTATAAGTGACCATTTCAAAGACACTCATGGTGATGAAGAATTGAATCCTCCCAGGAAAGAATTTGAAAGCATGGATCAAGATGGTGAAGAATTTTTTCTGAGTCAGGGTTACAAAAGTGCAGATGATTCTTGTGAAATGTTTTCTTCAAGTGAGAATGGTAATGAATATTTTCCAGGCAATGATGCTGATGAATTTCTTAACTATGTTGAGAATGATGATAGTGGGGATAATATTCCTCCTCATGGTGATGAAACTGCTTCTACAAAGGATAATGGAATGATGAAGTCGTTGCAAGAAAATATTGTAACTAAGAGTAGGAGTATACCTTTTCATATCAATCCAAAACATTCCAGTTATACAAGGGTGAGGACAACATATCTTACAAAAAGAAGTTATGTCGTTCATTTTATTTCAAGTGAATGCTGTCGAAGGGATTGCTTGAAACATATGGATTTCAACTTTTCTTTGGAGAAAAGGAAAAGATATTTGTCAATGAATAAAAGCATGCAAAATTCATGTTTAGTGGGTTGCATGCAATCTACACTATCATGTTATGATTATCATATTGGGAATGTATTGCTCTGCAGAAAGGCTTTCAATATGTTGCATTCAATTGGTAATTTTCGTCTATCAAGAATCCAAGAAAAACTTGAAAAGGATCCCACATATTATTCAGAAGTACGTTATAAACGAGAAGTTGGGCCGTTAGCAAATATTGTTATGTCATGGATGAAAGACTTCTTTTCAAAGCATGGAGAGTGTATGCCAAATAAAGACACAATACATATTCCAGATAATTTCTCGAGACGAGAAATATTCAGCTTATACAAATATTATGCAGAAGATGTTGAAGGAGTTGGTAATTTTATTTCATATTCATATTTTACAAGGGTATGGAAAAATGAATTCAACAATGTTCGTATTCCTAAGAAGACAAGGATGGGGGTTTGCAGCACATGTGCTTCTCTTAAAGCAAAAAGAGATAAATGTCAAGGGGCGGAAAGAGGTATGCGTTCAAAACATTATTTTTTTAAATTGGATAGTTATCAACTATGAAAATATATTTATTCATATGTTTCTTTTATTTTATGTACAGATTTCGTTGTCAAAGAACTTCAAGAGCATCGCAATCAGCAAACAAGTGAAAGAAAAAAGTTGTATAAACTTCGAAAGAAGTGTTATGATAATCCAAATAAATATTTGGGTTTGATAATTGATGGTATGGACCAAAAGAAAACACTTCTGCCTCATTTTGTCTGCACGCCAAAAAAATTATAGGAGGAAAATTTCATTCAATTTCACTTGGTTGGTTGTATGGTCTTTAATTGTTAGCCTCTCTAAAATAACAATAATAAATCCAAAATAATAATTAATTAAATATTCCTAAATCTTGGGTTGTTGGGTTGTTCCTCAAAAGATGGAGTTTGTTTAGGAACTCCTATCTTGGTGGGTTTTTGGTGAGTAATTAACTCAACCAAAAGAGACTAAGATAGCACGGACTATCTTCTCTCATCTATTTAAATTGTAAATTAAAATTCTTTTAATAAGATAGATTACATGAAGAAGCCATGAGGCTTCTGCCTTTTCCGCCAGTATGCCAGTGTTTTGTCTAGTTTGGTTTTCTGCAATGTGTTTATGAGTTGATTTAATTTGTATCATGTGGTATCGGAGCTGATGGTTTTACTTTTTGGGATCCTTTGCATCGTGCCATGGTATCGGCCTCAAGACCCCAAACTTGATGAAGAAATGTGCGTGGGTGAATGTGTGTGGATGTTGCAGCGTGGACCTGCATACTCACGAAAGCGCTGAGGTGTTTAAATGGAACATCGATCCTTAACAATCGATTCTGAAAACATCGGTTCTGCACTTTCTTGTAAGTCGATTCAACTTCCAGCGTTTTAAACAGCTTTTAAAACAGTGTTTCAAATAATTGAACCAGCATTTGAATAGAAACAGCGTTCTGCACTTGCACTTTGAACCAGCGTTTTTCAAACTAGTGTTTCAATTCCGTTGTATTGTCTTTCAAACCAACGTTGAAGTCGGCATTCATTCCATCGATTGAAACAACGTTTTTTAGTTTTCAAATTTAGTTTTCCAGCATTTGAAAGCAACGTCCTCCAGCGTTTGGCATCAACAACATCAATAGCATCGACTTCTGCGCTATCTGCTTTTACCAGATTTACATGTGGTAATCTGCGTTTATGCGCTATCTGCTTTTACATGTAGTAATCTGCACAACGGAATTAACAAAAAAAAAGAAAACGCAGCTTTGTTCTTTGGCTAATCGCTCAGCAACTGCATTAGCCGCCTCCACCACTCATTCAATTCTGTTTTTGATTACCCCTGTTGCATGTTGTCTCTCCCTGACAAAAAAAAAAAAATGATAGCGTTTGCATAATCCTTCAAATTGCTTTTTACAGCGTTAACGTTTGCAGTGTTAACGTTTGAAAGCAGCGTTTACCATCAATTCCAGATTAATAACCAGCGTTTGGCATGGATTTCTGTTGATTAATAACAGCGTTCTAAATAGCGTTTTTTTTTTAAGGTCCATTTTCTGCATTTGAACAAATCGATTCTGCATTTTGAGCATTCTGGCATCGATTGGTATCGATTCCGCATTTTGAGCAAATCGATTCTGCAAATCCCCTGCGTTGAGCATTCTGGCATCGATTGGTATGAGTATGAGTTTCTGCATCGATTACTATGAGTTTTTGAAACCACATCGATTTTAAACATCGATTCTGCATCATTCCAGCCTTTTATGATTAGAACCAGCATATATGAACTTTGAAAACAACGTTAATGCATTAAATGAAGCGTTGATGCCTTGAATGAAGCGTGAAACAGCTTGATGCGTTGAATGAAAGCGTTGATGCCTTGAATGAAGCGTGAACCAGCGTTTTGAACGGATGAACCAGCGTTTTGAACGGACGTGGCTCCAGCGTTTGCACTCCAATATTTACCAACGTTGAGACTTATTCAAACCAACATTCGACGCCTTTGTATGGACGAGATTCAACGAGTTGACTTCAATTAAAAAAATAAAAATGATTTAACATGGTACAATTGGACTTTACGCAGAAAAGGTTGTGAATATGGTTGTTCTTGTTATTCCCGTGAAAGGATTTCCTTAGTTGTCAGCACAATATATATGTTATTTTATTTTTTGGATCGGGGGATGTATCTGGATTGATTGATTGACCATTTGTGTCAAGTTTGTGAATGGGCCCGTGGTTGAGTTCGTTGTGATGTACTGGAGACACTATTGAACCAGACCTGCATTTATCTGAACTGTGGCAAAGGCGCAATACATACTGGTCACTTGAACCAAAAAAAAAAATCAGCAAAAGATTGGTTTCTGCAGAGAATTAAAGATTGCAACGATTAAAGAGCACGCAGCCTGAGAAAGAGAGAGTAATTGTCTAAACAGTGATGGAGCAACACAGAAGTCAGAGCGTAGAATGAGATGTATCACATCACAAGTACTGGCCGCAGCTTTAATGGAGAAACTTCGCGCAGAGGCATTTCTGATCCTGTGGTATTAAAGGTATAAGCATGTTAAAGTGTGTTTTTAACTTTTAAGAAAAAGATTCGTTCACTTAAAAAAAGTTAATTCACATTTTAAAAGGAATTTCATAATGGATGTTTAAAAGGGGTTCACAATAAAATACCCTTTTTTGGAGTGATAAGGTTTTAAAGTGTGATTTTTCTTTGAGTGATAAGTCACTATAGTGAAAAGTGAAAAATTGATTCACCTTTTATAAAGTGAATTTATAATTTTTTTTAAGAGTCATAAATTGTAATTTGGAGAGATAAGGTGTGAGATTTGAAAAATGTTTTGGGGTGTTGATGTCATCCAAAGTAAAAGTCTTGTAATTCAAAGAGGGTAGATTATCCTTTGAAGAATTTCTTGTAAAGAGTCAATATCAATCAAGTCCATTTCAAAGTCAAGTCAAACTCAACTTGTAATTGAGCAGTCACAATGTCAAGTGAGACGAGTGAGAAAAGTGAGGGTTGAGGTGAAAGATAAGTATAGCAGATATTGAAGTTAAGTTTGAAGCTAGCGCTTGGCATTATTATTGCTTCAGATGATGTACTCAGAGATTAATAAAGATATCATTTTTTTGGTGTTGATGTATCCTAGATCCGCCCAAAATTGAATAAGGGGATCTAAGGTACACTATGTGTGTTTGTTGGTGCATGTTTTTTTTATGGCTTCATGTTGTTGTTTTTTATCTGTGTCTAGTTGTGACACATCAATAATTTCATCACATACATGAAATTCAATATCAGCAAGCAAAACACATAACGAAATAGCTGCAAGATCAACACATGCACAAATTGAAGATTGTCTATATCAGCATTTTAAATCAACAAGCCAATTCACCTAATCAAGTTCTTGTACCTGCACACTCAAAGTCTACATCAGCGTTGTTATACATTCTTTTTCAAAAACTTGTAATCAAATTCACTATGTTATGTTAATCATTAAAAATTCATTTGTTAATAAGACAAGTGAATTCATTATTTTAAAGTGAATCATTGTAAGCTTTCTTGGGTGCATTGTCGACAGTGTTCACAAAATCAATTGAGTGCATGAATTTTTTCAAACAAGCAACAAGTTTACATCTCCAAGCGAGCGTGATTTCAAGCAATTTGCATCAATTCAGCGCAAAATTCAACACATCAAGCGAGCCAGAGTGAAGTTTATTGCAGTAATCATCAAACAAGTTAAAACAATCTGAGATCGACATCAAGCGAGCGTGGCTATTCATTAAAGTGAGCATAAAATCATCAAGTAAGTCAAGTAAAGCAATCGTCATCAAGTGAGCGTGCCATTCACGCCACATTCAAGCGAGCCTGTCATTCAAGTGAAACAGTTAAAAGTACGACATCTACAACAAGAGAGTTTGATTTCAAGTGTGCAAGTTCAGATGGCGCAACATATTCAGTTATTAAACATTCTTCACAGTTTGATCATCTCCAGTGATGATGACACGGTGCACGTCAGCAAAGACACTCTTGCTGATCTTTCGCGGCATCTACAACAAACACATGAAACTATTGAGTTTCTTCAGCTCGAGTCACAACTTCAAAGGATTGAATTGCAAGAAAAGAATGATACTTTCAAGTCTTTGAACCATCCAGATGATAAGTCTTTGCACAATCCAGATGATAAGTCATTCATTCAGCCAGCTTCAAGTGTCGTAGTTGTTCCAGATCCAATTTCTTCCAAGCCCATCATCAGGCCCTGGGAAGAAATTCAAAATAACAAGAATCGACGAGGCTTATGCTATGTCCAAGATGACGCCAACTTACATATTCCCGATTATTCCAAGCCCATTCAGTTCGTCAGTGCGGGATTTCTTGAACAGATCCCCTCAACACATTCAGAGACAGTTGCAGACAACCAGCAGTGCATGCAACGCAACGTTGCCGAAAAAGAGAATTCCACACAACCTGAAGTTGAAGATCAACCGAAATGTTCTCATTGTCAGAGAACCAGTTATATGGAAGATCAGTGTTTTGATCTCCATCCCTGTAGCCATCCTCAGAAAATTGTCGCAATCAACACAAGTCAGCTATATTGAAGATACATTATGAATGGATCGACCCTTGGGAATGGTCATCCACAGTTAAAAGATTGCTTCAGTTCTACAATCGAATCCAATCACACATAGTGAAGACAACACTGAAAAGATGATGGTACTCTCATGCAGTTGAATGGGGGAGTACAACAATCTCAAACTCCTACACCTGAAGGGGGGGAGTTCAGCAATATTTTCCAGAGAATTTTCTCTCCTTTCAGCTGACAAAGGGGGGAAAATGTCAATGAAATTGACAGTGGTTGTCAGACTGAAAGTCTCGACAAAACCAGCAAAAGCAGCCAGTGGGAATTAAAAAAAATTGCCAGTGGGCATCAACCAATTTTCCAGTGGGCATCAACAAATTTGCCAGTGGGCAGTCAACAGCACAGAAGCAGTGAACAGTTTTTCAGCACAGCAAAAGCAACAGTGAGTTGTTTTTGACATCATTAGCCAGTGGGCTTTGAACAAATTTTGTCAGTGGACAAAGGATGTTGCTTTCATGCAAAGGACAGATAGATCCTTTTGCAACTTGGCACTTGATGGAGTTGTCAAGCGAAAGTCAGACATGAATCAGACATGCACCTGACTCATGGTCTCTTCAGATTGCATTTTTTCAGCATCCAACTTTGGCGGTTTTTCAGGCAATGTTTTTTGAGGATCAACATGAGAACTTGGAAGATGGTTCCTCGTTCTTATTTTGGATTTGTCATTGAAGGGGGGAATGTTAGCCTCTCTAAAATAACAATAATAAATCCAAAATAATAATTCATTAAATATTCCTAAATCTTGGGTTGTTGGGTTGTTCCTCAAAAGATGGAGTTTGTTTAGGAACTCCTATCTTGGTGGGTTTTTGGTGAGTAATTAACTCAACCAAAAGAGACTAAGATAGCACGAACTATCTTCTCTCATCTATTTAAATTGTAAATTACAATTCTTTTAATAAGAGAGATTACATGAAGAGCCATGAGGCTTCTACCTTTTCCGCCAATGTTTTGTCTAAGTTTTGTGTCTATGTTTTTTGCAATATGTTTCTGAGTTGATTTAATTTGTAACATTAATGAGAAGATGTTTCCAATGGTTTTCTTCATAGCTCCAAATATTCACAATGATGTAAATATGACCATAACTATAATCCATGTCGTGGTTACTCATTGGTCTGGTATTCTTCTTGAAGTTTTGTATGTACAATTAGACAACACAAGCCGTGAAAACAAAAATCAAGTTCTTTTTCGGTATCTAAATATACTCATTAAATTGAGAATTTTTAAAACGATAAAGGTTGGTTTCCTTCTTGTTGGGCATACTAATGATCATATTGATCAAATGTTCAGTCATTTTTCAGTAACAATGAGGAGGAAAGGTGTTGGGAGTTTGCCATCATTAATTGAATGTAGTAAGAAATCCTACATTCTAGAGCCTGTTTTTCATGTGTTGGAAGAAACTATTGGCATGCGAAGGTTTATTTTTGGATCGCATGGTGAGGAGAAATGCATTGAACAACTTAACGACATTAGCTTCCAGCATCAATTTCGTATCAAAAAAATTGATGGGATAACACTTATATGGGGCAAGAAGTATTCAACTGTTGCATAATGGGGGACATCATCAGGTTTAGCATTTTTGAAGTTCATTCCAGAGCGTCCAATATTTTCATCAAAGATATTGTCATTACAATCAGTTACTAAACTCCATAATGCACGCAGGCATAAGAGAGACATAAATTATTTTGAATGTTTGGAGGAAATTAAAAGATGTATTGGAGATACATATGAGTAATTTGATGTTGTTGATTCAGTTTGGTGGGAATCTTTTTTCAGTAATCAAAGTGATATGATTTCAAGATCAATAAATGAGGATACGCTTTTAAAGACTCCATTTTTTTGGCCACAAAATATGCCAAATGAACATGAGGAAACACACATTGTTGAAAAACAACAGTATCAAGCTATTATTAATTCTCCACAGGTAGAGGAAAGAGAACTATATATTGGTTCTAGAATATCACGTGCACAACGTGAAGCCATGGAAGACCTTTACAGGAGTTTTGTGCAGGATGTTAAGGAGGGTTGCATGATAACAGTGTTAGCAGATGAAGATCCACTTGGCTATCCATTCTAGATTGCCAAGGTTATAAAGTTCATTCATGAAAATGAAGATATTACATATGTTGATGTACATTGGTATGCCACAAGTACCCACCCTTTCAATGGTGTGTACAAGCCAGAGATGGTAGTTGAAAAAAAAAAATAGCAGAAAGAGAAAAAGAAAGGGCACAAATATAAATCGTCGCCTCACAAATGTCTTAAAATTGGAGGATGTTGACATACTTGTGTATGACTTCAATTTGACAAAGAGAGGAACTCTTCAGTTGAAGACCATAAATCTTTTGAAGAAATTTCTACCAGAACAAATACTGCTGAGATGGGACTCTGTTGAATGTAGTCGTAGATCTATAAGACTTTTGAACTCTGAAATGGTGGTCATGCATGTTAACTCAGATGGAGCACTCATTGATGAAAGAGAAGAATATGGATCATCCTCATCTGCATCGAGTCATTCATATGAAGATGTAGGTTCTGATGGTGTGCCAGAACCTATGGCTAACATTGAATAATTGTCTATGACATTTTTATGTAATTGATGTTTGCATGGTAACTTGAAATAAATATTTTGACTTCCATACGATTTTCCATGAAATTATGAGACATTTCTATTTTTTTTGAATTATATGTTTTAATTATGAAGAATTCATCTCTTTAGAATATCCACAACGCAACAATGAATTACAAAAATAATTTATGTTATATTCAATATACCAATGTTGATATTTTGATTAAAAGTAAAAAAGAAAATAGAAATTAATGTTGAATTTTTAGATTATGCAGTGATATTGCCATGATATTATGTATTGTTACCATTTGGTATAAGATACTTTTAAAATTTTTGAAAATTATATGCCTCATTGAAAGGGGACACTTTGTTTTGATGGTTGATTTTTAGGTTTTGGTTGCAATTAGATTTAAATTTGTCTTAGGCTAATATTTGAAAAGAGATATATTTTGATCCTTTAAAATTAAAATTACTCTTGGAATAATAAATATTTCATTTACTTGTTAATTTTTTAAAAATGTTTAAGTCATATAATTTCTCCATAATTTCATGGTTGAAGTGTGTTGAAAACTTAAGATTTAAAAACTTGAGATTTACAAATTGTCGTTAAGGTTTTTATGCGCTATGAAATTTTATTTTTAATGTTATGATTGAAAACAATTTCAATTTTAGGGTTGTTTAGAGTCAAGGTATTTTATCTTTAACAACATGAATGACAATTGTTCGAAATAATAAGGCCTTCAGACATGATTTTGTTTATCTTTAACATCATGTATCAAAAATTTTAGAATTTTACTATTTTTCAATGTCCTAATATGTTGTCTTTAATTCCATTGTTACAATGTGTCAAAAGTGTGACACAATGTTTTTTTTTTTTTGTTATTCCAGCATCAACTCGTTGTGTTTTGAGGGTGTTTTTTCAATCCTTTTTTCAATAAAAAAATTTCGTTTCTAGCATAATTTTATAAAATGTTGAAATTTGACCTTGAGAAAAAACCAAATGCGTTCTAGAATACACAATTTTTGTTTTTGGGGCATTTTTTCATGTTTTTTAAGTCATTTTGGGCTAGAGTTCCCGTTTTGAGGTAATAGTTCCCGTTTGATAGGTAACTATGTTAAAGTTGGTTATTTTTTCGATGTACCCGAGCCTGTGCTCTGCCTCCTGGTCTACCTTGCGCATAGGGTTTTTGGTGCTACGACAGGGTGGTGTCAGTCGGGGTGCTCGCCCTGGCTTGGGTTCGGCCCAATGATGGACTCTCAGGCCCTTGCCCCCCCCCTCCTCCTCCTCCTCCTGAGGTCGAGGCCTTCGAATTGTTGATTGCTTCCCAGCCGAAGAAGAAAAAACAACTCGCCTCCAAGTTCGTTAAGAGATTGGATGAGATTCCCTCAGTGGCTCTCCCGCCTGAGGGTCTGATGAAGGTGGCCCTTTCCCTTGCGCACCAAGCGTTGGTTGGGTAGTTCACAGGCTTATGGCCTTCACCAAAATCTATGGAATCCTGGATCACCCGAAACTAGAAACATCTCATTACAAACAGTGTCACCCCATACTTTCTGGGGTGGGGTTTCTTCCTATTTGAATTCAACTCAAAGGAGGATGAGGAATTTATTTTCAGGAACAGACCCTATTTCATGGGTCCTCAAGGACTGTATTTAAATCGTTGGACTCCAGACTTCAACCCCTCGGAGGATTTTCCATCTGTCGTTCCAGTCTAGGTTAGGCTCCCAAACTTGTCGGTGCACTACTGGAACTGGGAATCAACGCAGCAAATCGACAATGCCCTTGGAAAATTCATAGACATAGCAAACAACAAAGATCAATATGACTGTGCCAGAATCTATGTGGAGGTTGATCTCGAAGTTGGTTTTCCAAAAGCCATTAAGCTAACAGTGGGAAACTGGTCCCATCTGCAAAAATTAGACTACGAACAACTGTTGTTCAAATGTCGCGGATGCCATGAGTATGGCCACTTTGTCAAGAACTGCCCCAAAAATGCAATCCCAAAAAAGGATAAAGAAGAAGGATGGCAGCAAGCCAAGAAATCTAAAATGACCCTTAGGCCAGGGACAATTGGACAAGGAGCGGAGAAAGGAAAGGAAAGTATAGCACCCACGGGGAGTATTCCTAAAGCCAAACCCACCCAGAAAGGTCAAGAGAACAGCTTTACGGTCTTGAACTTAGAGACAGATGAAGTCCAATAAATCGACCCACGGGACGTGCAAAAGGTTTCTCCAAATGCAGGAAGCCCTAGAACCAGTGAAGATTGGTGATTATCCTGGAGAAACCATGAAAGAGAAAGAGCATGTCTCTAAGGGTGAAGATATAAATTCGGAGGAGTCGGAGGAAGAAGGAGAAATTTGGGATTCCCAAACTTCAGTCAGAAGATCGACCCAGGGACGGAAATCCTCTAGGGAAAAGAGAGAGAAAGAAACCTATATGGAAAAGCTAGAGGGGAGCCAGCCGACCCTAGAAAAGACGTTGGCAAGAAACCCTAAGGCAAACAGAAATCAAAGCCAGGGCTCTAAGGGAGCCCTCTCAGCTCAAAAAAGGAAGTAATGAAGATCGTCTCCTGGAACTGTAGTGGGATGGGGAGCAACCTAAAAGAGGAAGCAATGAAAATTCTAGTAAGGTTGTAAAGGCCATACATTCTTATCATCCAGGAGACGAAAATGGAGGAAAGGGACTTTCTCCAAAAAAGAAAATAGTTTTTGGGAAAAGGAGGAGGTATTGTTGTCTCCTCTAGAGGCGCCTCAGGACGAGACATGCTTTGAGAAAATCCTGGTTAAACTCAACTCAAATTGGATTTTTGCTCAGTTTTTGCATCTCCATACCAAAGAGATAGTGAATCGTTTCAATATTCATGCCCCGTTCATCTTGGGAGACAAAAAAACCTTTTGGGAATCCATTAGGGTTCTAGCAAATGAGATTCAGATGGATAATGTCATTCTCGCTAGAGACATGAACATTAATTTAAGCCAAGGGGAGAAGCGAGGGGGTAGTATTGTAAGGGATCCAGCTAGAGAATGGGCGAAAGAACTCATTCAGGACTGGGATCTGTTGGACATCAAGCCAGTCAATGGAAAATATACATGGACCAATAGAAGAACGGGTTTGGGTCACATTGTTGCAAGGTTAGATCGCTTTCTCATCGAGAGTTCCTTCTTAAATTTAGGTCTTGATGTCAGTTCTGCTATTATTTCTTCTTCGGTCTCCGATCACAAGCCAATTAGGCTGGAGATGAAGCCGCATATAAATCTGAGGCTTATTCCTTTCCATTTTAGTGCTCTTTGGGTGCATCAGCTTGACTTTTTAGATAGAGTTGAGGAATTCTGGAGACTCCCTGTCAGTGGATCCCCCTTTTTTGTGTGGGAAGAAAAGCTGAGGAGAGTGGAGAGGGCCCTCAAAATCTAGGCTAAAGCCCTCCCTTCTCCGACCGAGTCAAGGCGGGCTGCCCAGGCCTGTTTAGAGAGTCATAAAAAACAAATGGAAGATATGGACATCTCGAAGGACAGCTTAACCTTGGAAGAGGAGCTCGAGGTTAATCTTAATAAGGCTTGCATCCAGGAGGAGGAATTCTAGAGACTTAAATCTCGCAGTCTATGGCTACAAGATGGGGACAGGAATACCTCCTTCTCTCATAAGCAAACTCAAGCCAAAAGAAGCTTCAATTCTATAATGGAGATAACCTCAGGAGACCAATCCTTCTCCGACTTTGCCAGCATCAAAAAAGTTGCCCATCAGCACTTCAAAGACTTGTACACAGAGGATAAGCAAGAGAGTCATAGCTCTAACCTGCTCGAGCTGGTCCCTCTAAAGGTCAATTCCCAAATGAACGCTATGCTGACTGCTCCTGTCACCATCAATGAAATCAAGTAGGCCCTTGATGAAATGGATCTGGACAAGGATCCTGGGTTAGATGGGTTTACTGCTCGATTCATTAACACTTTATTAGGAATTTGGCTTCTGTGATCCATAAATTGTGAGAAAATCTTTCGGTAAAAATCACATTAGAATAATTTTGGTCGATGCGTCTCGAACCAGCCAGTGTGGTTCATCATCATTAAAACTTGTTGGAACATTGTCAAAAAGGACCTTTACAAAATGATCTTAAAGTCTCGAACCTGCCACAAGCTTGGGGGCAGCAAAAACTTGGCCTTCTTTGCCCTTATACCTAAAGAGAAGGGCGCCATTTCTTTCAACAGATCCAGGCCAATTTCTCTCAGCAACATTGGCTTCAAGCTCGTCACTAAAGTCATGGAAAACAGTCTGAAAGGCGTTCTTCCGGAAATCATTCCTGACAATCAAGGGGGATTTTCCAAAGGTAGGTAACTAACTGATAATTTCATCCTTGTTCAGGAAGCGATCCATTCAATCATCCAAAGACAAGAAAAGGGCATGGCTTTCAAGCTGGACCTAGCTAGTGCATTTGACAGAGTCAGGCACAAGTTTCTCTTTTGGGTTATGCAAAAATTTGGGTTTGATTGCCGCTTTATAAGTTGGGTCAAGACCTGCATTGCGGAACCATGGATTGCCCCACTTGTCAACAGGCATGCTACTGACTTCTTCAAGGGGAGTCGGGAGATAAATCAGGGATGCCCTCTATCCCCCCTTCTCTTTGTCATTCAAGCCTATGTCCTCAGTTTTATGCTGGAGAAAAGACGAATCGATCAAGAGCTTATGGGTCTTAGAATAGCCAGGGGAGTCAGAGATATCAACCATGCACTCTTTTTTGATGACTCCATCCTACTGGGGGGTGCCTCCTCAAGCTCGGCCTCCCACTTCAAGTTGGACCTTGATCACTACTGCCTCGATTCTCAAAGTGAACTTAACACGAGAAAATGTTTCATTTATGCTTGGAATCTTTCTGGACTCAAGCTAAGCACGATCACCAGGGTTTTAGCTTCAAAGGCTTCATAAAATGGGTGTATTTTAAATACCTTGGACTGCCAATCTTTCAACGTTGCCCGTTCGGTAGGGGTACCCCTTGCTGGATAAATTCAAGCTCAAAATGCAAGCCTGGGGCATGTTGTGGCTCCACCTGGCAGGTAATATTGTTCTCATTAATTCAGTCCTTAATATTCTTCCAATCTTTCAGAGCTCTGTTATGTTGGCTTCGGTGTGCATTCTTCGCAAGATGGAGCAATCCATTCGCTCTTTTTTCTGGAAGGGAGGGAAGAATAATGCTAAGATAATTATGTTGGTCAGCTGTGATAAATCTCTATGCCGTTGCTGGAAGGTGGCCTCCACATAAAAGACCTCAAGGAGCACAATATCGCTCCGGGGGCCAAGATATTATGGCGGCATGTAGCAAGGAATCTGGGATGGGCACAAATTTCTTTGTGGAAAAAATTCATATTTGGAAAGCATCTTTGAAGCCTGGAGAACTTCTAAGCTAATCGACATGTCTCCTCGATCCATCAGTTGTGCAAGCGTGCTCTCTCGCTGCTGCGTGATCGCTTGTTCTGGATTCCAGGCAATGGGAAGCGGATCAGCCTATGGGAGGATAGGATCATGAATGCAAAAGTGGTCAGGGATGATCCTGAGTTGCAGCAGCTAAAAACGTGGATGATCGCAGATGGTCAACGCACGATGTGGGACATTTCAGAGTGGGACAGCAACAACTGGGAAGGGTGGCAAAAGATAGAGATGCCTGTTCATTTGGAGCAAGCGTGGGCCAAATTCATGGTAGCGCTGGCTGGGAAAGCCCATTTAAATGCAAGAAAAAAATACATAATGGTTTGGGGTTTCTCGACGGGATGTTATTCCGCAGCACAAGGCTACAGGTGCCTTAAGGCCATTCCCACTGTCCCTTGCAACCCTGCGATTTGGAAAGGGATTTGGTAGGTTAAAATCATTCTGAAGATTGATATGTTCACCTGGAAGCAGGGGCATAATAGTATCCTCACAGCTGAAAACCTGCAACGTCGTGGCTTCCACAGCCCCTCTCGGTGCCCGCTCTGTCAACAACAGGAGGAAAATCCGACCCACATCTTTCTCGAGTGCCTCTACACTCGAGACATTTGGAATGAAATCTTTTTTATTTGCAACAACAGCCCCATCCTCCCAATCACCATCATGGGTATGCTAGCTAATTAGGGAGACTTGTTTCCTCAGTCCTTCCTCGGGAGAGGTTGGCCAAACGAGGGGTGGATGATTATCCCTAAGCTCATTTGCTGGAAGATTTGGCTTGAAAGAAACAATCAGATCTTTCAAGAGAAGGCATTAATCCAACAACAAATCATTGTGAAACTCAAAAGATTATTCAAATAAATAATGCAGGCCAAGGTGAACTAGAAGCAGGTTTGTAGCTTAAACCAGCAAGGTAGGGATTAGTGCCAGCAGCTGGGGCTAAACCTTCCCACTGGGCACAATATGGAGAAGTTTAGAGAAGAATGGAAAATTAGATTAGAGGATGAGGACTTCAACAAATGGAAAAGGAGCACAAATATCCACACTATGTTTTTTTACAGTGCAGCAAAGGGGAATACGGGGAAGGCCGGAGGCGGAGGAATTATTCGCTGCCCTTTAGACCAAATCATTTCCCACTTTGCCTAAGATTGGGGCTTACTTCAAACAATCAAGAGGAATCCATGGCTCTCCTCCAAGGCTTGTAACAGCTGCAAAAACATGGAATCAAGGAGGCTCGATTCATTGGATATTCACAAAGCCTCATTGGCTTGATTGTGACAAAATCGGTCCCTAAAGACCTCCTTCTGCAACAGATGTTCGCTCGCATCAATAAGTTGATCGTTTCCTTTGACAAACTTTAGTTCGTTCACGTCCTTTGGAATAAATAACAAAGATGCGAACCTTGAAGCCAACATTGTTGTCTCTTTACAAGCGGGATCTCTCCTGTTTGAAGAGGGGGATTCATGGTATCCTCTAACTTAGTCGGCCCCTCTCCTTTGTCATGTATTTTTGTCTCTTTTTGCAGCAACTTGTTTGTATTAGAAGGTTTGCTAGTCTTTGGTAAATTGCTAGATTGACTGTAAGAAGTAAAGTAGGTGAATTTTTCTTGATCGTAAACACCCTAGACATTAGGTCTCCAAATGTAATACCTCCAAGCATAAGCCTCGGACCCTTTGAATCAATATAAAAATAATTGTTTCTGTTAAAAAAAAACTATGTTAAAGTTGGCTACAAATAGATTCCTTATTTGAGTTGTATGGTATTGTTATCGTACCTGCATGTCTTGATGGTTTATCAATACAAGCTAATTTCGAACGAAGGTGCAAAATGTCTAGCATTTTTATCAGGTAAACAATGGATTTCTTCTTCTAGATGCAAGTACTTAAAACGTTTATACAATATACTTTACAATTCTCTAGCAATGAGGCATCGACTTCAATAATGGGACAATGTGATAGTGCTATGCACGTTTACAGAAGATACATTACAGTCATATAGGTTTTAAGTCTCAATTAATTTCTTGTTGTGAAATTACAATCTCTTATTTTTCTTAATTCCTTTATATTTGATCTAATTCATATCGTCACAACAACAAAAATGAACACAAGCAAAACATATAGCGTTAAATACAATGATAACTTTCCTAAGGTTTATGTTTCTCTTATGTTTATTACCATTTCATTATGTTTACATAATACTCTCTAGTGTCTTTCCTTATTTTTCAAGCTATGTTTTTTACGAACTACTAAAAAGAAAGCTTTTTTCAATTTTCGGGAAACATATAACACTTAGAAATTCGGATCCAGGACAACAATTACAAGCAAAAAATTACTTTCAATGTTTCTATAAAACAATTGTATTTGTTAAAACTAAAATCTATTTAAAATTTTAGTTATATCCATAGAAATATGACTATATCTGGTAGCTATGAACCTGATATTGAACTAGTATTTACTTACTATTAATTATAATGTATGTTTAAGAAATGATTTCAATGTTTTATTTGTGAATAGGCAAAGGATACCATATGTGAATGATGTGACAGTGGAGATGGATGTGGTTGTAGAGATAGAAATGAGTAGTATTATAGAAACAGATGTCACAACAGACAAAACAAAAGGAACAAAAAACAACGAAGAAACAAAAGCAAATAGGTCAGATTTGTAAATTGTATATCATGTTTATTTTTTGTTTCTTTTTTCTCCCTTTTTCTTTGAATTAATTTCAATTGAATACTCATGACTATGGAAAAAAAAAAGAGATCGAGACTGTGCCATTTTTTATCAAAGATATTAGTAACAATATTAACACAAAGCATTTTTCATGGAGTTGTTTTGGTTACATATCGAACTTTTATGGACAAAATAAACAAGAAAAAAGCAATACTTTGTACATATTTAACAGATAAGAAAGGCAAGATGACAATAATATTTCTTATGCCAACTCAGTTTATCGAGCAACATGAGACAAAACTTACTGCAAGTACTAATGTCTCTATTAGAGATTTTGAACTTATTCCGAAGCATAAATACGATAGTGGTGATTGTGAAAAAACTATACAGTGTGTAAATAGCTTTACCATTGTAGAAAACATTTATCCAGTTTGTGTAGAATATCAATTCTTTCCAAATATGCGTCGTTCACCATCTTTTTTTAGAATTGTGACCATTGGATATGAATACGGGTTGGTGATGGGATGAATAACACCAGCTTTGAGTACCTTGATGAGTTTTTCAATTTCATCCTTTTATGTAAAACGATATCGATAAGGGCAGACATTTAGTGGTTGGGTACCTGGGAGAAAAGGGATGATATGATCATGTTCACCCTAAGAGGGTGGGAGCTCCTTAGGTTTTCCAAAGACCCATTGGTGGTGATTTAATACCTATTGCATATCGGGATGAATTTTGGGAGGAGTGGATTCAATGGCATGAATGGCGTTAAATTGTGTTACTATCCCATGATGACCCTTTTTTAAAATCTTATCCATTCAATGTGAGCTTATGATAGTAGGACCACCTGCCTGGAGTCCCCTCAGTGTATGAGTGTGGCCATTCTGCTTAAAGCTCATATATAACTCCTGGAAATCCATCATGATAGGGCCCTATGTGCAAATCCATTCAGCACCAAGGACAATGTCACAACCACCCATTCCCAAGGAATACATGTGGGTTTTGAAGTGATAATCTCTCATATGAAGCTTAATATTTTCACAGCACCCTTCACGTTTTAGGGTATCCCCATCAATGAGAAGGACTTGCGTTACACCAATTTTTAGTCATCTAACCATTTACAATTAGATGGATCGAAATATGCCATGTAAGACCAATTTTACTATAGTAAAATTGATTTCACTATAAGGAATAATTTAATAAACCATAGTTTATTAAGTTATTTCTCGTCCAAATAGGAAACCCCATGAGAAATAATTAAATAAATCAGTATTTATTTGATTTTCCTCTGGGAATAATTAATTAAGCCATTGTTTAATAATATTCCTGGTCATATTTAACCAATTAATGAGAAATAGTTAGATAAATCATTATTTATCTTATTATTATCAATAATTAATTAAATAATTATTTAATTAATATTCCTTGTTAAATTTGACCAAATCATTTAGGAATAATAAAATAAATCCTTACTTGTTAAATTGTTCCTTAGCCCCATCCTTGAAATGATAAATAAATCATTTATTTGTATAAAGGGATTTAACCAATTTAAATTCATTTTCCTTCCAACAAAATATAATAAAATATTCCAAGTAGTTAGATCTAGATTTTGGTTAATAATATTTTATTATGCACCATTACCAATGATATCTCAATATTTTGTTATAAATAGAAGGGGTTTCCATTCATTATTTACCTTTATCCTTTTATCATGGTCGGACTTTGATCCTCTTATCATTTTCATACTTTGATTACTTTTATTTTCTTTTTTCATATTGAGTTTCCTTTGAGTTCAATGCGTCTTGGGTTTTCTATGCTATTGACAGAGAGAAACTTTGAAGTTGAAGCAATAAGGACAGCCAAGAACCCATCCCATTGAGGGGGACTAGTAACATCATTTTTTGTTCCCTTCCTAGGTGTTAATATAATATAAAAATTCTTTATAAATCTTGTCTTGTCCATTGGTGATCAGAATCTGGATAAGGGGGAAAAATTAGCTTAAAAATTAAAATTCTCATAATTGCACCAGACCAGAATGAAAGCAATCGGCTTGTCTCAAGGAATCCAACGCAACTCGTTTCGTTGAAAACCTAGTTCGAATGAAGGATTTATGGTCTATTGATCGTCGTTAAAAACAAAAAAAACAAAAAAACAAAAAAACAAAAAACAAAAAACAAAACGTGCAGAGAATCTTCTTCAGTTTTTTTCCAATGAGACTGTGACAAGTGTCACTATTGGATTCGCTAGTTTGGTTTGTGAAGGTAAAAATTGCCCAATGTCCTCCAAGTTTGAGTTTGGGTCCATAGATTTTTATGTGTTGGAAATTAATTTTTAAATATTAAGATTAGGTTTATATATATATATATATATGTGTGTGTGTGTGTTGGGGGGGGGGGGGTTTAATTATCATATATTATAAAATTTTATTTTATATATATTAATATATATTATTAATTTTAAAATCTTAATAATTAAAATTCCACATATTTTAAATTAAAACCAAAACCCAAATCCGAATGGTTATACATTGGAATAAATTTCGGTGGCATTTCAATTTTAAATGTTTTATATTTAATGGGGTCACACACACACACACACACACATATATATATATATATGAAACCTTCCATGGCATATGGCAAACCTTAGTTCAAAGGTCTGAATATCATTATGGGGGGTGGAGGCATATTTAATATGGCGTAATTCAAATGTACGTGACATATATATATATATATAACAATGCATACATTATGGTTCTGATGGCGTATTTCTGAATGTTGATAACTGTTACAAAAACGTGCATATATGGAAGAGGTCAAGTTCGACCCCACAACCTTCCCACTACCACTCCCTCTGCTTACCAACAAGCCAAAGCTATAGTCCTTGTTAAGCTTGATGCACAACATAAATTTGAATGTGTTGCATTTTCCGATGGCAGGAAGGTGGAGGCCAGCCCTCCTCCCATACGACTAGACTTTTGTGACCAGGAGTGGGTTAGTTAATGGCAGATTAATTACAGGCTTATCACACCATTAACTGAGTTTAGCCCTAATTAAACTCAAATATTAAAACAAAAACTTTTTAGCAGAATCTCCAAATTCGGAGTGGCCTCCAACTTTGGCGGGGCTAATTGACAGTTTTCCAGATTTAGAGGCAGAATCTAAGGAAAAATTTAATGAGGCCTATCTTGGTCAATTTTCGATCAATTATTGCTCAAGGATAGTCATTCTTAGTATATTTGCATGTTATAAATCCATTGGAATAGCTTGCAGAGGAAATGGAGCTCATCTACATGTTTTTTTGGTCACTTGAATAATTTTTAAGCCTAGGGCCACCAGGAGGGAAGTCCATGCCCAGATCAGCTAAAGGCCAAATGAAGTGCATGAATAGTAAATTTTTGATGTATTTGATGCTTTGAACACAGTGGTACATTTTATAGAGACGTTGGAGCACATACGAAGTTGATTTTGTCACTTTGGAGATTAAACAAGCCTATGGCCCTCGGGGTTGGAGGTCAAGCCTAGAGGAGCTGGTAACCAAATTTAGAGATTGGATAGTAATTTTTGGGGTATTTGAGTGTTCTGAAGCCAATGGAATAGTCAAAAAATCCACTGGATCAATACTAGTGCTTGTAATAAGACATTTTACTCATAATCCCAAGAGGGCCTTGCTAGTTAAAACATGTCCATGGAGATGTAGCCCAGGAGGGGTGAACTCCATTATCATCCATTGTGTTATGTGATTGTTGTGAGTTATATTGTTGCATTTAATTTGTTGTATATTAGTTTTTAACTATTAATTAATTCATAATTTGATCATCAAAATCACATGAAACTACACACATAAACCCCTTCACAAATAGCTATGATGAGACAAACCTTAAACATAGTTTTAATACTCATGAGGGAGTTTGCATAGTAATAACAAGTTTTCCCATATTCAGATTAAGTTGATATCGGAGCAAAATTTTAGCTCACTTTAGCCAAGGTTATATTTTTCTTCTGTAGCTATTGTTTGTTGAATTTGTGCAAGGAGAATTTAACAGTTTTCCAAGTTTATGTGTGAAGGAGAAGGTCAAAATTGAGATCAGATTCTCAAAAACAAAGCAAATAAGCTTTGTATGCATTGCAGGTATGATGGAAGCTTCATTAAGTGATGTTTCTAGTCTACCTTCCTTACAAAATCTCTTTGATAAAGAGATGTTGTAGAAACTCTACCTCGTGATTGATAAGATGCAAGAGAAGTATGAAGATAAGAGGGAGAGTAGTAAAATTCAAGAGCATTTGATTGTCATGAAGGAGGAGAAGGAAGAGCTTCTTGAGAAGATGCATGAGATGGAGACTCAACTCCATATTTCAAATGAGAACCTTGAAAGGATGCATGAGATGGAGACTCAGCTCCATGATGCCAAGGAAGCCTTATCCAAGCATGTGCTTGAAAAAGAGGTATGCAATTCAAGTTTATCTTCAATTTCCTCTCAAAATGAATGTGTAGGTGCCTTTGAAAGACACACTAGAGGAATAGGGTCCAAATTATTGATAAATATAGGCTATGAAGATAAAGGATTAGGAAAACATTCACAAGGCATAGTTGAGCCAATTGTTGTTGAGGAAAGGCCTAAGTATTTGGGTCTTGGTTATGAAAAACATGATGGAGAAAGATATAAAGCCAAGGAGACACATGAAGGTGTTCCAAGAAGGACTTTAATTTCATGTTCATTACCTCAAGCTTGTGAAGATTGTGTTCGTGAGGAATGCAAAATTTTTACACCCACTTTGCAAGAAGGTGCTCATAAGCATGCAGCTAATGAGAATGGCGAACAGAGGATGTTGAAAACTCTACAGTCATTCAATGCATTATTGGTATTCCAAAGAGAGCCACTACCTCATCAAATTCACCTCCTCAAGAAGGCGACAAAGGTGAATGTTAAAGGTATAAATCTATTTTTAATCAAGTTGCTTTTGATTGTGATAAACATGGCAAATTCTCACATAAGATTTGGAGAATAGTTGCATGCTCCTTTTGTGGTTTGGATAACCATAATGTTTCAAGACGTTGGAAGAAGATAGCCATGCACAAGAAACTTTCAAAGCAAAGGAAGCAGCAAGCCAAAGGTCCATTGGATAAAGCAAACCATGTTGAAAGGAAGAGGAAAATGTTTAATTGCACTCATTTCCATAAGAAATGTCATCTTATAGACAAGTGTTGAACCTTGTATTCAGCAAGTCATCCACGACATTTGAAGAAGGTGGAGAAATATAATGGAAAGAATGGAAAAGAATATTCCATAATCGATGTGGGTCAAGATGATTCACATGATGATGATGTGCAGTTGAAAGAAGCGTCATTGAATTGGTTTGGTAAGATATGGTTATATTTCTTATCCAATTAAGGCTTTGCATGTCTTTTGATGTTGATGCATTTCTTTGCTAATGGAATGCATGTTGCATGTTTACACCAAGAAGGTGATTGAAAGTGAAATATGTTGACTCACTTTATTACAACAAAATTTGTTCATTTCAGCTTTAAGTACATGTACATATGGATGGGATTCTTGTACTTATGATTGTACTTGTGAGAGAGTTGAATAATTGTATACATGCATGAGAGTTTGTATGGATGAATGGTGGAATTTTGATGGTTTCATTGTGCTTGAACATGCATGAGTAATTTAATTGTGTTGGTCGATTGCTTTTTTTAACGTGTATGATGTCAACTTAAGAGTGTTGATCATTTGCACATGCATGAGTAACAACTTGTGTTGATTGTGTGTCACATGCATGTCATATCGACTTGGAAGAGTTGATTTTGTCTCCAAAAGATGAAGAGGAGATGTTGATGAAGTGTTTCATGGAATGTGAAATTATTTTTGAGTTTGGGAAAATAATCGTAAAATTGTTTTACATGCTTATGCTTGAATTGTGAGTCATTTGTTTGAAGAGGCATGTTTTTGTTGACTTGTGTTTGGTCGATGAATTTTGACACCGAGATGTGAGAGTACATGGCGATGTTCACATGATGTGAAATTTGTTGCTTTGAAGGAGCAAGAGAATATGTTGTCAAGTTATGTTTCTTGCATGATGTGTTTGTTGTGACAAGATGTCAAAGAGAAAAAATTTGCAACTATTGTAGACAAATTTATGTGTTGATGCCAAGAAGAGAAGGAGATGGTGAATGCATTCTTCCAGATGTGGAATTTGGAACCGTGGAGGTAAAAGAATGGTCATTTGTTTTCTTATTTTTACTAATGTTGGAAGCTATTTGTTGTAGTTCAATCATTATGCAAAGGAGGAACATGATTCTCAGTGGGAAGGCACTGAGGAATCGATTTGGTACAACAAAAGTGTTATATCAGTAAGCAACCAACAAGTGTTGGATTGGGTCAACAGCAAAAAGAGAACAATGGTTGAAGAGCCAAGCCATTTGCAAGGCAAGGCAAGGCATGTTAGTGAACCGAAGAGGTTGTCATGACGATTTGTCCAAGTAGAATAAAGATGATAGAACTTGGGAAATAGAAGAGAGTTAAGCTCTTATGAGATAACCAGATTTTGTGGGTTCAAAAGCATGTCAGTGGGAAGGAGTGATCGGAATCTGGATCAGGGGCAAAAATTAGCTCAAAAATGAAAGTGCTCGGAATTTCATAAAACCATAACAAAATTGACCGGCCCGTCGCAAGAAATCCAATGCAACTCGTTTTGTTGAAAACCGAGTTCAGATGAAGGAGTTATGGTCTACTGATCGTCGTTCAGAACAAACAAATTTAAAAATAAAAATAAAAAATATTGCAAAACAGGTACATATGATGACATGGCAGTCCAATCAGCATGCAAAGTGTTGAGGAGGTAAATCCCCTCTACGGACAGAGGTGATCCCTACTAGCCCAGCAGGGGTCTAGCAACAAACAAACAATGCTATGACGCAAGCTCCTAGTTACGAATGAAAGACTTGGGATAAGAGCCTACCTGGATTCCAACGCTAGATCTGAAGAAGAAGATGTCCCTGTCCTTCAGCCCTGGCAGATCACAATCCTTCCACGATCTCTGCAAAGGCGATGAACACTCGTACACAATTGAGACGAACATACAAGCATAGAACCTTAATAAAGTATACGTAACTACAATTGATAGATGTCGAATTAACATGATGGAAAAGGAGTGGAACCATAATCATAGTCATCTATTAAAATGATAAACGAATAGAAGTTACAACCAAGTTCTGACGTCGCAGCTTCCTTCGAACGGGTCTCTGGTCGTCCACGTCTCGCAAAGCTCGCCAAGGAAAGGGAAACCTCTCCAGAGTCTCGTAACAATGGTCTCCTCGCTTGAATGGGCCTTAAGGGAAGAAGGGATTCTTTACAGCACAAAGGCACTTGGGAATAGGGAGATGCAAAGCTTCAGCACTTCAAGACTAGCTTGCCATGGATCTGAGCAAGCTTTTATAGATGGGGAAGGAAGGAGTTGGGATCCCTATTATTATGGGATTGGCCCTATCAACAAGGAAGGTTCCATAGAAGGTGGCAAAACTACTTCCCTTCCATAGAACTCCCGCAGCCAAACCTCCCAACTCAAGATAGGCAATGGTTGTGAGTTTGTTTGAACTCAACTTCCGCCATACATATTTAAAAAACAGTCCCTAAAATGGGTGGCGCGATTGCTGCTCTATGACAGAGCGCCAAGTGGCGCGACCTCTTTACAGGATTTCCCTGATTGGCGCGAGCACTGAACTGTCTACCCGCGCCAATGCAAAAAGAGTTGTTTTTCATGGATTTTACAAGGAGATGTCTCAAGGGGAAATGAAGCTCATACTCAGAGGGATGCATTGATGATGTTTTCAAGGCATGACAGTGTTCACAGGTCACATAATGGGTCCTCCATTGTGCGGGATGGGGAATGGTAGGGACGGTGAAAAATTACTGTGTAACAGATGCCCCCTAAAGCATGAGGCCCGAGAGAGAGAGGGGTGAAATGCTTTACGAGAACATGTCCAACTGAAGGCCCGCCGTCGGAAAACCTGCACAGAACGATACAACTGATATCTCAAGTACATGATGTATATATATGGTATGGACGCAGCCATCCGAACAGAGTATGCTATAATCCGGATCCAGGGTATGGGCGCAGCCATCCAACTAAGATCAAACAAATAGACTCGGGTATGGTCGCAGCCATCCAATCATTGAGTCATGTACATAATGACAATAATCCACAATCGCAGCCTGGATTACAACAGACACAATCCAAGGTCTTGCGCTCCATCTCGACCCAAACAAGTACAAGTTCGAGCATGTGAATGTGTGAGCTGATGTCGAACATGCAAGAACATCGTCTGATTACCAGCCAATGATGAAAGTCGTTAACAGACACGAGAGAAACCACCAATAATGACAATGGTCCTCAAGGTACTACAGGTACAATCTACGGCGTGTGAATAAATGAGTTGACGTCGAACACCCGCAGAATCATTCGATCGGAAGTCAATGATGTAAACTTCACGTCGAATGCGACGAACCTGCCATTGAGGCATGCAGGCTCCAAGGTACCATCGGGAGTCTCTAGACCAACTTCCTGGATAATGAGTTGAAGTCGACAGGAAGTGACCTTGATCGAAGGTGGGCCATAATGATTCCCACATCATCGACACGAGACAGAGGAACATAATGTTTTGTTGTGAATTAGGACCATATGAGGAACAGAGGAAGGTTGATATTTGCAGAGGCCAACTTCTCTTGAACATACGAACGGCACGACAATGGACCTGGCAGTATTTGACATCAACGGATCAAAGGTCATGGCGACGAGGCCGGCAGATGAGGGTCCGCCGAGATTACCTAAACCCATGGAGAAGCAAAGCCAATATACAGCACGACGGCGAGATGAGATACAAGAAACAGAATGCGAGGTAGGGTGCCATGTTCAAGAAACGACATCTTCTTGGCAGTTGAACGGCTTGATGGTTCCATTTTTTCCCCCACCATTTCTGGCCAGTACCCCAATTATTTTTGATAACAAGCTTGAAGGGGATAGCATATGCTTGTGATATAAGTCCGCCCTTCGGGCGAATCCATCCTAGTGCATTTAACGAGTCCTAGGAAGGAGAAACTCGGAGAACGTCATTGCGACGGAATCCAATGTCATCGGGGTTTAACGAGTCTGACAAAGGAAGAACTCGGCGTCTTTTCATGTTTAGAGAGTTTGAAAACGTGGAAAAAAAAAACTCCTGGTCCTTTTTCGAATAGTTCCACAGGAGTCAGAAAGGAGAAAACAATATCACAGGAAAACACTCTAGTCGCGATAGGCTAGGGTATTCCTTTTTCGTAATCGATCCAGCCCAGCCCGAAAAAGGGTTAAACTTATACTGGGTGAATGTCGATTCGTGTCCATTTTAACGAGATCGAAACGACAAGGGCCTCGGCGATCTTTTCATATTTAGAGAGTCAGAAAAGAGCTGAAAGATGACTCTAGAGTGACTTTTTCGTGTATTTACCAAGTCCGAAAAAGTATAAAATACAACTCGTTTCCACCTTTTAAGTCGCAAAAACCTGCCGCTGCACATACCCAACAAGCGTAAAATCCATTTTCGACATAATACATGCAAATATTTGACAAAAAATAACTTTTAAAGCTCATTTAACGTCGAAAAGTTATAAATATGTCTAATGGTAAAAAATGAAATTACTTTTTACTATTTACCTTGTGGAGAGCAACAGTGGTCCATTTGGAGCAGAATCTTCTGACGGTGATTTCGACCAATCCAGGCAACTATTCAGCGTCTCGTCTGTGACAGGTAAGAGGCGCTCCTTTTCTCTTTCTTTCCATGCATTTTTTAATGATTTCCCCTTAGAAATCAGCTATGTAAGGGCACCTTTGAAATTTTAGGGCCGGGCCAAGTGGCGCGGGTATCGGGCACGGACCCGCGCCACTGAGCTCTTTTTACCAAAGGGCCCGCGCCACATGGCGCGACTGTCAGCAAAACAGTCGCGCCAGCGGCGAAACCCAAATTTTCGCCTAAAATTCCGCTATTTATGCCAAATTTCTTGAATTTTGAAACTCACAAAAGATCTAATCAGGGGCTTTGGACCATGTGAATGCAGATAAACAGTCAGAATGGCAATTGAATGGAAGGAACGAGAACACGGAGATGAGGACGAAGAGGCCATGCAAAGCCAAGCATGTATGAATGCTCTGAGAGATTGTGGCTTAAAAAAGTTCTTCCTCACGCCATGCTTACGAGCTCAGCCTGAGCTCCTCCAATATCTGATCAACCTCTGGGATGAAAATGACCAAGTATTCAGAATACGAGACCAGGTGTTGGAATTGGAGGTCACTGACATTTATTTCGTTACTGGATTATCCCACAAGGGTCCAATCCCTGTACTGACTGGGAGCAGACCATCGGGGGAAAAGATGGAAGAAGTAATGGCGCGGGTGTGCCGTGGGGCACAAACAGGAACAGGGAGTAAGAAGGTATACATCTCAACCATCCCTGATCTAGCACTGAGAGTTTTACTCCACACCATTACGCGGGCTGCCGGATCGCAGGCACCGCACGAGGCTACAAAGAATCAACTCTTACTGGTTTCAGAATGCATGGGTCCCCGACTGTATGATTGGGCAACAGCCGTCACGATCAACATGAAAAGGCAGCTCACAAAGTGCAAACGGGGCAAACTGAAGCAGTTTGGGTATGGTTCCATCTTGGTATCGTTCATTCTGAAACGCATACCAACCTTCGAGGGCCAAGAGGCCCCTGTGGCGAGTCCGGTACCACGAGAGCCGAGAATGGCTCGCTGGGCAGTACTGATGCCCAGATCTGGAGGTGGGCAACAGATGTCCTGGAAGCCCGAGTTCTTCAGGTGGCTACGGCGCCAACTTATCGTTGTGGAAGATTGGCCCTATTCGGGAACTGACTTTACAGGGGACCCAGATCTCCCGCTACCAGAAGGAGACGACTGGGATGAAGAGCTGGGTAACACCTCATATTTTTGATTTTATGTTTATATGTTTTTTTTGTTAATACACACTTGTCTAAACACAATTATATATGCATGCAGATGTAGGACCTGAGAGACCAGCCGGGATGTCTCCTATCTCCCGGAGGACACAACTCGCCCCTGAGATCCAGGGGGAAGGCACCGGAGGAGAGGCACTGGTTCATAACCTCGAGGGGATCGTCCATGGGATCCCAGACTATGCCCGGCTGTCAGACGTACCGATGGAGTACCAGCGCCATACGGTGGGAGTTCCAAACCGGCTCCACCGAATCCTGAGGCGGCTAGTGCGTGCAGTGACGTGCTATCATGAGCACCATGCTGATTAGTCTCTAGGATTTAGCCACACCTATTTTTTTGAGAGACACAGTGTCTCCGGATGTATTAAGACAATTATGTATATTTTTTGAGTTTTATGTGACACACTTCCATGTAAACATTTCGATATCTATATATATGCATATCTATTTCTGGATGAGTCTTCTTTACATGTGATGATGATTTATAAATTGCGCAAATGTCTATCTAACACCAAATTTGCTACTGCATCTATCAATGTATTCAAATGTCTGGGTATATGATGATATGTAATGTATTCAAAATTCCTTTCCAGTAATCGAATACGCAAATACAATCGTAAAATGGACGGGTTTCTTACCGAATAGTGCCCGTTCAGCTGCAACACTACAAGCTGTGAATCTAGGTTCACGAGCAATTCACGGATACCAAGGTTTACTGCCTCGGTTAATAATTCCAACACGGCGCTATATTCCGCGATATTGTTCGTGGTACGTCCTAAACACACACCTTGCAGGTCGATCAACTCACCAGCAGGATCATAGATTACCCAGGCTGCAGAAGACAGATTCCTGGTATTGTGGGAGGCACCGTCCGCGAAACCAACAAATGGATGAAAAGACATCTGCACAACCAGGAAGACCCGATCAACAGAAAGGTGTTTACAAAGCACACCACACCATGCACACAAATGACAATCACACACCTATGTACACACACCACACCAAAAATCATTTCAGGCGTAGTACTTCTTAAGGTACAGCCCATTCCTGGGCTGCGCCAATGGAACTCCTTCGTAGTCTATAAGCTCATAGGCCCCATTTTTCAAAACACGTTTTACTATATAGGGACCGTGCCACATGGGCTGGAGTTTACCGGCACCAAGCTTATCATGTGCCTGATCGTACAAGAGGACTAGGTCTCCTTCAATGAAAGAACGGGGAGAAACATATTGATCAAAATGAGATTTGACCCTCTTCTTTTGTGCTTCGATGATCAAAGCAGCTAGACGACGGGTTTCATCCAACCGTTCGAGATACAGAAGACGCTCTTCCTCAGGAGAAGTATCCGGTAAGAGCTCCACAGCTAATTTGAGCAAAGGAATTTCACATTCAACCGGCAAAGTAGCTTCCAGACCGTACACCAGTTGGAATGGTGTGAATCCGGTTGCACTTTTAGCAGATGTTCGGTACGCCCAGAGAGCTGAGAACAGTTGGAGATGCCAACTGGATTTATGAATCCCAATTGTTCGTTGAAGCATAGTGACCAAAACCTTGTTCACCGCTTCAACCTGACCGTTCGCTTGAGGGTAGTATGGCGTTGAGCTGTCGTGACGCAAGCCCAACGCATCTGTCAGCTCCGCCATCATTTAATCACGGAAATGAGTACCGTGATCAGTGACGATAGCTTGAGGAACCCCGAATCGTGTAATAACATGGTTGAATAAAAATGAAGCAGTCGTTCTTCCGTCAGCAGCTAGTGTAGGCATCGCCTCGGCCCACTTAGTGAAGTAGTCGACGGCGACAATGATATACGCATGCCCCCCGGCCGAGTGAGGGTTACACGTCATAAAATCTACGCCCCATTTCGTGAAAGGGCCGACGGTAATAACGGGATGCAAAGGCAACGGCGGCGCGCGCATCTTGCACTGAAAAATCTGGCACGGATGGCATTTTCGGACTGCAGTGATACAATCCTTGAATATAGAAGGCCAGAAATAACCTGCCCTCAGAATCTTTTGGGCAGTGGCATACCCGGACATGTGTCCACCACAGGCGCCACTGTGGCAGTCATTCAAGACTTTCTCAGCCTCGTCCAAGGTAAGGCATCGTCGGAGCACCGAATCTACTCCAATACGATATAAGGTATCTCCTACTATGCGGTAGGGTTGGGACTGGTGCCGAATCCGACGGCGTGCAGCTTTATCCAACTCAGACCGGAATGTCGCGGTCTGAAGATACACTATGATGTCCCCGTACCAAGGATCACGAGTATCAATAAGAAACAACGTTTCGTCCGGAATATGATCTTCAGTGTGTTCAGGAAGAGAGTCTGTAGGGAGAGAACAAATCAAATCCGCGAAGACCAGTGATTTCGTTGACTTGGCGGTGGTGAACTCCAAATCAAACTCCTGCAGGATGACAATCCATTTGGAGTACTTGCCCCCCAGCAATTGTCTAGAAAGAATATATGTCATGGGGTTGCAGTCTGAAACCACTGTTATCGTGCGCAATAGGATGTAATGGCGAAAGCGTTGTACGGCGTGTACGGCTGCTAAGGCCAACTTCTCGACATGTGCATAACGCGTTTCCGGGTCGAGAAGGTTCCGAGAGAGGTAATAAACAACATGTTCATCACCGTTCTCGTCATCCTGCACCAAGACCATTGCGATGGTGCTTAATGCGGCGGCTAGATACAAAGTAAAGTCGCGGTGGTAGTCCGGAGGACGAAGCAACGGAGCATTGACGAGCAATGTCTTCAGCTTCTCAAAGGATTCTTGAGCGATTTCGTCCCCAGTGGAGTCGCCAATTTGTTGAGGACGTAAATCCCCTCTGCGGACAGAGGCGATCCTCTACTAGCCCAGCAGGGGTCTAGCAACAAACAAACAGTGCTATGACGCAAGCTCCTAGTTACGAATGAAAGACTTGGGATAAGAGCCTACCTGGATTCCAACGCTAGATCTGAAGAAGAGATGTCCCCGTCCTTCAGCCCTGGCAGATCACAATCCTTCCGCGATCTCCGCGGATGAACACCTGCACACAGAAGAAACGAACAGATACAAGCATAGGAACCAGCATACGTAACTAAACATCGGTCAAAAAAGATATTACTCGCATTAACATGATGGAAAAAGGAGTGGAACCATAATCATAGTCATCTATTAAAATGATAAACGAATAGAAGTTACAACCAAGTTCTGACGTCGCAGCTTCCTTCGAACGGGTCTCCGGTCGTCCACGTCTCGCAAAGCTCGCCAAGGAAAGGGAAACTTCTCCAGAGTCTCGTAACAATGGTCTCCTCGCTTGAATGGGCCTTAAGGGAAAGAAGGGATTCTTTACAGCACAAAGGCACTTGGGAATAGGGAGATGCAAAGCTTCAACACTTCAAGACTAGCTTGCCATGGATCTGAGCAAGCTTTTATAGATGGGGAAGGAGGGAGTTGGGATCCCTATTATTATGGGATTGGCCCTATCAACAAGGAAGGTTCCATAGAAGGTGGTAAAACCACTTCCCTTCCATAGAACTCCCGCAGCCAAACCTCCCAACTCAAGATAGGCAATGGTTGTGAGTTTGTTCGAACTCAACTTCCGCCATCCATATTTAAAAAAACAGTCCCTAAAATGGGTGGCGCGATTGCTGCTCTATGACAGAGCGCCAAGTGGCGCGACCTCTTTACAGGATTTCCCTGATTGGCGCGAGCACTGAACTGTCTACCCGCGCCAATGCAAAAAGAGCAGTTTTTCATGGATTTTGCAAGGAGATGTCTCAAGGGGAAATGAAGCTCATACTCAGAGGGATGCATTGATGATGTTTTCAAGGCATGACAGTGTTCACAGGTCACATAATGGGTCCTCCATTGTGCGGGACGGAGAATGGTAGGGACGGTGACAAATTACTGTGTAACACAAAGAATCTTATTCAGTGTTTGTCCAATGAGACTGTGACAAATATCACTGTTGGATTCGCTAGTTTTGTTTGTGAAGGTAAAAATTGCCCAATGTCCTCTAAAGTTGAGTTTGGGTTCATGGATTTTTATGTGTTGGAAATTAATTTTTAAATATTAAGATTGGATATATATATATATATATTATTATTATTAATTTTAAAATCTTAATAATCAAAATTCACATATTTTAAATTAAAACCAAAAACCAAATCCGAATGGTTATACATTGGAATAAATTTTTATATCAAACTTTCCATGGCATATAGAAAACCTTAGTTCAAAGGTTTGAATGACATTATGGTGTGGGGAGGCATATTTAATATGGAATACCCAATGTCCATGACATATATATATATATATATATATATTAATGATGCATATATGGGAGAGGTTGGGGTTTGATCCCACAACCTCCCCACTACCACTCCCTCCACTTACCAACAAGCCAAAGCTATAGTCCTTGTTAATTTTGGTGCAAAAAATAAATTTGAATGCATTTCATTTTCCGATGGTGAGAAGGAGGAGGCCAGCCCCGCAAGCCAGCCCTCCTCCCATACAACCATACTTCCATGACCAGGAGCGGGTTAGTTAATGGCGGATTAATTACGAGCATATCACACCATTAAATGAGTTTAGCCCTAATTAAACTCAGAGATTAAAACAGTGGATTTTTAGTGGAATCTCCAAATTCGGAGCGGCCTCCAACTTTGGCGGGGCTAACTGGCAGTTTTCCAGATTTAGAGGCAGAATCTAAGGAAAACTTTAATGAGGCCTATATTGATCAATTTTCGACCAATATTTGCTCAAGGATAGTCATTCATAGCATATTTGCATGATATGAATCCATTGGAACAAATTTCAAAGGCAATGGAGCTCATCTACAGGTGTTTTTGGTCACTTGAAAAAATTTGAAGCTTAGGGCCACCAGGAGGGAAGGCCATGCCCAGATCAATTGAAGGCCAAATGGAGTGCATTAATAGTCAATTTTTGATGCATTTGATGCTCTAAACATAGTGGTATAGTTTATAGAGGAGTTGGAGCACATCTGAAGGTTATTTTGTCACTTTGGAGATCAAACAAGCCCATGGCCACCGGGGTTGGAGGTCAGGCCTAGAGGAGCTGGTAACCAAATTCAGAGATTGGATAGTAATTTTTTGGGTATTTGAGTGTTTTGAAGCCAATTAAATAGTCAAAAAATTCATTGGAGAAATATTGGTGCTTGTAATCATACATTTTACTCATAATCCCAAGAGGGCCTAGCTAGTTAAAGCAGGTCCATGGAGATGTAGCCCGAGAGGGGTGAACTCCATTATCATCCATTATGTTATGTGATTACTGTGATTTATATTGCTTCATTTAATTTGTTGTATATTAGTTTTTAATTGTTAATTAACTCATAATTTGATCATCAAAAACACACGAAACTACACACATAAACCCCTTCACAAATGGTTATGATGAGACGATCCTTAAACACATTTTTAATACTGATGAGGGAGCTTGCATAGCAATAACAAGTTTGCCCATATTCAGATCAATTGTATATTTGGAGAAAATATTATTTCACTTACTGTTTAGCTGCTTATACTGCATAGATATGAGTTTGTTTTGCATTTGTTTCGACCGTCTATTGCATATCTAAAGAAGTTAGACATCCATCTTTGTTGTTAGGGTTGTTTTTCGTATGTAGCTAAAGTGATCTCTTTTCATACACTTGCGTTAAGAATTCATTCTAACAACTTGGAAATTAGATATCGCCCTGACAAAACAATGAATGGCTCCTGCTACTCTCTTATGGACAAAGTTGTGTGTGTTGCCACTATCAATCAACACCACTACTAGATGATGTTTAATAAAACCTCAGATTTAGAGAGTCTAGGGAGAATAAATGTCGACCAAGGCATGGAATGAGATAATCAACTCATTTGGCGTAGTTGTAGGATCATTGTACAAGGTTGTTTGGGGTTCACCCTCTTCCTCCTCAGGCACTTCAGTGCATGGAGCTTCATCTGTGAAGTTGTTTTGAATAGCGTCAATTTGAAAGAATTTTGGTTCCTTGCATTTATGTCCTAAGGAGTATAAGTCATCACAGTAGTAAAAGAGTCATTGTTTCCTTCTTTCATCCATTTCTGTCGGTGACACCATTTGACCCTTAAGTGTTTGGGTGGGGCCCATAGCCCAGGTGGGACATGCCCGTGCGATGAATTTTGGATGATTGGATTAGAAATTTAGAGCGTCTTCTAAATCTAAGGCCTTGCGGCATGCTTCCAACCAAGTATTTGGGTGATGTATTCAGATATGGGCTTGGATGGATTCCTTTAGGCCACTTACGAAACATTCCAAGTAAAAGGCATATCCTAGTCCTTCATTCTGTATGGCCAATTGCTCAAAGGATGCAATGTAGTCTCATACTGTACCCATTTTCCTTAGCTTAGTGAGATGACCCATAAAGTGAGATTCCTTAGCAAAGAGATCATAAATGGGTTTTGAGAACATGTTCCAACTTGGCCTCCTTGGATAGCATTTTTTATGCCATTACCACCAGTGTCATCGCTCTTGGTCCAAGTAAAGAGCTCCCACATGTAGTTTAGTGTCATTATCCCAGATAGTATTAAGGCAATTAGAGGAAACTTCAACTTAAAAGTGGCCTCCTAAGGAAAAATAATGAAATAATAGTTAAAATAATAAAATAAGAGTTATGAATTACGGAGGGAAAAGAAGAAACTACTTTTTTTTTTTTTAATTGTATTTTTGGCTTATCTCCTTATAGGTTTACTCAAGTTTCAAGTGTAGACAATCGTTGCATGCAGAATTCAATTCTGCATCAAACGAGTACCCATTGTGAATATTTTTCAGAAAACCCGCATTGATAAAAATTGAAGATACATTAAAAAAATGTGTTGGACACGCTTTTTCAATGTATCTTCAATTTTTATCAATGTGGGTTTTCTCAAAAGTATGCATAATGGGTACTCATTGGATGAGAAATTTAATTGCATATCCAACGAGTGTCTACACTTGAAATTTGAGTAAACCTATAAAGAGATAATACACAAATACAAAAACAAACAAACAAACAAACAAAAATTTCTTATTTTCCCTCCAAAATATTTACATTTACCTCTTTTTAAATTTAAAGCATATTGATTGGTTTACATATTATGACATGGAAATTATGTGAAAACTACGTGGAATTATTGTTCCATTTGTGCCACCCATATTGTCGGGTTAGAGCCATCAAATTTGTACATGTCTAGCTTGGTTTGGTGGCTCGAATATTGGTGACCTCTATGGAAATCAATGTGATGCTTGGATTATCCTTCTACGTGTGCATAAACATTGTGTTCTTCCCCCATGGGTTCGCAAGACTTGCTAAGGACTTCCAATACTGCTGCTTTTATGCTATCATTAAAGGACTCCTGGAAGTCATTGAATTTTTTCTTAAGGGTGTCGACTTTCTCCGCAACCATAACTTTAGACCTGGTACCATGCATACACTAGCCTTGGTCAAATCTTTATCTTACTTAAGAGTAGTGTGGTTGGAAAGAGGACGATCTCACGAATCTATTGATGTGGGTCACTTGAAGTCGCGTTGGGAAAAATTTGGGATCACATGAAAATTACGGGGGCTTACAAGTGAATGGTACCACTGCGATCAACTTTTCATCTTGAATCTTATGGGATAGGTCTCTTGAAATCATCCTGTGGATTTTTTACTCCCAAATGATCAATACTGCAGTGGACAAAATCCAAAATGTGTGATACTGCCAAATACCTCGCGAAAATCGAGGTTGGGCTGTAGTAGCAGAAACCCCAAGGTCTTGGCACTGTAAAATGTGTTGTGATAACGTGATATGGACTATGGCGGCCAAAACCCTCACTGCACAAAGATTCTGATATGCGCTATGAAAACCCCAACCGATGAATCTTATTTGTACGGCGACAACCGAACCCTAACTGTTGGATCTTGTTTGTATAGCGATCGTCGAACCACAACTGGATATGATCTGGACGAACGGTAAGGGGCGATCTTCAAATAGCTAAGGGAACTATGGTCACGAAGGAGTGTCAGGTGCTACATATCGTGATATATGCAAGGGTCCAATAGTAGTACTCAACCCAATCTTTCAAATCACTAACTAAGGAGGATTAACCATACCCTTACATGTACTACATGAATACCCTATTATACGTGCGATTAATCTACTCAAGTGTTATTCTCAGTGTATTGTAGCAACAAGATGACCAATGACTTATCAAAGGTTAGGTTTCATGCTACCCTAGGGGGAATCCTGATATACCCATGGGTACGTGGAAGTGCAGTCCATTCGTAGTTCTGTCTAGTGCGCTACTACTCGAATCGGTACCCATAGCGGTTATAAGGGAGTCCAACAAGTCCGCCCATCTCTTGTAGTTCCTACATGCATGCCTCCCCAAATCTGTAGGTTTATGCGCTCAACGATAGATCTCGTGGTTTAAAATGTCATAACATGTCTCTAGACTAAAAAAAAACTGCCAAAATTGGAGGTACAACTAGCCCTGGAAAGTTCTCTAATACCACTTGCTATGCACTTGACCTGCGAGAATAACAAAATTCAAAAATACAATACAATATTGCTAAAAACACAAAAATATCACATGAATTGAGACAAGTTGCAAGGATATTTTATTATTTAGAAGAAAAATACAATGTTCACTTGCCTCTTCAAGGGGGAAATCTCCAACGGAGCAGAGCTCAATTAGAATAAAACTACATGATTCTTCCCTTGCTATCTAAGACTATTTATAGCTTTATGACATCCAAATACTAGTGGTCCCTTGCATAATACGGTTTAACCACTTTATTGTTAGCTATAGTCTGTGTATAACTAATTGCAGCCCATTTCTATAATGTGGGTCAACCAGTTAAAATTATTATTAATGCGAATAACCGCTTACAGGCTTTATTGACTCAACTAACTAAATATGACTCTAACGAGGTGCCTTGGGCTTATTACATAAATAAAGGGCTTAGATTTTGACCCTAACAATTACTAGTTAATGAAGTTATCTATGATTATGTCTTAAGTACCATCACGTAAACAAAACTGTGCAGAGGTACATAATTGTGTGGAAGCTTTTATGAAATGCAGAGGGCCTCCGCATTTTACATTTCGCATAAATACTCCACTCGATCCATGGAATATCAATCCTTAATACTTGTTTGACACTCTATATAGCAAAAATTGCATCTAATAATATTTGACAACAATTTTAAAGTTTAACTCTAATGTGTAACTAGTGGTCTTAAATGTTTGTTTCTTTTTAATGTGATTTCTTACATTGTTTTATTGATTTATGAGTTTTGCAACTATTTTTATTTAAAAAACTATTCCATGCAAAATTCAAACAAATATCTAAATGAATCACTATCATACAAAGTTGAAACAAACTTGTAAAACAAATAAAGGGAACTATGATATTACTTATAAAATGTTTTGTCTCTGTACATACGTGTGTATTCACAATGTTCCGATAGTTTTTTCCTTTTTTTATGTGTCGAGAATACTAAAATATATGCCATGTAAGATATACTAAATTTCATAATTGGTTGAGTAAATAGAAAAATTTGGTAACAATTTCTCTTCTTATTAACTATTGTTCTTGGATATTAACGATTCTACTGATTTTGCAAGAAATCTTCTAAGAACATTATTAGAGTGTTCAATTAATGATTCAACCGCCTAAGTGTTTGTTGAAGTTCCAATATATTATGCATTAACATTAAGATATTTTGACTAAGCATTAATATATCCTGGTTGAGAGTTAGAATACCTTGGATTTTTGCATGTATATCTTCCTCTGTACTTTTGTCATTGTTCTTTTGAGCCATTTGTTTTGCTCTTAACAAAAAAATCAAAAAACAATAGACAAATTATAAAACGAATCTTGAAAACATTTATCCAATATATTATGCATTAACATTAAGATATTTTGACTAAGCATTAATATATCCTGGTTGAGAGTTAGAATACCTTGGATTTTTGCATGTATATCTTCCTCTGTACTTTTGTCATTGTTCTTTTGAGCCATTTGTTTTGCTCTTAACAAAAAAATCAAAAAACAATAGACAAATTATAAAACGAAACTTGAAAACATTTATTAGTATCATAACAAACAAAACAAATTAATTTCCCTTGACTTTTAGTGTCGACTTCAGTACTAACGGATCTACAACAAGATGAACATTGGCAAATTGTTTTCATAGTCAACAAACCTAAATACAGTGTGTTAAAGGTGATAAGTCATCTAAATCACGAATTAACATTTGAGTTCTGAAATGAAATTTAACTACTATTGATTTTAATGGTATTCATCGGGGATTGTCATCAATTTCGCCACTACCAATTTGCCTAATATTTAATCAAAAAATATTGTTTCCAAATCGATCACTTTAAATCATATTTGTTTTACATAAATTCCAACTCGAAGTAGACCAATTCTGACAGCAACAAAATTGAATTCGGGCCCCCTAAGGAGAGTTGGTCCCTAAGTCCTATCCATAATCCCCTTGAATGTTTTAATCTAGCCTTGGTTAATTTAAATATATCTCTGGACTTTAATCCCCCGCAATATAAATCTACGACAGTCCTAAGTTCGCCACCTTATACCTTTTGACTAATATTAAAAATCCGACGACATTGGTAAAGAACCACTTCAATATACCTTAGGCCCCGGGCCCACACATACAATCGGCGGATTTCAATTAAATACACACACCATACCTTGGGTAACCTCCGTGTTACTTCTGAATGCAATCACCGTTCAATGAGCCTTCCTCCAGATCAACGACATACATCAATATCGCGCTGGCTCCGATGTCGACAGTTAACGCGCGATGAGGGCGGTTTTGGAAACCCGCCTTATGCCACGTGTCCTCCAACAAATGTGATCGCTCCAAATTCTCAAATACAGCTTATCCCGCAAAGGCGGTGCAATCAAACCACTATGGTTTTTGAACAGCAATTGACCAAGGTTTAAGCCGGGGTTACGCTATTCTTTCTATTCACTTCGGTTCACAACTCATGTTCGAATCTTGGGCCAAACTCTTAGTTCACAACCAACCGAACTACTTCTTCGTAAGCGGAGTCTTCACTACCTCGGAACAGAGTTCGATGACCACGATCATACACAAACCTCTTCTTCGAGTGGGATTTTCCAATTGTTCAGACAATTCAAGAGAAAACAATAGACAGAGAGATGTGGAGATTATACAACAACTCTATTCAACAATTATACACAAAACAGTGTTCAATCGCCTCACAATTAAACAAATTCCTCACAAATATCAATTCAAGACAATTTGATATTCAACAAGCACTGAAATTTATTCAACCAGAAGCAATTGCTCAACACACAAGTTCACTGCGGAAATCTCTTCCCTTCAATACATCCGGGGGATACAAGTTATATGCTTTACAATGTGTCCCTTCGGTTCCTCGATGAGGACCGTTTATCTTCTAACAAAACTTAATTACATTATTCGAATAATTGAACATGACAGATGGAATGAACTAAACTATTCGACTTCTATTGACTCTAACTAATCTAAATGCAACAAGCAGCTAAGGTATTGACACCTTGCTATTACAAATTCAAATGATTTTGGACCCTCCTAGCCACAACATGTGGACAAAACCTCCTACATTGATGGCTAGTGTCTAATGCCCCTGCATCAGACTCCCGAGGGAAATTTTCTTCATGGACTCCTGTCCATGAGCTCTTCCACTGATCTGCCTATCTTCTGCAACATTCCTTCAGTCATCCAAGTGGCGTCTTCTTCTGGCTGGTCCTTCCATTTGATCAAGTACTGAAAGTACTCTTGTCCTCTGGTTTTCTTGAACACTCTTTTGTTCAATATCTTCTTTGGCTTTAGTGGTTGTGCTGGAGGTAGCTGCTTTTCCCACTCAATCTGTTCCTTGTCTGCTGGTCCCTCTTCTGCACCATCATCTTCATACTTGTACAAATCTGCAACATTAAAAATGGGGGATATTCCAACATCAGGAGGCAATTCAATCTCATAAGAATTTGTAGAAAAATTTCTAAGTATCTTGCATGGCCCAATCTTTTTGAACTTCAGTTTGTGATACTGCTTCTTTGGGAATCTCTCCTTTCTCAAGTGTGCCAAAACCAGATCTCCTACTTCAAAATGGACTTCTTTTCTGCTCAAGTCTTCTCTGCCTTTGTATTTGATGATGCTGCCTTGTAGCTGTTGTTTCACTTGCTCGTGTATGGCTTGGATCTCTTAAGCAAATTCCTCACCATCAACGCTCCTTAGCTCTGCCTTTCCCAGATTTCTTAACTCTGATATTCCTCTGGGGTGCATTCCATAAACAATATGGAATGGACTCTGCCCCGTGCTTCTGTTTGGTGAGTCATTATATGCATATTCTGCCCGAGGAAAAATATGGTCCCACTGCTTGGGATGCTCTCCTGGAAGACTTCTCAACAAATTCCCCAGACTCCTATTCACTACCTCAGTTTGTCCATCAGTTTGAGGATGATAAGCTAAGCTGAAACTTAGTTTGGTACCAAGTTTCTTCCACAGTGTCCTCCAAAAATGGCCCACAAATCTGGTATCTCTGTCTGAAATAATACTCTTGGGCAACCCATGCAACCTAACAACTTCTTTGAAAAACAAGTTAGCAACATGGGTGGCATCACTAGTTTTATAACATGGAATAAAATGTGCCATTTTGGAAAATCTGTCCACTACAACAAAGACTGCATCATTCCCTCTCTGAGTCTTGGGCAATCCTAGAACAAAATCCGTACTCACCATGTCCCAAGGCCTATCTAGAATAGGCAAGGGAGTGTACAATCCTGCATTCTGGCTCCTTCCTTTGGCATATTGACAGATTTTGCAATTTTTCACAAACTTGTCCACTTCTGCTCTCATCTTGGGCCAATAATAGAAGTGACTCAGTTGCTCATAAGTTTTGTCAGTACCAAAGTGTCCAGCAAGTCCACCACTATGCTTCTCCTTGATCAAATTTTCTCTCATGGAACATCTTGGTACACACAGTTGGTTTCTTCTGAATAGTAAGTCCTCCTGCAAGAAATAATCCAGCCACTGGCTTCTATTTGTTAGAACAGGGTTACAACATGCCTCAAATGCTTCCTTAAAATCTGAATTTGTTTTATACAATTCTTTGAGAAAATCAAATCCTACAACTTCAAAATTGGTTTCTTGAACAAGCATGTGCCTCCTACTCAAATCATTAGCTACTTTATTGGCTTGGCCACTTATATGTTTCAAAACAAAGTTAAAACCTTGGAGATACTCAACCCATTTGGCATGCTTATGATTCAACTTGGGCTGCTGTACAATGTACTACAAAGCATGATTATCAGAGTATAATACAAATTCTTTGGACATCAAATAATGCCTTCACTTTTTCAATGCCTGAACAACTGCATAGAATTCCTTCTCATAAGAGGAATACTTCCTTCTGGTGTCATTCAGCTTTTCACTGAAATAGGCTACAGGCCTATCATCCTGACTCAGCACAGCTCCAATGGCTTCTCCACTGGCATCACACTTCACTTAAAATGGTTTAGTAAAATCAGGCAGAATCAACACAGGCCTTTCAGTTATCTTTTGCTTCAAAAGTTTAAAGCTTCTTTTTGCTTCGGCAGTCCATTTAAATGGCTATTTTCTCTTTTTTATTGTCTCAATGATGGGTGCATTAATCTTACTGAAGTTTCTTATAAATTTCCTGTAAAAACTGGCAAGTCCATGGAAACTTCTTACCTCAAAAACATTTATGGGTGAAGGCCACTCCACAATTGCCTTAACCTTTTCTGGGTCCATCTTCAATCCTTCTGCAGAGACAAAAAAGCCCAAATACACCAATTATTTCTTCATGAATGAGCATTTTTTAAGTTTATCAGCAGTTTCTCTTGGTGCAGCTTCTTCAAGACATAATTAAGATGTCTTAGATGATTTTCTTTAGTTTTGCTGAAAACTAATATATCATCCAGATACACTATCACAAATTTACCAATGAATTCTTTCAACACTTCATTCATAAGTCTCATAAAAGTGCTAGGTGCATTTGACAACCCAAAAGGCATTACCATCCATTCATACAGTCCTTCATTCGTTTTAAAGGTAGTTTTCCACTCATCACCCTCTCTTATTCTAATTTGATGATATCCACTTTTTAAATCTATCTTTGAAAAATATTTAGCACCACTCAAACAATCCATTAAATCCTCAACTCTGGGCAAAGGGAATCTGTACCTGATTGTTATCTTATTGATTGCTCTGGAATCAGTACACATCCTCCAGCCTCCATCTTTCTTTGGGCTCAATACTGCTGGTACTACACATGGACTCAAACTTTCTCTAATCAGCCCCTTGTCCACCAATTCCCGTACTTGTCTCCTGATTTCCTCATTTTCCTTGGGAGTCATTCTGTAGGTCGCCTTATTTTGGCGTATCGGAAACTGTACAAAATTCATTCGATGGCTAATCTTCCTTGTGTGGCAAACACCATCGTAAACTATGCACAACAATGTCACAATAATTGTCTAACATCTTCGATTCGCTACAATCATAAATCTTTGTGAGAAGTAAGAATCACTCTTAGTTTGCAAACTAAAGCAAAGCTTACCTCTTCTTCAATCAGATATTCTCTCGCTCAAAGAACAAGTTGCCCGGATCAACCACTCGCTCGATGGCTCTCCTTCTTCCATGGACATAAACATAGGATGTACCCCATCCTGGAGAACTTGTAAGTGTTCTTCTTGCCATCATGCACTGCTGCTCTATCAAACTGCCAAGGTCTACCCAGCAGTATGTGACACACATCCATGGGCATCACATCACACAGGACTTTGTCTTTGTAGTTTTCCATTTGCAGCTCTATCTCACATTGTTCCTTTACAATCAGCTAGTGCCCTTTATGCAGCCAGGACACCCTGGACGGAGTTGGATGCTCCCTTGTCTTCAGCTTCAACTTTTCTATCACCTCAGTGGAAACCAGATTGTCTGTGCTGCCACTATCAATGACTAGCTGGCAACGTTTCCCCTGGACTTTGCATATGCTTCTAAACAAATTCTTCCTTTGTGCAGGCTCAGTGACCTCTTTGGTTTGTTTCAACAGGACCTTATTAACCACCAAGGACTCTCCCCACTCTGGTAGAATTTCTTCTTCAATTTCTGCCTCTTCTCCAGCCTGGGCAACAACAACATTTCTTGGACCAACACCCACATTCTCTGGGCACTCATAGTGCTTGTGTCCCACTTGCAGACATCTATAGCACCTCAATTCTCTACCTTTGCCTCTGCCTCCTCTTCCACTGTAATAACCCCTTATGCCTCTTGCATCACCCTTTGTAGATGCATTCTGAGGTGAGCTACTCTTAGCTCCATCTCTAGGTGTAGTAGGCTTTCCTCTACCACCCTGACTTCCCTTTCCACGGAAAGTACCTCTCCTTTTGGCAGACTGCTTCCTCAGGAGTTTCTCCTCTGCTTTCAAGGCCATCTGATAGGCCTCTTCAACTGTCTTAGGAGACAGAAGACCAATCTCATCTTGGATCTCCATCTTGAGACCATTCACATATCTGGCAGTCTTCTCTGGTGTGTCTTGAAATTGCCCAGCTCTTATGCTTACTCTATAGAATTCTTATGTGTATTCCTTTACTGTCAGCAACCTCTGTCTCAAGTTCTGCATCTTCCTAAGCAATGTTAGTTGATAATCACTAGGCAAGAATTTACCTGTTAACTTAGCCATCATTCTGGTCCAGCTCTTGATAGGCTGCTTGCCAACTCTCCTTCTTTATGCTTGCACTCCATCCCACCAGAGTGCAGCATGACCCTTCAGCTTTGTTATAGCAAACTTTACCTTCCTATCCTCGCTCATTTCTTCATAGTCGAAGCACTTGTTCACTTCATTAATCCAGTCCACCAGCTCCTCTGGATTCAGTCCTCCTGCAAAACTCGACATTGCAATCTTGGGTTTAACTGCAGACCCCATATCAGTTCTGAGGAGCCTCATGTCAGGAGGAATCTCAGCAATTTCTCCAGCTTCTTCTATTTCAGGTTCACTGATGTCTTCAGGATATCTGGGCTGCCTTCGCTCCATGGCATCCATTCTAGCCTCGAACCTCTGCAAGATCCCCAACACTTTTGCATTGGCAACGGGTCTGCCTCTCCTTCTGCCAGCACCTCTACCAACTCGGATTGCCATGTTAATTCTCTGCAAAAACAACTCTGATACCACAAATGACAGCAACAAAATTGAATTCGGGCCCCCTAAGGAGAGCTGGTCCCTAAGTCCTGTCCATAATCCCCTTGAATGTTTTAATCCGGCCTTGGTTAATTTAAATATATCTCTGGACTTTAATCCCTCGCAATATAAATCTACGACAGTCCTAAGTCCGCCACCTTATATCTTTTGACTAATATTAAAAATCCGACGAGATTGGTAAAGAACCACTTCAATATACCTTAGGCCCCGGGCCCACACATACAATCGGCGGATTTCAATTAAATACATACACCATACCTTGGGTAACCTCTGTGTTACTTCTGAATGCGATCACCGTTCGATGAGCCTTCCTCCAGATCAACGGCATACAACAATATCGCGATGGCTCCGATTTCGACAGTTAACGCACGATGAGGGAGGTTTTGGAAACCCGCCTTATGCCACGTGTCCTCCAACAAATGTGATCGCTCCAAATTCTCAAATACAGCTTATCCCACAAAGGAAGTGCGACCAAACCACTCCGGTTTTTTAACAGTGATTAACTAAGGTTTAAGCCGAGGTTACACTATTCTTTCTATTTACTTTGGTTCACAACTCAGGTTCGAATCTTGGGCCACACTCTTAGTTCACAACCAACCGAACTACTTCTTCGTAAGCGGAGTCTTCACTACCTCAAAACAGAGTTCGATGACCACGATCATACACATACCTCTTCTTCGAGTGGGATTTTTCAATTGTTCGGACAATTCAAGAGAAAACAATAGACAGAGAGATTTAGAGATTATACAACAACACTATTCAACAATTATACACATAACAGTGTTCAATCGCCTCACAATTAAACAAATTCCTCACAAATATCAATTCAAGACAATTTGATAATCAACGAGCACTGAAATTTATTCAACCGGAAGCAATTGATTAACACACAAGTTCATTGCGGAAATCTCCTCCCTTCAATACATCCGGGGGATACAATTTATATGCTTTACAATGTGTCCCTTTGGTTCCTCGGTGAGGACCGTTTATCTTCTAACAAAACTTAATTACATTATTCAAATAACTGAACATGACAGGTGGACTAAACTAAACTATTCGACTTCTATTGACCCTAACTAATCTAAATGCAACAGGCAGCTAAGGTATTGACACCTTGCTGTTACAAATTCAAATGATTTTGATCCCTCCTAGCCACAACATGTAGACAAAACCTCCTACATTGTTGGCTAGTATCTAATGCCCCTGCATCAAATTCATACAATTACGTTTCATGATTGATCTGTGTCGCACACTTTAGAAATTGATTTTGAGATATTATTATATTAATATGATATCGATCACTTTAAATCATATTTGTTTTATACTTAAATTCCAACTCGAAGTAGTCCAATTCATAATATTATATTTCATGATTGATCTGTGTCACATGATCTAGAAATCGATATCGAGATACTATTTTATTAAAATACTAAATCACATTCTATTTTGATTAACTAAAGTTGTTTTGCCAATAAATACAAGTCTTTTCGACATTTATTCAATGAACCAACGAGTATCTAGGACATTTACTCTGTAAATCTCTTTCACTATCTTTATCCTTTCGTTCGTGCATTTCAAAATTGTTTTGAATTGACCAAGAAGAATCAAATAATATGGAAAAGGAAAAGCTCAAACAATCAAAAATGTTGGAAGCGTTTCTATACCAAACTAAGTATCAATTCATTCGAGGAAAAAAAAAAAGAGTATCGATAACAACTTAACAAAACTTTCAGGATCTAGACAACTTTCACTATCATTACTTTCCCAAAAACCATTCTCCCTCAAACACTATCATAAAGTAACCACTAAATAGTACTTTGCAAGCAACAACTTAAGAAAATTGAACATCCATCTGTGTGTTGCGTCATCATACAAACACAACATAGTATAAATGAGTCTCAAGCTATTTAGTCTAGAAATATATTTAATTTTCCATGGAAGAGACAGACGCACATACAAACTACCCATCACCAACACGAGAAGCACCACCAGCATTTCCAGCTGAAACTCATCCTTTGTTCTCCAACCTGGGAGGACTCTACCTAATATTAAGTGTTGCTCTTCTAAAAGCATGTGTATGCTTAGAAATATCTAAAACAATATTTTATAATATCGATAAGTACAATTTTATTGATATCTTTGAAATCAACAATTATTACACAATGCATTAGAGTAAATGCAATTTAGCATTTGAGTGATAACATGATTACATATCGATTTGTTGAATAGATATTAATACCACCGTTAAGCATCAATTAATACTTCAATGCTACCTATGTATTACAAGTTTATGCATCTTTGTAAACATTACCGTCTTGACACAATTTCTGCATATAACACATTTGTCCTTTCTCAAATGCTCTAGTGTTAAATGCTTTCAACAATTCATACGTTACGTGTTATCATCAAAACAATTACGTAATTTAATATATTATAACATTGTTACTAAATTGCACTTAAAAAAAGTATAAACGTGACATTAAATTTCATAAAAGAGATATGATATTGTATCTTAGCTTTGAAGTGCATAGAAATTGATTATGGAGTATTGTGTGTTGGATTTAAGTATTTTCGTGCTCACTCTTAGCACTCAAACAAAGCTTTGCGCTCCTGGATACGTTCCGAGAAAAAAACCACAGTGCGAAGTCTTTACTGCGAAAGAAATTGATTATAACAATACATATACAGATAGACATAGTAGTATTTGAAACACACACATATGGATTATTATACGGAAAAGGAAAACACTGCGACAAACTTATATTTGTTGTTAACAAGTGATTGTGCGAAGAGTTTTGTGTGGATAAATCCTATGTGGAGGAAGCGTGTGCAAAACTTTATAATTAGGCACTGTTCATTTGTTATTATTAATAGATTGTGTAGAGTGTGGAGAGCATAGGTCCACACAGTGAAAGCTTGAAAGCTTTGTCCACGCAAATCAATTCATAATTTAACGTAAATTCTAAAGTCTACACATGCAAAAAATGCCCATCATTGAATACAAAATTACTTGAAGACACGCTTCATTTTTTATAGTGCCACACAACGCCAATGGTTACTTTAATATTAATAGATTATACAGATAGAGGAGGTCCGCACAATCAAAGATTGAAAGCTTCCTCCTTGTGTGGAGAACATTGTGCAGATAGCTTTCATGCGAAGAACGTTATGCATAAATCTTTCATTGTGTGGAGAGCTTTATTTGCGGATAACTTTCGTTGTGCGGAGAGTGTTGTGTGAAGAGATTTCATTGTGCAGAGAGAATTGTGCCGACAACTTTCATTGAGCATAGATATTAGTGCGAAGAACTTCCATTGTGCAAAGAACTTTGTGCGAAGCTATTTTTGCTTTCACTGTGCAGAGTTCTCTCTGCACTTCGCATAGCCTTTAATCAATTTAATTTGTTATTAGCAAATGATTGTGCATAGAGCATTGTGCAGAGAAAACCTATGTGAAGGAAATGTGTGTGGAACTTTGTAATTAAGCACGCTTCATTTTTTACTATTAATAGATTGTGCATACTGCAAAGAGTAGAGGTCTACACAGTGTTATCTTGAAGGCTTCGTATGCGCAAAGCAATTCATAATTTTTGGCAAAGTTTGAAGTTTAAACACACAAAAATTACCCATCATTGAATCTAAAATTACTTGCAGACACACTTCATTTTTTACATTGTCGCACAACAGAAGTGGTTACTTCATTATTAATAGATTATGCATAAAGTAGAGGTCCACACAGTCAAAGATTGAAAGCTTCTTCCTTATGTTGATAGCTTTCATTGTGCCGAGAATTTTGTGCAAAAAGCTTTCATTATGTGGAAAGATTTATTTGCATATAACTTTCATTGTGCGGAGAGTGTTGTGCGAAGCGCTTTCATTGTGCAGAGAGTGTTGTGCGAAGCGCTTTCATTGTGCGGAGAACATTTTGCCAAGAGCTTTCACTATACAAAGAGATTAGTGCAAAGAACTTTCATTGTGGAGAGAACTTTGTGCAAAAAAGAGTTTTGCTTTCAATATACAAAATTCACTCCATACAACCTTCCATAATTAAATAGTTATAACAATAAAAGCAAAAATTATACTACATTGCAACTATTAATCTAATTTAAAAACACAACGTAAGAAAACTTTGATGTTGTTCTTCCACACTAACAATAAAAGAGCATCTAAAATAGCATCTAACCTGGACTTGGAATAAATAAATAAAAGACATTGCCCCCAAACATTGTGATACAAAAGATCATATAAGATTTAAATAAACCTACCGATACCCTGTATTACATATTCCAAGGAGCATTGGAGTACAATCATTCTAAACTAGTACAATCATCTTCAACTCTGAAACTTGACGATACCGGAAATTTAAACTTTGCCTATACAATATAAAATTAAGTACAATCATTTCATACACAATGAAACAAGATGACATCCTACCCATATAATATAAGATATGTTTTGAAGAATATCGTACCTTAAGGGCCTCTTACAAATTTGGGCTGCAATTCGAGTAGAATTCGTCTTATATATAAAAATTTAAAAAATTATGACACAACGGTTCGTTAAAGAAGTAAATGGGGTTTTCTCATTTTTAACAATTATGTTTTTAATGTTCTAAACGTTTTATGATTTATATTTTTTTTCAATTTTTTTTTATGAAATTGTGGTTATAAATAATGGTTAGAATTTATAAAATTGAATCATTGAATTTGCATTTTTTATTATAAAACATCATTATTTTTAATAATTTTTATTACATTTGAAATATGCAATTTAATAACTAATATTTTTAATCCTACAAATTTATAAGATATAAATATATAAAAAGCAGCTCAAATTGAATTTAATTGTATTTAATTTTCAAAAAAGACTATTGTATCTATTTTTTTTCTTTGTGCAAATGCTCAATCTAATCCAAAAAAATTTTAAACAACAAAATTAATAATTTTTTTTGGATTAGAGATAGAGATTGATCTTTAACTCTACGTCCACCCCATCCATCATAACATGATAGTTAATGGAACCAACTAGTATCTCCAATGCTTCTTTTGAAAAAGAGTTAGCATGTGTATTAAGCTCACAAAGAATATGATAGAAGACTATGTGCTCAAAGAAGTTGGCTTCATCTCAAATATCAGCGAACAGAGACTCCAACCCCAAAATTGTGACCTCTGCATTGTGATTTTCCTAGTTTATTACCAATTTTGACTCCCTCAATACTTTTATTCGTGATATTCCTCTTTCCTTTGCTAGCTTCGAGAGAACCCATAAGGCTGCAACTTTTGCTTTGTTGTTTGAATATTTTCCCGATGCATATATGCATTTAATAAAGTGATCATGGGAGAGATATAAGATCACTCCCACCCCGCACTTAGAAGGGTGGCCTTGGCTGGACCCATCAAAGAACCCCCTTGGACATCCAAAATCTAAAAGGGGCATGATTGGAATATTGGGATGAGGTTGTTTCGGATTTTATTTTTATTCTTGAGCCAATGTAATTATCTTGGTAGCACACAAATCCAAAGGGATAGTTTTCCCTCTGAAAATACTTTGATTCATGGCCCACCAAACATGAGACATTAGCAAGCATGGCGAGTTGGCAAACACAACTACCCCTTTTTCCTGCCAACTTAATTTGTAAACATCAACCAAAGAGGGGCTTGGCCACTTGCATTTTGGGATGCATATTTGACCACATACCTTTGCATATCTATGTGGTGTATTCACAATGTAAGAATAGATGATCAAGCGACTCTTCCTATAGAGTGCAAAAAGTGCAAGGACCGGGATTGTGCCACCCCCTTCTCTGTAATTTATACCATGTCAAGAGTTTGTTGTTGAAGGACAACCATGAGCAAAGTTTTGATTTTAGTGAGGCTTTTAGCTTCCAAAACACCTTCCACCACTAAGATTTGGAACAAATAAAGTGTTATTCAAACCATGCATTATATCCGAGCTTAGTGTTGAACCTCAAAACTGTTCTTAATTTGACATCCTTTTCCATCATTTCTTCTTCCTTTTTCACAAAGTCATGAACTAAATCAGTGATAATTGACACATTTCACATATGAGAAGGCATTTAGATGATCTCTACTTTATATTATAATGTTTCTTATTATTTAGATGAATTTCTGTAATTAGCTACATAATTCGTGCAATTCTGTAGCTAACCTTTGTTTCTGCAACCACCATTATTGTTTGACAGGTTTTGAGAAGCAAATGAAGAAGCAAGTCATATGGGTCTCTCTGAAATGATCCACACATGGATCATATCCCACATACTTGTTCGAATTCAAGAAGGAATCATGCCTACGCTTGCGGTCAAAGATCAGTCAAGGAACGAGATCAACGGACGAAGACTCTTGATTTTCTCTTACGTAGCAAATCGAGAGATAGCTATAAAGAATTTTCTTCTAAATAAACTTCTAATTTTAGTTTTATTTTTCTCTCCATAAGCGGAATTGTCTCAAAAGAGTTAATTCAAAAACCTGTATAAATATCGGTCCGTTGAAACCAGGAATAAGCTTAATTTTTGTGATAATACGGTGTTACGCTTTCAAACTCTGTTTTGCTAATAAAGAAGACCAATTCTAGATCTCTAATGCACGAATAGTCTAAGTAGATTTCACACTCGTTCTATTGCAGAGGGCCTCTGCACGGAAAGTAGGTTTTTACAGTTGCTTCGCAGTTTAATTTTCTGTCAATTTCATAGTTTAATTTCCTGTTGATTCGTAGTTAGATTCTTGTCAATTCATAGTTAATTTCTCATTATTTCATAGTCAGATTCTTGTCAATTTGTAGTTTAAATTGCTCATTTTTTTATAGTTTAATTTCATGTCAATTAGTTTTTAAATGTTTCCTGAATTAGTTGTTTACATTTACAGTTGACTGTTGGATCTTATGCTCGCCTGAATCATCTCATGAATGTGACTTTGCCATCTTCCAATTGAATAGATTCGTGCATTCGGTTACACAGCAACCATAGGCTTTAAGATTAAACATGTTTTGTGCAATAGATACTCTTTCATTTCTTGCTTGCCTTAGTTAAATTTGATTTCAATCAGCACAGTAATTTAATTTCTTAGCAATAGAATTTATGCTTTCGTTCCATGAAATGTAGAATAGAATTAGATTAAATTTATCTTTCAATTATTCTTAGATTTAAAACTAGGACAGAGTTAGATTATAATTGTGTTTTGATTATTTTAGAAATAGATCAAATGCTCTGTTTTCATAGAATTAATGCTTTCAATGGATAAGGTAGAAAATGGTTTCATTTGAAGATTAGTAAGATGCAATTAGATTTAGAATAATGCTTTGTTTTGAATGAATTAGATATTTTCCATAGATGTTTTGCGAGCCTAAATAAATCTAACATAACTCACATTTTAACCATTCAAAGTTTGATTTATTTTTATGCAAATTAGATTAGTTAATCAACATTTCATTTTCTTCCTTCTTTTAGATTTCATATTTCATTTATTTCATTAAAAGTAATTTGTAATTCAATTCATTTTCTTAAAATAAAAACAACATTTCATTTTCTTTCTTCTTTAAGATTAAGTTTTCATCATTAAAATTCATTTAGATTTGGTTGTTCACTAGCATTTAAAGGTTTCATTTAGAAGCATAGATTTCATTCCTTAGATAAAATTTCAGTTTTTAACTTTAGGCATAAAATACAAAACCCCCAAAACAATATAAAAAATACACAACGAAGTAAGAAGTAAGGTCATCTAAGCATATATATGGACCACACTTCATCATATTACTAACCTCGGTCGATAATTTATTATAGCAATTTAAGACATTAAATTGACTAAACACTTAGTTGTGAATTCTCCATTTTGAGAATTTTTTTAGCAACATAGAGAATTATCAACGTTGTTCTTTAGGCAAATATATGCCTCAAGAAGTTTGCCCAAATTTCACAGAGCCCAAATTTCTTCCTTCGACCTTTCTTAAGTGCCAACCCCAGTCATTCTTATAGTACTTACGAGGTTTCAAACTAAATCCAAGATATTTGAGGCCATCATCCATAACTATGATAGAGAAGGGAAATATCCCCTTAGCTCGTTGCATTACCTCCATAGACCACCCATTTAACACAAAACAGGATTTTAAAGCATTAAATTCCATACTTATAACTTTGAAAAATAAAGTATAGGGAATTATTTAAGGAACTCAGTTCTCAGATAGAGAATGATGTACATGCCAACAAATCGTCCACAAACATTAAATGAGAGATAGAATCAAAGTATGAGATCTTGAATCCTCCAAATCACCTCATAATCTAAGACTCAAATATTAGGTGGCTAGAAGTGTTAACAACTGATAAAAAAAGGAAATGTGATAGAGGTTACCCCTACCTTAAACCTCTAGAAGTAATAAAAATTGAGAGGTTGATTCATTGATCATAACTATAAAAGAATATCTTTAAACACATCCCATGATCCACTTAATAAAATTGATTCTAGACCCTAGTTGTATGAGTACAAACCTGAGAAATGTCTAACTCACTCTATCATAATCCTTTGATAAATCTAGTTTTAAGATCATTTCTTTTGTGTCAACCTTATTGATAGAGTAGATAACCTCCTATGTGAAACAACCATATCATGGATATTCCTCTAGTGAAGATATCCAAATTGTTATTCTGATATGGACAAGCTAAGAATTGATTTTATTTTGACTTCAATAATTTGGAAATTACCTTATAAATAAGATTGCAACAAGAAATGGGCATGTAGTCCTCGAAGGATGTACCATCTTGAATCTCTATAATAAGGCATGAGAAATTTGAGTTGAAAGAAAAGAGGAATTTGCTAGAAGGTTGTCATTCTCTTAGTACCTTGATGAAGTCTTCTTTGAGTAGCTCAAAAACACCTAAGTAGAATTCCACTGGAAAACTGTAAGGGCCAGGGATTTTCACTTTCTGCATTGAGGAGAGACTTGCATATATCTCCTACTTTGTAATAACTTATGACAAGAGGGCATTCATTTCCTCATTAACATCACTTATAGGATATCTATAATAGGCAACCCCACGGCTTTGAGAAAAAATTCTTAAAATACCTTACTCCCTCTTCAACTTTATCCCTTAAAGTCACTTTAGTGTCCCCCCTGTAATCCTTTATGCTCCAAATGGTGTTCTTTTGTCTCCTTCCATTCACATAATTTTGGGAAAATATGAAGTTATTGTTCCCAACTGTTAACCTTAATGTTTTTTTTTTTTTTTAACCATTGAAATCCTTCTTTTTCCAGTAAAAGAGCATTCTTGTATGCTTCAAGATTCTTCCTCCATTATCGTTGATCATTAGAAATCAAATTTGGGTTCGCGAAAGATGCAATCTCTTCTAATGATTGTTCTATTTCCACTAATATTTTTTCCATGTTATCATGGAAGTTCAAAGCCCATTTTATGAGACACTTGCTTTACAGAGACTAAGTTATTAGAAAATTATTACATATAAGAGGATGAGTCTAAGTCCGTAAGGTGGCACCAAATTCGAGAAACCATAGCTCAATATTCCTCCTCCTCTAGCTAGGAAGGAAGAAATTTGAAAGGAATTCTTGGAGGGGATTCCTTGTCCGAGACTTGAAGAATTATAAGCCAATGGTCTAAGACTCCTCCTGACACAATAATGGCTTTCAGACACATTCACGATTCCACAAGGGACTCCAAAACCAAAAACAATATAGTTGCTTAGACACCTCTGCACCATCTGAATGCCCATTGGACCAAGTGGGGAGAAGCTTTATAGGATCCACGTAGACTAGGTGGTAACTAAATATAAATTTCAAGAAAAACTCATGTGCTAAGTCCAGCTGAGGATGTCTACCCCATACTTCCCTCAAACCAAGGGTAAAATGAAGGTCTCCACCAACAATGACATGATCACTTGTGAAAGCACTTGCATACGAAAATCCTTCCCAATGTGTTTCTCTTTCAACATAAGGACCATATACATTAAGTATAGTGAAAGAATTGACTTGATCCTTGAATAAAAGCTTTACTAATGAAGCAAAAGGGACAAGAGATGTGGCGAGGGATTTGCAATCTTTATTCCACCCAATAATGAAGCTTGATGACCGACCTACAACATAAGAATGGTAGTAGTTGTAGTATTTTTGGATGCTTTCCAAAAAGTTTCGAGAATTTGTGTCGGCACACATGGTTTCTTGGATCATAAGGATATATGGAAGATAATTTCCAACAATCATTTGAGGGAAGACAATTAGGGGCTCCCCCTAACCCCCTTGCAATGAAAGATATAATTTTCATTAAGTCCCTTTGAGGAGGGATTCCTTTGCTCTAATAACCCTGGCTATTGAAACCTACCTGCCATTTTTAACTTCCCACTTAGCTTTTTCTTGACCTTTATTTGGATTGGACTTCCATTCAACAAGGTTTGATGCTAAAAATGCCACTGTAAGATCTCCAAAAGAAGGGGGGGATGACCAAATCTTTCTTCCTAAGTCTGAAAGCATATCCATTCCAAACCTTCTAGGGAACAAGAGCCACAAAGTGTGAAGGGGGGAGAGAAGGAACGAACAACTCATACTCAAAGACCTGGGGGGGGGATAGTGGGAGAAGCAAGAGAGACCTCCTTAACTATTGAGGGATACGGGGCAAGCAAAGGAGAAAGAGGATAAAATTTTGAAGGGGCAAGAGGGGGGGGGGGGATACTTACTCGTTGAAATACAACCAGTCTTAACGCCTAAGGGAGGAAAAAATTTCATTTACGTCTCCATAAAATCTTATGGGGAAGCTATTCGATTATCTAGATCCATTATCCTATATGAGTATGTCGACTTATTCCAGGTACTGATAGCAATCTTGCATAGCCCAAATGGCCCTCGAATGAGGCACTCCTTAATCAGGTGACCAATTTTGTGGCACCTGAATGGAAATTTCTAATAGTCCACTTCTTGATGCCAAACTCTTCCATCAAGTAGCGAGTACACTTTTGTAATCAACCGAGGCTTAAGGTTGACATCAACCTATATCAATGCCATACATCTATCCTTATTTCTATGTCATCCATTCTCTTCTCCAACAAAAGATCCCAACCTATTGTTGATGATTGAAAAGATCTCCAAACACCAGAAAATGTAGCGAAAAACTAGGGAAGAGAGCCCAAACCCTCAATTTGTCATTTGGCTCGTTCTTTAGGTCGAAAGCTACATACCACAACTTTAAAATCAACCCCTCCATACTCCAGCTCCAATTATGCTCAAAGATGTGTTCATGCTCCTTCTCTGTCTAAAAGAAAAATGGAAACCATTCATGAACCAAGATATGTATTATAGGTTCATATCCTAAGATAGGCCACCATGAATTAGAAACTCATAAAGATAAATCAACGCCAATTGAAGAACAAGCCCCAAATCGACCTGCTACGTTTTTCCCCTGAACGTCCATAACACACGATGGTGGTATGCCTTTACCAACTGAGAGGATCACCTTCTCTTGCTTGCATCTGATAACTTTGTGTCTGTTGCAATGGAAAGAGGGGAGAGTTGAAGCCTGACCATCCTCTCTTCTATAAGAATTAACTGAGTGAAAGGCTTGGTGGTTGGACTTAGTGTACTAAAGGAAGGTGGCATAACCAATGTTGTCACCACATGCTGTGGGGAGGCATCCATGCATGGGGCACTTTCCCCTCCCTCCACCAACTGTTGTCGAACAGACGTTTCCCCCACCTCCTTCATGGGTTATTGATATGAGAAATTTATTTACTAATGATGCCCCTTTCCTCATGAAGTCAAACTGGGTGCATAAAATTTTGTCACATGGAAGGATGAGCTCGTAGTCCACAATCTCCTCCTAAATTGTATCCATAAAACTCATGACCAGACTAGATCACTTGCTAAAAACAACCTATCGTTCTAACAATGTGATGTGAAACCCTACCTCCATCTCGCATGCGAAAAAACCCTCATGCCTTTATTTATTTTTTATTTTTTTAATTAAATTTCAAACAAAATTAATTTAAAAAAATCCAAATTATAATATATTTGAACTTTACTTTATTCATAGATTGTATATAAAAATATATATTTAATAAAAAATTTCATAAAACTAATATTTATACATTTTAATTTTGTAAAATCCCGAATGGGGTGGACACAAAAAGGTATAGAGATGGTGGGGTGGGGGTTAGTCTCTCACACATAATTGACCTCTGACACATGTGGAGTATGGGGGACAAGAGGTGGGTGACGTCTGGAACTTCCAAGAGGTTGCAGATAAATTATTTTAAGTGGAATAACATGTTTAGGTCGTTATTCGCAAGTTTGGTTATGGGAGGTGGCGATGGTGGTGGAAGCCAATCTAAGTTTGCATAAGCTTCCAACTTGTTCACGCTCATTTGGTATGTGTTCTTTGTGTCTAAGAATCCAAAAGACTATAGGGGATTACTATGTGGTTTTGTTGGTAGTCGAATACATAGAGTGTGGGATTCGAGAACGGTGGTTCGTGAGGTCCTGTCTAGCAACTCAGAGGTTTCAGAGAGGGAAGTCAACTCTCAGATTTGGCTCATCGTTGCTTCAATCTTGCATTGGGGTTCGACTGCAAATTTCTTGGTAACCTTGTTATTTTATCTCTTTAGGTTTCAGAGAGCTGGACTCCTATTTTGTACGAGGGTGGTGAATTTTAGTTTCATTCGCTTCCTTTTATTTCCCGGTCTTGCGGGGTTTCATCTAGGTCTTCTAGTTCTTAGCTGCAATTTCAATTTACATTTCTCCCATTGTAGCCCTTGGGCATTTGATGAGCGATTAGAGACTTGGGGGTTCTATTTATGGTGTTGGGTATTTTGTCCTTCAACATCCAAGGGAAATATAGATGGGGCGAGTCCTTTTGAATTGAATAATAGTGAACACTAGGCTCTCGTTGGGGGTCATGTCGAATTTGAAGACAACAAGTCATTTAAACCCAGGAGCTTGAAAGTGTTACCGGCTACACACGTGCGACAAAAGCTTACAAGATGGCCTTTGTGGTTTGAGATAAGGGTGGCTATGTACAAACAATGTGGACACATAACGCGAGGCATAGGGCCATGAGCTCAGAGGGAGCCTCATGGAGAACATGTTGGAGAATTGGAGGACGATGGTGCTATGGAGGCAGCATTTAAGGTAGAGGTGGCCCATGACCACATTCCTTCTCCTGGTCGAATGAATATTCCCCCCTCTCTAGACTCTTTTGATCACTAGCTTCTAAAAATCACTACGCTATTAGAGGAACTCAGTCAGCTGCATCATGAAGATCGCAATGAGGTAATTGGTTTTATGAATGATATGTTGCATAGCAAGTGGAATATCTAGGACTGCTTGGCATCTCTTTGACGAGGTAGTGAGTGTCTTAAGCATATTGAGGGACGTCTAGCTCACTTGGAATTCCACGTCCATGGCGAGCCTGAGAGGCACCAGTTGAAGGTCTCACTACGACATATCTTCTTGATCATTGATGGTTGTGGGTTGCATCCTCATCCTAGAAGTGTTGTGTGTATTTTGGTTATTATGTTTTTGGATTCTCACCTAATTTTGGCTTTTTGTACTCAATTTTAATGTATCTCTTATGGCTAACAATTATGGTAGGAGTAAGGCTGAAAGAGTTGTGATTCTCAAACATATATGTTGTAATCTTTTGACGAATTAATAAAAGAATGTTGACCAACAAAAATATCTTTTAATTTTATAAAATATATTCGAAGATTAGTAACAACAATTCGATCAACTTTATGTCTTTAATACTTAATTTTTGTTAAAATTGACATTCAACTTTACTTTAATCATTCAATTTTTTCAAAAAAATATCAGTAATGACTATTCGTATCATGTAAAGTTTTAAAATTTTAATAATAACAATATATAAGTTAATAATATTAATATTATTTACTAGATATATTATCCTATTTTTATCTTTATAAGTTAATAACATTAACTATGTATATTATCCTATTTTAATTAATATTATTTTCAATAATAAATAAAATATACCATTTAAATATTTTAAAATAACGAAACTAATCAATTACATTGCAATAATTATATTATTTATTTGCTAGCATGTGATAACTCACAAATCATTTATTATTAAAAAACATGTGATAACTCACAAATCATTTATTATTATAAAAAAAAAAAACATGTCATAACTCAAAGTTCATTTATTATTAAAAAAACGTGATCTTGTTATTTTTTATAATAGGATAAAATTAATTATTATTGTAATAATTAATGGTGATTATGGAATAAGTGAAATGCATATTGTAATTACTTTTGACATTATATTTTAATGAAAATAGTTAAATTGATTCACCTATCCTTTCCAACTATATTAGTAAACATTTACAAGAATATGTGATATATTTTTATACAAAACTATACCATTAGTGAAAGTGGTCTCTTATGGATCGTCGCATGCAAAATGAATGAGGTTGATCATTCCCTCGCTTCTTAAAATTAAGTTCACTTGAGCATTGTAATAGAACTAATCCCCTCAGATATCATATTAGGTTTGCATAGTGTCTAGACATGATCTCCAACGTTAAGTTACAGATATGGGGTTATAAATTTTTCTCTTTTCCCACATTCTTGAAATTGGTATTTGACATCAACATCGAATTTTACTTGTCAAAATATTTCCAATGATATAAATTTATATGAAAATGAGATTTGCACACAAAGTTGTTCCAAATTAAAGATTTGACCTTGTAATTCCAAGTGGAAAACACATGGTGCCCCCTTCCCACATTTCATCATAATACACGACCATGTCACTTGTACATGGAAATCCTCACCATGCCACATCGGATTCTTATCAAGAATGGTTATTTTAGGAGAATCCTCATTGACCTTCCCTTAATCCTCTTGACGCCCAAAGGTCTCGACACACCACATTGGGGCTTTCCACTAAACTACCATCAAATGGCAACAAATCACGCCTCCAACACTGGACTAATTTCCCATCAATATTGGGGAATCAACCCAGTACGTGAACTCCTCCTTCTCGATACTCCATTGCCCGAGGAGCTTATAATAATCGTTTGTTGATGAGGAATTTCCTGTCGACCTATCAACTTTTGTCAACCCTAGTTTTTCCCAAGGTTAAACCTTGATCGACGCCCTATTACCCATTATCCAGGTCCATTATGTTAACTAACATTCCCAATCTCTCATCACTTGACATGCTTTCGGGTTCCATCGCCACTGAGAGATTGGTCCAATCTACTCCACTACTCTCCCAACAATTGATAACTGAAATTTTGATGCCTGAACCTAAGGGCTTGATGGCCACACTATCTTGCCATGTGGAATTGCCATGTCATCTCCACGTAGAGACACTAATCCAAATAATAATGCCACGCCATAGTGGGTTCTACCATGTGCCACACCATTAAGACATGTCACTTTCCACGTGGACATGCCACATCACCACATCAGGGCTACGTTATCACACATCAATGCTATAGCAGGCCCGAGCTCTCACTTGGGATCCTTCTACTATCAATCTCTATTAACTAATAGATGGTTGGGTTTTGTCTACTTCGAGGAATTTTTCCATGTGATCACTGCTACGCCCTTTCGATAATTGTTAGCCTGATTTCCCATCCACTATCAAGATGATTCTTGTTTGTCAATAGTCTTTCAAAATCGATCAACATTAGGACCCTTCGCGAACACTTCAGTGGATTTCCTGATACCCAGGGCCTGATATTCCAATGCCTAGACAAGATCCTTTTCGGCTTAGCTCTTGGTAAGAGCTCCCATAAAGCCATGTGACCAAGGTTGAGGTCAAAGCTTCCTATACCAAGAAATCAAAGAGTCGATCCCCAAATTTCTACATATTCCACTAAGTTTCCAATCCTGCTCTAGAGGGCTAAAACTAACTCTAACAAAGCACATTTTTTGCTTAAACACTTCTAAAGATTCATAACTCTTCAACCACTTCTAAGAGAAAATATCTTTCAGCTAGGTAACATCAAACTTCTCACTTCCAACGCTTACAAAAAAATATGCTAGTGTAATAGCTTGTTTCCTAAGGAAAAAGGTCCCCAAATGCAGAGGACTTTAAAATTCATCTTATACAAAACTCCTAGCTTCCTTGTTGGCTTCCTATATCAAACTCGATTAAATAGTGTGGCTTCCACACAGGTCTATCCTAATTTTGGGAACTATTTTTTTGCCTCCTTTCATTTCGAGTACCTCTCTTGCAGTCACCTTGTAGTTCGACATCTATGCACATGGATTTTTCACAGGTTGCAAATGCACAATGGTTTTAATGTTCCCCCTCCTCGTCTTGCTTCACTCACTATGCCTTTGTTATGTTGTTCCACATTTTTTTGTCTCTTTTATTTTTCCCTGCAAGCATTGACATCCAATCTTCGGGTTCGTCTTCAGGTTATGCGGCCAACATAAACTCTCTCCAATCGATACATAGTCTATATTTGGAGTATTCTAGTACCTCCTTCTCCATATTTCTTATGATTGCTTAATAATTGGGTAGTTTAGTTAACAATTCAGGAAATCAAAACATTAATTTAAGGAAGATATGAAACTTCCTCCCAATCCTCGTTACAGGCTTCCTCAAGCAAGCTATCATTTCAGACATAGGGATATTTATTAGTTGTTCCTCCTCTTCAACTTCAACAATTTATAGATTAATTAACAATGTATTTACATCAAATGAAGTTAGGCAAGATATCCATGTTGTCAGTCCAACATTAACAATCTTAATTACAATTAAAAAACACGAGGAATGAAAAGGGATACTACAAGCATATACCGACTTGTTCAAGATTTATCAACAACTCATTTCTTAGATTGAGTTGGCCTAGTTTAAAAACCCGTTTAATTAAACACAATGCACATTATTCCCTTAAGCATTGGTGTGTCACCAATGTGGATTGTTGAGATGTCAGTAAGGTGACACGAGGCATTATGTGTCGATCTTGATGTTTACTCACCTTTTAAGTGTTTTTTTGGAAAACAAAATTTAGCACGTGTTCCTTCAAATGCATGTTATGAATCTAATATGCTCAAAGTTTTTGGTTCTTATAGGTTCACTTTTAAGTTATATATATATATATATATATATATATATATATATATATATATATATATAAGCTTTTATTTGTGTCCAAAAAATACTGATAGTAGTTGGCCTTGATTCTTCCCTAGTCTACCACAAGGGAAACCAACCCAATGGAACAACCAATGAACTTTAGTCCAAGATATCAAGAAATTCAAAATTATTTGAAATTAGTCAACATATGAAGTCTAGCCCATTAATAAATAATATCATGAACCAAAATATGGGCACTATTTCTAATGAAAGCATACAAAAAAATGATAGAATTCATGACTTTGTCAATGGCGTCTCGACTCTTCTGGTGCGACGACTAGGGTTCAGCCTTAACCGACCGCTCACCTCTCCGTCTCATGTTGGTTCATGAAAATGGCTTATCCTCGTACTACTATGGCTTTCGACACTGTTAGCTCTCTCTCGTTTGTGGTATTGGACTAGTCTCAGGTCCTTGCCCACCCCTCTTCGCCGACAGAGAACCGATCTTTGATTGCCATCGTCTGCGACTCTTCGCCTTTGGAGTTTGATGCCTGTGTTGCTATGGTAGATCCTATGCTCTCTGAATCTTTGAGATCTGATGATTTGGGCATTTTTCCTTCCTCCATCCAGATTGGTTCTCGACCATTTCCACCTTATATCTCCTTCTGAGATATTATGAACTTTTCTCATGATTGTCTTCCTTTGGGGTCATCTTTGAACACAATCTCTAGATTTATCCCTCATGTGATTCCAATATTTGAAGCCCCTATGGTGGAGGTTACGGTTGTTGTTGAATCTAATATTAAAGCAATTTTTTTCTCTAAAGCAGGTTTGATCTACATTTTTAATGAACTATGGCCAAGGCTCGTAGACCTCCACTCCTGGATTTCAGTCTAGTAGAAGCCTCTTATTTCTTACACTTTGAACCTTTATCCATTGGTTAGAGGTTTTTTTATTGTAGTATTTGACAATGATAATGACAAAGCTCTTATATCTAAATATGGTATATGGTTCTGGGGCAACACAGGGCTCTCCATGCAAACATGGTTTCCTTCGATCCTCTCTCGGCCTCAATATCGATTTCTTCGGTTTGGGTAAGACTTCCCAACCTTCTTAATTTGTGGAACCTTGCTTCTTTGACAACGATTGACAATGCTTTAGGAAAATTATGTTGTTGAAGCAAAGACAATGAATTCTACTTAAAGTATACATATGCTCGCATATGTGTAGAAATGGATTTCAGTAAAGGGTTCCCTCCTGAAATCAAGTTAGCAGACCCTCGATAAACTTGGATGCAAAAGCTAGACTATGGAAACCTCTCTTTTCGATGCAAAATCGATTATTAGACAGACCATTCTCATAAATCCTACCCGAAAGCAAGGAAGAATAATGCAAAGACATACACCAGAAATCCTGGATGGTTGGACAACGCTAATGGGAGGACCAAAAGTAAAAAATAACTAAATCCATAAGCGAGTGATTCTCCTAAGGACAAGGGTGATATTATTGAGACCCAGTCAAAATCTAGCAGCGAATCAAACATTCTTGTTGCAACACAAATTGAAAGAAATCCCTCTGTTTCACCAAAGGTTTCGTAAGACAAAAAGACAATTCTTCCCAATCCTCCATTTTAAAATAAAGGTAAATCCAAATTCTCATCTGCAGGGAGTGCGTCTTCGAATAGTTCCAATCACAATGCTCTGTCGTGGGTGGACCAAGTCGATGTAGTCCTCCCTTCTATGGATCAAAAAATGAATCAGACATAAGAATGTTCTCATAAATGGGAAATCTTCCAAAAATATCAGAAAATGTAGGTTGGACCCAAGTTTAATAATAAAAAAAAAGAAACAAAAGAAAAGAGTATCTCTCTGGGAAAGATGAAAGGTCAAGCAAAACAAAAAAGTTAAGAAATAAATGGACTACAAATATATTTGGATCTTAGGGTTTTTTTGGAAAGTATATAGTTGGATTGATGTCACATTCTTAGTAATGGGTTGTTCTAATGCATGGTTTTGGGTTGTTCTTGTGTATTCTAACCCAAACATGTTACGTATGTTGGTCAAACCAACCTTTAGAAATTTGTAACAGTTTGGGAGCGACTCCCACTTTTATTAATATAAAATACTATATGTTTCTTTAAAAACAAACATAGACAAAATTATGGTTCATGCAAACCAACGTAAAACATATTGAGATCAGAGACCAAATAAAGTGTAAAACCATAGAGTAATCTACGAAGAAAGAGGGGCACTGTCCTCAATTGGTACGAGATCATACTGGTTGTGGCTGCCAGGGCCTAGTCTTGAAGCAACTTTAGCTTCTATGCATGCAAGCCTCCCATCAATGTCCTTTCAAGTACAACCCTATGTCCTCCAAAACCATAAGAACTCATATTTGGAATTATTCTTGTCCAAAAGGACCTTGCTCACGAGAGATTTCATCCTCTAGTTAGATCAATAATATATAAATACTAATTATTGTGCTTATAGGTATGGCCCATAAACATCTAGGCAACAACCGCTGTGGTCACCTTAGATTATGATAAATAATCTTGCTCCCCCACCACATCATCTTCGAGGTCTTGAAGCTCATCCTTTATCATCATTAGAGTTAGCATGTTGTAAGCTCAAGTTGGAAATTCTATTGGCATGCGTGTTCTCGATTATTTAGAGGAGCCATGACCTCCTCTACCTCTTAGGGGTGGATTGGCGCACCATTGTTATGACTTGTAGGGGAAAAAAGTCTCTTTGGCTAGTGTTAAATGTACTTATGCCTTGGGGGAGCCTAGGGTCTAGTTCCAATGGTGAAAACTAAACTCTCCATGCAAGACAACAAGGCTTGAAGTTACACACAAAGTACACAACAAGATTGCTTGTCCAGAGGGAAATTTTCCAAATTAAGCCCTAATAATATCTTTAGACCAGGTTGAGATCCCCTCATAATGAAAAGGAGATAGGATTGCAGTATCGGGAGCCCCCTTTGCATGATAAGAATTACACACCAGAATTATATAAATTTGAAATGTGCATTGATCTAACCCTTGATACAAAGAATCGCAAGAAGAATTAAATTGAAGCTATACACCATTATGGAGATGACAAGGATGCAAAGCCACTTCACATGTTGAACTCTTATGATGGGCGATGGCAACATGTTCACCTTACTCACAAAGTGAGGTGGCAGTGTGCATGCCACCCTCCTTCATGCCCTCAACCCTATTCACCCCACAAGAGGAGGGTCTTAACTTTTAGAGACTATAATTATAAATATAAGAATAACACTATAATGAACTTTCAAAGGTAATTTTTATTGTCTTCCTAAGTGCACATGGCTTATTCTTGAAAACATTCCACATATTGGGCATGACAAATTTATTCCTTGTAGTGCATCGATCTTTCAACATTAGTGCTTGATTTGATTAGTGCCAACTTGGTGTCTAGATCAACATGAAGCTCATCATCCCATTTAAATAATAGTTCAATGGTATCCATCATTTAATCCAATTAACATTGTTTGGCGAGAAATTTCATTGTGCCACCTCAATGATGATTCAAATGTATGCATCATTAACATGTCACTACTTAAGGGAACAATGTCACCCTCCAATCACTAATCAAATTAACTGGGCCAATCTAAGAAATGCATAATTGATCAATCCTCAATGCATCAAGATCGACATACAACCCATCATCTCACCTTATTGACATCTCAAAGATCTACATTGGCGACACATTATTGCTTAAGGGAATAACGTGGTTAACCAAATAGGTGTGTAATTATAGTCAAGTCAAACCAAGAAACACAATGTTAATTAATCTTGAATAAGTTAGTGTATGCTCAAGCCAATTTGTTTTTAGAACACGAGAAATGATCAACCTCATCCATTATACACAAAACTAACCAAGAGAAACCACTTACACAATAATTTATTTGCTTATTCCTCTAAGTAATAACATATTAATGATATAAACATTTAAATTATCATTGAAATGACATAATTAACTTATTAATTAATCTAGATACCAAACAACATTAATCAAATTAAACTATACCATTTAAAAACTTTAAACACTTACTTGTTAGTGAATAGAACATGAGAAATGATCAACCTCATTCATTATGCACAAAACTAACCATGAAAAACCACTTACACAATAATTTATTTGCTTATTCCTCTAAGTAATAACATATTAATGATATAAACATTTAAATTATCTGTGAAATGACATAATAAATTTGTTAAAAATCCAAATACCAAACCACATTAATCAAATTAAACTATACCATTTAAAAACTTTAAACACTTACTTGTTAGTGATGTATACCGTTCAATCATCATTTAAGTGAGATGATAAAGCATCGTGTTGATTTGGATAGGATAATGCAAAAATAAAAAAATAAAAAAATCAAGCACTAATGTTAAAGAATCAATACCTAAAAAAGGAAGGGTTACAAAGACTGTCATAAAATATGAAGGGCTACACAAGAATAAACTATAAATATTTATGAACATATTAAAATTACCTTATGAAGGGGTTACACAAGAATAAACTATAAACATTTACGAATATATTAAAATTACCTTTGAAAATTCGTTACGATGTTATTTTAGACAAATAAAAAGTTATGACGCGACTTATAACTTAAAACTAAAAATACAAAATATAAGACTTATAATCTACACATTTTGAAGAACATTTACTAAACTTCGTTTTCCAAGAAATACTTTAAAGGTGAGTACAATCATCTTACAGACCGTGGAACAAAAAGCACGTACAAAATTTAAACCTATTTAAGCTTATTATTCTATAAACAAGTAGACAAATTTGGCATGTAAGATTTAAGCATATATAGATTGAAGCAGAAGTAACAGTGATCGCGGCGGAACTAAATTGACCTAAGTTAGAGACAATTTTCTCTCCACAAATCGTCTTACACATTGTTAAAAAGACAAACGCCAGATTCAAGACTTACAGTGCAATTGCCTCGTTAAAAGCACCAAACGCGAGTCCCGAAAGAAAAGATCGGCGCAGTCAAGGATTTGTATGCCGCCCGTGGTAAAGTGAAAGTCCGATTGAACCGGACTGAAGGGGGATTAAGAGACCCGTCATCATCATTTCTAATCCTCGCAGATTAAAGCCATCGTCCTCTATTTCTATCTGCGTGTTCTGCAGTCAACGGCTACACTGAGAAGCCACAAGCAATATATATATTTTGGTTTTTTTCAGGTAGGGCTCAAAAATATCAACAGAGGCTTTCAGGCGATTCAGAATAAACAGGCCAAAACGAATCAGAGCATTCGCCATGAAACTCACATAAATCGCGCCCTGTTTAGCAGACGGCAAAATCTTTGTCAATGGGCAGGGGAAATCCGAAGTCCTCAAATGGACTCAACAGCGCGCAGAAAAATGAGAATCCTTCGGGGTTTGGAGCCCTAAATATACCGCTGGCGCCGGTCTTCCACCCCACGGAAGAAGAGTTCGGGGATCCCCTGAGATTTATCGAGAAGATCAGGGCCGAGGTTGAGCCCTACGGGATTTGCAGGATCGTTCCTCCGAAAAGCTGGAAACCTCCGTTTGCGCGGGACTTGCAGACGTTCTCTTTTCCGACGAAGCTGCAGGCCATTCACCAGCTTCAGGAGCGGCCTGCTGCCTGCGACACCAGCACCTTTGAGTTGGAGTACGGGCGGTTCTTGGAGAATCATGGCGGGCGGCGGCCGCGGACTCGTCCGGTGGTTTTAAAAGGGCAGGAGGTGGACCTGTGCAAGCTCTTCAATGCCGTCAAGCGCCACGGCGGTTTCGAGAGGGTCGTGGAGGAGAAGAAATGGGGAGAGGTGATGCGGATCCTCAACCCTAATGCCGCCAGTTCCACGCAAACGAATTCTGCTCTGTGCCAAATTTATGAGAAGAATTTGTATGATTACGAAGTTTATCAAATGTGCACAACCTCTGGCAAACGGATGCCGAATTTTAAGAGAGGGACGAAGAGGCACACGGCGGAACTGACCTCGGGACCGGAACCTCAAGGTTGCCCAAAGGTGAAGAGGAGGCGGAGATCTTGCAAAGAAAGCAAATCTTTGAAAGAAGATGACTCGAACTCGGAACAGCGGTTGGATCAAATCTGCGAGCAATGTCAGAGTGGTCTGCACGAAGAAATGATGCTTCTCTGTGATCGGTGCGACAAGGGATGGCATCTGTACTGTCTTTCGCCTCCGCTGAAGGCGATTCCAGCTGGAAATTGGTATTGTTTGGACTGCCTGAATTCGGAGAAGGATAGCTTTGGTTTTATGCCCGGCGAGCTTTATTCCCTAGATGCGTTTAGGCGATTGGCTGATAAGTTTAAGCGGAAATGGTTCGGATCAGCAAGGGCATGTCATGCTGATATTGAACAGCGGTTTTGGGAGATTGTGGAGGGATCGGCTGGCGAGGTAGACGTTATGTATGGGAGTGATTTGGATACTTCTAAATACGGGAGTGGTTTTCCTCGCCCCGTTGATGAAGTTCCGGCCTGCGCCGATCGCACACTATGGGAAGAACATACAGCTAACCCTTGGAATCTTAATAATTTTCCGAAACTATATGGCTCTATGCTGCGGCTTGTGGATGATAATATTGCAGGTGTTATGGTTCCTTGGCTCTATATAGGAATGCTGTTTTCCTCCTTTTGTTGGCATTTTGAGGATCACTGCTTCTATTCCATCAATTATTTGCACTGGTATTTCTCTTGATCTTGAAGACTTTGAATTTTTTTAAATTAGACTCTTGCTCTTTTCCCATCGCGTTGGTTTCATTTATGTCTGATATATTATATCGTATTTGCAATAATTCGGAATGACGTCCATTTGATTTAAATGGTGCATTTAGAAAAGTAAGATGCATAAAAGAAGGAAGATACAGTAGAATAGAATTGAAAGATTTGAATATCCCCTGGAAGAGAGAAATTTAACGAGATATTTCCTTTCATATGAAAAGCATTAACAACTATAGTCAATTCAAAGGCAGGACATAACTTGTCTACACATTATTCGCAGCAAGTTTTGTCTTCCATTTTGAGATGGGCCTTGCATGAAAATCCTCTGAGAATGTTTTATTTTCAAAGAACACCGATAAGTCCTAGTTTTCAATGACAATGCTTATTTGGCACTGAAATCCCTATTTTTGGTTTAATTCCGATATGAATTCAGGCTAAATTCTATGAGTAGCCAAATTCCTATAAGTTGTCAAATTGTTGAGAAAGGCATATATCAACTCAGGCTATTTATATTCTATTTTTCCTCGACAATGTATACTCTTTGAAAGAAATATCTGATGTGAACGTTTGAATGGATCTGGTCATTGGGATTAAATATGAGACTGAGTATGATAGATTGTGGGCAACATGTTTGACAAAATATACTATGTTTGTACAACAATACAATGACTAGCTTCTATGAAATGAGCTACATGCCAATAAGTGGTCAATAGAATTGTCTGCGGCCATTAATATCGTACATGTCCCTACATCTTGCCTAAGATTATCATTGAGAATTCATTGCAATGTGTCTCTACCATGTGATTTTAGGTGGAGGTCTAGAAACTTCTTTCAAAAAGGCATATCTCCTGTCATCAAAGTTTATTAGGATCCTTATGGAATTGAAGAAGTTGGTGACATAGTCTTTGTTGGTGTCATTCTGTAGTTGGTGACATGGTCTTGGTGGGCGACTTTAAAATTAGTGATGTGTTCTTGGTTGATGACATTGCAAAGTTGGCGATGCAGTATTGGTAGGTGGCACCAACAATTGTTACTTGATGCATGGTGAATTTAGGTTGCAACTTACTATAAATTTCAACACATGATTCAATTACAAATCATCCATAGTGTCCACAGATGTCCCCCTTGGTCATTGAGGCACTCCATTTGAATTCTTTGCTCCATTTACAAATCAGATTCCCTAGTTGTAATTATTGCATGCACATACAATTGCATGAATCACATTACACACAAAACAAATGGAAATTAAACTTGCACACACAACTTTTCTTAGCAATGGCTCAACGTGGTTTAAGCCATTGGAAAAAACCACATGCATGATTCAAATGAGATTTTTCTTAATCTCATCCACATAAAAATTCCATAACAGAAGTCACGTGCAACCCAACTCAACTCATGTAATTTAAGTGACATAATACATATAGCATCATTCTACAAAGCAATAGATTCAAACACTTGTTGTAATCAATTGAAGTACACCAAACCAGTTGTTGAAGAGTGATCTATTTCCCATCCGTAGGAATCAGCTACAGATTCTTTTCCCAAGTGGGGGCATGATGCCACAAAGAGAAATGAAGTCCTGATAGGGTTCTAATCTCATATAACCCAACTCTTTACTGTCATAATTCAACCAATCAGCTCACTACAAAGCATTCGAGGCCTTCATCTAGCCATTAATGGGGCATGATGCCACAAAGAGAAATGAAGTCCTGATAGGGTTCTAATCTCATATAACCCAACTCTTTACTGTCATAATTCAACCAATCAGCTCACTACAAAGCATTCGAGGCCGTCATCTAGCCATCAATCAACCATGGCATTCTCTTTCACTGCCTTACACAACAATAGGAAGATCTTCCCTTTCTTTACTAAATAGTGCATAAAAAGCATAAAAAGGAGGAAATATGAATGTTTTTGTTTCAATTTTATTTTTTTAGGTTTAATGGATGAGTGAATATATTAAATTCTTGTACTTCTACTTTGCATGTTTTTAATTCGATCATTGGCTTTTCTTAGAAAGGGAGCGTTTAGGAAGTGACAGAGCTCTTTAAAGTAAGGTCAATGTCAATCTTGTGAGTGGCTTCAAGATTGTAAGCCTATCTAGGGTAGATTTGAATCATCAAAATTCTTCTCCATATAAACCCAAAGAGCGTTGGAAATGTTAGGCAAGAAAGGAAGCTCCGTGTTAGAAGTAGTTGGTGTTGGGAGTGGCTTTTACAATCAATACATGAAGTAAAGTCTCGAGCACGCTTTAGCTAGTTGGGAGAGTGGGGGTGCATCACACTTGATTGAGATGGTCTTTTTTCCATGCAAGAACAAGAGTTACCTAAGAAGGGGCATGCCACAACCTATCCTAGTGTCCACCATGGGCGCCCAAGGAGGACAACATAATATAATCCCAAGAAGAGTAAAATACAAATTATTTAGAGAATATCCAAAATATTATGAATTTTGTGTAGATATAAGAACATATTGGGGGCACAATGTTTTTAGGTGATGGGATGTCATGTTTCCAAGTGATGGGATGTCCATTGTATCCATTAACAAGATAAATGAGGCCACTTTGCAACCCAAGTAGAAAGTCTAACAACTTCTACTTGAAAATCACTAACATGAGAAATATAATAGTGAAATGGTGATGTATATTGAGATATTTTCCTATATTTATGTTAATAAATTGGGAAAACCCTAATCATAGATCAAATTTGACACGACCTGTGTATATATTTAATATTAAAGCTATGAAATATGTTTTTTGGTTACAAGAAAGTGTTGACCACATGATTTAATCTTAACAAACTATTAAGGTTGATTTATATGGTTCACTGAATCCCTAAGGACCCACAAAAAGTAACGAGGTAGTTATTTTTTATGTTATTCATGTTTTGTGTTGTAGAGGCACAACATGCCCTCCTTGCCTAGGAGTTCAACCTAAAGTATTTGCCCTACTGTTTTGAATCTTGAGTGAACATTGCCTTTGTAGGGAGGATCCTTTATTGACTTTATCTTTTTGTTTTCAAACTTATTGTAATATTTCTTCCTGGATGTTATTAGATTCTATTATTTCAAGCTTGTTATTTGTTTGTCTATGCTTTAGAGAGAATATCTTCTAATGTTTTCCTTGGTTTCTCATGTTGAATGTCAACTTCTTGTAGTATTTTTCTATGGCCTTCTATCTTTTATTTCATATTTTTTGGGACGTTGAAGTGCAATTCTTTTTGTTAGTTTATTTGTCCTTGAATCCCCATATCCTTTCTTGCATTTATCATATGCCTTGTGTTTATATTTTAAGGCTGTTTAAACTTCCTTACCAATTAATTCCTCAACTCTCTTGGTTGTTTCTCTTTGTAATTTACAATTCTTGTCCACGAGGACATCTTTTTTTGTGTTTTCATAAAGTCTGAATTTCTTTATCAAGGGTTTGATTAAGATTGTGTAGCTTGAATATCTTGTTATTTTTTCATGCAAGTTCTCTCTAGAATTCTTTTGTTGCTTCTTTCAATTATTATTTATGTTTCTTATTAAATTTTTTCTTCACCTGATAATTACTTCAATGATCAATTAAGCATTAGTTTCATATAACATTAAATTCAATATCATTTAGGCAGTTATACAGAAGAAAAACATCAACTAATAAACATGAAAGAGTAGTAAAGTAACCATGAAACAAAGAAACGAGACAAAAAAATTAGGCACAGAACTAGGGCAAAACCCACAAGGGAAAACCCATAAAAAGTTTTTCCTTATGAGAGAGAGTGTTTCCAGATTCATCAATACATCATAAATAATAAATAGCAGAATAATAGCCAAACCAGTAACCAAAATAATGATCAAGTGCCATGTCGAAATCCAAGTCCCTGAAATTACGACCCTCGTGTGATTTCGATGGATCAAAGATGGATGGGACAAAAATTGATGTGTACAAATGAGGAGAAATGATCTCCTTTATATAGCCTTCAAGTGGGGGTTGAATGGGTGCCTCTTAGGGGCCCAACCGACCTAATGAATTTGGAGGCAAAGTTTAAAAATTCAAATTTCCATTTCTTTTTCAAGATGAAAATACCAACCATGGCTACCATATTTTTCAACACTCTCATGTTCAACATGAAGGAAATTCACAATATCCTCATATTTTGTGAGACATGAATTCAGTTTCTTAGGTCTCTTTAACCCATTCTCTTATTTTCTATCAATTTCCTCTTCCTCTTCTGTAATGGCCTTTGTCAGTCTGGTTTTTGTTTTTTACAAATCTATCCTAATGCCGCTTTAATTTCTCAATAGAATGGAAATTGTCCTAGATGCAACACACAAATGAGGAGAAATGATATCCTTTATATAGCCTTCAAGTGGGGGTTGAATGGGTGTCTCTTAGGGGCCCAATCGACCTAATGAATTTGGAGGCAAATTTAAATAATTCAAATTTCCATTTCTTTTTCAAGATGACAATACCGACCATGGCTACCATATTTTTCAACACTCTCATGTTCAACATGAAGGAAATTCACAACATCCTCATATTTTGTGAGAAAGGAATTCATTTTCTTAGGTCTCTTTAACCCATTCTCTTATTTTCTATCGATTTCCTCTTCCTCTTCTGCAATGGCCTTTGCTAGTCTGGTTTTTGTATTTTACAAATCTATCCTAATACCACTTTAATTTCTCAATAGAATGGAGATTGTCCTAGATGCAACACACAAATGAGGAGAAATGAGCTCCTTTATATAGACTTCAAGTGGCCTTCAAGTGGGAGTTGAATGGCTACCTCTTAGGGGCCCAACGGACTTAATGAATTTGGAGGGAAATTAAAAAAAATCAAATTCCATTTCTTTTTCAAGATGAAAATACCGACCATGGCTGCCATATTTTTCAACACTGTCATGTTCAACATGAAGGAAATTCACAATATCCTCTATTTTGTGAGAGAGGAATTCATTTTCTTAGGTCTCTTTAACCCATTCTCTTATTTTCTATTGATTTCCTCTTCCTCTTCTGAAATGGCCTTTGTCAGTCTGGTTCTTGTTTTTTTCAAATCTATCCTAATACCACTTTAATTTCTCAATAGAATGGAAATTGTCCTAGATGCAACACACAAATTTGTTGGGGTCTAAACCTCCAATTTTGTTGGAAATATTGAGAGGCGAGTGAATTAGTATTTCATTACTTTTGACAAATTTTCAATTAGTTAATCTTGAATCTCTATTTGCATCACATAATCAATCATCCACATGTATGAACACATAGAATAAAGTGCAAATGAAAATTTGAAGAAGAAATACTTGAAAACAATCATTAATTTATTACACTTTTGTGAGGACACCAATCCTTTGTAAGCACCAACTTACTAAAATTACAGGTTCCAACATGTAAAGAAGAGGAGACCAGCCTTTAGTAAGCACTAACTTACAGTAATTACAAGCTCCAACCTGAAATCAACCTTCAGTACACCAGAACTTGGGACTTCAAATTAGGCATGAACATGTCATTCAAGACACCAAGACTTGGCCTTCAAACCATGCCTAAACTAGATCTTCAAATAACAGAACTCAACACTGAAACTTGACCTTCAAACAATAGAATTCATCCCCTGAATCTTGGCCTTCAAATTGCAGTAGTCGACTCTGAAAAATAGACCTCAAGCAAACCAAACAATCCTTCCCAAGAACAATGCCAAAAAATCCTTCAAAAGATGTGCCAAAACCCATCCACAAAAAGCTGCTTCAACTTGGCTTCACTTCACTTCTTCTTAGTTCACGAGGTATGAAGTTCGGACTTGCTCCTTCACTCTCCTAAATACAAACTGAATTCTTGAGTCAAGTAGTTCAAAATGCTCCTTTTCACGCCTATTTATAGTGCGTTTGGACAGTAGGTTTGGGCTGACTTGTCCACTGGATGGGCTGAGTAGTGCAATTGGCAAGATGTATAGTGAATATTAAAATATTCCTGTCTCCTAAACTGTGAGGAGTTAGAAGGCATGCCATATATCATTGGAAAGGTCTCAAAATAAGCTTGCCAACCATATATCTTATTCTCCCATTTGAGCTAGGCAATTGGAGTAAAAATGCCTTCAAAAATAGGGTATCCAAATGGGCATGCGTGTACTCTGGTTGGGTCATCTTGACAAAATATTTCATATCTCCTCATTCCTATAGAATTAGATGGAGTGCCATATACAGTTGGAAAGGTCTCAAAATATGCTATTTGACGATGTAATTTCCTCTATTTCATTTGGACAACCTTTGACATCAATAACAACCATTTTCAACAATCTCCCCCTTTGTTATTGATGGCAATGCTTTGATGTCTGCTTTTGCATGAGATATTCAAACATTTCTCTGGGCAAAGGTTTGGTAAAGATGTCAACAGTCTGTTCTTTGGTGCTAATATATTCCATATTGACATTTTGCTTGACAATTTATTCTCTGAGGAAATGGTACTTGATTGGAATATGCTTTGTTTTTGAGTGCATGACACGATTTTTTGAGATATGGGCTGATCATATTCCACTTTTAATGTCTTGTAAAATTTGCTGACTAGTGCAATTGGCAGGATGTATAATGAATATTAAAATATTCCTATCTCCTCAATCGTGAGGAGTCAAAAGGCATGTCGTATATGATTGGAAAGGTCACAAAATAAGCTTTGCCAACCATATATCTTATTGCCCCATTTGAGCTAAGTAATTGGAGTAAAATTACCTTCAAAAATAGGGTATCCAAATGGGCATGCGTGTACTTTGGTTGGGTCATCTTGACAAAATATTTCATATCTCCTCATTCCTATGGAATTAGAGGGAGTGCCATATACAATTGGAAAGGTCTCAGAATATGCTATTTGACTATGTAATTTCCTCTTTCATTTGGAGAACCTTTGACATCAATAACAACCATTTTCAACAATCTCCCCCTTTGTTATTGATGGCAGTGCTTTGATATCTGCTTTTGCATGAGATATTCAAACATTTCTCTGGGCAAAGGTTTGGTAAAGATGTCAACAATATGTTCTTTGGTGCCAATATATTCCATCTTGGCATTTTGCTTGGCGACTTGTTCTCTGAGGAAATGGTGCTTGATTGGAATATGCTTTGTTTTTGAGTGCATGATACAATTTTTTGAGATATGGGCTGATCATATTCCACTTTAATGTCTTGTAAAGTTTGCTTCATCCATAGAACTTGGGTACAACAATCTGCTGCTATGTATTTGGCTTTAGCTGTAGAAAGAGAAATTGATGATTGCTTTCTTCTTGATCAAGATATAAGGCAATCTCCCAAGAAAAATGCATTCCCACTTGTGATTTTTCTATCATCAATGCTACCTGCCCAATCAACATCTGTGTATGTTGTTGATTTGAAATTTGTACTCTTAAGATATCAAAGCCCAAAATCTAGTGTGCCCTTTAAGTATCGAAATATCCTTTTTACTACTTTATGTGATTCCTTTGGTGTTGATTGAAATCTCGCAACTATTCCAATTGCCTGCATAATGTCTGGTCTCGAACCTGTCAAGTATAGTAGACCCCAATCATATGTCTATAAAGTGTTGAATTGACTTAAGGAGATTCATCATCCTTGCCTAACTTGCATCCAGTGATCGTAAGGGGTATTGACTGGTGTACATTCTTCAATTTCGAATTGCTTGAGCATCTCCTTGAGGTATTTGGTTTGGCCAATGAATATTCCTTTGTTGGTTTGAGAACCCTGTAGTCCAAGGAAGAAGGATAATTCTCTAATCAAAGACATTTCAAATTCCTTTCCTGAGCAAATCCATGACTCAATCCATGACTCATATCATTGTTATTGCTTCCAAAAATGAGATCATCCACATATACAAGTGTAATCAATAAGTTGTCCTTTTCCATCTTGATGTAGTGATTGTTTTTAGTTTGGAAGTTAAGATTAACCACAATCATTTTGTTGGAATGTCTACATTTCGGGTCCATAGAAGAATGTTGGCTCAAAAAACTTAAAAGATTAAAAATTTAAAATTAAGAAAACTTTTTTTTGTTGGTCAAATTCTATATTATATTATCATATCAAAAACAAAATTTACAGTAGGAGCCACCATGGCTTGATTAGATTCAGTCAACCCAGAAGGCATGCATTGCATGTAGAACTTGGGTGCTTGCCAAGGCATTCGAAACACTTGGTTATTTGTCGCAAAATTACAAAAAAACGTACCAAAACTATCATCATGGGGGTGGGTACAGGGGGCTAGGTGGAGGAGCCGCGAAAAGACGATCTTGGTGGTGCATGTGATAGCTGATGTGATCCACTTGGGTCTCCAGGGCTCGGAGGTGGTCTTGGGAGCGCCTCAGAATACGATGCAGACTCTCTAGAGCCTCAAGGGTCTCCGTCTGCAGGCTTTGGACAACGTTGATGTAAGCCACTAATTCATTTCAGTCTTCGTACCTTTGATCACGCAGGGTGTCCAGATTGAGCTGGATATGTTGGAGCTGAGCAAAAATGGTTTCAAGGGTGGCTAGATCCTCAATCTCGCCTGGGGATTGGGCTGGAGAGGTTGGCATGGGCGCTGTTGAGTGATGGCTCTCCGTAGACTCCGAGTGGGAGCTTGGGTCTCCTGGAACCTCATGGTTGTCCATGACTCGGCCAAAACCACCACCTGAGCCTGACCATGTTCTCTCGGCATACAGGTGCCCTCCTCTTCCGCTCGCTGTGCTGGGCTGCCGCGCCAAGTCGCCCTAATTCCTTCTGCTCGTGAGACCCATGCTCCACCCCTGCACCCTCGGTTGAGCTTGTCTCTGACTGCCTCTTGAGTCCCGTAGATGAGGGACACACAGCCGCCACCAGTCTTCAACCTATCGTCCAGGGAGGTGCAAAAGCTCCACCACCCGCAGATATGAATTGCAGGAAAGCTGAATTGCTCCACGAGCCCAAGGTAAAACTATCGAGGGGCTGGGTCACAGAGGGATTGTTGTTGCGCATTCTGCGTGTTTTGAGCAGGCCCAGGCTGCAAACCCAAATCTCCCGACCAAAGATACGCCCTCCATTCTGAATTCACCGCCACCACCCTCATCCTCCTCCTGGTGCAGTGCGCACAATCTCGTGTCGGTGCCAAGAAGCCTCCCAACTCCCAACCTCTCACCACCACTGCCTGACGGGCTTGTCACCCTTCTCGTCTTAGGCCGGCAGAGCTCAAGCCAGGGCTTGAGAGCTAGCGAATGTTCTTCTGCACAGACCACTGCATCAACCTTCACCATCACCCGCTGAAACGAAATGCTCTGAGCGACGTCCATCCCGCGTTTAACCATAAATAAACCTGTCGTGAGAACCCCTGCCTCCAGGCTCTTTACCACTCACACGTGGGAGGGTGGTGAGTCGGCAGGCATGTGGCTTGGGACCGGGCGGGCCTTAACTGCCCCTCTCCCATTTGTCCTGGTGATTGGACAGCCCCAATGGGGAAAAATTAAGAAAACCTTAATAATATAAAGAGAAATAAATAATTATCATAGTAATAGTCTAATACATTCATACTAGTATTAATAATGTATTATAATAGTTAGTTATATAATATTAATGTATAATGGTAATAATCTATTCTAATTATATTGTTAATATATTATTATTAATACATTATTAGAGATACTAATATTATTATTATATTTAATAATAATAATATTGTTTTTAATAATATGTTATTTTTATTATATCTAATAATAATAATTAATCATCTTATTTCTATATTATGTAATATAATAAGAAGTATTAATATATAACATAACTAGAATGAGTAATATATTTTTTTGTTTGTCACGTTGTCTGAATTTGACTTTAGGCTTGACTTGTGGCTTGAGAAACTGTGACACATAGGCCTCTAAGTCATCAAAATCACCCGGGGATTGCACCCGGCTTTGGCCACACCAACCCTTAACATGGCTGGATTTTTACTCGAATAGTCTATTCTACGCCTTGTGGGCAACTACAATGAGTAATATTAGCAATAAGTTGTATAACATATGTATACTAATAATTCTATCATATAGTTAATATATTATTATGAAAACATTATTTGATATAATAATACTATTATTATACAAATATAATAATGTTATTATTCTAAGGTAATAATGTTGCGTGATACCAAATTCTTATTATTCTTACTAATAATATTATTAGTATTTTTATTATTAATATTAATATAGTGTATTCAAAATTATATAGGAATGGGAGAGAAAGGGAAGGGTGTTGGTTATTTAGAGGACAAGGTAAGTTAAGTGTGAAATGAAGCAAAATTTAGGACTTTTTAAGAAGGTTAACGAGGGGAATCCAACTATTGCTGATCTCTAGGCAATTGTCTTTGTTTAGATAGTTAGGGTTTTTGATAATCTATAAAACTTCCCAAAGTGTCTTTTCAAATAATGGTTTTCTCTGGCAATAATTTCAGTGTTCTCAAGGTCTATATGGTGCTTGGTTTTAATGGAGTGCTCGGTAAGGGTAGAAGAGTGAACACACTCATGTCTAATATCAACAGCATGTTCTTTTATCCTGGTTTTAAAAGATCTTCTAGTTCCCCCAATGTAGCATTTATTACAGGAGTAGGTTATTTTATGGATACCCAGGTGTTGATGTGGGTCAATGTTATCCTTTATGTCAATTACCCCTCTTTTGAAGCCTTGTTGAATATAGTGGCCCATCTTGGCATACCAAGTTCTTGGAGCTTGTTTTTATTGGGTAAAGAAATTTCTTCAATTTGCACACATAGTCCTTATTTTTGGACAAGTCAAAGCCTTTTGGTTGTTTAATGTACACCTCTTCCTTTAAATCTCCATTTAGAAAAGCTGATTTGACATCCATCTGATAAACTTTGAAGCCTTTTGAACATTCAAATGCCTTTGAAGCCTTTTGACAACTGGAGCAAAATTTTCTTCAAAGTCAATTCCTTCAATTTGCGCATAGCCCTTGCAAACAAGTCTTGCTTTATTTTTGATTCTTTGTTTTTCTTCATTCATCTTCTTTTTGAATACCCACTTAGTCCCATTCATGTTTTTATGTTTTGGTCATGGAACAAGTTCCCAAGTTCCATTTTTCTCAATTTGATTCAATTATTCTTCCATAACATTTACCCAATATTGGTCCTTACTGGCTTTTGCAAAATCCTTTGGCTCTATTTTGGATAGCAAAGCCAAAATGCCTTTTCCTGGCGTATTGGTCATTCTTCTGCGGGTTTGTATTCTTGCATCAATGTCTCCATTGATTTGGTTCTCTAGGTGATGTTTTTGCACAAATTTGAAAGTTGTTTTGGATTGTGATTGTGCTTCTTCTTCTTCTTCCTTTGTAGTAATATCTTCTTGGTCTATGTAGATGATATCTTCTGAGTTCTCACTTCTTTGTTTTGCTTCTTTCTCTAGCCACACTTCATCTATTTTTTTCTTTTGTATATTTAAATGTGGTTCACGGACACCGAAGATCGGTGGTCGCTACATCTACAAAACTATCTATGTAGATCCACCCAAAGGGATCACATCCTTTCGGCTTATTAGTAGAGCCTAACCCCAAGAGCGTCGAGGACAATTGACCTTGGGACCTCCTATCAGCCAAGGTGCTTTAACGACGAGAACTCGACCAATTGAACTAACCCTTGGGGCTGTTGCTTCGTCTATTTTTACATCAATACTTTCCACAACTTTGCGTAGTCTTTTATTATAGCATGTGTAAGCTTTACTTATTGTTGAGTATCGAAGGAAGATTCCCTCATCTACTCTAGAATCAAATTTGCCCAATTTATCATCATTTATCTTCCTGTAACATTTGCTTCCAAAAAGTTTGACATACTTAATTGAAGTTGGCTTGCCTTTCCATAGATTTTCCAGATCAAAGATTAGCAGAGGCAGAGGTAGCAACATTATTTTCCTTGCAGAGCAGATTTCCAGTTGGGATGCAGTATTTTGAAGCAGGTGTTAGTGCAAAATAGTGTTAGGAGGAAGAAAAAGCACACACTGAGGGAATTCTTTCCTCAGGGAACTTCTAGTCCAGAAGTTCGATTTCTAACTGCAAAGCAGCAGTAGTTGTGAGCAGATTTGCCCACTCCAATAGGGAGTGCGTAGAGCCTAGCAGCAGTTGCACAGAGGAGAAGATGAGGAGTTCGACATTTTTGCAGAGATCACATCAACAGAGCTAAGAGATCAGGATCGGTTGGATGGAGCCTCAAACTGCGTGATCTAGAAGGCAAGGATTTCTTGGCTCCTAGATGAATACGATCTCAAGGCCTACATCGATAATGTGTTGGCTGTACCCACAAATCTAGATCAGCTGACGACCTACAAGAAGGAGATGGCAAAGGCGAAGAGATTGATTCTCGATGGGGTTCAAGATCATGTGGTGTCACACATAGCTGGCAAAGATACTGCCAAGCAACAATGGGATGCTCTCGCTACGCTATACCAAGGATCTTCCGAACAACGTAATATGTATCTTGAGGAGAAGTTGAGAGGGGGAGCGCATAGACCACTTCCTCACTAGGCTTCAGGCTGTTAACTGTAGGGTCAGCGCTCCAACCTACAAAATTGGTGCTGTTAGATCTAAACATCGTTTCTGGAGACTGACAGGTATTTGTCCAGAGTATCCTAGGTAGAGACAAGTTGCCAAAGTGGGACTGGATGTGCGCTGATTTGCAACAGGAGGAGATGAGGCTAGATTTGGTGAAGAGCACCATCAGTGGTAGCAACAAAAATAGTGGGATGAAACAAGTGAAGGAAGAGAAGAATGTGGCCCTCGCATCAAAGGGGTAGCGGTAGCAACGCAAGAGGAAGAAGGACCTTTCCAAGGTCAAGTGCTTCAGTTCTGGCGAGCTACGCCCTATAACACTCATTGTCCTCTCAGAAAGAGGGACTAAGAGAAGCATGACCAACAAGCTGCATCCACTAAGATTGATAGGTTGTCCTCTAGATTGGAGGGAGATTTTGCCATGATAGCAAACATCTCTCCAGGAGTGAGGTGGGGTGATTTGGTTTTATAGCCCAGAGCACTACAAATGGGCAGGATTCTTGAAGAGGCCCACTTCATGAATCAATACCTTGCTACGGGAGCCCACAGTTGCAGTAGCAGGATGGACTAGTATCAGTTGGTGCAGTTAGGATGCCGGAGTGACAAATGCAGTAGCTACTAGCGGTCGGAGTTTGGGCAACGCAGTACATAGTTGACAACAATGCAGTTGGCACATTTGTAGAGCTAGCAGCAGCGTAGAGGCTTCAATAACAACACAAAGACTAGTAGCAGTTAGGACTCGGGTGATAGATGCATCACACTGACCACAGTTGGTTCAATGTGTTGGACATTTCTCAGTTGCATATGCTGCAGTTGCTGCAACAACAGATTAGAGGGATTTGCAGATGCTGCAGTAGCAACAACAACAGAGGTGCAATGCAGATGTAGTAGTTGGCAGCAGTACAACAGGGTTTGTAGCAGCATAGATGCAACACATCAGAGTTGTGCAGTAGGTGTTGGGCAGAGTCGCCAGACATCAACAACGTGACAGGAAGATGGTGTAGAAGCAGTGTATTGTAGCAGCAGTTGCAGTACTAGAACACTTTCCTCGCTAAGAGGGAGTGTTAGTTTTTGTAGCACCGGATGTGTTCTAGGCTCGAGATTTGGCAGAGAGGTTAGAATACATGCGTTACATGCGTTCTCCAATAACCAGAAATCGTTTATGGAAATTCCACCTAGAGACCACTTAATTAAATTAACTAGTCAGTTTTTAATATTTCCCAGGTCTAAACTTAGAAAATATGATTAATTAAAAGGTATTAATTAAGTCATGGTGAGAATCTTCTAGAAAAAGACTTGGATCGAGTTCTAGTTAATCTTAGCCATTGATTAAGATTTAATTGTGGCTGTTGATGTCTCAACGAGAGATTATAAGAAGAAACTCAATGGGGCTTGAAGAACACACTTTAGCAGTTCGATTTCACTGACAGATTGATTTCCAGAGTAACAACATTCAGTTGCCGTAGAGAGAGCTAGTGAGCTCGAAGTAGTGAGAGAGGGGCATGGATATAAAGGCCAGAGCAAGATTTTCTAGATCTAGTGTGTACATTGCAGAGAGGCAGCGTAGTGCTTCAGAGGAGATTCCGTATTTTGTTGGGGAGAAGCATTGATTCAGTGCCAGAAACCGGAGAGAGAGTCCGGAGGCCAGGAGGATACATTTCTCAGACAACCGCTGGTTAGAGAGCAAGAGGAGAAGTAGTTTCAAGTTGTGGGACGCAGTACTGCGTAGGATGATGCAGTGATTGCGCAGAGGCAACAAGGAGCAACTCAAATCGAGCTGATGTTAGTGTCGGATCGCCTGTGGAAGTGGGATTTTTCTCACTAGTTTTATTGCCAGTCATTTCTCTGTATTGGTTTGCTACATTAAGTGACCATAGTATTGTACTCAGATTTACTACTGCATAATATCAAACCCTCGGCTGCTGCACCGGTTTTCTCGAACTGGGTTTTTCCAGGGACTTAATCCAAAAATAACTGTGTATTTTTGTGTGTGCATCTGTTCTTCTAACGTTTATTTTTCTTCCACAATATTTGTTTTGTGAAGGCTGCAATGTATTAGTTTCGATGTTTATCGTAGCACACAGTAAATAATTGTAAAATTTTGAAGATGTTCTATGCTTGATGCAACTTTACTTTAAACCCGATACCAAATAGCAATCACATAAACATGAAAGTAAAATGCTGATAGAACATACCAATAGATCGACGAAAGACAAGTCCATAATACACTTAACTTGATCAACAAAATATGTGTTGTGGCGCATTACTACGGTCAACAGGATGCTTCAACCAACAAAGTCTCCTCACCGTCAGCCAACCAGAAGTGTCACACAACCCTCAAGACAACTCCACAAAAGTCAACGGAAGTCAACACTGTCAAGTCAACGGTGAATGCAAAACAACAACAAAAATTCAATGCATCAGGGGAAAGATCAACGTCTAGCCTCGGTTTTTATGCCAAGGAATGCAGACTGCAGAAATCAGAATTTTGGTGGAGTTTGAGGTCAAATGGACAAAGCGTTGACTTTTGATCAAACCTGCAATGAAACCCTAGACACATCCATACAGAAACCCTAGCTGCTGTTCCACACGTGTGAGAAGACAAGCCTCCAAATGATGATCGAACCGATCAGACACAAGAGAGAAGTGTGTGATGAGTGGATGATGAAATGAACTCCAAGTTTGTCCAATATATATCCATCTGTGAGGGTGTGTGACACATTTGTTGGGGCTCCTAGCCTACATTACAATTCTGGCCGACCTTGCACATAAGTGGAATAAATTCAAAATAAATGTTTAGCTCATCTGATCAAGATGATCTTTAGATCGATCTTGCACCTCTCCGAAAGAGGAATCCGATAAAAATATTGGCATCATCATCTGAGTAATACAACATGGAGTTTGGACCTAGTTGCCCAAAATTAACACTCCCTCTTAGCTAGGGAGAACTCCATCCACCCGTGCCATCCAAACATCGTGCGTCATCCCACCGTAACTTGCTTTGTTGGTTTCTTTATTTCAAATGGCGAGTCACAAAGACATCACTCCCGACTAACCCGAAGTCAGCTTAGAGGTCCGAAACCTCTATAGGACTCAAAGGAGTCTCATACTAACCCTGAAGTTAGTTTAACTAACCCGAAGTCAGTTGGAGGTCCGAAACCTCACTAGACTTGATCCCAGATCAAGTGGTTGGACACATGCCATCCTAGACATAGAGAGTACGACAATCTCCGATGCATCCATCGGTCTTGCTATCTGTCTCTATCCACATTTCCCATCTCATTGGCCAAGATGCGAGGTACTTCCCATGAGTCCGGTACTCCATGGGTAGGATGCATACGGGGCACGGATCAAAGAGAGGTAAACCAACTCAATATCATCACGGTGGGGTGGAAGCACACCAACAAGGTTTGGCAAGCCTAGCCTTGTGGTTGCTTATAGCTCTAAGAAGCTATCCCCAAAGCCCCCGGAGCTCCCAGAGCTCATCGTCCAACAAGACCCTCAGCATAGGGTCGTTCCACGATTCCAATATTCTCACGGAAGGTTAGGAACTTGACCTTCACTAAGGGCTTTTTGAGAATATTCGCGACCTGCTCATCAGTTCCTATATGATCGAGCCTTACGACGTCTCGCTATACCATATCTCGGATAAAATGGTACCAGATATCAATATGCTTGGATCGATCGTGGAACACGAGATTCTCTGACAAACGAATCCCACTCTGGTTATCACAAATGATAACGGTGTTATCTAGCACATGCCCGAACAGTTCACTATAGAGCTTCGCAACCAAACAGCTTCGCAACATGCCATACACGCTGCAATGTATTTGGCCTCACTGGTGCTCAAACGTACCGACTTCTGCTTCCTGCTCGAAGCAGAACCAAGTGTGAAGCAACATCCAGATGTGCTCTTGCGATCCACCACACTGTTAGCCCAATTAGCATTAGTATATCCACGAAGTCTCAAACTCTCGGCAGTGTATCTTAGCCTATGGTCTATCGTGCCCCAGAGATATCTCAAGAGTTTCTTGGCACCAACCCAGTGAATGTTATGAGGATCAACCATGTGTTGACTCAAAGTGTTCACTGCGAAACATACGTCCGGACGGATGTTCACTAAGAACATCAGGGCCCTTACGAGTTGTCGATACTCGGTAGGATTTTCTAGCATGGGCCCAACAATGTTTCCACTCAACTTCTTAAAGTTGAGCTCCATTAGTGTCGACACAGACTTACAGTCCACCATACCAAAACTTTCCAACAACTTCACAATGTATTTTTCTTAAGAGAGGAAAATCTCGCCAGGTCTCTGCCAGACCTCCAAGCCTAGGAAGTAATGCATCAGTCCTAGGTTTTTCATCTCGAACTCGGAAGCGAGCTCCCTCTTACACTGATGAATGAGACGGTTAGTACCTGTCAGCAACAGATCGTCCACATAGAGAACCAAAATGAGAGGATTTTCTCTATCAACTTTGAAGTAAAGGTTTGGATCAACATTACTTCTAGTGAAGCCCAACTTCATTAACTAGCTATCTATCCTCTCGTACCAAGCCCTGGGGGTTCGCTTTAACCCATAGAGGTCTTTCTTTAACCTGCATACATGAGAGACTCTATCCTGGACTTCGAACCCCAGAGGTTGCTCCACATACACCTCTTCCTTTATCGAACAATGCAGAAAAGCGGTCTTCACATCCATCTGATGGAGACTCCATCCTAGCGTGGCAGCAAGGGCAATAATGGATTGGATGGTGGTATAGCGGGCCATAGGTGCAAATATATCATCATAGTCTATGCCTTCCTTTTGAGAGAAGCCTCAGGCAACGAATCTTGCCTTTAACTTTTCAACACTACCAGATCCATGCTTGACCTTATAGAGCCATCTTGAGGTGACAATAGCCTTATCCTCCGGTCTGGGAACCACATCACAGACATCATTCTTCATAATGGACTCGTACTCTTTGTGCATAGCATCCTTCAAGACTTGATGCTTTACGACTTCTTCAAATGATCCAGGCACAGATTGTACGATGGTACTCTTCTTGCTTTCCCAGAATGTCCCCCTTGGGGCCATATGTCTCACGGTATCCTCGAGAATATCCCTAAGCCATGAGAGTCTTCTCTTCATTGACATAGGTGGATCAATAGGGTCCATCGTTCCTTCAATATCGGGCACCATCTCATCCTTCGGCTCTTCCTGCTTCCCCGATCTTCCTCAGAGCTCGGAAGATTTATCACTTTTCTGAGGGAAGCATCTTCATCGAAGGTAACATCGTGGCATATCTTCATTTCTTTTCCGATACAACCCTGACATACACCTTCATGGTCATTTTTGAATTCGAGCATTCTTGTCACCACCTTCCTTGCTTCGGGAAGGGCTTTGAAATGAAGGTGTCCAAACCTTTGGTGCCATAATTCGGTTTGACGAATTGTATCACATGTCATAGCCCCTATTGGACTTCCTCCAATCTGGTAGAGTGTATCAACTCTAAAGCCAATAGTCAGAGTTTATTTGAAACTCTTCTTCCAGATGCCTATCTTTGCATCGACAAATGCCACCTTGAAATCTTTGTCTTCCATGGCCGAAATAGACACGAGGTTCTTCTTCAAATCAGGTACATACAATACATCTTGCAAACGGAAGACTTGACCTTGAGATAAATGGAGGGTCACAATCCTTGACCCTTTCACGAAATAGGTGGCATTATCTCCAAGGATAATTTTTAGATTAGCATCCTTCTCAATCAAATCAGAGAGAGCTTCTTTAAACCCAGTGAGGTGCCTTGAAGCACCACTATCAATCAACCATACATCCAAGGTGTCGGGTGGAGATGCAGCAGAGAGGGCAGATACAAGAATGAATTGAGGTGCCTTGAAGCACCACTATCAATCAACGAGACATCCAAGGTGTCGGGTGGAGATGCAGTAAAGAGGGAAGATACAAGAATGAATTCATTTCTTTCATTATCAACAACATTAGATTCCTCATACCTGGAATTTCTTGACCTTTTGAAGGGTTGCACATTTCCATTACAACCAGAGGGAGCCTTCCTCTTTCCTTTGAACTTGTTGTTCCTTTGATTTCCATTCCTCTTGTTGTTGTTGTTATCATCCCCGTGAGAATCCCTTCTATTTGGGCATTCTCTAGCATAGTGGCCAAACTTGTTACATTTGTAAGATCTTCCTTTCTTTCCATGGGCCCCTGCTCTTCCATGGTTCCTCGGACCACCATTGTTCTTCTTCTTAGCATGAGCGGTGAAGGCAACATTACCTTCATTTTCATATTCCATCATTCTTGTTTCCTCTTGAGTGCATCTCGACAATACTTCGTCAAAATCAGGAATCACATTATTGTTGGGAATGGTAGTAATGAATACATGCCATTCAAAGGGGAAACCTCCAAGTGTGGTGAGAACCATTTCTCTATCAGCTATTGTTTTCCCAGTGGCAAGAAGGTTATTCCTCATTTCAATTAACTTCAGAAAATAGGATTGAATGGGTTCATCCCTGCCTTTCTTGAGATTCTTCAACTGGTTCTTAAAGAAAAGAACTTGATTTGTATTGTTAGCCCTGAACGTATTGACCAACTTATCATACATCTCCTTAGATGTGCCCAACTCAGAGATGTAAGAAACCAGACTTTTATAGATGGAATCTCGGATGATCAACTTAGCTTTGATTTCTCCTTTTCTATACTTCGTCTTTTTTCCCGTAGGTGCAAATGATGGGGGCTCTTGGATTTTACCCTGCACATAGTCCATGACCTCTTGATCTTCCAAGACCAAGTCTAAAGACATCTTCCAAGACCAATTCCAAAGACATCTTCCAAATATGATAGTCAGACTTGCCAGTCAACTTATCATCAGCTTTGAAGCCATTATAATTTGAGGTACCCATGGGTCCTTGACAAATGCTACTTGTTTGGTGATTGCTCTTAACACAAACTTGGGCTTTGTCTTCACCTTAGCTCTGATACTATGTAAATTTTCGAAGATGTTCTATGCTTGATGCAACTTTACTTTAAACCCGATACCAAATAGTAATCACATACTGGGTTAGAGGGCCAATTTCGCATTTTTTTCACAAAAAATGGGCCTAATCGATTGGTTTATGACGAAACCCACCGGTTTATGCGTAAATCGGCTGGTTCAGTGCCATCCCGATCGCGGTCCCACCATGAGGCTTTTTTGCGGCTTCTAAGGTGGCTTGGAGGGAAACTACAGGTTGTTTCCCTCCAAAAACACCCCCTCCAAGCCAATAAAAGGAGGTCTCCCCTCATTTGTCTCACACATCTGATTTGGACCTTTTTGTGAGTTTCATTGGGAGCTTGGAGAGTGTTGAGTTTTTGCTGGATTAGTCATCTTGGAGGCTTGGAGTTGGACTTGGAGCTATTTTGGAGATAGTTTGGAGTTGTTAGTAGACTTGGCATCTTCAAGAGGAGGCTAGGGAAGCTAGTTTGCATTTCCAGGTAGGGATTTTCACTTGAAAAAATCCATATTTCACTGCTATCCATGCATTTGATTTTTTTATTTGTTCTATGCCACAATGTTATCAAATCTCTAGTTATTTGCTATCAAATTTTGTAGGCTAAATATGCCCCATTTTTTTCCCAAATTTATCTTAAGTTTTCCCTCTTTTCTTTGCTGCAATTTTTATTTTAAATCGGCAAATTTCTTCACAAATTTCAAATATTTCTAGCTGTGAAAAATTCTGAATATTACTTTATACAGAAACCCTACCGTTAGATTTGGTTATACTTCTCCTTCTTAATCAAGTTTTTAATGCTAAACATTCAAATTAACATCGAAGCAAACACATAATAGACTTTCATCAATTCAGATCTAAGCAAAAGATACATTTACACAGACAAAGTGACACAAGATTTTCTGGACAACTGTCCCCGGAAAAACCCAATGTCGGAAAACCGATCTTATGGCTGCTGGATGGTTTACATTATTAAGTAGTTTCTGAATACAACAAATTTGGGCACCCTACTAGTTGACCCGACAAAGAAAATAGATTTGTAGCAATGCCTACAGTTCTGGAGACTGAAAACTTGATTGGTCCATACCCTCAAACGAGATTTACAGGACTCGGCCACTTTCTGCCTCTAGAAACCCCAACACTGACCCTAAAGCTGCTTGCGTCAGCCCTGCTAGCCTCTGCGCTGGCCTGGAGAGGGCTGTGTAACCCCAAATTGGGTGACGCAGTCCTTACGCTACCCTGGATGGCCTCTGTGTTACCCTGGGGGCCTCCTGCTGGCTCAACGCTGCCCTTTTTGGGCCTGGGTAGCGGTTGAAGCCCTTTGCGCTGCGTAGCTGCCCCTGCTTCTCTGCGCTGCTCTAGATGCTGCCTCTCTGCCTCTTGCTGATTCTTGGCACTGGGATCAGATCATCCCCTTAGCCAATACTACCCCTCGCTGCAGTTGAAACACTTCTGCAAATTCTTAGCAAACCCGCCCTAGAATTCCAGCTTAGTCTTAGTGCTTTGCCTCCGTGGGTATGTTCTCCAACTGACCCCAAGCCTTTCCTTTATAGTTTCTTGTTGAGAAACCAACGACCATGATCTAATCTTGAATCGATGGCTAAGATTAAAAGAAAGCTTGATCCGTGTGACTTGAATCATTTCCATCACAGGTTTTAATTAATTACCTTTAATATTTTAATTTTCCTAAGTTAGACTTAGGGTCCTTAATTGAAAATATTAATTAATTATCTCTCAAACTAGATGGAATTTCCCAAATCCCTTTCTTTGTCTTGGAGATCTTATGTACTCTAGTCCCTCCACAAATTTTGGGAGCTAGAGCACATCCGAAGCTACCCCAACGCTAAAAAAACTCAACACTCCCTCTTAGCGAGGTATGTGCTTTAGTACAACGCTGCTTCACCCCAAAGCTTCGCACTGATATCTGGTGCGGGTCTCTGCACTGATGCTTGGCCTGCCGCCCTTCATCACTGCGCTGTTGCTGCCATTCTGTATTGCTACCCATGACGCTGCCACAACCACTGCTACATCTGTACTGCCCTCTCAATTTGTTGCATCATGCAACTTGAATTGTTGAGAGAAACAACTAAAACTCTTGCCCAATCTTTGACAGACAAGTCAGTTGTGCTGCATCGTCATCACTGAAGCTCCATACGCTGCTGCTGTTTGCTGTTATCTAGAGGTGCTGCACAACTACAACTATGCATTGCGTAAGCAGATTTTTTCTGCGCTGCTGAAGTCACATTAGCCCCTGCGTTGAAATATCCCATGTTGCTGCTGCGCTACGCTGTCCTCCTGAAGCCTCTATGCTGCTGAAGTCACATCAGTCTTTGCGCTGCTGCTGCATCTGCACTGTGCTTCTCCCTTCAGCTTTTAGCTCCGCCTTTGCTCCATCCGTGATTCTCTACACCAATTGCTCCACTTGTCCCGCTACTGTCTTAAGGCTCTCGTAGCACCGATGTGATCCAAGAGTCGAGCTACTCAAGGATCTCGCCATATCCTATAGCGGCTCTACAGATCCATGTCGCCCCACTTTCGTGGTTCATGAGCAGTCATGGCTACGTCATCTTCAGAGCAATCGTTCGCCACAATAGCCTTGGAAGTAGAAGCTTCCTTGTCCTTCTTCTTCTGAGGACAATTGCTGGCGAAATGTCCTAGTTCGCCGCATTGGAAACACTTGATCTTGGATAGATCACACTTCTTCTTCCCTTGCTACCTCTTTGATGCCAAGGTTGCATCATCTTCCTCTTCCTTCTTCACCTTACTTGACCCTGTGCTGTACTGCCTCTTGGTGAACCAACTAGGTTCTTCTTGACGAGTTGGGAAGGTCAGCTCTGCCCAAGATACTTTGGACAAAAGTTTCCCAGTCCTTTGTGACTGCATTGATTGCAGTCCTCACCATCACATCATCCTCCACCTTTGCTCCCATGGCAAACAACTGATCTCTGATCGCCTGTAATCTGAAAAGGAAGGGCTCGATTTCTTCTCCCTTGGCCATCATGAATAACCGCATCTGATTCTCTAGAAGCATTCTCCTTTGGATGAATCTTACCTCATATAGGGCAGTTAAGGCTTTCCACATCTCCTGAGCCGTTTTCTTGTCGGCTATGTGTGGAACTATATGATTCTTAACCCCATCCATTATGAAGCGTTTGGCATGTGCCAAAACTTCCTCATGCTTCGCTAGGAGAGCAACATCGGTTGGCGTGGCTAGGACTTTTTCTGCATGGTTCGTTAGATCATATGCCTCCATGACTACCAGGATTTTGGCCTTCCAGACTGCAAAGGTTGACAGACCGTCCAACCTATCTTGATCATGTAGTCTGTGAGTTGCCACCTGCTTAGCAAATTTGTCATAACCCCTCCTCTCTATGCTAGAGATTTGGATCTAGGGTCCTTAGCGAAACACACACCTTCTGCTCTCTCTGACAATTGACCTCCTCTCTTGGAAGTTTGCGAAATCAAACGTTTCAGCTCTCTTCGATCCTCTGATCGATCTGCAAATTTCTTTGGCTGGAAACCCTTTGAGAAGTTGTTCTCCTCTCGCTTTTTGTCTCCTAGTGCTTAGGCTAAATTCTGAATCTTTAGAAATTTAACCCCACCAGCAATTTCTAAAGCTTGCAGCACTGCTTCCGGCACTTTGAAACAACAAAAGCTTCAAATCTGCGTCACCATTGCTGGCCTCTGCATGAGTAGATAGCCCTAGCGCTGTCTCTATGCTGCCTCTGCCAGTGTTTTAAAACTCGGGCTCGGGTTTCGAAACGACCGAGGGTCGGCTCCGACTCCGACTCTGACTCCGACTCGGTATCGACTCAGCCGGTTTGGTTTTAATGACTCAATCTTTGTAAAATAGTACATTAAATATTAATTTTTAATTAAAAAAACATAATTTAAAGATTTTCATTCATGTTTCCAAACCATTACAATATAGACAAAAGACAACATATGATGAAAGTAGGCTCATGAATATATCCATGATATCAAAATTGCACCCAGTGCATTGTCCAATACATAATGATGATATAGAGTTAAAAACAAAAAACATAACCAAGGAGGCTCTAAATGGCCTCTACAACAAAACATGAATAGTCACTATTGCTAGACATCTGACAAGCCAATATCCTCTGCTTTAAAATTTGAACCGGAGGGGGAAACTGCTTGCTCCTCCTCTGAATCAACATCCTCAACTAGAATTGTAGCACGTTGAGCTTGAGATAAACGAGTTATGCGCCTTCGTCGTGGTTGACTAGAGGAAGTGCCTGCAACTGCCACTGGAGGGCTTGGGATTGGGCTTGCTACTAGTCGATCTGCATTGAGTAGAGCCTCTACCTATGTATCGAAGTCCATCCCCACACCAATATCCTCATCAGAGTCAAATTCTGTTGGACAAGTCTCCACTACCCAATCTGATGTTGGATGAATATCCTCCAACACAATGGGATCTGAATCAGGTCTTTTGTTCAACAATTGGTTGTGTCTTAGTCAGAGGTTGTATTGGACATACACTAGATCATTTAACCATTTTTGCTCCAAACGATTTCTCTTCTTTGTGTGAATCCTCTCAAAGACAAACCAATTGCGCTCACACCCAGAAGCACTGCAAGTTTGACTCAAAATACAGATTGCAAACATCTGCAATTCATGACAATGGCTACCAAATGCCTCCCACCATTGTGCTGCAAAAAACATAGTTGTGTAATGAGTTTCAGTTAGCTCAACAAATTATATCCAACTTTGAAATTTTAAACAATTATACAAAATAATAAAATATGAATTTGAAAATTGAAATTCTTTGTTTACCTGGCTCATTTGATTCCCTTGCTAAAGTTTCCTGTGGCTTGGCTAAACACAGTGATCTAATTGTGTATCAGCAACTGGCCACTCTCTGTGGAGATCATGCGATCAATTCAGCCAATCAATCCATCTATAACCTCCCTAGTCAAAGCTCTTGCTCCCTGAGCTTTATAATGATACCTCGGGTTCAAAAAATACCCAGCTGCATGTATAGGGCGATGGAGTTGATTGTTCCATCTTTAAACAATGATTGCCCAAATGGGCCCATACTTACCCACTCTGTCCTTGTATGCTGCCCTTATTTGCTCCTTTGCTTGATCCATAGCCTCATAAATGAAGCACATAGCCAGTGTTTCCCAATCCACCAACCGCAACAATTTATCCAGTGGCTCAACAAGTTTCACAATCTTTGCTGCCTTTTTCCAAAATATTTCTTCATTAAATTTATTTTTCACATCTTTGCCATCCTATTTGCGAGCCCACTGACATTCATTCCATTCATCACTGGTAAACAAATTTTGCAAGTTTTTATGTTGGGAAAGCATAGATTGCAATGTTAAAAAATATGTTGCAAATCTAGTGATCGCGGGCTTAATAATTTCCTTGCCCCCTATGTGTTTCCTCATTAGGTTCAGTATCCATGAGTGATTGTAAATATATTTTGTGATGCTTTTGGCATGCTCGATAGTGTTCTTGATCCAATCTATATACCAATATCCTCAAGCATGAGGTCTATGCAATGTGCAACACATGGGGTCCAAAAGATGGTTGGGTGTTTTTCCTCTAACAATTTACCAACAAGAACATAGTTAGAGGCATTATTTGTGATGATTTGAACAACATTTGCCACCCCGACCTTCTCAACAACCTTATCCAAAAGCTGAAACAACAAGTGCATCTTTCACCCTATCAGATGCATCAACTGATCTTCGAAACATGGTTCCCTGTGGGCAAAAGACAAGAAAGTTTATGATGGTAGGGTTCCTCTAATCAGTCCATCCATTTGACATGATGGTACATCCTCTATGTGCCCATGAGTTTTTGAATTCTTTCAAATAGTCATCAATGGACACAATCTCTTTTTGCAAAAGAGATCCTCTTAACTCATGCATAGTAGGGCTTTTGAAGCCCATTCCAGCAGCATATATGGCATCAAACATAGGTTCATAATATGGTGAACGAGAAGCATTGAAGGTAATATTAGCATCATACCACCATCTAGCAATGTAATCACAAACAATTTCTCTCAATTCTTTTTTCCAATGCTGATCTAAAGTGGGCTGCACTTGACCTCTACTTGTAGGACTAGGACCATGTGCACTATCAGAGGGAGAGGAGGGTGTGAAAAAACTTTTGATAGTCCCCTTATTTCTCATTGCACCCTTACACTTTTCAGAAATAGACTCCATAGAGGGAGGAACATAGCGAAAGGGGTTTGATGCATCAATGCAAGGGATAGATGAAGAACCCTCATAATCAAAAGTTGGGTTGGCAACCATCATGTGTTGTATATTTATCTTCCTCCCAATTTCAGCCTCTATTTCTTTTTGCCTAGCTTCGTCCTTCTCAAACTTTTGAAATTGATCCCTCAACTCCTTCCTAGTTTCCCCAATTTCTTCTATTGGTGCTTCACATGGAATAATTTGGCCTCTAAGACTAGGCAAATGTAGTTTCAGTCTATGAATGCCCTCTCCACCCCCCTTAATTTTTCTCTTACAAAATTTGCAATGCATTTGATCATCAACCATTTCAGCATATGCCCAAGCAGCGCCTTTCATTCTAGGGGCCATTTTGGACTGAGTTTTTGACTTGGAAAGGAAAGGTTTAAATTTGAAAATGAAAACAAAACAAAACAACTCATTCTATGTTCATTTCTTTCACAAAAAAACTATGTTTTCCATTTTTAGATTTGCAAAAAAAATAAAACACAAGTAAAGGCCAATTTTAGAAGGGGAAAAAAAAATACCTTTAGGCTCTAGCCTCCTCAATGCAGCTCCAACAAACCAACTCCTCAATGCTGCTCCAAAGCTTGCCTAATAAGCTCCTCATTGTTGCTCCAAAACTTGCCCAAAAGACTCCTCAAAGTTGCTCCAAAAACCAACTCCACAACTCTTCACAAATTCCTCACAAATGCTCACTCAAATGCAATGAGATAGATGTGAGGAAATGAGAGGGGTTGGGTAGCTTTAATAGGATAGGGAGGGGTTAGATAGCTACATAAAACCCTAACAGCAAAAACTAATTTGAAGTCTGTTCTGGAGGCAAAATGGGGTCCGCGGCCGGCTTGGACTAGCTCGGCTGGTTTAGCTCGAGCTTGACTAATCTGGCCGATTTGTGATCGAACCGGTCGAGTCGGTGATCGACTCTGCCAATTCGGTGACAAACCGCCCTCCGGACCGGTTTTTCTACCGAGTCAATCCAGTTGAGGGTTTGGCTGGGTTGGCTCGGCCGATTTTTAAAACTATGGCCTCTGCACAATAAGTATGTGGGCTTGCGTGGAGACTGCGTAAGACTGCGTCACTTTGGCCTCTGCGTAGCTTTGCTCCCTCTGCTGCTGCGCTATCTCTTTCGGTCCGGCTTTCTGCGGTTGCTACTGCTCTCTTTGCTGCTTTCTGCAACAAAGATTCTTCAGTCTTCTGCTGGTGATCCTGCTAGATCTGCAATTGCTCTGATCCGATGTGAAGATTTCTGAATATCACTTTATGTAAAAACCCTACTGTTAGATCTGGTTATACTTCTCCTACTTAGTCAAGTTATTAATGCTGAACATTTAGATTAACATCGAAGTAAACACATAACAAACTTTCACCGATTCAGATCTAAGCAAAAGATACATGTACACAGACAAAGTGACACACAAGATTTTTTGGACAACTGTCCCTGGAAAAACCCAACGCGGGAAAGCCGGTCTTCTGGCTGCTGGAGGGTTTATATTATTAAGTAGTTTCTGAATACAACAAATCTGGGCACCTTATTGGTTAACCAGACAGAGAAAATAGATTTGCAGCAATGCCTGCAGTTCTGGAGACTGAAAACCTGACTGATCCACACCCTCAAACAAGATTTACAGGACTCAACTACTTTCTGTCTCTAGAAACCTCAGCACTGCCCCTGAAGCTGCCTGCGTCAGCCTTGCTAGCCTTTGCGCTGGCTTGGAGAGGGCTGTGTAACCCCAAACTGGCAACACAGTCCTTATGCTGCCTTGGATGGCCTCTGTGTAACCATGGGGGCCTATTGCTGGCTCAGCTCTGCCCTTTCTTCTTGATAATTACTTGTGAGCTTATTTATGTCTTTTCTTCATTATCTTGTTTAGTCTTTCATCAACTCAATTATCAAAGTAAACAAGACACAAACTTAGGCTCCTAGAGCCAGGGAAAACCTCTCTCTCTTGGAGAGGAAAACCCGCAAAGAATTCTTCTTATAGATCTTCAAATGACAAGTACCACGACCAAGACTCAGACCCTTGACCTAGATATGCTTCCAAGACCTTGATACAACTTCTTCAGATGATCCAAAACTCGACTCTTCTCCTTTATAACAATCTGCACTAGTCTGTACTTGACCTAGAGAACTCGGTCTCTTTTCACACCTTTCAAATTGATCTTCTTTTATGCACTGTGTGAGTGAACTTACTTCAGGACCTTTTTTAAACAAATCGGCACTTTTATTGCTGGACTTTACTTATATTTCTGAGTCACGCTGCCTCTGAATTATGCATCCTTCTTCTTCTTATATAGACAGTATATTTTTTTTTTTAAGCTGTGGTTCACGTTCACTGAGTGGCCGCTACATCCACGGGTAATAATCCGGTAGATCCACCCGAAGGGATCAGCCGTCGGCTTTAATTTCGGGGCCTAACCCCAAGGGCGTCGAGGAGATTTGACCCCGTGACCTTCCATATGGCAAGGTACTTTAGCAACGAGAACTCGACCATTTGAGCTATCCCTTGGGACTTTATAGACAGTATATTTAATAGCTTCTTGATCCTGTAATTATACAAAAATCCGCAATACTATTTCCAGAAGACTGCTATACAATCCAGTGTAATCTGCATTGTTTATCCCTGTAGGTTGTCCGCACTGATCCTAACTTATGTCTGCATATGATTTTGTCTCAAATCCAAAGTTAATCCTGTTTTCCATCTGCACTTTTTCCTGTTTTATATCTGCATCTTCTTCATCAGACAGATCCGCATTTCACCTCAAAACTATCAGCAAATCTATATCTATTTTCACTGTTGACCTTGTTCAAAACAGTCCGCAAATTTTCCACTGTAAAATCACAGAGACAGCCGTAGTTGTTGTATGTTAATGAGCCGCAGTTGATGGGGTTATATATAGTGTACAGTCTGGCTTTTAGGCCGACCTGTAGGCCGACTTCCCAATTGATTATAGGCCGACATGAAGGACTTTAATTTCAACGTTTGTGAGAGCATCTTCTTGCATCTTTCTGAAGTCATCTCTTCATGGTATATTGTCAAGATCTTGGAGCATATTGTGGACTAGACCCTTCATGAATATGACACTTAACTTCATCTATATCTAGAAGATAATTCCTAATAGACATCAAGAAGAAGTCTGTAGACCTATAATAAAATCTTGCTCATGAAACCAATGAAGCAATTAAAACAAAAATACATTTTATTATTTTGACGACTTCTTTTCATAAGTACATAATTATGAAGACCGATCAAGTTACACTTTTCAACATCTTATCCCTATACTGGTGTTTTATTGTGAGCAGTTCTTGTGGACTGGTGAAGGACTTGTTGATCTTTTGAACTACCAATTGCAATGACAGCCACATGGCCATCAGATTCCCTGAGGTCAATAAGAGGACATTCCCACTAGTTAGTAGTTGTGATAGATATCCAGATTATTAGAGGATTATATTTGCTGGTCACTTGCTCCTTCCATGAGGTGGAGATGGAGAAGCACTTCATTCTTCGGTGCCCCATTTATTATGAGGTCCATAGCAGATATTTTTGCTTGTACAAAGACTCTGTTAGATTCCTTGCTACCATACTTTGCTACCCAGACCAGAGATGCTTGGCTTTGCATATTTGAGAAGTAATTCCAAGTTACTTTAGATGGTGAGTGCAATAGAGACCTTTGAGGTACTTGGCTGATTAGCTCCTATTAGATCCTCCCAGTCATATTGGTGTTAAGTGTTGAGATTTTGTGTATTTGGGGTAGCATCAATTGTGCTCTAGGTCCCAAACTTTGTGGAGGGACTAGAGTACACTTGATCTACAAGACCCAGAAATGGATTTGAGAAATTTCAAGTTGTGTTCAAGTTATTCAAATAATTAATTTTTTTAATGGATTTCCCAAGTCTAACTTAGGAAAATAAAATAATTAAAATGAATTAATTAACACATGTGCTGAAATTGTCTCAAGTCACATGGATCAAGCAGTCTTTTAATCTCAGCAGTTGATGGATGATTTAATTTTGGCTGTTGAAGGGTTCAACGAAAAAGTATAAGAGAAAGGCTTGAGGGTCAGTTGAAGACACACAATTTCTATAGAATTGAGGAATAGATTTGGAATTCTAAGGTGGGTTTGCTAAGAATTTTCAGTGGAATGTCCTGCAGTTAGGGGTAGTATTGGTTGATGGAATGATCTGATTCCAAGAGCCAAGAGACAACAAAAGAGGCAAGAGGAGCAGCTCAAGGACAACGCAGAGAAGCAAGGCAGTAGCTACGTAGGTGCTGCGCAGCCGCTACGCAGGTGCTATGCGGGACAACAGATCAAGCAGTCTTTTAATCTCAGCAGTTGATGGATGATTTAATCTCGGCCGTGAAGGGTTCAACGAAAAAGTATAAGAGAAAGGCTTGAGGGTCAGTTGAAGACACACAATTTCTGTAGAACTGAGGAATAGATCTGGAATTCTAGGGCGGGTTTGCGAAGAATTTTCAGCGGAATGTCCTACAGTGAGGGGTAGTATTGGCTGAGGGAATGATCTGATTCCAAGAGCCAAGAGACAACAAGAGGCAAGGGGAACAGCTCAAGGACATCGCAAAGAAGCAAGGCAACAACTACGCAGGTGCTGCGCAGCTGCTACGCAGGTGCTATGCAGGACAACGCAGGGGCACTAGGAGGCTTCAAAAATCACGCAGAGGGTCTTTTAGGGCCAACGTGAGGTTGTGAGACCCTTCCAGGGGTGACGCAGTCCCTTCTAGTGCAACACAGTGGCATTTGAGGCTAGCAGGGCTGACATTGGGGATTCAGGGGCAACGCGGAGGGTTTCTAGGGTCAAATTCGGGCTGAGTCCTGTAAATCCCATTCGAGGGTGTGGATCAATCAGATATTTGGCACTAGATCTTCAGGTTAGCTGCAGATTTTATATCTTTTATTCTCTGTCGGGTTTTCCAAGGTCGGAACCCAGCTTTGCTATACTCGGAACTACTTAATAATAAAACCCTCATATCTGCTGAATCGGTTTTTCTGGGGAATTATGTCCAAAAAAATCCATGTGTCACTTTGTTGCATGAGTGTATTATTCAGTGAATGCTCTGCATGTGTAGGCTGTAGTTGTGTTTATTTTCGGTATTTTCTGAATCTAATTTCTGAAAATAATCTGTAATAATTAAATCAAGTAGAAATAAATAAACCAATACACTGAAGTAGAATTTTCTTATGGTATCAAAGCGATAATGGATCAAGCTGAATCTCTAGCAAATCGGTTGAAGAAATATTTTTTTCTCCAGGGTGGCAAAAGAAGCAGCAAATCCGGAAAGGGCATCTTGACAACAAGAGAAAGCAGATCCAAAAGACAGCGCTGAAGCTGCAGAAGGCCTTTGGGCTTACGCAGACCCTTCCCAGGGCAGCGTAAGGACTGTGTCACCCAGTCTGGGGTTACACAGTCCACTTCTAAGCCACGCTGGGACTGTGCTGGGCCAGCTAGGAGGACGTTGTCCAGTCACTTCTCTTGTTGCAGAAGAATTCAGCCAAGTTTTGGAAGCAGTGCTTTAGATATTCAGCAGTGCTGGTGGGGTAGAGATTTTGCAGGTGCAAAATTGTGCCTAGATAAGGCAACAAAGGCGGGAGGAAGACAGTTATTCAGTAGATCTGAGCCAAACAGATCTGAGATTCGATCAGGAGGATCGAAGAATATCGTCCGTTTGAGTTTTGGTGGAAGATTTCCAGGAGGGAAGTCAGTTTATTCAGATCTGAGCAAAGATGGCTCGATATGGACTGAGGGATCAAGACAGATTGGATGGCGTGTCCAACTATGTCATCTGGAAGGCTAGAATCCTCTCAGATCTGGATGAGTATGGTCTCAAAGATCATGCAGAGAAGAGACTTGCTATACCAATTGATGCAGATCCACTCAAGAAGTATGAAGAAAATCAAGCACGGACAAAGCGATTAATCATAGATGGAGTCAAGGACCACGTGATTCCGCATATTGCTGGTAAGAATACATCAAATGCTATGTGAAAGGCTTTGGAGGTGATGTACCAAGGGGGCTATGTGCAAAGAAGAATGCTTCTTGAGAATCAAATGTGGATGTTCCAAATGATGAAGGGCGAAGAGATAGATCCATTTCTCTTCAGACTCCAAGCTATTCGTGACCAACTGATTGGCATGGGTGCTGCTCTAGACGAAGGGCTCCTAGTGAGGACAGCCCTGAATGTTGTCTCCTAAGAATGAGAAATGTTTGTACAGAGCATTCTAGGAAAGACAATGTTACCATCATGGGCAGATATGTGGGCGATTCTCTTCCAAGAGGAGATTAGGAGAATCACCAAGAAGTCTTTTAGTGGAGGAAGCAGATCAACAAAAGTAAAGAAAGAAGAGGAAGAGGATGCAACCCTTGCATCAAAGGAAAAGAAGCAAGGGAAGAAGAAGAAGGACCTCTCCGAGGTCCGATGCTTTAACTGTGGTGATCTTGGTCATTTTGCCAGCAGTTGTCCTAAGAAGAAGGACAAAGGAGCTTATGATTCCAAGGCCGCAACAACAAATGAAGAAGGCTCTGATGACGATGCAGCCATGAGTGCTCATGTACCTCGAGAGAAGAGGTGGGGTGACATGGATATGCAGAGTATCCATAGACTGTTGGCAGGATCCTTGAGTCAACCCTACTCTTGGATCACATACGAGCTACGAGAGCCTTAAGACGGTAACAGGATGAGCCGAGAGATGATTTCAATTGACCACATTGAAGAGAAAGAGGGAGTTAAAGAGCTGAAGAGTGAGCAGCGTGATGTAGAGGCAACAACAACGTGGAGACAATAGCACAGAGAGGTTGATGGGACTTCAGTAGCGCAGAGAAGTTGGGATCACGCAGTGCAGTGTTGCAGTATGATAGGGTCTCCAAGGGGACAACGTGATTCAACATCCAGGAGACATCAGTGGTGGAGGGCAACTTGACTTGTCTGTCAAACAGTTGGGCAAAGTCTTTCAATTGCTTACTTCTCAGCAACTGAGTTGCAGTGCAACAATTAGCAGTGGCAGTGCTATAGGCAGCATGATGCAGCAATTTGAGAGGGAGTTGCAGTACAAATGTGGCAGTGTCAGTGGCAGTGGCATGGGCAACAGTACAGAGAGTAACAATGTAGTGGATGGAGGACAACAGACCAAGCATCAACAACACAAACCAAGTACTCAAGATCTTGTAATGCATAGTGTGATGTATTGCTAGAGCACACTTCTGATGCTAAGAGGGAGTGTTGAGATTTTGTGTATTTGGGGTAGCATTAGTTGTGCTCTAGGTTCCAAACTTTGTGGAGGGACTAGAGTACACTTGATCTACAAGACCCATAAATGGATTTGAGAAATTTCAAGTTTTGTTCAAGTTATTCAAATAATTAATTATTTTAATGGATTTCCTAAGTCTAACTTAGGAAAATAAAATAATTAAAATGAATTAATTAACACATGTGCTGAAATTGTCTTAAGTCACATGGATCAAGCAGTCTTTTAATCTCAGCTTTTGATGGATGATTTAATCTCGACCGTTGAAGAGTTCAACGAAAATGTATATGAGAAAGGCTTGAGGGTCAGTTGAAGACACACAATTTCTGTAGAACTGAGGAATAGATTTGGAATTCTAGGGCGGGTTTGCTAAGAATTTTCAATGGAATGTCTTGCCGTGAGGGGTAGTATTGGTTGAGGGAATGATCTGATTCCAAGATCCAAGAGACAACAGGAGGAGCAACTCAAGGACAACGCAGAGAAGCAAGGTAGCAGCTACGCAGCCGCTACGCAGGTGCTACACAGGACAATGCAGAGGCACTGGGAGGCTTCGTAAATCACGCAGAGGGTCGTTTAGGGCCAACGTGAGGCTGTGAGATCCTTCCAGGGGTGACGCAATCCCTTCTAGTGCAGCACAATGACATTTGAGGTTAGCAGGGTTGACGTTGGGGCTTCGGGGGTAGCGCTGAGGGTTTCTAGGGTCAGATTCGGGCCGAGTCTTGTAAATCCCATTTGAGGGTGTGGATCAGTCAGATATTTGGCGCTAGATCTTCAGGTTAGTTGCAGATTTTATATATTTTATTCTCTGTCGGGTTTTCCAAGGTTGGAACCCAGATTTGCTGTACTCAGAATTACTTAATAATAAAACCCTCATATCTGCTGAACCGGTTTTCCCGCTTTGGGTTTTTCCGGGGACTTATGTCCAAAAAAATCCATGTGTCACTTTGTTGCATGAGTGTATTATTCAGTAAATGATCTGCATGTGTAGGTTGTAGTTGTGTTTATTTTCGGTATTTTTTGAATCTAATTTCTGAAAATAACTTGTATTAATTAAATCAAGTAGGAAAAAATAAACCAATGCACTGCAGTAGAATTTTCACAGCACAAAAAGTAGTAAGTTAGTGAGGTAGTGCTACTTGTTTTATAGTTTACTGCAGGGAGCATAGAGGCACTTCTACTTTTCCTTGGTTGTCATCACATATCGTGTTTACAGTTCCCAATAACTAGGTTTCTCCCCTGTTTGACTGTTCCTTGGCCTTGGATGTTCGGAGAGCTACAAGAAGTGGTTCTAAATTTCACCCCCAAGATTGCACAATTAGGTCCTCTTTGCCTTGGCTACTATATGGAGCATGGTTTTGAAAATCGCGTTAAATTGAAAAAATCGAGATTTTTTGGGCGATTTTTTGGATTTGAAAAAATCACCAAAAAATCGTGATTTTTTTCGGTAAATATCGTGGGCCCATCAAACAGCAACCCTATAAGTTCAAAAATCGATTTTTTTTTGTCATTTTTGCACCCCTCTCATTCTCCTGACACACCCTGTTGGCAGTTAATGGTAATGTTAAATTCTTAAAGTAAAAGGATGAAAATGAAAAATAACATTACCATGAAATGACTCAAGATGTTTAAAAGTGGTTTCGACCTCATTGGATTTCACATGGAGAAACTAGAATTTTAGATTTCACTCAAAATTCAGCAGACTTAATGGTTTTCAGGGTTTCATGGTTTGGGAATTTGCATTGTTTCCATTTGATTCTATTATGTGTAAGGGTATGAGATTGGCATTTGATCAAGAGGATGAAGTCCTTTAAGAACCTTGATGTTGGTGGCATTGATTGTTGAACTTTGTTGATGTTGGTGGTATTGATTGTTGAACTCCCCTACCGTGGCCTTAACAAGAATGTACCCTTCACTCAAAGGAAAACAATTGGTTAGGCATGTTAATCTTTTTCTACCACATTTTAAGGTTGAGGAGATGAACCCTTCACTCAAACCAAAATCATTGGTTAGGCATGTTAAACTTTTTCAATTTCTATCATGTTATAAGGTTGAGCAATCCAAGTCTGAAGACTTTGAGCTAGATGATGTTTATGTATCTCTTGTTGATGTTCCCATTTCTAGTAGCGATGAATCAATGATGAGTTTCATGAGGAGGAGGAGGAGGAGGAGCAACAACAGGAGGAGGAGGTGACACCACCTACCCTTGCTACTGGTAGAGGACGTGGTCTGCCTCCTTTAGCTCCTGGTGCTTCAGGATCTGGAGCACAACAGAGTCCATTGCCAGCCCCGCCAACTTCTTCATCTAGAGGGAAAGTTGTTACATTTGCTCGCAAGAGGGGCAGAGGAAATCAATAGTATAGGTTATTTGGTGCATTTCTTTGTATATAACATTATGACTCATGATATGAGATACATTATTATATTTTTTGTTGATATTTTGAGGTTGAGTTGAGACTCAGGACATAATTCACTATTATGTGTGATTTAGCACTAGACATGATATTACACATCTTATATATTAGTTTTTTTTTTTTCATATTTATGTGTCAATGCATTTATTTTATGTTGTGGGTGCTTTAGATATTAAAAAAAATGAATATTTTTGTATGTGCCGATTTTTTCACGATTTTTACCAATTTTTTCCCGATTTTTACGATTTTTTCCCCTCGCTGATTTAATCCCGATCGCGATTTTCAAAACATTGATATGGAGGACCTCATCAGGGTTAGCATGGGCAAATCTGTGGTGGCTGACAGGGATGTTGTTTCTACTTTCGGTTCAGATGTTGGCCAGGGTGTTGCTTTTCCTTGGCACTCCTGGTGCTTATTGTTGCAGCTGGTGTACTTCTTTCTGATGTGTTATCTATTTCACCATCTAGGCTTTACCTTTTTGTGTTCCCTCCCCTTCCCCCTCATCTTGTTTTCTATTTTTTCTTTCTTGTTTTGGAGATGATCCAGGCATACATTATCGTTGTTGATAAATGTTGCTTTTCCTATTCCCATCAATGTATTTTGATCACTTGTGGACGTTGATATATATTTTTTCTTGTTTTATTTCCTTCTCTCTTTACACACAAGAGACAATTTCTTGCTTCTAAATATCGTTTGCACAATATGTGATGACTTGACATCATAATTGGCACCACTGATACTTAATGGCCTATTTGAAGCAATCACCATATTAGCAACATTTCACGCACCCTAGGTTGTGATGAATCTAAAGAACATAGTGCCTCTTGTAGTGGACTCAGATATGGGAGGCTACTACTCTCATCTATCTGTAGTAGTTTTTAACATGCAGGATTTCTATCTATTTGTCTTTCCCCAACGTAATTTTGTTGTAAAGAAATAGTTTCCAAGCATGATTTTTATTAACTTGGCTTGCTCATAATGTTGTGGATGATAAATTGTAATACCATTTGCATGAAATAAGGCAACACTTTAGCAGACCTCCTGGACATTTTATGTTATTAGTTGAGGGTTTGAAATGTGTATTATTAATTAAGGATTTGAAATATGGACTATTCACCTCAGGCAGTTTCTGCGAAGGGCTTTTAAAGTTCAAAGTGAAGACATTTGCTTACATTTTATGTTATTAGTTGAGGGTTTGAAATGTGTATTATTAATTAAGGATTTGAAATGTGGACTATTCACCTCATGCAGTTTCTGCGAAGTGCTTTTAAAGTTCAAAGTGAAGACATTTGCTTAATTCTGCCTTGCTATGTGCTAGCTTTCTTTGTCTTATGTATGGTAGCACCTATGACTCTTGCTCCCTCCTTTCGAGGTTCCTACACCTCTGTAGTATAATCCGAAAAAACAACATACATAGATTGGGTTTTGTTTCTGATTTACATGGCTAATATGTTCCTTGATCCGTTTCTCCCACTTTTTTGAGACTTCTTACATACCTACTTTCATCCTAAGGAGTTATATGACTATTCCTGATTAAGTAGCCAGTCAGTTTATCTTCAGCTTCTGCTTATGACTAAGGATTTTACTTTAAGCTTCCTTGTTTCTTAATCTGGACTGTGTTGTTATCCTGTTACATGTGTACATTAAGATTCTTAGTTTCTTTCCATGTTGAGTCAATGAAAATCTGTTATTCTTGTTTGAAGTCTGTTGGTGGTCTCTAATATGATCCCTTCCTGTATTCTTATCATATGCTTTTGCTTGTGTAAATTTTTTTTTCTCTCTTCAATTATTCCAAGCCAAGCCCTTTTTTCCTGGTATGATATAGCCTCTCTTTCTCTTTGAATTCCTTCCAACGAGAAGTCCATGCAACTCGTGCTTTGCATGGAGTTTTGAGAGGGGAATGTCAGTGAATATGTCTACTGTTATGATATAGATCTGAATTCCATACAGCTTATTTGCATTTAAATTCCATTTATAATGCCGAAGTGTCAAACATATTTAGATTCTAGCATATGCCCTATCTGTTACTCTGGAAGGAAAGCCTTGAACCTTCCGCACTCTCATGCGATGTTAGTTTATCAGTGTTTTGTTTGTCAGAAAGCTTTGTTTTTTGTTTAATGCCAGCTTTGACATTATACTCTGGTTAATATATTACTTGGAGTCATGATACTTGCAGTCAGTTGTGAGCCAAGTCTTTATAGCACTTTTGTGCATTAATGAAAAATTTATTTGTATCCTCTATTCTTATATGAAGGGGTGAGCCAAAATGCTGGTACAGTGTTCCAGGCAGTGCGGCTCAAGCATTTGAACAGGTAAGAAGTGAAATCACTTAAAATAATTTTTTCTTCAACTTTGAAGATTATGGCTTCAGTTTGTTAATAATCCATATAATACATGTCTAAGTATTTCTGTTTAATTCTCTGAAACTGGAGTACTATACATCTATAGGTCATGCGGAAGACATTTCCAGACTTGTTTGAAGCACAGCCGGACCTGCTATTTCAGCTGGTGACCATGTTAAATCCAACTGTTTTGAAAGGAAGTGGTGTTCCTGTTTATACAACGTTGCAGGTATGTTTTGAATACAGTGTCTTGGTAACAGTGATATTTTTACAACCTAAACAAAGATTGCTAATGTTTATAGTTTGTATGTAAATCGTTTTTTGTTGGTTGGATCTCATGCTTTTAGCTTTGGAAAAGTAGATTCTTGTAAAAGATTACTTGTAAGATAAATATTTAATTCAGTGACCCCAGTGGGGGGTCTCCCACCACGTTTCACATGCTGTGGAGGCAGGGGGCACGCGGGGAAACGTTTCACTAAATCCCCTTTTGGAGGAAACACTTTGGAAATGTTTCCCATTGTGGGGGAGGTGTTTCACAAAAAGGGAGTGCTTAGGCACCGACCCCAGAAGGGGGACACCTGAGTGCCTCGCCACCTGATTTTTTGTCCAACAACCCTTCAAGATAAAGATAGTGGATAGAGTATTGAGGAGCTTGTGACCTTGGTAATTAATGTTTATATTAAATTTTTAAAGTAAAAGTGGCATTCTTGTTTATCTTACCTTTTCTATCCTTTTACATAAATTTTTCAACACTACCATTTATTGTTTCAGGATGTTTGAGAGTTGTTCCAACCTTATTGGAATTCAAATGGAAGTAGAATTTCATATTCCATTCAGAATCTAGAAGACTTAACAATTTCACAATTTAGGATTAGTAGGATTATAGTGTTTTCATTGGATTTCACTGTTGAAATTTGGTTACTAGAGGATAGGTGGTTCCCTAAGGCTTTGATCTTTGGCCTAGGGAAAAGTGTCCAAAAGAATTTAATTTTTCTCCTAAAGTGACTTTATAAAGTTATAAAGTCAAATCTAATTTAAAAGTTTTTCTCCTAAAGTGACTTTATAAAGTTATAAAGTCAAATCTAATTTAAAAGTGACTTTAAGTGATAAAGTTACTATAGTCTAATTTTAAAGTGACTTTAATAAAGTCAATGTGAAATTAGAAAGTGAAAAGTGACTTTGGAAATAAATGACTAAGTGGGTTTTTATTGAAGTGGGGTGAATTAAAAAATAGAAAGTGAGATTTAAATGAACATTTAATCTCAGCCCTAGATCTAAAGCTATCTCAGCCATTAGATTTAGTAATTCCCCAAAAGTAACTTATGGTTAGGTTAAAGGAGGAAAATGAGGGAAAAAGTCATTTATTCTTTCATGAGCAGATTGAGAGAGGAGAAGAGAAAGCTAAGGAGATTTTCTGAGCACTGAGAAGAAAGAGGGTAGCAGTGAAGAGATTCAGCGAAAGGTACAACATCATTTATTGGCACAAATACCAAGGCAAAAAATCTGTGCAACAAGAGGCACGATTTCCAAAAAAGGAGGCACAAAAATCGAGGAAGAGGGCAGTAGCATTAATCACGCAGTTCGAGGCACAAAACTGGGCACGAATTTCGAGGAAAAGTATTGCTGTTATTTTTGGCACAAAAATCGAGAAAAAGACAGTAGCTACAACACGGTTTTCTAGGTAGTTTTTGGGCTCAGATTTCAAGGAGGGATGCTGTACAATCTGTACAACACCATTTCAGCACGCTTCTCGAGCTGGCCGTACAACAGTTATTGCTGTCATTAATGCTGTAATATTTTCTATTTTGCGAGTCGCTGATTTGGCACAATTTTCGAGGCAGTGTGCAAACACGGAAATCGAGATAAGTTTGTAAATTTGGTTGCTGGAATTTTTACTGTGTTTTTCTATTTCACTGTAAAAGCAATATTCAGAAAATAAAGAGAAGCTTTCGAACTGGTGTTCCCTAAGAGTTGTAGGGGGTTTTTCCAGGGTCAAGTTGACCAAAAATCAGCGTGTCAAAATTCTGTGTTGCTGATTTATTTTTCTGAGTTTTTATTTCTGCATTTCAGCATTGTGAAATTTCCAGAATTAGTGTTTTCAGAAAATATTTATTTTTCCAGCTTGTTGAATGTATGGCTATGGGAATGAGCATTTAATTTTATGGGAGAAATAAGGAGAAACTGAAAACCGGGGTTGGTTATCAAATTTCTACATGGTATCGGAGCTATTTTGCTGAAAAAGGCAGTTTGGGACAGCAAGAAGAAAAATAACAACAAATGCATTTTTCACCCAGAAATTACAGCAAGCTGATTTTTCACACAGAAAACAGTACCTTTACTACAACAGTGTTATTTTCAGTTTATTAGGACAGCAAGCATGTCTTTGGGCTTGAGGGTGGAGGATAGGTTGGATGGGCATAGTAACTACAATGTATGGAAGAAGAGAATGCATAGCATTTTTGAGGAGGTAGAAGTCTAGGATATCATGGTGCATACCGCACAGAGTCCTGTTAATGTGCCTACTGATGCTGTTCAGTTGGAAGTCTTTAATAGAAAGAATAACAAGGGTAAACCACTGATTCTAGATGGAATCAAAGAGTATTGCATTCCTCATGTGAGAGGAAAGAGACATGCTCATGAGATGTGGACAACATTGACCAATCTCTACCAGAGTACAAATGAGAACAGGAAAATGGTCTTAAGGGAGAAGCTGAAGACCATTAAGATGGGTAAGATTGATAGTGCAACTGGATATCTCACAAAGATTACTAATGTGAGAGATGAGTTGACAGCAGTTGGAGAGGTCATTCCACCCATCGAGTTGGTGCGGATTGCAGTGAATGGCCTTCCCAGTTCATGGTTGAACTTTGCTAATGGGATTTGTGCACAAGAGACCCTTTCCACTTGGGAGAGGTTCTGGGATGATTGCATACAAACAGAAATAAGAAAGAACCAGCTTGAGGCAGCCAAACCAGCTGAGCAAGATGAGGATGTAGCATTGTTGGCAGGAGGCAAGAAAGGCAAGGGAAAGAAGCAAGCTTCCACAAGCAGTGGTGGGGGCAAAGGCAAAGGTCAAGATAAACAGGGGAACACGCAGAAGGACTATTCCAAGGTGAAGTGTTGGAATTGTCAGAGGATGGGACACTATGCAGTTGGTTGTTCGGAGAAGAAGAAGAAGGGGAAGAACCAAAACATGGCAGCATTAGCGGAGATAGAGGACTTTAGGGATAGCTTTGACCAAGAGTTTGGGTTCATTGCTTGAGTCCACTAATGCAGGATCACCTGCCATGGAGTTTGAGAGGGAGTGTGCATTTCCCTCCACTAGCGGAGCATCTTCAGGTATCTGGTATGTTGACAGTGGGGCTTCACGTCATATGACAGGAGTCCGTGAGTACTTCTCAGAGCTTTCAGAGAGTGGCACTGATATAGAGGTAGTACTCAGAGATGACAACGTTGTTAGAGCAGTCGGTGTGGGGACATTGACATTTGATAGGGAACCCAAACCTCCCTTGAAGGTGTCAGATGTTCTATATGTGCCAGGGATGAGGAAGAACCTCATATCCGTCTCAGCTTTGGAGGACAGAGGATATGAGATATTGTTCAAGAGAGGACAGGTGCTGATATATCCCAGGGGTGCTCCAGCTGATTCAGCTAGAGTGATAGGTGTATGCCATGCAAAGGTTTACAAGTTTGCATTTCAGCCCCTTTTGGCATTGAGTAGTAGTACCGGCAGCAGAGCTAGCAGTTCAGAGCTGTGTGAGATTTGGCACCGTAGGATGGGGCACATGTATCATGGAGCCTTGAGGACATTGCGGGAGATCACTACAGGTGTGCCAGATTTCAGTACTGATCACTTTGATACATGTAGAGGATATGCTATGGGCAAGTTTGCCAAATCCCCTTTTCCCAGTAGTGACAACAGAGCGACTGGGATACTTGATTTGATTCATTCCGATGTGAGCGGTCGGATGTCTCATGTTTCCTTGAGTGGATATGAGTATTATGTTTAATTCATTGATGATCACTCATTTATTTCTTCTTACTAACAAATGTACACAAAAGATTCATTAAGTGACTACCAAATTTCATAATTCCTTTTCATCGAGAGGAAAAAATTACCTACTTTTGTTGGACAAATACCTACCTTAGGTACTGGTACATTAGCTAGTTTGGGACTGAACTGGCCTTTTTCACCGAATTAGCCAGTTTTGTACAATGCTACCAAGGACTCTTTGCATGCAAATATGTTTTTTAAACAATAATTTATGAGTTGGGAAGCCTAATATTTGACTAGCCCGACTAGTGCTTTGGAATTAATGGTAATGTTAAATTCTTAATGTAAAGGTGATTACTTAAATTTTTAACATTACCATTAAATGACTCAGGATGTTTGAGAGTGGTTCTGACCTTATTGAATTTCATATGGAGAAAGTAGTATTTTAGATCCCACTCAAAATCTTGCAGACTTAATAGTTTTTAGAATTTCAGGATTGGGGGGGTTGCAACATTTCCGTTGGATTTTGTCATATATGAGGGTATGGAACTAGTATTTAATCAACAACACCAAGCCGTCTATGTACCTTGATGTTAGTGTCAGTGGTTGTTGAACTCCTTTATCATGATCCTACTAAAAATGTGCCCATCACTCAAATAAAATCTTAACTTGACATGCTAAGCTTTTTCTATCTTATTTAATGCTTAGAGGGTGATATTGATGATGAAAATCCCAATACAGGCAATGATTTTGATGATATGTAGGTATTTGTTGTAGCATGATTTTATTTCGATGCTAGAGGCCATCTAGAGCTTGTTTGTTGATGTATTTTTGGTTCAGAGATGGATTGCACTTGGTACTAGTTTGGTTATTTGCACCCTTACATGCTATATAAATGATAACTTTTGCTTAATTGTGTATGAATGGTTTGGATTCATATGGATGCACATGAATATATATGTTTTTTTTCTTTAATTTTTTGTTATGTTTGAATATTTATGTGTTTTTGGTTGACAGGATTTTTGGTCTGGTTCTTTTTTTTGTGGGGGGGGGGGTTGGTTGGGTCTATCGGTTCAGTCAATGGTTTGGTTATGATAACATTGATAGCAAATTTCCTGAGCTACTTTGCATTCTATGCTCCTTTGCAAGTCTTGTCTCTTCTCGACCATCGAGTCATGGACATTGCTATGTGCATCCATGAATCTCCTTTGCAAGCCCCTTAAAGTGGATGTTGCAAGCATGGCCTTGACCTCTGCAAACTTGTTCGCAATTTTGAACTCATCCACTTAACAAGTTTTAACTTTTCTCCACACATGTTTTCATTTATTATATATTTTTGAAAACTTTATAATTTGTTGAATTTGACTACGTAAATTTTCATTAGTGAATTTTTGTTGAACTTCAAGGTTGTCGAACTCGAATTTGAATTCAAGTTAAGTGACTTAGGTTAATAGTAAGATGGGGGTGTTAGAGTGGGCCGGGGGATTCTGATAACATTGATAACAACTTTCCTGAGCTACTCTGCAACTGTAAAATCTGCATTCTACCCTCCTTCGCAAGTCTTGTCTCTTCTTGACCATCGACATCGCTGTGTGCATCCATTGCTCTCCTTCGCAAGCCCCTCAAAGTGGATGCTGCAAGCATGGCCTTGACCCCTACAAACTCGTCCGCATTTTCTACAAACTCGTCCACCTGACAAGTTTTAACTTTTCTCCTCACATGTTTTCATTTACTATATATTTTCTAAAACTATATAATTTGTTGAATTTTACTTAGGAAATTTTCATTAGTGAATTTTTGTCGGACTTAAGGTTGTCGAACTCGAATTTGAATTCAAATCGGGTGACTTAGGTTGATAGTAATATGGGGTTTTAGAGTGGGTCTGGGTGGGGGTTGTGGTGGGGAGGATGTTATTGCGGGTTGTAATGCTGGGTGGGGAGAGATATCTAGCATCACTGATTCAACCTTTCATTTGTTAAAATTGTTAGTGGCCTGCAATTTGAACAATTCACAGGAAGTTGGGACAAGGGCGCACCTGTCATGGGCCCTAAACATGACAAATGTGAGTGGAATTTCAATTTTTTTTGTGTGCCCTTTTAACCCTTGGGCCACAGTGTTTGTGTCCTATAATCCACGATCTTGATTCGTTACTTTTGGAGATTAGACCGCTACCTCTCAATATGAAGAATAAATGGAGCAATGAAGCAAAAAAACTGTATGCTTGTTGACTTTAATTTTAAAATACACAAGAGGTATTGGTAATAATAATTTATCAATATGTAAAAATGTATGTGTTGATAAATGTTACAATGAGGCCTTGCTTTTATACCTAGGTAGGTGGCCTTTCATGAATGGGCATGTCTTTTAGACATGCCTTTTCACTTAACTAACGACTAATTAAGATAATTATCATTTGATTATTATTATTTACATGTATTTGTATTATTCTATTTGTTATGAATTATATTCATAACATTGTCTTCTCCGAAAAACTTTGTCCTCAAAGCTTAATTATAGGAAATTTACTTCACCTTAATTGCTAACAGTTTCCTTCGCCTTGCTCACATCATGCTTCGATAAGTATAATTGGTCACTAGTACACCGACATGTTTAACTCGCTCATAATACTATCTTGGAACTGGGGTTTATCTTTTATTATTTTTTTCCTTTTACGCCCCCCCCCCAATATATATGTATATATATATTTTTAAATTAATTAATTTAATTTAATTATATAAATAAATTAATAAAATTAATTATATAGTTTGTAGTTTTAATATATATATATACAAGGTAAAGGGTCTGAATCAAAGTAACAAAAATCGCGATCGGGAAAAAATCACCGAGGGGAAAAAATCGGAAAAAATCGTAAAAATCGGGAAAAAATCGTAAAAATCGGGAAAAAATCGGCACATACAAAAATATTCATTTTTTTTCAATTTTTTTAATATCTAAAGCATCTACAGCATAAAATAAATGCATTGACATATAAATATGAAAAAAAAACTAATATATAAGATGTGTAATATCATGTCTAGTGCTACATCACACATAAAACTGAATCCTGTCCTGAATACTAAGTCCCGAGTCTCAACTCAACCTCAAAATATCAACAAAAAATATAATAATGTATCTCATATCATGAGTCATAATGTTATATACAAAGGAATGCACCAAATAACCTATACTACTGATTTCCTCTGCCCCTCTTGCGAGAAAATGTAACAACTTTCCCTCTAGATGAAGAAGTTGGCGGGGCTGGCAATGGACTCTGTTGTGCTCCAGATCCTGAAGCACTAGGAGTTAAAGGAGGTAGACCACGTCCTCTACCAGTAGCAGGGGTAGGTGGTGTCACCTCCTCCTCCTATTGTTGCTCCTCCTCCTCCTCCTCCTATTGTTGCTCCTCCTCCTCCTCCTCATGAAACTCATCATTGATTCATCGCTACTAGAAATGGGATCATCAACAAGAGATACATAAACATCATCTAGCTCAAAGTCTTCAGACTTGGATTGCTCAACCTTAAAATGCGGTAGAAAAAGATTAACATGCCTAACTAGTTGTTTTCCTTCGAGTGAAGGGTACATTCTTGTTAAGGCCACAGTAGGGGAGTTCAACAATCAATACCACCAACATCAACAAAGTTCAACAATCAATGCCACCAACATCAAGGTTCTTAAAGGACTTCATACTCTTGATCAAATGCCAATCTCATACCCTTACACATAATAGAATCAAATGGAACAATGCAAATCCCCAAACCATGAAACCCTGAAAACCATTAAGTCTGCTGAATTTTGAGTGAAATCTAAAATTCTAGTTTCTCCATATGAAATCCAATGAGGTCGAAACCACTCTTAAACATCCCGAGTCATTTCATGGTAATGTTAAAAATTTAAGTAAAAGGATGAAAATGAAAAATAAAGGAAATATCACTTTTACTTTAAGAATTTAACATTACCATGAACTGCCAACAGGGTGTGTTAGGAAAATGAGAGGGCTACAAAAATGACAAAAAAAAAAATCGATTTTTGAACTTATAGGGTTTCTATTTGATGGGCCCACGATTTTTACCAAAATAATCGCGATTTTTTCGTAAAAATCGCGATTTTTTCGCGATAACGATTTTTTCAAAAAATCGTTGAAAAAATCGCCGATAAAATCGGCAGCTCGAAAAAATCGCGATTTTTTCAAAAAATCGCGATAAAATCGTGATGTTTGTTACTTTGGTCTGAATTAAGTCGTACAACAGTCACACCGTTTGCCTGTTACACGAATATTATAATTGACCACGCTCCAAAGATGGTGGATGAGGGAACTGACCAACAAGCGAGGACGTTTTACACAGGCTTTCGGGTTAGCGCTGGTAGGGCGTGACGATACAGTGAACAAAGCGTGGCTCGGAATGGTGCATGGGAGAAGTGCCCCATTGGTTCAAACCTTAGCCACGCAACATGACGTCGTCTTGCTTTTTGTGGCTCAATGCTTAACAGCGGAGGTAGGGGCTTGAACAACGAGCGGCTCAGGGTTTGTAGCGAGCTTCGAGCTGATAGCAGATAGCGGAGAGTCGGGGCACTTGTGTTTTACCGCAAGATGTGGTTGGAACAAAATATTGTCGCGAACAATTGTAACAGAGCGCTTGTGTGTACAGGCTCCATGGTTCTTCATAACAGTGGACACCATTACATTTGCCAAATGCTTCAGCATCTTATGACAGTTGAATAGGTAGCGATTGACCACATTGCTCATGCCGAAATGCAACACAACTTTCACGTCTTCGGGACCTGCAACATTGTTATGAATAACAAGCAATATGTTGAGTACCGAAAAGACAATGAAAAGATGCAAGAAGAAAGTTGGAGGAAATTATGCAAACATAAAAAAGAATGTTGACCATGAACATTTGTTGATGTCGTTTGCGGGAGCTCCCATAGGCAGATCAAGCAACTAGCTCAACACCAACTCCAAGTAATTGCGTTAGCTACATTGTTAACCCCAACAGAGTGGGCAAGAGAAGTCTCAGGAGATGTGTTGGAAGAAACTTGAGAAGTTGTGAAGATTTGAGTGAGGACACTCAAATTTGAAGGAGGCATTGTTATCCATAAAATAGTGATATCGATGATCAATGTAGTGATGTGCATGTAATAAGAATGATTATGTAGTATGAACATTGACAAGGTCATGCAATAATTACGAGGCATGAAGTAATTATTGCACATGAATGTGTCATTAGTGTACACATGTGCCTCTTGTGTCATTTGTGTTGGCGAATCAATGCATTTTCCAATATAGATTCATAGCATGTGTTGAGTCATGTAGATGAAGAGTCGCCCCCGAAATATTTAATTGAATCATCTCTTTGCTATTTTTGTAAGCATAGTATTGAGTGCATTTCTAAGCATTTCTTAATGTTCATGTGTATGAATCAGTTGCCAATGTTATGTGTTTACACACATTCTAACTAACTCTATTCTTGTCTATCCAAGCTACACAACCTTGGTGGAGAAATTACATTCAATAATGCTAGCTTTATGATATAAAGTATATAGGTAAAATGAAGTAAAGCCCAACATAAGGAGGAATAAACCAATGGTGCTTGAATTGCGATGAAAGCTTTAGATACACATTTATCAAGATTTAACAACTTGTTTCTTCTGGGCAATGGGGGCTTATGTTACTTTATAATAGAAATGCTCTTGGTGCGACCTATTCAATTGAAAAAAATATGTAAAGGGAGCTTGGGCCCCTCGATGATACATCAAAGCAAGGAAGGATGAAGCTGATTCAGGACCATTGATAGCATTATTTTGGCAAAATTTATGGAAGAGTTTCAATCTGTGAATGCCTCATACATATGGGTTGCATGTAGAAGATTCAGTTAAAATTGTGAAAAAAATAGACACATAAATCCGGGTTGTTTTTTGTTGTTGCTGGTAAGTTGTGCTAATCTATTAATTTCGAGAACATAATATTACATATTCTACAAGTAGGGTTGGTAAGCTGCGCTTAACCAATGTCTGCCTTTGTAATGCTGTTTCTGGGCTACCTCTAGGGAGGGGGCCAGCGCAGACAAAACTTGAGAACGAGCTTTACATTGTGCGCAGTGGCGCCGATGCATCTAAAAACTAGAGAGTAGAAAATAACAGAAAAGCCCTGTGGGCACATATGACAAAAAACAGAGTAACACTGTGTAGCTGCACATACATTATTCATCATCATCATCACTGCTGTTGGGATTCTCCTTTTCAATGGGACATGCAGGAGCCTGTGCAACAACTACTTCCACGACAACTTCCACTTCGGCAGCAGTTCGCTTGGGGTAACTTGCAGGAGCGCAGAGGATGGGGGAGTCCGGGTCTACTCCGTTAGGAACCTATTGAAAAGTGTAACTAGGTCGGTCTTCATGTTGACAATGTAATTATATATTTATTCAAAGAAGATGTCAAAGATAATAAAGTTCATTTTTGGTGTACTTGCTTCATGGGTTTCACGAGCAAGCTTTTATTATGTAGATAGACTTCTTCTTGATGTCTATTAGGTTTATGACATCTAGGAATAAATATATTTAAGGGTCATATAGACATGAAGGATTTAGTATGCTCCAAAGACTTTGTAACAAAGCTCACAAACAGTCCTCAAAGAAGATGGGAGACAAGCTCTAAAAGACATTGAAAGTCAAGCATAGACAGCCTCCAACATGCTGGAATAAATACCTCATACAGTATTAGTTATGTCGACATACAAACTATGGACAAGTCGGCCTAAAGACAATTTGGTGAGTCGGCTTGAAGGGCAGGAAACGTACTCTTATATATAGCTGCTCTACAGATCATTTGAAGACAAGAATTGCAGATTAGTCTGAGATGGAACAACGTTGAACAAAGAGCATAATTTGCGGATTAGTCTAAGGTTGGACAACGTTGAAGAAGGATAAGAAAATGCGGATTAATCTGAAACAGAAATGACTGAAGGTACGATGACTGAAGGTATAGTGACTGAAGGTCCAATGACTGAAGGTGCAGGAAGGGTACAATAAGAACATCTCTGAGTTTAAAGTATCTGAGGAAAGAATTTGTCAAAGTCAAGACAATGATCTAAAGGTGGTAGAAAGTCAGGAAGGTAAATCAGAGATTTACCTTCCTAACTACATTTCAAGATGTTCAGTTACAAGTGAAAATTATTCTGTCTCTACATTTGACTAAGTACTTTGATAATTGACTTGATGAAAGATTAACTAAGTGAAATAAGAGAATACATAAGCAAGCTCACAAGTAATTATCAAGAAGAGAATTTGAGTTAATCACTAGCCCTACAAATTCTTAACATGGTATCAGAGCTATGGTGCTAAAATCAAAGAAAGGGCATTTAAGAGACACTCAAGGTACAAGTCCACAGAGCTCGAACATCCTTGGAAACTTCGGGTGAGATGACAGTAAGACAATGCAGACACTGAAATAGGTTCGATACCTCAAGCTTGAGGGAACACAATCTCAGAAAAATTACAGTTCGAGCTGCTCATTTAAGATTGCAGTCATGATCACAATATAACTTCGTGTTATAACTGTATGGCTTGGTGGTATTATAGTACGCTGTTTTGGTATGCTACAAGTGCTGCATAATGCAAACACTGTAATCTCAAGCAAACTCACAGTGACAACTCCTTAGTGTTTCGGCACTATATCACAACAAAGATTTTCCTGTGTAGTTTTGTTGTCTTACAACATAAATTACAGTAACATAATAACTCAATGAAGTGATACTCAATAATATGATAATCTCTGTATTACAGTGGTGACTTGGTACCGTAAGGTCTAGGTGGATCTACATTGAAGAAGAAAGGCTACCTCCAGAGGAAAGTCAAAGTAACTTGAAGACTTGAAAACTAAGAGGCTAAAGGCACTGTCATCATCTTCAAAGGTTGTAGGACAAGTTTCCTCTCATTGTAACAAGAACCACTTCTTTATCTGGAAGAAGATCATCCAAAAGGAGAGCACTAATACATCTTTTCTCAACCCCCATTGAAGCAATCAAGCTGAAGACTCTTCACTTGTCAAGTAAGTATCTTTTATTCTATGATCAATTTTGGTAACACGACTTTGTTTTTGCAGGGAGATCTATAAGCTGGTTGGGTTACCAAGAATCCTTGCATGAGGAAGATAGTCACAGTCCTCGAAGAAAGTAAAGTCATGAAAAGCTTATGAAGCATTGGAGACATCAAGAGAATATAAGATAAGCTGAAAGAACTATTCTATGCAATAAATAAGGTTATGTCACTTAGACCAGATTTACAGAAAATTGAGGTATCAAAGAATGAAGGGATATCTTCATAAGATCTCAGCTGTGAGATCTGGAAAAGATGATAAGATGGACAACATAACAAATATTACTTCACTCAACTTGTGGTCTCCATGCTAGATGGAAAAAGACAATCAAGGGCAAAAATGTTGAAGGATAAAAAGAATTAACATTTGCAGAAGGAAAAAGAAAGTTTAGGAAAAGTGGAAGACTTATGGACACTACAAGAAAGTTGGGACAATCTCAATAGGATCAAGAAAAGAAGATTCAAGGAAAATCACACAAACTTATGAATAAGGAATTGACTTCTGTTGGTTATATGATAGGAAGCAATGTAGTAGCATTATGATCTAAGCATGGCAAGAGCTCCTGATGAATCAGCTCCGGGAAAAACCTCTTTGACAAACATTAAGGAAGTAGTCATCAAGAGCAAGGGTCATCGTATAAACATACTTCTGGGATGCGACGACATATTGATGAAACAAGCCAAGGGAATGAAGCTATTCATTCCTAAAAATTGCTACAAGATGACTCAAGGGAAAAAGGTATGAGGTATGTATATATTTATATGCTGACATTGGATGCTGTGATCTCATGCTATATGGTTGCAGGTAATGAACTTATGTATTTAAAAGTATGATTTATGGAGGAGTATCTCTCAGTGCACGGAAAAATGAAATCAACATAATATGTCCTCATGGAATATGAGGTGGTTGTATATGAACTAGAAACCAGAAAGGTTATAAGTTCCTAGGAATAAAGAATGTGCAGAGAGGAAGAGATCATGACATGCAACCATAACAAAACGCTACTATCATCCGAAAGACAAGAAGATGTGACTAGGAGATCTCCTGGGAGGATATGTAGACTCTGACAAAAGTCTGGTAAATAAGAAGACTCTTGACAAAACATATCCTTAGGAGATGTGTCAATCTGTATGAAGAATGTTGATACCTATAGGAAGATGTCATGGTGAAAGATCATCACTAAGGTAACTTTTGTTCTAAAAGTTCATATGTATATGTTTATCTGCATAAGTTTGTGCACGGCTTCCAATCATGAGAAAGGATATATTATCCTTGGAAATGAGTCGAAGGAAAGCAACATGGCATAACAATGGACCAGATGAGAAAGACTGTTGAATCACTTTCTGACAGTGGACATGACTCATGATTGAAAATGATGGATGATATGTGCCCTATGAGGCCAAAAGTTGAAGATTCCTCAATATCGAAATCCATGACATCGAGGGGAGGAACTCTTCATGAGTAGTTGGATTGCTGCTGCAGGACTCTGGTTGATGTGGAGCTTGGTGTTAAGTTTCTTGCTTGGAAGAAACTTGAAATATGTCCTCCCTGTGTTAAGAGGGAGTGGCGCATGTGATTCTGTATTACATGTGTCATGCACTAGACCAGGACTAACAACCGTAAGTCTTAGTGAAGGCCATGTGAAGAGAATGGATAGACACATCATTTTGGTCTTCATTTGGAAGACAGAATGGAGGATTGGGTAATCATATGGCATTCGATACTCTTTGAGAATGAGATAGGGTATTCAAGATAAGAGTAGTTGTGGACCGATATTCTTTGAGGGCTGGCTACCCAAGAGAAGAATAGTCCAAGAAGGTCATACTTTGGGAACACCTAGGTGGGGTATGTACCTTGGAGAGACAATGACTATGGTGTCTATTAGTCATGTGTCTCGCCAACATTGTAGCCCATTGTCTCGTTGAAGAGATGGGGCTGTTAGTCAAGGCCTTGCACTAGGACAATGCTGGTTGATATGATGCTATACAGATGTGATTACCAATCCTATTCTTCTTGAGTTGGCAGTTTGAATGTAACTATATACCAATAGCAGTCTAGATATTTATTGGTGGCTACCCAAGAGAAGAATAGTCCAAGAAGGTCATACTTTGGGAACACCTAGGTGGGGTATGTACCTTGGAGAGACAATGACTATGGTGTCTATTAGTCATGTGTCTCGCCAGCATTGTAGCCCATTGTCTCGTTGAAGAGATGGGCTGTTAGTCAAGGCCTTGCACTAGGACAATGCTGGTTGATATGATGCTATACAGATGCGATTACCAATCCGATTTTTCTTATGAGATTCTTCAGTTTGAATGTAACTATATACCTGTATGAATACCTCCCTCGTTAAGAGGGAGTGTTGAAAAGTGTAACTAGGTCGGTCTTCATGTTGACAATGTAATTATATATTTATTCAAAGAAGATGTCAAAGATAATAAAATGCATTTTTGGTGTACTTGCTTCATGGGTTTCATGAGCAAGCTTTTATTATGTAGATAGACTTATTCTTGATGTCTATTAGGTTTATGAAATCTAGGAATAAATATATTTAAGGGTCATATAGACATGAAGGATTTAGTATGCTCCAAAGACTTTGTAACAAAGCTCACAAACAGTCCTCAAAGAAGATGGGAGACAAGCTCTAAAAGACATTGAAAGTCAAGCATAGACAACCTCCAACATGCTGGAATAAACACCTCATAAAGTATTAGTTATGTTGACATACAAACTATGGACAAGTCGGCCTAAAGACAATTTGGTGAGTCGGCTTGAAGAGCAAGAAACATAATCTTATATATAGCTGCTCTACGGATCATTTGAAGACAAGAATTGTGGATTAGTCTGAGATGGAACAACGTTGAAAAAGGAGCAGAATTTGCGGATTAGTATGAGGTTGGACAATGTTGAAGAAGGATAAGAAAATGCGGATTAATCTAAAACATAAATGACTGAAGGTACGATGAATGAAGGTACGATCACTGAAGGTACAATGACTGAAGGTCCAATGACTGAAGGTGCAGGAAGGGTACAGTAAGAACATCTCTGAGTTTAAAATATTTGAGGAAAGAATTTGTCAAAGTCAAGACAGTGATCTAAAGGTGGTAGAAAGTGAGGAAGGTAAATCAGAGATTTACCTTCCTAATTACATTTCAAGATGTTCAGTTACAAACTTACAAGTGAAAATTATTCTGTCTTTACATTTGACTAAGTACTTTGATAATTGACTTGATGAAAGATTAACTAAGTGAAATAAGAGAATACATAAGCAAGCTCACAAGTAATTATCAAGAAGAGAATTTGAGTTAATCACTAGCCCTACAAATTCTCAACAGAACCTTTGTCCAAACGCCGTCGGAATCCATGATCCAGATGTCCATATCCTTAACTTCCTGCGCAGGACTGGTCGGGGGAGCCAGCGTGCGATGCAGAGAGGGAACTCTTGGAGAGGAGGTGGACCTCCTCACGCCTCGACTTCCTCTTGTGCTGATTGCCTGGAGGGTTCTCCTCGCCGCTCACGATCAGATTGATGGCGTGCTGGGGTGTTGGACGAGGAGTCGTCAATCGAATCAAGGCGGTTATTCTCGCTGCGATGGTAACGACTCGGGAGGGCCCCTCTCTAACCACCACGAATAGTGTGTTGGCACAGTCTTGGGGCTGTTGCGCACCTGGGAGGGGAGGCAAGAGTGACACTGGTGCTGAAGAGCCTGCAAAGACTGCGGTGCAGGTTCGCAGGATGAAGAGCAGTAAGTAGAGGGAGTCTGCGCAGCTCCACTCTGGGACTAAGGCTGCGCAGCTGATTGGAATCAGTGAGAATCCATATCAGGAGGGGAGCGAAATGCAAAGGTGAGCAGATAAGTGAGAAAAGGGGCAGAAGGCTAGTGGTTATATAGGTGTGAGGACGAGGTCTGTAAGGTTGGCAATGAATGATCTTCGCACAGAACTGCGTGTGGAGCTCAAGCAGTTGAGCATGCGCAGGGGAGTAGGAGTGACTGCAATGGTGATTATTCATCATGGACATTAATGGTGGTATAGGCGAGGTGATGGTTAGGGTCAGATGACGCAACGTCTGTCCGCTCTGCATCATCTCTGGTTTTGCGAGGAACATGCGAGGAGTTAACGGTAAATGGATCCGTCGCAGGTGAAGTATTGTGTTGAGGATTTTCACAGTCCGTATGGGTTGAGATTTGATCTTCACTTGTGTCAGGCATGTCACCTGCGTCCGGGGGGAGCTGGTCTTTCTGAATGAGGATGAGACATTTTTGTCTGAGTACCTCCTCTTCCTCCTGCTCAAGGGTTTAATGATGCAGAGCACAGTTGCTTTCCACCCCTTTGTTTGCAAGAAGGTCCGCAACAACGTTGGCTTTCCTACGCACATGACCAAAAGTGATGGCTCTGTGATTGTGAAGCAGAAGTTCCAGCATCTTGAGCTTATGGGCAAGTCTCCAACTGTTGGAAACTTTTGAGGAAGCAGTGCCTTGAAGGATACGGGTTGCAACCATAGTTATTATTTGCGAGTCTCCTTCCACCTCCAGGGGGAAGTAATGGAATTTTATGGCGATTTGAATACCCTGTATCATTCCTTCCAGCTCAACAGAGTTATTGCTATCCCATCCGATGCTCCCATAGTAAATTCCTAGCGGATCTCCACGAGTGTTCCTGATAACACCTCCGAAACCTGCTGCGCCTGGGTTTCCTTTAGACGCCCCATCAAAATTGCATTTGAAGAAGCCCATGGAAGGAGGAGACCAAGTTTCTGGAGCCAGAGATCTACCCACACTTCTGGGAGTGATATCCATAGGAGTATTCAGACTCATTTGCCAGTTGTTCCAAATGTGACATTCCGCTGCCATGATGGGTAAGTCCTCCTTACTCCAAGCATCTAAAACCAAAGTTTCAGTGAGGTTGTTGTGAATCCTGTCCCAAAGTTGATTTGGAGTAGAGACCTTATCCTTGAATATGCGACTGTTTCGTTCCTTCCAGATATTCCAAATGAGGATACCTGTAGTGATTTGCCATAATCTATTTAGCAGGTTACTGGTGTAAGTATTGTCCTGCCAATTGCTGATGGTTTGAATGATGTTGCCTCTAGCACGGTTGGACTGACGGTATAAGACAACAATTCTGTCCCATAGGGAGTTGGCAGTAGGACATTGGTCCAATAGGTGGTCTATGGTTTCCGAGTTGACCTGACAAAGAGGACATCTGGAGGGCCCTGCAAACCCTCGCTTCAAGAGATTCTCCCATGTAAGGATGCATCGTTTACTGAGCAGCCACAGGAAAGTGGCAATTTTGGGCCATAGATTGGCCTTCCAGATCTTTTTCCAGATGTTGTCGGCTGGTGCAGGATCCTGCTGATGGAGGATGTTGTAAGCTTCCCTGGTTGTGTAAGTTCCGCTGCGCATGTGCCCCCAATGAAGGATATAATGACCTGTTTTGACCTGGATTTTTATTTTTATGCTGAGCTCCTCCCAGATTTCAATATGGCTTTCATTGTTCTAGTTTGCCTACCATCTGCTTGTGTGAATCCATTGCTTGTAGCCTTGTGAGGTGTCTTCCGTCCAGAAGTCTTGAGCCTTCTGTCGTTGCCTACCTTGGAGCGCGGCATTCCAAAGAGGTCTGCAGAAGATGGAGGAGAGGCTTGGCATCTATTGCCAGGAATCCTCCCAGAATCTGGCTTGGTTACCATCTCGCAGCTCCCAGAAGCTGTGATTTTGGATTATGCTTTTTTGTTGGCTAGCTGCTTTCCAGATTTGGGAGCCTGGCAGATCTAAGTTGTATCTAATGAGATCTTCCTTTGGCCAATACTGCGCATGCTTGGCTGCCCATAGGTTGGCCCAGGGGGTATTGGGATTGGAGACCCATTTCCACCAGATGCTGGCTCCCATTATGGTGTTACCGTGTTCAGGATCCCGCATACCCAGACCTCCCCGACTTTTTGGGGTGCAAATGTCCTTCCAATTGACTAAGGCCCATTTGTTCTTACCTTTTGTACGTCCCCAGAGGAACCTCCGTTGCTGATTGCGCATAACTTTAAGAACCCATTGCGCATAGCATAAATCTGGGTTGTTGGTGGAAAGAGTCTGAACTAGTTAACATCCCACGACGAAGTCTTGCAATGAAGTCCTATGTATTGCTGTCTAAAATGCATGATTGTAGAACTGATAGAGTTTGGAAATGTTGTGGTGGGGAATTACAGACCTGTGAAAATGTTGGTGTGGGTGAAGTGAATCCTCACAGAAGACCATGGTGGATTCACAGCAGGTGAAATTTTTTAGGAGAATTGCTCGAGACATGGCTTTCTGAAATGCGTATATTTGCAAAGAATTGTTGGAGACACAAATTTGTGCAGAGTTGTTGAAGTGTCACAATTGCGGAATGTTCTAGGATGCAAAGCTTTGGGAAACCGAGAGCATCAAGAAAAGGAAAGGAGGAAGAAGAAACGTGGCAGGTATCATGTGGGCATTGAAATATGAAATACCATTTCAGGAAGAATTTGAGCATTGGGAAAACATGAGTTGTGATTGTAGCGAGAAAATACAAGAGAGCAGAAAAAGGAACCATGTAAAGAGGTAGGCAACACTGGGATAGAAACTGTCCCAAGCAATAGAGAGATTGGGAGTTGGGATTGAGGAGTCTGAGAGTCGAAAGTCTTGGATGAGTAGAATTGAGTTAGTGTGTGGTTGGATAAACAAGACCTTGTAGTCTATATACTTTGTATGCGTATGCCTATAATGTAAGTATATTTGAATTCTATGTTAAAAATCAAGTTCTTTGTTGTATGAGAAGCTGCCGTCATCTAAGTTGTGAGTGCAAGTTTTTGATTAGTGGAGTAGAAACATTGTTTCAAGATTTCTGTTTCATATCTTTTATCAAAGTAGGTTGGCTTTGGGATTTGGGTGTGTTAGTGCAGTGCGAGTTTGGTTTTTCAGCATGTGATGAATATCTGTGTAAATGAGTATTCTTGAAAGTTTAACTGTCATTAAAGCATAAGAATGGGTCACATAGGGGTTGGGGCATCTATTAGTGAGGAATTGTAGGCATTGAGAAAGATGAATTGAAGAATCAAAAGCAAGACAAAAAGGCAAATGAAGATGGGGTTTATAAATAAGAAGGATGGGTATGCACTTTGGTGGTTTTTCTTTTCAGAACCACCTCTCTGATATCGTAAGTCTATATTACTTTGCACTCTTGATTACTTGCATTTTCTAACCTTAAGCTTGTATGTTGATTAAACACTAACAAAGTACACAATGCTTTTTCTGTTGTGAAAATTAAACGATAAATAATTAACTGTAAATTTTCAAGTTTTAGAGGTGTTCCTGTATGCATGATCCATTTCCCTTGGCTATGTGCATGTGCTTTGATCGCTGTTCTTGATGTTCCAAATGTTACCTTCTCTACTTTATTGGCCATGGGATTACTCACTTTAAATTTGGTCACTAAACCGAAGTAATATCATCTTTGTTTCCTACAAATAGTCATATATGTTCTAATTGGACTGAGGCATATATTAGAGGAACAGCTCGTTATTCCTGTTTAAATATTTAGGTGGCAATGAATTAGTGCTCTACAAAGTTTTCTTCTTCAACCTACTGGTTTGCCGTGCGTCTTATCTCTCGGTTGGGTTTACTTTTGCATCAGTAATTGCATTCTTCCTACTGTCTTTCAGAAAGGTTTGTTGTTGATGCCTTCCCCATTTCTATCTTTGAACCTTATTGTTGCCCATTTTGGTGAGGGTTTTGGAGCTGCTGATCTGTCTTTTGGTGTCAAGGAGATTCCCTAGTCTGTCTCACTTTAGTAGTGGCTGCCATCATAATGTTAGCATTGTTCATTTGACCCTTTCTGGTATCAGTCTGCTTCTTGTTGGCTGATACAAGTTGCATTCTTCAATCATACCTTGTTCACAACATCATATATCCCTCTCGCGGTGTACATGTTCGTAAAGTAATTAGGTGCAATGCTTATTGCATCTGTGTAACACTAACCTCATAAAAAATGACATTTCAAAATGTTGCTTACTGTGATAAAGTTTGTTAAAATTATACTGAACAAATTACATAAATTCACACTGATGGTAATTATGAATTTTAGGTGGACTTCTTTGTAGATTTTTCACAACTTTATACATTAGGTGGCACATACCCAGCTTATGAAACTTCTCCAAGTAATCCTGCTGTTACATTTCTTGAACACATTTACTGCATATTGCTATACTGGCATATTAATTAGTTTGTTATTTTGATAGCTTGTTATATGATTTTTTTTATCTTTCCTTTTGGTTGAATGCATTTAGTTGTTTGTCTTTTGTTTGTTCTGTGGTAATGAACACTTTGACTTTCCTACATGTATTGGATGTGCTTCTATATTTCTGATGTGAAATTTGATGTTGTTGATCCAAATGTTGCAGGAGCCTGGTAACTTTGTTATAACTTTTCCCAGGTCGTTTCATGGGGGTTTCAATTGTGGTAAGTATTTTTTGGATTTCTTGGTAGTTGAATTAACTCTTCAAATATTTTGACCATGCATAATTATATGAACGCCATTGGAGTTGGCAATCTCGAGGAACATATACCTTGGGTAAAATTTTGTTTTCAACGTGTTTTTTGCTTTTTCTAAGAATGGTCCTGAAAGTGTGAATTATTTGTTAATGATCTCAATCTGTGCATGATTGCAGGATTGAATTGTGCAGAAGCTGTGAACTTTGCTCCTGCAGATTGGTTACCACATGGTGGATTTGCGGTGGAATTGTACCGTTTATATCACAAGTCTGCAGTTTTATCACATGATGAATTGTTATATGCTGTGGCAAAGGTTACTTTCTGTATAGCTGTCTTAGATTTATGTGATGGATATATTTATTTATCTTATTAATTTTGAAAATAATAGATTATTTCCTTCGAAACTATGACATTATTATCTTAAATTTATGGTTATATTGTATAGGCTGTTGCTATTTATTATATCGAAAGGGTTGTGGTTTAGTGAAAATATTTATTTATTTTATTAATTTTGAAAATAATAGATTATATCCTTCGAAACTATGACATTAGTATCTTAAATGTATGGTTATATTGTATAGGCTGTTGCTATTTATTATATCAAAAGGGTTGTGGTTTAGTGAAAATATTCTGTCTTTTATTGTATTGATGTGTAAAAATGGCTTCTTGGTCTTTTTCTATAATCTTGTATTTTCCTTTTTGTTTTCATAAAAAGGGATTTGAAGCAAGATTCATTATCTTGCAAAAACCTCGGGTTTTCCCATGGCTATGATTTTAGGATAATAACAACAAAACATATTAAGAATAGTATGCTTTTGAACATGACTTAATTGGATGTGAGTGCACAGGTATAAGATTCATGGGAACAAGAAGAATGCCTTAATTTTATAATACAGCATGCTAATTTCTATACATATGAACCAGCAACTAATGGAATGTAAGTTCACTTATGCACAACCGTTCGATGGATTTGTGGTATGAAACACAACATTTACAATAATGTCATCGGACATGAATATAACTCTTTGAAAGGGGGGTTCGTATACTGTTTCAGGTCCTATACATGTGATGGCTAGGTTCGATGGATTTGTGGTATGAAACACAACATTTACAATAATGTCATCGGACATGAATATAACTCTTTGAAAGGGGGGTTCGTATACTGTTTCAGGTCCTATATATGTGATGGTTAGGTAACAACTATTAAACCCCTACTGACTTGGACCTCCTACTGAGGATTTGCAAATAACACCCCCTGTCAACATCTTAAGCAATTTCTCTCTTTTGAAGACATTCTATCTTTGTTGAGTATGTGTGTTTTGATCACAATGCCTATAAAGTGAATGCCACCAACTGGAAATATACTGGAATCTGTACTATATCTTCATATGAAAGCTTACTCTTAACATCTAATCTCCTTGTCCTGACTGCCTTGGTTAGCCAGAATTCTATGCTTCTCAGGTTACTCTTAACATCTAATGTCCTTGTCCTGACTGCCTTGGTCAGCTAGAATTCTATGCTTCTCAGGTTCTTGTTGAAGATACACTAGTATCTATGACTGACGTTGTCACACGATGACACTAAGGATTATGCTGGTGTTCACCTCTTTCCTCCAGATCTTTGTAATGACTAAAATAATATAAATAATTATTAATTAGTTAATTAGTAATTAGGTTGAAAGGCCATGTCTGATGGGACATGACTTTTCGTGAAGAGTCACCTGCGTAGGTATATAAGCAAGCCTCATTTGTAATTCTGAATCATCTCAGTCTCATCTCATTCTTATTCATACTATTTAATAATATTTGTATCCTCATGGATATTTTTATATTCCAAGTCTTTTGGAGCATTTAACTTGAGAAGGAACTTTGTTTGCTTCATTTGGTATCAGAGCAGTTCGATCTTCTGGCCGCTCATCGCTGCACAGAGCTACGCTCCTCGGTCTAGGCCTTTGGCCATCAAAAATTCGTCAACATTGTTGCCGTCAAAGTGTTTCGCTACAAGTCTTGGAGTTTCTCCATTTTCACTAGTAGGCCTTTGGCCATAATTAAAAATTTGAAGAAAAAAAAGGGAAATTTTTGAAAAAAAGAAGCAAAAGCAATATATATATATATATAGTAAAAAAAAAAAAACAACAAAAAAAAAAGAAAAAAAAGAAAAAAAAAAGAGATATATATAAAGAAGTATAAAAAAAAGAAATATATATAAAGAAGTACATATACGTACATACCAAGACAATTTAAAAATAAAAAGGAAAAAGAAAGAAGGAAGAGTAGATAAGGTTATTTTGATTATTCTTTAAGTGGTTTACAAGCTCGTGGTTTTATTGCCCATGGTTATTGCCCATGGTATTCGCAAGGTAAAATAAGAACAAAAGGAATAAAGAAATCTCTGTGTGAATGGTAAGTTTACTTTTACGTGGAGAAGTGAAATACACATAAGTGGACATATATTTTATAGGTGAATATAGGTGAATAAACACGTTTCACTAGGGTTGTAACTTTTCAAAACGAAAAACGAAAAACAAAAAGAGTAAAAAAAATCAATTGTTGAAAAAAAATTTATAAATAAAAATAAATAAATAAAACTAGAATTTACTTAGTCAAAGAACTCATCATTAAAGGAAGACTATATTTAAGGTTATATAAAGGAAGTAATTTTCAAAAAAACGAAAGGAAATATATTATTAAGGATTTCTTAAAATATTAAGGAATCATTATTAAAGCTAGAAGGTAAATAAAAGGAAAGAGAGGTTATTAGAGGTTTAAGTATTGGAAAAGTGGAAAAGGAGATAAATCATTATATTCTAAAGATTTTAATTTAAAAAAGGAATATATACATATATAAAAGAATTTGAGCCTCTTTTAAAAGAGAATATTAGTGAATGATTCATTACCAAAGATTGAATGAATAATAGTAAAGGATATTGAAAAGAATAATTAAGCTTGAGGATTTATTAAAGGGAAATAATAATATTTTATTATAAATATTAGGAAGGGTCACCCTTAAAAACCCCGAAGTTATCTGACAAAATGGCATCCAAAACAAAACTAAAGGAGGGAATATTTCCTAAAAATTATAGTATGTGTGTCTATGCGCTAATTGAAATCAAAGGGTCACTTACGGGAAATGAAGTTCTCATATCTATCGATCTTACTCAAAAGAATAACTATGTTAATACTTAATGTGCTAACCAATTAGTGATCCCTGAATCAAATATAACTGCAACAAATTCATTTCACGCAAATGACAAACAATATGACATAGAGAATTTACACCTAAGTATTGGTGAGTATTCCTTTGTCTCGCAATTCACTGTTAAAACGTTATTTTGTAACAATAGTGATATAGTTCTGGGTTTTCTCTGGGTGGAATCACTAGGGTCATTCATCCTTAATACGAAAAAGAAGTTTGTGATATTTTCTTACAAAAAGAAAAAAATAACACTACAAGATGTCACAGTGAAGCCGAATTTAGTAACACCGGAAGACATGTTAGACATTTCAAAAGTAGTTTTTCAAGAAGGTAAAAAGGTGATCCAAAATATGCAAAAGGAAATTGACAAAATCACCACTAACAAGAATGAAGAATTTGCTCGCCTCAAGGACCACAATGAAAAGTTACTAACGCAAATTAAGAAGCTGAAGAAAGACAAGAAGTCATTAGAAAACAAGGTGCAACAACTTGTCGAAAAGGAATCATCAAAACTTTCAAATGTAGAAGTTCAAATTGAAGAAAAAACGAACATTGATCTAGTAAATGTTACAACTCAAGAAGCAGACAAGCAAGTTGCAGAAGATGCAAACTTAGATGTTGCAGTTCAGACGAGGAACATTCTAAGTGAAGGTTCTGTAACTAACTCAATAACATCCTCGCTAAAAGAAAATCAAAGTAGTCAAACCAAAAAAGTTCCTTATCGACATCCAAATCACGGGAGCAAACAACTCGACCAAGCTACGTGTTCAAAACAGAATCAACAAGCTGATATTCCGAAGAATACTAATGTCGGTGCAATCCACTCATGTGATTACCAGTCGTCACAAATTGCTAGTCATCGCAAGCTTCCACAGAAGATTGATCTCGGATGGTATGATCCCTTCTCAGTGCGACAATTTTGTTTGTCACTTAGAGGATCATATCGACTTGTATCGACAAGGATGACTGCCCCGAGACAAGAAGATGTTCGTAGCAGGAAACTCTGTTTTAAAAAACGGCCGGCTCAAGTCCGACCAGGCCTGGTCGACCGAGCCATTAGGCCGGCCGATCCGACCAGGCAGAAAACCAGCTAGGTTGGCCGGCTTGTTACCAAGCCGGCCGGTTTTTGTAATGACTCGGCCGGCTCGGTAACAAGCCGGTCAACCAGGCCGAGCTCGAGTCAACCAGGCCGAGTCATGACAGCCGGCCGGTGGGCCCAAAAAACCCGGTTTTGTGGACTTGAAACTCGATTTTAATTCGCTGTTAGGGTTTTTTAAGGTTGTCTAAGCCCTCCCAATGCTATTTAACTAACCCAACCCCTCTATTGAGCTCACATCTTTCTCATTCAATTTGCTTGAGCATTTGTGAGAGTTTTCTGAAGATTGTGGAGTTGGTTTTGGAGCAGCAGTGAGGAGCTTATTGGGCAAGTTTTGGAGCAGCAGTGAGGAGCTTATTGGGCAAGCTTTGGAGCAGCATTGAGCTAGAGGAAGCTAGAGGCTAGAGGTATTTATTTTTGAGCTAGAGGAAGCTAGAGGCTAGAGGTATTTATTTTTTCTCTTCTAAATCTGCCTTTGTTTGTTTTATTTATTTAGCAAATCTAGCATTTGCCATTTGCATTTGCATAGTTTTTGGCATTTGCCATTTGGTGAAAGAAATGAACATAGAATGAACAGTTTTTTTTTTGTTTTCATGTTCAGATTTAAACATTTTATTTCCAAGTCAAAAACTCAGTCCAAAATGGCACCTAGAGCAAAAGACTCTGCTTGGGCATATGCTGAAATGGTTGGGGATCAAATGTTTTGCAAATTTTGCAAGAAAAAAATTAAGGAGGGTGGAGGGGGCATTCATAGACTGAAACTACATTAGGCTGGTGTTAAAGGCCAAATCACTGCATGTGAAGCAGAAAACATTGGGGAAATTAGGAAGCAGTTGAAAGAACAGTTTGACAAGTTTGAGCAAGACAAAAATAGGCAAAAAGAAATACAGGCTGAAATTGGGAGGAAGAGGAATCTACAACATATGATGGCTGCCAACTCAAGTTTTGAATCTTTTAATTATGAGGATTCCTCATCTATCCCTTCCATTGATGCATCAAAAAACCCCTTTCGCTATGTTCCTCCCTCTAGGGAGTCTGTTTCTGACAAGGGTAAGGGTGCAATGAGAAATAAGGGTACTATTAAAAGTTTTTTTGTGCCCTCATCTCCCTCTGATAGTGCAACTGCATATGGTCCTAGTCCTCCAACTGTGCAGCCCACTCTAGATGCTCATTGGAAAAAAGAATTGAGAGATGTTGCTTGTGAGTACATTGCTAGATGGTTTCATGACGCTGATATTCCCTTCAATGCTACTCGTTCACCATATTATGAACCTATTATATGCTGCTGGAAAGGGCTTCAAACCTCCTACTCTGCATGAGTTAAGAGGATCTTTTTTGCAAAGAGAGATTTCAAACATTGATGATTATTTGAAAGAGTTCAAAAACTCATGGGCACGTACAGGATGTACCATCATGTCAGATGGATGGACTGATCAGAGGAACCGTACCATCATAAACTTTCTTGTCTTTTGCCCACGGGGAACCATGTTTCTAAGATCAGTTGATGCATCTGATAGGGTGAAAGATGCACAATTGTTGTTACAACTTTTGGATGAGGTTGTTGAAGAGGTGGGGGTGGCAAATGTTGTTCAAATCATCACAGACAATGCCTCTAACTATGTTATTGCTGGTAAATTGTTAGAGGAAAAATACCCAACCATCTTTTGGACCCCATGTGCTGCACATTGCATAGACCTCATGCTTGAGGATATTGGCAAAATAGATTGGATCAAGAACACTGTAGAGCATGCCAAATGCATCACAAAATATATTTACAATCACTCATGGATTCTGAGTTTGATGAGGAAATACACAGGGGGCAAGAAACTTATTAGGCCTGCCATCACTAGATTTGCAACACATTTTTTGACATTGCAATCTATGGGTGCCCAACATAGAAACTTGCAAAAGATGTTTTCTAGTGATGAATGGAATGAAAGTCAGTTCTCTCGCAAACAGGATGGCAAAGACATGAAAATGAAAGTCGTTGAAGAAATATTTTGGAAAAAGGCAGCAACCATTGTGAAACTTGCTGAGCCATTGGTTAAGGTGTTGCGCTTGGTGGATGGGGAAAGATTGGCTATGGGCTTCATTTATGAGGCTATGGATCAAGCAAAGGAGCAGATAAGGGCAGCATGCAAGGACAGAGTAGCTAAGTATGGGCCCATTTGGGAAATCATTGATCAGAGATGGAACAATCAACTCCATCGCCCGATACATGCAGCTGGGTATTTTCTGAACTCAAGGTATCATTATAAAGCTCAGGAAACAGGAGCTTTGACTGGGGAGGTTAGAGATGGATTGATTGACTGCATTGATCGCATGATCCCCACAGAGAGTGAGCAGTTGAAGATACACAAGCAGATCACTATGTTCAACCATGCCACTGGTACCTTTGGCAAGAACCTTGCAAGGATTGCAAGGGAATCAGATGAGGCAGGTAAACAAAGAATTTCAATTTTCAAATTTATATTTTATAATTTATTATTTTGTATAATTGTTTATAAAATTATAATTTCAATTTCAAAGTTGGATATAAATTGTTGAGCTAACTGAAACTCATTTTTTGCAGCACAGTGGTGGGAGGCATTTGGTAGCCACTGTCCTGAATTGCAGAGGTTTGCAATCTACATTTTGAGTCAAACTTGCGGTGCTTCTGGGTGTGAGCGCAACTGGTCTGTCTTTGAGAGGATTCACACACACAAGAGAAACCGTTTGGAGCAAAAACGGTTAAATGATCTAGTGTTTGTCCAGTACAACCTCCGACTAAGACGGAACCAGTTGCTGAACAAAAGACCTGATTCAGATCCCATTGTGTTGGAGGATATTGATCCAACATCAGATTGGGTAGTGGAGTCTTGTCCACCAGAGTTTGACAGGGAGAGTTCACTTGACTTCGATTTAGAGATGGAGGCGACTATGCTCAATGTAGATCCACTAGTAGCAGACCTAGTCCCAGGCCATCCAGTTGCAGGTGCAGGCACTTCCTCTAGTCAGCCACGACGGAGACGCATAGCTCGTCTATCTGATTCTCAAGGTGGTAAGGGCAAGGGTATAGTTCCAGTTGAGGATGTTGATTCAGAGGAGGAGGCGGAGCGAGTGTCTTCCCCCTCTGGTTCAGAGTTTGGGGAAGAGGACATTGGCTTGTCACAGTCAGATGACTAGCTAGTAGCAGTAGTTACTAGTGACTATTCATGTTTGTTGTAGAGGCCATTTAGAGCCTCCTTAGTTATGTTTTTTGTTTTGATCTCTATATCATGATTCATCATCATGTATTGGTCCTTGGACAGTGCACTGGGTGCAATTTTGATATAATGGATATATTCATGAGCCTACTTTGATCATATGTTGTCTTTTGTCTATATTGTAATGCTATGTGTTTGGAAACATGAATAAAAATCTTTAAATTTATGTTTTTGTACAAAAAAATTAATATTTAATGTATTTTTTACAAAAACTGAGTCATTGAAACCTGGTCGACCGAGTCATTACTGAGTCATTACCTCGGCCTGGTAGCTGACCGATTCCGTTTTTTAAAACATTGGCAGGAAACGGAATCGAGGCCTTTCATCAACAAGCTTTGAGGACAAAGCTTTTTGAGGAAGGCAATGTAATGAATAAAATAATATAAATAATTATTAATTAGTTAATTAGTAATTAGGTTGAAAGGCCATGTCTGATGAGACATGACCTTTCGTGAAGAGGCACCTGCGTAGGTATATAAGCAGGCCTCATTTGTAATTTGAATCATCTCAGTCTCATCTCATAAATATTCATACTATTTAATAATATTTGTATCCTCATGGATATTTTTATATTCCAAGTCTTTTGGAGCATTTAATTTGAGAAGGAACTTTGTTCGCTTCAATCTTAATTTTCTTTAGATTTTAAAAATGAGCTGACTTGTATTTCTAACCTTTAGGCTAAATCTGGTCCTTTTGTTTTTAAAAGAAATAACCTCCTTAGGCATTTCATCCACTTTCTTCACTTATTCAAAATACTTCTGCAAATTTTGTAATGCTTATAGTGAAGCAACTATCTAACCCCTACTGACTTGGACCTCCTACTGAGGATTACCCAATAGCACCCTCCCCCTTAACAACTTAAACAATTTCTCTCTTTTGAAGACATTCTATCTTTGTTGAGTATGTGTGTTTTGATCACAATGCCTATAAAGCGAATGCCACTAACTGGAAATATACTGGAAGCTGAACTATATCTTCAAATGAAAGTTTAGTCTAACATCTAATCTCCTTGTCCTGAGTGTCTTGGTCAGCCAGAATTATATGCTTCTCATCTTCTTGTCGAGGATACACTAGTATCTAAGAATGATGTTGCCACAAGATGACATTAAGTATTATGCTGGTGTTCACCTCTTTCCTCCAGATCTTTAATTGATTTTAAAAATGAGGTGACTTGTATTTCTAACCTTTAGGAGAAATCTGTTCTTTTTGTTTTTAAAAATAGTGACCTCCTTAGGCATTTCATCCACTTTCTTCACCTATTCAAAATACTTCTGCAAATTTTGTAATGCTTATAGTGAAGCAGCGATTGTAGACTTCTGATATGGACTTTGAGCTTTGTGTGTTTGTGTGGGGGGGTGGGGTGGCATGGGGGATGTGTGGGTGTCTTTATTGGGATGCCACTACAACAACAATTCTCTATGACCTCATAATTGAGTGCTTTTCACCTTGGAACTAGCATGTGGCTGAAGTGCTTGTTTGCTTGGCATTGACATTTAACTGAAATGCATTTTTTATTGGCACTGGTATTTTACTGAAGTGCATTTTCCCTAGCTCAACCTTGAATACGTTCCATCTAATTTACTTTCTGCATCCCAGATTGCATCTTGCAACTCATTTAGCAGTGCTGATTACCAGTTCAAGAATTAATGTCTCTATACGGTCATCAGTGCACTTTAAAGTACATCTTTCCAAACAGTACTCTCGTTGGTCCTAAATTTCTTTTCTTTCTTAGACTTTCCTCTCAATATTTGACATCATTGTATATTCTGTTATAACGAACAGAATCTTTAGGATTCCCTTAATAAATGCTATAATAAGTTTTACAAACATCATCATTGTTAATGATTCTTTTCAATGTTTTTGTTGGAAGTAATTAATTTAACAAATGTACTGGATTATACAGAGTGGTTGTAGTAAAGAGGCACTTCCCTTTCTGAAGAAAGAGCTTGTTCGTGTAATCAATACTGAGCGCATCCATAGAGAACAACTTTGGAGAAAGGGTCTTGTGAGAGCATCGCGAATGACTTCTCTAAAGTATCCTGAGCATGTTGGTGGCACTGAAGAGGTACATTTTAAAACATATATTTACAGATTTTGCTTGTAGTTGTGAGTTTTTAAAGTTTTTAATCAAATAGGCTGTTTGTTTATTTTGCTAACCAAAGGTTATCTGATATAAGGCTCATAGTATTTTGGTTGAAACATCTTTCTGCAGGATCCGGAATGTATCATATGTCGATATTTTCTACATCTTTCTGCTGTTGTGTGCAGCTGTCGACCAGATGCTTTTGTCTGTCTACAGGTATGTTGTCTGAGTACCTCATTACAAGCAACTTTCCAGGCATAATTCCTGTCACAGGTCATCTTTACAGTTTTGAAACCGTGAATTATACTCCCCAGTGCATGTGCATTGTGGTATAAGTTATAACTTATATTGCAACACAACCAGAATGGATAGATAATAGCCATAGGTGTTGTCGCTGTTAAAGGGTTATGCTAGATACTATCAGAGACCTTTCCTGGAGGTTATTCCTTCTGGATTTGCATAATTTGCTGTCAAATATTTTGATCACAAAATATTCATTCTAGGAATGTTTGCATTGGCAAACACCATATTCTTCTTGAATGTATTTTTGTGTGTGTTACTGATTAAAAGTACATAGTCCGTTTCTATCATTGTATTAATTTGTTTTGTATACTAGACTGGTAGAATAGTCAGGCTTGGCTAGTGGTGTGATGGAATAGTAATTGAATAAATTAATGTTATAGCCTGTCAATTTGTAGCTTTATGTTATAGCATGCTAATGATCCCGTGGACCAAAAATATCTTATTGGAAATCATTATTTATGCAGCATGCGGAACGGCTTTGTGAATGCAGTCCAGATCAGCAGTGTCTTCTGTATCGTTATACCATGGCAGAGCTAGAGGACTTGCTTTGTATGGAAGATGGAAATTTTGCTGAACGAGACAGCTTAGTGAAGGATAGGAGAGTACGAAGCAGAAGGATATCTGCAAAGCAGTCTACATCTTCTCAAGGAAAACATCTAGTTAAGAAGGTAATTCCCCATTTCTTTTAAATTTGTGGATTCATTTTTCTGTTTTTTACTTAGAGCAATATGTACCATTTTTAATTGATCTGTAAACGCTCCTCCTACGACTGAGTCGGCTCATCAGTATGGATGCAGTTTTTTTTTTGAATGTGGAATTAAATGTTCTTTATTGTGCTGGTTTACTTAACATTACTGTGCTCTGTCTCTGATAAATTACTGCTGTGTAATATCACTCAGTCTTGCCATGTAATTGTCTTATGACAGTACTACTGTACTACTACAGTATAACAATCTTCTGAGCTGAGTACATAGCCATATTGATTTATTTGCAGTATCCATTTGGGTTTTGTAAGTGTTTATTCAGTATTCTGCTTAGCAGAATCTTATGATGGCAACTGATTTTATGCTTTAACTTCTGGTCTCCTAGATACTATTTGTATTGTTTTCTGCCGACTTTTGCCATTTACTAGCAATTTATATTTGGTAAAATATTTCCATTGTGTTTTTGACACATGCTTGGTCATCCTGATTTAATGTAGGCATAATTCCTGCCAATGTGAAATATGTACTGTCTTTTAATGTTGGAACATTTATTGAGTTGATTTCTTTGTAAAATATCCAGTGAAACATGAATCTCTGATCACTCGCGATTATTCACGAGTCAAGCTCTGCTCTTCCCTCAAAAGATCCGATTCAACTATGGGCTAGTCAAACTCACGTTGACTGAGTTTGACTTGTGGTTGACATGACTTGCAAGGTGCGACTCACCGATTAATTGCGATTTAGGCGATTTTCAACCCTCGACTTGGCAAGCACAGATTTTAACTTTTAGGGTTGCCGCATTATTTGTAGCATGGTTTAGTTAGGTTAAAAATTAAACGTCAGTCCATAACTCACTTCTCATTGCTCAAGCCCACAACCCATATGCAGAGAAGGTAATAGAGACATGGTTTTAGTTTCAGTTTACTCTGCGTAATAGAGGCGTAGTGTGTAGTGTGCTCTAGCTTTAGCTTCAGCGTGTGCTCTGTTAGAGATTTCAGTAGCAAACCATTATTGTATCATTTTAGCAATAATCAAGAGATTTCAATTACTGCTTTTTTTTATTGATTTGTATGTAGTATTTTATAAGCTTTTAGAAGCATATGCTTCCGGTTCTATGTAGTCCCTTGTTAGGATTTAGGAATCAGTACTTTGGATCATGCTTGGACTCAACATATATGAGATACTTATTCATTCATGATATTTTGGACATTTATTGATATTTTGCATTGTTTGGACATGGCTTTATTGAATATCAATGATAAATGTTTTTTTTTGGTTTTGTTTGGTTTGTTGTATTGATTTTTATTTTTAATTTTTGGTTGTTTAATTCAATATATGTGTATATCTTTATTTATTGAATTCACTGATTTTTTCCCGATCCGATTAAAACTCTTTGCTGTTTTGCATTTGCATCGCCGATTTATTGCCGATTCCAAGTCTCGTAACATTGAAAATATCGACATCCTTTATAGGTTTTTAAATTTCATATTTTGATAAGTGATAGATTTTATTGTATTGAATTAGAAGTGCAGGACTGCATTTAACTTCATTTATCAGACCATTATGTCAGGAATGAATAGTTATCACTTTCACATTAATGCAGTGTTTGATTTCTTTAGTAAAATAAATGTGAATATGATTCAATTTGACTTACATTTATGATGCTTTTTAAATGGATTTATATGTTGGTGCATGCCAGCCAAGCCACTGCTAAAAAAAATTTTGGTAGCAGGAGATATGGAGCCTGGATTGATTTGCAAAGAGAATTTTCAATAAAGATTGTGTCTATAGATTTTGAGAATGGAATCACAGCAAAGCATATGATTTCAAGCCATAAAAGAAATCCTAGCTAGAGGCTCATACTAATTGTATCTATTGTTAAGCGCTGGTTGTAGCATGGCCTCATGTAGTAAGAGTTGATTGTTCGTCTTTCTCCTTTCATTGATTATTATGTGGGTATTGCTAATGCAAGACTGATTTCTCTCCCTTTGTTTGCCTGCCTGCCTCTACTTCCATTCGCTTGTTTGACTTTGACCTTGAGCCACAACAAGTCTAACTGTCGTATTCTAGATGCGGGTTCTGGTTGAGATTTGGGCTCTTTGAACTCTCACAACGTGAATGATCCAGCGTAGTTGTTGCATTTCAAGTCGTCAACCTCCTTGTAGCTAGTTTCTGTTGGGCAAGACCTTGTGCCCTTGCGTTGCCACGTTTCTTCCAGTGTTCCACAGGGACGCGTCCCCTAGGGTTGGGTGCACGCACCCCTCACACGCCATGCACCCGGGACAAGGAGACTATTGGGGGTGCGTTTCTCCACACACCCTTTTTGGGGAGTGTTGTCGCACAGATTGTCAAGGCACCGTGACAAAGACTCAGATCGGGGGCTGTCACCCTAATCCCCAATCTCTCTATTTAAGCTGTGTCCTTGCAAGCTAAGGGAGGTAGACCCTATTAGAAATGAAGAGGAAGAATCTAGGAGACACAGCTAAAACACCAAACACTTGATAAAATTAATGAGATTTCACAGATTTGATTATGTTAGAACCAGTGCCTTATGGAGTCAAACAAGATTCTGTTATGGAATTAAAAATAAGTATTGGATGTATAACTGCTGCTAAATGACCACAATGATATTCAATAGAAAATGCCACGATCATTCATTAAGATACTGAAGCCAATCAACAAAGCTTATCATGAAACGATGCCAAATGCTTGAAATATTTCCAAAATTAAGATATTCCAATATAACCCAGTTCGAAAATTAAAATGATCCACAGTCAATCTTTAGATAGAAAAATTTTAGCGCATTTGACTACAAAAAATTTGAATTTTTTTTATATTTTTGTATTTTCTAGATTTTTTTAGAATTTTTGGAATTTTTGGAATTTTTTATTATTTTTTGAATCTAAAAAAAAAAAAAAAAAAAAAAAAAAACTAAATCTAAGTTAAAACTTAAATCTAAATCCTAAAATCATATCTAAAATTACAATCTAAGTCTAACAATATTAAAACTAAATATTAAAATCAAATTCTAAAATTAAAATATATACATTTAAAACTAAAATCAAATGCTAATTTAAAATCTAACTAAACTAAACGAAAGTCTAAAAATAATGAAATTCTAAACTAAATCTATAAACTAAAACTAAAACTACATTAAATTAAAATCTAATAACAAAATGAATCTAAACCTAACGTTAATCCAAACCAACTATTAAAAATCTAAAAATAAAATTAAAAATCTAATCGAAACTTAACAAAATTGAATTAAACAAAAAATCTAACTGTAAAATCGAATAGAAATGAAACCAATTAACTAACGAATATACATGTGTGCGTTTATTTGTTTCGGCTTGCAGGTCGAGGACGGATCTGGAGTGATGACGGTTAATGGAGATGCGTGGGCAGAGAGCAAGGGTTCGACGGCTAAGGAAAAGCTTGCTTGGACGCAGGTTGAGAGTCGACAGAGAAGCCACGAAGCTTTGATGGCAGGATTGAAGGCGGGCATAAAGAGCAAGCTTGGACGCGGAAGGATGTTTGATGGAGAGGACGACAGTAAAGGAGTCGACTGAAGAGGCTATGATGCAGACAGCTTAGAAATAAAGGGTTAACGGATTGGACGGTGGGCTTAAAGGAAGGAGCAGAGAAAGGGACAACGAAGAAAAGGGCTTAGACAACAAAGGAAAAAATTGATGGTGTTAGGAAATGGAGGGCAGAAAACTAAATAGCGTATGCAGAGGAATGATGAGAAGTTAAGGCAGAGATAAGCCCAGTACATTTAAATCGCCTAGCCACTTAGAATTTCTTCAGTTTAAGCTCAGATTTTTATGCTCCTTTAAATCAAAAAATGTCCAGATTTGCCCAGAGTAGGGATTCTGAGGCCAGATCTGGCCTTTGGGGGCTGGATCTGGCTCATATTTCTTTAAAAAAAATTCTGAGTAAACTTGTAACCTGCAAAACCAGTCAGATCCCGAAATATATACACCTAAAAATTTATTAAACCCTTACAACCTTAATAAAAATACAAATTTACAAGCTAATTTACAGATCTGAGGCCCTCATGGCCAGATTTGAACCCTTTTAGCACAATTTTAGAAAATGAAATTTTTTAAAGAGAGGCACAAGTGCTGGGAGATCCTGCAAAAGCACTAATTTCGTAAGATAGACTTGGAATTTAACAAATAATGAGCTTTTCAGATTTATGTCATTTGAGAGTCGGCTGGTCCAACCGAAGACTTTCCTAGACGCTCAAACCCTTAAAAAAAATATTTCTCTGCACACTTAGATCTGAACTTTAGATCGATAGAGATTTAAGAAAATAACATGAGATCCTTTGGAAAAATCAATATGCCATTTTATGAATCCAGAAAACTGCACAAGATACTTGTATGCAGATTAATCCATGAAGGCCATCAACCTTAAAAATTCAAACAAAGTAGCAGAGTTTAGATAGAGACAGTTCACCACATAGATCCGAGAAGGAACATCAAAATTTGTAACCCCAAAGTTTTATGCTTTATTCCTCAAAAATTTACAAGAGCTTTCAAGACAAGTGCACAATCCTAAGATCGGATGATTCAATATTGACAAAGACCTCTAAATTTATAGGACAAAATCTCCAACAGCTAGTTTGGATGATCCTTGTCAAAATAATCTCAACCGTCCAAAAGATTTAATCATCTTTCAATCCGGAGTGTTGAAATTAAAATTTTGGGAAAAAAAACGAATTTATCATTTAATTCAATTTTAATTACCCCAAAATTTTGACTTTGACTTAACCACCAAGGCCCAAAGGTCCAAAATTTCTTAAAATTCTCAATATTCCCTTGGCATGGGGCTTTCAAAATCATTTTCCAAGGACCCACAAATTTTGCCTTTAAAGATTTAATCCTAACTTAGGACCCTAAATTAATTAAATTTCTAGTTTAAGATTTTTTAAATTAATTGACTAGAAAATTTAATTAATTGATTGAGAGGGGATTATAATTATTTTTCCAACCCTCTTTTACATGAGATAATACATTTACATACATGAAGGGGGAATACCCATTCGTATAGACCCTCAAATAAATACCCAATTCTGCGACTCAAAACATGATCTAGTAGACCAAGTAGCTCAAACTACTTTTACAAGGACTCGATAGAAAACAATAGGACTCACTTAGCATGCTGATGACAAAATCCACCCTAGCTTTGGGGTGAGGCTGGAGGGAAAAACTCTGCCGATCACTTACGTGAATCAGTGAGACAAAAAACCTCCTAGGATAGAAATCATCAACAACATACTAGGCTTACCTAGGTTGTTACATACATTAACGGTCTTACTTAGATCATTTACATCATTACATGCAGAATGGGTTTACATCATTTATAAAAATGTCGACTGTCGATGAAATCTGAATAGCGCGACCACGTCGAACATGACGAATCCCATTTGAAAAAATGGGGGTGTACTGCTATGGGGTCGTTGATTAAATTTATAATTTCAACGCTCCTGATTAAAAGATGAATAAATCTTTTGGACGGTTGAGATTATTTTGACAAGGATCGTCCAAACTAGCTGTTGGAGATTTTGTCTTATAAATTTAGAGGTCTTTGTCAGTCTTAAGTCATCCGATCTTAAGATCGTGCACTTGTCTTGGAAACTCTTGTAAATTTTTGAGTAATAAAGCATAAAGACTTTGGGGTTACAAATTTTGATGTTCCTTCTCAGATCTATGTGGCAAATTGTCTCTAAACTCTGCTACTTTATTTTTGCATTTTATGGTTGATGGCCTTCATGGATTAATCTGCATATAGGTATCTTGTGCAATTTTCTGGATTCATAAAATGACATTTTGATTTTTCTAAAGGATCTCATGTTATTTTCTTAAATCTCTATCAATCTAAGGTTCAGATCTAAGTGTGCAGGGAATTTTTTTTTTTAAGATTGAGCGTTTGGGGAAGTCTTCGATTGGACCAGCCGACTCTCAATAAACATAAATCTGAAAAGCTCATTATTTGTTAAATTCTAAGTCTATCTTACGAAATTGGTGGTTTTGTAGGGTTTTTTAAGGTTTGTGCCTCTCCTTAAAATTTTAAATCTCTGAAAACTATGCTAAAATGGATTTAAATTTGGCCATGAGGGCCTTAGATTTGTAAAATAGTTTGTAAATTTGTAATTTTAAAGACTGTAAGGGTTTAATCGTTTTCTTGGTGTGTATATTTTCAGATCTGGCTGGTGTCTTGCAGGTTGTGGGTTTAAATCGGATTTTTTTTAAAGATTTGAGGCAGATCTCGCCTCCAAAGGCCAGATCTGGCCTCAAACTGCTATTGTGAACAAATCTGACCATCATATTAAAGGAGCATCTAAATATCTCAGTTTTGCAGAAGCAATTGATTTGCTGGATGTACTAGGTTTTTCACTGCATAATTTTGCACCCACCGTCCAACACCTTCTCTCCGTCGCCATTCAACAATCGTTTCATCCTCTGCCTGCGCCCTCCTTTACACCACCTCTGTCCCTCATCGATTTCTTCAGACCTATCCTCTGCCATCCTGCATCGATTTCATTCTCATTCTGCCTCTGCTTGCTGTCCCGCTCCTCACCATTCTGCTTCACTCCTTTTCCATTGCCCATCCGCTGCCTTCATATTTCCGCCATCGATCTTGTCTACGCCGTCTAGTGTCCTCCATTTCTTCTGCAAATCGAGCCTGCTCCTCCTAAGTCGTCAAACCATTAAGCTTCTCGCTCTTCATGCTATCTCCTCCAGCATATTCATCCGCGTCCATCTTTGCAAGCCGTCGACCTATCCATCGAGCTATCCTCTGTTCCGTCGTCCGTCGTGCTCCTCGACCTGCCGCTGCATACAAACGCACACATTTAAAATTCAAAGAACCCTGCCCTTTACGCATGTGTTTTAACTTTCTTTTTGATGCGGATTTTAATTCTGATATAACGTTATTTTTTTTTAGAATTCGATTGTTTTAATTTTTGTTAGTGTAGAGTTAGGTTGTAAGTTTCAATTTCGATTAGTTTTAGATTTTGTTTAGATTTTAATTTTTAGTTTTAGTTCAGTTTTTTTTTTTTAAATTTGGTTTTTATGTTTGTTATTTAATTGCTTTAATTTTAGTTTAGTTTAAGTTTTAGATTTAACTTAGTTTAATTTAGATTTAGATTTTAACTTTAGTTCTAATTGGATTTAGTTTTAATTTTTTTTTTTTGGGTTTTAATTTAGATTTAGGTTTAATTTAAGAATATTAAAAAATAATAATAAATAATAAAAAATTCTAAAAAATTTCAAAATTTCAAAAACATAAAAAATTTCTAGGTTCTATAGTCAAGTGCGCTTAAACTTTCTATCTGAAGTTTGACTATGAAGCATTTCAAATTTCTAAATTGGAATTAATTAGAATATCATTTCAAATTTGGAAATATTTCAAGCATCTGGCATTTACAATTAATGATCGTTTCATAATAGCTTTGCTTCAGTATCTTAATGAATGATCGTGGCACTTTCTATTGAATATCATTGTGGTCATTTAGCAGCAGTTATACATCTAATACTTACCTTTAATTGCATAACGGGATCTTGTTTGACTCCACAAGGCATTGGTTTTAACATAATCAATTTGTGAAATCTCGTAAATTTTATCAAGTATTTGGTGTTTTAGCTGTGTCTCCTAGATTTTTCTTCTTCATTTATAATAGGGTCTACCTCACTTAGCTTGCAAGGAGACAGCTTAAATAGAGAGATTAGGGATCAGGGTGACAGCCCCCGATTTGAGCCGTTGTTGCGGTGCCTAGACAATCTCTGCGTTAATTCATATGCTGCCTCCAAGCTGCTCTGCCCTCCATTTCCGTTGACGTCCTTTCTTTTTCCACCGCCGCAGACTTGTTCTTCTGATATCCGTTACTTGTCTGTCGACCTACCCCTGCTCCAGTTGCCTTCGTGACTCTCGTCTTCGTCCCTCCAAGTCTGCCTGCCGTCGTAGTCTCGAGCCCTGCCTTCCGTTGAGCCTTTCTTCATTTGCAAGCCATCGACCCATCTGCACGCAGTCGTCCTTCTCCATTCACGTCGATCACCTGTAAAAAGACAAATGAACTCACGCTAACATATATTCAAAACCTTCACATGTATATTTGTTAGCTTTGATACAGATTCTTTTTTTTTTTTTGTATAGTCGCAGAGTTAGATTTAGGTTATTTTATTTTAGTTCTTAATTTAGAATAGCGTAGGTTCAGTTAGATTTAAATTTTTGTGTCGGTTTAGTGCTAGTTCTTTTTTAATAGATTTTGTTTTTCTTTATCTTGTTTAGTTTAAGTTAGATTTAGATTTTAAATTTTTATTTATTTATTTATTTATTTATTTTTATTTATTTGATTTTAATTTTTTAGATTTAATTTAGTTAGTTTTTGATTTTGTTAATTAGATTAGTTTTTAGATTTTAATTTAGTTTGATTTTAGATTTAATCTAGTTTCTAGTTTAGTTTAGTTTAAAATTTAGAGCAGACCTTTTTTTTTTAGGGTTTAGATTTTCAAGATCTTGATTTTGATTTAAAAAATAAATACAAAATAATAAAAAATTCCAAAAAATTCCAAAAAATTCTAAAAAATATATAAAATACAAAAACATAATTTTTTTTCAAATTTTCTATAGTCAAATGCGCTAATTTTTTTATCTGAAGTTTGACTGTGAAACATTTTGATTTTCGAATTGGGTTATATTGAAGCATCATAATAACGAAAATACTTCAAGCATCGAGCATTTTTATCTTGGCATTGTTTTAATGATAAGTTTTGTCGATTGACTTCAGTATCTTAATGAATGATCGTGGCATTTTCTATTGAATTTCATTGTGGTCATTTAGCAGCAGTTATACATTCAATACTCACATTAAATTGCATAACGAGATCTTGTTTGACTCCATAAGGCACTGGTTTTAACATAATCAATCTGTGAAATCTCGTTAATTTTATCAGGTATTTGATGTTTTAGCTGTGTCTCCTGGATTCTTCCTCTTCAGTTTTAATAGGGTCTACCTCCCTTAGCTTGCAAGGAGACAACTTAAATAGAGAGATTGGGGATAAAGGTGACAACCCCCAATCTGAGCCGTTGTTGCGGTGCCTGGACAATCTGTGTGACAACAGGGAGTCGTGGGGAGACGCAAGGGGGTGCGTTTTCCCAGTGTGGGGGATGAGACTCCCCAAAAGGGGTGCGTCTGGGCATCCCCCCCTCAAAGGAAGGAAGAGAATCTAGTTGCAATGGACGTTTCTCTACGTCTTGCACATAGGAAGACATCAGAGCATCCAAGGGGATTGACAACACAATGGGATGTGGATCCAGAGGATAGTGCACAGATAGATGGTGAGGATGGACCAGGTGAGCTACAACATGGTTTGGTTGGAGTTCCATTGGTTACTCAAGAGAGTGACGTTGACTCAGATAACAACATTCCCATTGATGTTCTCGATGACTTCATGCAACAAATGGATATAGAGGACCAATCATTGAGATTGCGTCCTTGATCTTGATTTTATTTTCAGTGTTCATTATCCATTTTTACTTATCAATTTTAATTTTTGAGTTGTGGCAATAGATATTGATGAGCTCAGATTGATTCTTGACTCTTAACTCTTAATTATTTTTGAGTTTGAAACTTTGAGTTATATAAAATTGGTGTTCAAACTTGAGTATCTAGTATATAGTATATAGTAATATACTAGTATGTTTTGCTTTTAGTTTAGATTCTACAATGATGAATGATGAATTTAATTTTTAAATCAATGTAGATTGTAGAATGATGAATGATGAATGATATGGATCAATGTATTTGAATGTTTCATTATTGATTTTTTTTATTGAATCTCATGGTATGGATGAATAATGAGTATGTCATATGAATGATGTATGTATCAAAATGAATGATGACGATGGATCAATGTTTTTCATTATTTAATTCTATTGTGATTTTAAATTTTATGTGGGATCAAATTTCAATTTTCAATGTATTGGTATCCATATTACTAATAGTCCATTAATATTTATGCTTTCATTATTGAGCAATGAATATGAACTTGAATTATATATATATATATAATAAAAAATTATATACCCCGACGTCCCCCCGCACCCTCGAAATTTCCCTAAAATTTGAGGGTACTCCAACATGCCCCCCCTATGCGTCTCCCCGCACCAGAGTCTTGGCGGAACATTGATTTCTTGTTGTTTCGCCGTTTGTTCACTCATCACCTTTGCCCTCTAGCTACTGCGAGTCCGACCAGGTACCCTTAGGCAACCATCAGAGCACACCTTTAGTGTGAAAAGTGACCATGTGACGTCTGCATCGTCTTTGACCTGATGCAGCCATGTTGGACTCCCCGCTTCTATTCTGGTAACTCATGTTGAGTCTTGTGACGAATAGGTTGCCAATGGTTCATTGGATATCTTTTGATTGACGTGGGTTCTGGATGAGATTTGGGTTCTTTCAGCTTGCGACCTCTGCACTATTTGTAACCCTTTGTAGCCATGTCATTTCAAGTAGGTATGTTTGCTTTCTTGAATTTCATACCCTTCACAAATAGATCCTAGAGTTTCAGTGAGAGGGGCTGCAAACATTTTTGTCTCCGAGTTGGATTGGGGAGGAAGTGGAGGAACCCCCACCATCAATCTATAGCCCCACTACTATTGCTATAGAGCAAGACTTATCAAATCAGACTTCCCAGGTCTAACATCTGTTATAGAGGGTGGAATTTCTTGAGAATAAAAGCAAACAACTTCATGTAGAATTAATATACCTCAAGCAACTAGTTTCTAAAATTAAAACATGTAACTTACATCTATAGAAACCAATTCAGAATTCCCCCATGCTCAACTAAAGAAATTTTGAACATAAAAAATTTACAGGAAGAGATGAGATCACAGTAGGCCATTTCTAAACAGGAGACACAAATGCAACAACAAACACTCAAATCTTTGGTTGAAGTGGTCCAATAAGGGGAATAACCTCCCTTGCCCATCATGGTTGAAGGAGTAATCTAGGAAAGATTGAACAAGGAATGCCTATGTTGAGCTCGAAAGTTTGATCCAAGAGTTTGTGGGCTTCCCTTGTGTGGTCCCATTAGCTCCCATATATATAGGCAATTGGTTTTTGAAATGAAAACATATAACTTACATTTATAGAAACCAATTCATAATTCCCCCATGCTCAACGAAAGAAATTTTGAACATAAAAAAATTACAGGAGGAGATGAGATCACAATAGGGGCATTTCTAAACAGGAGACACAAATGGAACAACAAATACTCAATTCTTTGGTTGAAGTGGTGTAATAAAGGGAATAACCTCCCTTCCTTTCCATGGTTGAAGGAGTAATATAGGAAAGATTGAATGGGGAATGCCTTCGTTGAGGTCGAAAGCTTGATCCGAGAGTTCGTGGGATTCGCCCTGTTGTGGTGCTATTAGCTCCCATATATCTAGGCATCTCTTTCCTTCTTGACATTTTAGATTTGAAGGACATCACCCTTGAGCATGCATGGATGGGCCCTAATTCCATGCTCTTCCTTCGTTTTCAGATATTTGAGAATTGGTTCAAAGCCCTTCGAGCTAGGAAAATATTGACTTTTCTCTCGCCCACACATAGGGATCATTCTCGATCTTAACCTTACCAAATCCCAATAGGAAAAACTCAAGTTATCTAGGGATTGGGTCACTGTTGCATGGAAAGTAGGGAAATTGGCAATTATGCGTGATCTTAATGCTATCATTTGTGATATGGCCCCTCATGAATTCTCCCACCTTTGGGCCAAATGAGGGTCTCTTTTAGCTAGGGGATATGTCAAGGGGAGCTAGCACACCATCTTAATTGGCTATTGGAATTGTAATGGCATGTTTTGGGCTTCTCCATGTATACTCTCTGATGTGGTTGTGTCCCACGACCTCCTTTTCCTCACAGAGACACATGTTGACCCCATGTGGATACCACCCTTGACCCATTGGTGCCACTAGGCATGGCCATGTTGACAGGAGACTAGATTTGACAGTGTTAAGGGTTTTGGGGGTGGGATTGGCATGTCTTATACAAGACTTCCTCTAGAGTAGGGTTACTATGGTGTCGTCAAATAAGCATGCTAGATTTTTCTGCGTTGGGTGCCATCAGAACAACCAACTTCTCTAGGAAAACTACATTGCAATTTGTTACTCCCCCCCAAGCCTTGTCACATTTTGCACTACATAGTGTGTCCAAGGGAAACCCTTTCCTCGATATTTATGCGATGCCTCCCACTACACTCTTGGGGAGTTCATTTTTCTTAGTGACTTCAATGCCCCCAGTAGAGACTTATAGGTACCCCTTCATGACCTAACAAAGTGAAAGCACATAGTTTGCCTCTAGTAGCTAGAGCCAAATTCTGTGGGTCTTTATAAGAGTTCGTAGGATAGGAATGGATCCCTCATAGGTTATAGGAGATATATCTTGTAGTTGGGTGAATCCCATGGCTTATCGATCCTAATTGGGTTCCCTTGTTTTCTAAGGTCAAGAGCTTTTACTTGCATCCCCCATATCGTGAGGGCCAATTTGGATGACTATGTCATGGCCAACTAGGACTTTCTTTCACATATTTAATACCTCTTTGTGCCCTTGGAAGACCATGCCATCTTCACCCTCGCCCTCTCTACCTCTCGCCCTTCTCCAATCTTGACACCACTTGACTCCCCCGCCCCCCCAAAACCAATTTCCCAGTGTAGGTCACTGGACACAAGTACAACCAAATATAAGATACTCTTCTCTATCCTCGTGGAAGCAACCCTTGACTCCTACCCCCACTCTACCTGTCATTGTTGAGATTTTTGAGTGTTTGGATAGCATCGGATGTGCTCTAACTCCCAAACTTTGTGGAGGGAGTAGAGTAGATGAGATCTCCAAGACCCAGAAAGGGATTTGAGAATTTCCATCCTGTTTAGAAGATATTTAATTAATTAATCATTTTAATTAAGGACCCTAAGTCTAACTTGGGAAAATTAAAAGATTAAAGTTAATTAAATTAAACATGTGATGAAAATGACTTAAGTCACAGGGATCAAGCTTTCTTTTAATCTTAGTCATCGATTCAAGCTTAGATCACGACTGTTGGTTTCCCAACGAGAAAAGTATAAAGGAAAGGCTTGGGGTCAGTTGGAGAACACACACACTGGCAGAGCATTGAACCTAAGCTGGAATTCTAGTGCGTGGTTTGCTAAGAATTTCATAAGTGTTTCAGCTGCAGCGAGGGGCAATATTGGCAAGGGGGATGGTTTAGTCCCAGGCCGAGAGTACGATGAGGGCAGAGAAGGAGCATACCAGAGCAGCGCCAAAGCAGAAACTACGCAACAGCTACGCATAGTAGCCGAGAGCCCAGCAGGGGCGGCGCAAAGGCAACAGGAGGCTAGGAGGGCTGACGCAGGCCTAGCTAGGGCAGCGCAGAGGTAGTGTAACCCAGTCTAGGGTGACGCAAACCCTTCTTGAGCAGCGCAGAGGCTGACGCAGAGGGCTTCAGAGCAACGTTGGGGTTTGTAGAGACCGGAAAAGGCTGAGTTCTGTAAATCCCGTTTGAGGGTGTGAATTAGTCAATTTTTCTGTCTCCAGAATAGAGGTATTGCCGCTGTTTATATTTCTCTGTCTGGTTAACCAGTTTGGTGCCGAGATTTGTCATACTTAGAATCTGCTTAATAATAAAACCGTCCAGAAGCTTGCAACACCGGTTTTCTCGCATTGGGTTTTTTGGGGATAGTTGTCGAGAAAATCCTTGTGTGTCACTTTGTCATTGAGCATGTTATTCAGTTTAGATTTGCATGTGTAGGCTGTTAATGTATTTACTTCGATGTTAACGCTAAAGTTTTCAGATTAATAACTTATGTAAGTAGGAGAATTGAATCAAGAATGTAACAGTAGGGTTTCTGTAGTTTAGATTCAGAAATTTTTTCAATCATAACACACATAAAGCTACCCGTATCTCTTGTCCCATGAATTGTTGGTTTAATGATGATTGAGAATCCCTCCATCAACAACTCCCTCTCACCCTTCACATGACCTATCTTCCCTCCTTCACCTTGGCAAAACATATGGTAACCTCCTTTGTCGTAAAAGAAGAGCATTTCTCTCTCAGAGGAGACGAGAACTTTGTAGTAATTTTCTACACTCATCGGAGATGAAAACTTATTAATAAATTTCTACACTCATTGAAAGCTTTTTGGCGTGTCCATTTTCCTTAATTCAATACCATTTTTACTGCCTTTGACCCCTAGACCATGTTCGCCAATGCCACGTCGTTTTATGATATTCCTAGAGAAACTCTCACGCACATCTCCTCTCCTCCTTTTCTTACCACCTTTTATCTGTGCGGGACATTAAGAGAGTGGTTAGAGCTATGTATACTAACAGAGCAGTTGATGAAGAAGAGCATCAGGCATAATTATTTAGGCATGGTGTCTAGCCCATTGATTCCCATTTTGGTGATTTATTTAATCATGTGGTATGTTCAAGCTTCCCTTCCATTTGAACTAGACAGATTTTTCTTCCGATGCACAAATTAGGGAGCTATTATGATCCAAATAACTATTGGATTATCATGTTGGGTCATGCATTCTACAAGCTTCAAACCACAATTTTACACTAATGGATTTCTGAGGAGCTAGAGAGCTGTGATCAAGTAATTGATCATATCTTCGTACTTTAGGCCATTATTGAGGAGGCTTGTCATCACTCTTTGAAGGTTTACAATTGTTCTATAGACGTTTGGAAAGCGCTTGACACAATACAAAGAGTTGCATTGTTCTAGAGATTCTCAAACGTTGGTATATCTTCAACCTTGTTGGAAGCTACCATGAGACTATATGAGTTAGTGTTAGGACGCCTCATGATGACATAGGGCCTTTCTGATTTCATCTAGAGTAGCATTTGTGATAAACAGGGGTGTCCCGTCTCATCGACCCTCATTTGGATCTGTGTCGATGAGTTAGGGTTGTTCCTCCATAAGCATATCCAGGAGGGCGATGGTTTCTTCTATTCAAGGTGTCGATTTCCTTGGTCTATTCGTTGATGAATACTTGGTCCTGTTGGCCTCTACTCACGAGGGCCTATAGAGGCCGATCGATGTAGTGGCTAGTTTTTGTGACATTTGATAGTGGACGATCAACTTGGGTAAAACCAAGGTTTTGATCTTCAATGTGTCAAAGTGCTGCCTTAGAGACTTACATTTCTACTACCAAGGTACAAAGATTGAGATCACCACAACTTAGACTATCTCATGGAGGCAATTATCAGACCAACAATTCTTTATGGCTTTGAGATCTGGGGATTGCGCATGTTGCAAACAAACTAGACCATACTTGGGAGAGTACAAACCTTGATTTTCAAGCGCATCATCAGATGTAAGAGGATGATCTTGTAATTCGTCATCCAGGAAGAGATTAACATCCACTCTTTCCACCTCTAGGTCATTTTTTATTTTGTTTCTTTCCTTCGTAGAGTCTGATATCTCAGTGACTCTACAACTAGGAGAGGGAGGTATCTCTACCTTACACTTGGCTTCTGGGAGAATCTTGCTTCAAATCATCGCTCACGCCAAGCATGACATTGCCTCTTAGAGGCGTCTCAACTTCTCTTGTTAACTGCTATTTCCCTAAAGTGCCTTTCCTTTTCTAGATTCTCCCTTGTTGTGTTGAGCCATCTCTTGCTGACTAGATAGGGTACTGAATCAGGATATCGGAGAGGATATCTACAGATTGTACATTCAATGATTCAAAACCTCACCTCCTACGAGTTTGGGTGAAGATGTCCTTCTACTTAGAAGACATTTTGGAGCTGTATGATGGCATTATTGTTTGTTCCCCTTGTATGCAAGCATTGTATGCAGTTGCTTAGAATCCCTTTGGGACAAGGTCCGACCCAAGGTGTGGACAAGGGGACAAGGGGACAAGGGAAGGGGAGGCTAGCCCTATGTGGACCCAGTGGACACATGTGGACTTAGATGGGAAAAGATATGAATGGAGCTAAAATGAGTGGAAGGGGAGTGATTTAGGTGGTATCCGGAAGCGGGACCACGCAACCAAAATAAGGATTTCCCATGTAGTGCCAACCCTAAAGCTAATGCCCAGGAAAGGAGATTCCACGAGACTAGGATACAGGAGTAACCACAGAATCATGCAACAAAGACAAGAATACAAGCCTAACCCACTCTTTCTGCCGAATCCCCCCTCCAATCCATGCCCAAAAGTGTCCATGACAAGTAAGGAAAATTACTAAACTATACCAATGAAAAGCCATACCTTTGGGGTCGAGAGGCCCACTTTCAAGCATACAATCATGATAAGTGGTTGAGGGACCGCATGGGTGGCTCAGGTGATGGAGATAATGACACAACAAGCTATTTGGTGGTTGCAAGGGGCTGTCGGCTGAGGACCATCTAGGAGAAATTTTTTCTCCTATATACACTACCCACATGTGGTGGGTAACATCTGGCTCCAACTAGTACATGAGCTCTCGGGAGAGTGCACATAGCTACTCGAACGTGAGGTCATGAGAACACCGACTATCTCTTGGTAACGTAGACCTGTTACTTGCACATATCAAAGACCAAGCACCCCGGGGCAACATGTTTTCGTGGTGTCTTATGATCACCCATGCTTAATATTAGGCCGCAAAAATCCACAGGAAAGTAAAATGAAAATTTAATCTAAAGAGAACTAATCTATCATGACAAATATAATATGATGTTAGTTCTAATGAGAAAATAAGTATGTACTGCACCTTAATTTAACATGCATATGGTACAATGTCAAGTGTGAAGGAAAGGGGTGATACGACTTAACTTGAACGACTGTGGCCAAACTTCCTCGTTAAGTTTGGCAATGTAGTAGTAATCTTCCCCTACTTTCCCATGAATCTTGACAGGTATGGGATTTTTTTTTCTACCAAGACAACATCCCCGACAGTATATTTCCTCTCAGGCTTCCACTTTCTGCTTGCTTTGTTATTTGGTCGTTTGCGAATACAAACCTCTTGTGAAGGGATAACGAGGGAAGGCTTTTCTATCTCATGTGTTTTGTAGTATGGAATCGGTCTTGGCTTGACCAAATGAGTAGGGTAGGTAGATTCTCTATAAAGAATGAAGGGGGTTCCATCAGTTTGCAGAATGGTTGTGTATGATAGGTCCATTTGGATATGACCTCCAACAGTGGCTCCCCACTTCCTTGATAACAACATCCCCCACACATCAGGGATATCTATGACGACAACATCCATAAGCAATAATATATCAGGGATCATGGCCAAGGAAACCTTAAGGTCTTTTATAAGGCCTTCAACTTCTATGGGCTTGGAGTTAAAACCACACACATTTTTGTACCTTCGAGTGATGCTAAGAACCAATTGCTTCATGACTTTTAATGGCATGATGTTCGCGGAAGTCGCTTAGTCGAACATACAATTTTGCAATAGAAGGTCATTTATGGCTAAGGTAAGCATGAATGGCTCATGTCCTGGGTTTAGATTGGGAAGGTGATTGTTTTGCAAGTCTTCAGATAATTCTTCCTCTTTAAAGCCCTGTGATTGCTTGATTTTCCATTGTTGTTCGGATGTTTCGCAATCTCCTTAAGCGGAACTGACACAATCATTTTCCCTATAGCAGTCTCTATGTCAATGTCAAGTTCGACCTCTTTACCTTTATTCTTTTTGATGCTTTCTTTCCTTTGAGAATCCTTTTTGGAATTGACTTTCATCGGAGGATCCTTTCTAGGGGTATTTTTAGGGAGAGGTTCTTTAGAAGGGACTTGCTTGGGAATTGAATCATCTTTGTTTGTTTCTTTGGAGGTTGCAGGGTCTTTGTTGATATCCTTCCTTGAATATTGGACCCCTTTGAATCTTCCACTATCATCAATGTTGAGGATTGGCTCTTTCTTCTCTTTATTAATAGCAACCTCACTAATGGGAGGATGAGTATATGAGCCCCCTAGCAAAATATTGAAGCATCAGATTCTACAAGGTTAGCTTGGTCATCGACTTCTCCATCTTCACTGTCATCCTTATTTTCATCCTCATCACTTTGTTCCCCCTCAGAAGATGAATCTTGCTCCACAACATTTGTTGGGGCGAAAGTGTTGAGGACTTGGGATGAGCTAGGCTTGTCCCCCTCATTTTGCTTGTTAGGGAAAGGCTTCCCTTTTGGGATATAACTTGATTTGTGGGCCCTTTCCAAGGCGGTGAGTTTGTTCATGTAGAGCCTATCTTATGAATTCATTTCTTTGCTGATCTTTCCATTTTCTTGAGAATCACCAAAAGGGATTCTGGATGTTGATCCTTAGATTTTCCCTTTTTGATCTTTGCCTTAGCCTTGTGGTGTTCTTCAACATCTGTTTTGGAAATCTGCAGGTTTTGCTAGACTTGCACAACTATATCTTTGGCCTCAGCCAAGGTCTTTGGCCTGAACCGAGGTCTTTGGCTTCTTATCCCTTAGTGTATAGGTATGGTGGCCACCCACTGCTTTGATAAATTTGTCAAGTATGTTAGCATCAAAGGGCTTCAAATGGTCGGGAATGTCCCTAACTATCCTATCAAACTTTAGGATGAATTCCCTAATGTCTTCCCTCCCCCCTACTTATTTGGTAAAACTTTTCAATGTTGAAGGTTGCCAGTGCATCAAATGACCATCTCTTTGTGAACATATCCTCAAATCGATCGGAGTTGTCGATGCATCCTGGGGAAAGACTAAGGTACCATTCCCTTGCCTGCCCTTGAAGAGTCAAAACAAACAACATCATTATCCTATCATCATCGAATATCAACCTAGGGCATATGTTCCAATAGAATTCTTCAATATGATTGTTAGTGCTTGTGGTAGCATCACCTTTGAACTTGGGCAACAAATTATAGTACTTTTCAGGTAAAGGTTTGGGGTCATTACTTAAGTTCAAAGGGGCAAAGGCACTAACCATACACTTTTCGCTTCTAGTCATTTTGGGTTGGTCTTGGCTTTGGTCAGTGTTAGAACTAGTTGTCATCTTTGGGGTGGGATCACTTACTTTTTCAAATTTAGGGAGAAGGGCAATTTAAACAAGTGATGGAGTTCATTCTCCCCTTGCAACGACCCTAGTTATAGGAGGAATGTTGTCACCATCAAGCAAACTAGTGGTTTTGACAATGAATGGAGTCGCCAGAGGAGCTTTTTGAAATGTTGTTAATGAATCAATTCCTCAATGATTCACTAGGGAAGCAAACCTGCTTCCTCCCCGACAATGATGCCAAAATTTTATCGCTCAAACTAGCAGGGGTCCTAGGATTGGATCCTAAAGGGCAACTACTAGGTCAAGGGCAACAATGGAGCAATAGGCCACTGTCACCTCAGCTAAGGCTCCCTGCTCTTTACGAACTTTCACCGATGGGAGGATACCCAGTAGGAAGAACCATAATGATGAATATGTTACTTGAAAGGTAAAAAGTGATTCCCAAGGCCTATTCATGAGAGAGACTCAATTGTATGGATTGGTTGCTTTGGAAGCACGATGATGGGCTCTCCACGAAGGGTCAAGAAGATCTTTAGGGCTAGGTTATAAGAGTATGCTTTGCCAAGATGGTTCCTGGACCTAGGGATCTCTATGGAGACTTGGCTTTTATGTGATCTTTGTGAAATTGGAATCAACAAATTGCAGGACCACAAAAGGCCAAGTGGACCCACAATTAGGTTAAGGGTATGGAGTTCATCAACCAAGAATGTGCTTGACCTAATTAGGGAAGGGAAGAGGATCAAAGAAACAATATTTTCTTGATTATTTAATGCTATGATCCTAATGAGGTTACTAGCCAATGGGAGACCAAGGGCAAGAATTGATCTTCGATCTAGGGCTTGAAATATCTCAAGATCCCACCGTCGGAATTGCTTCAAATTTGGAGGGCTTCCAGAGGACACACCAACGCAGTTGTAGGCAAGCGGTCGAATTCTTTGGATGGCTAAAACGTGAGAAAAGTGATGCCCTAGGTGATTTATGGAGGCTAGACTTAGAAAACGAAGAGAAGGTGAGAGGAATTCTCTTTGAAAATGATCACCTATGGAAGGAATACGGAGTCAAGATAAAATTTGTGATTTAGAGGAACTACAACAACTTCGCATGGCAACTAGGGCATGAGGGCAATTGCTGGAAGAACTTATACTTCGATTTGCAGTAATTGGCGACTTATCAAGATGTATTCAATGGAATAAATCTGTAGGAACATTCACCCTTTCACACATGGTATATGAGATGATGAAACGCTACAAAAGACTAAATTTCCACAATTTCGCATAAATGGTACATGAGATGATGCAACGCTACAAAAGACTAAATTTCCACAATTTCGCATAAGAAAAGTAGTAGATTTCAAATCTAGTATAGCAAAATCCCAACAACATTCATGTATTGAAGCAAATAATAGGAATAGACATAAAACATGTTACTTACATGTGTGAAGAGTATATCCAATCACCAAAATATGCCAATAATGAAGCTCCAAGAAACGAGAGGGATGTCCAAACATTAAAATTCATCCATTACATCCAAAATTCTCCTCGAAAAGGAATAACGAAATTCTCACACAAGATAAGAACCCAATCCAAGTGATGATGAGAGGATGAATCACCTCTCATCTTTTTATACAATGTCTAATGAGTTTGATTTAGCTAATTTGGCCTAATTGAGCCCCTAAAATAAAATAATGTACATAGTAACAATACATTTGGTGACAAACCCACCAAATAGCTCAATAATACGAGAATAAGCCTCTCAAGAGAGCCGAATGATCAACATATTGAGTCTTTGGGCATTTGAGGAGGCTTAATGAAGTTAAAGGGGTGCCATGATGAAGGAATGGACTCCAAACGTAGTGGACAAGGGGTTGGCCCCTTGTTTTCTAAGCAAGAAGCTATGGTACTCCCAAGTGGGTGTGGGCGCACAAGGACATCCTCATGGGTCTCTAAATGAATTGAAAATGCCTATAAACCATATGTAAGGGCTAGAATGATGACATAAGCCCTCCTTCTGCAGTGGGAGACAATCCTCTTGAACCTAGAACATTTGCCAGGAGTATGGTGCAAGTGTGGAGTTGACTAGGCATGATGAGCCAGGTGCATCATCCTCATCTGAAAGGTGGAACACGAGCAATCAATGAGTGGTGTTGGGGATCCATGTGTTTCGAAATCTAGGGCTTCAAGGTTAGGTGATTGCTCGTCGTTAGATAACTGCTTGTGAATGCTTTTTACTTCTTAGATTAGGATCTTCTTTTTCTTAGGTTATTATAGTGTTCTTCTTCATCAAACAACTACCAATGCATAAACCATAAAGAGACAAGAGACACAAGATGTAGGCTATCAACTAGGGCCAAAACCTCTCTCACTTGAGAGGAAAACCCTAACAAATTCTTCTTCTTATAGAGTCTTCAATTGACGAATACCAAGACCAAGACCCTTGACTTGTTTGCCACTCCAAGACCAAGCCACAAGTTCCCTTTCACTGCTTCTCTTTCGTGATCAAGTCAAAACTTGGTCCAACTACTTGCCTTCCTTTGTACCTCGGCTATACTTCAGATCTCAGCTTCCTTTTGCTCTGCTTCAGACCTGCAACTTCTCGACTTCCTTCAGAAACCCTAGCACATGTGAAGTATGAACTTTGGTGGGACATGTTATATATATATATTAAAAAAATTACTGAAATATAGTGGATGATCCATATAGATATGAATCATGATGATATCTATTTAGTATTTAGTATACACTATTTACTATTTTAGTGATTTACGAGTTAGTTTATTAATTTATTACATCTCAATGTTCATTGTTCATGTTATAAGTTTTGTTATTAACTTCAAACTGATTATCATGTTCAAACTTCACATAAGGTAGTTTATAAATTATAAATTATATGTTTTCAAACTTCATTGTTGACCAGAGCATTAATCGAGCTTTCCCTCCCTTTAGACCTCGAAGGTGTAGTGAGCAGTGAGCACATGACGGGGCGTTGGCCTTTTTATTTCACACACGATCTATACGTGGCCACTAGTATAAAATGTGGTCACTAGTGTATAATAAAGTTAAGTTCCATAGGCTATAACACAAGTGCTCCAAACGCTCAGCAAAGCATGCAAATGCTCGTCTCCTGCATCTTCAGGTCCAGGTCGATGTGAAGTTGTGAACTGTGCTCTCAATGTGAAGTTGTGAGCATTGCACTCGAATTTGATGGAATCGCTGACACTGCACAACAAATTTGATTTCGACAGTGAACAAACTCAACTTCGGTGGCGAACACTGACAAGCAAAGCCAAAAATAAACCATGATGCAGGTTTTAAATGTCACTTTTCATGAGATACGTGTCCTAAGAGCCAAAAGTGTTAGGGCACGTTTTCACCACGTCTAAAACACCTGTCTTGATTGGAGGACACGAAGAAAAACTTTTTCAACACGTTTTAGGACACGTTTCGTGTCCGACTCATGAAATATGGGACACGAGACCCCGAGGGACGTGTCCTGTGGCTTAGGTCACAAGTGTACATACATGTGTAAGTAATATAAGACACTTGTCATTGATGTTGGCAAACTGATGTGTTCCCAACAATCATAGAGTGTTGGGAGCAAGGTTACTTGGAAGCGGGAGCGGTAGTGAAATTTTCAGAAGCTCCCGGTTTGGGAGTGAATTTTTTATATAATATATGTATCTTTATATTTTGATGCATATATGTTAACAATAGCATGTAGAATGATGAATTAGATATAAAAATGTATAAAAACATAGATTGAACCATATAACATCAATCATCTTGAAGTTATAATCTTCATCAACCACGCCCACAAGTTAGTAACATACAAGATATTGAGTGTCATGATTCATCAATCTTAAGCTTCAAGCTTTCAAAATTCAATATATAACATTTATCATCATTGAACACCAAAGTTGTACTTGTAAGCTAAGTGTAACCATTACCACAAAAAATATCTAACATGAAATGAAATGTTATAAAATGAAATGAAATGAAACAACTTTCAACTTTCACGAAACATCATATTCATAATTCATTACCAATGAGTTATAATTGCCAACTTCAAACTCAAACTTAAATAGTCATATATTGTTTACAAAAAATATCATAATAAATATGAAAGAGTCAACAGTTATAAAAACTACTAGAAACTAGAAAAGACAGTAAATCTTTTATCTATAGCTAATTCTTGGGTCTCTTGCCGCCGAGAGAGATGTCTAATTTTTGAGTCTTGTTGGAAAATCAGGATCTTTGTCATTAATATCATCCTCTAAGCATTAATATCCAGCGGTATCTTTGTCATTACCTTTGGATCTGTATAGGGATCTTTGTCATTAATATCACTGTCTAAGCATTAACAAAAGATAGAAAAAACATAGCATGTCAAGTCAAGATTTTGTTTTAGTGATGGGTACATTTTTAGTGCGGTCATGTAGAGGAGTTCGACAACCAGTGTCACTAACATCAAGGTACATAGAGGGATTGGTGCTCTTGATTAAATACGAGTTCCATACCCTAATACATGACAAAATCCAATTGAAACATTGCAATCCCGCCAATCCTGAAATCCTGAAAAACCGATAAGTCTGCTGGATTTTGAATGAGATCTAAAATTCTACTTTCTCCATTTGAAATCCAATGAGGTCAGAACCATCTCCTTAATCTTCATTTTCATCCTTTTACTTTAAGAATTTAACATTACCATGAATCACATATCAATATGAGGGCCGTAAGCTTGATCATTAGGCTTCCCCACTAAAAAATTATTGTTTCTTCGAAAAAAATTGCATTTGGAATGTTTTTGCAGATTTTGTTTGCAAAAAAGGCTAGGGAGCGAAAATTTCGCTCACGGGGTCGCTCCCGAAATTCGCTCCCTGCGGGGGAGCGATTTCGGGTGCACAATCCTGGGGTCACTCCCGAAGGGAGTGCGCTCTAGGAGTGGGGATTCGAGAGGGGGGGGAGGGGTGGGGAGCTACTCCCCCGCAACCCTTGATGGGAGTTTGTTGCCTCATATGTACAAAAATATGCCCTTAAAATTGAATTGTATTACCATCACCACCAACAATATATAGAGGTGCTCATCTTAAAATCTCTAACTCTGGCTTGGTTAGCAAAATCTGATGTAGAGACACATTTACTGGGATATTGAATGGTGCTAAGTGGGTTCAAATCCTTAGGAGAATTAAAATTGATGACTGTTGTATTAGTTGTCGGTCCCTAGCCTTGTTTGACTTTCCACATGGTAGGCTTAAACTAAAGATTTTCGTGCTGAGGATGAACCACATTAGATGGTTCGAAACAGCAACTAACAACTAATGATGTGATTTATCTGAAAGACATTCTCATTAACAATATGGATTACAGAAGTCTGAAATTAAGGTATAAACTTGTTGTATGTTCTAAAATAAGGTGACTGGTAGACTTAAATTAATCTATATTATTGCCCTGGTTAATTTTGTCGGGTTTGGGGTCTTCAAAGCCAGTGCTCACAGGTCACAGTTATTCATAGTGGTGGCATCATAATCCACGGTGTGAATGAAAGGTAGAATTTAAAATTGCAAATTGTATCTACTCTTGTTGGTTGTGCATTCTTATTCATTCAACCAAGATTGTAAAGGCATGGAGATGGTTTCATGAGAATCTTGCTTACATAACTAAGTTCTTGATTTGATGAATTATGTGAGTAATTTTTTCTTTCCTGTGGATCAGTTTCTTTGTCAGAAGCACTAGTTTAGGTATCACAGTAGTTGAGCACTAGTTGTACTGAAGGAATCACATTAGCTGACTAACTACTTTAATGTAAAAGTATTTCATAAAGAATATTTTCTGTTACACCATAGTAGCAATCTCAGGTGTAGTAAGATATCTATCAAAATTTTCTATTGAGTAATTTGTAGCATCTTTATGCGCTAGATCCTGTTCGAAGTTATAACAGATTATGTGAATGTTGTCTCTGTCAGTCAAGGTGGCTGGTTAACATTGAAAAAAATTGTCGTTGAAATTTCCTGTCTTTGAAAATCATTTTCCTGCAGTTTTTTATCTAGGGGATTTGTTTTCTCAGTAATACAGTATGAAGTTTTTGATTTCATGTTGAGATCATTACTGAAGTCTGTCAGTTTAGAATATGATTGTGATGAAAATTTTGAAGATATATGTTGGCTTGGTTGTCTAGCCAATGCCCATATTATGACACATATACACACACATATCAATAAATAAATAATGATAATAATAATAATAATAAATATAATTAACAATTATGAAAGGACATTTCTATTAGTTGGGCCATGACTATTCACGAGAGGGCATCCCACCTAGTATTTATACAGGGCCCTTGTTTGCAACTGAACCATATCATTCATTCATACATTATTCAATATATTATATTCTATCCTCAATGGATTACTTTATATTCTAGGTCTTTTGGTTATTTTGAGTGTGAGTGAACTTTGTTCATATCTGTCCATCTCTAGGTTGTAACTTAACAGAATCTGGAAATGGAAAATCATGAAGTTGACAGTTAAATTATGCAATCTCACAAATTTTGACAGTGTGGATGGATTCCTAGGTCCCCATGGAACAACTTCTGCTGGATTTGTAAAGAAAATCCACTGGAAAATAGGGTGTGTTTGCTGCATGAATAGCCTACTTTATAGCTTTGTACATATTATAATAAACTTAAGGATACCAGATTTTCTTTTCCATCGGCATTGGAATTTGGGAGAGATGTTTGTTCATTTGCCATGATGATGTTGATTGTGGTTGGTTCCTTGTATGTTATCATTTTGCACTTTAATGTTTTTCTAAAAGATATATTCGAGGTTGAAGTCTGATTATATCTTAACAGGTGAAAGGACGCAATATCACCTATAAAGAGCTGGCCGAGGCATGGCTTGCAAGTGCACGTACTATTCTTCGTAGCCCAATCTCAGAAGATGATATTAATGACATATTGAAGCAAGCAGAACAGTTTTTTTGGGCAGGGCACGAGATGGATCCGGTAGTTGCTTATCTTTGGTTAGCAGAAAGTCCCATATATCTGCATTTCAATGACATGAGACATTTGTTTTCTTAGACAGGTTTAATTGCTTTTGTTTGTAGGTTCGATCAATGGTGAAGGATTTGGAAAGGGTAGAGAAGTGGTCTCAAGATTTGAAAGGATGTTTGTCTACAATTGAATCATGGATGAATGAAAAAAATAAGACATCATTAAAGGTTCCTCTAAAATTTGCCCAAGATTTGATTGATGTCGATCCAGTTCGATGCATTGAGCCCGGGTTCTCAAAATTGAAGGTCTGTTAACTGCATCAGTTTTTCCGACATATTTACTGAATATTTGTTTTGTCTGATTGATGGATTTTTCTTATTCAGGCCCTGGTAGAAGAAGCCAATATATTGGAGCAACAAATAAAAGTTGCTTTGTCATCTTCATTGACAGTGAAGGTAAGGATTGATGAGGGTCCTAGAATTGGTAGACTGTTGTTTCAATGCAAGTTTACATTTTTTCCTCTTCTACCAATTTCTTTTTCATTCTTTTACTCTGAATTTGTTAATTATATTGAATAACTTATCTTTCTGTAAAGGCCATTTAGAACCTCTAGTTTTTTAATGCTATTGAGTTGGCAGCAGATTGATCACTTCACATTTGTGCTGTGTGGAAATAATTAACATATTCACTGGAATCAAATAAGATTTCTCTTTTACAAAATAACAAAGTACAAAATCTTTTAAAGTTGTAGCAGGAGTTGCTGCCCTTTTAAATTCTTAAAATCAATCATACGAGTTCACTGGCAGGAGGATTTTATCTTCTAAAATAAGAATGGTTGAAGGCCAATGGTTATGTGTTATCCGTGCATTGACAGATCTGAGACACTTATCTTGCTTGTTATTCAAACTTGTAAAATCTGCTTCATCTTCCTAATTGCCACCATTAAGAATCAAACCTTCAGGAGTGGAAATAATGTCCGGCTTCCTTATGTCATTTTATATTTTAAGTTTTGAGAAACACCTTCTGATAGGTCAGGAATAAGTAGCCATATCATGCAAACATCTACACATAAAGGTGATTTTGGTAATTCAAAAATTGTTTGGAATGGTATAATTCAAAATTCAATATTGCCTCGTAAGGTAAATCTATATGTATTTCAATTCAAGGCAAATTCTAGTACTAGATGAAAAGCTTTTCCTGATTCATGTACAAATACAGCTTGCATGACTGGACATGACAGCAACTTGGGAAGTCAACATGTATAAGTCATCTTGCCACTCCAGAATTGTCTGGCACACTAAAAGTAATAGAATGATATTCAAGATTTGACATTAGAAAATAGAGGCAATCGTGTTCCATGGCAAATATCAAAACATATGTAGTCAAGTAAATATGGTAATGGAATTGTAGCTGATAAACTAGAAGCTTTTTGCAGTTCTTGATTTGCCTACTAGAAAGCATATCCCCAAGCTTGTATTTTTCTTGCTGATTTTTTCATAGTCTACAATGCTTGGCACTACAGGATATGATCTTTTTGCCTTTTATTGCTTTTCTTTCTGCTGATGTGGTTTTAGTTTTTCCTCTTGTTCACATTTTCATAGATTACTCCATCTGATCAAATATGAGCTATAATTTCCAATAAGCTCTTATGCGATACAAATTCAAAGGGGATCAAAAAATAACCAGTGCGGAAAAATTCGCGATGATTTTATCGACCAATTTTTTGGTGATTTTTTCGAAGACAAAAAAAATCGCGATTTTATTGAAAAAAATTGTGATGTTATTGGGAATTGATCGAAAAACTCATGAATCCTGCCCAGGCCGTGGATAAGTGAGGGAAAAAGCCGAAAATCACACTCATTTTTCACTCATCTTTCTGCCATTTGTCTTTGTGGAGAGAGGTGTTTTCCATTGCCCAAGAGGAGGAGATTTACTAGATTTGTGGTGTGGATTTAGAGATTTGTCCATTGCTCAACCTCTATGTCACAAGGTTCGTTGAACTTTAACCTTGAGGTTCGAATTTTGGCGAACCTTAAAAAAATGTTGAGGTTTGGTGAACCTCATCGAACCTCATAGTCATTGACCAAGTCCATAGATCAAAACTCATAACTTCATGTCACAACTCAAGCTTGTAATTTATCCTTGCAGTTTCCATGTCCGTGATAGCATTTTTGATGTTTACTGATGTTGATTATTATTATTGTATCCTATAATTCATTTTAAATTAATATATGTAGTCGAACCTCATCCGAACCTCATCGAAAAATTCGAACTCAAATCGAACCTAATCATTGTTGAACCCGAACTCGAACCCAAACCATGTGACATTGCTCAACGTGAGAGACTCAAGGGGCTGATTTGCTGCTGTCAGGTATGTATTTTAATATCTCTCTCTGTCTTTGTTACACAAATGACTTCTTAAATATTTCTATTAGTTTGTTTTTAGCTTATTTTTGCTTAGAAATTTGAATGAAAACATTGTTTAGAATCTAGATTGAATCAAAACTTCAAAATGTTAAGATTGTTTACATATTTCAAGGCTAAAAAAATCAAACCCTTGTTTAGTGAATCTGAGAGTGTTCAAGTGAGTGAGAAGAGGCATTTAAAATTTAAAATTTAAAATTACATTTGTGTTTGGTTCTTATGTGATGGGCAATTTTTATTTTTTTATTTTTCAATTTTTTTTTGTGCCCTAGGTTCAAATTCAAGTTCAAAGTTTCAAACGAAGTGCCCAGGAATTTGGACCCTATGTGGGAATATGGTGAACCTGATCCTATACCCAACATTAGGGGGGTCAATAGACAATATTTGACTTGCAAGTTGTGTGGGAAACACATGTCAGGGGGTGTCAACAGATTAAAATTTCATCTGGGGCAAATTCTGGGGCAGAATATAGAATTTTGCGAAAATCCAAATCCAAAAATCACATCCGGCAAGCCATATAATCATTGATTGATAAAGAGGAGGGCAAAGACAACATGGAAACGATAAAAAAACTAACTTGCAGGGGCGTTTGGTGTGGGGGAAAATGAGAGTGGTTCTTTAGCATCACATGCCACACCCACGTGGCCCAACCCCTCGACTTTCTCATCTTTTTTTGTTCCTAGAACCACACCTGGTGCACAGCCTGGCATCAAATCAACACTTAAGAAAAGGGAAAGGCAGAAGCTGACAGGTTGGTCAGTAAGTGTCTTTTATTGAGTGATGTTCCTTTCAACATTGCCAAGACCAACCCATTCTGCCAACCTATGTTTGATGCTGTTGTTGTTGTTGGCTCGGAGTACAAAGCCCCTACCTTTGTAGAGTTGAGAGGGCCTCTTCTTCAAAATGAAAATGTTGATAGCACTGCTAGATTGGAGTTAAGGGCATCATGGGAACACACTGGATGCACTATCATGTCAGATGGTTGGACTGACTAGAAGGGTAGGACCCTTCTTAACTTCTTGGTTAGTTGTCCCAAGGGGACAATGTTTATGAAATCTGTTGATGCATCTGCACACATTAAAGATGCACGTTTATTATGTGAGTTGTTGGACACCTTCATTCAAGAAGTAGGTCCACAAAATGTTGTCCAAGTCAACAAACTGTGAAAATTCTACTGCAGTATCATGGTTTATTTCTCCTACTTGATTTAAATTATTACAAGTTATTTTCAGAAATTAGATTCAGAAAATATCGAAATAAACTCAATTACAGTCTACAAATGCAGATCATTTATTGAATAATACGCTCATCCAAAAAAGTGACACATGGATTTTTGGACATTAGTCCTTGGAAAAACTCAAAGTGGGAAAACTGGTGCAACAAATATGAGGGTTTATTTTATTAACTAGATTCTGAGTATAGTAAATCTAGGTTCCAGATCTGGAAAACCCAACAGACAATAAAATAAATCAAATCTGCAACTAACCTGTAAATCTAGGACCAAATATTTGATTGATCTACACCCTCAAACGAGATTTACAAAACTTAGCTCAGATTTGGCCCTAGAAACCCTAGCACTACCTCTGAAGCCCAGCGTCAGCCCTGCTAGCTTCAGAATGCCACTGCGCTGCCTAGAGGGGGACTGCGTAACCCCTGAGAGGGTGACGTAGGCCTCACGTTGGCCCTGGATACCCTCTGAGTAATTTTTGAAACCCTTTGAAGCCTCTGCGCTGTCCTGTGTAGCTGCTGCTCTGCTTCTTTGTGCTATCCTTGTTGCTGCTCCTCTGCCTCCTTACTGACTCTTGGCTCTGGGATCATATCATCCCCTCAGCCAATACTACCCCTCGCTGTAGAAAATTCCTCCAGAAATTCTTAGTAAACCTGCCCTAGAATTCTAGATCTATTTCTCAGCTCTGCAACTATGTGTCACTCTCTAACTGACCCTCAATCCTTTCTCTTATACTTTTTCGATGATCTCATCAACAACGGAGATTAAAACATTCATCAACGACTGAGATTAAAAGACTGCTTGATCCGTGTCTTTTAGAACATTTCAGCACGTGTTAATTAGTTCACTTTAATAATTTAATTTTCCTAAGTTTAGACTTAAGAAATCCATTAAAATAATTAATTATTTGAATAACTTGAACACCAACTGAAATTTCTCAAAGCACTTTCTGGGTTTTGGAGTTCAAGTGTGTCCTAGCCCCTCCACAAAATTTCATGGCTAAAGCACACCCGATGCTACACCGACTATACAAAATCTCAACATGAACAACACAACCAATTATGTTGCTGCTGACATGTTGCTTATGGAGAGGTATCCTAACTTGTTTTGGACATCTTGTGCTGCTTATTGTATTGACTTGATGTTAGAGGATATAGGTAAGATTCCTTTTGTGAGGGATATTGTTGAATCATCGAGGATAACACAGTTTATATATAATCATGCATCTGTGCTTAACTTGATGAGAAGATTCACCAACAAAAATGAGTTGGTGCGTTCTGCCATTACATGATTTGCCACTACTTTCATATCTCTTTAGTCTCTGTTGAATTCTATGTGGGATGTGAAGAGCATGTTTCTTTCAGATGATTGGCGTGCTTTATCTATTAGCTGCAAACAAGAGGGAGAGGGCATATGCAGATTGTTTTCATATGATCAGAGCTTTTGGGCAGGAGTAGAGGATGTGTGTGCCATTTCAAAACCTTTAGTAAGGGTTCTTCGGTTGGTTAGTGGAGAGTAATTGATGAGCAATGGAACAATCCCCTCCATCGCCGCATTCATGCTGCAGGTATGTACCTCAACCACTCATTATTCCCGAGGTGATGGATGGATTCCTCACTTGTGTTGAGAGGATGGTGGTATCTGAGCAAGAATGTGAAGAAATTTCTAAATAAATGGAGATATATAGGATGGCAGGTGACACATTTGGTTTTAGCATGACTATTAAGAATATGACGACCAAAATGCTACGTAAGCTTCAATTTGTTTCAACTTTCAAATTTCATAATTCATTGTTTCTTCATGATTTGCTTCAAGTTTAGAATTTCAATGTTTAGATAATTTTATTTATTTTTTATTTTTATGTTTGCTATTTTTCTTTTAACTTGCAAATGCTTGGTGAACAAACTATGGTGGCAGAGTACCCCATCTCCAAAAGCTTTCCATTTGAGTTCTCAACCAAGCATGCATTTCCTCTGGTTGTGAGTGCAACTAGAGCGTATTTGACAAAATACACAACAAAAAGCGCAACAATTAAACAAATTGACGCTAATACAGATTGGAGTCCCAACGCCTCAATGACATGGTCTACGTCTACTACTACAATCTCCGATTGTGGGTGAGACAACTTCATAAAACTCTCGATGTCGAAGCCATCTCATTGGGCAATATTGATACCACTGCTACATGGAGGCTTGAGACTGAGAGACTTGCCATGCTTCAATCCTTGATTGGTTAGATGTGGATCCGGAGGTATTAGAGGTGGAGGAGGTAGCAACTACAGCGGAGGGAGAGCCAGAGGATGTAGAAACTGCAAGTGAGGGAGAGCTAGAGGAGGAGGAGGATGAGGAGGAGCAGGGTTAGGGGATAGAGCAGGAGGAGGATGAGGAGGAAGAGGTGACACCATCTAGGATGGGTAGCAACCATAGTTTTAAAAACCGGCCGGTTTGAACCGGTAACCGGCCAAACCGGCCGGTTAGATAGCCCACCGGTCGAAACCGGCCAGGCAACCCGGCTACCTAGGGCATTTCGCCCATTTTTCAGAAAAACCGGACCTAACCGGCCGGTTAGTAACGGAATCGGCCGGTTTATGCATAAACCGGCCGGTTCCGTTCCTAACCGGCCGGTTAGGTGCTACACCATGGATTGGAGAGTGGAGAATGCAATGGTTTCTTTCTTCATAATGGATAGCCTTTTTAGGCTGATTGTAGACAATTTAAAGTTAATTTGGATGTATGCCTGGTCTGGTTTTCTTGTAGGTAGGCCAGCTGCTTCATCCCATGGAATGTATCCTATCACTCTACATTAATACAAAGCCAAAATTTACACAAAAAAATGGTAATCAAGAGTGTAAAAGATGGATTATTCTGCACCTCTAGTTTAAGACACGATGCAAGAAGAGTACTGACAATCCAACCAGAATGCTTTGAATCAACTAACATTTCTGGTAAACTACAGCGCAATCATAACAACAAAGATTGAGTGCAAAGCAGATAGAACTGAAAACCTTTTGTAATAAAGGCCAAGGTCGAGCATGATATCTTCTGATCACCATGTCCATAGTGATACATGAATATATGTAAATTAAGTAAACATTGCAGACAATTCTCTATGTTTATAAACTTCTCGAAAAATGGGCATAAGCAGGCATAAAGATATATATAGACATTTGGTGGAATTCAGACATGCACTGCTAAGGTTCACAATCCTTCTTGTCAAATAACAACATTTGAAGCTCCAAAAAATGCAGTTATCCACAAGTGGCTCTCAATGCAGGAAAGAAGAGAGCGATTCAGAGAAATCTGTTTTTCAACACTCTGTTATGCGTTTATAAAGTCTACGCATTTTTTTGTGGTCAAAAATGTTATCAGTTTCTATAGTTTTGTTAATAAAATCAGATGCTGCTTGGAATCTGCCTAGCTTACAATAACTATCTACAATGATATTATAGGTGCACTCATTAGGCATGCAACCATGTTTCTTCATATAGTTGATGACATTCTTAGCCTCCTCAAACATTGCAAGGTTTGAATAACCTGCAACAAAGGCATTGTAGGTGACAATGGAAGGACTTATTCCTGAATCCATCATTTCTGATAAAATCCTTCAAGCATCCTGCATAAGACCCTATTTGCTGTATGCTTTGATGACAATGCTGTATGACATGATATTCGGCTTCTCGCCAACCACTTCCATATCTCTTAGTATAGCTTCTGATTTCCTGCAGTTGCCTTCTCTACTATACATGCTTATCAAGGAGTTGTATGTAAATAAATCTTGTTTCCACCTGTTTTGTTTCATGCTGTTTAACATGTCAAGGGCTTGATCAATGCACCCATGCTTTCCATAGATGCCAATCATGGTATTGTAGGTAACCAAGTCTGGGGAAAAACCCCGTCTTTTCAACTCCGTAAAGGCATTTTCCGTCTCCTGTAAGAAATTACACTTGCTAAATACAAGCACGAGTGCTTTCAGGAGTATCCAACTGGGATAAATGACTTCCAAATATATATCTTCTGCAAGGGCCTTCAACTGCACTATACAATTACCATTTCCATAAACATGCAACAGGGACGCATAAGCATTTTCATTTGGTTTATAACCTCCATCCTTCATATCTGCTAAAACAGCTTCTGCTTCCTTCCACTGCCCTTTCCTAGCTAATGCATTCAAGAGAGCATTGTAAGTAGAGAGATTAGGACAAAATCCTGCTTTTAGCATTTGGCTATATGTTTTTAGAGCCAGCTTAACTGATCCACACCTGCCATAAGCCCCAATCACGGTATTATAAGTGCCTCGATCAGGAATATATCCAGCTTTCTTCATTTCCTTAAAAAGTCTAGCAACATGCTCATGCATACCATTGCTTATGAATTGTTCGATGATATGTATTGTACTTGGTGCCATTTTGATATATTCACCTTTCCATGGTATATAAATGAGAAAACTTTGCATATTTTGTCTCTATTGGCTTCGAATCATGGTTGCAAATCTTAAAAATAGTTTTTTTTTATTAAAAAATAATTATTTAATGTATTTTTTTTTAAACCGGTTCATTGAGATCTGACCGCTCCTGGTTAGACTGGTTCCGGTTAGAAACCCGGTTCATTAGGTCCACCGGTCCGGTCACCGGTTCCGGTTTTTAAAACTATGGTAGCAACAGAGGAAAAAGGCCACCTCTTTTGTTTGCTTCTAGAGGACGACAAAGTCCATTTGTAGCCCTAGGGGCAGGGCCTTCTTCCTTCAGAGGAAAAGGCAAATCCATTCCGTATTCCCGTAAAAAGGACAAGGGATCTCACTGACTGATTACTTTATGACATGTAGATGAGTCATAATTTACATTTATTATATTTTTTGTTGATATTTTGACTCTTGAGAGTTGAGACTGAGTTAGGACTCATGATTATGGACTTGATTCACTATTTTGATATGTGTGATGTAGCACTAGACTTCTTATACATTATATATTAAATTTCTTTTCATTTTTATGTGGAAATGCATTTATTTGATGTTCTGGATACTTTAGATGCTAAAAAATAAAAGAAGAATGAATATTTTTGTATTTTTAAATTTTTTTTTTTTGCCAGGTTTTTGATGATTTTTTCAAAAGCCTCTCAACTTTAACGACTTTTTCAATTTCTAGACCCTTGCTGATTTATTCCCGAAGCCAACTTTTTCCACATTGAAAATAACATAACGTGATAAATATAGGGAAAAATCATTTGTATGTTTGACTAGAATAGACTGAATTTGACCAACCACGTTTCTGTTTGTTTATGTAATGATCATGATTCATGAGTGACTGATGCACACAATTTTAGAGTAGTTGCAATTTTGAATGATTTCTCTTCAAATTTGACTTGGCCATGCCTATTATGGTTGAGTTTCATGGTAGACTATCAAGCTGAGACAGCTCAAAGTTTTTTTGACTAATGATTGAGTTGTCTTATTCTATAATGACCTTCTAATGAAGTTCCCAATAACTAAATATCAACCACCTAGGAATGCAGGTGCATTTTTGTAGTGTTTCTCAAACATAAATGGATAAAAGAACTATGGTATTGAGACTTTGGAAACTTAGTTGAATAATTTGGTTCTTTGACAAAACTTAGTGCTTTTTTCTGAAACCTTTTTTTTAATTCATAATTACTGTTCTTTTAAATGAAAAACATCTTGGGAAAACGTACCAGGTAAATCTATCCTCTAAAATGTGCAACCATGCTCAGATCATATCTTTGTAAGAGTTCAATGATTTTCATCAATGGTATTGAACCCGCAAATTTAGGCTTTTTAAGGTGATCTTTGCAAGTAGTAATTGGTGAAGGCAATTCTTCAATATTTTCCATACACAACCTAAACTTGTTTATGGATAAAGGAAGCTTGCCTCAGACAAGCTCTCCAAGAAAACCCCTCCAATTCTTCTCTAGGGATTTTTTGTCTTCATAATTGTTGTACTCATTTCAATATGTTTCCTATGTAATAAACAAGAAAAGAAAAGAAAAAGTTATTATTATTAAAACATGGGTTTCATGCTGTAAACACATGTTCTTCGTGCTTCTAGGGTCTGTTAAGACTTAGGATTTATAAAAAGAATTATTTTGAGGCTAGAGAGTCTTGGAATCTGCTAAAGTACAAGTCGGCCCTGGAAACATCAGGTCGCCCTAAAGGAGGGAATTCGACCCCTTGAGAACGCTATATAAAGGAGCTATTCGACCTCATTCAACCAAGACGAATTTGATCATCACATCTGAAGTTCTATTAAAGGTACAAAATAGGCCAAAGGTACATAAATGAGCCGAAGGTGTAGAACAAGCCAAAGGTATAGAACTATGTCGAAGGTACAAAACTGAGTTGAAGGTGTAGACCGGGCCAAAGGTATAGAACTGAGCCGAAGCTACAAAACAAGCCAAAGGTGCAGAACTGAGTCGGAGGTGTAGAATAGGTTGAAGGTACAAAACATGTTGAAGGTGTAGAACATGCCAAAGGTGTAGAACCGAGGTAACAGACCGAAGGGTCAAATTTGTTGTGCGAGTTGCATTGTTGATGCTGGCAGGTCGTGTTGAGAAATCTATTAGCAACTAGATTAGGTGACTTCTCTTACTTTGATAACTGCTTGTGATGTTTTTCCTTAACTTGATTAGCTTCTTCTTTCACTTGATTATAATTAGCGTTCTTATCATCAAACAACTACCAAACAACAAAGAGCAACAAGAGAAGAGGAAACAAGATATACGCTATCATCCAGGGTCAAAACCTGTCCTCTTGGAGAGGAAACCGCACAAGAACTCTTCTCTTCTTATAGAACTTCAATTGACGAATTGCAAGACCTATGGCCCTTGACCAAGACCCCTTGAAGACCAAGTCGAATCACTTTTTTGATAAACTCTTCTTCCACAAAGTCAACACTGGTTAAACTTGCTACAACACTGCAAATTTTAGCTTCTCTTCAAATTTTTGGCCTCTATCACAGGTCTGCAACTCTCGGCCTGCCTGTAATCTCCGCATTTCCATACGTGTGGATAAATTAGGGCATATTTGCAAGTCTTCCCTTCCTCGCTTGGGATGATCCTTCTTCGCATTTCCATACGTGTGGATAAATTAGGGCATATTTGCAAGTCTTCCCTTCCTCGCTTGGGATGATCAAAAATTCGACTTAGCAAACTGATCCTCAACACTTTGTTTCAACCTCTTGAAGTGACTATAATTTTTGATCTTTGCTGCAACAGAAAATAGCCCTAACTATCTCGCATGTGTGAGGGGTATGGCCCAAAAACAGTTCTTCTAAACTTAGCTTTTCTCCTCCCTGGATTCTCTCTCTTTTACTGGATTAATCGAGCTTCTTGTGCTTCAAAACGCACTTGATTGATACTCTCAAAAATGAGATCTCACTCTCTATATATAGGCTTCATAGGGTGCCCTTAATAGGTCGACTTGATCCACTTGGTAGGTCGACTTGTCATCCTTTTGAAGGCTGATATGTTGTAGCACTATGACGAGGTCTTGGAGGGTGTTTGAGTCTAATTTGACTCAATTAATTTTTTCTTTACAATATGTAACATGCCCAAAAGGGTCCAATGACAATGAAACAATTGACTTGTAGAATCAATGGAGAGAGCTCTAAAAGTGCTCAATGGGTGCTTGACCTATAAAACAAATAACCTTGAGCATGAAACCCATGCCTCAAGAATAACAATAGTAATTTTATTTCTCTCTTTACATCAAATACATAAAATCATGATTACATATGTCATTATGAAGATTGAACCTAGTTACATATTTCGACAGGTCGAAGTTGTAGGTTGTAGATGGTTGATGTAGGATCAAGGAAGGACTTGTTGGAAAGGTTGAATTGGTACTTGAAGAAGGACTTGGTCTAGGGTTGGGTCTTTGTATCTCATTTGAAGCAGATTCTAAGAAGAGAAGAGTTTTTTCCGGGTTTTCCCCATGGAGGGGTTTTGCCCTGGCTGAGAGCCTAATTTTTGTGTCTTTTATTTTTGCTATTTCGTTCTTGATATTGGTTTAATGAAAACATCTAACTAAAGAACATAAAGAAGACTAACAAAGTTCATGAGCAAATATTAAGGTTAAGGAAAATAAGAATTACAAGCTGCCACTTTACATTTTCCAACATGGTATCAGAGCTAAAGTGAACAAGGAAGGCAACTAGAAGGACACAAGAAGGATTTTCTTGTCAAGGGGAAGGAAAAAGGAAATTCTTAAAGCCCGAAGAAGAGTATTACAAGGAAGATTATCTCTTGAAGGGATCTAGTTGAAGACTCATTGGTAGACCTCTTTGAAGAAATCATCAAGGGATCTTGTTATCACTCGTCAATCTTGGAAGCTATTGTTGGAGGAATCCTAGGGAACATCTTTCAAGAAAGTCTCTTCAAAGATCTTGAAGGCATCAAGAAGATTAAAGACATCATCAAGGAGAATCTTGGTGTGAAGTATCGTATTTTAAAATCATGTCTAAATCTACCTGTCAAATGAGTTCTTTCTGCAAGGAAAGCAATAAGCTCGTTGGGGCATCAAACATTTAGCATGGAAGAAAAGAATTGACTTGATACTCTCAAAACAAGAAGTAATGGAATATGTTATTGGGGAAATGTTAATTTTAGATAACAATGTTATGTTCTATGCTTGCAATAATTACTTCAATGTACTTTTATTAGCCCAATGTCATATTATCTTTAATTTCCAATAGTAATCACATAAAAAACATTAATTCACATTGACAGTAACTGTAGATAGAACATAAAAAATAAATGCAGAAGACAAGTCAAGACAAGAGAACAACAATATTTGGCTAAAGCCAGCAAAAAACCCCAAGATGGGGAATACCCTTAATCAATCCTTCCTATTATCAAATATCAAATGTTCAACAAAGAGAGAATGACCAATAGAGTACAATGATGAAAGTCAAAATCAATGTGACTTACCCAATCCAATGTGAATCTCATCAACTTGATGAAGTTCTACAATTTTGAAAAGTCAACATCAGTCAACTTGCCCTAACCAATGAACAGTCAATTGTAAACACAAAAGTCAAACTTCTCATCTTGAGCTCTGTCAAAGTCAGTCAAACTCGACCTTCCTTGGTGGTTAGACAACAACAAAAACAATCAACAAAATGGCAGTCAAACCTACTCAAATGATGAAGTCAACTTGGAGTCAAAACAATCCTACAACTTTGTGGTCAAACTTGGTCAAATAACTCTTCTTGCCTTGGCTTATGTGCCAGATAATGCAACTCTCTATGATAGGTCTTCCCTTGGTCAAAGTGCAGTCAAACAACCCCTCTAAAGTCCAAAGGTCAACGTTGGTCATAGTCTCTTCAAACAGAAAGTCAATGCAGTTCAAAACAACTCCAAGAACTCGCATTAGTGAGGAAGAATAGGCCACCTCAGAATTTTATGAACCAATTAATAAAGCAGAGAGACAAAAATGTCTTGTGATGCTTGTGTCAAATGAGGTTGAGGGTCTCCTTTATTTATATGTGTTGGAGAGAGATCAATTTGTCCAATTTGACTGCAAGTCAACCTTGACCAAATGTGCCCTTGTGGGTTTGACATCAAAAACATGTTTCTCCTTATCCGAATTCAATGCTTCTAGGGTCGATTTTGGTCCTCTTGAAAAGAGGAATTTTGTCCAAACATCCTCTTAGGTCAATGGGCTTCCCATTGTGGAATTTGGCCCTAGTTGCACAATTTAACACTCCCTCTCAATTAGGGAGAATTCCACCTGCTAGTATTCATCCATCATTATGCCATCCTGTTCATCATGTACTCTCTCTGCATCTCGTCTCATCTATGCCGAAGATTGATATAGATAATAAGAAGGATCGAGTGAGTCACAAGACATTACCACTCTCTACCCTTTGACAAAAGTCAGTCCACATAATCAGGGGTCGAACCCTAATTGGAGTTGATCTCGAGCGATCAAGTTGTTGAACATCATGCATCCTAGACATAGGGAGTACAATAGTACACAAAGCGTCCATCTGTAGTGATATGTTCCCTAACCACTTTTCCAAACTCATTGGCCAAATGCGAGGTAATTCCCAAGAGTCCTAGACTGCAAGGGTAGGACATATGCTGGGGCATCCACAAGAGAAGGTGAACCACTCATCTTGCTCATATGCCATAAGAGAAGGTGAACCACTCATCCTGCTCATATGCCATAGGAAAAGGTGAACCACTCATCCTATGCATATGTCATTCACAAGGGAAGGTGAACTACTCACCCTATGCTCAATCATGCTAGGGTATATAGTATATACTCCATAGGGGAAGGTGAACTGCTCACCCTGTGCTCATATCGCTCCAAGAAGTACCCTAGGTGCACCGGGAACTCTGAGATCTCAATTTCCAACTCAAGCAGGACCCTCATGGGAGGGTCTTTCAACAACTCCAAGTCTATCTCGGAAGGCTAAGGACTTGGCCTTCCCCAAGGGCTTCGTGAGGACGTCAAAAACTTGTTCATCAATCCCGATGTGTTGGAGCCCTACTGCTCCTCGTTGTACCATATCCCAGGTAAAGTGGTACTTGATATCTATATGCTTGGAGTGGTCGTGGAACACGAGCTTCTCTGAAAGGCGAATCCCACTTTGGTTATCGCAATAAATGACGGTGGTATCGAGCACATGCTCAAATAGGTCACTCAAGAGCTTCCTTAACCAAATAGTTTCACAACAGGCCATATATTAGGCCTCGACGATGCTTAGAGCAACCTGTTTCTGCTTCCTGGTCATCTAAGAAATTGAAGCAGATCCCAAAGAGAAGTATTATCTTGACGTGCTTTTTCTATCCACCACACTGCCAACCCAATCAACATCAAAATATCCATGTAGTCTCAGATTCTTTACAGTGTACCTCAGACCATAGTTTATAGTGCCGTGATGATATCTTAAGAGATTCTTTGCAACAATCCAATGAATATGATGAGGCTCAACCATAAATTGACTCAAAGTATTTACAACAAAGCATATGTTTGGTCAGGAGTTTACCAAGAATATTAGGGCCCCCACATGTTTTCTATATTAAGAAGGATTTGCCTATTTGGGACCAACAACACTTCCACATAGCTTCTTGAAGTTTAGTTCCATCAGAATAGTCACGGACTTGCATTCCACCATACCTCATCTTTTTAAGAGCTTCCCACTGTATTTCCCTTGAGAAAGCAAAATATTCCCTCACTTTTGCCAGACCTCCAGGCCTAGGAACTAATGCATCAGTCGTAGATGCTTCATCTTAAATTCAGAAGTCAACTCCCTCTTGCATTGATAAATGAGAGGGTCTGCACCAGTGAGAAATAGATCATTGACATACAAGACCAAAATAAATGGCATGTCGTTTTCAACCTTGAAGTATAGGTTTGGGTCAGCATAGCCCCTTGTAAATCCCAACTTCATAAGATAGCGCTATCAATCCTTGCATATCAAGCCCTAGGGGATCCCTTTAACCCATAGAGGGATTTCTTCAACCTGCAGACATGCGTCCTTCGATCTTTTACTTCAAACTTGTGAGGTTGTTCCAAGTAGACTTCCTCCTTAAGTGAGCCATGCAAGAAAGCAATCTTGACGTCCATTTGATGTAGGCTACACCCTTGATTGGCAGCTAAAGCAATTGTGGATCGGATAATGGTGTATTGAGCAACTCATGCATGTTGAGAAATGTAGAGCAACTAGATTAGGTGATTTGTCTTTCTTTGATAACTGCTTGTGATGTTTTTTACTTTACTTGATTAAATTATTCTTTCCTTTATTATTATTAGTGTTCTCTATCATCAAACAACTACCAAATCATAAAGAACAGTGAGAGAATAAGACGCAAGATGTAGGCGATCAGCCAGAGCCAAAACCTCTCCAACTGAGAGGAAAACCCATCAGAATTCTTCTCTTCTTATAGAACTTCAATTGATGAATTCCAAGACCTATGACCCTCGACCAAGACCATCCTAAACCAAGTCAACTTTTTCCTTTCTCAAATGGCTTCCAGCAACAAACTTCGACCTTTCAACAACTTCTCCAACAACTTTGACTCCAACAACAATTTCTACAACTTCGATCTTGATGTATTTTCGACCTAGCATCTTCACAACTTCAACTTAGAAGCAACTTCACAGCTTCAACCTTGGAGCTTCACAAATTCGACCTTGCAGCTTCATAGCTTCGACCTTGCTGGTTCACAACTTCGATGCAACTTCACAGTTTCGATGCAACATCATAATTTCGATGCAACGTCAAATTTCGTCTTGCCTAGTAACTAGAGAAACCCTAACGAGCGAGAGAGAGAGAGAGAGAGTCCTAAAACTTCGAACTTGTTCTTAAGGAAATCGAACTTGTTCTTAAGGAAATCGAAGTTGGTTGAGTGAGTGTACAAATGAGGTCGAGTTGCTTCTTATTTATAGGCTTGTGAAGGGTCTTTTGACTCTATTTTGACTCAAATAAATTTTCTTTACAATATGTAACGTGCCCAAATGGGTCTTCAGTACATGACATTGACTCAATTGACTTTATGAAAAACCTAGAAGCACTCAATGGGTGCTTGACCTAAAAATAAATTTCCCTTGAGCATGAAACACATGCCTCAAGAATAACAATAATAATTTTTTTTTTTTTAATCTTTTCATTAAATACATAAAATCACGATTACGTATGTCATTATGGAGACTGAACCTAGTTACATATTTCAATACTCCCTCTTAACTAGGGAGGTATTCATAATCCATACAAGGTACTTAGACATTCTCAATCTGAAGAATTCTCATAAGAAGACTCAGATTGGTAACCCATCTGTTTAGCATCATATCATCCAACATTGTCACATAGCAAGGTCTTGACTAACAACTCTATCTCTCCACAAGATCAGAGCACAATGTTGGTGAGACCAATGACTTATAAACACCATCATCATTGTCTCTCAAGGAGCATACCCCACCCAGGTGTTGACAGGATATGTCCTTCCAGGACTATTCTTATCTTGGATTTCCAGTGCTCAAAGAATACTGGCCCTTCAAGACTCTTATCTTGGATGCCCTACCACATTCTCAAAGAGTATCAGATGCCAGATGCTTACCCAATCCTCCATTCTTTCTTCCCAGGTGAAGACAAGAATGATCTGTCAATATCTATCTCTCAACTAGGGAGGATATAACCATTCCTCTAAAGGAATGTTCTCATGCTCCCTCCTATCCAGGGACTTGTCCAGGATCCCAAGGATTTGCTTCCTGTTGAGCTCCTCCTTTTGATGTCATGAATTTTATCTTCATTATTATGGAGTCTTCATCCTGTAGTGCATCCACCATCCATCACTTTCCTCAAGTCAGTCATGTCATCCGTCCCTTTATCGGAATGTGATTTTCTAGTCCACATTTGGCTTTCCTTCATACAACTACCTCTTCTACATCATGTTTCCTTTATGATCTTCCATCCCACCAGATGAGTGCTAGTTGTAGGTGACATACACAACTATTTTTCCAATAGCCATGCGTTAAGCCATCCAGATGTTATTAAAAAATGAAAAATGAACATCAAATCAAAATTTCCTTTTCTGATGGCCCTTCATCATGACATATGCATGTTGCAACATCAACATCCTGCATACATATTGACACATCTCCAAGATATTCAATGTCAAGGGTCTCCTCCTTTTCCAGGCTTCATCAGGCTCTTCATATCTTTCCCATGGAGATGTCATAGTCAAATATTTTAGTCATTGGATGTTGATTGCCTTCTCCATAGTTGCATCTTTCATTATCCCTTCCTTTATTTATTGACAAATTGCTTCCCAGAAACTTCCAATCGTAGTTCCTTCATTTTCGTCAAACACCTCATATTCCATATGAGGACATATTATGTTGATTTCATCTCATTAATATGTGAACCAAGCCTTCAAATATCCTTTTAGGGAAAGAGACACTTTTTCCTTGATCACGCTCATGAGATAGAGCATGCATCATTACTATCTGCAACTATATATTGACATTACATACATACCTCTTTTCTTCTTTGGTAATCTAGACTTCCTGTCCTTGATTGAGAGTGCTTAAATTATCTTTGACATGCTGCATTCATTTGTCATCAGACCATCATTTTTCAAACGATGGATCCTATCCAAAGTGGAATTCGTAGCGAGACGTCCTTCAAGAGATGAATCTTCTAATGAAGATTCCAGTTGAGGATCATGATTATCCTCATCTTGTAGATGCTCCTTTCCAATGATGTATGATGAGCTTGCATATTAGATGACTCTCTTTTGTCCATAAGTACTGCTTATGCTTCTAGTGAGGTTATTAAGAGCTACTTTCTAATAATGACTACATAGACTTCAACTATATTTCAAGCTTCCCATATTGATGTCATGAGCTCTTACTTTTAACCATATGCTATTATGATGCCATCTCGTAAAGTGATGCATCCTATCATGCTTCTAATTCTTCCTACCATGATAGCTATATTTTACAAAAAGTTGAAAAGAACTAGGTGGAGAAGACTTATCTCAATCATAGCAGAGATCTTTTACTTCTTTCTTCTTATATTTCTTCTTTTCAACTTCTTCCACTTCTTTAGTGATATGGGCTTCTTCCCTTCCTCTTTTGTTGTTGTCCTTCTTGTGCTTAGGTCAATCTCTCTTTTAGTGCCCATATTTGTGACATCCATAGCATTGAACCTTCGCCATATTCTTCGTCCTTCTATGAGGACCAAATTTTCCAAACTTCCCTTTCCTAATTGCCATGGCATCATATGCTTGAGTTTGCTCATTTGATCCTGCATCATTCTTTGCCTTAAATCTTGTTCCTTCTATCTTGCATAATGACCATAGTTCATTGAATGGAGTAGCTTCCTTCTTCCCATAGATGCTTGATGTGAAGTTGCCCCAATTCTTCGGTAGTGCATTGAGCACTATGGTAGTCATTTCCTTGTCAGACATTATTTCTCCCAACTCTTGTAGTTGATCCCTTATTTTAGACACCCTCATAAAGTATGACACTATTTCTTCTTTGACATTTTCATCTTGTTTGTATATTTTCTCTTTCATGTATTTTGCTAGAGCTTGAGCTTCATCTTTTGGTGGTTAGACAATTAAACTCTTAACGTGCTGAACGACTTCATTTTCTATGAGGATCAAATCTATCCTCTTCTTCCATGCATGAAAGTTTTGACGACCCATCCAATTTGTTGCTTTCCTCTCAAAATGAAGTCATCTTGATAGATAAATATAGATATAAAGATACTTACTTGTCAAGTGAAGATACTCCTAAATGATGAAGTCTTCAACTTGATGCCTTCGTGATTTTGATGATGATGTATATAATAGAAGTTGTCTTCTTGGTGAAAATGTCTTCCTTCAAAAGTGATTCTTGGCTCACAGGGAGATCGCATTGATTCCTTAATGATGGCAACACTTTTTCCTGCTTTTCTTCCTTCAAGTCAACGCTAGTTACACTTGTTTCGCAACCTCAGATTTTCAGCCCTTCTTCAGAATTGCGGTTTGCGGCAGCAGGTCTGCAATTTCAGCCTTTTCTGCTGAAACCCTAGGTTACACATAAGGCTGGAATATGGATAGATTTGCCTCCTTTTGACTTCGCTTGACCTTGACACTTTCTCTTGACAATTTGACTTGCTAAATAGTCCTTCTTTGAACCAAACTTTGGCTCCTTTGAGTGACTGCAATTTTCTGCTTTCGCTGCTACAAATGATGCCTTACCCTTCACACGTGTGGAGGAGAATTAACCCAAAACAAATCAGAAAATGCTATGCACTTCTTTATTCTTCGTTCTCTAGGTATTAGGTTCCTTTCTCTTCCTTGATCGAACTGTTCTTGAGGATTGATGCTGTTGAGATTTCCAAGATGATTTCTTCATACTTCGGCCCTTGGGCCTTCTTTGTGCTGCCCTTTTTTGATGTAGTCACCTTAGCTCTGATACCAAGTTGAGAAATCTAGGGCAACTAGATTAGCTGATTTCTCTTACTTTGATAACTGCTTGTGATGTATTTTTACTTTACTTGATTAACTTCTTCTTTCCTTTATTATTATTAGTGTTCTCTATCATCAAACAATTACCAAGTCATAAAGAACAGTGAGACAATAGGACACAAGATGGAGGCGATCAGAGCCACGGTCAAAACCTCTCCAATTGAGAGGAAAACTGTTAATTTTTGGATTAACATGTTCTTTGCTTAAGTTAGTTATATCTTTCAACCATGTGCCCATTAGATCATTAGCAATCATATTAAACATTAACTAATGAAAGAACATGAACGATAAGTGCTGAAGACAAGCCAAGACAGAGGAACACGAGAATATGGCTCAAGCCAGGAAAAAACCCCATAATGGGGAAAACCTTTGATCAATTCTTCTTATTATTATAATCAAGTGTTCAACATAGAGAGAGTACAATAAAAACTTAAGATTGACTCGTCAGTAGAACATCCAGAGGCACATCCCTTAGATCAATAGATGATCCAATCATAGTAGAAATACTGAGCAAGAAATGTGGAGGATATACCGAATCTGAATTAGCCCTTGCTGCTCCAGGTTAGGGCTTGGGACATACATAGCTTATAAACACATCTACTACTGCGGCTTCTTTAGAAGACACTCTGTCCTCCTACTGCTCAATCCAACCCATAGCCAAAACCTGAATGCTAACCAACTGTCATGGAAAAGGGTCTCCAGTTAACCAGAGATGAAGAACATCCTTTTGACCATGATAGGGCCTGCAGCTAGCATGAATTAGATTTCCAGAGATTGCGGCCTCCCAAAAGAAGGGTTTTCACATCACAAAACCCTTCCTAAAGTCTGCGGTTGCTTCCAGGATAACTCCTATCTAAAGTAGAGGGTAAAGGGAGCCCAAAACAAAATTCTCACAACCCCAAACATTCCTTAGTAGATGCGACCTCCAACTTAGGGGACCCAGCACATAAAGTAGCCCAAACAAAATGACAGACAATCCCATCCTTCTTCGCCGGAGATGAACTTCTATCTGCGGCTTTTTCAGAGAGATGAAGGTGAGCCCTTGATGTTGCTGCTATATGTAGATGATTTGTTTCTTACATGGGCTGAAGTTCTGATTGTATAGTGTAAGAGGGAGCTGGTTTCGGAATTTGAGATGAAGGATCTTGGTCTCATGCATTAGTATTTGGGATTAGAAATTTGGCAAAGGCCTGATGGAATCGGCCAAGGAAAATATACTATTACGATCCTTCAGAGATTTGGCATGATGGACTGTAAGTCCATGGACACTCCTATGTTGACTAATTTGAAGAAGATTCGGTACTGTGACTCTGATTTGATTAATCCCTCTTTGTATCACAATAACTTTTCTCTTAGCCATTGTTCTGTGTGCAACATTTGTGTGGACCCATTATAATCTTGTATAAAGCCATTGGACAAGATGAATAAAATTAGCATTTTGTCTCGAGGCTCTTCCTATATTCTGTCATCCTCTTTTTTTTTTTTGTAATTTAATTTCTGGGTTTGTTTGTTTCTTTAGGTAGTGGGCTCTTCCCTCTCAAGCTAGAGTTCCTTTTCTTTGAGAGGTCTTACTCTCATCATGTGGCAAGGTAGTTAGTTATTTGGTCCAATGCTTCTCCAAAGCTCTCATTTGCTGCAAACTAAAGCAACCTTTTTTAATGAGAGTAATCTGGTATAGATGTAATTGTTTTTGGATACAGAAGGTTGTATACATACCTATTTGTTAAGAGTCGACTGTGGAACTTATATGTTAATGTGGTGTTTCTTTTTATTCCTTGGAAAATTATAATTCATTTTTCTGTTAGAATAAATAATCATGTGGTTTTCTGAATGTAAATTAATGCACTGCACTTCCTTCCTTGTTTGTTTTCTAGGTCTAATTTACTATATCTCACATTTTAAAATTTAAGCGCTTTATTTTGTGCTTTTGCATGTGTGGGCTGCTAGATTACGGAGTTGGAGGATCTTGAATCAAGAGTAGTGGAGTCTCCTTTTAAGCTGGAAGAATCAGGGAATCTGGAGAGAGTACTTGATTCTGCAAAGGTTAGTTTTACTCCTACTCATTCTTGTTTTGCCAAAGCATTTGAATTTTATTTCTATTGTAATAGAAGGATTATCATCATTTAGAGCTTAAATGATCGTCATTGGGAATATGCAAATTCTTCTTAGTTATGGGTTTTGTTTTCATGCATGTGAATTGATTGTTGGTTTGCATTCTTAACTAGCACATTAGTTGCCCCACATAAAATTTTATGCTGTAAATTTAATTTATATACTGTTTGTGGAGAAATTGTAAGATTTCCTCTGTTTTTAGTCTGTACATGTTCTTATAATCTAGTCTTCTACGGTCTACCAGAGTAAGGTTTCTGTATGCGAGTTATAGCACTGTTGCAAACATCGGCGGTTTTTTTTCCAACATTTATTTTTGCATTGTCTGGGCCTTGATGAAAATAGTGCATAAAATTTAAAATTTGTGGTTTGAGAAAAAAAGTCGGGGTTTTTAAAAAAAATTTCACCACAATTGTAAGAAATTGAAGGCTGGTGATCTTTTGACTATAATTCCCCACAAAAAGATTCGTTTGCCTCATTTTTGCTTGCAGCCGCTGGGGATTTTGAGTTTCCATTGATTTTAAAAGGGTCTAAAATGTGTTTTTCATTGCCATCAAATAATAATTTGTGGAGTGGGGATTTATTTGTCTGTTGTTTTCATTCCTAGGTATGTGTTAATTTTTCAGTGTATAATTAGTTATTTTCAAGATCTATGCCAAGGTTAGCGAAATGCGTTACATTTACCTCTTATTGCTAATTTTTCATGAGAATAGAGTGATATTTGAGGTCCTTCTTTACCTGCATTCTTTTGCATTTCATTTGTTAATAAATTTTTCCCTAGGTTTGTTAGTTTGCCTTGCCAACATGCTGTAGGGGTTGAAACTATTTTGGCAAATATGGCTAACCTCATGACAGCACAAATTGTCAAAAATTGAATTGTAAGCTCTGTGGAAAGGATGACAAGGGTATTAGTTGCTTGAAATACTGGCTTGTTAGAATTCGAGGCTCAAAGTTCAGCTTTTGTCACACTTTAATCACAGAAATCGTGCAAAGTTTGCATCAATCTATGTCGAGATCCTGAATAGATGAAAGATAACAGCCAAATTTTAAAATAACAAAATGCATCCACACAAGAATAAACCAAGGATTGTAGAGAAAGCCTTAAGTTAGGGTAACAGCATTAGCTATGTGTCGCCATTATGTAAAGAATTACTGCACATGCGATGCTTGTCATAAGACAACATCCAGCATGTTCAGTACAATGATATATTTGTGTACATATATTCTGTCAAGAGTATTCCTTGGGGCCTATGCAGAATACCCCTCATTATTAAATTTATTACCCACTAGGCACTCAGTGGACCTTATTCATTAGTTAATGAGTTCACATACCAACCACTTGGTGGGTATTATTCCATGAGCATGGCCACATTATAATATTATATTAATTATCCTTAACCCAACGACAAAATAAATGACATGGAATGGTTATTTGTTTAAGAGTCAAGGCACACCATCAAACACTTGGTAATCATCCAGAAAGATTAAAAATTTAAATGCAAGCAATATTTATCCTCTAAATTGATCATTCAATTTGTAATGAGCTTGCTGGCTGTTATTGAGTGTTCTACAGGCTGTTACAGGTTTGGTAGATTGTGGTATTTGTGTCTGTAAAAATCCACAGACACAGAAAGAGAGTTGCAATGAAAACATAATGGAAAAGTCTAGACGTTCTACGGTTTGAATTTTTTCTAGCAGTCTCATTGGAATCTGGTTATAGAAAAACTGTTGGAATTAGAAATTTTCATTGCTGGAGTTGTATTTTCGATTGGAAAAATGGATTCAGGTATCTCAAAAACCCAATTTCACTTGGATTATGCAATCTCAACTATTGAAATCTGTGGTTCTTTGAACAAAAATAGTTAGAAAATTGTTACCAGGAGAGGTCCAAATTGTAGGATGTTTAGACTATGCTCATAATAACTTCCATTTCTTGAATTCCCAATTTGCTTTATGGTAAATTTTGATAACTAAATAATGATGAAGTAAGGTGTTTTTGGTGTTTTTACTATAGCAATCCATTATGACACTTCAAGTGGGATTGATTTTTAAACAAAAGAGAGTCACTTATAATGGAACTGCTTTTAATAATCCACTAGTAAAAATAAAAAGAAATGTTGTTCATAGCATTCTGCTCAATGAGAAATAAAATGCAGCATTGGTTGAATTGTATATGAGGTTCCTTTTGATTTCATTTCAACTTTGGCAATGGAAAATTTCATTCTCAAGATAAATACATACCCAGCTAACAAGGTAGTATCCTCAACAATCATCCAACATCCAACACATCTCTTCAATTCAAAATTTGCTAATAGTCCCAGCTGTCCAATTTAATCATTCACTTGGGTTCAAAACAGAGTTCAAGAGACACTGTTAGCTTTTTAAAATAATGAAAACTATCATGGGTCCTTTTCCATTCATTTCAATAATGCTGATGGTCTATGCAAACAAGGAACTTCACGTTCATAATAAAGATTAATGAGATTTTGGATTGTAAGGCTCCACCGTTGACAGTATATGGGTGAGATGCCGAGTTCATAATAAAGATTAATGAGATTTTGGATTGTAAGGCTCCACCGTTGACAGTATATGGGTGAGATGTCAACTTCATAATAAAGATTAATGAGATTTTGGATTGTAAGGCTCCACCGTTGACAGTATATGGGTGAGATGGCAAATTCTATTGGTTGTACCTAGCAAACTCAGGAAGTGTGGATCAAATTGATAGAGCTTCATTAAGCCTTGAATCGAATCCAGAGACTAGACATTAAGTCAAACACTTGATTACATTGTTCTTGATTTACCGAAAAGACAAATGAAGCACAAAGAATCTAATTCGATTTACATTGAGACAGTAATAACACAGTGATTTAATGCATAACTACAGACTTGGAGTAAAGATAGCATTCCCATACAAGCCACAACATTTTCTTGACCAACGTAAATGAGAAACAGGCCTGGAGGCTGAGCATCATCATGTCCATGGAAAAATAATTGACCTTCTTTTATTCAAGCCCAAATTGAAGCTGTTATTTGGGAAGTGATTTACTCATGGCTAACCACTTCAGTGTATACCATACATTGATAAAGATAAGCCCAGGCTGGGGTGGGTTCTTGGGATCATGCTTTGCTGAAAATGATTTACCCAATAGAACGTATACATCATATAAATCCATGGGACATTGACCTTGTTTGGGCTGCTCACCATTTCTTTTGTAACACAACGTTTTAACCATTAAGTTTCTAAGGCAGAGGTAAAGTTTGAAGGATCAACTCGTGCAACAAATCTGAATGTAATTTCACAGGCATGGAATTCTTGGCATTTTAACATACTAGTTGGCATGCTACACCAACCATTAAATCACTAGTAACATATGCATAGTATAAATATGGAATTGTAGGTTCATGAACTGGAGCTGTTATCTCCGATGCATGTTCCTCCTTTACCAAGAATTTTTAACCAGGAATTCGCACTTCCCGTACCAACATCGTTATTAGTATTTTTCACATCAACAGTAGCATGAATATTCATTTGTGGAACACCCAAACAACTTGCATAATTTCCATTCTCCGCCAAGAGGATTTAAGGTGATTTATAGAACAATTTACTCGTTTGGTTTAGTGAAAATAACTACCAATAAATCACTTGCATTTCAACAAATTAAATTAACTCATTAATAAAAATATCAAATGTGATACCCAATTTCTTTTTTTTTTGGTTGGAACTGAGCTCACTCATTGAATGACTATGCCTGACTCCTCACCTTTCCATCTGCATAGTGGCCAATGGGTGTCCACTCTGGCATACCCAGGGAAAACATTTTTTCCCTGGACCCGAGCTGGGGGGAATTGCACTGGGGAATTTTATGAAAATGCCTCTAGGATATGCATCACTAGTGGGGTCACCAACTACTGGAAAGGTAAGGAATGTCCTTTGACAAAGGGGCAATATGAACAGCAGTGCATCAAACACCCTGGTGAAACACTCTTCAAATTACCTGATTTTGCTAACTCAACTATTGTGAAAATTTGGCAGCATTTTGCTGGCCTAGACACCTCATCACATGCAGAATGAGAGAGAATTTAATGCTCAATACCTAGGTAGATTCTTTCATTTTCTTTAATATACTAAATAGGTTATTATCACCCCCCAGGTGTCACTTATAGGTAATTTCATTTTTAATAAATTTCAAAAATCATAAATCTCATATTTCCATTATAATATTACTATTTCTTGAGTGAAACATAGAGTAGGTAATCACCTATGTCAATTATTCCAGACTCAAGATTGCACCTCGTTTGCATGCTTTGACTGGGCCTAGATAGTTTGCTGTGAGAAATAATGAGGAATGTCTACTCCTATGGCATAGCAGGGATGTCACCTCCTCAAATAAGTCAAGATTGCAACACATATCACTTCCCACGGTGGAAGTACTCCGAGCAGAAATGGCACCTCTGCTCCTAGAAATGTGGGGTAAGCTTCTTTTTGAGTTTATCTGTCACCTATCATGTTTCTGATAGTTGGGGAGGAATGACATCTTCACTCATTTCATCATCATATAGGTATAATCCCTTGATTTTGTCACACACCCATTTGTTGGTGAATTGGCAAGGCTCTGCTTGTGTCTTGCATGCATATATGCATCCACATATATGAAGACAATTGATCATGCTTAAATCAAAATCAACCCTATATACATGATGAATACTAGTTACCCCAATCAGGATCAATGTTATCAGAACCGAACTGGTCAACCCCCAGAATTAGGAACCAGAAAAAATTGGCAAAAGATCGGTCGAGAACAAAAGATATAAAATATTCAAACCTATGAAACCGGATTTGTCCTCCCCCCCCCTTGTGTCCCGAAACCCACGAATTGGACATGATTCTCTAGGACACGTGTTTGATTCTCGTGTCCAGCGTGTCTTGGAGCTTTTGTTGGAGTACACCCATCTATCATTGTTGAAGATTGCAAATACACGGTTTACCTCTTCATTCATCATGTTGAAGATGTTAAGGTAGGTCAAGACCGCTCTTGGGGCCATGGTTATTTCAGCGTTTTGGTATTTTTGGAGGAGGACAGATCAAACAACCTCAAAAAGAGTGAAGGACACAAAGTTAGATGATGCTTGGTGGGAGAGGGTAGATTTCACTATTAAGATCATGGTTCCTATTATTTTTTTTTTTATGATTTGCAGATATAGACCAACCCATCCTAGGAGAGGTATATGAGGGATGTGATTCCATGATTGAGTCCGTGAGAACCATTATTTTACAGAGTGAGTGCCCCAAGTATGAGACATCATCGGAGACTTTCTTCACCACCATATAGGATATTCTTGTCAGCAGATTCGACAAGAATTGCACACCTTTGCATTGTTTGGCTCACTCATTGAACCCAAAATACTACAATTATGAGTGGCTAAATGGTGGACCTTCTTCACGATTCCCTCCTCACATGGATGGTGAAATTTCACTAGGGGGGAAGGATGCATTGAGGCGAAATTTTCAGGATAGAGCATCCCTTGATGAAGTGGAGGATGCCTTTGCAGATTTTTCCACTGGCACTCGGTGATTTGCAGGCTATGATGTGATTAGAGACAGGGGGCTAAGAAGCCCTTTTCTTGGTGGGTAACTCATGGGGCAACAATCCCTCCTCTACAACAGTCAACCATGAGGCTCCTCTCTCAAGTGACTTCATCCTCTTGTTGCGAGAGGAATTGGAGCACATATTGGAATTTTGATTATGTTGACTTAATGAGAAAATTGTAGTTTCTTGTTTTTCTCCTATTGGATCATTGATGAATCTGTCACAATTGTATTTATGTTTGAATTTGTATCATGAATGAGAATTTTTCTAAGAAATATCTGTTTAGTATATATATATATATATATATATATATATATATATATATATTCATGCAATAGTATATAACGTGTCCTGTTCCTGGAGGTCAACGTGCCCGTGTCGGACACTCGAATTTTTGTGTCCTGTGTGTCTTGTGTCCTCGTGTCAGGTGACTTAGATTCAAACATATGTTGTAGGAAACAACCCCCAAGGTGGCGTCCTTATACCCGAAACTCCCCGAAATACCGAAATGTTGTCGAAACACGACCAAAATGCGGCTGGAACATATAGGTGGCATTTCCTGATTTGGAAACACCACCAAAACACCACTCAAACGTTTCTATGGCATTTCGGCCCAATTCTGCTCTGCTCTCGACCAATTTTGCCCCAGTTCAGTGACTTTTTTGCTTCTACGAGTTGACTCAAGCACACAAGAAGGTTGTGGGGCCCATGTGGTTGATAATGTACATAAGTGCCATAATGATGAATAAAATCCTCAAAATTTTATTTACAAGGGGGTGGCCCCCTGTTCTCCAAGTAGTAGACCTATGGTGCTCCCAATGGGTGTGGGGGCACACCAATGACCCCATGGGTATCCATATGAGTCAAAGATGCCTGTAGATCATCTATAATGGCTCCAGTGATGGAATGAATGCTGCAATGCCATCGTATAAGTCTTGGGACACCTACCAAGTATGTGGTTCTCCTATGGGGCATGCTGGGCACAGTGTACCAAGTGCATCATCCCTGTCCCAAAGGTGGATCTCTAGTAATCTCTGGACATTGATGGGGATCCATGGAGTGCCATCTGCTGTTGTGGAGGCCCACGACTCTCTACACACACCCTACATGCGGCAATGTAGCCCTCCGGGAGGTTAAGACCCCATATAGGGAGAACAAACCCAAATGGACACCATCTGTAATGTTGCATAAGAGTCAATGCTTCCCCTAGCCTTTCAACACAACAATTCATTAGAGTAATCATGTAAAAGAGCTTATAGACCATAGGCAACAAAGTGGGCACTTCATAATGGCATGCCCTTCCATAATGGACTTTGGCATGTGCTAATGTCTCCAAGCTCCAAAGGGGGTTAGCTAGGTACTTTATTAGGTGGTTGCTACCCTTAGAGGGGATAGTATGTCCAAGGTACATCTTTCAAATGGGGGTGGCAACTCATAAAGAAGTGAATTTGAATAGGGAGTGAGAGAGGCAATCTTGGGCCACATATTGGGGCTCAAGGGTAGCTAGAGGAGGGGATACCCACACTTGGGGATACAATGTGTAGGAGGGAGCAATCATGGTGCATGAGGTGCCTCGACATTGATTTTTCCACCTTTCTTTATATGCCTTTTTCCTTTATGAATTTTTTTTAATTAACTACTCGGGGCTCAAAGGGAAAGATGATGATGTGCAAGATATAACAATGATTACCCCCTTTTAGGTAGGGCGGTTCATTGCCCACTAGGGGTTTGGACAATCATGGGTTACTGAATGATAAAGGAGGCTCGTCTAGGGACAATGAAACCAGGGTGATGACCATGGGTATGGGGTAGAGCTCATGTATTGGCTTTTGCCCACATGTTAATTATTTTGGTCTTGACCATCTTTTGCATTTTGTGGTACAATTTCTTGTTGAATGTGGCCATTTATACTTTTACTTTTTCTTTCAGCTGCTTCAACCTCCAGGACATCATTCCAGGCCTGACCCAAGGTGGGGGCAAGGGGATAGGGAGGCTGACCCTATGTAGACCTAGAAAGGCAATGTGGACCCAAGTGGGAGAAATGATGAATGGGGTATGGTGGGTGGAAAGGGAACGAGACCACACACCCAAGGGCGAGATTTCCAAAGTAGTACCACCCTAGAACCAAATGGTCAATAAATGAGATCCCATGAGACTAAAATCCAAGGGTAACATCCAAAAGATATAAAGGGGATAAGAGAACAAGCTAAGCCCACTCTTTCTGCCAAATCCCCCCATCAATCCGTGTCCAGAAGTATCATGATAACTAAACCCAATACTCAATTACCAAATGACAAGACATACCTTTAGATTTGGAAGGCCCACCTTCAAACATATGATCAATATAAATGGGTGAAGGACCACATGGCTGGGTCAGGTGGCAGAGAAATGGCAAAACGAGCTAGTTAAAGGTTGCAAGGGGCTACCGACTAAGGTCCATCATGGAGAAAAAATTTCTCCTAGGGATATCACCCATGAGGTGGTGGTAACAGGCATGTCGCACCATAGTCTACATTTAGAGTTGTTGTCATCATAAGATTTTGGAGGACAAGAAACTTGAGGAGGCATTTGTTGGTGTGAAGCTAGAGCTAATTGATTTCCACATTTTTGGTTGTGTAGTTTATATCCATGTACATGTAGCGAAGAGGATTAAATTGGAACCTTCCATTAGGAAGGTTTATTTATAGGTTATAGTGAAACTTCATTAGCCAACAAGGTTTATATTGTAGAGTAGAGAGAGGTAGTAGTTTGTAGGGATGTAAAATTTGAGGAAGACTTTGCATCCAGAAAGTTCCATGGGCCTATTCTAGTGACAAAGGATGAGGGGCTAAAACCTTGGAAGGTAGAGCCCAAGTCACTAGTGATTCTCAATGTAATACAAAAGCCTTTGTGTGAAGAGGATTGAGATAGTAACCGCTTCTACTTCTGTCAAGTGATCTTGATGGTTAACATAAACGTTGAAGGACTGTAAGGAGTATTTTGAGGTTTCTAGGAGCACATTTAGAGAGAGAAAAACTTCGAAGAAGTTTCCAATCTACATGGCATTGATGACGAACATTATACATTCTAAGTTTTCTAGCTTTTAGGAGGAAACTCACCAATAGGTATGGTGGGATGACTTGTTGGAGGAGTACACTTGCATCATTAAGAATGATGTTTGAGACATAGTGCCAAGATAACAAGGGAAATCAATATTGAATTCTAGGTGTCTCTACATGACCAAGTATTAGTAGATGGGGGCATTGAGAAGTTCAAGCTTTGAGAATTTCAAAAAGGGGTTCATGGTTAGAGGGTTCTCTTAGAAGAGAGATTCGACTATGAGAAGACCTTTGCTTGAGTTACTATGTACACTTTCATTAGTGCAGTTATGTCCTTAGTTTCATCTATGTGATGAAGGATACATCAAATGGATGTGAAGATAACTTCTTTTAATGGGATCATAATGGAGAAAGTGTACATAGAGCAGCCTCAAGGCTTTAAGATAAATGGCAAGGAGTCCCATGTTTGCAAGCTTAATAAAGCCTTGTATGGACTCATTTAGGCATTGAAAGCATGGTGCTCCAGGATAGATGGTTATTCATTATGGGTTTTACCAAAAGTGAAGTAGATCCTAAGTTTATTACATATATGCTGGATTTGATCTTGTTGTTTTTGGTGTTGTATGTCGATGAATTGTTTCTTATGTGTGTAGAGAAGTTCGTTGCAGAGTGCAAAGAAAATGGGGCAGTTGAGTTTGAGGTGCAGGACATTGGCATGATGCGTTGCTTCCTGGGTTTGGATGTTTGGCAGAGACCAAGGGAGATTTTCCTTGGCCATGTTCAGTTATGCAGTTGAGATCCTAAAGAGGTTTTGCATGGAGGATTGCGAACCTTTGGCGACATTCATAATCACTAATTTGAAGATGTTGACAACTTCAGATCCAGAGTTGGAGGATCGCACATTGTACAGGCAGCTGATGGATTCCTTATTGTGTTTGGTCAACACTAGATTGGTTATATGTTTTGCTGTGTACACTAAGTCAGTTAATGGTAGAACGAAATGTCTACCAGAGAATCCATTGTTATGGAAGGTTGTGTGAGTGTAAAGGCTAGGGAAGAAATTGGTAACTGTCACCTGCATTCTTATGATGTTTATTAACTCCTGATTGAAAGAATTTCCTGCCAAGACTTGTGCAGAAGACAGTCAACCTGTACACTCTTCCTACCTGCACTAGAGCACAAGCTGGTGCAGATTTCTTGAGGGATTTTATAACAGAGAAGGGAAATATCCTAACTTTCCTAAGTTGTGTTGTGTATGGATGAGGAAAGGGAGGGTAATGGCTAATTGAATGCTGAATGTGGTTCTCGGGAGTCCTGTAGAGAGAGGATTGGCTCTATCACGAAAGTTGTATTCGGGTTGAGGAGTGTTATAGGAACATAGTTGGTTTTCTTCACTATTTGTCTTCATAGCACAGCTAGGGTGGGTTTTACTGTGAATGGTTATGGTTGGGTAGTGAATCAGTCTGATGTCTTTTTCCCAATTTCTTGGGTCGCTTTTCTTTAAAGGGCAAGTGTCTTAGCTATATTTTTGCTTCTCTGTATTCTAATTCTTTGGATTTTGCGATGATGAAAAATTTGTGCATGCTTTCTATATGAATCCGGTTAAGAACAACTATAGACTGTGCTGCCATGATATCCATAGCTATATGTATAAAATCTAAATCATTCTCCTTCATCTTAATTTTCCACTTGACACACATTGTTAGTTGGTTGGGTTCCTCTTAGAAGCCAACTTGGCGAAAATAGTGAGCCCAACTGGTTAGTGGATAACATTTGAAAATTGAATCAATTGGGCACTTGATTGCTTGCGTGCAAGAGATAGACGGGTATGTGACAGTTGTGTCTAATTATTTTTTGTCAATATTTTTGGCCTTCTTAGGCTTTAATAAGTAATAAAAAATTACAATATTATTCAAGTTTCCACGCACTGCTGATTATCTTTTGCATCTTTTCATTTCCGATTGTATATGTTTCCCTGTGTTCAATTCGTCAATCATTTCACAGGAAACTATTGGGGGTTTTCCTAATCAGAATTTTGTCTGTGATTGCCTATGATCTGTTAGTAAACTTATTTTATTAAATAATAGCTAGATCAAATAAATAATGAATAGAATATTCTTGGATTATCAGGAGGGAAAATTTACCTATGAATTGTTTCTTTTGGTACTGTGTTAAACTATTTCTCCCTTTTTTTTTTTTCGTTTGTCAATGTTTTTATTAGCAATAATAATGTTATTGAAGATTGTGACCAGTTATCATGTCAATTTTAAACACAGTGACTTGACTGTAACTCTTCTGTTCTTGGATGTTTGAATGTAGTTGGAAGCTTTTTCATGCAATAAAATAAAATTTCATTTAGTTAAAAAGACCTTTTGTTAAGTTTTGAAAATTAACACAACCTTTAAAAATATTTCTTCATTTTGAATGGTTGTAGGTCTCTATGTGTAGAAATGTCTTAACTTCTCCACAATTGAAATTATGAATAGGTGTTTGGTGTACAATGTTTTATTCGATTTTAATGTATCATGATTTCCCATTTAAGTACAGACCAAGTAGTGTTGTCTAAACTGCTATGAGAACTATATAAGTTGCTGGATGACTCAGGGTTGGCTTGAGCGTGCAGAAGAATGCTTGTTAGGCAAGAGAGATCAGTTAGCTTCAGACACGTTTCACGACAATGACATAAATACTCTTTATGACCTGAAGGCACAGGTAGGCTGTTTTGTGTTTTGTATATTTTTTGTTGGACTGTTATTGTGATTTCTTAAGTTATTCTTCTCTTGCAGCTATTGCTTTCTTTACAGGAAGAGGTTCTTCAAAATTTTTATATTCAAATCCGAGATAATTGAAACAATATTCAAGTGATTGGAGTTTCTAAATCTGTTTTAATGCATATTAGGTTTCAAAAATTCCTATTGTCCTTCCAGAAAAGGAACTTCTGGAAAAGCTTATCCAAGATGTTGAAATGTGGCAAGCACATGCTAGGGAGCTGCTCAAATCACCCGTTAAACTAGAGGTATTTTCTTGTTGTTGGTATAAGAATATATCCTTGTGCTTCCATTCAGTTTCTTGTATCTTAATTGAGTTTTAGTTTCACTTACAGCATTTCTCTGAAATTTCTTGCAATAATTACTTTTAAAATTTTGTGAATCTGTGTTTAAGGACCTAGAAGTTGCATTGCAAAATGCGGAGGGCTTCTATATAAGCATACCTGAATTACATTTACTCAGACAATATAAGTGCAATGCTTTATCCTGGATTGAGCGATGCCACAAAATTCTTGATAATGTCCCAGAAGAGTTAGACTATAGTAATGTTGTTGAGGATTTGACATCAGTTTTGGCAGAGGGAAGGAACATGAGAATTCAAGGTATGAACAACATTGTATATGTGAGTTGGATCTGCTTTACCAAATAGCTGATGAAATGATAAACTGTTATTGTGAAGGTTAATGTCTTCTTGTGCTTGATCAATACCTGATTATAGCTGAATACTTTCACTGAATGCAGTAAAAGAGTTGGACATAGTGGAAGTGGAGCTTAGGAAATTTTTGTGGAAGGAGAAAGCATCAAAGGTGGGTTCAACTAAATTGCTCTTCTATTACTTTTTGAATGGTTTGCGTTCCATGTGTGAAAATGAGTTATCAGTGATTGTTGAAATGTGCCTCAAGATTCAGCAGGGGGGGGGGGGTGGGGGGCAATGTAGATAATTTCAAGCTATGCATTTGTTTTGCACACCTCTAAAATAGAGCACATAACTTTTGTGATTGGAAATATTTAGTGAGATATTTCACATGACTAGGGATGCATCGAATCGATTGCACAAGCAAGTGCAATGGGATATGAAGATGTCAAGTCATGCATTTCTTTTGCTCACTTGGAAAGTAAATCACACAAGTTTTTGGTTGGAAATATTTGCTTAACATCTTGCTTGACAAGGGATGCAACCTTTCAGTTGTGAGAGCAATTGTAGTATATTTTGTGAATGTCAAGTTAGGGAATTCTTTTGCATATTTGTTGTAGGAATTTCACTTCATGATCTGCATATCTGAATGCAAGAGCTTAATATAGAACTGAAATTAAAAATTTGATGAAACACCAATGAAAATTTTCCCTTTTAAAAACAAATACTATAAAGGTGCAAGTCATGGGCGGAGATATAACATATCTGAACATGGGATCAACCTTTCAAGTTATGGGTTGTAGTTCTGAGAAATACTACTGTTGAATCTCAAAATCAGGAAGCTTAAAATCTGTGGTGGAAAAAGAATATTCATCTCATTAACCATGGATTAATATTTAGGGTGATACAATACAATAGATTGACACCCTAGGAAGGCTGGTGCTCCATATGCTCGAGTCCTCTCCAGATAACTTGCCCTGTAATAAGCCTTGTGTTTATCTCACTGATCCAATTGAGAAATAAAGAAGATGCCAAAAGTCACACTTAGGTTTCCAAAATTGTTAAAGTAGCTAAATTATGGTTGCCTTGCATGAGAGACTGTTCCACTGAAGTTTTAGTGATGTGCATGGACCAAAGTAGAATAGATCTGACCTTTTATCTCTAGATAAGGCACAGTATGCATGGGTGAAGTGCAATAGGAGAGAGAATATTCACTTTAATTTAAGCACTGAATGCATTATTAAATGCAAAAACTCACTGTTGACTAATCACTAATCAAACAATAGTCTTAAAATAGAACTGCTAAAATTACTAACCTTTAAATTAAGGAAATGAAAGAAATGATGGCTTATCACTAGTCCATAGTCAGTAAAAAATAAAAGCTTCTAAAATGTAGGAACACTTAATTTATAGGATATGAAGGAAGTCATATGCAAAACAGGTTTGGAGCTAGAAAATCTAGCACTTGTAAAGTAAAACACTTTTTTTCTATTGGAAATATTTTCTCAACATCTTGCTTGATTGAGATGCATCTGTCCTTTTTCAATTGTAATGCATTTTGAGAATGCCTTAAATTTAATTGAACGACAATTAATAAAGTTTGGGTAAAAGGTCAGTGCTGTTATATAAATAATTGATGTAACACTTGCAATTCTTATGTAAGAAGCGAACTGGTCATTGTTATAGGTGAGAGGTATTATGATACAAAGGTTTCTATTTGTGGGGATAAGGATAGCAATGGGTTAGGGGATAGAAATGACAATTTTCAAAACAAAAGTGCATGGGGTTGGATCACATGAAATTCTAAAAAACATAGCCAAAATTGATCTAAAACAACAAATATTACAAGATAAAATAATATGATTCATTGATTAATGATATTAGAAGACAACAATTAATATTCATGAAGAATTTTAGATCAAATTCGAAAACTAATATTGCAGTGAATGACATTATCATAAAATTTGTGTTTAATTTTTAAACTTAAATTGTTGAAACCAATTACGTCCAAAAAATGGTGAACAACATTTGGAAATCAATGAAATGTTGTAAATAATAGACATAAGACTCAAGACTCAAGTCTCTAACAAGATCTTCATTTGATGTGCAATGTATTGTGCACATTTGATTTGTTTGCTTGGTCTCTAGCGGCATTGATGTGTTGTTTTTGTTGGTGGTTTTGGTGATGAAGCTTGCTGGTTGTTTTCTCTAGTTATCATTAATTGGGATGAAGTGTTCCTTGTGATGTTTTGTTGTGGTCCTTTTCTTCTAGTAGGGGTTGTTGGCTACTTGTTATTGTCATGTTAATTTTTTTGAACTTTTGGTTACCCTTGTAGGCAAATCATGGTGCATTTTTCTCTTCTTCCTTATATGTTTTGGTTGTAGAGGTGGTGATTCTAATGCCTAGTTTTCTCCCTCATGTTGTTCCTCCTCATCAATCTTCTCGTCTTTTGTTTATTGATGCTCTACAATTGCTTAATCCTTTATGGTAGTAATTTTTCGAGCCATGGGCATTGATATAGTTCTTTGCGTAGATCATTGTTTAATTCCCCAAATAGTATTGTCACCCTCTCATTAATGTAATGGGGAATTTCATGCATGTTCAACCTGTTGAAATATGTAACTAGGTTGGGTCTTCATAATGACATATGTAATACATGATTTTATGTATTTAATGAAAAGAGAAAAATAAATTTATTATTGTTATTCTTAAGGCATGAGTTTCATGCTCAAGGGGAATTTATTTTTAGGGCAAGCACCCATTGAGTGCTTCTAGGTTTGTCATAAAGTCAATTGAGTCATTGTCATGCATTGAAGATCCATTTGGGCATGTTACATATTGTAAAGAAAATTTATTTGAGTCAAAATATAGTCAAAAGACCCTACAATACCTTATCAATGACACAAATCAAGTCAACCTACATGAAGGGACAAGTTGACCTAAAGAGAGCAATTTGTACAACTCACATGCTTATAAATAAGAAGGAACTTGACCTCATTAGGATACTCACTCAAAGAAGTTCGATCTCCTCAAGATAGAAGTTGGAAAAAGGACAAAGAAGGAGAAGAAGAACAAGTGTGAAGTTTTGGGCCCCTCTCTCTCTCTTTTGTTAGGGTTTCTACAGTTACTGGGAAAGATGAAAATCTGAAGCTGCATCGAAACTGTGAAGCTGCAAAGTCGAAGTTGCTGAAGCTGCATCAAGGTCGAAGTTGTAGAAATTGTTGCTGGGCTCGAAGTTGTTGGAATGTCGAAGTTTGTTGCTGGAAACCGTATAAGAAGGAAAACGTATACTTGGTCTTGGAGGGTCTCGGTCAAGGGTCAGAAGTCTTGGAATTTGTCAATTGAAGTTTTATAAGAAGTGAAGAATTCTGATGGGTTTTCCTCTTAGTTGGAGAGATTTTGGCCTTGGCTGATCGCCTACATCTTGTGTCCTATTGTCTCACTGTTCTTTATGATTAGGTCGCCGTTTGATGATAGAGAACACTAATAATAATAAAGAAACGAAGAAGTCAATCAATTAGAGTAAAAATACATCACAAACATTTATTAAAGTAAGAGAAACTACGTAATATAGATGCCCTAGATTTTTCAACATGGTATCAGAGCTAAGGTGACAAGATAAGGAAATGGAACTTTATGGAAGGACACTCAAGGGCCAAAGCACTAGAATATCATCAAGAACATCAATCCTCAAAGAAGATAAAAGGAACGAAGTAATTTTGGGTCTATTTTGGGCTATTCTCGTTCACGTGTGTGAGGAGATTAGGGCTCATTCACTGTAGCAAGAGTTGTTACAGTCACCCAAGGAGACTGAAAATAAGTGGAAGACAAGCCATCTTGCAATCCGAGTTGCAAAAGAAGAAACCTCTATCCAAGCGAAGAAGAAAGAAGGATAAAATCGTTGCCTTTCTCCCACACATACTAGGGTTTCTACAGTGACCGAAAATTACTGTGAAATTGCAGGGGTCGAAAAATAAGTTGGATCTACTAGAAGGTAAATTTGACTTAAGTTGAATTTAAGAAAGGAAAGCTCATCAAGGAGAAGGTGTTGTCATCATCATCAAGGAACGAAGTTGATCTCCCTCTCTATTAAGGATCAATTTTAAGGGAAGACATCTTCATGAAGAAGACATCTTCTATTATCTTCATCATCATCAAAATCAAGAAGGCATCAAGCTAAGTAGTACTTATGGACAAAAGAGAGTCATTTAATATGCAAGCTCATCATGCATCATTGGAAATGGGCATCTTTATGATTTGGTAGCTATTTGATGATAGAGAACACTAATAATAATAAAGGAAAGAAGAAGTTAGTCAAGTAAAGTAAAAATACAAGTAAAAATACATCACAAACAATTATCAAAGTAAGAGAAATCACGTAATCTAGCTGCCCTAGATTTCTCAACACCACCTATTGCTATCCTTCTCAAAGCCGAGTTGATTGTGATGCTTCTTTTCATATTAATGCTTGTCTTTCTAATTTGAATCAGTCTTCTTCCTTTGGTGTGATAATGTGTCAGAGCCCTTCTCTATAATCTAGATTCAATTGACAAAGAAATGAAAGAACACATATTGCAACAATAACACAAGAACAATGTTGAGAGCAAAGTATTACAGTGAAAACCAAATTTTATTAATGAATAAACTTGTGAAAAACAATGTGATATACAAAAGAATGCAAAGTGTTAGAATGGTAATAGCTTGTATTTGAGAAGAGAAGTGATGCTTATTCATACACGCAAAAGGACACATAAGGAAAGTGTGAAGTTGCATTGTATAATAATGCCTACAAACATAAGAAACTGACACGCATAATGCAAGAACCCTAACCCTAACATGATTAGGGCTTAGTGGGAACACTTAGATGGATAAGTTTAATTTGTCTAGAAAAAGGAAAGCCTTATCGAGATTATAAGAGTTTTTTTTTTTAAATCCTACCTTTTAGGCCTTATTTAACTCGTTGCAAATAATACTAATAGACGAAGTTAGGACCTCGATTGGTGAGTGTAGTTGTGCCCGTAAAGGCATGGGAAGGGCTCAAAAAATGCACTAGAAAATAATGTCTTAAAAGCTGCTTGTGTCAGGGTCATTGTTTAGATGGCTTTCGATTGACACTTTGATAAGTGCTTCCTCCTTGAGTGGTAGTTGTTCCCTTTGAGTCATGTTCTTGTACTATATCGGGTAACTTTGGTTGGACTTGGTTCATGGTAAACTTATTCCTCTAGTGGAGATAATGGCCTACTTTGACACTTCAATATAGTTGTTTTTCTTGTTGGTAGGTCCTCTTAACCTTGTTTGACATGGGACATGTTGATCCCAAAAGCATGAGATATGCACGTTAGAAATATAAATTAGAAATACAAAAAAATGACATATAGACATAATATTCAATTTTTTTAGAACATTTACAGATATTGATACCACTAGTTATTGCATCGTTGATGATCAAACCTGGAAGAAATTAAAATTTCAATTAAATAAAGGGTTAGAAATTAGAAGAAATTAGAACTAAAATTGTTGTTTTATCATTAGGGCGTTTGATTTCATCAAAATCAAAATGTTTTACATTGATACTCAATCACTGATATTGTAGGTGGGAATGCCAATAGAAAATACAAGATAAGGTAAGTACTAGAACTGTAGTTGTAAGAATCTCAATCTCATTGCTCATTAATAATACTCCTCCATGTAAGAATCATCAAAGATGATCACTGTTGCCATTCACGTTTCCTCCATTCTCTTCCTCGTCTTCCTCCTCCTCGTCAATATTCAATCCAAGGTCTACATTTATTGGTGGGTAGGATGATTGTTGAAGAGAATGACTATCATTAAGAGTGATCGACTCTAGCATTATTTCTTTAAGATCCAAGTTGGCTAATGCCAACTCAATGTTTTTCAAACCATAGTTGCAGGATCCCCCTCCCAAGGATCTAGAGGCAGAATTGTGTCCCGTACTGATCCACCACCGATCCTTCAACGGAACTGCGGATTTGAAGATTAGATCTGCGGTTCTGGTTGCCTGATCCGCGAATCCGGAAAGGATTGGGTGCAAATTCGTGGAGGTTCGAGATTGTATCCGTCGTAGATCGTGAGCTTATTCGAGAGAAGGTGGGCGGTTCACACGGTTCTGCGTAGCTTTTTTTGTTTTTTTGTTGGAAATTTCACACTGTTATGTGAGGAACTATGCTTTCTGAATACTCCCAAGGTGCCCTTGATGCTCCTTAATGGTAATGTTAAATTCTTAAAGTAAAAGTGACATTCTCCTTTATCTTTCATTTCCATCCTTTTACTTAAATTTTTAACATTACCATGAAATGACATAGGATGCTTGAGAGTGGTTCCATCGTCATCAGACTTCATATGGAGAAAATAGAATTTCATATCCCATTCAAAATTCAACATACTTAATAGTTTTTAGGACCAATGGGATTGCAACATTTCATTGGATTATAATATGTATCAGGGCATGTGATTGGCATTTAGACAAGAGCACTGAGCCCGATATGTACTTGAATGCTAGTATTGTTGATTGTTGAACTCCTTTGTCACGTCCTTAGCAAAAACGTACCGTTCACTCAAGTCAAAATCTTTGATCAGGCATGTTAAGCTTTCTCTACCATTTTATAAGGTTTGGATTAGGTTGTTTGATCAAAATTGGGCAGTGTTGACTAATATCCCTAAAGAATCGAAGTAGAGGCAAAGGCTAGACAAGCGAAGAGGAATCTAGATTCTAGATGGTTGATGCTCGAATAATTAATCATTGATGTACAATGGATGCCATATCTATCGTGATTTCTGTAAATATATGCATGTTTTCATGTCTTCTACAAATAATTTGGTATTTTGGATATTTTTTTAATATAAATGCAAATATATATAGTAGACGCTTTTGAGACACTTCGCTTCCTAGATTTTTGGGAAATGACGCTTTCGCGTCCTCGTATCCAAAAAACGTCCCTGCTTTGTGCAACATTGGTTCAAACCAATGTCATCATTAAATATGTCCCACATATTTGACCTTCCTTTCAACTATTCATACCTCATCCTATAAATAAGATGTAGGTTGGAGTGCACATACACTATTTTTTTCTTTTCCTTGGATTGTTCAAGCTTGACCTTTTCAAAGTTAGTGAATTTCCATATGTGCTACAATTCCTTTGGCAACAACGAGATGAACTATAGAGAGGAGCCTCATGTCTAACTACTATAAAATAGTGCACATTGCTCCATGAGTACCCCACCAAGCATAAGGTTCATAATTTCCCAATTTGTGCGCACATTGTTACCCACCAAAATTGGGTGACCCTTATGAGAAATTTTCTCGCATTCATATCTTCCAACCGGTAACCAACAACCCCGAGAGCCCTTTGTAGCCAATACAACATGCTATTTATATCTCTACCATCTAAATCAGTGATATGCTACCTCGCCCATTTGTTAAGAGCACATGTTGAAAGGGGGGCTTCTGATCAAAAGGTACTTTATTCATTATGCAATTAGGTGCTTACGCTTGTTTGTATTTGGACATTTTAACATGGATTATGGGGTGACTTGGAGGAAAGAATCGTCTTAGCAATAGTCTTATTCCCTCACCTGAAATGGGGGGTTAATTTTCTATCCTAGCCTAGCAGAACCTCCCCTAATGACCTATGGCTTCAAGAACGGGCATTACTTTGGAAGCCGTGATTGAGATATTGTAGCCCCATCTATCTCTATTACATACTTTCCACTTTCCATCTTACATAATGAGCCCTTATTCCACCTCCCTTTTTCGGATCAATTGACCATTGGTTCATTGGGATTTGGTATCCACACATCCTCATACCTTGGGTAAGGCTTGGAAATGCACCCTGGGAGGTTGATGCAACAAAATGAAAGGGAAAGAGCATACGATGTCCACAAGAATAACAAAAGAAAATCAAAATGCAAAAGATGGTCGGGACTTACAAATTAGCATGTGGGAAAAAGCCAAACATGAGCTCTACCTCTATTATATGGCCATCACTGGTTCCTGGGCCAATGCTACCCTATCTCATGGAAGACAAGGAACCCTTGCATGCCCCAACCCCTAATGGGTGATGGACTGCCCCATCTTAAAGGGGTTAATAACTGCTATACATCATACAAAGCAAGCTTTCATTCCTTAAGCTATGAGTAGTAATATAAAGAAAGTTGAAGAAAAGCCAAAAGGCAATATGAATGGGAGGAAAAATAAACGCCGAGATAACTCATGCATCCATGATTGCTCCCTCCTCACATCTATACCCCTAGGATGAGCTATTCTATCATAGCTAGCCCCTTTAACCATCACACTTGGCCATGGAGTTCTCTCCCGCTTCATTCCATCATTATTTACATGGCACCTATCAATTGAAGGTTGGATTGAGGACATGTCACTTCCCTTTGAGGGTTGGGAACTCCTAAAAGGGTCGCCTATTAGCCACTCTTAGCTAGGGAAATAACACCATTACGTGACTAAGGCTCCCATTTTGGAAGAGAAGCCAGATATGAAGTGTTTTTATGCCCATTTATTTCAAGCTTGGTTCAAATCTTGATGATGAAAGTTGCAGCATTGGATATTGTTTGTAATTGGTAGGTGGTTCCATCTATAGGTTTGGGCAACTTAACTTGGGTCTAGGTCCTCTTGAGGGACATGTTGACACTCATAGGTGATGCGTTGAGAGCCATGGGACTCTGGACAGTTTTGGAACATCACTCATAGATATGGGCACCTTGAATACCCATAACTTATGAGTTCTTCCCTATATTATTCATTTTATGGTGCACTTGGATGAGTTTTCCCCCAACCGATATATATATATATATATGGCGTGGTAGTTGATCCAGGGCCCATATGAGTTTTGTCTCATGCCTTGAGACATGGGAGGGCTAGCACCATCTTCAACACCCTCAACATTGGAGTAGATACAAATATTTTGTCACTTGGAGACCCATGAGACCCAATTATGTGCCCCAAACCCACATTTGGGGGCCACATGATGATTTGCATCGATATAGAGGGGCCAATCCCTAGATCTTGATTTGAGAGGCCTTCTACACTTGTCATGGAATCAAAAGGCTTCAACGTTAACCCTAAGGAGCCCAACACAAGCATGACGTTAGCATTTCAGCTAGCATTTGTGGAGATAAAGTTGATTTTGTAAAAGCTACTAGGTCAACTTCGATCTCACTAGCTCTCTCTCTGGTAACAACATGCTGCTACTCTGGAAATCGATATGCCAATAAAATAAAACCGCTGAATTGTGTTTTCCTAGCCTGTTTCGCTTCACTGAATGGATGAAACAATATGTACTCCAATTCCTCTCAACTGACGAGGGACTAGCAACCTGTGATAACAACCTAGTGGCTAGAGTGGAGAGATGAATGCTATCCCCACCATGGAAGCCCCACTAAGTAATAGGATCAAGATGTCCTCGATCATCCATAGCTACGTGATCTGAAATTCTACAAGTAGATTGTACAAATCCTCCAAATTCTTGACGTACTTCTATTGAAACTCCCATATATATAAATTTTGCTCAAAGCTGTCTTGTATCCTTGTACCACTTCAGAATCCTTGTTTGACGTTGTTTTACGAGGCAAGGACAAAATTTTGGAATGATAATATTTTGGGTGCAATGCATAGGCCAAGAGGTGTAATTGTGTGGTCATTTTGTTCCACCTTTCTGTAACTATGTCCTTCATTAAATAATAGAGTGTTTCATAAGGGTCATTTTCACTTGCCCTGAATATTTCCCTTATCCTCTCCAACATACTATCAATGTTTTCATAAACACCCCCCAAGCAAGGTGTATCTGTGTCAATTCCAATGATCAAGGTCAAGATCGGTTCAATAAACTGCAGAAGGTATTGGACCTTGTCCCACCATGCATCATCAAGAATGATGGACTTGATTTTTTGCCCTTTATCAACAGTGGAAGACCTCCATGATTCCCAAAGAGGATCAATGACCATTTTCTGCAATGCTTGTCTGATGTCCACACGCCTCTTTATGACAAGAGTGTGGGAGGCAAAACGAGTTTCAATAACCTACAAGTTTGAAAAACTCAAATCGCAAATGAGAAATCATCTATAAATTTGTAATTAAAATTAAGAACTTCCAATACAAATAATATTGTTTAAAAAAAGAGTACCTTCAGTAGCTCCAACTTTGCAAAACCTCGATATATGGCCTGAGATATTGTATGATTGGTTATGAACATTTGGATTTCTTTTGCTGCTACATATATTTCATTAGGCCATTCAATCTCACTAATATTGACAAACATAATGTTCAATGAATTTACTGCACATGGAGACCAAAATATATGATCATATCAACCCTCCACAATCAACCCTGCACCTTTACAAACCTGTGCGTTGTCCGTAATGACTTGGACAACATTATGTGGCTCCACACTTTTTATTGTCTCAATAAGAATTGTGGATATGAAAGGTGCATCTTTCTCTATTCTCCTGCAATCAACAACTTTCAAAAACATTGTCCCTTGGGGGCAGACTGCAACAACAATGATTAATGGACATTTTCTTTGGTCTCTCCATCCATCACAAATGATGGACACCCCTGTTTCTGCCCATGTATCCTGGATTGCCTGTAGTTGTCTATCCACGGCTTGTCTCTCTGATATCAACGAAGTAGTGTAGACCTTTTCATATCCGAGTCTTTTGTAGCCTTTTGACGCTTCATTAACTGCCTTAATCATTTGTTGCCAATAAGGGGAATGTACCAATTTGAATGCTAACCCATTTGCATAGATGAAACGAGCTACATGTTGATCGACTATGTCTCTACCTTGATTATTGAAATCTGCTTCAAGAGGGCCTAGAGTGGGCCTTTTATTTGTTGTGGCAGCATGCCTAGATGGCAATGGAGGCCTAGTTGTAGGGCTTTGCACAGGTTGTTTTCTCTTACCAAGCTTTCTATTAGCAACTTCTTGCAAAGATGCATAAAATTTCATTTTTCCAAGACTCGAACCTTTTGGCCATTGGCATTTTTTGGCCCAGTGCATACTTGCACCCCTGTGTTAGTTTGACCAATGAAATGGGCCTTCATTTTAGTATATCAACCATTTTTGATAACTTGAAATGAACCACCTTTAGGATTTTTTCAAATAATCTACACATATTGCCATAGAAGAGATTTTGGGTTTGTTTTTATGATTTCCCCTTCAGTCTACTCATGCCGTGATGGTTGCATAATGATAACGGTCTATAGGTTACCTTACTTCTTATAAAATTCAAATTATAATATATTATCTATACACAATTAAAAATTAAAATACACTTAATCTAATACACGATACAAGGTCATGATATAATATACTTTCAATAAGACTTTAAAATTTTACATACCATGTTTTTAATGACTAAATTGAAAAGAGGAGTAAACACATTCAAAATACCAAAGTTAATTTCTTAAAGTTAATAGTAAAACACTACTATCCCTAAAATGACTAGTGACTCTTTGTTCTACTTATTTAAAACAAAGTGATTCTCTTCTATTGACAAAGTCATTCTTAAACATTTTCTCTAAAAACATGGTGAATTGTCTTCTCTAAACAATCTCTTGCTTAGGCATTTCTCCAAAAAACAAAAAAGAAGTGGTTAGCTTTAATAAATAAAGTCATATTTGATTTTTCCCTCAAAACAATATGATACTCTTCATTGGACATGGTCATAAACTTTCTGTAAAGATGGAGTGACTAAGTCATATTTATTATTTATACTTTAAAGTTTTCTTGGACAACCTAGTGAGCTATTCACAAGAGATCATATAATCGATATGATAAAGGACCAAAAGGTTTAAAGTTTAAATTGATTTTCATTTTCCAAAACCTCCTTGGTTTGTGGATGCTATGTATTTGGTAACTTTAGATGTTTCTTTAGTGAAACTATGTCTACATTCTTCTTCTTTATTAGTTCTTTTGCTGCTTTGATATTTTTTGGATCATAGCCAGTTTCCATTACCAAATATTCAAGTGACTTTATCCTGTTATCCTGTTTATCCTTTTCTTGTGAACGCCGAGCCTCTTGAGTCTACGAATATATACCTCTGACGAGATACCTTGGCAAGTTGGCCTTTGCGTATATATTATTGCGACGATTGACGATATCGTGTAATCATGGTCCTCTACGGAACGACGAGCAGTGGTTAGTGGTCCTCTGCGGAACGCTGAGCAGTGGTAAGTGGTCCTCTGCGGATCGTCAAGCAGTGGTAAGTGGTCCTCTGCGGAATGCCGAGAAGTGGTCAGTGGTCCTCTGCGGAACGCTGAGCCTAAATGGTGAGAGGAATAACCTGTGTGGACCTGAATTGTTCATGCCGCTGAGGAGTATGCAACCTGTGAGGCTTAAGCCGCCCGAATGGTGAGAGGAATAGCTGGTGCCGCTGACTACAAGTTTTGCCTGTTCACTGCCTGGACTTGGTGAAATGGTAAAGCACATTCCAGTTACGATGATGCTTTAACAAAAAACCTTTAAACCTGAAAGGCAAACGTAAAAGTGCGGCTCATGTCTTTTAGTTTGGAAGGTTCCGACAAAAGCACTTAGATCTATTTCGGTTTACACATAGTTGTTTCCTAATTTCCCTGATCTGCCTGCAAGCCCTCCGGGGGTCTAGGCCCTCCCACCCCCGGATCCAATAAATTTTCTATTAACTTAGAATAAATCCTAGAAGTCCCCAATGGGAACTTTGAACTAAAACATGGTGACCCAAGCACGAAACGCATACTTTAATAACTCACAATAATAATAATAAAAATTCTTTTCTTTCTTCTTTTGACAAGTACATTACAAGATGACTCAAGTACATCAAATGAAGACTGAACCTAGTTAGATTTTCCAACACTTCCCCCATTTAGATACCCTTAATATGATCTTGGCAACCTCCTACCATGTAAGAAAGAGTTGATATGATTACTAGAGAGGACATATATACAATTTTTCATCAACATTGTGAAAACATGTGATGTAAAAGTTGTTGAGAAAAAAAACATGATGTTTGGGAAAAAATTGCAGAAAAGTCATACTACGATGGAAAAAATCACCTAAGGTGGGTTTAGGTGACTTAAAAGGCTTTTTTTTTTTTGTTTCTGTTTAATTTTACTTTATTTAAAAGTCCACTTTTGGTTGCATTCATTGGGGAAAAAAAGGGAAAGGGTTTATCATAATAACTACTAGGTAGGGCCAAATCATTGTTCTTATCACAATCATTCTTTTTTTATTGAAGCACTTATCAATGGCTATCTATGTAGGGTGTTGCTATTCTAAAATCCTAGGGATTTTTTGAAATTTTGTTGTCTTAGCTATCCTTTTTTTAAGATAGATGTATGAAGAGTTTTCCAAAGTTTATGTTACTTACCTTTTATTTTGAGTTTTCAGGGCTCATAGACTGATCTAGAGGTCCTTTTTTTCTTTAAATCTTTTCTTTTCTTAGTTTTACTAGAAAGCTAAGTAACAAGACACATCCAAATAGGGGTTGTGTCCCATATTCTGTGTTTGACACATGTTCCCTATCTGAGGTTGGAGTTGTGAGGCGATTTGGAGTGTAGTTAAGGGTTATTGTGTAGTGTTATAAGGGATTCTAAGTGTTGTGCAAGTGGATTTTTCCACCAATCTTCAACTTTTTCAATTTTCCTACAATAGTCCATTGCCTTCCTCTTTTTACAAAGATTATGGCTCAATGATCAAGGCCAACTAGTAATGGTCAAGGGAATGGGAGGAATGCATGAATTGTTTTTGTTCTTCCTCCATTTTCTTAATGGCCTGCTAGTGCTACATGTACTGGAAGTGGGGTTGCAACAACAACTTCAGTTGTTGACAAAAAAGTATTTTTGCGAGACAATAGGACTAGAGTTTGAGGTATCCATTGTGGTAGCATGTTACTAGTGAACGAGGGCATAGTAAAAAACTAGAGGAGTGAGGGAATGTGTTTTGGAGTTATAATTTTTGCTAGAATAGGTTAAGGAGCACTTGCTTCCAAGTTAATGGCCATTTATTGGGCACACCTTATGGACTTGGTGCTTGTCTAGGAGTGAGTGCACAAAAATGAAAAGAATTAGAAAGAGAGATTAATGTTGGCTTGGGGATGGTGGCAATATCGTCTAGGAAAATCAATAATGAGGATTCTCTTCCATTCTTGAGGAAATCACCTAACAATTATCCATTTGGGAGTGAGAGTGCATTTCAAGCAACAAACAAAAGGGTAGGTAGTCCAATGGAAAAGATATTTCAAGGAGAGAGGTGAGATGAAATTGATCTTACCATTGGGTATTTTTCCTATCTCAAGTTTATCTCATTTAATGTTGCACAATCACCTTTGTTTGTTGAGATGTATCGAGCTCTAGCTCATGGAGCTCCAACTTGGTACATGCCTCCTAGTTCAAAAAATCTTAGAACCCCACTGTTGGTTCAGACAAATATGGAGCTGGACAAAATGCTTAGAGCCTATTAAATCATCATAGCCCTCATATGATGTTAGTATTGTTTCTGATGGATGGAAAAATGCAGCACACCATCAACTCATCAACGTCATGGCGACTTCCATGAATGGACCGATCCTCTTGAAAGTAGTGGATGCTCTTCGAAAATACAAGAATGCACTATAGATCGCTGATTTATTCATTAAAGTTATTGAGGACGTAGGTGTTGATTCTTCTGTGCAAATTATTACAAATAATCTATGAAACCGGATTCGTCCTCCACCCTCCATGTGTCCCGAATCAGTATAGCCCTCATATAGTGTTAGTATTCTTTCTGATGGATGGAAATATGTAACACACCATTAACTTATCAACATCATGATGGCTTCCATGAATGGACCGATCCTCTTGAAAGTAGTGGATGCTCTTCGAAAATAGAAGGATATACTATAGATGGTTGATTTAAATTTTATTCATTAAAGTTATTGAGGACATAGGTGTTGATTCTTATGTGCAAATTATTACGAATAATATATGAAACCGGATTCGTCCTCCACCCTCCACGTGTCCCGAATCGCTCGAATTAGACACGATTCGTGGCGATTCGAATCCATTTGCTCGGATTCGATCATGTCCGTATAGGAGACGACGAGTCCCGATTGTGTCCTGTATCGAGACGATCGAATCCCGATTTTTCGGATTTGTTCAACGTGGAAAAGCGTCCAAAGGGTTATAAACTTCTGATTTTCTCATTTGTTTTTCACTTTTGTTAGTGTGTGAGTTGAGCAAGGAGCAAGAAGGAAGGAGCAAGGAGTAGCCAAGGAGCAAGGGAGCGTTTTCAAGGAGATTCAGGCAAACGGTAACTGCATTGTATCTATTTTTTTGCATTTGGTTTGCATGTGCATATGTTTTACAAATTTAGTCATTTTTGTTTATTTTTTACAGCATTCATGGCTCAATCAAGGGCGTCAAGGCAGGGGCAAATAAAGTGGAAGAATGTCCCATTAGAGATGCCCTTCCTGTCCTATTTCATCAGGGTCTGCAAGTATTCCATCTATTGAAAGTGGGGAATATGTGACAAGAGAGGCAGGGCTAGGCAGCAAGGCAAAGGGAGGAGACAATGTTGCTTGGAAATGCAGTTTTTTGCCACAACCATTTCATGAGCACATATTATTGTGTGAAAGCTCATTTGTTGGCTTTGCCAAGTTGTGGCATTTTAGCTTGTAAACAGGTGCCATTAGAAAAGAGGAAGGAAATGGAGAGAGAGGCATTTGTTGGTGCGGCAAGTGTCGCATCAAAAACAAACAAAACAAGAATGATGACCCCAAGCAACAAAAAGAAAGGTAACTGCACTTGGTCGAATTAACAAGATTTTCCAGAAAGAGAAGTGGGAAGAGCTTGATCTCACCATTGCATTTTTTTTCTATCAGAACTTCATATCCTTCAATGTTTCATGCTCACCTCTATTTATTGAGATGTGTCGAGCTCTAACTCAAACAACTCCATCAGGGTGTGAAAATTCTATAATGGAGAATTCTGCTACAACTACTAATTAAATTTCTTCTATTGTATTGTCAAACACAATTATTTAACATTTCTCGTGTTAAATAACAAAATAAAATATGCTGCAGACTTCACGATTAAAAAATCACATATAAAAATAACACAAGTAGTCACACATAGACATTGTTATTTTTGGACAATTGTCCCCAGAAAAACCCAGTATGGGAAAACCAGTGCAACAGATCTGAGGGTTTCTTTATTATGCAGAAATTATGAGTACAAATGTGTGATTGTAAAAGTCAATCAATCACCTGAAGAATTCTGATAAGAAAAGGCTGAGTGAGACAATTCTCACATCACCATCTGAGTTCCGGCACCGATCGACACCCACACTGACTGGCTCTGCGTGATTTATACGCAGTGATTGCGTCATCCACGCTGTCACTGCGTCACTGCTTCTGCTGCTTGTCGTGGATGCTTCTGTGCTTGCTGCTATATGAGACTAGAGTGCTCCTTCCTTCCTGAAATGACCTCCTGACAGCGGATGAACCCTCAGCTGCCCCTCCAACAGGAAAAAAAACTCCCTTTGCTTCTCTGCGTTGGCCCAGCGTAACTGTTTCTAGGGTAACTTTGTGTTGATGCTTTGGCTCCTCTCTCACTCCTCTTCATGCACTCTCTATGCTTCAGAAATTCTCCCTCCTGGAGATGTCACCTTCCCCTCTCTGCAAATGAGAACCACTTCGATTCTTCCTCTCTCTGAAGAAATCAAACTCTTGATTCTTTCTCCGTCTGATGTGTGTTTCCATTGCCCCCTCACCCTCCTCCTTATATTCTTCTGTTGAACCTTCAACAGCCAAGATTAAAACATAATCAAGGGCTAAGATTAATTTGGAGGTGATCCATGACTTCTTGTAGAAGATGCACACTAAGTTTAATTAATACCCTTTAATTAATCAGTTTCCCTAAGTTTACACTTAGGAAAACATTAAAAAATGATTAATTATTTTAATTAAACCATCTCTAAGTGGAATCTTCAAAAATCCTTTTTGGGTATTATGGAATACGTGTGTTAGCCCATATACAAAATTACGAGGCTAGAGCACATCCAATGGTACCATAAATCAAAACTCCTTCTTAGCGAGGAAAGTGCTCTAGCAAAACAACTCAATATGCTGCTGTTCTGACTTTTGTAACATCTGCTGCTGCGCTGTTGATGTTGCAAACCAACACTGCACAAGAATTGCTGCATCTGTATTGTTGCTGACTGTGCTTACTGCTGCCAACTTCCACTATTACTGCATTCCCTCCTTCAACTGCACTGAGGATCCATTTCTTACTGAAATGGATTTTCAGTCATACACAGCTGTTCCCTGAATTGAGTCAACTTAATTCTCCCCAGAGCCTTAGTGAGTATATCTGCTGTTTGTTCGCTTGTAGGAATGTACTGGAGTTGTACTGCCCCACGCTGAGCACAGTCTTTGATAAAATGACATCCGATGTCAATATGTTTGGATCGATCATGAAATACTGGATTTTCAGAGAGTTTGATACAACTCTGATTATCACAGTAAACGCTAGTTGCCTCGATCCTGCTTCTGAATAGACTCACATGAAGTTTCTAAAGCTAGATTGTTTTGCGTGTAGCTGTACTAGCTGCCATACACTCTGCTTCAACTATGCTCAATGCTACTGACTTCTGTTTCCTTCTGCACCAGGACACCATTCCTGAACCAACGTTGAAACAATACCCAGAGGTACTTTTCGTGTCCATTGAGCTACCTACCCAATCTGCATCTGTGAATCCACTGGGTCTGACATCCTCTCCTCTGCCATACCTGATTCCGAATCTGACTGTTCCTCGTACATACCTCAGGACATGCCTTGCTGCGGCCCAATGCGCTCTTTTGAGTTCCACCATGAACTAACTAAGAGTGTTGACGACAAAGCAAATGTCTGGTTTGGTGTTAACCAAATACATCAATGACTCGATGAGCTGTTTGTATAAGGTGGGGTCTACCTCTGTATCTTCTGATGCATCTATCTTTTTCCAATTGGTGATCATGGGTGCGGCCATGGGCCTGCAATGTTGCATTCTGAATCTCTTCAGAATTTCCAAGGCTTACGTCTTCTGTCCCATGAAGATATCTCCATCTTTCTGACAAACTTCCAATCCTAGGAAGTAGTGCATCAACCCCATATCCTTCATGTTGAATTCAACTTCTAGATTCCATTTGCAATCCTTGATGAGCCTAGATGATCTTGTGAGAAACAGATCATCTACATATAGTACTAGTACCAATGGCTCATCCTCTACCAGCAAGTAGGAAAGATTGGGATCCACATCACTCTTGACAAATCCTATCTTTTGCAAATAGCTATCTATCCGAACATACCACGCTCTTGGAGCTTGCTTAAGCCTGTACAGGGCTTTCTTTAATTTGCAAACATGAGACCCGCTTTCATGAGTCTCAAAACCCCGTGGCTGTTCGATATATACCTCTTCCTTAATTTCTCCATTCAAGAACGCTATCTTGACATCCATTTGATGAATCTCCCATCCCGTCTGTGCAACTATAGATACGACACTCCGGATGGAGGTATATCTGGCAACTGGTGTGAAGGTCTCCTCATAGTCAATGCTTTCCTTCTGAGCATACCCTTTTGCCACAAACCTTGCCTTGTATTTCTCTACACCGCCATCTGCAGCGTACTTGATCTTTTAGACCCAACGTGATCCAACAACCGATCTGCTCTGAGGTTTGGGTACAACTTCCCAGACATCATTTGTCATGATAGAAGCATACACTTCTATCATGGCATCTACCCATACTTGGTGCTGAACAACTTCCTGAAAGCTGGAAGGTTCCTCTACTTGAGCCACCAAGGCTTGGTACCTGTTAGGAGGTCTGCGCTGTCTCTTCCCGTTCCTGGGAGTCCCTGTAGATATTTCTGAATCTTATACTTTCTGCAAAAACTATTACTGTTAATCCGATTATGCTCCTCCTACTTATGCAAGTTATTAACTTTATAAATTCAAGTTAAAATCGAAGCAAAACACATAACAGATCTCTACCAATCTAGATCTAGAATAAGCACATGCACACATTGACAAAGTGACACAGTTATTTTTGGACAAATAGTTCCCAGAAAAACCCAATGTGGGAAAATTGGTCTCTGGCTGCTGGAGGGTTATATTATTAAGAATATTTCTGAATACACAAATCTGGGTTCTAGATCTGGAAAACCCGACAAGAAAATACTAGATCTAGAACTCACTGGCTGATTTAGGGCCAAAATAATGACTGATCCACACCCTCAAACAGGATTTACAAAACTCAGCGAAGATTAGGGCCTAGAAACCCCAACGCTACCCCTGAAAGCCTCTGCGTCAGCCTTTGAAGTCCTCCAAACTCTCAGTGCTGCTTCGGAAGGGACTGCGTTACTCCAGACTGGGTGACGCAGTCACTACGCTGCCCCTGAAGGGTCTCTGCGCAACCCCTGAGGGTTTCTTGCTGAAAATCACGCTGTCCTTGCTGTTGCTGCCTTCTTCTGCGATGTCCTTAAGCTGATCTATGCCTCTTGTGTATTCTAGACCCCGGGATGAGATCATCCTCTTGGCCTAAATTCCTCTCTCTGTAGCTGAAACACTTCTGAGTATTCTTAGCAAACCCTGCCCTAGAATCTCAGCTTAGCTTGAATGCTCTGCCTCTGTGTGTCTTTACAAATGACCCCAAGCCTTTCCTTTATACTTTTCTCGTTGACAATCAACGACCAAGATTAAATCTTTAATAAATGGCTAAGATTAAAAGAAAGCTTGATCCGCGTGACTTAAGACAATTTCATCACATGTTTAATTAAATTCACTTTAATTATTTAAATTCCCTAAGTTTTAACTTAGGAAATACACTTAAAATAATTAATTAATTTAATATCTCCTAAACCAGATGAAATCTGCCAAATCAATTTCTGGGTCTTGTAGATCAAGTGTACTCTAGTCCTTCCTCAAAATTTGGGACCTAGAGCACAACTGATGCTACCCCAAATACACAAAATCTCAACACTCCCTCTTATCATCAAGGTTGTGCTCTAGCAATACATCACACTAATGCATTACATGATTTTTGGCACTGGTTCTGTGCTGCTGAAACTTGGCCTACTGCCACTCAACTCTGCACTGCTACTGCCATTCTGTACTGCTGCCCATGACTCTGCCACTGCCACTACAACTTCTGTACTGGAGCTCCCTCTCAATATGCTGCATCTGTGCTGCTCAGAGCACTGCCACTGCTGATTTGTTGCACTGCAACCTCAGTTGTTGAGAGAAACAACTGAATCTCTTGCCCAATCTTTGACAAACAAGGCTGATGGGCTGCATTCTCGTCACTGAAGCTCCATAGGCTACAGATCTGCGTTGGCATGTAAAGAACGATGCAAAACTATAGCTTTGTCTACGTAATCAGACTCCCTCTGCATTACTGAAGTCACATCAGCTCCTTGTGCTGAAATCTATCACGCTGCTGTTGCACTGCGTTGTCACTCTGAAGCCTTCTACACTGTTGCAGCTCTGCACTGCATACGCAACATTTCTCTGCGCTGCTACTGCTTCTATGCTGCTGCTGCTTTGCTCTGCGCTGCTCTCCTAGCCTTCAGATCTGCTTCTGCCTCTGCCTCATCCGTGATCTATGCACTCACTGCTCCACTTGTCCCGCTACTGTCTTAAGGCTGCCGTAGCTCGTATGTGATCCAAGAGATGAGTTGCTCAAGGATCCCGCCTCTCTTCCATGTAGCTCCTCTACATGTCCATGTCACCCCACCTCTGTGGTTCATGAGCACTCATGGCTGCAATGTGCATCATCTTTTGATCCATCATTTGCCACAATTGTTTTGGAAGAATAAGCTTCCTTGTCCTTCTTCTTTTGAGGACAATGGCTGGAAAAATGTCCCATTTCACCACACTGGAAGCACTTGATCTTTGAAAGATCCTTCTTCTTCTTTGGCAGCTTCTTTGATGCCAAGGCTGCATCTTCCTCATCTTCCTTCTTCACTTTGCTCAATCTTGGGCTGTGCTACCTCTTGGTGAATTTGCGGAGTTCTTCTTGACGCAAAATTGACCACAAACTATCCCAATCTGGGAGGTCCGCTCTGCCCAAGATACTTTGGACAAAGGTTTCCCACTCATCCTTGACTGCATTGAGGGAAATCCTGACTATCACAGCGTCATCCACTGTTGCACCCGTTGCAGTCAGCTGATCTCTGATTGACTGCAGTCTGAAGAGAAGGTGCTCCATGTCTTCTCCCTTGGTCATCATGAATGACCTCATTTGGGTCTCCAACAACATTTTTCTTTGGACAGACTTTCCCCCATACAGGGCAGTCATGGCCTTCGACATCTCGTTAGCTGTCTTCTTCTCAGCTACGTGTGGTACAATATGGTCCTTGATACCATCCATTATCAACTGCTTGGTATGCCCAACAGCTTCCTTATGCTTCTGAAGGAGATCCGCATCTGTCGGTATGGCCAGAGTCTGCTCTGTATGCTCTCTTGGATTATATGCCTCATGGACAATCAGGGTCCTTGCCTTCCAAACTGAAAAGTTGGAGAGGCCATCCATCATATCCTGATCACGCAGTCCATGAGGGGCCATCTGCTCAGAATGTGTCGGAACTTCCTTTTCTCTTTGCTAGAGAAATGGATCTAAGGCCCTTGGTGAAACAGGTGCCTTCTGCTCCCTTTGACACTTGATTTCCCTCCTTGGAAATCTACCAAATCAACTATGATTCAGCTTCTTCTTTGATCCTTTGACCAAATTTTAAGTTTCCTTTGGCAAGAAACTTTCTGAGAAGCTGATCTCCTCCCACATTTTGTCATTTGTGCTAAGGCTAAAAATTTGAAGACTTTAGAATTTTAACCCCACCAGCTCTTCTAAATTTCTGCAGTTTTTATGCAGTTTTTTTCTGAATCTGACAAATTCAGATCTGAATCACACTGGCTGACTTTAGACTAAACCACCGCTGTTTCTGAGCTGCCTCTGCGCAATAATTGCGTGGGCTTGCTAGGACACAACGCTGGACAACGTCACCCTTCCCTCTGCGTGAATTTGCTCCCGAAAACTGTGCTATCCCTTCAGATCTGCGTTTCTGCTGCTTTTCCAGCTGCTCGCTACAGCTAGATCCTTCAGATTCTTTTGTTGGTGACCCTCCTAGATCTTCAATTTCTCTGACACCATGTAGAAATTTCTGTATCTTATACTTTATGCAGAAATTATTACTGTTAATCCAGTTATGCTCCTCCTACTTATGCAAGTTATTAACTGAATAAATTCAAGTTAAAATCGAAGCAGAACACATAATAGATCTCTACCTATCCAGATCTAGAATAAGCACATGCGCACATTGACAAAGTGACAGTTATTTCTGGACAAATAGTCCTCGGAAAAACCCAATGTGGGAAAACCGGTCTCTGGCTGCTGGAGGGTTCTATTATTAAGAATATTTCTGAATACACAAATCTGGGTACCAGATCTGGAAAACTCGACAGAGAAAATACTAGATCTACAGCTCACTGACTGATGTAGGGCCAAAATAATCATTGATCCACACCCTCAAACGGGATTTACATAACTTAGCCAAGATTAGGGCCTAGAAACCCCAGCGCTGCCCCTGAAAGCCTTTGCATCAGCCTCTGAAGTCCTCCAAACTCTCAACGCTGCTCCGGAAGGGACTGTGTTACCTCAGACTAGGTGACGCAGTCACTATGGTGCCCCTGAAGGGTCTCTGCATAACCCCTGAGGGTTTCTTGCTAAAAATCACGCTGTCGTTGCTGCTGCTGCTGCTACCTTCTTTTGCGATGTCCTTGAGCTGATCGCTGCCTCTTGTGTATTCTAGACCTCGGGATCAGATCATCCCCTTGGCCTAAATTCCCCTCTCTGCAGCTGAAACAGTTCTGAGTATTCTTAGCAAACCTTGCCCTAGAATCTCAGCGTAGCTTCAGTGCTCTGTCTCTGTGTGTCTTTTCAGATGACCCCAAGCCTTTCCTTTATACTTTTCTCGTTGACAAATCAACGACCAAGATTAAATCTTTAATCAATGGCTAAGATTAAAAGAAAGCTTGATCTGTGTGACTTAAGACAATTTCATCACATGTTTAATTAATTCACTTTAATTATTTAAGTTCCCTAAGTTTTAACTTAGGAAATACACTTAAAATAATTAATTAATTTAATATCTCCTAAACCAGAGGAAATTTCCCAAATCCATTTCTTGGTCTTGTAGTTCAAGTATACTCTAGTTCTTCCTCAAAATTTGGGACCTAGAGCACAACTGATGCTACCCCAAATACACAAAATCTCAACAGTCCCAATAAAGTTTTCTGCTTCCCTCAGTATTTGCTGAGCTTCCCTGCTGATCCGACCACTAGTGGAAGGTTGCTCTTTCAACTGTTCCTTCTGATCTAACAACTCCTCTGATTAAGTATCTTTCTGATCTTCCTCTGTGAAGATGTTAGTACCTTTCCTTGGTTCCAAAGTCTGCCTTCCTGTCTATTCTTCTTGGTGCCCTTGCTGTTTTTGGACCAAGGGAACTTCTGCAGTTTGATCCTTTGCCAGCATATCACACGATTTTCGAAACGCTCTATCCTCCATGAACTTAACTTCGCGTCTTATCACAACCTTCCTACTGTCAGGAATATAGATCCTACATGCCTTGGAGGTGTCACTGTATCCTACAAGATACCCCCTATCTGCAGTTTGATCTAGCTTGCTTCTCTTCTCACTAGGTTCATGACAGTAGCCATGCTACCAAATATCCAAAGATGCCCTACCTCTGTTTTCCTCCCTGTGAAAGCTTCCTCAGGAGTCTTCTTACCCAAGGCTCTATGAGGTGTCCTGTTCTGGATGTACACTGCTGTATTACAAGCTTCAACCCATAAATATCGAGGTAAATCTAGGTCAAATAAATGGCCTTGGCTGCTCCTACAATTGTCTTGTTCTTCCGTTCTGCCACACCATTCTGCTCTGGATTGTATCTTGCATTCCACTCTCTCCTGATGCCCTCCTTTGCGCAGAAATCTTGAAGGCTCCATCTATGTATTCCCCACCATTATCTGACCGTAATGTCTTGATCTTCTTCTCCATCATGTTTTCAACAAAAGCCTTGAATTCTTTGAACTTTTCAAAGACTTCATCTTTTGTCCTTAGGAAGTAGATCCAGTTCTTCCTGGAGTGATCATCAATGAATGTGACAAAATATTTGCCACCTTTGAGAGCGTTAGTGGACATTGGTCCACAGATATCTGAGTGTAACAATCCCAAAATGCTTGCTGTCCTGTTTTCACTTCTAGGAAAAGCTACCTTAGCGTACTTCCCAAGTACGCATCCTCGGCATACATCATCATGCTCCGTGCTGAGAACAGGTGCTCCAGCAATTGTTTCTCTGAGCATCTTCAATGCACCGTGATGCAGGTGCCCCATCCTTCTATGCCAAAGTTCATTCAACCCTTTCTTGTCTTCTAGATTACTACTGACTAGTGCCATCGGGGTTTCGATCTGCAACCTGTATAGTCTGTTGCTTCTGATCCCGATCTTTCTTGTTTGCTTCCAACTGGGATGCTTGACATATACTTTCTTTCCAGTAAAGTGTATGTCATACCCTTTGTCCTGCAACTGGGATACTGAGATTAGGTTCATCCCAAGCCCTGACACATGTAGTACATCAGTGATCCTGACACTGGTTCCGGCTTCCGTCTGAAATGCTACGGATCCTCTCCCAACTGGAGTGCACTTCGTGCTATTGCCCATAGTGGTCTGGAAGTTCATCTGCTCTTCCCTATAGCTCAAGAAGTATTCTCATACTACAGTCATATGAGCTGAAGCCCCGCTATCAATATACCAGATTCCTGCATATGCTGAACTTGCTAGGCATGTATCATCCTCTCTTAACCTAGAGTTTAAAACATCCAAGTCTGTCATACTTATCTGTGCTATCTTCTCTCTGTGTTGCGTCCTCTCTGAAGCTTCTGGTTTACGCAGTCCCTTTCCTGACCTTGCTTCCTTTGGATCTGATAGCTCTGATACCATGTGAAAATTCTATAATGGAGAATTCTACTGCAGCTACTTATTAAATTTCTTCTATTGTATTGTCAAACACAATTATTTAACATTTCTCGTGTTAAATAACAAAATAAAATACGCTGCAGACTTCACGATTAACAAATCACATATAAAAATAGCACAAGCAATCACACATAGACACCGTGGGCATGTGGGAAATCCCAAACTGGGGGGACATGTTGGCAATCCTTCGTCACGAGGAGATTAGTAGGATAACCAAGAGGGAATTCAACAGCGGAGGAGTCAAAATTAAGAAAGAGGAGGAGGAAGATGCAACCCTAACATCTAAGGGACAAAGGCAACAAGGAAAGAAGAACAAGGACCTATCTAAGATCCGGTATTTCAGATGTGGCGAATTGAGACACTTCACCAATACTTGTCCTAAGAAGAAGGGCAAGGAAGATTCAAATTCCAAGGTAGCAGCAACGAAAGGAGATGATGGCAACAATGATGATGTGGCCATGAGTGCTCATGTACCTTGAGAGAAGAGGTGGGGCGACATAGATCTGTAGATTGAGCTATAGATGGTGATGGCAGGATCCTTGAGGTGCCCAAACTCTTGGATCACATACAAGCTACGAGAGCCTTAAGATATTAGCATGATGACTGGAGTCAGTCGATGCATAAGATCATGGAAAGGCACAAGGCAGTTCTTGAACGCTACTGGAGCAGCACAGAGGAGAGGTAGCAGCAGCGTGGAAGTAGCAACATAGAGGCTGATGGGATTTCAACAACGCAGAGGGCTAGTGCTTACGCAGTGCAAAGCAACAACAACGCAAAGGCTCTAGAGGGACATCAAAGAGCAACAACAGAGGGTGCTTCAGTGATGAGATGGAACCAGACTGACTTGTTTGTCAGTTGTTGGGTGATGTCCTTTAATTGCTTACTTCTCAGCAATTGAGTTGCTGTGCAACAGTTAGCAGTGGCAGTGTTATAGGCAGCATGATGCAACAATTTGAGAGGGAGCTATAGTACCGATGTAGCAGTGTCAGTGGCAATGACATGTGCAGCAGTACAGAGTGCAACATCGTAGAGGATGGAGGGCAGTTGTCCAAGCATCAACAATGCAGGGGACAAATGCGAGAGATCAGAATAACGCTTCTAGAGTGAAGTGTTGGTAGAGCACATTCCTCGCTAAGAGGGAGTGTTGAGATTTTATCTAGTATCAGATGTGCTTTAGCTTCGAAAATGTGGAGTAGCTAGGACACATGAGATCTCCAAGTCCCAGAAATCGTTTGGAGAAATTCCACCCGGTGTAAAAGTTATTCAAATAATTAAATTTTTTAATGGGGACCCCAAGTCTAACTTTAGGAAATTAAAAAGTTAAAGTGGATTAATTTACACGTGGGTGAGAATGTTCTAAGTGACATGGATCAAGTCTTTTCTAATCTTAGTTGTTGATTAGAGATTAGATCACGACTGTTGATTTCTCAACGAGAAAAGTATTAAAGGAATGCTTTGGGTCAGTTGGAGAACACACACATTGCAGTAGCACTTGAGCTAATTCGAAATTCTGGAGCGCGATTTGCTGAGAATTTTCAAGTGAGCTTGCAGTGCTGGTGAGGGGCAGATCGACGAGGGATTACACTGATTCGAGGCCGAGAACACATAATTAGAGAGGAAAATTCGTACCAGGCAATGCAGAGGGCAGTAGGAGGGACGCAACCCAGCCAGGCTGAGGCAAAGGCAGTGCAGTGGTTGACGAAGAGTCTTCAGGGTGACAAAGAGGCAACGTTGAGCCCAGAAGGGTAACGTAGGGGCAGCTTGTGCTGCGTAGAGGCTACGCTGGGCAGGAGAGGCTGACATAGATGCTGGAGGGACAACGCTGGAGTTCTTGTGGGCCAGAAAGGGCTTGTATTCAGTTATTTTGTATCTCCGAGTGATAAGGTACATCTGCCGTGAAATTCTCTGTCGGGAAAATCACTACTGGTGCCCTTGAGGTATTCAGATTCTGCTTAATAATTAAACCCCTTTAAGAGTTATTGCACCGATTTTACTGCATTAGGTTTTTCCGGGGACATTTGTCCGAAAATATCACGTGTGTCCTTTGTCATATGTGCGCTATGTTTCAGTGAATGATCTGTATCTATGTGTGGGATTCTATGATTGAGTCCTTGAATACCATTATTTTATAGAATGAGTGCACTGAGTATGGGACATTAACAGAGAGCTTCTTTACCACCATACATGATATTATTTTCAGTAGGTGGGATGATAGTCAGAGACGTTTGCATTGCTTGGCTCATTCATTGAATCTTAAAGAGTGCAACAATGATTAACTCAATGGTGGGGCTTCACTCAAAATCCCTTCTCAAATGGATGGTGAAATTTAACATTGGACGATGGGTGCATTTAGAAGGCTATATGAGGTGGAGGAGGCCTTAGTAGAGTTTGCCATTGGCATTGAGAGAATTGCAGGCTATGATCTACTTAAAGATGAAGGGTTAAGAAGCCTTATGCTTGGAGGGAAATTAATGGTGTAACATGCCCTCTTCTATAGTAGTTAGCCATCAGTCTCCTCTCCCAAGTTACTTCATCCTCTTGTTGTGAAAGGAATTGCAACAAATATGGGAATTTGTACAATTTGAAGAAGAGCAAACTTGAGCTGCATGGAGAAAAGACAATGATTTATGTACAGAATAACCTGTCTTATTTACAGGCAAAGGTAGCGATGGTTGAAGAGAAATACAAAGATGTGGGATTTGTTTCTCGATGATATGGGTTTGGATAACATTGGTGAGTTGGTGTTGGCCAACTTAGATCTCAATTAGCCAGTGTTAGAGCCGATCACTTTTGATGACGATGATGATCCCATTGAGGGATCATCTCGACATATGCAGATGCAGAGATTGGATTAGATATAGAGGAGGATGATCTAGATGGAGTAGAGAATGCTGGTAATGATGCTGATTTTGATGATCATGCTAAATTGCACTGAAACTGATATGAATATGGGTTTGAAACATATACGATAAATTTTCAAAAAATATGGATAAGATACGATGTTTCCTTATTGTATCTTATCCATATTTTTTGAAAATTTATCGTATATGTTTCAAACCCATATTCATATCAGTTTCAGTGCAATTTAGCATCATATATATATATATATATATATATATATATATATATATATATATATATAACAAAATAAGAATTTCATATTACCATTCATCTCTTAGAATCTAGATTTGATATCTAAAAATACATAATCATCATCAATTCAACATAAACAAATCATCATCATCAATTCAACATAAACATTGTCATCATAATTAGTGATTATTATAACATTCAACATATTATCATCATCATTAGTAATGTAATCAGAAATGCTACAACCTTGGTGCTTTCAGGTCCAAGTCCTTCAAAGAACGTGTCATGCATGGCATATGTTATCTATCTTCCTTGCATGGAAATTAAAAGGCCCATGGGATCATTGGGATATTCTGTCGAGACTTATATGAACATTTCAATCTTCTTAATGTTATCTTGGTCTCTTGACTATATATAGGCAAAAGGTTGGCTAGAGAAGATTTTTTATAGTGGAGGGATTTATGAAATCAAGAGAAAAATCAATGACAATTAACAAAACCTTAAACCAAACTGAAAATTAATCGCTCAAATAAATCACTTTACGAAGAGGTTCATCAAACCCTTTTGTTTGTATTTTTGAACATCTATCTTTTTATCAGTAGTAAGAATCCTTGATAAATGTACGGAGTGTTGTTGTTTCTAAAGATTTAGAAGAGATGTTATGAGACTGTGTTTGTAGTGAGTTTATTTGCAAATCTGGTTTCTTCATTTTTATTATTTGTTTATGGCTATACAATTTTTCATGCTTTTTAACATTTTAAGGGTGGATTTCGATCACGATTTTTGTGGATCCATTTTCGAATTTATGGAAATAGATCCAAAAAAATTAAAAACCCTTGGAAACATATCCAATTCCAAATCCAAAGTTTCCAATTATTTGAAACGACACAAAAATGTTTTTTACGACATGTCAGACAAGGATCGTATTCGTTTCCATTTTGGAAATAGGGATTCTGGTTTTCGACAAATTCCTCAGGAATTTCTGATGACTTAGTGATGATGATATTAAGGACTACTAACAAACATGAGCTATGAGATTCTTTGATTTGCATTTCTAGTTTCTAGTATCTAGCATATTTTTTAGTTGTTGTCGACATTCCCACCTATAGTAGCAATGATTTAGTATTTATGTGATACTTTTAAATTCTAAAGACCTAGCGAGAATTGCAGTTTATGGTTTTGATTTCTCATATGTTTGTCATTTTATCATATATGTATGTATGTATGTATATGCATGTATGTAAGTATGCGTGTATGTATCCAAAATGTGTGTACTCTATGTCTTGCTTATGGGGTCTCCCTGTCCTGTGTTGAACACTGCTATTTTTGTGTCCATGCCCCATCTCCACATGTCATGTGACTTGGCTAGAAAGTTGTTTTTTTTGTTTTTCCTAACAATGTTTGATGTTCCTTTGTTCTCATTTTTTGGCCCAAGGTTTCAAGTTGGAAGTTGAGTGTTTCCTTGCCAACATGCCAAAGCCTTTGGACCCAATTTTGTAGTATGATGAACTTGGGGATGGACAAATCAAGAAAGATTGTTGTGCAAATTATGTGGTTATTACATGACAATACTGTTAGTTGATTGAAGTACCACTTGGCTAAGATTACAGTGCATGTTGTTAGAATGTGTAATAAATCAACTGTAATGAATGCAAAACCTGCTATTAGTGGAGTGCCTAGTTCTGCAGGAACCATATGCAGATATAGGACTTAGGGTATTGATAGAGACTCCATAGATTTGCGTTCAATGAAGGTGTTAGCTTTATTTGTTCCAGGAACTGGGGATGGGGTACAACCTTCCATTCGGTCATTGGTTAAAAGAAAGGTGAAGCAATAAGCATTCAAGATTGTGTGGAGGTTCCTTTTATAGAGTGGCATACCTTTGAGGATGACAAAGACTAATCCATTTCTAGCCAATTTGTGATGCTATCACTATTGACGGCATGGGGTATAAGTGCCCACCCTATGAGGAGTTGTGGGGGCAATTCTGCAGGTGGTAAAGAATGACATCAAATTTAGATTGGTGATTTAAAGAAGTAATGGGAGTACATTGGATGCATGATTAAGTCCATTGGGTTGACAGATGGGAACGATAGGACTTTCCTTAATTTCTTGGTACATTGTCTTAATATTTATTAAATCCATTGATTCATTGATGCAAGTGAAATATGTGACATTGTTGTCTGAATTGACGGATGGGCTCAACTAAGCCATTAGTTTGCAACATGTTGTGCAAACCATAATAAATATTGCAACTATGTGGCTCCAATCAAGATGCTAATAAAGAGGCACCCCACAATGTTATGGAATCCAAATATTTCCCATTGAATCAATTTGATGCGAGTATGTGGAAAAAATATCATTTGTTAGTGATGTCATTTATCAGGCTAGGAGCATCACAAAATTAAATATATTTATGCATTTATTCTTAGCTTCATGAGCAAATTCACAAGTAGCAATGAGATGTTGTATCCTGCAACGACATGTTTTGCTAGCAACTTCGTTTCTCTTTAGTCTATCCTCCGACTTCATATCTTTTTAGTATATGCTCCAATGAGTGGCACAATTGGGAATTTGGGACAAGACAAGGTTGGAGAACCATAACAAAACTAGTGTACATTGATATCTTTTGGAACAAAGTTCCGGAAGTGTGCATAGTCACAAAAGTTCCGGAAGGCCAAGGGAGCTATCTGATCATGTAATGTGGGAAAGGGTACCCCTAGATATGATAAATACGTGATGATCTCAAATTGGATTGATAGTTGGTGGAATGGGATTCTCCCTTTTTCCCATTCATGCAACTTTCTTATATGCTTACTCATTCAAATTTGATTTTGATGGTGAGGCGATGGAAAGGCTTCCTGACAGGTCTCTAGAGGATGCTACCTAATGCTAGTGCTCATAGAACAATTAATCTATAGATGGAATATACTGATGCCATGCAAGTCCACTAGAATTTAAAATATTAACTGTGTCTAATATGAAAGTGAATTATGTACGAAATGCAAATTTTGTCTTTTTTTTGTTGTTATAGATGTTTTGTGGTGAAATTGATACGAAAAAGCTCAATGTGAAACGAAGTTTTCCATTTGGGTCCTCATAGAAATTTGTAGTAGTTTAGGTTGGGATTGTAATTGGAGTGTGTTTGAAAAAATACTCTAAAAAAGAACAATAACTTAGAACCTCAACGAAGTAATTACAATTTTTATAATTATGACCTACAAGACTTATTACTTTTATTTATGATCCTTGTATATCTTGGATTTCCCATGTTTTTATTATTTGGTATATGTCTAGGACAATCTCTGATTGTAGGTGAGATAGTTGGAGAAGATGCTTAATGTGGACACCATTCCCTCGGACATTATAATAAGTTGTTTGAGTGGAGAGTAGTGTAGAAGGCACTTATTACGAAGAAGGCACCTGCATGGGTAAAGAAAGGAGGAGGAGCATGGTTAAAGAAAGGAGGAGGGGAGTAGTGGGCACATGGGCTAGGGGAGGAGCAACAATAGGGGTGGCAAATGATAATACTGACATCATGTAGGTTGATGTGGCTGCATAAAAAATGCCTTCTACATAGCTTGATATAGTCACAACCATCACACAACATCAAATAGATGCAAGAAATTTTAGTGGCAAATTAGCCATGGACAGGTAATTGTTCTGAATACCTAGCTGCTAGATTCATTAATCTAGATGATTCATGTTGGTGAGATTCATTTATATATTTGATGTTATTTTATATAGGTTGTCATCATTTGAGTTCTTGATTGGAAAACATTCATTGCTCGAGATTAATATGGAATTTGATGTATTGTTTTTAATTTGGCAACCACTACATCATATATATCAATGTTTCTTATGTATGTATGTGCCAATGAGGTTATTTGATTATGTTGTGGGTTTCTGTGTTTAAAAAATTCAAGAAATGAATTTCTATTGTATTTTCTTAATGCTAACGACGATTTGTTATTGTTATTTTTATTTCTAACAATTTTCTTCATTGATGTCGCTAAGATGTTGTGTTTCGAACCTTGGTCGATTATTTGTTGTTGTTGATTGGTCAATAATGATATAGGAAATGAATTTAGGTTCCATGGGTTGCCCCCCCAGGATGGCTTTGCATGTAGAGCATATCATGGATTTTAGGGGTGGCCTCATTGTTGGACCGTATTTTACACTTTCATTGGATGCAAGCCCTTAGGATCACCCTTGGCCACTCTTAAGTTGGCTTGCATTGTCTTTAGGTAGAAGTCGAGCATTGTATCTCATAGGCGGATATGATTTGCTAGTTATGTCGTCTGCAAGAGACAAAGATAGAGGAGCATTTGATTCTTTGTTGTCCCATGTATTATAAGAGTAGAGGGTGGGTTCACTTCCATTTGAGGGGGTGCTTGAACTCAATCTATATTTTCTTGAAATACTGAGAGCAACAATGTTTAACATCTCTCGTTGAGGAGTTTGATGGACTTCATTCTCATTCACTGTGCCAAGCTCCCTTCAAATTGGATACTTCTAAAGAAATTACTTTTTTTTTAAAATTCTTTCTGATGCTTTGAGCATAAAGGGGCATTTAGAGACAAGTAGGTAGAAGAAGTTAAGAACCATGTTTATCGCTCGATTTGTGAGATTAGTCAGGCCTTGAAGGATTAGTAGTGCTAAACCTGCAAGACACATATAGCAATGTCATTTATTCACTTTTTCAACCTCTCGAGTCTTTTGATGCACAGATAAATTGACGAATTGAATGTGGTAATTATGCTCAATAATTAAGTGCCTAAGATAAACAAAAGCCTGAAGTTATATTAATTGCAATTCTTGTAGTTAGTTCAACTCTCGCCCATTCTCTACCAATGTGCATGGATAGTCTATAAATATAGAAATGTACAGCGTTCTACAATGTCTTAAGGTATACTTGGGATCAAATGTTAGCCAAATATTAGCAACAATACAACATAATATTATAAAATGTGCATGGGTCTATATTGGCCTAAATCTGTAATTACACTCCATTTTTTGTGTTGTAAAGAGTTTTGATATTGGAAATGCATGCATGCTAAACTGCATTCAACAATCCACCATTGCCTTTAAAATATGATGGAGGTAAAAAGTAATGTTCCACCAAGTTTCTGGGATGGGAAGACATGTGAATGGGGAGATGCACAGGGGGGACATGTGCGAGGACCCCGAAACTGTAGGGAAATTTAGTGAGGACAGGGGGGCGTCATCGTGGTGTGTGTTCTCTCTCTCTCTCTCTCTCTATATATATATATATATATATATATATATATATATATATATATGAAACATGATTCAAATTCAAATTCAATAATGAAATACATTGATTCTTACATCATAACTGAATCAATGAAATAGAAATAGTAAAATGTCGTATTCATTGATTCAACTTCATCATTCATCATTTTACAATCTACATTGATTAAAATTGAAATTAGTGAAACTCAAAAATATTAAAGAGTGGTGTGTCAAAGTTTTGGTTTGAGGTCATTAGTATCTAGAGTTGAGACTCCAAAGTTAACTTGAAATCGAACAATGGACATTGAACCGATGTTATCAGAACCAGACTGCTCATTGAACTAATTGACCCCAAAACCCTAGATTAGGAAAAGACGGGATCAAAAAACTAGTCGACCAAAAAATACATAAATATTCATGTGCATCCATATGAATTGAAACCATTATACAGAATTATGCATAGTTTGTCATATATATAGTGAGTGTGCATATAACCAATATCACATCCAGTGCAATCCATCTTTGAACCAAAAATATATCTATTATCAAGTTTCAACAAAGAGGTTCTAGATGGCCCAAAAAAATTATGCTACAACAAATACCTACATATCATCAAAATCATTGCCTATATTGGGATCCTCATCATCAGTATAACCCTCTAAGCATTAAAATAAGATATAAAAACCTTAAGATGTGAAATTGAGAATAATATCGAGTGATGGATACATTTTTACGAAGGACACGACAGAGGAGTTCAACAATTAATGCCACCAACATCGAGGTACGTAGAGGGATTGGTGCTTTTGATTAAATGCTAGTGCCATACCCTCATAGATGATATAAGCCTGTTGAAATGTTGCAATCCCCCTATTTTTGAAATCCTGAAAAATGTCAAGTCTGTTGAATTTTGAGTGGGATCTAAAATTCCACTTTCTCCTTTTGAAATCCAATGAGGTTGGAACCACTCTCAAACCCACTAAAACATTTAATGATAATGTTAAAAATTTAAGTAAAAGGTTGAAAATGGAAGATAAATGAGAATTTAACATTACCATTAATTGCATAGCATTTGTATATCCCTATGGTTGAATATCATGCTTCACCATTCATAAATTATTGTTTTTAGGGAAAATTCATTGGGGCCACTCGCCACCATTATTTTTGGGGAAACGTGTCTCCCATATTGGGAAAATGTTTCCGACTATGTTTCTTCGAGTTTCCCCAAAAGGAGGATGTGGGGAAATGTTTCCACGGGCGTCCCTTGTCTCGAGAGCATGGGAAACACGGGGAACATGCCCCCCACACTGAGGGACATGCTCCCACCTTGGTAAAATGACTTGCAATTGCCTTAAAAGTAGAATGTAAGTAAAAACGATGTACATATCGAGAAGAAAACCCAAATGAAAGCATGGTTTTTGCAAGGAAAAACATCCAAATGATTTATGCCGCACTTGGTCAGTAGTAAGCTCTTAAATTGGTTTCAACTTATTGAATTGTTTGTTATACAGTACAAAAAAATTCGAAATAAAGCTTACACTTTGATGATCGTATATAGACTCATAAAGTTAGGTGAGAGGAGAGGTTGCCCATGACACTAACACTTGCCAAGATGAGGTTCGCTACACCTTCAAAGGGGACATTAGCTGATGTTTAAAGGAATTTGATATTTGGAGCCATCTACACTAACTGTAGTACCATTATTAGAACCCAGCAAGATAGTTTGGGTTTTGTGTCATGAAATTACACAGATATAATGCAAGATATAAAATTATCTACGAATAGGATATTGTTATTTGCCGTAAGGGCATACACCAAGATATAATGTTTTAAAGAGAATGGATAACGTAAGTGTACCTATTTTATTTGTCCTATCAATAAAAAATGCTAGGAAGGAGGTTAGAAAGAAAGTAAATACGATATTATATGAATGCCCGACATTGTCACAAATAGGTAAGTGGGACACAAAATTACATATATCAATATTATTATCTGCGCCTAAGTACATACACCAATTTTTTTTTTTTTAAAGGAGAATGGATAACCTAATTTTACCTTTCTTATTTGCCCTACGCAGAGAAATGCTAGCAAGGAGGTTAGAAAGAAAGTAAATAAGATATTATATGAATGCCCAGCATTGTCCAAAATCGTTTAGTGGGTCTCAAAAGTCCAGATATGATTATTGGCAGTAAAAAGAGTACTGAAATGATGTCCAATCTACATAATCCTGAAGGAAGGGTTAATAAAAACATGTGAACCCTAGAGGGAAACTAGATACAGCAAAAGTGATATGACTTGCAGGGATATCCTAATATGAAAGTGTTCTTTTGGGAAGATAAATGGAAGCCCATTGTGAATTCAAGATTAGATTTGTTGGGCAACTGTCATCATATGTTGACCTCTAGATGAAAGATATCTTGCTAGTCTAGGAGCAGTCCTGGTTGTTGGGATATTATTTTATTGGTGTACTATTATCTGCACAAATATCAGTTGTAGTTGTAGATGTTTGATGCCCCTACTCCAAAGAAGCTGTTAGTCAGCCTGGTTAGTTTATGAGAACTTCAGAGTGACCTTGTAAGTTTCCACATGCTAGATAAGTAAGGCTAGACATTTCTAGTATAACGGGAAAAGAATAATAAGTTTCCCTGGAATCTATGGAAAGGTAGTTACAACTGCTCTGGATGTCATAGTGAATTGGGCACCTCATAATGAAATGCTTTTCAGTCTACAACTGCTGAAGTGATCACAATTCACAAAACTGGTCGTCCCAAGTGCTAAGTTGGTCTGTTGCGTCTTGCACTCTAATTTGAGTGCAGACTGAAATCTGCAGAGATATTCTCTGTAAGAGATTAACTTGGAGCTCAGTTGCTGAGAGGGAAGGGGGGAAGGGGGGAGCCAGGTTGTCTTAAGGCATTGTTGATAAATAACATCCTTGATCACATTACTAAGTTTTCCTTGAAATGGTGGAAGTCAAGGAGCAGCATGGAAGAGAATATCAATGCTTTACAGTTTTCAACAAACCTAACAAAGAAAGAAGAAAGTCAAGATTTATTTTAGAGCCAAAACCGTCTTTGAAATGCCATTTTAAAGTACCTCGCTTTAGGATTGTGACATAAAGGATAGAGTTTTGCATTCGTCTCTTTCAGTTAGTTAATTAACTTGTTGCTAATATGAAGTGACAAGGGAAGGCCAACTTTACTTATGTAATTGAACTAATTGCATAAACCCTGGAAATGAATTTCTATTTCTGGTAAATATTTGCAATGTTGGTTCTGGCTATTTTGCTACGATGGCATCTATGATGTTGCTTTCCATTCTAGGCACCAGAGAGTACAATTAACTCTGGAAAAGCTATCCTGATTAATTCAATGAATTGCATTCAGGTTATTTAATTTTTGTAGTAGTTGTTCAAACTCAAGATATTCGGACCTCATAATTTCTTTTATTTTTCCATGTAGGCCCTTGGGCGGCGATTACCTTTGAAGATCCTAGAAGAATTGACAACAGAAGTTTCAAAGTTTGATTTCTGTACTCATTACCCTATCTAAAGTTTTTAGGTATAAATGTTTTGTATTTCTAGTAAATCAAAGGTTGTCAAACCCATGCTTAAGTTGTTTTTCTTTTACTTTTAGGTTGCAGCTGCCAAATGAAAAGTTGGTTCTTGAAGTTTTTACGACTGTGGAAGCTGCATATTCTTGGGAAAAAATTGCTAAGAATCTTCTGCATGCAGGGGGTTGCATTTCTGAATTTAAGGATCTCATCAGGTTTTTGCATTGGAATTTTTTGTTTTTGCATGTTGTTATCAGTTTTAATTGCCATATGCACATTCTTATTGTATTTTATTTCTGGGAAATAAAAGTGTATATGTCTTTTCCTCTTTTCAGGAAGTCCGATGACATTCGTACAACTTTGCCAACACTCCACAGTATCAAGGCTTCTATTTCGAGTGCTGAGTCATGGTTAGAAAATGCCAAACCATTCTTGGACCGAATTTTCACAGATCAGCCATGTGGACCTCCTTTAAGAGTTGATGTGCTTAAGGTTATTTCTTACCCTGATTGGCTGAGATAAAGTTTCAGGAATAACACCATGGTTAGAACTTTATTTACAGAAACTCCATTTGCTAGATTTTCTAGAAGGGTGTTTACTTGTAGTCTTCTGTGCAGGAGCTTCTTGAAAAGTCTAAGCTTCTTAAAGTGTCCCTTAAGGAATCAGACATACTATTAACGGTTTTGAAGAATGTGGAGGCTTGGTGTTCTCAAACAGCCTTGTTACTCGCATCTTCGAATTTACTGCTCAATAGCCAGAGTGGATGGGATGCAGTCCATGACAATGATGAGGACATGAATAATCTTACGACGAAACTTGATCAACTGATGACATTTCTGCAGTCTTCTATTAAAAGTGGCTTGAAACTTGGATTTGAATTAGATGAGATAACAAAGCTCGAAGAGGTTTCTGCTGCGCTGACATGGAACCTAAAGGCTCTCTCTTTTTCTTCCAAGTCTCCATCAATAGAGGTGATTCTTGTATACTGTTTATGTGTTGTTATATTAGTTAGCAAAACGTAATGCCTTTTTTTGTTTCATGGATCTAGTCTTGTCATCCAAGTTGACTTTTATAGAGGTGAATCTGTTATCAAGCCTTACATGTTATCTTATAGTGTAGCGCAAATGGAAAATATTTCCTTTCTTCTTGAATGTGCATAAGTATATGAATTATTTATTTCTAACTGTAAAACATGACCTCCCAGCCGTGCTTGTCACATGTCCAGTGTGTTGGATACTTGGACAGTCACTGTCTGTATGTTGGGCACTAACACGGGATATTTCTTATACATGAACATGTGTCCCATGCATGTCCAACACTCAAAGAACATTCCTGGAACACCAAAAAAATATTTAAAAAAATTCAAAAACCATCAGACTGTATAAATGTGTCCTGACATGTTGCTATATGCATCTTGATGCATTTTTGATGTAGTTTTATTATCTTAATGCTCAAAAAATTACATCTATCTATCTATATATGGGCATTTCTTGGTGACATTTTTTGGGGGTCTATGTCTCCTGTGTCTGACATTTATATCTAATTATGTTCAAGATTATTAACTAATTGTTGTATTCTCTTTTTTCATTGAAGCTTGCCCTTCTGTTGTTGTGCAACATTTTGCAATTGTGTTTTGCTTCTGATTGTGTGATTTTAGGCCATATGGTTCATGCAGTGATATTTGTTGGAAATACTGAGAGGGGGGTTAATCAGTGTTTCTCTTTAATTTGTTAATTTTAACTTCCCAAAGAAATAATTATTATTAATATCAAATAAACATAAAGCAATCATCAATACCATTCAACAATATTCAACAACAAAAAAGAGAATACACTAGATATTTTTAGGTGGAAACCCGTTAGGGAGAATAATCACTGAACGCTTAATATTTTTCTTCAATAATTTAGATGAATTAGGAAGCTCCAACTTCCAAGATTGTTCAACTTCAACTGAAGGAGGCTCCACCCCCTTGGTTTACCAACTCCAACTGGAAGGACACTCCAATGCCCTGATTTACAATCTCCAACCTGAAGGATGTTCCAACACCCTGTTTACCACCTTCGACTGGAAAGACGCTCCAACGCCCTGCACAGGCTCCAACCTGCCCTAGTACCACCTTGCCACTTTGAAGTGTTCTTAGGCTCTGACTTGAACGAGACTCCACTCTCCTGTGTTGCACCACCTTGCCACCTTGCTCAGCGAGTTGCCTCTTGCCTTCACCACAGCATACCACCTTTCACAATTTTCAGACTGGATCCACCTGTGCTCAATATCAATACAAAAGAAACCAATAATGCAATCTCTGCCCAATCAACATCTGATCAAACTATACTTCAAAAGCAAACCCTAATCATTGTTCTTGATTATCGCACTTTGCTCACTGTCCAATCACTACAAATATCAGTTACCCGGATTTAGATATGGATACGGATTCAGATCCAGATTCACTAGATTTTTGAAAATCCAAGATCCGGATATGGCAAGGATACGTCAAGTACAAAAAATATAACAATATATTTCAAATTTTAAAGGATATAATATACATTTTAATATTTTAATGTTAATGCTAATAAATTTAATGTATAATTTTAATATTTTAATGTATCATATAAAAGGTTTAACATTATAATATTTAATAGAAACATCACTCCAAAGCAGTGAAACATGAATCTCCGATCACTCGTGATTAATCACAAGTCAAACTCTGCTCTTCCCTCAAACGATCCGATTCAAGTCTAGGCGAGTCAAACTCGCGTTGACCGAGTTTGACTTGTGGTCAACGCGAGTTTGACTCAAAACTCACCGATTAATTGTGATTTAAGCGACTAATAAGATTTTCAACACTCAAATCGTTGAGCACGTGTTTCAACTTTTAGGGTTGCCACATTGTTCACCACGTGGTTTAGTTAGATTAAAAATTGAATGTCTGTCCATAAGTCACTTCTCATTACTTAGGCCCGCAACTCATACACCGAGAAGGTAATAGAGGCATGGTTTCAATTTCAGCTTACTCCGCGTAATAGAGGAGTAGTGTGCAGTGTGCTCCAACATGTGCTCTGTCAAATATTTCAATAGCAAACCATTTTCATATCATTTCAGTAGCAATCAAGAGATTTCAGTTACTGTTTTTTTACTGATTAGTATGCAGTATTTTATAAACTTTTAGAAGCAGATGCTTCTGGTTCTATGTAGTCATTGGTTAGGAGTCAGGGCTCAGCACTTTGGATCATGTTTGGACTCATAACATTTATGAGATACTTATTCATTCATGATGTTTTGAACATCTATTTATATTATGCATTGTTTGGACATGGCTATTTTGAATATCAATGAAAAAATGTTTTTTTTTTTAATTCAATATATGTCTCTATCTTTATTTATTGAATTCACTGATTTTTTCCCGATTTTTTCCCGATCCGATTAAAACTTTTTGCTCTTTTGCATTGCCGATTTATTTCCGATCCCGAGTCTGGTAACATTGCTCCAAAGCTAGTCTTTAATACACTCTGTAATTAATATATTTAACCATCAATGATCATTCAATTAATTAACACTGTAATCTAAAAAAATCACAAATCATTTAACCTATATAAATTTAACAATCTAAATATACATTATCAATAAAATTTTAACAAATTTAACCATCCAAATATATAATTCCAAGCATGCGTAAATATATAATTCCAACAATAATCCGTTCTGTGTCACCTGATGCCTTCAACTCACAATAAGAACGACGAGGTGTATCCAAATAAAAACCACAATTTAGAAGGTATTCTAAATTCTGATTCAACCCAAACTTTGTGAATGCACCAAGCCTGAGGCAATATGGTGTAAACTTCCCAAGCACAGTAGACCCATAAGAGCTCATTACATTTAGCAGTGACGGTAATGAATGCCCAACGAGCCATTCACGGAGCAGATTTTTTGGGTGAATGGGTAAAGTAGGCAGGTGGGCGGGTGTATAGGTAAGATAGACAGGCATGCAGGTGAACGTACACCCCCACTGGCGATAGACGCGATTTTAAAAAGCTCAGATCTGTTAGACGCGATTTTAAAAAGGCCAGGTTCGGTAACTTAGTTACAAATGTCTTACAGTTTGCAACTCTTGTTAATATTACTACAGCTTTTTGTCACTGTACTGTTACCGTTCTCCCACACCATCTCTGCCCCTTGCAACAAGATCAGACATCTATATATGTCGGCTCCCGTACTCGAAATAATGACCTACGTACAAGATATTCAAAAACGATCTTCACAGCAACTTAAACTTAACAAAACTCAAACAGCACAATAATGCCCAACTTCAAACTACCAAACTCTTCAAATAAAAACTGCTGGAGGATGTACAAACTTCCACCAAATATAACTCAATTTTTTCTGCTGATGACTTTGCCTTGAAGATGTACCTTTGTCACAGTATTCTGTGGATGTCTGTTGCTGTGATGACGACATCAATGCATCAGAGAAAACTTTTGCAATATAGGTTACTGCCTTCCAAAAGTCTATCTTTGTGCCACTCAAGGATTCAATGCAGTATAGCAATTCAGATTAGGTGTGTAATCCTCAGTCCGTAGATCTGTCTTTTACAAATACGATACATACAAGGTAGGCTGAATACAAGAATGCTTCAAATCTAAGTAGACTTGTGAAGTACAGACTCGACTTATTAAAATCATCAAACCTTTATTCAAATTTCTTGATTTGCAGAATTGGCTTCACGATGTAATGTACTAAATCTATTGTATAGGCAATACCCGTAAGTCTGTAGCATTCCTTTGATGATGCCTTTGTCAAAATTTCATTGCCTTTTCTTCTAGATAGCACTGGTCTGTTTACTACTTTCTATGTCTTGTAAAAACACTGCTACCTACTTGTCTCTTGATGCCCCTTTATGCTCAAAGCATCAGAACGAATTTAAAAATAAAGGGACACGTGTCAGCCTGAAATTGACCAAAATAGAATCACACATCTCCCTCATACTGGGTCGTAGAATGTTCCTCTTAGCATTATCAGTGAAGAGGCAATCATCCATAATTAATAACAAGATCCACCATCCCATACAAATGAAGTCTCCTAGTAACTACCTCTGCCAACGGGTGTGACAATTTTCTCATTTGATTTTTTTTTTGCAGCAGGTTATGACTTATACCCTCCTTCATCTCTATCAGCCTTGTCACCTTCTCTTTCCCCAACTGTTACTGTTTTACCCAGTGTTGCAAGACTGGGTGATTAGTCGCCGAGTGGGCCAAGTATGGCCTACTCGGCCACCAAACGGGCCACTCGGCCATACTTGACCCTTTATACTCGAAACTCAGTGGACTCGGTCAAACTTGTCCTTACTTGCCATGATTTGCCCGACTCAGCATACTCGCATTTCTCGCCATTTTTCCTGTTAAAAAGGGCCTCTGCTCACTAAAGGAGTCGCATCACTTCCCGATCAGACAGTGAGGATCCAACAACTCTCGAATCTCCTACAACAGCTAGTGACCATCTATAAGGCAATGATAAGATTAGGCAGCTCAATCAATCATTTAAGTTTGAGTTTTTTTATATTTTTAAATATGTTTTTCAGGCTGTCCCAGGCTGAGACAGTGACGATCCAACAACTCTCGAATCTCCTACAACAGCTAGTGACCATCTAGAAGGCAATGATAAGATTAGGCAGCTCAATCAATCATTTAAGTTTGAGTTCTTTTATATTTTTAAATACGTTTTTCAGGCTGTCCCAGGCTCGCAGACATGTATTTTTTTTTAAAAGATTAGAGCTTTGTTATTATTTAAAGATTTAATTACTTTTGTTTTAATTGGTTATTTATTATTTTTAAATTTATTATTATTGTTATTATTGTTAAATTTGTTATCAGGGTTCCCGTGGGCCTATCTCAGGGCCATAAAAGCTTGAGAGAGGCCCGCATGCCTATCTAAGGGTCGTAGAAGCTGGAGACAGTGCCGTGGAACCCCTTGATAACAAATTAAAAAAATGTTTTATTTTTAATATTTATAATTCTTGTTGGTCTATAACAATGGTCAATGGCTTGCAACAACATCGGGCATGTGAAAAATCCTAAATCTGGATTACTACTGCAACAAATCTGAATTACTTCTATTATTTTTCATAATTATTTCATTACAGTGAAATATCAAAGTAATCACTGAAGCAGTCTACACAAATAATGTTGCGGAATAAATCTAAGTGCTGAAACAAACTGAACAAAATACAATGAAAAACATCCACATTTGACATAGTTATTTTTGGACTAAGTCCCCGGAAAAACCCAACTCGTGAAAACCAGTGCAGCAGATTTGAGGGTTTTGTATTATTAAGTAGCAGAATCTTGAGTACAACTAGGGTGCCAATATCTGGCTCACCCTTCAGAGAAAATCTCGGTAACAGAAGAAATGTGAGATATACCTCACTATGCTAGTCCCTGGCCGATCTAGTGCAACGCTGGTGAAGCCCTTCTCTGCCTCTCCGTGATGCCTACGCTGCTACTACGTAAGCATGCGTGGGCAAGCTGAAGAACTGCATCACTTGTCCTCTGCAAACGATCAAGCTGATCTGAAACTGAGTTTTGGCCCTCTTGGCTCAGAAACCCTAGCTTCCAGCTATCTCCGGACTGAATCTAGATGGCACTGCATCACTTCTGCATGATTCCCTTTAGGAACTGCCTCACCCTTCCAGATGACTGCGCTGCCTCTATTGCGTCACTGCTGCCTCTCTCTCTGAAATGTACTCCTGGTCCTCTTGACCAATTACTGCATATACCCCTCTCTGGAACTGATCACTCAATCAAAATCACTTAGCAAACCCTACCCTAGCGATTCAATCTTGATCAAAAAGTTGTCTCTCTCACAAGCTCGAAAATGCCAAATGTTCAATGTGTTTTCCATAGGCCCCTCCCCTCCTTATAATCTTTCGTTGACCCTTCAACGATCAAGATTAAAACATAATCAAGGGCTAAGATTAACTGAGACATGATCCATGACTTTATCTAGAATATTCACACTTAGTTTAATTAATACCCTTTAATTAATCAGTTCCCTTTAATTAATCAGTTTCCCTAAGTCTTAGACTTAGGAAAACATTAAAAACGATTAATTAGGTTAATTAATCCATCTCTAAGTGGAATTTTCCAAAATCCTTTCTTTATATTATGGAATACATGTGTCTTAGCCTATATACAAAATTACAAGGCTAGAGCACATCCGATGCTACCATAAATCAACAGGGAAAAGGGCCTGTTGTAGGCTTCTGTGGCCCTAAGTGTGAAAATTACTGAATACAATAATACAAAAATCCTACTGTAATATCTTGCTTTACTTCACCTACTTGTGATTTAATTATACAAGTTTTTTTTCAGAAAATATTCAGAAAATACCGAAGTAAACAAACTAGCAGCCCACACACATACAGATCATTTACTGAATATTATGCTCATTCAACAAAGTGACACAGATTTTTCGGACAAATGTCCCCAGAAAAACCCAATGTGGAAAAACTAGTGCAACAGATATGAGGGTTTATTATTATTAAGTAGAATATGAGTACAACTGATCTAGGCAGTTTACTGGTTAACCCGACATACAAAATAAGATCTACAACAATACCTGCTGTTCTGGAGACTGAAGACCGGATTGATTCACACCCTCAAATGAGATTTACAGAATTCAACCTTGTTCTGCTTCTAGAAATCCCGCGCTGCTTTGAAGCTGCTTGCATCAGCCCTGCTAGCATCTACGTGCCCCTGCGCTGCTCAAAAGGGGGCTGCGTAACCCCAGACTGGGTGACCCAATTCGTACATTGCCCTGGATGGCGTCTGCGTAACCCTGAAGGCTTCCTGCTGCCTCAGCGCTGCCCTTTCAGGGCCCTCATAGTACTTGCGTAGCGGCTGAAACCCTCTGCATTGCTCCTGGTTGCTGCTTCTTTGTCTCTTGCTGACTCTTGGCTCCGAGATCAGATCATCTCCTTAGCCAATACTGCCCCTCGCTGCAGTTGAAACACTTATGGAAATTCTTAGCAAACCCGCCCTAGAATTCCAACTCTGCCTTAGTGCTCTTCCTCTTGTGTGTGTCTCCAACTAACCCCCAATCCTTTCTCTTATACTTTTTCGTTGATACACTAACGACCGTGATTTAATCTCTTATCGACGGCTTAGATTAAATGACTGCTTGATCTGCGACACTTAGAACATTTCATCACATGTGTTTAATTAATTCACTTTAATTTTTCTAATTTCCTAAGTTAGACTTAGGGTCCTCATTAAAAAAATTAATTATTTTAATATCTCACACACTGGATGACATTTCTCCAAACGCTTTCTGGGTTTTCGAGGTGATGTGTGTCTTAGCCCCTCCACAAAATTTCAGGGCTAGAGCACACCCGATGTTACCCCAACACTCAAAATCTCAAGACTCCCTCTTAGCATGGAGTGTGCTCTTACATCCACACCATGTATCACAAGATCTCGGTATTAGTCTATGCGCTTCTGATGCTTGGTCTGTTGCCCTCCATCCACTGTGCTGCTGCTTTCTGTACTGCTGCCCATGTCACTACCACTGACACTGCCACATCTGTACTGCAGCTCCCTCTGAAATTGCTGCATCACGCTGCCCATAGGACTGCCACTGCTAACTACAACACTGCAACTCAGTTACTAAGAAGTAAGCAATTGAAAGACCCCTGCCCAATCATTGACATACAAGTCAGGTTGCATCTCATCACTAAAGCTTCCTTGGCTGCTGCTCTGCACTGCCCCTCTGAAGTTGCTACGCTACTACAACTTTGTACTGCATAAGCACTGCTTCTCTGCGCTGTTGCGTCTATGCTGCTGCTGCCTCTGCACTGTGCTACTCCCTCTAGAACGTCTCAACACTGCCCCCTGCTTCACTGTGATTCTTTGCAACCATCTCTCTACTTGTCCCGCTATCGTCTTAAGGCTGTCATAGCTCATATGTGATCCAAGAGTTGGGCTTACTCAAGGATCCTGCCTCCTTGATCTGTAGCTGCTCTACAGATCCATATCACCCCACTTACATCCCATCGTCCTTTGTTGCTGCTGCCTTGGATTCAAAAGATCCTTTGTCCTTCTTCTTGGTACAAGTGCTGGCGAAGTGTCCAAGTTCGCCACAATAAGCACCGGACCTTGGATAGGTCCATCTTCTTCTTCCCTTGCTGCCTTCGTTCCTTTGATGCAAGGGCTCCATCATCTTCCTCTTCTTTCTTCACCCTGACAGTTTCGCTGCTTCTGTTTTGCCTCTTGGTGAATCCCCTGATTTCCTCTCGACGGAGGATTGGCCACATGTGCGCCCAGGATGGTAACGCTGCCATGCCCAGTATGCTCTGGACAAATGTTTCCGATTCCTCGGTGACTGCATTCAGGACAGTCCTTACGAAGAGCCCTTCATCTGGAGTTGCACCCATGGCAATCAATTGATCCCAGATAGTCTGAAGACGGAAAAGGAAGGGATGTATCTTCTCGCCCTTCTGCATCTGGAAGAGCTGCATCTGATTCTCAAGAAGCATTTTCCTTTGAACATAGCTTTCTTGATACATCGTTTCTAAAGGAGTCCATATCTCATTTGCCGTGTTCTTCTCGATAATATGTGGCACAACGTGATCTTTAACTCCATCCATGATCAATCGCTTAGCCCGTGCTTGATTTTCATTGAATTTCTTCAGAGGATCTGGATCATCAGACACAACTAGGACATTTGTTGCATGGTTCTTGATGTTGTACTCATCCAGAACTATCAGTATTCTGGCTCTCCAGATGACAAATTTGGACACACTGTCCAACCTGTCCTGATCTCTCAGTGCATGAGTGGCCATCTAGCTCAAATCTGACGGAACAATACTCTTCTCCCTCTTTTGCTACAAAAACTCAACAGAAATGCTGGATCTGTGTTTCTTTGGCGATCATAAACCCTCTATAGTAGCTGCTCCCTCTGTCAACTGATTGCCCTCCTGGAAATCTTCAGCCAAAAACAACCGAACAATTCTCTACGATCACCCTCCTGATCGAATCTCAGATCTGTTTGGTGCAGATCTGCTGAGTAACTGTCTTCCTCTCGCTCTTTGTCAACTTATCTAGGCACAATTTTGCATTGGCAAAATGTCCACCACACTAGCAACTGCTGAAGATCTAAAGCATTACTTCTGAATCTTGGTGATACTTCATAGCAACAGAAAAGGAAATTGGACTCGGTCCCTCTGATTGCCCTCTATGTGTGCAGATTGGCCCAGCGCAACCTTTGGACAGCACAAGTTGCTCCTGTGCCCTCGTCGAAGGCACTGCGCTGTCTCTGTGTCACCCAGATGGGATTGCGTCAGTCCCTGCGTAGCCTTTGCTGGGTCTGCGTCTGTTGAGCTGCCCTCTCCAGATCTCTACTGCTTCAACTGCTTTCTGTAGCAAAAATTTCTTACGCTGATTTTGCTGGAGATTCAGCTTGATCTGCAATGCTCTGATACCATGTGAAAATTTCTGAATACAATAATACAGAAATCCTACTACAGTGTCTTGATTTACTTCTCCTAATTGTGATTTAATTATACAAGTTATTTTCAGAAAATATTTAGAAAATACCGAAGTAAACACAACTAGCAGCCTGCACACATTCAAATCATTTACTAAATATTACGATCATTCGACAAAGTGACATAGATTTTTTGGAAAAATGTCTCCGAAAAAACCCAATGCAGGAAAACCGATGCAACATATATGAGGGTTTATTATTATTAAATAGAATCCGAGTACAACAAATCTGGGCACCTTACTGGTTAACCCAACACAGAAAACGAGATATGCAACAATCCCTGCTGTTCTCGAGACTGAAGACTGGAGTGATTCACACCCTCAAACGAGATTTAGAGAACTTAGCCCTGTTCTACTTCTAGAAACCCCAACGCTGCTCTGAAGCTGCCTGCGTCAACCTTGCTAGCCTCTGCGTGCCCCTACGTTGCTCAGAAGGGGACTTCGTAACCGCAGATTGGGTGACGTAGTCCTTACGCTGCCCTGGATGGCCTTTGCGTAACCCTGAAGGACTCCTGCTGCCTCAGCGCTGCCCTTTCTGGGCCTTCGTAGCACCTGCATAGTAGTGAAACCCTCTGCGTTGCACAACTGCTGTGTAGCCTCTGCTTCCTCTGCGCTGCTCTTGGTTGCTGCTTCTCTGTCTGTTGCTGACTCTTGGATCCGGGATCAGATCATCCCCTTAGCCAATACTACCCCTCGCTGCAGCTAAAACACTTATGGATATTCTTAGCAGACCCGCCCTCGAATTCCAGCTCTGCCTCAGTGCTCTTCCTCCATGTGTGTGTCTCTAAATGACCCCCAAGCCTTTCGCTTATACTTTTTCGTTGACACATGAACGACCGTGATTTAATCTCTTATCGATGGCTTATATTAAAACACTGCTTGATCTGCGTCACTTAGAACATTTCATCACATGTGTTTAATTAATTCACTTAAATTTTTCTAATTTCCTAAGTTAGACTTAGGTTGATCATTAAAAAATTTAATTATTATAATATCTCACACACTGGATGAAATTTCTCCAAACGCTTTTTGGGTTTTGGAGGTGATGTGTGTCTTAGCCCCTCCACAAAATTTCAGGGCTAGAGCACACTCGATGCTACCCCAACACTCAAAATATCAACACTGATACAGGCCCACAAAGGCCTGTAACAACATTATGCCTCCGTGGGATTGTCTCAGGGCCGCAGAGGCCTACAATAGGTCCTTTTCCTGGTGCTTTTGAAGGCCTTTATGGGCCTTTTTTTTTCTATTGCAGGCTTTTGCAATTTAAAAAAAATACATTTTTCTTAAATATATTTTTTCTCTGAAATCAGATTGTCCTCTTGATTCCATGACTCCTAAGGGTAAATCCAAGTTTAGAAGACCTCTTGATGAAAGTTGGTAACATGGTATGCGTGAAGATCCTAATTTTGACGGGAGAGTGAAATGCAACTTCTGTGTCACTATGGTGTCTGGGGGCATAAATAGATTGAAATACCACTTGGCTAGAATAGTGGATCGAGATGCAATAATTTGTGATCATTTCCTTCCAGAAGTGGTATTGCAAATGCAAGCTAATTTGGATGCCATTCAGAAAGAATGCTAAGAGAGCGAGCAAGAATGAAGTGTGAGACTGTAACAATGGGTGGATCTCAGACAATCATAGGGTCATCATGTTCCTACATGTTCTGCCTCATACAATTTTATAGGAAATGCATCTCATATAACATCTCCTTTCGTCCTTCCTCACACTAGTCCAAGATATTAGGAAAGCTTGGAAAGTTTTAATTAAAAAAAGGAGGTAGATATGGTCGTGAGGAGGTTTTGGTATCATGATAGCCTCCCATTTAACTATGCAATTTAGCTTTCTTTTAGCCCGTGGTAGATGCAAATTGCATGTGCTAGCCGTGGCTACAAAGCACCTTTCTATAATTCACCTAGGGATAAAGACCTTAATGAGGAGTTTGAATTTGTCAAGGCACAGTTGGACAACATTAAAAACTCATGGAAGACCATTAGGCGCATAATTATGTCAAATGGGTGGTGTTGACCGCTTTGTGTCAACGACCCCATAGCAGTACACCCCTTTTTTTGCAAAAGGTATCCGTCATGTTCAAGTGTCCGTGCCATTCAAATTTCATCATCAGTGGACAGTTTGTAATTGATGTAAACCCCTTTTGCATGTTTATAATGTAAATGATCTTAGTAAGACCATCATGTATGGAAGAACCTAGGTAAGCCTAGTATTTTGGTGACAATTTTTGTGCGAGGAGGTTTTTCGTCTCACTGATTCATCTATGCTTGTAGACACAAATGATCGGCAAAGTTTTTCTCTCCAGTCTCACCACAAAGCTAGGGTGGATTTTGTCATCAAAATATTAAGTGAGTCCTAGTGTTTTTTATCGAGTCTTTCTAAAAGTAATTTGGGAATGATCCTAGCTAATTGGCTAGATCATTTTATTACTGATTGCCGGGTCTACTAGATCATATTTTGAGATACAGAATTGGGTAGATTATTGAGGGTCTATTACGAACGGGTGTTCCCCCTCATGGGTTTAATGTATTAATCTTATGTAAAGAGGGTTGGAAAAATAATTAATCCCCTCGTAAGTCAATTAATTAAACTTTTTGGCCAAATTAAATTTAAAATGCTAAGCCGAAAATTTAATTTTATGTCCTAGGTAAATTTAAATTCTTCAAGGGCAAAATTCGCAGATCCCTAAAAAATAAATTTTTAAAGGTCCAGAGAATATTGAAAATTTTGAGAAATTTTGGACCCTTGAGCCTTGGTAGTTAAGTCAAAGTCAATTTTTTGAGGTAATTAACCTATGTTGCACGAGTTCCCGGTACGTGGGTACTTTTGGTACGGGGAAACGAGTATTCGGTACGGCTAGAAGCTTTGCTCAAATTTACAGGAAACTTTAAGTTGGGAGAGGCAATAATATAATATATTAAAAATAAAAATAAAATAATTTAAAGGTGCAAATTAAATTCCACCATGCAGATTCCATCTTGCATTGAAATATGTAAAAGATTGGACATTGAAACACCGCCAGAAAAAAATCAAAGTATCAATCCATCAACAACTTGCCAATGAAATTCCTTGCCAGTGAAGAAACATGTGGAACTCCTAAACAAAAAAAAAAGGTTATTATTACTTGATTATTATGTGATTTCATGTAACACTATATTATATTCAATTTTGAAATTCAAGTTTGGAAATTTATAGAATGAAATTGATTAACACACTACTCTTTCTCTTTCTGGCCATCATTGTAATTTGTTGAATCTTATCATTAAAGCTTCAAGATAGGCTTCAAGAAAGTAGAGTTATTTGCAATTGTTGAACTTCAAGATTTGCAACAGAAGCTGCCAAGGAATGACTAGCAACTATATATATTTTGTTGAAATCTTTGGTAGATCTCCACATCTCTATTGCTTTATAGAGCCCATGCAGTCCAATCCCCTGACCTATCATGTATTAGTTATGAAATAAACAATTGGTACCCTCTCTGCTCAAAATAGGTACCCAAAAGTTGAAAATATGCTTAGAATAGGTACTCGAAAGGTGAAAATCTGCTCAAAATAAGTACCCGAAACGTCAAAATTTGTAGTAGTGAAGCTCCCAAAAAGCTCCAAAGTACCCTTTGAAGCTCCCAACAATTTTGGAAAGTTTCCTACAAGCTCCCAAGCTCCCAGGAGCGGGGGAGCGTGGGGTACGTGCTCTCCAATCGCTGGGAGCGGTACCCGTGTTACTATGTAATTAACTCAAAATTATTATTTTTGAGTTAATTAAAAATGAATTAAATGAAAAATTCGAAATTCCTCAAAATATATATAATTTCGTTGGACGAGATTAAAAGATAATGAAATATTTTTGAATGATCGAGATTACTTTAACTGGGATCAAGCGAGCTAGCCGTTGGATAATTTATCTATAAATTAGAGGTCAGTGTCAGTGTAGTTTTTGATTAGATCTTTTGATCGTGTACTAAGCTCTCAAGCTCTCTTGTATATTTTTCAGAATAAATGCAAAGCCTTTGGGGTTTGAACTTGCGGTGGTGTTCCTCTTCAAGAATCTATCGTAACATTGTTTTAATTTCTAGAAATATTATTTGAAGATCGCAAATCAATAGCTCTCTTAGAATAATCTGAATACATGTATCTTATTCAGTTTGTTGGATCTAGGGTAACATTTTTAATTTTTCTTGAAGTATCAGGTATCTCTATTTCTTCAAGTTTTTATCGTTATTCTATTTCTCTACTTGGTTTGACAGTTGATCTAGTGTTTGCAAAAGATTTCTAAGGTTTCGTTGAGTGTTTGGGATAGTCCTTGGTTGGACCAACTAACTTTCAACATATATTTTCTGAAAAGCCTACTTCATAATAATCTGAACATTTATCTAAAGGTCAATTTTTTATGTAGGGAATTTTGGGCTAGTACCGCTCCAAAAACCGATTTTTTTAAAACATTTTGTCGAAAAATTGTCAGATGTCGCTAGTAAGAGCCTTAGATTTTTAGATTTGGGAGTGGATTCAGACTCACACTCCTGAGATCTGACAAATCTGCAACTCTTGTGCATAGATCTGTAGATATATTGTATAGTTCTGTAATTTTAATTATGTAAATATTTAGATTTTTTTTTTAGTTTTTTGATTTGTAACTCGGGATCGGGGTTTCATTTTTAGATTTTTGTACATGTGTTGGTTTTCTAGGTTTTTTGTTTCTGGCTTGTGCAGGGGTGGATCTGAGGGTTTTTCAAAGGAATCTCCAAGATCCGAGCAAGATCTAGGCCCTGGAGGGTAAGATCTTGTCTCGGAATATAAAATTGTTGTAGGAGCATTAAATTAAAATTTAAGAGCCGAGTTGTATTGGGTAAAAATTATTGCTGGTCAAAGAAAATTCAAACGCACCAGCATATTTATGCTTTTCTCCCCAACCTCCTCTTCTGCGCTGCCATCTTCCAGGTTTCGCTGCTGCTCGAAATCCCTCTCAGATTGCTGCGTTTTTCTCAGTATTTCTGCTGATGTTTGAATTTTTTCATCGACCTCCATTGTCTACATGCTGCCTCTTCCATTTTCCTTTTACGCTGCCTGTGGCAATGTTTCCCTCAACCTCCTCTCTTTTCTGCATGAAGCTCCATCGAGTTCCCTCACTCTCCTTCTGCGTCCTCCCTCCAACCTGCAACGTCTTACCATTTCCCTGCCTGCTCCTCCTCGCTATCCTTCCTTTATCTCTGCTACGATATCCCTTCATCCCACTTCAGCGTCTTCTCTTCGCGCTTTCTTCCCTCGACCTCCGTGGCTGCCTCTTGTGCCTCTTCCACCCAATCCCTTTCCTTTGACATTTCCCTAAACATGATGCAAGCCTAACCTACGTCACATGACATTTCGATTTTTTTTCTTTTAATTTAGATCTCGATTCTTTATAAAGTTTGAATTTATTTTAAAATTAGTTAATCTTCATTTACCTTTTAACATTTAATGTAACTTATAACCTTTACAAAATTAAAAAATCTTAAAAAAAATTTCATCAAGCTTTTAACTTTTATAAAAAATTAAAATGTTCAAAATTTTTTTATTAACTTTTAAAAATTTAAAAAAAATTCCAAAATTGTTTTAATTAACTTTTAACATTAGATTTTATTTTATTTTTTTTTATAAATTTGTTTTTATGAATTGCCTTTTTCTTTTTGTATGATATTTTCCTGATCTTTGGGATATGACATTTCGATTTTTTTTCTTTTAATTTAGATGTCGATTCTTTATAAAGTTTGAATTTATTTTAAAATTAGTTAATCTTCATTTACCTTTTAACATTTAAGATAACTTATAACCTTACAAAATTAAAATATCTTAAAAAAAATTTCATCAAGCTTTTAACTTTTATAAAAAATTAAAATGTTCAAAATTTTTTTATTAACTTTTAAAAATTTAAAAAAAATTCCAAAATTGTTTTATTAACTTTTAACATTAGATTTTTTTTTTTTTTTTTTGAATTTCCTTTTTCTTTTTGTATGATATTTTCCCGATCTTTGGGAATTTGGGGGCCATTATTGAAGTGTTGAAATTCTAAGCTTCAAGGGAAATTTTTAATGAAGGAAGATGCATAATTTTTTTCTGTAGTCAAAGGGAAAATTAAAATTTGAAACATCTAGATTCTATACTATTGACTATAGGGAAAAAAGTAAATTTTATGGAAAGTCATTTAAATTTGGAATAGCCTAGCATTTAAATTTCATTTTTCTTTCTTGGTAATATTTTTTGAAATTTAAAGTGCTTAAGTTGCAGATTGGGTTTTGAATATTTCATGCTTGACATCTATTGAAATTTGATCGTCGTTAAATTAACTCTAGTTGTGGTTTAAATTACTTGAATTGATATTTATTGCATATAAATCTTTGAGAGTTTTTCAAGTAATGGAATACTGAAGAAATTTTTGTTCTCTTTGAGCTATAATTGCATTGGAATGATAAGTTTGTGATTTAATTGGGCATTATATTGTGATATTTCAAGCACATTATTGAAGCGTTTATCATTCAATCTAGCGAAGTGAATATTTATTTGGGCGACTAAGGACTTTGGCATAAATCTCATCAATAATCGTCACATAAGCGCTTTCAATCTTTGAAACTTGCTTCGTCTCGATCCATCTCCTAATTCACGTGCATTTGCATTTTAAGTTAGCCTTGCATATTTAAAATTCACTTCCAAGCATAAGCTTGGTCGATAGAAAGAGAGGTACCCATCAATGTATGCTTGAGAAGCCTGGTTTTAGTAGTACTTAAAACGGAGACCTTGCAGTTGTAAGAGCCACAACTCTTTGCAGCGCCAGAGGCACCGGGTACGTTAGATTTTCAGGGGATGTATCGTTAGTCACACTTTAGTGTGCTTCACCTTAACTTCTCTCTGCCACTTACTACAAAATTAGACTCAATATAGAAAGGATCGAAGGGTCTAAACTTAGAATATGACCTGGGCATCTCTTGGTCATATAGCATTGTCCTTGTAGCCTCTACTATGGTCCGGTTCTTCCTTTCTGCAACTTCATTTTGCTCTGGATTGTATAGAGCTGTCCATTCTATTGATGCCTTCCTTAGCACAAAAACTGATGAAGTCCTTATCAATATATTATCCACCATTATCTAATTGCAACTTCTTGATTTTATTTCCTGTTAAATTTTCTACCAATGCTTTGAACTCTTTGAACCGATCAAAGACTTCATCTTTGGTTTTGAGAAAATAGATCCAAGTCTTCTTGGAATGATCATCAATAAAGGTAGCAAAATACTTTGCACCATTGAGAGTGGTTGTCAACATTTGACCGCAAATATCCAAGTTTATTAATTCCAACACGCTCTTGGCCCTGCTGCTGCTTCTTGGAAATGTTGGTTTAACATACTTCCTTATTACGCATCCCATGCAAACTTCATCTCTCCTTGTGCTGAGTTCAGGAGCTCCTATGACAATATTCTTGAGAATCTTCAAGGCTCCATGATGTAGATGCCCCATCCTTCTGTGCCATAATTCTTTCAGAACTCTGTCGTCCGTACTGCCAATCAGGGCCACGGGGGATTCATGCTGGAGCTTATATAGCTTATGACTCCTTACTCCAATTTGTGCCCTCTTCCTCCAGTTAGGATGTTTGACATACACTTTGTTTCCAATAAAGTATACATCATAACCCTTGTTTTGCAGCTGAGACACTGAGAACATGTTGCCTGAATCTTGTTGCCAGCTTCTGTTTGAAATGTTATGGTACTTCTTCTAATGGGGGTACACCTGGCCTTGTTTCCCATAGTAATCTGGAAATTCATTTGTTTTTCTTGGTAGCTTGAAAAGTATTCTCGAACCCGTGTCATGTGAGCAGACGTTCCACTGTCAATATACCAAACACTTGGAGGAGCTGTGCTCGACAGACAAGCAAGATCCTCCTTTAGTTTGGATGCCAACACTGTCATGTTATGTGCCCTCTGCGTTTCTTCATGCTCTGGAGGACTGCGTGAGTCCCTCTGACTGCGTGAACCCTTCTGGATGTCGGATCTTTGGTCCATAGCAGATCCTCCCTTTCTGTCTTTAGCCCTTTGCTCTGATACCATGTGAAATTTTCAGATCTGAAAACTATTACTGCAGTGATTAATTTATTTGTCATACTTATTAGATAAGTTATTTACAGATGCTTCAGTAAATTTTGAAATAAACGCAGCTGGAGTACTTCACTCTAACCAAAAGCAGAAGAACACAAATTACGCAAGTAGCACAATAGAAACAACCATATGAACATAGTTATTTTTGGGCAATTGTCCTCGGAAAAACCCAATGTGGGAAAACCAGTGTAGTATATGAGGGTTTGTATTTATCTTCAACAATGAAAAATTCTTTTACAAAAGTCCTAGTGAGCAAAGTAAAATTAGCATACACCTGGCATGAATTTTTCTGACACACCAGAAGTATTTTCGAGCGTATCTGCTCTACACAGTCCCTCCCTGGACTGCGTAACGCTACGTGGAGGGGATGTTATTGCTGCTCAACACACCCTACCCTTCACCCTTCTGCCTTCTTCTCCGTCAGCTGATTTATCCCTCCTCCTTTTGCCTCTGCAATCCTGCCTCTACACATTCACCCACTGAAATCGAATTATCTTATTTCATAATCGATTTCCTTCAGGTACTGAGAATGTCCTCGACTTGATTTTCGAATGACCCTCAAGTCTCTTCTTATAGTCTTCTCGTTGATGAATCAACAACCAAGATTATGTCTTTAATCAATGGCTCAGATTAAAAGATGACTTGATCTTCGTTTTCTAGAAGATTCACACTCTGCTTCATTAGTACTCTCTTATTATTTAATTTCCCTAAGTTTAGGCTTAGGGTCTGCATTAAAATAATTAATTATTTTAATAATGCAAGATCTGAGTGGAATTTCCACAAACGATTTCTGGGTTCTCTGGATAACTGCTGTCCAATCTTTTCCACCAAATTTGAGACTTGGAACACTTCGCGATGCTTTAAAATCAACATATTTGAAGTAACTTATCTTTATGTTTTAAACCTTTTAATTATTTTGTTTTAATTTATATTATTTAAATATACCAAATTAATAAGAATATATATATATATATATTTTAAAACTAATTAATTTTAATTATAATTAAATTAAAATATATATTCATATATATTTAGATTAATAGGGTTGGTAGAATACATTTTATTAAAGTAGTTTAATAATTACAAAATAAGTACTATTTCTCCTCTTTAATATTTTGAGGTACTTGATCCATTTATCATCTACTTAGACATCCTTCATAATTATTCAATAAATATACTAGTGTAAGACATACGACATATGCCTATGTAGCTATCATACGCATATATCGTATGCTTACTAATGCTTTTTGTTCATAATTTAAAATGGGTCATTGCAATTACACCTTTTGGCTTATGCATTGCACCCTAAATATTATCATTCCAAAATTTTGTCTTTACCTGGTAGAACAACGCCAAACAAGGATTCTGAAGTGGTACAAGGATACAAGACAATTTTGAGGAACATTTATAGAGATATGGGAGTTGCAATGGAAGTACGCCAAGAATTTGGGGGATTTGTACAATCTACTGTTAGCTTTTCAGATCCAGTAGCTATGGATAATCGAGGACATCTTGATCCTATTACTTGGTGGGGCTTCCATGGTGGGGATAACATTCATCTCTCCATTCTAGCCACCAGGTTGTTATCATAGATTGTTAGTTCCTCATCAGCTGAGAGGAATTAGAGTACATATGACTTCATCCATTCAGTGAAGCGAAACAGGTTGGGAGCGGAAAAAGCTGAGGATCTTGTGTATGTTCTTTCCAACCTCCGTCTTTGATCACATGTTGAACCAAACTATAAAAATGGTCCAAGCAGGATGTGGGATATGGAGCTCGAGATCTCTGACTTGAAGCTGACACTAAATACCATGACTCACCTCAACCTACTTGAGGATATTGTTCCACCACCAATCTAGCCTACTAATGCAACTACATACATTCCAGGACTCCCATCATCTATTCATGATGTAGAGTTGCAATATGCAGAAGATAATGCATATCCATTTGAGGATATGTAAGTGTATTTACTATTATTATTTATGATATTATCATTTTTGTTACTTTGTATGAGGGAGGATGCATCATTCCAGTTTTTCAGCTTTCATATTTATAATATATCTAATGGTTTCAATTCTAAAAGTGTTTGATGCTTTCATGGAGTATTGGATTTGTGAACTCTAAAGTGTTTTAAAAAAAAAAATTATTATATTTTATTTTTTTGTACTTGACGTATCGTTGTGTTTTCCGGATCCTGGATTTTCAAAAATCTAGTGCATCTGGATCTGTATCCGAATCTTGGTAGCTTAGCTCTGAGGATTAATATCATCCTGGTATTATTAGAAGTGCATTGCTAAAAGAAGCAATTGATGGATATGGTTTATCGACGAAGTAGGTATGGCTGAGGCATTTTAACAGTTACATCTAGTCGTAGTAATGTGGTCAATCTTATTGCAATAAAAAATCATGGCTAACCAATGGTGAAATCATAGTATTCAACACTGGAACCAGTGACGAAACCGGTTCACCTATCAAACTGAGTTATAAACTTGAACCTATTAGATAACAATTTTGGGATTCAACTACGTTAAGTAAGTCATTCATGTATGACCATTTTAAACCAGGACTGGTCAGATCTCAATGAACCAGTCTTAAAAAACACATGAAATAATTAAAATGTTAATGAAAAAACTATTTTTAAGATTTAAAACCAGGATTCCAAACCAATAGAGACAAAATATGAAAAATTTGTTCATCTATATACCATATAAATGTGAATATATCAAAATGGAACCGAGTGCAATACATATCAACAACAAATACACAGTCAATGAGGCTCTAAATGGCCTCTAGAGTCCAAAAAAATGCTACAAGCTATGTGTCCATTGGCCTACTACAAGTCTACATATTAGTGATCAACATGAACACTACTCATTATGATCAAACTCATCACGACTACTACATATGGGATCATCAACATGAGCTATATATATTATAAACATCATCTGGCTTAAGGATGGAAATAAGGAAAATTTTAAGGATGGAAGCTTATCTTAAAGTTTATAAACCTTGGCAAATATTACTAGTCCCTAATATGCAAATTGTAAAATTTTTGGCGATATTTTTGTAGAAATATTTCTATTTCCAATGATTTTATATTAGTCAATATAATATTTTGGCGATTTTTAAAGTAAAATAATGGTGTACTACAAAATTTGGGCGAATCATTTTCGAAAAAAATGGAAATTGGCGAATTTTGTTTTTTGAAAAAGCATGGAAAATTAGCCCACCTACGAATATTAGCCCCTAAAATTTTCCTTGAAGTCTAGAAATGAAAACTACAAGTCATTGATTAACATGATCACTCATAAAACTCATCACTGATTCAACACCATTAGAAATAGGATCATGAACAAGAGCTACATAAACATCATCTAGCTCAAAGTCCTTAGACTTGGATTGCTCAGCCTTATAATATGGTAGAAATTGAAAAAGTTTAGCATACCTAACCAATGATTTTGGTTTGAGTGAAGGGTTCATCTCCTCAGCCTTAAAATATGGTAGAAAAAGCTTAGCATGCCTCACCAATTATTTTCCTTCTAGTGAAGCGTGCATTTTTTTTTTTTTGCTGGATTTTGAGTGAGATCTAAAATTCTAGTTTCTCCATATAAAATCTAGTGAGGTTGAAACCACTCTCAAAGATTTTGACTCATTTCATGGCAATGTTAAAAATTTAAGTAAAATGATGAAAATGAAAGATAAAGAAAATGCCACTTTTACTTTAAGAATTTAACATTACCATTGATTGCCGACATTGCTAGGGTTGAGATGTCTGAGAAAAATGAGAGGGGAGGAATCCTTTTAAAGTCTTGGAGGGGTTGTTTTTGGAGGGAAACGATCCCTAGTTTCCCTCATAACCGCTTCAAAAAGCACAAAACTGCCTTACATGGGGTCTGTGGCTGGCCAGGGAATAAATCAGCCGGTTTATGGCCAGTTAGGCACTGAAACCCTAGCCCAGAAGGTTAAAAACTGTTTTTTCTGCTGGTTGGATGGGTCGTCCTAATGAACTGGCTGGTTTGACCAGTTTATGGTTGGAACCGACCGGTTTTGAATACCATGGGTGAAATTAGAGGTATAAGAGGAGAGTGTGCACTAATTTCCAACGAGTGAAGGGATTCAACTACTCTGGCCTCTATCCAAGCAGAAAACCCAAATTGACCTTGAAGCTGTATCCATTTGTTTTCTTAATTGTTTATTCACAGTACAAATGAGGATCCAAGGAGGTTATTCTAGTAGAAATATCAACCGTATATTGGAAGGATCGTTACTATATCTGGATTATAGCCAAACTATGAACATACAGGGTCTGTTTTCAGAATTTATCTATGACAGATATGGGATATAGAATATTATAATATATGGTTCCCTGCCCTGATGTATTTGGTAAAATAGAGAGGATGCGAACCCCTTCTATGTTTTGTAGACTTTTGTGAGTTGATGCTCTCTAGGTGGAACATGCCCTTTCCTTGGGATTGGAATTGGTGAACTAATGTACTTTCACAATATTTAAAACAAGAGAAGAAAAATTGGAGAATGCATCAGGTCATCTTTCTGTCTTGTTATTATATATGATTATTGTGAAGTTGAATTGCTCAACTGAGATAGTGAATGAGGACACACGGAAAGTGCTGAGTTACATTTGAACGGTAGATCTCATCAGCTCAAAAACATAATCCAAAATTGTTTGTTTCTTAATGTCGTTGTACAAACTCAGCATCATAATCTAAAAATGTTGTTTGTAATAGTCAATGTACTTACTACTAACATTTAGGCTCTATCTATATTGGCAAGAATTTTTATGGATTGTATTTTGTGTAAGTCATCCGTTTTAAATAAATGTTTTTGTGATGTTTTCCATCTTGGCTTATAGCAACAACTATGTGTCATAATTAACGTGTTTGGTCAATTCTGCTCCTTCTCTCTCTAACAAAGGATTATCTAGCTTTTAAGTGGTTAGGTTGTGTTATCTTAGCTTTTTGTGGATAGTATTTTGAGTAAGTCATCTGTCTGTAGATGATTGCTAGCTTTTAACTTATTAGGGTGTGTTATGTTAGCTTTTCGTGGATAGTATTTTGAGTAAGTCATCTGTTTGCAGATTGTTAGTGACATGTATTTCTTGTGTTTGGTCCTTTTCTGAGTGGGTAGTGTAGATTAGTTTTTTGTCGTTCTGATGATGGTATTTTTTTGTGATATTTTCCACTTTAGCTTATATCAATTATAGGTTTCATAATTAATGTGTTTGGGCAATTCTGCTCTCTCTCTCTCTCTCTCTCTCTCTCTCTCTAACACAAGGATATTTGTTTCTGTAGGATGTTGAGAGTCTGATAAAAGATGCCAGAAATCTTCCCATTACATCTAGAGAATATAAATTTTTAGAAAGTTCATTGCTCGAGAGTAAAAGGTGGCTTAAGAAAGCACTTCTAATCGTTTCTTGGTCATCTTCAAAGATAAAATGCAATATTCTGGAACTGGAAGAGCTTGTTAGTGAAACTCAGGTATGTTGATTTCCTTGAAAACTAGTTTCTCTTTCTTAAGACAGGAATGCTTTATCCTGTTATTATAATCATAATCTAGTATTAAACACACCTCCACTGACGAATTCTTTGCTCTTGTCCTAATTCATGTTATTGTGTGATGCATACATGTTGGTTATGCTTATCCTGAATTTAACTTATGACACATGAGTTGCAATGCGCAGGGTTGAATTCTATCAGAGCTGCTTCAAGTTTGGTAGTTGTAGGTCTTACGAAATATGAAAGAAGTGTAAATTTCCTCTTTGAAGTGATATGTCATTCTCAATTTTTATTTTTATTTTATGGTTGCAGAAACTGAGAATTTCTTTTCCCATTATGGTCGGTCAAATAAATGCAGCTATCCATAATCATAGGTAGTCCCTTGAATTTTGGATAATCAGTTTTGTACTAGATTCCTTTTCTGTCATGTGGTTATGGATGTCGACTTTTATATTTTATTGTGATACATATTGAATAATTATTCTTTTTGTTTCAGAGCTTGGCAAAAGCAGGTGCGGACTTTCTTTGATTGCCAGTCCACTGATCTTACGTTGCCAGAGTTGCTGAAACTTCAGGTACGTCAGACGTTCCAGCCACTTCTAGAGTTCTTTATGAGGCCCTAGATACACGAATGGTGTTATTCTGTCTCTCTAAGTTTTGAAATACTTGTTAGATATTGTGACTGTGGTCTATAGCCTACATAGCACCCACCTGATTTTTTATTTGAGGATGTGAGTTTTAAATATGGGACATACATTTGGGTCGGAAAAAGCGTATGCTAAAAATATGCACTAAAATAAATGTTGCAAAAGTTCAAAAGTTACAGTCTGAAAGTGCTTGTGTGCACAGATAGTGATAAAGAGGTTGCTTAACAGTCCAAGAATTGGCCACCTATTCACTGGAAACTGAAAACATGAGCTTCTTTATGAGTACATACAAAAGATTTTGCCTAGTTTGATGCATTGGAATTTGGAACTGTTATTGGAATATCTAACAGGCCTGTGCAAAGGCCCACTAGGCAATGCAGGTCTTGTGGCAAGAAGAGATTGGCAAACCTTAGTGGCTTCTCTCTGTTGAGAATTTGGTAGGGCAGTGATTAATTCAAATTCTCTTCTTGATATTTAATTGTGAGCTTAATTCTTTTACTTATGTCTTTTCTTGTTAACTTATTATGTCTTTCATCAAGTCAGTTACCAAAAACACAAGAGACACAAATTTAGGCGCTTCAAGCCAGGGTCAAAACCTCTGCCCTCTCCCTCTTGGAGAGGAAAACCCACGAGAAATTCTTCTTATAGACTTTCAGATGACAAGTACCATGACCATGACACAGACCTGTGACCCTTGTATGCCTTCAAAACCTTTTCACTACTTCTTCCTTGACTTCTTAAGATGATCCTTCTTGTCTGCACCTTTCTGCACCTTTCTGCACCAGAATTAGATAACTTAGTCTATCAACTGAACAATCCTTCTTCCTTCTTGACTAGAGGAAATCTCGGTTTCTAGACCTCCCTGTTATATCTTTCTGTTCTTATACTATGCCTCTATGGCTGCCTTTCTGATCTGTGATATATCTCTTCTTTATATTCCAAAACAGAGATATATTCATGAGAATGAGTTGACTCCTTTCATTCGCTGTGGGACAGAGATCTGAGGTAGTATTCCTTGTATTGCTGTGGTATCTATCATATCATATTCCTCTTTATGTTCTTCACATTCTTTCTTTATATTACAGAGATATCCGAAACTGAATATAGCCCACAAAATATTATACTAACCATGTAATCCTTCACCAGAATTCTCAGTCATTATCCTTCGCAGTTCCTGAGGTTCTCATCCACACTTTCTTCAGTCTCTCCTTCACCCTTGAACACAGCCCACCCTTAACTCTTTTTCTGATCTGTATATCCGTAGAGATATCACCCTTTTCCTCGTATTTCTGTAATATCCCCAAAGGGAAATAACCAGTAATACACAGAAATATGCCAGACAGAAATACATAAAACAAATGCTGGAACCAGATAGTAGATCAAGTACACATAGAATGCCAGAATGCTAAGCCATTTTATTAATTTCAGAATATATAGACAGGAGTACAAGATAATCAGAGTAAGTGCACCTATCCTTGCCCCAGGCAAGTAGAACCCTCTCTAATAGACAATGGCTGCAAATAAGGACAGCGTCCTAGCTGGCTGTAGAAGAGCTGCTGCTGGCATGCACTGGAGCTACAAACTGAAGACTGAAAAAGGCTGATCTCAATCCTCCAAACCCTCACCCACAGAAACGCTGTCTCTGCTAGTGACAGTGCAGAAACAGGTGGAAGGCTGGCCACAAAACCCTCCAGATGAAAAACTCAGCTCCTCAAGGCTAAAGACCCTGGAAAACGCTGTCAAGTCCTGCTCACATAACCCTGCTCATCAGATCAGCGTCCCTCCTGATGGATCAGCGTCCTATATGCTCAGATCTGCTGGTTCTGAAGCCTTCAATCCAGATCTGCGTCCTCATCCTTCAGATCTGCGTCCTCCAAGGGCAGATCTACTGCTATCCCTTCAGATCTAGGCTGGATCTGACAATATCTCTTCAGATCTGAACCATCCAAGGCTGGATCTGATGCTATCTCTCCAGATCTGCACTCTCCAAGGCTGGATCTACCAATATCTCTTCAGATCTGAATCATCCAAGGCTAGATCTAATGCTACTCCTCCAGATCTGCACCCTATTGAACTAGATCTGCAAATATCTCCTCAGATCTACAATCCCCAAGTCTGGATCTGTCAATGTGCCTTCAGATCTGCGTCCTTCTGCTTCTGGAACAATGTCCTCTCTCTCTAGGCTTGATCTGCGTCCTTTCTCCCCCAGGAACAGCGTCCTTCCTCCCAGATCTAAACTGCATCCTTCCTTTCCTTGGAACAGCGTTCTGCCTACTAGATCTGCGCAGCCAAAGAAGGGCTTCTTCCTCTCCAAAACTCCACCTGAAAACTGCTACCAAATCTCCACTGAAACTGAAGGGTGTTACTCAGAAATTAACCTTACTAGGGCAGGCACTCGAAGTCCCCCGAAGCTAAGGGTGAAACCAGAAATAACCTTACCAGGGCAGGCACTCGAAGTCCCCCGAGGCTAAGGGTGAGATCACCGACCGGAGACACTCGGTTGCACTAAACAGTGCTGCAGACCGACTAAACAACCGGCGTGCTGAAGCAGACAGAAGTCTAGCTCTCAATATCAATATCAAATCATGAATGATCAAATGAGGTGAGAACCCCACCTTTTATAATGCTAAACTCCCTCCAAAACTCTAACTGCGTCCTTCACTCACCTTGGCCTGCGCAGTTAATCTTGGGTTAGCCTGATGCCTCCCCATCATACTCATGTGGACCCCCAAGGCCCCATCTCTAAGTTACAACGTCAATCAACTAGGAAAAGAACACTTTATTTATAAAGTGAGGTGACTAAAGTGAGGTGACCCCTCTTATTTCTCACTTTATTTATTATTTCTATCTAAAGCAGCAAAATTAGACAAAAATGAAATATTCCAATTAGCAAGGCTAATTGGGAATATTACAGTCTCCCCCGGCAAAACGTTGCTTGTCCTCAAGCAACTGAAGTGATGGATGCTGTAAAGTCTGCTCGCTCTCCCAAGTGGCATCCTCATCCAGCAAAAATTGCTTGTTCTCAAGCAATGCTTGAACAAGCCTACTCTCTAGCTGATGCTCCCTGCCGATACTGCAAAATGTGCCTGGGTCCCACTGAAACCTCTCTGTCTCCTGCATCACCCCGATATGAAGGGATATCTCAATGCCAGGATCCCAAACTGGCCTCTCATGGTACCAGCCAATCAATAGTCCTCCCGGATCCCATCGCCACTGTGGCCAATAATCGCACAAGTCCCGTGACTCGAACTGCTCATTGCCTCTGGCTATGACTAAAGACCATGACCGCTGCTGCTCTGCATCTATGACTGTGTAAGCTGGCCCGTCAACTGTGAACCAACTCGTCACCTCTCTCCAATCAAGGCATGGAGTCGAAAATATAATGAGGAATATCTCCCTCCTGTGGATCCTCCATCTCCAAGCAATCACCCAGACAAAATGAGCCACCTCCCAACAAGGCAACTCCTGAAGATCTCCTTCCACCTCAAGCTCTGGTAATGAAGGTGGGCTGAAAATATGAACTTGGCAAGCATCATAGCTTACCCCATGCTGTCCTTCTCTCCACTCATGACAAGTGTAGAGTCTATGCTGATCCTGGGCTGCAAAATCATTGCCCTCCAATGGCAAAGTGAAAAACAATCCACCATAGAAGGTTCCTCTATCAATGACGAACAAGCTGGCCCAAAACAAACCATCCATGAAGAATATGACATGGTCATCATGGATCACCCTAATGAGATGTTTGCTGAAGGTTCTATATGGGGATACATAATGCAAACAATCTCTCACAAGGATACAACGTAGTCTCATCCACTGCAACCTCAGAAAATTACATGGCAAGCAATGTACATCTACTAATGGATAGCAAATGGCTGAATATGAAAACGATAAAAGACCAAACAATTGCCCATGGCTATACAATGGATGACTATCAATCTCATGGCCCACCTCAAAAGAGAGCACATATGTAGTAGTGGTGGCCATGCCTCCTCCCATGCTCCCATTAGAACATGTAGTGCAGAAAATACTCAAGGACACATCCAGCTCATGTGTCTCTCTCATAATCAAGCCTCCCATACAAATCTGATCTATATCAGCAAATGGGGACATGATCAGCAACAAAATGAAGGAAACGCTGAAGGTTACATGTGATGAAAAGAGGTACCAACAGCTTCCCCAACAAGTACAGCGCAGTTTTACAAGTTGCTGCTTGATAAGAGTACAAGGCAAAATGTTTATGTTAAACATGCATGTCTTCATATAATACATGATATAGTGCTGCAAATGAACATACATGAGGTGATAAAACACTTTCCCAAAGCCACAAAAGATATGGTTGCCTCCATCATGTAGTTTGGCCCGATAAAACTCACGGAGCAATATGACAAGCTTGTCCCCTTGTGAAGCAATGCACTGCATAGGAGTGTGCAAATCAATGAATGTATAGGCAAACTCCTCACCATATGCTGGAAGTAAGATGGTACATGGATCCATAAGTGAGTCCTCCATATTGTTTTGGCATGCTATGAAGAAGAATGAACCATGTGCTACAAGAAGATAATCCTCCTTATGCTTGGAAATCCAAGTTAAGAAGAATATGCCATAGCGATAAATGTCTCTATCATCATTACCTCCCCTTTGTTCATCAAGTGCAACAAATATGAAGTGATCCTGGGACCTATGGGTTATAGATCCACCATATCTCTGCTGCGCACACTTCATCCATAATGTCCTGATCCAAGGTGACAACGCTGTGAGCTCATGCAAATAAGCTCCTGTCAATACCAGACTCTGTTCTTTGACATGCTCCTTATCAAAGACTCCTCCAATAATGCTACAACAAGTGCGGAATACTTCCCAAGATGGAAGTGCTTCCAAGCCATCATCAAGGATCAAAGAGATAGTGCCATCCCCTCTTCCTGCAACATCATACAAAGTGTGAGAGCAAATCTGCCCTTGCTCTCCTAGGAATAAACCAAGCAACAAGACATTGTGTTGCCTCCCCATACCTCCATCGTACAACTCATGTGATGGAGACACAATGAATGATAGGAGCAAAACATCAACACCATGCATCCATACTCTACGCTGCTCAGTGATGCAAGTATCCATCCATCTTTTCCCCATCCTCCTACTCTTAAGAAGAGTGTTTGCCAAGTGATGGCCAAACTCTTTCAAGAGTAACCAGCGCAGCCAAGCCTCCTGCTGCCTTGTGTCATAGATCTGCAAGTAGCCCCCTAGCTCCTTGCTCATCAACCGCGTCCACTCAATCACTTGTGGATGCCTTCTTCTTCTCCTCATCCTGGTATTCCTCCCATGAGGGCTACCATCCTCCCAAATCAAGTTTCTGGATTTGCACTCCATGGGATCTTGAAATATAAACTTCTCAAGGATCAATGAGACCCTATCAAGAATCAAATAGGTGGTAGGCAAAAACCTCCCATCATGATGTGTATGGCTCCAGGGATGTCCAACACAAGCATGAGAGATGTTATCCATCCGAAGATGTCCTCCATCTTCTATCTGCTCTTGTGAGAAGGGAACCAAATCATTGTGTTCCATAGCCCGCTCCACCGAGTACCAACTCAAAATCTCTCTCCATCCAATCTCAACATCAGGATGTTGTACCCTGTACAACTCTGATCGTCTCATACCGCTATCCAAGTCAACATATGAGATCTGACTAGGTGGCTCTGCCTCTCTCTCTCCAACGGGAAGAGATGACTCAACAGCACCGCCAGTCCCATCCATGCATACCTGAAGGGGAATGATCTGACGCTCCAATGTGCCCTCTGGTTGTACCATCAGGGAATCCAGCTGTTCCCCAATGTGGACCAACTTGGCCGCCGACTTGGCACAAGTTGCTCTCATACCCTCCAGCTCCTGGTCCTGCAACAAAAGGGTCTCCCGCACTGACGCGGCCTTCTCTCTCAAAACTCGAAGGTCCGTCCGAAGCCGATGATACTGCTGTCTGCGATCATCATCCAATACCTCTGTACCTGCTATTACCTCATCGAAGGTGGATACATCTCCTGACACCTCACCCATCTGTTGTGTGCTGCTACCACCCGAAGACTCGGACATGGCTCCAGTCATCACCTCAGTGGATGGCTCTACCGGGGTAGGCTCTACCTCCACTATGATATCAACCGGCACGGTCAAGGAGGTCTCCAATGATGGTGAGTCCTGTGTCACACTAGGTGTAACCTCGGGCTCCCTGCAATCCTGTGTGTCCTCTTCCTCCAAGTGTGAGGTAACCATTTTAATGGTTTCCCTCTCCGATACTCGGTCAAGCTGGGAAGAGGTATCCAACTTGTCCACTGTGCGTTGTAAGCCCCTATCATGTGAGTGCTTGTTCCCTCTGCGAAAGTTGTGAGGTCTACTATCACGCTGGAGCTGAACATAATCTCTACTCGCGGTGCGGTGGTAGTCTCTACCATGATGATGCCGGTGCCCCTGGTGTTGATCATGGAGTCTAATGCCATACTGGTACAGGATATATCTCTCGAAGGGGAAAGCATCCATGAACCCCTGTCCGAAAGCCTGATACTCTGCAAGAATGTCAGCCATCCGAGCCGGATCTACCTCTCGCTGTACTGTTATTCCTGTGTCCTCTGGCAATAATGTGGGCATAGTGGGACGTGTGGGTGTACATGACTCCATATGCCGAGTGGCATCATGCCGAACAATCTGAAAACCCCTAGGGAGTTCTCTCTGACTGACTCCTATGGCTGAGAGCCTCTGTGATGTCTCCTGGATGTGACGGAGGATTGCATCCAGTTTCCTATCTACGTCTGCCATCGGGTCCCACTGCTCTGGGTCCCTCACAGGCTCCTCAGAAACTGCACGGCTGCTGCAAAACCATACCGCTGCTTAACTTTGACCTCCGATTTACCCATTGAAAACTACTCAGAAAATTCCAAGGATTTGGGAAGGTGATCCTTGTCCAAAACCCAGAAAAACCCAGAAAACGTTTTTCCTAATTCCAAACTTCAAAATTTGACCTTTTTATTTTGGCCCTTTTCCCAACTGCGTTTCTGGTATTGCAACTGCTATTGCTCTGTATGATCTCTTTTCTGATGTCATAGACCACAGGCTGAGCCAGAATTATGCTCTGATACCACTGTAATATCCCCAAAGGGAAATAACCAGTAATACACAGAATATGCCAGACAGATATACATAAAATAAATGCTGGAACCAGATAGTAGATCAAGTACACATATAATGCCAGAATACTAAGCCATTTTATTAATCTCAGAACACATAGATAGGAGTACAAGATAATCAGAATGAGTGCACCTATCCTTGCCCTAGGCAAGTGGAGACCCTCTCAGACAAACAATGGCTACAAATGAGACGACGTCCTGGTGGCTATGAAAATTCTTCTTTGGCATCTACTGAGCCTTCTAAGCCCGAAGGCGAAAAAGGTAGTCTCAATCCTCAAACCCTCACCTAACATTGTCTCTGCTAGTGACAACGCGAAGCGAGTGGAGAGCGCTAAAACCCTCAGAGATGAAAAACTCGGCTCTCGAGGCTAAAGACCACAGCGGAAAAACGTTTGTCCAAGTCACATACATAACCTGCTCATCGAGATCGGCGTCCCTCTGATGGATCGGCGTCCTGTATGCTCGGGTCTGCCCGGTTCGGCCTTCAATCGGATCTAACGTCCTCCTCCTCCCGAGATCTGCGTCCTCCAGAGACGAGATCTAACGTCTTGAGGATCTAAGTGGATCGACCATCCTCCTCGGTCTGAATCATCCAAGGCTGGATCTAATGCTACTCCTCCAGATCTGCACCCTACTGAACTAGATCTGCAAATATATCCATCAGATCTACAATCCCCAAGTCTGGATCTGTCAATGTGCCCTCAGATCTGCGTCCTTCTGCTTCTGGAACAACGTCCTCTCTCTCTAGGCTGGATCTGCGTCCTTTCTCCCCCAGGAACAGCGTCCTTCCTCCCAGATCTAAACTGCGTCCTTCCTTTCCTTGGAACATCGTTCTGTCTACTAGATCTGCGCAGCCAAAGAAGGGCTTCTTCCTCTCCAAATCTCCACCTGAAACTGCTACCAAATCTCCACTGAAACTGAAGGGTGTTACTCAGAAATTAACCTTACTAGGGCAGGCACTCGAAGTCCCCCGAAGCTAAGGGTGAAACCAGAAATAACCTTACCAGGGCAGGCACTCGAAGTCCCCCGAGGCTAAGGGTGAGATCACCGACCGGAGACACTCGGTTGCACTAAACAGTGCTGCAGACCGACTAAACAACCGGCGTGCTGAAGCAGACAGAAGTCTAGCTCTCAATATCAATATCAAATCATGAATGATCAAATGAGGTGAGAACCCCACCTTTTATAATGCTAAACTCCCTCCAAAACTCTAACTGCGTTCTTCACTCACCTTGGCCTGCGCAGTTAATCTTGGGTTAGCCTGATGCCTCCCCATCATACTCATGTGGACCCCCAAGGCCCCCTCTCTAAGTTACAACGTCAATCAACTAGGGAAAGAACACTTTATTTATAAAGTGAGGTGACTAAAGTGAGGTGACCCCTCTTATTTCTCACTTTATTTATTATTTCTATCTAAAGCAGCAAAATTAGACAAAAATGAAATATTCCAATTAGCAAGGCTAATTGGGAATATTACAATTTCTTCCTCAGATCAGTCCGAAGTTGTTACACCAAATGAACCGCAGATTGTCCTTATATATAGTATATACAGGACAGATCTCCTTATTGAGCCAACGTGGAGGGCTACTTCTGAGCCGACTTGTGCAGGGCTATAGAGGCCGTTTAATTCACTGTACCTAGGGCGAGTTGAGAGGTTACTTCAATGCAGATTTTGAGCCATAATTTCAAGGCTTATTTGACAAGGTATTGAGGCATACCAGTGAGGCTTTGACTCTTCATAAACATGTGTCTTTAATTGGTACATTTACGACCAGAAAACAAATCCCTAAAAGACATCCAGAAGTCTTTTGACCTATAATAAAACCTTTCTCATGAAACCCATGAAGCAAGCATAACAAAATTATATTTTATTATCTTTGTCTTCTTCATTACATATATACATAATTACATAGTTAATATGAAGACCGATCCTAGCTACACTTTCCAACTCTCTCCCGCTGTTTAGTGGTGAATTAAATCCCAGAAGGGAGGCTTCCCTATAAAGATCACCTAAGGATGTTCAATAAAGAAGGTTCTAAAAGTGATCCCAGGTCTAATGATTGGAGTAAGTATTGGCAGAGCTTAGAAAGGCAATGATTAGTTTTGACAAAGTTGAAGGACTCTTTGCTAAGACATTTTATTTAATTAGTGAGCTGTTATAGGTTAGGGTTTGAGAGATATTCAATAATATGGCATGCAATGACACATAACAGGTTGAAGAAATAGCCCTTTAAGCATAAATCAATAAAGGAATAGGGCTATCAATTAGGTAAGTGAGTATTTATGGCTGAAACATGCATAAAGCAACAATAGATAAGATGATGTCAGCCCTGGTTATTGGGTTTTAACATCCAATTAATGCTATATTTTACTTCATTTAAATTATTAAATGCAATCCCTATTAAGAGGACAATAACGCATCAAAATGAAATTGTTGTTAAATACAATTTGAAGAAAAACCCTAACTCCAACCTTAACTATAACCCTAGATACCTAGAAATTAGTAAAAAGAGAGAGAAAATGTATGAAAAGCAGGGGATAATCAACACCAACGTAACTAGACTAGTGGTTTTTATAAATTGGAAAATGGAGTCTTTTAGGGCAAAATCTATGAAGATGACCTTGATGAAGAGTGTGAGAGAAAACTTGTTTCTACTTACAAACCCTAGTGACTTAAGTTCAAGAGATGCATATATCAAAGTTCTCTTGAAGGATACAAGGAAAACAATTTTACATGGCATGAAGAATCAATATTTCAAGAAACATATTGCAATATTAACACAGGACAGATAGAAACCCTAATTCACATAATAGGGAATGCAAAATGGAGGAAGATCAACAATAAACTTACAAGTTACAACATTCCCCAAGAATCTCTTCAACCAATCCCATAGAATTCTCTTCATTCAAAATTTGTCCTCAATAGACAATCTGCTCCTCAAAATTACATTGCGTCCAAGTAGAAAAGAGACGAATAGAGAGTGCACGCTTCTAAAGAGAGAGAAGTGTGAGGGCTGATGATGATGAATAAGTGAATGAGACTCCCCTCTATTAATATGAGGGAAACCAACTCTCATTTCATTAATTTTACAAGTAAAATCCCTAAAATAAGTTTACTCGAGGATTCAACTGAGTCAACGTTTACAAGATTATCTTGAGATAGCTTTAAAACATAATAATATGTGAAAAATAACCCACACGTGTGGGTATGAATGCTCTCCACCATGATGTCATCCTCTAATAATGATTAATAATGCGTCAAGTAGGTGATGAAATGGTCCAAGGGTGTTCTTCACTCTATGAAATCCTCAAAGTGAAGGTGTACATCTCCAGAAGTTACCTTTTCCATCATGAAGTCATCCATAAAGGGGCCTACCTCACCCTTCCAAGGCATGCAGGAGTGACGTGGCACCATTTAGGGAAAGCATCAGCTTCAAGGAAGAATGTGCTAATCCTCCCATGTCATCTTAGTGACATCCACCCTCTTCTGGGCTCCAAAAAAAGGCATCATCATCAAAAAGGGTCAAGGCCAGCCGAGGGGCATCCTGGGTTCATCTAGACACATCATTAAATAGTCCAACACCCAAGCTCTCAAGCTAGTGTCCTAGCACTTGGAGGTATATCAAGAGGTGTAGAATCATGTAGAAGCTACTCAGGGGCCAACACTCATCTCTAGGGGACAATAAGGTCATATCTGCTCTTAGAATGAGGCGAAGTACCTCCTGGAAGGTGTTGGAAAAGAGTCAAGCTATTCTTCAAGGGATCCATATTGCATGTGTGATACCACCTGAACAAAACTTATCAAGATCAAGTGAGATAAACATCATTAGGGACATAAAACCATTAAAGAATTATAATGGACCATATCTAATGCTAGGGGCACTGAAATACTTCATATAAAACTCATCTTTAAATGTCTAACTAGCTCGAGACCTGTAAACAAGTTACCTCACTTTTGTTAGGGATGATTAGGTCAGCAACCCTATTAGGTGTTTCTGTAAAATTCCCACCTAGGAATTCCTCAAACTTCTAATGAAATTCTGGGTTTATAATTAAAAATTTCAGTGGTGTCTTTCTTTAAACAGTTTGACTGTACACTGCTGTAGGTGAGAAATATTTACAGGTGCCAAAAAGATACACAGTGACATGCACATATAGAGAAACCAGCCTATCACCAGGACTGATATTTCATTTTAAATTCAGAAATAAGCATTAGCCATGGTATATAATAATATATTATCAAAAGGGAGGCTGTTCATTATATAGAGAACAAACCCATCAAAGAGCAAACCCTGAAATTGCAAATATGTACCAGCAGTTCACCGTTGAGTCTCAAATAACTCAACCTGGGATAATTGCATGAATATATTTGTAGTGATGTACGCTCCTACCAGTGGTGCCAGGCTTCAGCTAGTTCATGATTCACTACAGGACAAGTCAATGTCCCTTTATCAACAATCCCCTTGAATGATATCACACCAGCAGTAAGTCGCACTTCCCACAGTCAACAAATAGGCTCAGAAACTCGACCCAGTGAAAAGAATATACAGCCACATACTTAACCTCTATAATGGTCTCCAAAATGAGACAAACTCTCTCTGGTATGGCAGAAATTGACCCAGAATACCAGCAGACCAGCCAGAAGCAATATATTAGGTAACTCATCCTCTTTCTCATCCGAAAAACTTGTCTGGAAGGTGGGAAACTCGTGCAACAAAGAGAGGGAAACTCGTGCTCAGTATTCTTCAAAGACTCGGCCTCTTTGGGTGTAGGTAAGACCTCTTACAGCCACAGAATCTGCAAACTTCGACTCAGCTGAAGGAAGGGAGGTATCTCGTCCTCCAAGAGAGGGAAACTCATGCTAATGAACTTCTGAACTCGTCCCTACTCCTTGTCCTTCGAACCCAGCTTTTATTCTAGGACATTCAACCAGCAAAAAGAAGGAAAATTCGTTCTTCATCACCAGAAGTGATAGCTTCAGATTGGACTTGGACCTTTGGCTCCCAAGTATATGTCTTCAACCTGAAAGATGTTAAATGAAGAAAACAAATCAGAGATTCAATGTATAAAACCTCTTCTGGTCTGAATCTATAGAAAATCTTCTTCTCCTTTGTATTCCGACATTGAAATCTGAGTGATTTAACTCACAAATCCAAAACTAGGGTGTCTCGTTGCAACACCGAAGTTTGCTATGGAAGCTAGGGTTCCAAATCGTCAGCTTCTCCTTCAAACTCTCTCCAAGAGCTCTTTCTCCAAACTCACACACAATGTGCAAATGATGAGAGTCTCCTCATTTTCCTTATTTAATGAGTTTAGGATTGTCTTTTCACCTTCACCTTCCATTTTTTTTATAACTCACTTACCTTTTTCCCTCCAATTAAATATTTAAAAGCACTTTTCCTTTCTTTATTTATTAAAGTGACTTTTATAAACTAATTAAAGTCACATTTAATGCTGGAAAATGCTTAATTTGCCTCTGTGGTCACACTGGCCACCTTTTATCATTCTTTCCTGTAGATCTTTTCACCCCGATTTCAACGAGCTATTACAGTAAGGTGTTTCTCCAATTAATCAGCCTAAAACAACACCTTAAGCATAAATAATTAAAATATGCCTGTTATTAATTCCATTTTACAGAAATCGTCGGAACGCAACGGAACCAAGAGAAAACCGTGCACAATTGATCTCGATGGTGAAATATGGTAAGCGATCCCATTCGGACCCATAAAAGTCCTCTAAAACCCTCTGGGCCCACCAATGGACTAATCTTGCTTCTATGACCAGGCTGACAGAAGCTCTGGAAAACCTTCATAACCACCTCGCCTAGTAATCCAAAATTTGGGGACATTACAGTTTCCAACCCCCAAGGGGAATGACATGCCCTTGGTAGACTAATCAATCCATATGTGCACTTGTTAAGCTGATCATGGAGTAGGAAAGACTTCAAGGAAGATGTCGCAGCCATGTGGAAGCATGAGTTAGTCACTTCCTTAGCTTGCTTTGTTGCGACATTATGGTGCACCTTTTACTTTAATGATTTATGTTTCTTTGGTGCATAGCTTAGGAGCCCAATCTTGCTTTGTGCTTTTCCAACACCCCTTAAGGATGTAGCAATTTCTCGCTCATCTGGGTTGGGACATTCAAGAGTTCTTATATTTTGAATGGAGCATAAATGGTTGAGGAACTGGGTGATGGCTATTGGGGGTTAGAGCTCATGTTAAGATTTTGTCCACGTGCTAAATAATTCCCAACCATAGTTCACCCAGTGATTCATATTAATATGCCCATAACATGAAATGAAAGCACATGATTGCTGAAATGATTAGAGTACTTGCTGATAAATGACCCACCTTCCTGCAGGAAGAATACTAGATGCATGAGCTATAAGTGGAGAACTTTGGCATAATGATATCCAAAGACCATTACATGGCTGCTGGCTGGCTGGCTGTCAAATGAGGAAAAAAAATTCTCCTATGGGTTATCCACTTTTGGTTGGTAACAAGAACTATTTATTAGAAGCAAAATTCAGATCATCATCTTCATCAAGCTAATATCCAGGTCCACACAGTAAACATTAGCAGTGATTAGTGGGATCACATGAGAGTAGTTCTGGGATCCTGAAGATGATCCTCATCCTTCCTATTCTTCACCAGGCTCCTGCATTCCAACCTGACAACCAGTTGCTTCCTTTCAAAGTTTTTCTGCCATCGTATTATGTTCTCTAAAGACATGAGAGAAGTTGATTTTATCAAAGTTACATTCCATCAACATAATTTGATTGAGGGCAAGATGAAGAGATATATTGTGGAGCCTTACAGTCCCTTTAGGCTATTATATAGCTTCGAATAACCATATACCTGTAGCCTCAGTCTTCTTTTACACCTTGATCCTGATTATGTCAGCTGAAGTATGCAGCTCAGCCCAGTTATCTGTGCGCCTTCATAACCCAACTTTGAGGGAGACATTGCTATTTTCAGTCATAAACAGAATGCCACCTGCACAGCACAGTTATGGATTTCCTTGGTGTGCTCCAACAAAGAAGCCCCAGGAATTTGTTTCATCAACCTCGAAAGAACTTTTTCAGGTTTCAGCTTCAGGGCTTTATGCTTTGGACTCTGGAGCTATATTTTGTCATAAGCATATTTAATTTTATACTTATAGGGGAGAGAGATTACCTGTCATAAAGGATTGCTTTTCTGGTAGATCATATACCTCAGGAAACCACACATGGTAGTGCTTTGAGATCACGACCTAAATAAGAGACCCTGTCCGTTTTGGGTTGGAAGAGTGTGCGCCAGGAACATGCACTGAATAAATTCTGGAAAAGTTAGAAATATCAGCCTAAATAAGGAACCCTACCTATAACATAATGCCAAGTCTAATCTGCAATTCAGAGAAAAAGTGAATTCTTTCATATCACAAAGGTCCTTTCCTTTTTCAAAGCTGTTTGAATATGTATTTGTGCAGGCATGCTTAATTTTGGAATTCCTGCAGTGGACTTTTCCTGCTTAGCTTTTTTCTCTTTTCTTATCTCCCACTGTTGTTTTGGATAGTCTCATAGGTGTTACCTTAGAGTTATGTTTATACAGGAAAATTTTCATGTGATAAGTTTAGAATACATGAAACCTTAGTATCGTGGAATGATGGAATTGAGTCAGTATTGTGGAATTATGTAATTGGATATCCTTATTTTATCTTAGTCATTACCTTTGGGGATACTGATGGTTTCATTTTCATTTCAGGAAGTTGGAGAGTCTAGTATTGTGGAGGATGACATGTTAGGAATGCTTGGTTCGAAAATAGCTGATATTAGCAGTTGGGTTTTACGTTGCAAGTCTGCCATTGGTTGTTTTGATACATCAGCACTACAGTTGCGAGATTTTCTTGTACAGGTTGCCCTCAAACAATATATACAATGTTCTGTATCTTTCTTTCTTGCTATTCATAATAGGATGCTCTTAATGTTCAGTATCTTGTCTGCAGATAAGCAATTCTTTGGAGAGAGCTCTGCAAAAGGTCCAAATGTCGAATGTGCTTATTGACACAGAGGAATGTTGTATCTGTAATGGGAAATCAAGAGAAAATTTTGAAAATTTAATTCATTGTGAAGAATGCAAGGACAGGTAACTTTGTTTGGCTACTGAACCCTTCTGTATTCATAGTAGACTTGTTTTCTGAGCTTTGCTGAAGTTTTTGATGTAAAAGATTGTTGTATCTGTAATTGGAGTTTTGAGAGAAATCCTTGAATATTTTATTTGTTAGGAAGAATAGAAAAGCATAGCTTACTTATTCGAGCTTCTAACATGAATGCATGCAGAGAGATGTGTGAAGATATCCCCCAAATTTTAGGGGATGTGACAGGTGATGCAGTGGTGGCCAACATAGAGACCCTACTCGAAATACGAAAAGTTTAAATCTTAAATATATGAAAAGCTTAAACTTAAATGATACACAATATTAGTCAATAATCATTTTATCAATCACAAATCTGATATATAAGTAGTGTGATACATTCATACATAATATATAAATGATATGAACATATGTAATGACTGATACATTGATACGTAACACTGAACATGCATAATAATGATACATAACATAACATGATAAATGACCATAATATTATGGTTTTTGTCCACGGAATGCACACAAAAGAGTAATAAGGCTTATGCTGTGATTGCTTATCTCCCACACAATTCAGCGCTTATGGATCAATGTTCATAGTTCAGATCTCATAGTTCGTGCCCCACTGTTCTCACATTGAAATTCTAATGAAAAATGATGATGGGAGTGGTGTTTATGTATAAGTTGCACTGAAACTGATACGGGAATGGATATGGATGTGGGGTTTGAAACATATATGACAAATTTTCAAAAAATACATAATTATCATCATGAATCAACATAAACAAATCATCATTAGTTCAACTTAAATATTTATTGAAGATTGTAACTAGGTTCAATCTTCATAAATTGTATGTGATTCAATATTTATTGTACTTGTCAAAAGAATAAAGAAAAGAATTTTATATTATTATTAATTTTTAAATGACTTGTTAAAGCATGGGTTTCATGCTTGAGTCATATTATTTTAGTTCAAAGTCCCCATTGAGGACTTCTAGGATTTATTTCGAGTTTATAGAGTCAATACAGATTTATATTGACCCTGCTGGGCTTTTGAATCATGTAATTAGGTCAAGTATTGAGTAAAATATGATTTATGGAGCCTCCACATCAAGTCAGCCTCAAGTTCAGTAATTCAAACTCATTAGAAGCCTATAAATACATGGAGATCGAATTCATTTGGAGACATCTCTCTCACACACAAAAATTCGGTATCCTATGCTGCATCAAGAAAAAGTGCGAAGTGAAGGAAGGGATCAATTGGAGTGCGGTTTTGGACAAGCTAAAGGATTGGAAGAAAATCGAAATTTTGGTGCTACTCCCTCTCTCTCACGTGCTCTAGTTTGGAAGATCGAAGTCTCTCATTTTTCTGCTGCTTCAGTTGCTGCTGCCAAGAGAAGAATAGGTCAAAGTTGATTTTGCTGCCTTGAGAAGTTGTATTGGGTCAAAATTGAACTCCTAGAGTAAGATCAAAGCCTTTCCTCCAAGATCGAAGTTCCAAGGTCTAAGAAACTATTTCATATTCACTGTTGTTGCTGCTGGCAGATTGAGGAAGGATCATAAGGAAGGTTGACTTGGTATGGAAGAAGTCTGAGTCAAGGTCTAGAGTCTCAAGATTACTAATGAAGGAAGAATTACTAACTGGGTTTTCCCCTAAAGTGGGGTTTTCCCCTAGTTGCTGGCCTACATCTGGTGTCCTTGATCTATGTGATTTTGCTTTGATATTTGTTTGATGAACTAAGAAGAAAGAAGATAAGAAGAACACAATACGAACTAAAGAATATCACAAGTAAATAATCAAGAATAAGAGAATCTTTATGCCTTTTTGATTCTCTAACAACATTGTCATCATCATTAGTGATTATTATAACATTCAATATATCATAAAGTTTTTGTTTCCAATTTCAATCATCAACATCATCACCAAAGTTAATAATGCTAAATGCACACTACATAGTACAAATTACTAAATGATCTATGATTGGAAGTCTATTATCATGACATATTATGGTATTCAATGTTAATTTTCAAAGGTTTAAAACATCATCATAAATTCCATTCACAGATCATTAAATATGTCATCCATGCAACTAAGATCCACATCAACATTTGGATCCTCTCCAGGAATCGGAACATTGCTGCCATGTTCACTTGAAGATGCAATTGTTGGTGCCTCCTTATCAAACAAATTCATATGAGACATGGCATTCAGCACTATGTCCAACCTAGGTAATTCTAGTTCCACATCCTATGGTTTGGTGGGCCAAAATTTGTATTTTTCACTGTTGTTTGACAAAAGGAGAAATTTCAAATGAACATAAACTAGTTTCTCAACCTTCTGGGAGCCAGTCTGTTTCGCCTCACCAAATGTATAAAGCCATATGTACTCTAATTCCTTTTTGCTAAAGCTCTTGACAAGATCCTTATGGCCAATTTTTGGATATGTGGAAGTTACCCACCATAGTAATTCCAATTGTTCCACCAATCAATTGGAACTAATATGGTTTTGTTCCGCATTGAATCAAATCAACACCCAAACCCTTCGATCCCACAAAATGAGCTTTGAACGAATCTGAATCCCAATATCTTAAATCTTTGTGAGACTTTTGGGTCTTTGTTTGGTGTGGTTCTTTCCGGATTACTTGGCAACTCCGCAGAATAATATTTTGGATTCACTGCATAGGCCAAAAGGTGCAATATGGTGGTCATCTTGTTCCACATTTTGGTCAATATATCTTTTATCTTCCCTACCATGGAGTCAATGCCCTCATACACCTCTCCCAGGTTAGGCATATTTGTGTGAAACATGTGTAGAAAATCCACAATTGGCTTAGTAAATGCCAAGAGATAATCCACCCTATCCCACCATTCATCATCAACAACCAACCTTTTTACTTCTTGTGCTCTTTTAGTTAGGGATTGCGTCCATTGATTCCAAAGAGAACTGCATACCATTGATTGTAATGCTTTTCTGACCTGCATAAGCCTTGTTAAGACTATGACATGAGAAGAAAAATGAGTCTCGACAACCTGGTAGTGGCAATGTTTCAATAAATTAAAAATCATAATTGATTGAATCATATTTTGATTCACAAATCATGACTTATTTGAGAATCCAATGTACATATTTGAATTTAGAGTCATAGAAATTAGAACTTATGAAATAAACTTTAATGCTTAGGTACCTTAAGGAGTTCCAACTGCACAAATTACCTGTAGATGCTTTGGGACATGCGGTGGTTAAATTTGTGATGAAGGCTTGAATTTCTTTTGCTTCATCAAAAATAAGTCAAATCCACTCAATTTTGTTGCCCATCTTGCTCAACATGGGGTTCAATGAATATACACCACAAAGGCCAGAGAACAGGTTGCGGCAGCAAGACAGGCAGGAAAGTGGGCAATCATCAGAAATCTTTGAGCGGTTGTTCGAGATTCCTTCCCCTCGGGATGGGTACCTCGAACTGGTAGTTGTAAATGACGGGCCCGAGAGGAGAGGATACAGGGTATGAGTATTTCGGTCCACTGCTGGAATGGAAATGGCTCTTTCTGGTCATCACCTAGCCTACTTCATGATGCCCTCACTTCAGCAGACATCCTACTTATTACCGAAACACACGCGAACCCTGTTTGCCCTCTCCCTGACATCACAGAGACACGGAGTTCAGGAGGAGTCAGAGGCTCTGGAGGAGTAGCATGCCTTGCTAGAGATGATCTCAGAAACATAATCTCTGTTGTGGCGACTGATGATCACGCCAGATTCATGTGGATTCAGATTAGAGCCAATGTCTCCCCTCTAAGAGACATTTACATTGCAGTGTGTTACTTTCCGCCCATCTCGTCATCTTTTGCTATCCATAGCAGTGACGGAGACCCCGTCATAGACTTGTACTCTGACATTACCAAATACTCATCAATGGGAGATATCATTCTCATGGGGGACTTTAATGCCCGAACTAGAGACCTCTAGATACCCATTCATGATCGTACAGAGGACGTGTTCTGCACTCAAGGGGTCGACCCGACTTCTGTGAGCATGCATTGGACATCAGAGGATAGCTTGGGCCCCACCACAGCCTACGGGAAACACCTTCTGTAGCTGGGGGAGTCTCACGAGTTGATAATCCTGAACGGCCTCCCTTGCTTTCTATCCTCCCACTTCTTTACTTGCCGACCCCATTGGGGGGGGGGGGGGAGCGAGTGTGGTAGACTACGCTCTTGCCAGCCTGGATCTCCTCCCACACATCAAAAACTTTTCTATCACACCCATCCCCCTGGCGGATCATGCACTTCTCTCAGTTTCACTTCAGTTTGACATCCGTCACACATCTCCCCCTATTTCGCACAATCCACCCCGTACCCTCTTCTAGTTCGAGGAAGGCAACCCTGACGTCTTCTCTTCCACCCTCAAGCAAGCTCTTCCACCTGAAGTCCAGTTCACCTCTCTTGACTCCGTCAATGACAAATACCAATCCCTCTCATCTGCAATCTGGGAGGCCGCACTCCAGTCCTTCCCTTTCTCCACCCGCTCCATCGCCACCCCCCCCAAACTGGGAGGATGTCCTATGAATAAGTGGTATGACCACGAGTGTAAATCTCTGCACCAGGATCTTTGGTACGCCTTCAAACACTCCCTACCGTCGTACCCGAGCATCCGCTTTGCCTACCGCTGCCTTCTTCGCCGCAAGAAATGTCATTTTATTTCCCACAAGACACGGATTCTTTCTGCTCTCCTTCTCCACTCCCTTAGAGAATTCTGGGGCACCATTCTTTCCATGCGATCTCCCAACCCTATCGACCTTGACCCCACCTCCATGTTCTCCCACACTTCCAAGTTGTATGACATCCCCGGGCAACCCCTCACTCAGGTTGTTTCACCCCCCCCGGCCACCTGTCACTTCTTCTCCGACAAAGATATCAGAGAGGCAATCTGGGCAGATGAACAACAACAAAGCCGTAGACGAAGAAGGCTTCTAGGCAGAATTCTTCAAACTTGGGCTTCGTCCTCTGGTTGGTTACCTAGTGGATCTCTTCAACCATGTCATTCGAGATGGCTTCCTTGATGGATGTTCCCACCACATTATCTATCCCATCCATAAGGCAGGACCTGCCTCCGACCTGAACAATTACAGAACGATCATGGTCGGACACACATTCTCCAAGCTGTATGCTATTGCCCTCCACAGGGGACTCTCCAGCTTCCTAGAGTAGAGACATCTTAGGGCTAGGGGGCAAGCTGGTTTCAGACCGGATCATCAGACCACTGACCACATCTTCACCCTTCAAGCGACGATCGAGGAGACTTGACATCGGTCCTCCAAGGTGTACTGTTGTTTTGTGGATTTCAGGAAGGCCTTCGATTCGGTCCTGAGGGAGGACCTTTTTCAGAGGCTGATAGGGATTGGCATCTCATCGACTCTTCTGGTTGCTATTATACGCCTCTACGAGTCCGTCCTTGGCCGTCTCCGCACGGTTGGAGGGATGTCGGAGTTCATCCGGAGCACTATTGGAGTCAAACAAGGGTGCCCACTTTCCCCCACTCTTTTCGGGATCTACATTGATGAGATGGAATCTTTCCTTCGAGAGCATATCTAGGAATCTATCTTCTCCACCATGTCTTGATCTCCATCCTACTCTTTGCTGATGATATTGCCCTCCTAGCCCCTCCTCCTAGGAAGGCTTACAGAGACAGCTGGATGCCCTTCCAGTCTTTTGTGATCTTCGGCTCCTGACGGTGAACCTGAGAAAAACCAAAGTCATAATCTTAAATGGGGTGAAGAAGACCTCGAGTTTCCGCTTCCTATTCAAGGGAGAAGAAATCGAAGTCATCAGTAGTTACACCTACTTGGGAGTGCAGTTTACAAGTCTTCGTTTCAGCTTTAGGCCGGCGCTTCAGCCTAGGATAAACAAAGGATATGGTTCGCTGGCCCTTCTTGAGATACAATGCTTCCGTCACCACTTCCATGACATTTCATTCAAGATGAGCATCATGGATACCTTGATCCGCCCCACTGTTCTTTATGGATCAGAGGTTTGGGGCCCCTTATTATTGGAGTCAGATTGGACCTCAGCAGAGAGACTCCAGACCCTTCTCTTGCGCCACTTCATTCGATGCAAGCAGACAATTCCTCATAACATCATCCTAGCAGAGTTCGGGGCTAAGCCCTTCCGCCTGGAGGCAATCTTCAGGATAGTCTCTTTTCTTCATCGGCTCTGTGGGCTGGCAGACACGAGAGAGGGTAGAGACAGGTACCCATACTTGGCCTATTGCTCCTCAGAGAGCATCGCTTATACGCAGACAGGCCGAACCAAATGTTGGCTCACTGGGGTGACAAAACTCCTAGGTCTTATAGGTATCCAGATGGATCATCTCCCCCCGTTCCAATATTCACTGAACGCCCTGGGGCACCTCCTTCCAAACCAGCAAGAGCTCAACAAAATCATCAGGGAGGACAACTATAGGCAGTGCATTCAGACTACATGGATTAATCCTCTGAGCGGACTGCGCCCAAAGATGGCCTTCTACGCTGAGCACCTTCTGGAGATCAGAGATGGACTCATTGTTCGACCCTAGTATATCCTCCAACATTGGATGCATGCTATTAGGATCCCTCTCGGGCAGCTCAGGGTTGGATCACACAGGCTTCGAGTGGAGAAAAACCATCACATTGACAGGACGGAGAGGATCTGTCAGCTTTGTCATTTACAGGAGGTGGAGACTGAGCTACATTTCATCTTCAGATGCCTAGTCTACTATGAGATCCGAGGGCACTTTCATTGCTTATTCAGGGGCCCCCAGAGCCTGGCCAGCTTCCTTAGATACACTGATCAGAGATGCTTGGCACTTTACCTTCAGGAGACCTTCAGGCATCGTTCACTTCTACTCCAACCTCCTACAGTTTCGGACACCACACAGAGGATCACAAATTTCTTTAGGGTGCTCCCGGCATCGCGGGGCACCAAGAGAAACCACCGATTGATCCATAGACCATGATTCCAGATCAATGCGGATTCGGGGACCTCGTCCCACTAGACCCCATCAACGCTCTAGGACCAGACCCCCCTCCGGGAGATGCCCCAAATCCTCTAGGCGACAGCTGCAGTAGTCCAGTTCCTCCTCAGGGCAACAAACATTTACAAGTTTCCTTCAGTCCTCTTCTATTGGCCTAGGATGTTAGGAGTAGGAGTCTCCCTTCCCTCAGGAGGCTCCTCTATCTCCTCCAAGACTTCTTCATCACAGCTCATTGTCAAGATGATTTAGTCATCTAGCTTTTACTTTACATTTGCACTTTTTGTAGTTTGTATTTCTTGCCTTTATATTGAAAGGGGACCGTTTGGTCCATCGGCTAGGCATGTTGTAATCATTGTAACCGACAGTCTCGTTGACCTCTTTGTGGTCATTCGTTGGACATTAATAAAATTATCTTATCTTATCTTATTTATCTAGAAGATGTGCTGATGTTTTCCTTCAATAATTAGGCCTACTAATCTACACACCATTGCATTGTCAATTATTACCTGGACAACATTTTCTGGCCCTACCATTTCAATGGCATCAATCAATATTTCAACAATGAATTGAGAATCTTGCAGCTCCCTGTCACAATCCATTGCCCCTTTTGGGCTCTGAGCAATCACATTGATCATACGTCTATTTCTTTGATCTTTCCACATATCAGAAATGATGGATACCCTTGAAATACACCATGCATTACCAATGTGGTTTAATTTAGCCTCCAAATCTAACTTCTTAGCAGTCAACAATGTAGTGCGGACCTTCTTATATCCAGGGCTTTGGTACCATTTTGGGGCTTCATTCACTGCTTTGATAATATTTCTCGACTAAGGAGATTGCACAAGGTTAAAGTGAAGGCCATTTGTATAAATGCATTGACCTATAGCTACATCATCCTTCTCTCAAGCATCATTGTTAAAACTTTTTTCAAGCAGTCCCAAATTACATTGCTTTGAACCAAGGTTTCTAATTCCTTAAGAGGGAAGTAAAGACTTTGTTGAATATGCTCCCAACCTTGTTGGTTGTTTGAATCGAGGATTTTCCTCATTTGCTTTAGCATCCTGCCTCGTCTTGTTCTTTCTGATATTTTGCAATTTTTTCCTTGCTTAAATCTTTTCCCTATGTACAATTTTCTTTAGGTGGGCCAATCCATATTTGAATTCCATTGTTTCTTAAGGCAAGTAAATGTGCTTCAACTCATGTGTATGACCCCTTAAACTCCTTTTGACACTCATTGCAAACCCTTACCAATGATATCCCTTCTTAGATCTTCCCTACAACATACATATTTCGAAAGTGGTGACTTTGGATGAACTTTAGGGGTCGATTCAATTTCTTGTTCATCATTACAAATGGATGAACTTGAAGATGCCATGAATGGACGTTTCCGGTAACTTAACAATGGATGGAATGTTTAATGGCAATAACGTCTTCAACATGCAAACGTTTATATCCAAGAGCTAATATTAATTAAGGATTAATTTCTAATATGTCTCAACTTTCAAGTTTGTCCAATGAAGCATGTTTCAACCTTTAGGTTACAAATAAATTTCAAGTCAAGGTTACAGGTTATAGAGTGAAAGTATTTCAAGTTACTTGAATTATTCATGATTTGATGGAACTATTGGTCTGGACTTTGAACAACACCTTAATACTTAAGCAACAATGAAATAAAGGCATTCAATTATACGTCTTTAATAACTTATGGTCACAATAATTAGAGTTGGAATCAAGCTTTCCAGGGTAAGCCTTTGCAGAGCCTATACTTTTTGTAGCCAATTTTCTATTTATAAAGATGATCTATATACTCTCTTATATTTTCGTATGCAATTTTATTTTTATAAAAGCTTGAACTGCATGCTTCCATTTTGAGGCGCCTCTTCTATATGGCTCTCCTGGTACAATTGTAAGGGTAAGGAACTGTTGGCAAGAGCTATTTCCAACAATATTGACACCATTTTCAGTGAGGACGTTACAATGATTACTAGTTACAAGTGCAATCAATATAAGTTACCTACGAGAATGACTCGAACTCCATGTATTAGTGAATTTTAATGCCCATGCCTCCAACTCCAAGTAGCGAGGAGTGGTTGCCTCCAACAATGAAACGACTTGAAATGCCTCCAACTACAAGCAACTGCCACCAAAGGGTCACAAATCGCAACCTCCAACAACGAAATGGGATGAAGACTTGAAGTTGAACGAAAATAGGGGTTACTAGTTATATATCGGTTAAGAGGGTTGCAAGCCCTCAACATTGACTTTTCCTAGTGAAGAAAACGACACCCGTTCCCGACTTTTAGTATTTGTTGGTGGAACTGTCTGCGGAAATCCAGAAATGGATCACGATTTTTGTTATTCATTTTCGGATTTTCGGAAACAAATCCAAAAAAATTTAAAAACTCTTGAAATGTATTGAAATCGAAATCCTTTGTTTCCAAATTTTTTAAAGTGGTACGAAACCTTTTTGCGGCATTTTAAAGGAGAATTGTTTCGATTTCCGTTTCCGAGTCAGTGAACAACGATTTTGGGGGTTGGGAGGGGCATTTTTGGAAACTTATGTTTATATGCTTTAGCCTTTTATAAGTTAGAAATAGGGTTTAGGGAATATATGAACTAGGGTGGTGATTATTATTATTACTCCTACTTTCATTTTTTCATTGTGCGGTGTGGGCATTTTCAAGGGGAGTGTCGAGGAGCCCCTATTTTTTAGTGGGAGTGTCTAGGAGTCCCCATTTTGGTGGGAACACCCCTCTGTGAGTTTCTTGGTTTCCCTTTTAAAAGGGATGTGGGGAAATGCCCTCAATGGAGTCTCCACATCATGGGAGCTTTGGGAGAGTGCACCTACCATTAGGACCACCTCTCCATGTAACACTAAATATGTGAGTTTCTAGGTTTGAGTTAGGGCATGTATGTTTGGAAAGTTCTTTCCGTTGAGAAATCTAGGGCAGTTAGATTAGAATTATTTCTCTTACTTTGTAACTACTTGTGATGTTCTTTTACATAACTTGATGTATTTGTAGTTAGCTTCTTCTTTTACTTAATCATTATTGTGTTCTTATCATCAAACAATTACCAAACTATGAAGATCAATGATGTAAGAGGGAAGAAAATATAGGCTGCTAGCCAGGGCCAAAACCTCTCCTCTTGAGAGGAAAATCTAGAAGAGTTCTTCTTTCGTATAAAATCTTCAAATGACAAATTCCAAGATCTAAGACCTTTGACAAAGACTTCTCCAAGACCACGTCAATCTCTCTTTGATCAAGTTGTCCTTCACAAATCCAACCCAAGTCAAACTAGCTTCATTCCTCAGATTACTGCCTCACTTCAGATTCTCAGCTTCTGCTTCAGGTTTGCCTTCATCTTCATTATTTGATTCTTCTTCCTCCCTAGTAACTTCCTCTTCAAATACTGGAAGTTCTTCATCATCAGAGTCCATAGGGAGATCTTTTGATTTCTTGAATGCAATACTTTTGTCAAATATCACATCACGACTGACTTCTATTCGGTGTTCTCGCCTTAGAACATTCACTGCAGCCAACAAATGTTCCCTTCATGTCTGATGGCTCCAACTTCTTTCTCTTGTAGTTTGGTATATGAATATAGACAGGTCAACCAAAAATTCGGAGATGTTCCATGCTTGGTTTATTTCCAGTGAATGCTTCTTTAGGAGTCATGTTATCTAGTGACCCGTGGGGACTTCAATTTTGTATGTACACAACTGTCTTCGTAGCTTCACCCCACAAAATTTTTGGCAAATCTTGATCATGTAGCATAGCTTTTACACTTTCTTTAATGGATGGATTCTTTTGTTCTGCAACTCCATTTTGCTTGGGATTATATTGGACAATCAACTACCTCTTAAACCTAGACTCCTTACAGATCGCTATTATTTTCATGGATGTGAATTCTCCTCCCTTATTAGACCTTAATATCTGGATTCTCCTTTCTGTAAGGTTCTCTACTTCATCTTTGAATTCTTGAAATTTGATAACTACTTCATCCTTGGATTTCATTAAGTAAACCCAAGTATTGCTTGAATGATCTCCAAGTGACTTTGGAGTCATAGGACCACAAACATCGGAATGAATAAGATCCAAGATTCCTTCTGACCTTGAAGCATTGCTTCCAAATGGTCTCTTGGTGTTCTTACCCAATGCACATTCCTTGCATACTCCTTCATGATCGTCTTTTAGGTCGGGGATGCCATTCACTATTGAATTTAGGGTTGGTAGGATTTTGTAGGTGATGTAAAGGTAAATCCCCTTTGCGGACAGAGGCAATCCCTACTAGCCCAGATCGGGTCTAGCAATAATCGTATCACGCTAAGGTGCAAGTTCTTAATTGCAATAGACCAAATTGCGATGAAGGCTTACCTTGAGTCCAACGCTGTTGTTCGTAGAGAAGATAGCGCTCGTGTTTCCTTGCTCTAGCAGATCACAATTCTCCCGCTTGTCACGATCAAACACCTGCACATACAAGAAATACGACGAACATACAAGCGTAAAACCCAATATATACAATTATGTATCAGTCAGAGAAGACACAACTCATGATCATAATGAACAATACGAGTGGAATCATAACCAAAGTCGCTTATCATTAATTAATACAAAGGAAAATACAACCTGGCTCTGACGCTGAATCTTCCTTCGGCGGGTCGACAGCGGAATACGTCTCAGTAAAGCTCGTCGGGAATGGGGACAAGCCTCTCTCTCCGGTTGTCAATCTCCTTGCTACAGATTTGGCTCTATGAGGACTATCAAGGCTCTTGCAGCATTCTTTAGGCTATGAAGGCTCTTGGAGACTAGCTTGCAAAGGAAAATGGCAAGCTTATATAGATGGTGGAAGGGGAGTTGGGATTCCTACAATCATGGGATTGGCCTTATCCTCAAGGAAGCTTCCATGAAAGGTGGAAGATTACTTCCTCTACATGGAGATCCGGAGCCAAACCTCCCAACTCAATTTAGAGACCAGTTCAGGAATTGGTTAGAGTCAATCTTTCGCCATTTATTTTTAAAAAAACACTCCTTATTAAGCCTGGCGCGGGTGCAACACTGGGATAGAGCGCCAGTTGGCGCACCCTCTTTGGAGGATTTCCCCCATTGGCACGAGGGCTGAACTGGCTAGTCGCGCCAAGGAAAAAAGGGCTATTTTTAGGGTTTTTCACAAGGAATTGTCTTCAGGGGAATGAATGTCCTTGGCCAGGGGGATGCCATGAAAGTGGTTTCAGGTCATGTCACTGCTCACAGGCCACGGAATAAGCCCTCCAATGTGCGGGACGGGGGATTGCAGGGACGGTGACAAATTGCTGTGTAACAGATGCCCCCTAAAACATGAGGCCCGAAAGAGAGAGGGGTGAAATGCTTTACGAGAATGTGTCCAACTGAAAACACTGCCGTCGGAAAACCTACGTAGAGAAGTACAACTGATATCTCGAATACATGATATATATGTGGTACGGGCGCAGCCATCCGTAACAAAGTATGCAATAATCAAGATCCAAGGCATGGACGCAGCCATCCAGTAAGGATCAATAAAGAGACTCAGGTATGGCTGCAGCCATCCAATCAGTGAGTCATGTAACCAATCATAATAATCCACAAAATCGCAGCCTGGATTGTAACAGACAAAATCTAGGGTCTTGCGCTCCATCTTGACCCGAACAGAGTACAAGTTCAAGCATGTGAATAAGTGAGCTGAAGTCGAACATGCAAGAACATCGTCTGATTACTAGCCAATGATGAAAGCTGTTAACAGACGCGAGAGGTACCACCAATAGTGACAATGGTCCTCAAGGTACTATGGGTACAATCTACGGCATGTGAATCAGTGAGGTGGCGTCGAACACTCGTAGAATCACTCGATCGGAGGCCAATGATGAAAACCTCACGTCGAACGCGAAGAACCTGCCATTGAGGCATGCAGGCTCCAAGGTACCAGAAGGGAGTCTCTAGATCAACTCCCTGGATAATGAGCTGAAATCGACAGGAAGTGACCTTGATCGAAGGTGCGCCATAGTGTTTCCAACATCATCGACACGAGACAGAGGAACATAATGTCTTTGTGAATCAGGATCAGATGAGAATCAGAGGAAGGTTGAAACTTGCAGAGGTCAACTTCTCTTGAACATATCGGCATCACGACAGTGGATTTGGCAGCATTTGACATCAAAAGATCAGAGGTCATGATGACGAGGCAAAGAGCAGATGAGAGGTCAAAAGGGATTACCCAAACCCACGGAGGCAAGTGGAAAACGAGATGAGATGTCCCCGACCCGACACAAATGCAGACAAGTGCCATGTTCAAGAGCGACATACTGGCGACACGACGACGATACTGGTTCCATTTTTCCTCACCATTTCTGGCGAGTACCCCAATTATTTTTGAAAACAAGCTTGAAGGGGATAGCATATGCTTGTAATATAAGTCCATCTTTCGGACGAATCCATCCTAGTACATTTAACGAGCCCTAGGAAGGAGGAACTCGAATATCATCATTACGACTGAATCCAATGTCATCAGGATTTAACGAGTCTGACAAAGGAAGAACTCGACGTCTTTTCATGTTTAGAGAGTTTGAAAAGACAACAGAAAAGTAAACTCCAACAGTCCCTTTTCGTGAATAGTTCCTCAGATCCGAAAAGGTAGTAAACTATGTCTGAGAAAACGTCCTAGTCGCGATAGGCTAGGGTATTCCTTTTTTCGTAAATAATCTATCCCAGCCCGAAAAAGGGGTAAACGTATACTGGGTAGATGTTGTTTCGTAGCTACTTTAACGAGATCGAAACGACAAGGGACTCGACAATCTTTTCATGTTTAGGGTCAGAAAAGCGCTGAAAGATGACTCAAAAATGACTTTTTCGTGTTTTTACTAAGTCCGAAAAAGTATAAAATACAACTCGCATCACCGTTCAAGTCGCGTAAAAACCTATCGCTGCACATAAAAGCAAGCGTAAAATCCATTTTTCGACAAAATATATTAAACTATTGAGAAAAATGACTTTTAAAACCTAATTTTGACTTCAAAAGTTATAAATATGCCACAAATGGTAAAAACAAATTTACTTTTACTTTTTACCTCATTTAGAGAGCAACAGTGGTCTTTTTGTGTGCGAACTTGCGGCAGTGATTGCGACTAATCTAGGACACCATTTAGATCCTCGTTTGTTCCAGGTAAGAGGCGCTCCTTTAAGCTCTGTTTTGATCCATTTTTTATGAATTTCCATTGTGCATTCGACCTTTGGAGGAGACCCTTCGAAATTTTAGGTCTTGGCCCATTGGCGTGAGTATCGGGCACGGACTCGTGCCAATGGACTTTTGCTCACAAAGGGGTCGCACCAACTGGCACGATTGTTAGGAAAACAGTTGCGCCAATGGCGCAACGTGGTTTTCCGCTTTAGATTTTCAAAATTTGAGCCATCCATATGGATTTTTTAAGTGTTACAGAGATCTAACAAGGCATTTTTGACCATGTTGGTGCAGGTATCCAGGCACAATGGTGATTGAATGGAAGGAGAGGGAACATGGGGAAGAGGATGAAATGGCTATGGAAAACGAAGCTTGCATGAATGCACTCCGAGACTGTGGTCTCAAGAAATTCTTCCTCACGCCATGTTTACGAGCTCAACCTGAGCTATTACAGTACTTGGTCAGCATATGGGATGAAAACGAGGAAGTGTTTAAACTTCGAGACCAAGTATTAGCTCTTGAGGTCTCTGATGTTTATTTTATAACCGGATTGTCGCGCAGAGGCCCAGTGCCAATCATAACGAGCAGCAGACCTTTTGGAGAGAAAATGGACATGGTAATGGCAAGAGTGTGCCCAGGGGCACGAACATGATCATGAAGTGGGAAGGTGGACATCCACACCATCCGCGACCTAGCACTTAGAGTAGTGCTCCATACCATTACGCAGGCTGCAGGATCGCAGGCCTCGCATGAGGCAACAAAGGCGCAACTCCTATTAGCCTCCGAGTGCATGAATCCTACACTGTTTGATTGGGCCACCGTAGTGACAACCAACATCAAAAGGCAGCTAGCAAAGTGCAAGAAAGCCAAACTAAAGCAGTTTGGATACGGTTCCATTCTGGTGTCGTTCATCTTGGAACGACTACCCATTTTTCAGGGCCAAGGGGCAATAGTTGCCGAGACGGTACCAAGAGAGCCGAGGATGGCTCGCTGGGCAGCACTTATGCCCAGGTCAGGAAGGGGTCAACAGATGTCCTGGAGGCCCGAGTTCTTTGTGTGGTTACGGCGTCAACTGATCGTGGTTGAGGATTGGCCCTATGCTGGGACTGATTTCACTGGAGACCTAGATCTTCCGCTCTCGGAGGGGGAGGACTGGGACGAGGAGCTGGGTATGACTCTCTTTTTTGATTTTTATGTATTTATGATTTTTTTTTTTTGATACATGCGCATTCTAACAACAGTTCTATGCGTATGCAGATGTTGGCCCAGAGAGACCTGTCGGCATGTCGCCTATTGCACGGAGAACTCCCCTCGCATATGACCCTCAGGCAGAGGGTGCCGAAGGAGGAGAGTTGATCCAAAACCTTGAGGGCATTGCTTGGGGGATTCCAGACTATGCCCGGCTAGCAGATGTTCCGATGGCATATCAGAGACACACGGTGGGGGTGCCTAGTCGCCTCCACCGACTCTTGAGATGCTTGGTGTGCACGGTGACATGTTACCACGAGCACCATGCTGATTAGACATCTAGGGCTTTTTCATGCATATATTTTTGAGAGACATGTCGTCTCCGGCTGTATTAGGACGAATATGTATATTTTTTGACTTTATGTGATGTACACAAACTGCAAACTATTCGACATATCTATCTATACATCTATTTCTGGATGGATCTTTTTACATGTGATGATGTTTTTTATAAGTTGCGCAAATGTCGATTTAAAACCAAATTAGCTACTGCATCTGTTAATGTATTCATATGTCTGGGTATGTGATATAATCAAAATTTCTTTCCAGTAAACGAATACGTAGATGCAAACGTAAAATGGGTGGGTTTCTTACTGAATAATGACTGTTAAGTTGTAATACTACAAGCTATGAGTCCAGATACACAACTAATGCACGAATATCGAGGTTAACAGCCTCGGTTAATAATTCTAAAACAGCACTATACTCCGCAACATTATTTGTGGTAGGTCCTAGACACACACCCTGCAAATTAACCAACTCACCAGTAGGATCATAGATTACCCAGGCTGCCGAGGACAGATTCCTGGTACTGTGGGAGGCACCATCCGCGAAACCAACAAAAGGAGTAATAGACATCTGCATAATCAGGAAGACCCAATCAGCAGAAAGATGCTTACAATGCACATCACGCCACACATGCACACAAATGAATATACACACCTATGTACGCACACCACACCAAAAATAACTGAAGCGTAGTATTTTTTAAGGTACAGCCCGTTCCTAGGCTGCGTCAATGGAACTCCTTCGTAATCAATAAGCTCATAAGCCCCATTTTTCAATACTCGTTTCACTATATAGGGCCCATGCCACATGGGTTGGAACTTTCCTGCTCCAAGTTTGTCGTGCGCTTGGTCATATAGGAGGACGAGGTCCCCTTCGACAAAGGAACGTGGAGAAACTGATTGATCAAAGTGAGCTTTGACCCGCTTCTTCTGTGCTTCAATGACTAAGGCAGCCAAGCGGCGGGTTTCATCCAGCCGTTCCAAATACAAGAGACGCTCTTCTTCAGGAGAAGTGTCGGGCAAAAGTTCCACAACCAACTTTAAGGAAGGAATTTCGCACTCAACCGGAAGAGTTGCTTCCAGACCATACACCAATTGGAATGGTGTGAATCCAGTCGCACTCTTTGCTGATGTCCGGTAGGCCCATAGAGCTGAGAACAATTGGAGATGCCAATTGGACTAATGAATACCAATTGTCCGTTGAAGCATTGTGACCAAAACTTTGTTCACAGCTTCAACCTGGCCATTTTCTTGGGGGTAATATGGCGTTGAGCTATCATGTCGTAAGCCCAATCTTGATGTCAGCTTGGCCATCATGTAATCTCGAAAATGAGTGCCATGATCGGTAACAATGGCCTGAGGGACCCCAAAATGTGAAATAATGTGGTTGAAAATAAACTGGGCAGCTGTCTTACCGTCGGCGGCTAGTGTAGGCATCGCTTTGGCCCACTGAGTAAAGTAGTCTACAGTGACGATTATATATGCATGCCCCTTGGCCGAATGAGGGTTACACGTCACGAAATCTACGCCCCATTTTGCTAAAGGGCCGACGGTAATGACAGGGTGCAGAGGAAGAGGTGGCGCGCGCATCTTTCGTTGAAAAACCTGGCACGAATGACATTTTCGGATTGCAACAATACAGTCTTTGAATATCGACGGCGAGAAGTAGCCCGCACGTAGAATCTTCTGGGCGGTGGCATATCCGGACATGTGACTGCCACAGGCGCCACTGTGACAGTCATTCAAGACTCTTTCAGCCTCTTTCAGGGTCAAGCACCGGCGGAGCACTGAATCTACTCCAACCCGGTATAAGGTATCTCCTACAATGCGATAGGGTTGAGAATGATGCCGAATTCGACGTCGGGCATCTTTGGTCAACTCAGATCGGAACGTTGACGTTTGAAGATACACTATAATATCGTCGTACCATGGAGCGCGAGTACTGATAAGGAAGAGGGTTTCGTCCGGGATATGATCCTCGGAATGGGATGGAGTGGAGTCTGTCGGGAGGGAGAAAATGAGATCCGCAAAAACCAATGATTTGGTCGACTTAGCATTGGTAAACTCTAAGTCGAACTCCTGAAGGATAACGATCCATTTGGAGTATTTGCGCCCCAGTAATTGTCGAGATAGAATGTACGTCATGGGGTTGCAATCCGAAACCACGGTTACTGTACGCAGCAGGATGTAGTGGCGAAACCGCTGCACAACTTGCACTGCGGCTAATGCCAGTGTCTCGACGTGAGCGTAACGTGTTTCTATGTCGAGAAGATTCCGTGATAGATAATAAACAACGTGTTCATTGCCATCATCGTCATCCTGCACCAGAACCATAGCTATGGTGCTAAATGCGGTGGCCAAGTATAGAGTGAAATCACGGTGATAGTTTTGAGGACGAAGCAACGGAGCATTAACAAGTAACGTCTTAAGCTTCTCAAAGGATCGTTGAGCAATCTCGTCCCAATGAAAGGGAATGTTTTGCTTTAAAAGACGCGTGAATCCTTTGGCGACTTCCGCGTAGTTCGGGATGAAGCGTCGTAGGAAATTAGCTTTTCCCTGCAGGCTCTGCAATTGGTGTAACGAGGAGAGTGATGGGAGATTGACAATAGCCTTGACCTTTAGGGGGTCAAGGCGAATCTCGTCCTTGGAGACTATAAACCCCAAAAGACGGCCAGAATCCACGCAAAAGACGCATTTATGAGGGTTAAGCCGGATATTATAGCGTCTACAGCGAAGGAAAATCTAGCGGAGGTGTTCGGGATGGTCCTCTCGCCGAGCTGAATGAGTTGGCAGATCGTCCAGGTAAGGCTGAACGATATGGCGTATGTCGTGGAATGCGTAAGACATAGCACGCTGGAAAGTAGCTCCAGCGTTCTTCAAGCCGAATGGGAGCTTTTTATAAGCAAAGGTACCCCACGGACAGACGAATGCAGTCTTGTGTTGATCGACAGGTAAAATATTTATCTGATTGTACCCAGAAAAGCCGTCCATCAGGGAATAAATCTCACTCCCAGCACATTCATCAATGATTTGATCTATGAAGGGAGTGGGGTAATTGTCCTTAGGACAGGCCCGATTAATATCACGGTAATCAACACAGACTCTTATAGTACCCTATTTCTTATCTACAGAGACAATATTTGAGACCCATTCTGTGAGGGGAATCGGATAAATGAAGCCTGCGTTCAGAAGGTTTTCAACTTCTGCTTTAATGGCAGTGGCTTTGCGAGGATGCACTGGGCGTAGGCGCTGGCGCACAGGTTTTGCACCGGGATATGTAGGAATCTCGTGCACTACTATGCTGGGATCAATCCCAGACATTTCCTCATAGGACCAAGCGAACACGTCTTTGAATTCACGGAAAAGATCGGTATAAACTCGTATCTCGTCAGGAGAACAAGTTACTCCCACATGTATGTTCTTGACTATCCCCGGTTTGATGGAGATGTCGATCAGAGTGGTTTGAGTAATGTTGCTCAGGTTTCCCTCCGAAAGGACCTCATGTGTCAATATGGGCGTCTGGAGAGGGGGAGTAGGAACCTGAGATGCAAAACGCTCTAGACAATCGGACATTGCCCCCAGGCTGGGCATGAAGGAGGAATGATGATGTCCATCGCTCCAAGGCAGCTCCTCAAGAGACATTGTTTCAACAATGGCTTTGTCAGAAGGGAAGATCTCTTTTAGAGGATTAGGGGAGTCGGCCTCGCCGAGCCAAGGGGGATTGATAATAGATATCTAAAGCATAGTTTTAAAAACCGGAACCGGTGGACCTAATGAACCGGGTTTCTAACCGGAACCGGTCTAACCGGGAGCGGTCAGATCTCAATGAACCGGTTTAAAAAAAAATACATTAAATAATTATTTTTTTAATAAAAAAACTATTTTTAAGATTTTCAACCATGATTCCAAGCCAATAGAGACAAAATATGCAAAGTTTGCTCATTTATATACCATGCAAAGGTGAATATATCAAAATGGCACCGAGTGCAATACATATCATCGAAAAATACGTAAGAAATGAGGCTCCAAATGGCCCATAAAGTCCAAAAACAATGCTACAAGCTATGAGGCCATTGGCCTAATACAAGACTACATATTAGTGATCAACAACATAATCACTCCTCATCATGATCAAAATTATCACCACTACTAGACAAGGGATCATCAACAGGAGCTACATAAATAATATGGCTCAAAGTTTGAGGACTCCTAAAACTCCTCTACAACTTTAGTAGTAGTAGTAGTAGCAAAAATAGACATCAAAACTACAAATCAACGAGCAACATGGTCTCTCATGAAACTCATCATTGATTCATCGCTACTAGAAATGGGATCATCAACAAGAGATACATAAACATCATCTAGCTCAAAGTCTTCAGACTTGGATTGCTCAACATTATAACATGATAGAAATTGAAAAAGTTTAACATGCCTAACCAATGATTTTGGTTTGAGTGAAGAGTTCATCTCCTCAACCTTAAAATGCGGTAGAAATAGATTAGCATGCCTAACCAGTTGTTTTCCTTTGATTGAAGGGTACATCTAGGTTCTTAAAGGACTTCATGCTCTTGATCAAATGCCAATATCATTCCCTTACACATGATAGAATCAAATGGAAACATTGCAAATTCCCAAACCATGAAACCCTAAAAACCATTAAGTCTGCTGAATTTTGAGTGAAACCTAAAATTCTAGTTTCTTCATATGAAATCTAATGAGGTCGAAACCACTCTTAAACATCCTAAGTCATTTCATGGTAATGTTAAAAATTTAAGTAAAAGGATGAAAACCTTTTACTTTAAGAATAACATTACCATGAAAATATCAATACTTCCCCTACCTCCCTTGACCCTAAAACCCATTTCCAACCATATAGACTGCTACTTCGATTATCCTTATATACTTTCAATGAAGATGCCATGAGCTACTTTCTTTCTATCATGATGACTGCTTCAACCATATAGATTTCTACTCCAGCTATCCTTCCATGCTTCTATGATGAAGTCATCTTTGTCTAAAATGCATCCTATCATATTTGTGATGCTTTACATCATGGCTGTTGACTTCCATATGCTGAAATGAACTAAGTGAAGGAGGGTATCTCAGTCATAATATCAGATGCGGCAACGATTTCACAGTAATTAATCTCTACTGGAGTTAAGGGCATCGCTTCTCCAAAATCAGTCACCTGTTCAGGCGAAGGAATGATCCATGGGTCGTCAGACCAAGAGATCATATTAACTTGAACGGTGTGCGGTGGTGGCGCGGGAAAAATACCCATGAGGACGGGGTCCTTAAAGAGACCGGGTCCTACACTGTCAGGGGGATTGGGGATCTGATCCACGTAAGGAACATTGTTCTCAGAGGTGGAGGTGAAGAAAGACAACTGATCCACAGTAACGATTTTGCTCTCATGAGGGAACTTAAGAAGCCAGAAGAGGGTGGATGGCACGCATAGCATAGCGTGAGTCCAACTGCGGCCGAGAAGCAGATTGTAGTTAAGCTTGGCGTCAACCACTTCTACTTCTACGTTGACTGTCTTCCCTTGTAACGTAATCGGCAAACTCTCGAGAACACCCAGGGGTTTCGATTCTCGACCATCGAATGCTTCTAAGGCATTTGGAGATGATGAAAGAGTCGGAGAGCCAATGGCCTTCCAGCAGGCGGATGACATGACACGGGTAGAAGCACCTTCATCCACAACGGCCCTATGGATGTTAAGACCGTTGATCCCGACTTGAATAACAAGTGCGATTTGATGTGGAAGTTGGGGGGTAAAGTTTTCTAGGTCGAAGGTGAGAAGATTAGAATCAGTGGGATCAATTCCACCGATTGCAGACAACAGAGCTTTCCGTTGCGATGGGCAACTTTGAAGAACCTCCAATGCAGACATGGCAGAAGGCGCCTGTGCCAAATCCTCAACAATACTGTAGTGCTGAGCAGCACGGGCATTTGGGTTGTTGGAAGATCTTCGCAGAACACCTTTAGAAGGTGGCCTTACAATAGGTTCAGCGCTGGGCTTCTCAATTTCCAAAGGACTGGAGACAGGTGGAGGAGGCGGGCCATCCACAACTTCCGTTCCAGCTGCCTGATGCGATCCGACAAAATCCTTCGAATGCGTAGCAATTGAGACAGGTGCAGCACCATTCATCATAAAGATCTGGGAACCAAATGGTGCAGATGGTGAAGGCTATTCAACCATCTGGGTCTGCTGAGACGGGAACGGTTCCTTAAGAACTGCCGGAGTCCCTTTGGAGCCTTTCAAGAGTTGAGTGATTTCAGATCGTCGGGGACAATCTTTGGTATAATGGTCTCCTTCACAGATAAGGCAGGGATACTTCGGTTTACGTTGGGAAACGTCATCAGTACGAGGTTTAGAAGACTCTGGTTTTGGGGCGTCGGGTTTGGATTTTACTTTGCCCTTTTTCTTTCCTTTGGAGGCTTTTTCCGTAGGATTAGCCTGAACGGCGTTGACCTCCACAGTCTTGCCAGAATCTGGAGGGGCGGGCGGAGCAAAATTATTGGAAGAATTGGACTTCTGCTTCCCGTTTGAGGATTTTCGAGAATTTTGAGACACAGAACCAATAACACCATCCACCACTGGGGTAGGTGGAGCTTTAGAGGTTCTCGGGTGTGTAGCATTAGTGAAAATATCATAAAGCGTGCCGGACTGAGAGTATACCAGATCACGATACTGGGCACACGCTATGGCTTGTTCTTCAGTCACACATGCCCCCATAGCAATATCTTGGGCGTTTTTGCTAACGAAGGAGGTGGTGAACTAATGAGTTAGTAGCTGATCAGGTATATCAAACTTGATCAGTCTACGACGACGTCGCCACTCATGAATGTGATCAGATATGTGGGTGGCTTTATCCTGCTTCAAAGAAGTCAGGAGAAGTGTCCCGGCTTCGTAACGTACCGGTAACTGGAAGTGAGTCAGAAAATCCATGGCTAACGTATTGAAATCTTGAAAGATGCCACGGGGTAATTCAATATACCACTTAGTGGCAGCGCAAGTAAGGGTGCGCTGGAAGAGACGTAGACGAATTGAATCATCGACCCAAGAGTTAGATGAACACCACAAATGGTAGGTCATTACATGAGCTTGGGGGTCCTCTCCAGCTTTACCCTCAAACTTAGGGTAGTCGCTGGGTACCTTGGTCAGAACCGGAGGCCAATAAGGATTGTGAAGAATCGGATCATTGGTTAATTTAGAAACGTCTGGTAATTCCAAGGTAGCCAAGAACGACAATTGCGGATTGAACGGCATGCCAGGCCCTCGATAAGGACCTGTACCTGTACTCCACGCTGGTTGAGCATATCCTTGCCCCCATGAGTTCTGTCCCACAGGATTCTGACCATAGGTGGTATAGGGCGTATAACCAGTCTGATTCGGTTGCTGGTAACCAGTGTACGGGGTTTGATAACCAGAGTATGGACCCTGATTATATGTCGGCCCCGTTTGAGCAGTATGCGGATTCGGCTGCTGAGTATAGGTGTAGCCGAGTTGTTGAGGATAATAGTTAGAACCTTGGGGCTGGTTATAATTCGGTCGAGATTGACCTTGAGAATAGTAACCGCCTTGAGGTTGAGCGGGCTGCTGATAGGTGGGACCCTGCTGAGCCTGATAATTAGGGCACACTGGTTGATTCGGTTGCGGCATTGAATAAATTGGCTGTTGGGCAGGGTTGACAAGATGTGCAGGTTGGCCTGGTTGGACAGGTTGACCTGGCTGAACGGGCTGCCCTGGTTGAACAGGTTGACCCGGGTGAACAGGTTGCACCGGTTGTGCAGGTTGACCTGGCTGATGTGGGACACCAGGTTGTGCCGGATGGGCCGGTTGTCCTGGTGGTGGAATGGGGCCAGGTTGGGCCTGGTAACCGGTTTGACCTGCAACAGGACCATAAGATGATCCTGGCTGATGTGCAACATTCGGACCAATAGGATACTGAGGTTGCATGTGTTGGGAAGGTTGGACTTGCCCCCCAGGACCATATACCGGCCTTGGTTGGTACCCCGGTTGACCTGTGAGTCCTTGAGGTTGCCCAGGTGGGACTTCAGGGTGAGGCTGCATAGGTTGACCTGAAGGGTTGTAATATTGTCCTTGCAGACTGTATAATGACCCCTGCTGGCTCGAAGGGTAGCCTTGTAAGGGCTGTCCTTGCGGGTCATAAGGATAGCCAGAAGGTTGGCCTTGAAAAGGTTGTCCTTGCGGGTTATAAGACTGCCCAGCCTGATTAGACGGAAAACCTTGAGCATGAAGGTGAGCCTCTGGAGCGGGTAAATGCAAAGGATTCCTGTACTCATCGTATTGATATGGAAAAACGTAAACGGGTGTATCGTCCTGTGCATAATGTGAAAAATACGAGCGATTGGGATCTTGAGAGGATTGTCCGATCTCGGGGTTCAATTGTTGTAAGGACAATCGATACTCCTCAGGAGAGATGTTCTTCGGCATAGCAGATGCTATATAGACGTCTTCGGGAAGCGACGCAGCCCTTACGGACTGAGTGGTAACATCAGGTGTAGATGCAGCCACACAAACAGTGGGCTTGACAGGTACAGAAGTGACCTGAGGGGATGACGTGATGGGTGTCCTAGGAGACATCCCCAATGAAGGAATAACGGGCCTCGTAGAAGGAGTTGATATCCCCATAGAGGCGATGGTGGTCATAATTTGACTTAAAGATCTATACCCTGCTGGTAGTGAAGGACCGGGCGAAGACATGACAGATAATTCTGGGTTGTCTTCTGGGAGCAACTGGTAATCTTCACCAGACGTGGGGATTTCCTCGCTAGGAGAATGGCTGGATGCACCCATTTCTGAACCTGCCGCCAGATCTTGTAGCAGATGGCGAGGACTAGGAGGAATAACAGCAGCTAGAAAAGGCGAACCCGATGTAAGAGAAGGGAAATGTTCCCCTACTCCAAATCTAGACCAAGGGTTAGACAAGGGCCAATTGAACTCAACTGGTCTTCCAAAGGGAAGCTCAGACAGAATCGGTCCCCGGTCGGGAAACTCAGAAACGATGGGCTGCTGAGGTTCAGCAAAGGATTGTGAGACCTCCGATGAGTCTTTTGTATATGGACTACCAGTAGACGAAACTAAGGGTTCCGCCACTGTGACAGTAATGACAAAAGGAAAAGTTCAAACACAACACACGGGCTGAAAAAACCAAGGCACACAATCAAACGACCGACAAGCAAAATCTAAAAGGGCGTGTGATCGCGGGTGATTTATTTTACGACATTGAAACTTAGAAACTTCACCGTTTCATGTTTTAAGAGTTGAGAAACAGATGAAAGATGACTCTATCTCTTTCAGTTTTGAAGCAAGCGTGAAAGGACAAGCGCTTGGTGATCCTTTCAAATTTAAAGAGTCAGAAATGACTACTCTGGTAATCTAGGCAAAGGGTGTACCAAATAACCGTGAACTGCAATATACACCTTGGTTTCAAAATGAAAGAGAAATCAACTAAGGACTTAACGTACGTGTAGACAATCTCCCCGAATGCTGTGTCCGGTGTATCACGGGTATAGGGCGGCGGACTTGGCTTCCTATGGATAAAGGATGGCAACCTAGTGGGGTCTCCCTTTATATACGCGACGGTACGGGGAGCACAAGTCCGTACTAGTGCTGTCTAAAGCCAAGAGGCGAATGACAGCTACTAGGTTTAACGACGCCGGAACACGTCTCTAGCCTAGACCTCTAAATATTTCGTTAATGTTTCAATGCTGCCTTAGTATAAATTGAATAAATTTTAATGTTTATCTTCAATTATGTTTAAGTTTTCAGGCCCTAGCGAGTGTTATGTCTCAAAATCTCCTAAATGCACACTACGTGCCACAGTATATCATTTCATTCGATGAAAGCTAATTACGAGAGAGTTAAGAGTTTTTCACACAATAATAAAACGATCAGACAATAACCAGTAATGTCTCTAATGCAACTAATGGAAACTAAAAGCTTTTCTTTCAAAGTCACTAATAACACAGAAAATATTCGATTTTCATTAACTAATCAAAGCAAAAGAGATTTTTTTTTTTTTTTTTTTAATTTATTTTTAATTTATTTTTATTTTTTTAATTTGTATTTTCAATGTTTAAGAGCAAAGTGCACTAAACAAAATGAAAACTAATGAAACAAGCAATTTGAGAAGCGATAGCAAAGGAGTGAAAACAAACAAATTTAACTCAATGCAAACACACAATCAGACATCAAATTGACAAAACAATCTCTCAAAACCAAGAGAATCCCAAAGAGTCAAATGAACCATGTAATCTAGGCTCAAAGCGAGACAAAGCGGAATTCGAATGAAGAAGAAACCAATAACTCAAATAGCGCAATAAAACGATAGACAACCACCAAACGAATGCAGAGAAGTAATCACAAAGTTGACTGTACGGATAGAAACCAAAAACTCCCATGGGAGGTTCGACACACTATAGCACCTAGATGCCCTAGGGCTACAATGTAAAATCGATAGAAACGGGCAAACAACCAAAGGATGAAGGTCACAGTCAATCAAACAAGGCTCCAGAACACTCAAGCAGTCGTAAAAATGAAACCAAACACACAGATCAAGCTCAGAAAGCTCAAAACAGAGTAAACCCTAGCACCTTACAGAATTGGTGCGACTGTCAGGCGGAATCTAGCGCAAGAATAGGATTGGCGCGGGTAATACACTGGCAACATGCGCCAATGGGCGCGACTGTCAGGCTAATAAGCGTGCCAATCGAGTTTACTAAGCAAAAATAAAAAAGAGCAATCCAAGAAACAGGCTTGTGATGGTGAAGCTAAACAAAAGCCAAACACACGGAAAGAGCCAGCCAAAAGAGCTGATCAAGCAAGCAAAGTCAAGAATTGACCGAAAAGACAAGACAAAACTCCAAATCAATGTTTCCCCAGTGGAGTTGCCAATTTTTTGTAGAGGTAAATCCCCTCTGTGGACAGAGGCGATCCCTACTAGCCCAGATCGGGTCTAGCAACAATCGTATCACGCTAAGGTGCAAGTTCCTAATTGCAATAGACCAAATTGCGAAGAAGGCTTACCTTGAGTCCAACACTGTTGTTCGTAGAGAAGATAGCGCTCCCGTTTCCTTGCTCCAGCAGATCACAATACTCCCGCTTGTCGCGATCAAACACCTGCATATACAAGAAACACGACGAACATACAAGCGTAAAACCCAATATATACAATTATGTATCAGTCAGAGAAGACACAACTCATGATCATAATGAACAATACAAGTGGAACCATAACCAAAGTCGCTTATCATTAATTAATACAAAGGAAAATACAACCTGGCTTTGACGCTGAATTTTCCTTCGGCGGGTCGACAGCGGAATACGTCTCAGTAAAGCTCGTCGGGAATGGGGACAAGCCTCTCTCTCCGGTCGTCAATCTCCTTGCTACTGATTTGGCTCTATGAGGACTATCAAGGCTCTTGCAGCATTCTTTAGGCTATGAAGGCTCTTGGAGACTAGCTTGCAAAGGAAAATGGCAAGCTTATATAGATGGTGGAAGTGGAGTTGGGATCCCTACAATCATGGGATTGGCCCTATCTTCAAGGAAGCTTCCATGAGAGGTGGAAAACTACTCCCTCTACATGGAGATCCAGAGCCAAACCTCCCAACTCAATTTAGAGACCAGTTCAGGAATTGGTTGGGGTCAATCTTCCACCATTTATTTTTAAAAAACACTCCTTATTAAGCCTGGCGCGGGTGCAACACTGGGATAGAGCGCCAGTTGGCGCGCCCTCTTTGAAGGATTTCCCCCATTGGCGCGAGGGCTAAACTGGCTAGTCGCGCCAAGGAAAAAAGGGCTATTTTTAGGGTTTTTCACAAGGAATTGTCTTTAGGGGAATGAATGTCCTTGGCCAGGGGGATGCCATGAAAGTGGTTTCAGGTCATGTCACTGCTCACAGGCCATGGAATAAGCCCTCCAATGTGTGGGACGAGGGATTGCAGGGACGGTGACAAATTGCTGTGTAACAGTAGGGAAGATGGTGAAATCTTCTATGCCAAAGTTCACATGGGCTAACTTCAATGTGAACCAAATCTTGAGTGATGGAAGTTAACAATCTTTAAAGTCTTCCTTGACGGATCCCAATCATTCTTGCATCTTCTATGCTCGGGTTTTTACCCTATACTACAACCTTTCCATCAATGAAAGCAAGTCTATCACCCTTGTCTTCTAGACTTGAAATGGAATGTAGATTCTTATGCGAACCTGAAACAAATAAGATACTATCGTGGTGAACCTTTCCTCCATTCCTTTAACTCAAGTGAAGTTGATCGAATTCCTCTCACAAGGTAGCTTTTATCGTCTCCAAGCTCTACAAAGTAAGAGGACTTTCCTTCTGATAATGTCTTTAATTGCTTGTGTTGACCAGTCATATGTCTTGATGCTCCACTGTTGATCACCCAAATATTCTCATCTTGAAATGTGCCAGTGAGTGCCGAGAATAGTCCTTCATCCTCTGAAGATGTCTTCGTCACTTCCTTCTTAGAAGAAAATAGGAGATCCCATACTTCTTTGATGCCCTTCTTTAGTAGATTCTAAACAAGATGAGACGACCAAGACCCATAGAACCTAGACTAGAGACTCCCCCCATCAAGTCATCCTTGTTTATTCCTCAGTTCTGAATTCACAGTCTTTTCGTGTTTCAATTCTGTGGCAGCCTTCTCATACTTGAGTCCTGTGGCATCCTGAGACAACTTCCTTGGTTTCGGTCCAGTGACATTATACTTCTATCACCCTTTAGTTGTCTCACACTTGAATTCTGTAGTGACATCATAACTCGGCTTTACACTTCTGTAGTAGCATCATAACTCGTCTTCTTTAGTTTTGTAGTGGCATCATTAATTTGGTCCTCTTTGATTAACAGAGATACATTTTAGTCCTTCGATTCTATAGTGGCAATATATATGTAACTCGGTTCTTCATTTTCTGTGGTGGCAGCACATAATTTCGGTCCTATGAATGTAGCCCAAGTTTCGGTTCTGGTTTAGCCCAATAAGATACTCATGCTTCAACCTGAAATGACGTTTCAACTGAATTATATTTCACTGTGATCCACCGAAATTCATCTCTGAATTTATACCGAACTTTTATTCTGAAATTTCTGCGAACTGTATGACTGTCTTGTGGAGCGAAGTATACCTTCCTATTTATAGTTGTTCCTCACTGAAATAAGCCGACATGGGTTTATTTGGTGAAGCCGACTTGTTGACTGTTAATTTTGGAGGCCGACAGAAAGGAGACTTGATGGAGGAAGAGTTTGACATAACAAGATAGACTTTGACTTTGACTTATAAATCCTAAAGCCTACAGTGGAGGCTTGACCTATGACAATTGACCCAATCATGAAATCCATGCTTTAACAAGTCAATTAAATTAATAATAAGTTTTCTTTTGCTTTCTTTTGATAAATATATTTCATTTTTGACTCAAGTACAATTATGAAGACCGAACCTAGTTACATTCTTCAACGGAGTCCCCCCTTCCGGACATTGCTTGCCCTCAAGCAATGGCATGTTCAAGTGCCACACATCTGTCAGATCAAGCATACTAACACCTCTTTTTTCCTCTTGCAGACTTGCAGTTCAATGACCATAATGCTTGTGGGAAATATCATCGCGCAATAGTTGTTGCTCCCTTTTACTGGATCATAGGTGTAAAAAACACAATTGTGGGTTACTGCATAGTTAAATTTTACCTCTCCTGATATGGTAGCACCTTCCCAACAGAGAGTTGATAATAAGTTCATAAGTATAACAGCCTCCACAAGCCCACGTTTTGTTGTTCTCTTCACTTTATTTATAGGTGACTTGTTTTGAATTTTCAAAACACCGTTTTCACATGGTTTCACGTTCTTTTGTTGTCCCTATATAATTTGCAGCACGTCGGACTGCAACATCACCTTTGTAACAGAATTTTGCATCTAATTCAGGGACATGAGATGCTCTGCAAAAATCAATGACCTTTGCTTGCCAATCCCATAAACAGGGGCTCTTATATGGAGCAAAGTATCTGTGCAGATTGAAGTCAACTTTTTTCTTGTTTGTTTACACTGCCACATTCCTATTTTCATGCTTTTGATGGTGCTTCTAACATTTCGTATGCCTTGTCTTTCCTCGTTTTATAGTGCTTCCCTCTATTAGATTTCGTTTGGGGCCCTTGCCTTCCGTCTTTGATCTGTTTTTGCCTCTTTCCTGTTCCATATTTGTGAGATTTCCAATTTGTGGGTGGAACTCCAACTTGCCTTGAACCAGTTTGTCATGTGAAGTTCTAATGAGTCTTTCCTTGAGTGTAGATTTGGGGACAAAATATATCTTATCTTCATAGAAGATGATGTCATTTTCTACCTTGTACTTCCCATCATTGAAGAGTCTGTTGCATAATTCGCAAGCTAACTTATTCTTGGAGTTCTCTACTAAGAGATGGGCTCTCCTATCTCTCAAGAATATGCCATGCTCAACATTCTCTTCATGTCCGATGTCATTAGAGTGTAGGTTGTTACTTGTACTTCTACAAGATGTCATGTAAGTGACTTCACCTTGATTGGGTATGACCTCGATTTGTTGGGTTGTTACCAATGTTGCAAACATTGGCATCAGGATAAAATCGGTAAGGGTTCGGAAAACCAAAAAATCGTAAAAATTGGGAAAATATCAGTAAAAAATCGGCAAACATCCGCAAATTTAAGATACCATAAAAATATCTTTAAAAATCAGCAAACATCGGCTAGGCCAAAAAATCGTGATTTCAAGATAAAATCGGGATGTTATTGAGATGTTCGCAACACTGGTTGTTACAACTTGGGGATCACTATTGGTCATGCCTCTTAGTACTATCTTGCTGCCCTTTGGTGTTTTATTAAGTTGTCATTGATGTCAGTGCTATAAGACGATGAAACCCTGTTCTTGACGTGTGAAGACCTTGAAGAGCTCATATTTGTGAGAATTGCTTGGAATTAGCATCGTGACAGAGTTGAAATCTTGAGAGAACCTGGGGCATACCTTTGAAGAAGACCTTGAAGAAGTGCTTGGAATTAAAGTATAGTTGAAGAAAATGAGGAACACCACCTCAAAGGAGACCTTGTAGGTGCCCTTAAATAAATATCCAAACTTGAAGAAGGAAACATACAACACAAAAAGCAGTGACAAGATGCTAATATTGACTGCGTCAAAACAACGGAAGAAGTTGTCCTTTTAGGGCATGAATTACAAGGAGGAGTTGAGAATCTTAGGGCAAGAATTACAAGGAGGAGTTGAGAATCTTAGGGCAAGAATTACAAGGAGGAGTTGAGAATCTCGGCAAGCTTAAGGAAGAATTCCATTGGATTGAGAAGAGACATATTGAAGATGTCATCTCCATGCAACTCAATTAGAAGAAGCAGAAAGAAGGTAAGGCATTTTGAGAAGTCATCTAAAACAAAGACTGAGGACTTGATTAAACTTGAAGCAAAAATTGGTCAACATAAAGAAGAAGTCAACTTCCTAAATGTTCAACTAGGGGAAGCAAAGAGAGCAAAACATGTAATGAAGATCCAGTTGACAAAGAAAGAAGAAGACTGAAAGATTTGAAGAAGAGATTGTTTTCTTGAGAAATCAGGTTGACAAGCTATCTAAGAATTTGAAGAGCTTTGAAGTCTTAGTTGACATTCTAAGTCATCAAAGATCTCCACTTGACAAATCTGGTCTTGGATATGCAGGCAAGCCTTCTAGCAAAAGTGATGCAAACCCTAAAGCATGAAAGAACAAGAATGTGGAGAAGCTTGAAAGTTGTGCTATTACCCTCAACTCCAGCAGAAGCAAAGAAAGGAGTCAAAATAACATTGGAAGAAACAATGCTCCAAGAAGATATGTTGATGCTAATACAAGTAGCAATGAATATCATCAAAGAATATCAAAGCAAAACAACTTCAGAAGCACACCAAGACAATATTCATTTTCCAGGTACCAAACTATATTTTTTGGCTATTGTCACCCTTGTACAAATTTTGGGCACATGGCAAACTATTGCAGGGCATATAACAAAGACACTTATGAGGACTCCTATCATTTCCCCAGAAGCAAAATTGTAGGAAGATACTCCAAGGTATTCACCAACATAAATTATGCTCACTCATTCATGTACAAAACTTAATGCTTCAAACGCCATAATGTTGGACATCTAGCTCAAGATTGGAACTTGAATTGGGTCCATAGATAATCTGAAGAATCGTCAACCCAACATGGAAAAAGATACACAAGTTTTGGAGAAGGACGCATGTCGAACTAGAAAAAGAACATGTTGAATGTGCCTTGAATGTTCAAGACATCAATCCTTGCCGCTGATCAAATTTTGACATCATAGGCAGAAATTATATTCCACCAAGGTTTTGCCTATTACAAAGAGGAAGATCATGGTTACTGTTGGGGGGAGCACAGGTCAAAGAATGGTCACTTGAACATTTTTTCACAAAACCAACACTATGATAGGGGGAGCAACTCTATGACATGAAGAACAACACTATGGCAGGGGGAGCGACTTAAACAACAAGGGGAGTAAATGGCAAAAGAGGCACTTGATGGAAAGAGACTGTCAGGAAAAGCACCCCATTTGCCATTGATGTCAGAAGGGGAGAGAAGGAAAATGGGTTTCATCATCAATAAGAGTTATAGCTATATGTTGCAATCAACGACAAAGGGGGAGATTGTTGGACTAAGTTGTCATTGATGTCAGTGATAGAAGATGATGAAACCCTGACATTGTTGAAGATGTCGAAACCCTATGATTGTTGAAAAAGCCCTAAGTATGATCCTAACATTATTGAAAGATGATGTCAAGCCCTAAGCATTGTTCAAGCAACTAAGGCAGAGGAAAGGAATTTCAGCGACAAGCAAAGGGAACTCAAATGATGAAGGACTATTCCATGTACACTAGTTTGTATACCAACAATCTCTGAAATTTGCCTCAGTCCTAGGATGTTCAGATGTTGACGGTGGACCATATATCTTGTTCAAGACAAATGTTGAAGACTTTCACAAACATGATGACATGGCCTTGTGCATTGAGGGACCAAGTAAATATGACGAAGAAGATAAAGCACAATAATTAGAAAGCAAAAGAATTGGATGCAATTGGCAGCAAAAGAAGAAAGTCAAACATGGCAGGACATCATCAGATGCTGAAATTGAAGCCCATGCCTATAACCCCATTTTGAATTAGCAATACACAGATGGGTTACAGGGCGTGGAAATACTTGTAGGGTTGTAATGGTATTTAATTGTTGAATGAGGGACAAGATGGCAAGCTGGACAACCTGTCTTGGAGAGGGGGACCTTGTCTTATATCTTCATGTCATTGTTTACACTTTTGTAATTTGCAATACTTATGTCCGTGAACCAATAAGTCTGTCCAGTAATCTTCTTGGGGGTTTGAGGATCAAGGTATACTGGTGCAAGTACCAAAAGCATTTCAATTTCATGAAGCAAGAATTTCAATTTCAAGGGTAGTGTTGGCATAAGTGTTACTATGCAAGAAGCAAAGAAAACACTTGGAGGATCTGTTGCCTTCGTAATTATTATAAACCTTGTAAGGTCGGCTCCTCCTTAAAACATAAAACAAAATTTAATATATTTTTCAGATGTCAGCCCTCATTTCAGCCCCTACACCCAACATATGTGTCTCTTCATTATAGGGGCAAATATGTCTAAATACAAAACTAAGCTTGTCATTCTGGCAATGAATTTGGTCAGGCATAGTGAGAAAGGATTCAGATCTGAAGTGAGAAGGAGCAAAGGAGAAGGATGAATATAAAATATTATTGTTTCGACAAATTTTGGATGAGTCTTGAACTACATCACCCTCTTCAGAAGGATTACTTGGACAAAGCAATTCTTCTATTCGGACCAAATATTTTCAACCTGTGGCAGATGATCTATAACAGTCCCGGACATGTAGGAGGACAAATATGAAACCGTGTGTGGACTAACATTAACTCAACCTGTGCTTGAACTGTGTGGACCTGTGACAAAGACCCTTATCCTTTCAAGCTTGGACCTAGATATTACAGACTTGTGGTGGACTTGCATGCTCAGACCTATGGATCTGTGAGATTTTCGGTACGATGCAAAATAATTTGAATCTGTGGAACAGACCTGCGGTAACAATATCTTGACCTGTAGTTGTGACAATACCTCGGATCTGTGGCATGTAACCTCTAACATTTGTGGACAGAATTGGACTAGCTCGGACTATGCTTGAAAAGATTCGTACCTGTGGACAAAAATTGCATTTGTTGCAGACTTCTGCTCGAACTTGTGGACAAAGATCTTTAGACTTGTGCCTGGAATTGCGAACAAATCTCAGACCTGTATGATATATCAGTTGGTCGGATTCTGAGAGAAGCTCAACCTATTGGAGAGAAGTTCAAACTTGTGTCCAGTAACTACATCTCAGACCCGTGGTAGTGAATTTAGGCCTATTCAAGAGCTTGTGAAGGACAAACCTTGGCCCTATCTGTAGCATGGACCTGTGACAAAGGAGTTGCAGACTTGTAACATTTATAGAATTGCTCAGACCTGTGTTAATTGCCAAATTCAGTGCTATAACATCTGAAAAATATAGGACCTGTTCTTCACATGTAAAGACCTTGAAGGGGTCAGATCTGTGAGAATTGCTTGGCTATTTGGTGTCTCTTGTGAGCAGTCTATTGAGCATCGTGATAGAGTTGAAATCTCAAGAGAACCCGGGGCATACCTTTGAAGAAGACCTTGAAGAAGTGCTTGGAGTTAAAGTATAGTTGATGATCACTTGAAGCAGTTTTGAAGAGCATCAAAGAGCCCTTGAAGACATCTGAAGATGCAGCATTGAAGGTCCCTTGAAGATATCTGAAGAAGCTGAATTGGTGAAGTTCTCATGGAGTAACATTGAAGAAGATTGTTTGTGCAAACATGAAGAGTTATGGAGACAGATACTAGCCTTGTTTAAGATGACCTTGATGGACTAGCCCTTGAAGATATTTGGATAATTTGCTAAAGCAGATCTTGGAGTTGTTTTCAGAACTGCTTGAAGAAGATATTGGGTAGTCCTGAAGCCGTACTATAACCATTTTTGAAGAATTGAAGCATTGGGTTGGATAGAGGGTTGGAGTCCTCACACAAGGTTGGAGCCTGAATTGTTGAGAGGCTTGGATTCCTTAATAAGACCAAGTTGGAGTCTGGTTTGAAATCGAAAATTGGAGTCTTTGTTTAGGGTTTGAGCCCTGAAGTGATTAGAAGTGTACAAATTCGCGTTGTAAAAGAGGATTGGAGTCCTCGCCATTATTGCTAATAAAATTATACTTTTGTTGTATATTTTGTGTTCTATTAAGTGATCTTAATTGGCATAAAATAACAATTGTAAAAGAAATACTGATTCAGCTCCCCCTTCCCCCCCATCTCTCTCTCTCTCTATGTATTTGCAACATTGGAGTCTAAGAATTCCATTTCCGTCGCTTGGTAGTTGATCATGAACCTTCTTAGTGAGTACAGCAATTGTAGTCCTAGCACCATATTAATATCTACCAATTCTATCGCATGGAAATCATCAATAAGTGTATACTTAGTACTTACCAAGTGTGACGATCAAACGTGGAACTACCTGTGTGCATGTCATGTAATACCTATCAGTTGCCCTTACTTTGAAGCCCTCAAATTCTTGGATAGGGATGCCTCTCCTTACCACCACAATTGCATCGGTAAAGTTATATGTTGCTCCACTATCCTTTAATGTTATGATTCGTTGCCCTTGTATATCACCTTTGATTTTGAAGGTGTGATATTGAGGGACTCCTGATAGAGTGGTGATAATATCTCCTTGAATTCTCAGAAGTGGCTTCTTAGTCTCTTTTAGGGATGGTGCTTCTCCAGACATGCTAGGCTCCTTGCTAGGTGTCGGTGTTGTATCATTGTCACTATCGCTATCGTGCAATACTTCAATGTAGTGAATCTTTCCCTTTCCAAAACATCGGTAATCAGGTTCCTATTACTTTTCACAAGTGAAAAAGAACTTCTTTCTTCTAAGCTCGTTTCGAGTTTCTTCTTCCAATCGATCCTTCTTAGTCTCATCTTTCTTTATGAGGGGCTTGTGGCATAGGTGGAATCTTCAGTTCTAGTGTTGAATTGCCCATATCTAGATTCTTCTTGATGGCATCTTATAGGGTTGTGAAACATAATTCCTTAACCCAACCCTGTAGTGGTTTGGATAATCCCTCTGTGAAGAGCATGATTAGTCTTTCTTCAGATATGTTTGTCTCCATGACTGTGGTTTGTTCGAATTCTGTGATATACTCTTTGTGCGATCTCTTCTGTTTGAGTTGTGCCAACTCTCTAAAATGTTTATGGATGTTTTTTTTGATCAAATCAATCTATCAACTTCTATGTGAAGACTACATAAGAAGTGATGTTCACATTGTAGAAATTTATAGTTTCCCACCCCGGTTTTCAATTTTTCACCTTATTACTCCAAAATAGTTAAATGCCCTTTCCCATATCCATACATTTAACAAACTGGAAAATAAATTTTGCTGAAAACACAAATTCTGGAAATTTTTCAGAATGCTGGAAAATGCGGAATTAAAAATCAGCAAGCATAAAAACAGTCATTCACACATTTGACACAGATATTTTTGGTCAACATGACCCTGGAAAAACCCCCTACAACTCTTGGGGAAAACCAGTTCGAAAGCTCCTTATTTCTGGAAAATGCTTTTTACAGTGAGAGAAATATTCAACAAAAAAATCAGCAAGCAAACTTTTACAACTTATCTCGTTTTTCGTGCTTAACCACCGCCTCGGAAAATGTGCAAACAGCAAAACGGGAACATCAATAAACGCTGTATGGATTTCCTCGATTTTCGTGCCCAGAAATCTGCAATAAATGCAGCTGTACGGCCACCTCGATTTCTGTGCAAAACAACAATAAATGCTGCTGTACGGATTTCGATTTTTGTGCCAAAAGGACAGCAGAAACTTGCTGTACGGATTCTGCCTCGATTTTCGTGCAAAAGGACAGCCACTTGCTGTACGGCCTGCCTAGAAATTCGTGCCAAATAGAACAGCTCCTTGCTGCCTCGAAAACTGAGCCAAACTACTGTACGACGTCTTGGAAATCGTGCCAAAAGGCTGCTGTACGGTCTTCTAGAAAATCGTGCCAAAAACTGCCTTGGAATGTGTGCCAAACTCTGCTGTACGGACTTGCTGAAACGTTGCCTTGGAATGTGTGCCAAGTTGCTGCCTCCTTCTCCTCACTGCCCAGAAATCTCCCTTGCTCTCTTGCTCTCCTTCTCTCAATCTGCTGATGAAAGAATGAATGACCTTTTCCTCCTTTTCCTCCTTTAACCTAACCCTAAGTGACTTTTGGGGAATCCCTAAATCCAATGGCTGAGATAGATTGAGATTTAGGGCTGAGATTAAATGCTCATTTAAATCTCACTTTCTATTTTTTAATTCACCCCACTTTAATAAAGACCCACTTAGTGATTTATTTCCAAAGTCACTTTTCCTTTCTAATTTCACATTGACTTTATTAAAGTCACTTTAAAATTAGACTTTAGTAACTTTATCACTTAAAGTCACTTTTAAATTAGATTTGACTTTATAACTTTATAAAGTCACTTTAGGAGAAAAATTAAATTCTTTTGGACACTTTTCCCTAGGCCAAAGATCAAAGCCTTAGGGAACCACCTATCCTCCGGTACCAAATTTCAACACACATTCCCGAACGTAACCTGTCCATGACACCGCCATTCATGTGCTTCTCCTTCCAAATGTAGTGTGGCGGTTTGGATAACGTTTTCTTTTAGCATATGATTGAGTTGGAAGCAGGTGTCCAATTTTTGAATGCAAGCGTTTGCTGAGCATTTTGATGTCCCATCAAAGGAGGGGATGGGCAACTTCCCTACCTCGCCTATCAGATCTTGATTTTGTTGTTGCCTGGGCCTAGTTTGGTATTTGATGTTGTATTCTTGGAAAGATAGGGCTGCTTGTAGATTTTCTTCTAGTGGTGAATACTTCTGAGAGTACTCATTAAAGATCCCATCATGCTCTGTTGCTCCTTGGGTTGCAGCAGGATGATTAGCTAGTAATTGCAGCGATACGGGTCTTTGATTCCTTCCACTAGTCGCCCCATTGTTTGCTTGACAACATTGGAATAACCTAGATTATGGCTGCTCCTCCCTTCAAGACCAATCTTATTACCAACATTTACACCATTATTAGCCAAACTGTGTATAGCCTGGAGAGTAAGCTGCGTCATTTGTTTTTGCTCTTCAGCTAGCTGCTGCTGCCTTGTTTTAACATATTGATCATTCATTGTTGCTAATGGATTATTGTTGGCAAGAGATCACCAAGCTTTTGCTCCCTTTGTCCTACTCTGTCCCCCATTGTCGGATGAGAGGTGCTCCTATATCTTATTACTATAATGTTGCTTGTATTTGCTAGAATCATAAAAGGTTCATGCCCTCACAAGCTGGCAGGATGCTCAACTATTTGGCTAGGGATTCTAGTAAATTAGATGCATGGAAAATTTTAGGGGCTAATATTCGTACGTTGGCTAATTTTCCATGGTTTTTCCAAAAAAAAGATACGCCAATTTCCATTTTTTTATAAAAATGATTCACCCAAATTTTACAATATAAAATGATTTTACATTAAAAATCGCCAACATTATATAGAAAATATATATAATATCATTATAAATTTGAATAATTTTACAAATACATCAATAAACATTTTATAGTTTGCATATTAGGGACTAGTGAGATTCGCCAATTTTTTAAACTTCAAGATAATTTTCCATCCTTAAAATTATCCTTTATCAGATGATACACATCAATGCACTCCCATTCATTCATCTGACATTGAGCACGCATTAGTGTAAACATCTTTACAGTAATATAATTGTCCAATAGTAGTACACATTCACAATAACAGTAACATAGAAGAATTCCAACATTAATTAGATCCTTTAGCAAATACACAAGTAGGGCTAACTACCCAGAGAATAGTAAACCGATCCCACCACGAATAGGTGTAATTTTGATTTTAATGTCAAAATTTAATATACAAATAACACATCTGTAACTAGCTCAATTTTGCAGCTGCAAAGACTATGATTTATTTGTTGGTTACCTTTGGTTCGAGTGTGATGGAAATGACCCCTGCATTGATTTTATTTTTTTCGTTGTTAACACCTGTGGGGGAGACGAATGTTTTTCCCTCTTGCATGTGAGTTAGGATTAGGGCATTGCAAGGTATGCCCCTTTTGGCTTAGCCGTCAACAATCCCCCTCGAATCTGCCGCTGGAATTAGCGCGCCCGACTAATGAGAGTGCAAAGGCATCATAAGATGATCCCTGAATTTCATTTAATCCCTCGCTCCTATTCTTCAACTCAACCAGAAGTAAACATGATTTGCCTCGAAGAATGCATGATTGTGCCATTGGCCTGGGTGCCATCTTTCGACGCACTACTTAGATCCAAATTACTTTCAAACAGGGTTCTGTTGTGCCTGGCCTACACTGTATCATATATGATTAACATGTATGTTTGTTGTCTTAGTTAAACACATTTGTTTAGCTATCGCGGGATGCCTTTCAAAATTCTCATATAATCTTTGCTAAAAGATTTTAAATCCACAGATCTCAGTTACTTGGCCATAGAAGTATCCTCAATCAGACTAGGCATGTATCACCACCTCCTGAGAGTTTTTAGGACTATGCAGCTCAATATGTTGTCAGGATGTTCAATATTACCACATAGTCTAGAATACCCTTCGTTTCTTGGTGATGTTGAGAAATCTAGGGGCAGCTAGATTAGGTGATTTCTCTTACTTTGATAATTGCTTGTGATGTCCTCTTACTCTTCTTGATGTACTTGTTATTAGTTTCTTCTTTCACTTGATTATTATTATGTTCTTTTCATCAAACAACTACCAAACACTAAAGAACTATGAGACAAGAGAACACAATATGTAGGCCGCTAGCCAGGGTCAAAACCTCTCTTCTTGAGAGGGAAACCCACAAGAATTCTTCTCTTCGTATAGAATGTTCAGATGACGAAATCCAACACCTAAGACTGTTGTCAAAGACCCCAACAAGACCAAATCAATCTATCCTTTGATCAACTCGTCCTTCACAAGGTCAACCGAAGTCAACACTGCTTCAAACCATTTGATTTCCGCCTCTGTTCAAGATTTTGGTCACTGCTACAAGTCTGCAATTCCCTGCCCTTCTATATTCACTGTGACTTCGCACGTGTGATTGTTTTAGGGAAAAGTTCTAACTTTTTCTCCTTCGCTTGGGGTGCTTCTACTTCCTAAGCAACTCGTTTTCTTTCTTAATTCTTTGGATCCAAACTTTGACAAATTTGAAATCTAGTGTTGCTGCAATTTTGATGATGCCCTAGATCTCGCACATGTGGGAAGTTATAGCCCAGAACATTCCTTCAAAATTTGGTTTCTTTTCTTCCTTTTTTCCTTCTCCTTTGCTAGGTAGTAGGCACCTTCTTTCTTCTTTGATCGAACTATTTCTTCCTTGAATGTTTGTTCTTTAAATGAGGTCGATGGTCCCCTTATATATAGGTCGGACACCCTTTCATGAGGCTGAGTTGTCACTGTGTAGGCCGACTTGTTTGACTGCTAGGCCGGCCTGTGTTGGAGGGTGTCTTTGACTCAATTTTGACTCAAATAAATTCTTTTGAGAATATACAATATGCCCAAAAGGGTCATTAACATATTACAATGACTCTTCCATCCAGTCTCATGAGTGCTATCCGTAGCTGACTTCTATAACCTTTTTTGTGAAGACCTGTTTCAACCCAACTAGATGATTTCTCAAAAATCAAAATGAACATTAAATCAAAGTTATCTCTTTATGATGGCCTTTTGTCATGACATCAGCTTCCTACAACATCAGCATCCTTTCATATACTTTATGAATCCATCTCCAAGTCATACATTAACAAGGTTCTCCTTTTTCTAGTATACACATATCAGGGTCTTCATGTCTTCCTCATAGAGATGTCATAGCTAATCCTTCTAGTCATCAGATGTTGGTCATTTATCTTCTCTTATGAGACAATAGATGCCTCTTCTTACGATCTCTTCGTTCATCTTTCTTCTCATATTGCTTCCTCAGGATCTTTTATAGTTCCTTCATCATAGGAACCATAGTTTCCAACCACCCCATATTCTACATGAGGTCATATTATGTTGATTTCATCCTTGTTGATATTTAGAAGAGTTCAAGGCACATTGTCCACATGCCTTCATGTATCATTCTAATGCAAGAGTTTCTTCTTCTTTCATCATGCTTATGAGATAGAGCATTTTAACCAATTTATCTGTAACTATATGATGATATGACTTTAAAGTTTATCTATTTATTACCAAATATGTACATGCCTCTTCCTTCTTTTGGCCATCTAGACTTTCTTCTGGCAGCTTCCTTTCCTTGCTTGAAGATTAAAGATACTTCAACTAACTTGACATGCTGCATATCTTTGTCACCATATCTTCATCCTTCTAACCAGTGGATTCCAAACCAGGTGGAATGTAGACTATCAGAGAGACACTTGCTTCTTCTAAGTAGAGGTGAGCCTTCTAATGAAGATTCCAGTGGAGGATCTTGATGATCCTCATTCTGTAAATGCTTTTGATGATGTATGATGATCTCTTTATCTTTTATCTTGCTAGATGAGTTTTTCCAACCATATAGACTGCTACTTCGATTATCCTTATATACTTTCAATGAAGATGCCATGAGCTACTTTCTTTCTATCATGATGACTGCTTCAACCATATAGATTTCTACTCCAGCTATCCTTCCATGCTTCTATGATGAAGTCATCTTTGTCTAAAATGCATCCTATCATAATTGTGATGCTTTACATCATGGCTGTTGACTTCCATATGCTGAAATGAACCAAGTGAAGGAGGGTATCTCAGTCATAATATAGATCTTTTACTTCCTCTGTTTTTTTTTTCTCGGGTTCTTCTACTTCTTCGGTGACATGGGCTTCATTTGTTTCCTTTCTCTTCTTGTTGTCCTTCTTGAGTTTAGGACATTTTTTTTAAATGCCCATATTCATTACACTCATAGCATTGGATCTTTGACATATCAATTTTCTTGTGAAGCTTCTTTCGAGGCTCAAATTTCCCAAATTTTCCTTTCTTCCTTGTCAATGCTGCATATGTTTGAGTTGGTTCATTTCTCCCAACATATTTTTTCGTCTTTAATCTATATTCTGCAATCTTGCATGATAGATCTCTAAATGGAGTGGTTTCCTTCTTCCCGCAAATACTTGACACAACTGCCCCATTCATCTGGTAGTGCATTGAGCACAATGGTGGTCATTTCTCGATCAGACATTACTTCTCCAAGTTCTTGTAGTTGGTCTCTAATTTCTGATACCTTCATGAGATACAAAGCTATCCATTTTTCCTTGAGATTTTCATTTTTTATAGTTCAGTTCTTAAAGATATGATTTCACCTGCAGTGTTTACAGAAAACTACTACACCAATTTGTCATAGATTTCCTTCGCTGTCATTATCTTTGCAATACAAGGGATGAGAGAAAATCCTTAATTGACTCTATGAGAATCCTTTGTGCGCTTATTTCTTCTTTCATATATTTTGATAGGGCTGGAGTTTGCTCTTGAGATGGTTTGGTGATGGATCCCTTTACATATTCAATAACGTCATTCTTCATGAGAATTAAATCAATTATCTTCCATCAAGGTAGTTCGAGGTCCCAACTAATTTACTGTTCTCCTTGCAGAATTGGTTTGTCAAGTGAAGATGCTTTTTGATGATGATATCTTCAACTTGATGTCTTCTTTGATGATGATGCCTTCCACTACTCCTTTAATTTTTACAAATGAAGATACCTTCTTGATGATGATGATAATTGAGGATGCCTCCTTGATGATGATTGGTTCCTTGATGATATCTTCCTTCTTCAAAGATGACAATGTTTCTTTTTCAAGAGACGGAGATTGCCTTGTTGCCTTGATTCCTTTGATGATGAAGTGCTCTTCTTGCTTTCTGTGGATGATGTTTGTAGAATGTGTGAGTTTCCCAAGATTGCTTCAAGTTTTGTGTCCTTCTTTGAATGGAGGTAGGGTTTTTGAGGTCTTTTTCTTCTCCCACAGCTTGTGATGATGTATGATCTTTCTTGATGCTTCTTAGTTTCTTTTGATGACCTCCTTGTGCTTGGCCCTTGTATATCCTTCTTTAATTGGATGATCACCTTTAAGCTATATTTCTTTGTTGTAGTCACCTTAGCTCTGATACCATGTTGAGAAATCTAAGGGCAGCTAGATTAGGTGATTTCTCTTACTTTGATAACTGCTTGTGATGTCTTTTTACTTGATGTATTTGTTATTAGCTTCTTCTTTCAGTTGATTATTATTATGTTCTTTTCATCAAACAGCTACCAAACAGTAAAGAACAATGAGACAAGAGGACACAAAATGTAGCCTACTAGCCAGGGCCAAAACCTCTCTTCTTGAGAGGAAAACCCATAAGAATTCTTCTCTTCTTATAAAATATAGAATGTTCAGATGACTAAATCCAAGACCTAAGACCCTTGTCAAATACCCCTCCAAGACCAAGCCAATCTCTCCTTTGATCAGCTCGTCCTTCACAAAGTCAACCCAAGTCAATGCTGCTTCAAACCTTCTGATGTCGGCCTCTCTTCAGAATTTCGGTCAGTGCAACAAGTCTGCAATTCGCAGCCCTTTTGTAGTCATTGTAGTTTCGCACGTGTGACTGTTTTAGGGCAGATTTCTAACCTTTTTCTCCTTCGCTTGGGGTGCTTCCACTTCCTAGGAAACTCAGCTTCTTTCTTAATTTTTTGGCTCCAAAGTTTGGCTTCACTTTAGCAGATCTGAAATCTAGTCTTGCTGCAACAATGATGATGCCCTAGATCTCGCACATTTGGGACGATATAGCTCAGAACAGTCCTTCAAAATTCGTTTTCTTTTCCTCCTTTTGTCCTTATACTTCGTTCCTTTCTTCTTTGATCGTACTATTTCTTGCTTGAATGTGTGATCTTCAAATGAGGTCGATGGTCCTCTTATATATAGGTCAAACAGCCCTTTCATGAGGCCGACTTGTCAGTGTGTAGGCTGACTTGTTTGACTGCTAGGCCGACTTGTCTTGGAGGGTGTCTTTGACTCAAATAAATTCTTTTGACAAGATACAATATGCCCTTAAGAGTCTTTAACATCTTACTATGACTCTTGACTTCTAAACTCAATGACAAAACCTAGAAGCACTCAATGGGTGCTTGACCTATAAATAAAATAATCTTGAGCATGAAACCCATGCTACAAAACAATAATAATATCTTTTTCTTCTCTTTTCATCAAATACATAAAATCATGATTACATTATACATTATGAAGACTGAACCTAGTTACACATTTCAACATGTGAGAACTGCAATTATCCACAGACGCTGCAGGAAGGATGTCTGCTGCTTGAAACAAAACAAAGTGATCTTTGCTTCCCAACAGATTGCAAGGAAATTTTCCGTCTTGTTTACTAGACCAGACCCGAACTGCTACAAAGAGAATATCCTGTGCCAGAACAGAAAAATTGGCAATCTTTGATGAAATCCAGAACTGTTCCAATGATCTGTGCCAGAACAAGAAAGAGAGGGAGACTTGGTAGGGTGGGATCACCTCCACAGAAACTACTGAAGGGAGAGAAAGGGGTGTTAAAACCCTTAGAGCCTCAGGCTCAAAAAACAGAGACATTAATCTAATCCAATGATGATCCAAATGATTCTAAACTCTCTTGTATTTATGGATATCCTTGTGGGTGTTTCTGCTTCTTAATTAATTCAAAGGGGCTTGTGGAAACACCCAACTTTGGGCTTTTTGCTCCAGCTCCCTCAAAACGTACCCCATGTTTACCAAGCATTGGTTAATTTGGGTTTTTCGCCTTTATCAAAGACTATAGCCTATGGGGATTAATAGGCTACTCCGTCCCTTGTGGCAATTAATGCATTGGGGCTATTACAATATGCTATTCTAGGTCTCTAAAAGTAAAAATAGTAATCACGCTAAAAATAACATGTTAAAAATGTAGCTAAATTTTCATTTTCTAGGAATGAACCAGAATTGAAACCATGGGCAAATCTCCATACTGTGTCCCCAAAATGTAATCCTCTTGTCATTTGGACCAAATTTCTAAAAATAGAGGTCTTCCAAGAATAGAAAGTTCTTTGATTTGCCTAAAATTTAAAACAATTATTTATTTCCATGAAGTGTATCCAAAAGTATAACCATATCTGGAAAAAAATGAGTTTCAAGTAGCACACAATTTTCAACAAAATGAATACTGAAATCAAGAAACTGAAAATGCACAAATATGATCACGCTCTTCAGGAGTCTTTGATCTCTCATACTTACTCTAATGCTGTATTGAATCTGCAAGGATAGGGTACCTGCTGCTACTGACCACCTATCCAACTGATTTGTTTGATGTGTTGTCTAAATATACTTGCCCAAAAACCTCTCCAATCATCAAGCACTGAGAAATAATTACCTGTGACCATTTCTTGAGTTTGAATAGTATTCTTGGACCATTGATGCCAGCTGATGGACTGACCTGCCAGTGCATCCCATAGTGTACCTACGAATCATCTCTGACAAGTTCTCCAAATGGATTTCTGAGAAATTCATTTTTGGCTGCTAACAGGTATTGAACAGTCAATCTCACAGACATCATTGTTGATTTCTTTGTTTGCAGCTTATGTTAGTATGTGAAATGTGTGTTATTTGATCCTGTGTTGCATCTGTTATTTCAGTTCAATATTATCAGGTGTGGAACTGGTAGTGGAAGTGACCAGGGATCAGATTGGGACTGGATCAAATTTAATTAAAAATATATATGTTTATGTACATCAATGCAAATCATTTTATAATGATAAATTGTATTTGGGAGGAAAAATCCCTTTCTTTCATTTTGTCCCTTTTTTTCTGTTTTGTTTTTGGGCATGATGGCCTGTGGTTAGGACCTAGTTTTTTGAGCACCGATTTAGATACATATTTTCTGAACATGATCCAAATTGGCCAAACTGGATCTGAACTGGTTGTTTTGGGACAGAATCAGCTCCCTTTAATACTTTGGTATCTGGTTATCCTTTATTTTTTGAACCATTGTGGATTGGCTTGTTCCATTCTGTTCCTGCAGTTCTGATAACATTGGTTTGATATTCTATCTTATTTTAGTGTCCCATCATTTATTGGGGTGTCTATAGTTCTTGCAGTAGTTGATAGCTTTAGGTTTTCGTCTATATTTGGGTTTGTTAAATTGATTTTATCTTCAACTGCTTCTTAACGCACCATCCTTTGGTCTTTAGTTTTTAACTTTTTCCTATGTTCATTATGGTGCATTTGACTTGTAAGCCAGATTGAAGTGGATTTCATCAATATTTACCATGAGTGTTTTGTTGTGGTAGGTATCATCCTTCATGTTTTGGGCTTATGCAATCTCAAACGTGGACAAATAGACATGTGTGCCGGTTTTGTACTGCTGTGAGAAGTGGATCATTAGCTAATGCTGATGCTTGCAGAATGGTAAATGGATTGTTACTTTTGAAATTTTCAACAGTTTTGTTTAGTTGGACGATTAATGCTTTTTAAATTATACCATAGTGCTAACTTTTCTTGATATGCTTCCAGGTTTCACAAAAAAATCGCCCTACTATTGGCGTTTTTGTAGAACTCTTGAATGAAGCAAAATGCCATCCTCCATGGTATTATATTATTTTCGTCATATAACTCTAGACAGACCATTATTTGTTATGAATGTTGGTAATGGTTTAATTAGCTTCGAGCAAAGGATCGGTTTTGTGAATAGGATTAAGGACCCTTGCAAGTTGAAGTCACCTGTCAATCTGTGCTTTTGTGAATAATAATCATAAACTAGTGATGGACATGCATAATATTATAATCTTTATGCATAGATTTTATTTTAAGCTGCAGTTTGTTACATTGTTGAGAATATTGAATAGATTCAATTGAATAGTAGAAATTGATATCTCAGAAACATCTCAACACAGGGATTGTCATCAGCTATTCTTTTCTAGAGTGAGGTCTTCAATCATCATGATGCAGTGCAAAGAAGTTGGGAAACCCAAGCAAGAAATTGTCTAAATTGAGGATATCATAATCAAGTTGTTGAGATGGGTCAATTTGCTGATCAGAAATAGAAGTAGACTAGGGATGGGACCCCACAACCTTCTTCATGGCTTGGGGAAAATTCAACAACATTTGGCCAAATTTGACCCATCTCAATAACTCGTTTATGAGTCATGACCCCAACACTGCCTTCAGCTATTGAGGAAAAGACGAAAACATTTGGCTAAATAGAATTAAACAATATCCAATGATGTTACCTTCATTGAAATGTTGTAGTACTAGACTCGATATTCATTTTCTTTCATCTTCTCCAATTTTTTGAGTGTGTTGAGGGAGTTGTAAGTGGATAGATCATTTAGAACTTGGACAAAATAGTTACTCACTTCACACGTAAGGTACATGACATGAGGACATGGGACACAAAGGACATGGAAATATTAGTATTTACCGTGACACAACGAACCCCCAAAACATGTCACAGAGGGCACATTATAATATTATACATTGTATATATGAAAAAATATAATATATATTGAAAAACACAACAAATTAATGAATTACACATAAAATATGATATATATAAAACATTTACATGATGATGATACAAATTCAATCATCGAACTGATGCACATAACCAAAATAGCATTGAGTGCAATCCATCTCTGAACCAAAAATACAGCAATAAAGAATGGCCTGTAGAGTCCAAAAAAGATCATGCTACAACAAATAACTAGTACTACATGTCATCAAAATCACTGCCTATATTATGATCCTTATCAATGATCATCAATATCACTGTCTAAACATTAAAATAAGATAGAAAAAGCTTGACATTTCAAATCGAGATTTTGTTCGAGTGATGGTTACATTTTTACTAGGGTCATAACAGAGGAGTTCAATAATCAATGCCACCAACATTGAGGTACATAGAGGGCTTGGTCCTCTAAATTAAATGCTAGTTCCATACCCTCATACATGACAGAATCCAATGGAAACGTTGCAATCCCCGCAATCTTGAAATCTTGAGCACTGTTAAGTCTGCTGGATTTTGAGTGGGATCTAAAATTGTACTTTCTTCATATGAATTCCAATCAGGTCGTAACCTCTCTCAAACATCTTGAGTCAATTAATAGTAATGTTAAAAATTTAAGTAAAAGTGTCATTCTCCTTTATTTGACACACTACTTTATCTTTCATTTTCATCCTCGTCTTCTTTATCTCACACTCTCATTTATCTTTCATTTTCATCCTCATCTGTTTACTTAAAGAATTTAACATTACCATTAATTGGATAGCATTAGTAGGGCCTGGGCAAATCCAGTTCTCAACAATTGCAATCCCTTCTAACATAGCTTGATCACCCTTATATGTACTCAAAAACCTTTTGAGAGCTCCAAACCTGTGACTTAATTGCATGAGAATGATGCAATAAATCGATTTTAAGATGTTTTTTTCACTACACGTGTCGAAATTTTGGGACACCAATAGGGCTCATGTCCCACACCAGTCAAAATCGTGTCCTGCAAACATGACATGAGTCAAACTCGTGCACGTGTCCGACACATGAAATACGTGACATGGAGAGGGAGGGAGGATGTGTCATGTTACTTAGTTTCACACTTAATTGCATTCGTTTTAATATATTAAAACTGAATGCATGTAGGACTCAAACTAGAAAATCAAATTAAAGACCATGGTTGCATGGGGCGGGAGTGGAGCCAAATTAGTTTCAAAATGTTTGAAAACATATATTTTTGTGCTACTTGTAGATGAATGCTGCATTATAATGAATTTAGAATTACCAGCCATAGTACATGATTAAATGAGAAAGAACACTTAAATGAAAAACATAAATCAGAAGCAATGTTCCATGATTGCTTATATTGGGATCCACATCATTAGTATCATCGTTCATCCTTTATCTCTTGTCTAGCCTTTGTCTCTGCCTTGATCCCATAGAAACATCAGTTGACACCACACAACTTTGATGAAGCTGCCTAATCCAAGGGCTAAATAGTAGAAAAAGCCGTAAGTGTAGATGTCAACTTGGAAACGTACCCAGACAAATTTGCTAATAATCAAACCTGGCACAGTTGTAGTAAACTTGCACTGATGGTGTTGTTCTTCACCATGACCCATCAGACAGTATGTACCATCTCAAGGTTCAACCTTCACTGTATAAACCAAACCTCGCTCTTCTGTCCGCTGGTGCAATGAGTGGTAGACATTTTGGAGATGTAACTGCTTGTGCTATTCCTTGAGAAAGGCGAGGATCTCAGGATTGATTTGAGGAATGAAACTTCAGATCTAGGGACTGATCATTCGGTCTTTTTGGATCAAATTCTCTCTTTAATGTTGAAATTTGGTTACCGGAGGACGGGTGGTTCCCTAAGGCTTTGATCTTTGGCCTAGGGAAAAGTGTCCAAAAGAATTTAATTTTTTCTCCTAAAGTGACTTTATAAAGTTATAAAGTCAAATCTAATTTAAAGTGACTTTAAGTGATAAAGTTACTAAAGTGACTTTATAAAGTTATAAAGTCAAATCTAATTTAAAAGTGACTTTAAGTGATAAAGTTACTAAAGTCTAATTTTAAAGTGACTTTAATAAAGTCAATGTAAAATTAGAAAGGAAAAGTGACTTTGGAAATAAATGATTAAGTGGGTCTTTATTAAAGTGGGGTGAATTAAAAAATAGAAAGTGAGATTTAAATGAGCATTTAATCTCAGCCCTAGATCTCAATCTATCTCAGCCATTGGATTTAGAGATTCCCCAAAAGTCACTTAGGGTTAGGTTAAAGGAGGAAAAGGTCATTCATTCTTTCATGAGCAGATTGAGAGAAGGAGAGCAAGAGAGCAAGGGAGATTTCTGGGCAGTGAGGAGAAGGAGGCAGCAGCTTGGCACACTTTCCAAGGCAGCATTTCAACAAGACCGTACAGCTGAGTTAGCACAGTGAAAGGCAGAATTTTTGGGCACGGTTTTCTAGAAAAGGAGGCCGTACAGCAAGATTGGGCACAGAAATCGAGGCAGCAGAGGGCTGTTCCGTACAACAAAGTTTTGCTGTGTTTTTGGCACGAAAATCGAGATTTTGGACAACAGCATTTATTGCTGTTTGCACAGATTTTGAGGAGGCCGTACAACTGCATTTATTGCAGATTTCTGGGCACGAAAATCGAGGAGGACGTACAACATTTATTGCTGTTCTGTTTTTGCTGTTTGCACATTTTCCGAGGTGGTGGTTAAGCACGGAAAACGAGATAAGTTGTAAAGTCTGTTTGCTGATTTTTTTGCTGAATATTTCTCTCACTGTAAAAAGCATTTTCCAGAAATAAGAAGGAGCTTTCGAACTGGTTTTCCCCAAGAGTTGTAGGGGGTTTTTCCAGGGTCATGTTGACCAAAAATATATGTGTCAAAATGTGTGAATCACTGTTTTATGTGTGCTGATATTTATTTTTGCATTTTCCAGCATTCTGTAATTTTTCCAGAACTTGTGTTTTCAGCAAAATTTATTTTCCAGCTTGTTAAATGTATGGATATGGGAAAGGGCATTTAACTATTTTGGAGTAATAAGGTGAAACTGAAAACCGGGGTGGGAAAACAGAAATTTCTACATGGTATCAGAGCTTGAGTGCTGAAGTGCAGTTTGGGACAGCAAGGAGAAAAATACAGTCTGCTGATTTTTCACTCAGAAAATTCCAGCACGCTGATTTTTTCACAAACAAAATTTTTACCTTTACTACAGCAGTGCTATTTTTCAGTTTTAGGACAGCAGGATGTCTTTGGGACTGGGGGTGGAGGATAGGTTGGATGGGCATACCAATTACGGTGTTTGGAAGGAGAGAATGCAGAGTATCTTTGAGGAGGCGGAAGTCTAGGACATAATGGTGCATACCGCACAGAATCCTGTAAATGTGCCTACTGATGCTACTCAGTTGGCAGCATATAATAAAAAGAACAACAAGGGTAAGAGACTGATTCTAGACGGAATCAAAGACCATTGCATTCCTCATGTGAGAGGAAAGAGAAATGCTCATGAGATGTGGACAACATTGACCAACCTCTACCAGAGTACCAATGAGAACCGGAAAATGGTCCTGAAGGAGACGCTGAAGAACATTAAGATGGGTAAGACTGATAGTGCAGTTGGATATCTCACAAAGATTACTAATGTGAGAGATGAGTTGGCAGCGATTGGAGAGGCCATTCCACCCACTGAGTTGGTGCGGATTGCAGTGAATGGCCTCCCCCGTTCATGGATGAAATTTGCTGATGGGGTTTGTGCACGTGAGACCTTTCCCACATGGGAGAGGTTTTGGGATGATTGCATTCAGACAGAGATCAGGAAAGGTCAGCTTGGGGCAGCCAAGCCAGTTGAGCAGGATGAGGATGTAGCACTATTGGCAGGACGCAAGAAAGGCAAAGGGAAGAAGCATGCTTCCACAAGCAATGGTGGGGGCAAAGGCAAAGGTAAAGGTAAACAGGATAACTCACAGAAGGACTATTCCAAAGTGAAGTGTTGGAATTGTCAGAAGATGGGACACTATGCAGTTGTGTGTTCGGAGAAGAAGAAGAAGAAGGGGAAGAACCGAACGCCAAGTGAGCATGCTTTTCCCTCGATTAGCGTAGGTACTTCTCAGAGCTTTCAGAGAGTGGCACTGATGTAGAGGTAGTACTCGGTGATGACAGAGTTGTTAGAGCAGTCGGTGTGGGAACATTGACATTTCAGAGGGAGTCCAAACCTCCCTTGAAGGTGTCAGATGTTCTTTATGTGCAAAGGATGAGGAAGAACCTCATATCTGTCTCAGCTTTGGAGGATAGAGGATATGAGGTATTGTTCAGGGGAGGACAGGTGTTGATGTATCCCAGGGGCACTCCAGCTGATTCAGCTAGAGTGATAGGTGTACGCTATGCAAAGGTGTACAAGTTTGCATTTTAGTCCCTTTTGGCATTGAGCAGCAGTACCGACAGCAGAGCTAGCAGTTCTGAGTTGTGTGAGATTTGGCACCGCAGGATGGGGCACATGTATCATGGAGCCTTGAGGACTTTGTGGGAGATCACTACAGGTGTGCCAGATTTCAGTACTGATCACTTTGATACTTGTAGAGGATGTGCGATGGGCAAGTTTGCCAAATCCCCTTTTCCCAGCAGTGACAACAGAGCGACTGGGATACTTGATTTGATTCATTCCGATGTGAGCGGTTGGATGTCTCATGTTTCCTTGAGTGGATATGAGTACTATGTTTTATTCATTGATGATCACTCCAGGAGGACTTGGATTTATTTCTTGAAGACCAAGAGTGAGGTCTTCAAGCGGTTTCAGGAGTTTAGAGCTCTTGTGGAGACACAGACAGGTCGGAAGATCAAGTCCTTGAGGTCGGACAATGGGGGAGAGTACACCCTTGGAGAGTTTGTTGACTATTGTGCGGAGGCAGGCATTAGGAGGGAGTTCACTGTTCCTTACAACCCCCAGCAGAACGGGGTTGCGGAGAGGAAGAATAGATCCATCGGAGGGGTTGCCAAAGCCATGTTACATGATCAGGGGTTGCCATTGTTTTTGTGGGCAGAGGCCTGCAACACAGCTGTTTATTTGCAGAACAGGAGTCCGCATCGTGCCTTGGGGCACATGACTCCGGAAGAGGCTTTTTCTGGGAAGAAGCCTGATATTGGTCATCTTCGTATCTTTGGGTGCATCACATACTCCTACATACCCAAGGAGAAGAGGACCAAACTAGAGCCCACCGGAGAGAAGGGTATCTTTGTGGGCTACAGTGAGACCTCCAAGGCCTTTCGGATTTACATTCCTGCGCAGAGGAAAGTTGTTGTCAGGCGGGATGTGAAGTTCGAGGAGGACAGGGCCTTTAGGAGGTCACGGGAGTTAGAGTATCTGGATCAGCCAGACCCTCGGCAGCAGTTGAGTCAGTCGCAGGGATCCAGTGGGCAGGGATCAGGAGGATCCGGAGGTACATCTATGACGATGTCAGGTCCGTCAGTGGGGAGTGGCTCGCAGAGTCAGAGGGGTGGAGCTATGGGCAGCACGCAGAGCAGTCCACAGAGCAGTTCACTGGGGAGTCCACTGATGGACAATTCACACGGTACCTCAGCATCTACAGGTTCAGGTGCAGGCAGGAGGACAGCAGACAGACAGTCAGGAGTTCAGGCTCCTGATGTTGAGGAGGAGGAGTTGTATTCTCCGGCGGGAGAAGTGCACTCAGGGAAGAGGAAGCCCAAGTGGCTTCAGGACACCTTGAGAGATGCCACATCTGTTGCTGAGCCTAAGAGGCCGGTCAGAGAGAGCAGACCACCTGAGAGGTTTTGTAGCTACATGGCAATGGCTACCAGCATCCTTGACTCTGAGCCTTCTAGTTATGAGGAGGCAGCTAGCCAGCAGGTCTGGAGAGAGGCCATGCAGGAGGAGTATTCTTCTATCATGAAGAATGATGTTTGGGAGGTGGTGCCGAGGCCTGAGGGAAAATCCGTGGTTACTTCCAGATGGCTTTACAAGGTAAAGCATGCTGCAGATGGCAGCATTGAGAAATTCAAAGCGAGGTTTGTGGCTAGAGGGTTCTCCCAGGTAGAGGGAGTTGATTATGAGGAGACCTTCGCTCCCGTGGAGACCTTCGCTCCCGTGGCTCGATATACTTCGATCCACTCCATTATATCGATAGCAGCAGAGATGGGTTGGAAGATCCACCAGATGGATGTGAAGACCGCATTTCTCAATGGCTTCATACAGGAGGAGGTGTACATTGAGCAGCCACAGGGCCTTGAGGTGCATGGGAAGGAGTCCCATGTGTGCAGACTGAAGAAGGCCCTTTATGGCCTGAAGCAAGCTCCTAGAGCTTGGTACTCCAGGATAGATACATACTTGCAGGGGATGGGTTTCACAAAGAGTGAGGCAGATCCGAACCTTACTATATTGTGATAGGTGAGGAGCCTCTCATTCTGGTGCTGTATGTGGATGACTTAGTCATTACAGGTGCAGAGAGACTCATAGAGCACTGCAAGAGAGATCTTGCGGCGGAGTTTGAGATGAAGGACATCGGCTTGATGCATTACTTTTTGGGTTTGGAGGTGTGGCAAGAGGAGGGGCATTTCTTCCTGGGGCAAGGGAAGTATATTGTGGACATCCTTGGCAGATTCCACATGGAGGATTGTAGACCCATGTCGACACCGATGATCACCAACTGGAAGAAGCTTCATGCTTCGGATTCCGAGTTGGTGGATCCCACATTGTACAGACAGCTGATTGGTTCCTTGATGTATTTGGCCAACACTAGACCAGATATTTGTTTTGCAGTCAACACGATGAGTCAGTTTATGTGTGAGCCTAGGAAGGTTCACTGGGTGGCTGCAAAACACATTTTGTGATACTTGCAGGGGACAGTGGATTATGGTCTGGACTACAGGCAGGGGGATGGAGTGAGATTGGCAGGTTACACTGATTCTGATTGGGTAGGTTGTGCTTCTGATATTCTTACCAAAGCCTTACCACGGGGCAAGCATGTCTACTTCAGAGACAAGATGGGTGTGGTGAGGAACACCTTCCTCGGTAAGAGGGAGTGTTGAAATTTGGTACCGGAGGACAGGTGGTTCCCTAAGGCTTTGATCTTTGGCCTAGGGAAAAATGTCCAAAAGAATTTAATTTTTCTCCTAAAGTGATTTTATAATTTTTATAAAGTCAAATCTAATTTTAAAGTGACTTTAAGTGATAAAGTTACTAAAGTGACTTTATAAAGTTATAAGGTCAAATCTAATTTAAAAGTGACTTTAAGTGATAAAGTTACTAAAGTCTAATTTTGAAGTGACTTTAATAAAGTCAATGTAAAATTAGAAAGGAAAAGTGACTTTGGAAATAAATCACTAAGTGGGTCTTTATTAAAGTGGGGTGAATTAAAAAATAGAAAGTGAGATTTAAATGAGCATTTAATCTCAGCCCTAGATCTCAATCTATTTTAGCCATTGGATTTAGGGATTCCCCAAAAGTCACTTAGGATTAGGTTAAAGGAGGAAAAGGAGGAAAAGGTCATTCATTCTTTCATGAGCAGATTGAGAGAAGGAGAGCAAGAGAGCAAGGGAGATTTCTGGGCAGTGAGGAGAAGGAGGCAGCAGCTTGGCACACTTTCCAAGGCAGCATTTCAGCAAGACTGTACAGCTGAGTTAGCACAGTGAAAGGCATAATTTTTGGGCACGGTTTTCTAGAAAAGGAGGTCGTACAGTAAGGCCATACAACAGGCCGTACAGCAAGATTGGGCACAGAAATCGAGGCAGCAAAGGGCTGTTCCGTACAGCAAAGTTCTGCTGTGTTTTTGGCACGAAAATCGAGATTTTGGACAGCAGCATTTATTGCTGTTTGCACAGATTTTGAGGAGGCCGTACAACTGCATTTATTGCAGATTTTTGGGCACGAAAATCGAGGAGGACGTACAACATTTATTGCTGTTTGCACATTTTCTGAGGCGGTGGTTAAGCACGGAAAACGAGATGAGTTGTAAAGTCTGTTTGCTGATTTTTTTGCTGAATATTTCTCTCACTGTAAAAAGCATTTTCCAGAAATAAGAAGGAGCTTTCGAACTGGTTTTCCCCAAGAGTTGTAGGGGGTTTTTCCAGGGTCGTGTTGACCAAAAATATGCGTCAAAATGTGTGAATGACTGTTTTATGTGTGCTGATATTTATTTCTGCATTTTCCAGCATTCTGTAATTTTTCCAGAATTTGTGTTTTCAGCGAAATTTATTTTCCAGCTTGTTAAATGTATGGATGTGGGAAAGGGCATTTAACTATTTTGGAGTAATAAGGTGAAACTGAAAACTGGGGTGGGAAAATAGAAATTTCTACATTTAATTGCACCGAATCTTTTAAGGCACCTGAAACATTCACAGCTTAAGCTCTTCTCCCTGCTGCAAAAACCAATTTAAAATTTTGCAGATATGATACGATCTTAACCGCTGGCTCAATTGATCTAGGATCGGTGCCAAGATCAATAAGGGCTAAATAGAAGGCAGTGCGATTAAAATTTATGAGAGGGGATTCAGTTGTTCGTAGATGTAGATTTTTGACCTGAAACTAATAAAAAAACTGATCTGATAATTGTGAATGAATTCAGAGAGATAAACTAGATCTAAACCAGACCATTACCAGTTCTATGCTCTATACACAACCAATATGCTATTATTAGAACATCTTAATTGGCTATTTTGATTCCTTTATTTTTCACTAGTGAGATCTCACATACATGATAACTAGATATTTTCTGAAATATAAGTAAAGTAGTAGCCAATTAGATTGAAAAGAAATCTTATTAGCTATGATCTTGTACACAGTGGTCTTCTCTTAGCTCTGATACAATGTTAAGAGTTTTCAATTGAGCAAGCCAGATGAGACAAGAATGTAGCGGAAAAGGCCTTAAGCCATTCTCTTACATGTATTGATCTCATGATCTTAATTTATAGTACATCAATTGGACCATTTTAGATCTAGATCTCACTGACAACTCAGCAGTGTATCATGACAGCACCTCATCAAAGATAAGGTTTATAAGTCAAATCTCTGTGGTCTCTGACTTAATGATTATCTAGGGACTCACAGTTTAATGGATGGGACGCGATTAATGGTTTAGGGCAAGACAAAAATAAATATTCAGTTTTATAATTTCCTGTTACACTGTGTGTAGTATGTGGATTTACTTATTTTGTATTTAATGTTGGATACTAGCAACAGGAGTTGCCTCTGACATCATTTGAAATTAGGATTTATTCATTACATTTTCTTTCATAAAAGCATGTAAATAATACTTGGGCAGTGCAGTTGTTCTATTAATTATAAATTAATATATTCCTAGGCTAAAGCAGAGTGCCATCTCTCTTCTCATGGGCTAACAATTAAATTTTATTGGCAACATTGTATGAGGATTGGTTATATTCTCAGGCCATATGATCATTTACAAGAAAAATATATGGTATATTTTATTTTCAAGAAAAATATAGGGTATACTATTTTTTACATGTCTGTTTGCACAGCATTCAACAAAAATAATATTGGTACATTACCAGTTTCATTTCGGCATCATGGAGATTTTGGTAGATTCCATGAGACCTATTGAGTTTTTATTTCATTACTTTAATGATATGCACTTTTGGCTTACACCCGGTTTTCTCTTATATTCTGGGCAATAATTTTTAAATTGAGCTCTGTTCAATATACAAGTGCGTTTGAAGTCTGGATTTGAATCTGAGTGTAAATGCTACTTGATACTTTCAAATTCCCATTTTCAAATATTTTTGTTTGATGTTCCAGACGCTTTGGTTTAGAGATAACTTTTTCTTTTCCCTTGGAGTGCTGTTTAGCAGGATCCAGGAGGTAGAACTCATTCAGGGCATTGTCGAACATGCAAAGGAGTGGCAATCTTATTTAAGAGAAATCACTTGTGATGCCCTGGTTCCCCAAGATAAAAATTCCATATTTGATTCGCGAAGACTTGTTATTGCACTAAAGGTATCTGGCATACTGAAAGCGATTAGCTTTCTAATTGGATGACTACGACCTTCATTTTTTTTGTTTTTGTTGGACTGAATTGCCTATTTGTGCAGTACCATAGTTATTATTGGTTCTACTTATGTCATTACAATTTTATCTCTGTGAAGAGTGGCTGTGGTAGTTACTGAATTGATTCCTTTTACATAGGATTTCATGACTTAGTTCACCAGGAGACACATGTCTCACTATTTACATGTAAATTCTAAAATGTTATATGATCTTTTTCTAAATCATTTTAGATTTGCTAAGTGTATATGATATCTCGCCACATCCTTTTTATTTGTTGAGATCCTTTTATTTAATAATATGTTTCAATTCTTTCTTGTTGTTTTCGGCATGAGGCTATGTTTTTTAAATACTAGAAGGTTATACTTGGAATTATTAACCGGTAGACATATTTTCATTCTGTCTTTAGTAAGTTACAGGGAAAGGGTGGTTGATAAAGGATACAACCAAGAGGCTTGTTTGATAATTTTCTTCATGTTAACGTGTTTTTAAATTTTTTCAGACAATTGAATTGGTGGAGGTCCAAACAGAAGAAAACAAGAAGCTTGAGGTGGCTCTGCGCGTAAATGCTTGGAGAAATAAGGGAAAAAGACTTCTAGAAGGTGCAGCTAAGCCTTTTTTCAGACAAATTCGACGTGCTATAAAAGAGGTTTGAAATGCTATGCTTCAGAATCATATTTGTTTGCAGCAAAATGAGATTCCTGTGTTTTTTAAAGTATCAAATATTTTGCTATTTGGGAATGAATTTGCTAACATTTATATCAATTTTACAGCTGTAAATGAAGTTTGGCAAAATAAATTGACAGTTATATCAAATGGAAGCTGGAAGACGATTTTGATTGCTAGATAGGTGAAAACAAATAGTAATTGACACTAAAATTCTGCAAAGATATGAAACAAAAGAAATGGGGAATTGAAAACCACAATATACTTTTACAGTATATAAAGATCTACAGTAAATTGAAATAGATGATTAAAGAAATATTCAATGCTTAATGAATATTAAACAATGGAAACTATTGCTCTTAATGGAAACAAATAGAAATGAACAAGCAAGAGTGCTTGGAAGAGTTGTTTCCTTTTTCTATTATATAAGCAAAATTAAAAATAAGTAGCTGTAGGTTTGCAATCACTTTTTTGGTTATGATCATGGTTACACTAGAACACATCCCTATAGGTTAGGGACCTCTCTTGTATTTTACCATGTCCCAGGTTACTTGGGGATGGCTGGGGATGTCCCTGATGTGTTTCAGACACCCTTGAGGATGTTGCTGACGTGCTGGGGGCACCCTTGGTGATGTCAGGGATGTGCCCCTTGTCATTGGGCCACCTTTATCAAGAGATGGTAATGTCGTAGGCATTCCTTGAGAAAACAGAGATATCTGGTTGTCTCCAAGCAGGATGGCTCCGAAAAGGCACCAAAATATGCCTGCTTTGGTTTGCGGTTGATTGATTGTGGGCACATTGTGAATTGGCCTAATATATGGAAAAAAGAATATCCAACCTACAAATATGTATAAAGCAATTCCTTTTCCCCAAATAAAAACAAACTAACTAACAAGCATTTACATTCATCCTTTTGCTCTTACTCTCTGTAGAAGAATGTAACTAGTGTCAGTCTTCATAATTATATTTGAGTCATGATGTAATGTACTTGTCCAAAGAAATAAAAATAAATTCTATTATAAAAGAAAATTATTTATTAAGCATGGGTTTCATGCTTTATTATTTTATTTCTAGGTCAAAAGCCTCCATTGGAGGCTTCTAGGGTTTATGTCAAGAGTCCTAGTTTTTGTCATTATTTAATAGACCCTTCTTGGGCCTCTTGAGTCAAGAAAGGAATTTATTCCTGTGTCGAATATGTCATTTAGGCCTCCTCCACCAAGTTGGCCCTAAAGTAGTCAAGTTGGCTCCATTGAAGCAATTTGAACCTACAAACTGTTGCAAAGAGCATCAACAAAACAATCGTGTAACAATCATAGATTTAATAGATGCTAAGTCACCTGATACAGGGATACAGGGATACGGGGATTCGAGAATCAGATTCGGGTACGGTGACCCCCGGAACATGATACTTCTGGGGTATGATATGTTATATATATATATATATTTAAAAAAAAATATATATATTAATAGATTAAAAATTAGATATTTTTTACACAAATTCATACAAAATTCATTGATTCAAACATAGATTTAAGATCTATCATCTTAGATACTCATACATGATCATTTGATACATCATACAATTGTCAAATTTACTCAGAAAGACAGGATTGAATATAGTAAGATACTGTAGTTTTCTCATTAAGTCATTAGAATCAAAATGTGTTACATAAGTACACTGCCAATGGCAAATAGAAATAGAAAATTTAAAATACAAAAAAACTACAACCTACAAGACTACAAGCCTGAAGCCTCAATGAGTCACAGTCAGCAATCCTCATCATCATAATCATCATCACTGTCCTCATCCCGATCATCATGCTCACAACTGCGCTCGTCTGGCTCTGATGCATCCTCCTCCTCTGTCATCTCTGCATTTTCTGTTGTGGAGGATGATGCCTCTACTCCATCATCAAATGTGACAGGCTCTAGCACTGGCGCATTGAGATCCAAGTTGGCCAATGCCAACTAAATGCAAAATATAGAGGGACAATGCACTTATCGGATGCTCGAATCTCTTCGAAAGAACTCCCTTTCTCCTTGCTCACACTTGCTCCTTGCTCACCCTAGCTCCTTCTCACTTCACAAAATGAAATGGGTGAGAAACAATGAACAAAAACCACACTTTATAAAAAAAAAACAACGATTTTTTTGACCGGCGGGTTCGGCCGTATCCGTACAGGGTACGGTCGGGATACGCCGTACCTTGTATGGATACGGCCATACCCAGTGAATTGGTTATGAATCGGGTACGAATCGTATCCGATACAGGGATTCGGGATTCGGTCACCCTTTTTGACGAATCTGGTTTCTTAGAATAGATGTAATATGCAACAAGACAGATTAAATAAGGAAAACAAGACCCATATTAAATTTATCAGCAAAATTTGGCCCTTGACTCATAAAGAATACAAAGAAAAATACAATTGTTGGGAACCTAAAATTCGGTTCCATTGGAAAAAAATTAATGTTCCATGGGGATGCATCCCTTCACCTGGGAAACACGTTCCCACGCGTCCTTGTGCTCCAGGGACATGGAGACGTCTGGGGGACGTTTCCCCATGTCCCCCAAAAACAGAAACGCTAGGAAGCTCAAAAGGGGGACAATTCCTCCCAAAGAAGGAAGCATTTCCTGCGTTTACAAAAAAATTGAGGTCAAATCATAAAAAAAGTCAAATCCCTAATTTTTTTTATAAAATATTATAAATATACTAGGAATCGATGGGGGGAAAGGGATTTTTTGGTTATTTCATATTTGGGCAGTACCTTTAGCAATTATGCTCATTTGTCATTTGATATGTTATTATGTTATCTTCTTTTCTGTTTCAGACTTTTGTTATTGACTTTATTTTGATGTATCAGACTTGACTTTTATTTCAATATTCAGTATTCACAGTTGGAACTTCAATATGGTTTAAACTTTTATTTTCATTGTGTAATGTTATAGTTACATGTATGGTTGTATCATGCTTTTCGTTTTAAATTGGTTTTAGTTATATGATTCATCGATTTATCCTTCATGATGTAAGTGTTATATAATGATAACGCTAATTAGATTATAAAATTTCAATGATATATTTATAATTTTTTAGTATTTTACTATTTTTGCCAGGGTCTCTTATGTTAAAGGCCCCGACGTCCCCCCACGTTTCCTAAAAAATGGTGGGGAGCTTTGCATAGGCCACTCCTGCCTTTCCTCGCTCCCCCATCCCCACGTCTCGGAAACTTGGTGGAACACTTAAAATAATGTCCTTTGGAATTTTGGAAATTGGGACTACTGAAGAAACTCGGTCTTTGGAAAAATTAGCTTCGCTTACCAACAATTCGACCCCTTTCGTTTCCCTCACATGAGCCTTGTGCACTTGAGAAATTCAGCCTCCGGATATTTTGGCCCTGCTCCAATAATTCGATCCTCCTCTTTAGCTGACTCGATCTCTCTCTTTCTTAGCTTTGGCTTCCTAAAATTTCTCTCAAAATTCTGTGTTGTAGTTCTCCTCACTTCCTTTCAACCTAATCAAGCCTCTCGCTCTTGACAAAATCACTTGCTCAACAATTGTGTGTGTGTGCACCTCCCCCTTAGGCTCATTTTATAATTCCATTAAGCCAAAAACCTAACCATAATCTCCCAGGTGATCGATGGTCATAATTAAATCCTACGCCTCACTTGAAATCAGTAGTTGAGATTGTATTTGTTACTTCAATAATATTATTATTTATGCTTAGAACTTTGGCGTAATAATCTAGAATAATTATTTAAAGAAATTATTGTACTTTTCCTAAGTTAACCTTAGGAAAGAAATTGTAAAATCAGTTACTCCACCAAGCAAGCATTTAAAGAAGTAATCAAATATCTTCTACATTACTAAGACAACATGCCAATATAGAAGACCTTCCAAGCCTACAAAATCAACACTCCCTCCTAGCAAGGAAGGGATTCTCCACCACTCTAGCTTGTCTCTGTAAAACACAAACTTCCCCTTCAATAGAGGCTTGGTTGAATATCTGCTACCTGCTCCTCTCTGGAGATGTACTACAATTTCACAACACCTCTTTGGACCCTATCATTGATGAAGTGGTATCTAATCTCTATGTGCTTGGACTTTTCATGAAACACTATATTCTCTGAAACCCTAATATACTTTGGTTATCATAGTGGATTACTATAGGTCCCATCCAAGGTTGCACAAAGTGGGGATGTTTCTTGGAAGTAAAGCGTCAGAAGCGTCATTTTTCCAAAAATCGTTGGAAGCACCTATATATATTGAAAAAAAACATCCAATATACCAAATTTGTTGTAGAAGATATGAAAACATGCATATTTGTACATAAATCAAGATATATATGACATCCATTGTGCATCAGTGATTGATTATTCAAGAATCAACCATCTAGACTCTAGCAATTACTAACATACTTCAAGTTTTTAAGCATATCATAGATAATAAAAGCTAGAAAGTACCACGGCCACTACGTGAAGCTCCAAGTGGTGGTAGTGAAGAACATGGTGCCGTGGAAGTTGTGGAACTGTTGAAGATGAAGCCCCTATTGCTGGTGTTGACGAATGGAACTTGTGGACCATGGGACCGGTTGGGGGTGTCGTCTCATATTGGTCATCATCATCCTGGATAAGAGCATCATCCAATTTCTCTAATTGCACAACTTCATATTCCAAATTGACCTCCTTTGGTTTTCTATCCCAAAGCTTAAGGTATTTATTATTCTTTGCCTTCTTAAAGTAATGGGACAACAATCACACGTTGTAATGAACATAAACCAAGCTCTTTGCTCGATCTACATTTAACGTGTTCCTTTTAACATTGTGGATTAAACTAGAGGTGCTAAAACACCTCTCTGCAAAAGAAGTGTTTACCACCTTAATTGTTTTCGTAGCATGTCACACTCCTCCTCATAAACGACTTATTTATCCAATGCTTTCATATAACTAAATAGAACCTCTAGATCTTTTTGTGGTGTTCTCTTGGTCCCCCCACCAAGTGCTGGTGTTGAAAACCATGATGGATGATAGTATTTAGGTGTCAGAACATATGCTAAGGCATGCAATGGAATGTTATCCATCTGCTCATACACCTTCCCGATTATTGGTCGATTTAAATTTGCAAACTTGATCATGTAATAAATTGGTTTGGTGAATTGCAAAACATATTTAATCTGTGACCAAAAGCAACTGTCAAGAACAATGTCCTTGACTAAATTAGCACCTTCTCTATCAATGCTCTTTTGATCCCATGAATCACATGGCACCATAACAATTAATGCTTGTATCACCTTCACTAGTCACATAAGGGTGAGGTAATAGCTTGCAAATCTAGTTTTCGAAAGCATAAGCAAGTGCAACTTGGATTAAGTACCATAAAAATAGTTTACCCCTATATGCCGTATGACATATTGATGAGTGGCTTCCCTTTCTTGTCAAGTTGATTAATACATCCACATTCTTTATGCTTCATAGTATCATGCATCAAAAGTTTCGATTTGTTCCCCAAGCACCCAAACCAAAAGATTTGTGGATGAGTATGCTCAATGATTTTTCCTACTCTACAATTCGCTGCATTATTAGTGATCACCTGAACCACATTATTAGGACCAACATCTTTGATTGTTTTCAATAGGAGTTCTGCAATGTTTTGAGAAGATGCAGTGATGGAGGAGGCATGACTTGAAAGAAACACTACACCAATAGCCGAAACACCAAGAACTTTTGTCAAATTTTGATTTCTAACATTTTTTCAACCATCTAATACAATGGATACCCCACAATCCACCCACTCATTTGTAAAACGTGTCAAAGCTCTTTGAACCTTTGTTTTTTCTCTCTCTAATAACACAATTCTAACTTTCTCATATTTGGGGTTCTTGTATCCTTTTGGGGCTTCATTGATGGCCTTAACCAAAGCATGTTAGTAGTGAGAGCGAAGCACATTGTATAGTATATCGCAAGCACAAAGAAATCGAATCACTTTTCCATCCACATCATCCCTCGCACCAACATATAGGACATTTGCTATTGTTCTTCTAGATTCAGAGGTTACAAAGGTACCGTGCGGAGATTCCACCAAATCTAGAGGTGACACTTGATTCAAGCTGGTTTTTTGTTTCTTGCCTTTCTTTTGTGCATCCTCCTTTATTTTGATATATTTTGTCCTTTGTTCCACTGAAGCATTAGGGAAAATTGATATCCCTTTGGGACCCTTTTATAGCCTAAACCTATTCATCCATGTTGCAGGAAGATACTCCAAGGTAATCACCAACATAAATTATGCTCACTCATTCATGTACAAAACTTAATGCTTCAAATGCCATAATCTTGGACCTATTGCTTGAGATTGGAACTTGAATTGGGTCCCTAGACAATCTGAAGAATCGTCAACCCAACATGGAAAAAGAATCACAAAGGTTTAGAGAAGGAAGCATGTTGAACTAGAAAAGAACATGTTGAATGTTCAAGACATCAATCCTTGCCGGTGATCAAATTTTGACATCATAGGCGTAAATTATGTTCCACCAAGGTTTTTTCCTATTAGAAAGAGGAATGTCATGGATACTGTTATGGGGGACACAGGTCAAAGAATGGTCACTTAAAGATTGTCTCACAAAACCGACACTATGATAGGGGGAGCAACTCTATGAAATCAAGAACAACACTATGGCAGGGGGAGCGACTTAAATGACATGGGTTGTAAATGACAAAAGGGGCACTTGATGGGAAGTTGCTGTTAGTAAAAGCACCCTATTTTTCATTAATGTCAAAGGGGGAGAGAAGGAAAAGGGGCTTCATAATCAATAAGAGTTATAGTTATATGTTGCCATCAATGACAAAGGGGGAGATTATTGGACTAAGTTGTCATTGATGTCAGTGATAGAAGATGATGAAGCCCTAGAATTGTTGAAGATGACGAAACCCTATGATTGTTGAAAAAGCCCCAAGTATGATCCTAACATTATTGAAAGATATTGTCAAGCCCTAAGCATTGTTCAAGAAAGCCTAGATGTATGAATAACCTAAATGCATTTATAATCCGAAGGTGAAACTAAGGCAGAGGGGAAGGGAATTTCAACGACAAGAAAAGGGAACTCAAATGATGTAGGACTATTCCATGTACACTACTTTGTATACCAACAATCTCTGAAATTTGCCTTAGTCCTAGAATGCCCAGAGGTTGACAGTGGATGATAAATCTTGTTTAAGACAAATGTTGAAAACTTACACAAACATGATGACATGGCCTTGTGCTTTGAGGGACCAAGTATTGTCCTTGATCAACATGGATATTTGTTGAAAATTTGATAGGACAGTGTTTAATTCAATTCTCTTACTTGATAATTGCTTGTGCTATACTTGTTATGCTTCTATTACTTAGATCTTGTCTTCATTAGTTTATATGTTCTTCATCAAGTCAATTATCAAAACACGAGACACAAAGTTTAGGCTCTTCAAGCCAGGTCCAAAACCTCTCTCTCTTGGAGAGGAAAACCCGAAAGTAATTCTTCTTATCTATCTTCAATTGACAAGTACCATGACCATGACACAGGCCCTGACTTTGTTACTTGTTCCAGACTTATCCTCACATCATCGTTATAGTCTTGATCTCCTTTTTGCTTCCCTTTACAGTTTCTTTCCTTGTTGTATATCTTGTCCTTACGTACTGTAGTTTCAGACCCGAGTTACAGACTTTGATCGAGAAGATTAAACCCAAGACAACTATACTAGATAGATTCTCTTCCTTTGCTGGATTGTCTCTCTTCCTCACACCAAACCGCAGATCTTATCCTTTGCAGTGTGATTTCAGACTTGTCCGAATTCTTCTTGTGTTGATGGGGCCACAGACCACCCTCTATATAGGGACTATCTTCAATGTTCTAGCTGACATGACAATTCTGTGGGTCAGCTGACTTGTACATCTGTTTGTGGGCCGACTTGGCAAGGAGTGTTTCCAGCGTTTTTGAGCCGACTTCAATGAGCATTTTTACAAAGTCTTTGGAGCATACGATTTCATCAATGATTGTCCTTTACATCTGTAATAACACTTCATATACATGACTCTAAATTATACATTTATGACAAGATGAAAAACCCATAAAGACATCAAGAAGAAGTATTTAACCTATAATAAAAACTCCTTGCTCATGAAACCCATGAAGCAAGCATTACAAAATACATTTTATTATCTTTGTCTTCTTGTTTACATAAATTCATAATTACTTAGTCATTATGAAGACCGAACCTAGTTACACTTTCCAACAATATTCAAAATGAAGAACAAGAGAAAGCACAATAATTAGAAAGCAAAAGAAATGGGTGGCATTGGCTGCAAAAGAAGAAAGCCAAACATGACAAGACATCATTAGATGTTGAAATCGAAGCGTATGCCTATAACCCCATTTTGAATTAGCAATACACAGATGGGTCACAAGGATGTGGAAATACTTGGTAGGGTTGTCATGGTATTAAGCTGTTGAATGAGGGACATATGGAAAGCTGGACAACCTATCTTGGAGAGGGGGACCTTCTCTTATATCTTCATATCATTGTTTATATTTTTGTAAGTTGCAATACTTATGTCCGTGAACCAATAAGTCTGTCCAGTAATCTTCTTGGGGGTTTGGGGATCGAGGTTTACTGGTGCAAGTGCCAAAATAATTTCGATTTCAAGGGTAGTGTTGGCATAAGTGTTACTACACAAGAAGCAAAGAAAACACTTGGGGGATCTGTTGTATTTGTAATTATTATAAACCTGGTAAGGCCGTCTCCTCCTTAAAACTTAAAACAAAATTTAATATATTTTTCACATGTCAGCCCTCATTTCAGCCCCTTCACCCAACATATGTGTCTCTTCATTATAGGGGCAAATATGTCTAAATACAAAACTAAGCTTGTCCTTCTGGCAATGAATTTGGTTAGGCATAGTGAGAAAGGATTCAAATCTGAAGTGAGAAGGAGGAAAAAAGAAGGATGAATATAAAAGATTATTGTTTGGACAAATTTTGGATGAGTCTTGAACTACATTATCGTCTTATGAAGGATTACTTGGACAAAGATATTCTTCTATTCGGACCAAAGATTTTAACCTTTGGCGGAGGAACTATAATGGTCCCTGACATGTAGGAGGACAAATATGAAACAGTGTGTGGACTAACATTAACTCGACTTGTGCTTGAACTGTGCGGACCTGTGACAAAGACCCTTATCCTTTCAAGCTTGGACCTAGATATTACGGACTTGTGGTGGACTTGCATGCTCAAACCTGTGGATTTGTGACATTTTTAGTACTATGGATAATACTTTGAATGTGTGGAATAGACCTGTGGTAACAATATCTTCACCTGTAGTTGTGACAATACCTCAGATCTGTGGCATGTAATGTGAAAATTTCTTAACTAAGAAACCCTAATGTTAAATCTCGATTTACTTCTCCTACTTGATTAAACATACAAGTTATTAATTTGAATATTCAGAATTAACATCGAAGTAAATAAAATTAACAACCTACACATACAGATCATTCACTGAATAACACGCTCATATGACAAAGTGACACAGATTTTTCTGACAAATGTCTTGGAAAAACCCAATGCGGGAAAACCGGTGCAACAGATATGAGGGTTTATTATTATTAAGCAACAGTTTCTAAGTACATCTAGGGTGTGATAAATTTGGCTGACCCAACAGAGAAAACCTCGGCAATCAGAGAAAATGTGAGATATACCTCACTCTCGCAAGTCCTGGCTGATCTGGATGAGCAACTGGTGAAACCCCAACTTGCTCTGCGTAGCAACTGCGTAAGCCTCCGTAGCCCGAGTTGAGGAACTGCATCACCCTAGCTATGTGTGGATATGCTTCTCCCGAATCTTCATTTTAGCCCTGCTGGCTTAGAAATCCTTCATCTGATAGAATTTCAGACTTCTACTTGGAGATGCTGCGCTACCTCTGCGTGGGCCCTGTGTGGGTCTGCGTCACCCTCCTGAGGGATTGCGTCGCCCCCTTTGATGGTTGCGCTGCCTCCACTGCGTCTCTGCTACCCTTGCTCTGCACTATACTCTTGGCTCTCTTGACCAATCACTGCATTTGCCCCTTGCTACTACTCTGAGTCACTCAGATTTGATCTTCGTCCAAGCACTGCTCCATCATAAGAATATGATCTCTTAGACTTTGTGTGCGTGTCTCCAACTAACCCCAAGCCTTTCTCTTATACTTTTCTCGTTGACACATCAACGACCGTGATTTAATCTCTTATTGACGGCTTAGATTAAAAGACTGCTTGATCTGTGTCACTTAGAACATTTCATCACATGTGTTGAATTAATTCACTTTAATTTTTCTAATTCCCTAAGTTAGACTTAGGGTTCGCATTAAAAAAATTAATTATTTTAATACCTCACACACTAGATGAAATTTCTCCAAATGTTTTTTGGATTTTGGAGGTCTCGTGTATCTGAGACCCTCCACAAAATTTCAGGGCTAGAGCACACCCGTTGCCACCACAAAATCTCAACATTCCCTCTTAGCACAGAATGTGCTCTAGCAATACATCCACACCATGTATCACAAGATCTTGGCATCAGTTTCTGCACTATTGATGCTTGGCGTGCTGCTTTCCATCCACTGCACTGCTGCTTTTTGTACTACTGCCCCAACCACTGCCATTGACACTACTACATTTGTATTGCAACTCCCTCTCATACTGCTACATCATGCTGACCATAGCACTACCACTGCTAACTGCTGCACTACAACTCAGTTGCTGACAAGTAAGCAACTGAAGGACCCCTGTCCAATCATTGATAGACAAGTCAGGCTACATCTCATCACTGAAGCTCCCTTGACTGCTGCTCTGCGTAGTCCTCCTGAAGCCACTACGCTGCTGCAACCCTGCATTGCATAAGCACTGCCTCTCTGCGCTGCTGCCTCTACGCTGTTGCTGCCTCTGCAATGCACTGCTCCCTCTACAACATCCCAACACTACCCTCCGCTTTACTGTGATCTCCTGCACCCACTACTCCACTTGTCTTGCTACATTCTTAAGATGCCTATAGCTCTTATGTGATCCAAGCGTTGGGTTACTCAAGGATCTTGCCTATTTTCATCTGTAGCTGCTCTACAGATCCATATCACCCAACTTACGTGGCTCATGAGCACTCATGGCTACGTCATCATCACCCCCATTGTCCTTTGCTGTTGCTGCCTTGGATTCAGAAGATCCTTTGTCCTTCTTCTTAGGACAAGTGCTGGTGAAGTGTCCAAGTTCACCACAATTAAAGCACTAGACCTTGGAAAGGTCCCCCTTCTTCTTCCCTTGCTGCATTCGTTCCTTTGATGCAAGGGCTGCATCCTCTTCCTCTTTTTTCCTCACCTTGATTGTTCCGCTGCCGCTGCTTTGCCTCTTGGTAAATTTCTTGATTTCCTCTTGATGGAGAATTCCCACATGTCTGCCCAGGATGGTAACACTGCCCTGCCAAATATGCTTTGGACAAACGTTTCCCATTCCTTGGTGACTGCATTCAGGGTAGTCCTTACCAAGAGCCCTTCATCTGGAGTCGCACCCATGGCAATCAGTTGATCCCGGATAGTCTGGAGTCTGAAGAGGAAGGGATCTATCTTCTCACCCTTCTGCATATGGAATAACCACATCTGATTCTCTAGAAGCATTTTCCTTTGGATAGAGCCCCTCTGATACATCGTCTCCAAAGCAGTCCACATCTCATTTGCCGTGTTCTTCCCGGCAATATGTGACATGACGTGATCTTTGACTCGATCCATGATCAAACGCTTAGCTCGCACTTGATTTTCCTTGAATTTCTTCAGAGTATTTGGATCGATAGACACAACTGGGACATTCTCAGCATGGTCCTTGATGCCGTACTCATCCAGGACTGTCAGGATCCCGACCCTTTAGATAACGAAGTTGGACATGCCGTCCAACCTGTCCTGATCTCTCAGTTCATGAGAAGCCATCTAGCTCAAATTTGTTAGAACAAAAACTCTTCTCCCTCTTTCTACTGCAACACTCAAAAGAAATACCGGATTTGGGTTTCTTGGTGATTAGAAACCCTCTATAGTTGCTTCTCCTGATCGAATCTCAAATATGTTTGGCGCAGATCCGCTGAGTAGCTATTTGTTGAGATTTTGTGTACTTGGGGTAACATCGGGGATGCTTTAGCCCTGAAATTTTGTGGAGGGGCTAAGACACACTTGAACTCCAAAACCCAGAAAGTGTTTGGAGAAATTTCAGTTGCTGTTTAAGTTATTCAAATAATTAATTATTTTAATGTATTTCCTAAGTCTAAACTTAGGAAAATTAAATAATTAAAGTGAATTAATTAACACGTGTTGAAATGTTCTAAAAGACACAGATCAAGCGAGGGGTAGTATTGGCTGAGGGGATGATTTGATACCCGAGCCAAGAGTCAGCAAGAGGCAGAGGAGCAGCTTTGAAGGACAATGCAGAGGAGCAACAACAACAACTACGCAGCAACTGCGTAGCGCAGAGGCTTCGACCGCTAAGTAGGTGCTATGCAGGCCCAGGAAGGGGGAGCGTTGCAGCTTCAAAGAGCTTCAGAAGTTACGCAGAGGCCTCCAGAGGCAGTGTAAGGACTGTGTCACCCACTCTGGGGTTACACAGTCCCTCTCTGAGCAGCGCAATGGCATGCAGAGCCTAGCAGGGCTGACGCTGCGGCTTTAGGGGCAATGCTGGGCTGCTTAGGGTCAGATCAGGGCTAAGTCTTGTAGATCCCGTTTGAGGGTGTTGATCAGTCAGACATTTGGTCTTGCAACAACAGGTTAGCTGCAAATTTCTTTTATACTTTGTCGGGTTTTCCAAATCTGGAACCCAGATTTGTTGTACTCAAATTCTTCTTAATAAAACAAACCCTTATATCTGCTGCACCGGTTTTCTCGCTTTGGGTTTTTCCGGGGACTTATATCCAAAAATCAGTGTGTCACTTTGTTTGAATGAGCGTAATATTCAGTAAATGATCTGCATGTGTAGACTGTTAGTTGTGTTTACTTAGGTATTTTCTGAAGATAACTTGTATAATTTAATCAAGTAGGAGAATAAACCATGATACTACAGTAGAATTTTCAAATGGTATTAGAGCGATAGCAGATCAAGCTGAATCTCCAACAAATCGGCTAAAGAATATTTTTTCTATGGGACAGCAGCAGAAGCAGCAGATCTGGAAGGGGCAACTTGGCAGCAGGAGGACGCAGACCCAGGAAGGGGAAACACTATAGCTACAAAAGGCCGTTAGGCTTACGCAGAGCCTTCCCAGACTAGCATAAGTACTGCGTCACCCAGTCTGGGGTTACGAAGTCCACTTCTGGGCAGTGCTAAGGCTACACTGGGCCAGTCAGTGAGACGCAGTCCAGTCGTTCTTCTTGTTGCAGGAAAGTCTTGCCAAGATCCAGAAGTAGTGCTTCAGATCTTCAACAGTGCTAGTGTGGTAGAGATTTTGCCAATGTAGAATTGTGCCTAGCTAAGTCAACAAAGAGCGGGAGGAAGATAATTACTCAGCAGATCTGAGCTAGACAGATCTGAGATATGATCAGGAGGATCAGAGAGAATTGTCCAATTGATTTTGGCTGAAGATTTCCAGGTGGGAAATCAATTTTCAGAAGAAGCAGTGACTAGAGGGTTTCTAGTCACCAAGAAACCCCAATCCAAAGTTTCTGTGTAGCCACAAGAAAAGGGAGAAGAGTACTGTTTATGTCAGATCTGAGGTAGATGGCTTCTCATGGGCTGAGAGATCAGGACAGGTTGGACGGTGTGTCCAACTTTGTCATCTGGAGGGCCAAGATCCTATCAGTCTTGGATGAGTACGACATCAAGGACCATGCGGCGAGTGTTCTAACTGTGCCTGCAGATCTTGATCCTTTGAAGAAACTTAATGAGAATCAAGCGCGGACTAAGCGTTTGATCATGGACAGAGTGAAAGATCACGTAGTACCACATATTGCTGGTAAGAATACGGCAAATGACATGTGGATCGCTCTAGAGGTGATGTATCAAGGAAGCTCTGTCCAACGAAAAATGCTTCTAGAGAATTAGATGCAGAAGGGTGAGAAAATAGATCCTTTCCTTTTCCGACTTAAGACTATCCGAGACCAACTGGTTGGCATGGGTGCAACTCCAGATGAAGGACTCTTAGTAAGCACTGCCCTGAATGCAGTCTCTGAGGAATGGGAAACATTTGTCCAGAGTTTGTTGGGCAGAGTAGCGTTACCATCCTGGGCAGACATGTGGGCAATCCTCCGCCAAGAGGAGATGAGGAGGATCAACAAGAAGCAAAATATCGGTGGCGGGACAATCAAAGTGGAGAAAGAAGAGGAAGATGATGGAACCCTTGCATGAAAGGAAAGAAAGCAACAAGGGAAGAAGAAGAGGGACCTTTCCAAGGTCTGGTGCTTTAATTGTGGCGAACTTGGACACTTAGCCAACACTTGTCCTAAGAAGAAGGACAAAGGATCTTCTGAATCCAAGGCTGCAACAACAAAGGATGATGGTTCTGATGATGATGCAGCCATGAGTGTTCATGTGCCTCGAGAGAAGAGGTGGGATGACATGCATCTATAGAGCATCTATAGACAGTGTGGCGGGATCCTTGAGTCAGCCCTACTCTTGGACCACATACGAGCTATGGGAGCCTTAAGACGGTAGTAGGATAAGTCAGGCGATGGTTGCGGAAGGTCACATTGAAGCAAAGGGGAGAGCTGAAGAGCTGAAGAGGGAGCAGCGTAATGCAGAGGCAAGAACAACGTGGAGGCAGCAACACAGAGGCTAATGGGACTTTAGCAGCGCAGAGAGGCTGTGCTCATGCAGTGCAGAGTTGCAGCAACGCAGTGGCTTCAAGAGGACAACATAAATCAACAGCCAAGAGAGCTTCAATGATGGAAGTAACCTGGCTTGTCTGTCAACGTTTGGGTAGGGATCCTTCAGTTGCTTACTTCTCAGCAACTGAGTTGTAGTGCAGCAGTTGGTAGTGGCAGGGCTATGGGCAACATGATGCAACAAGTTGAGAGGGAGTTGCAGTACAAATGTGGCAGTGACATGGGCAGCAGTACAAAAAGTAGCAGTGCAAAGGATGGAGGGCAACATGCCAAGTATCAGCAACACAGAAACCAACATCAAAATCTTGCAGTACATGGTGTGGATGTATTGCTAGAGCACACTCCGTGCTAAGAGGGAGTGTTGAGATGTTGTATAGTTGGGGTAGCATCGGGTGTGCTCTAGCCTTGAAATTTTGTGCAAGGGCTAAGACACACTTGAACTCCAAAACCCAGAAAGTGTTTGGAGAAATTTCAGTTGGTGTTCATGTTATTCAAATAATTAATTATTTTAATGTATTTCCTAAGTCTAAACTTAGCAAAATTAAATAAATAAATGAATTAATTAACATGTGCTGAAATGTTATAAAAGACACGGATCAAGCAGCCTTTTAATCTAAGCCATTGATGAATGTTTTAATCTCGCCCGTTGATGAGATCGATCAAAAAGTATAAGAGAAAGGCTTGAGGGTCAGTTGAAGACACACACAGAGAGGCAGAGCTGAGAGACTGATCTGGAATTTTAGGGCAGGGTTTGCTAAGAATTTTCGGAGTAGTTTTCTGCAGCGAGGGGTAGTATTGGCTGAGGGGATGATCTGATCCCGGAGCCAAGAGTCAGCAAGAGGCATAGGAGTAGCTTTAAGGACAACACAGAGGAGAAGAGAGCAGCAACAACAGCTACGCAGCGTAGAGGCTTCAATCGCTACGCAAGTGCTACGCAGGCCTAGGAAGGGGCAGCATTGCAGCTTCAGAGAGCTTGAGAAGTTATGCAGAGGCCTCCAGAGGCAGCGTAAGGACTGCGTCACCCACTCTGGGGTTACGCAGTCCCTCTCTGACTAGTGTAATGGCGCGCAGAGCCTAGCAGGGTTGATGCTGGGGCTTCAGGGGCAACACTAGGGTGTCTAGGGCCAGATCCGGGCTGAGTCTTGTAAATCCTGTTTGAGGGTGTGGATCAATCAGACATTTGGTCTTGGAACAACATGTTAGCTGCAGATTTCTTTTATTCTCCGCCAGGTTTTCCAGATCTGGAACCTGGATTTGCTGTACTTAGATTCTACCTAATAAAACAAACCCTCATATCTATTGCATCGGTTTTCCCGCTTTGGGTTTTTCTGGGGACTTATGTCCAAAAATCAGTGTGTCACTTTGTTTGAATGAGCGTAATATTCAATAAATGATTTGCATGTGTAGACTGTTAGTTGTGTTTACTTCGGTATTTTCTGAATCTAATTTCTGAAGATAACCTGTATAATTTAATCAAGTAGGAGAAGTAAATCGTGATACTACAGTAGAATTTTCACACTATCCTCCTCTCGCTCTTTGTCAACTTAGCTAGGCACGACTCTGCACCGTGAAAATCTCTACCACACCAGCAACTGTTGAAGATCTGAAGCCCTGCTTCCGGATCTCAATAATACTTCACAGCAAGAGAAAAAAACTGGACTGCGTCCCTTTGGCTGGTCTTTATGTGAGGAGAGTGGCTTAACATAGACTCTACGCAGTGCAGGCTGCAGCTGTGTCCCTCTGAAAGGCACTGCCCTGTTTCTGCGTCACCCAGATGGGACTACGTTAGCCCCTACGTAGCCTCTGCTGGGACTGCGTCCTCATGATGCTGTGCTGCTCTCTCCGAATATCTGTTGCTTCAACTGCTTTCTCTAGCAAAAATTACTTCAGCTGATTTTGCTGGAGATTCAACTTGATCTTGTATACTCTGATACCATGTGAAAATTTCTTAACTAAGAAACCCCACTGTTAAATCTCGATTTACTTCTCCTACTTGATTAAACGTACAAGTTATTAATCTGAATATTCAGAATTAACATCGAACTAAATACAATTAACAACCTACACATACAGATCATTTACTGAATATCACGCTCATATGACAAAGTGACACAGATTTTTTGGAGAAATGTCCCTGGAAAAACCCAATGCAGGAAAACCAGTGCAACATATATGAGGGTTTATTATTATTAAGTATCCAGGGTGCCTTAAACTTGGCTGACCAAATAGAGAAAACCTCGACAATCATAGAAAATGTGAGTTATACCTCACTCTCACAAGTCCCGACTGATCTGGATGATAAATTGGGGAAACCCCAACTGGCTTTGCGAAGCAATTGCGTAAGCCTGTGTAGCTTGTCCTGAGGAATTGCATCACCCTAGCTCTGCGTGGATCTACTTCTCCCGGATCTAGGCTTCAGCCCTGCTGGCTCAGAAACCGTTCTTCCGACAAAATTTCATACTTCTGCTCGGAGATGTTGCGTTGCCTCTGCGTGGGCCCAGTGTGGGCCTGTGTCACCCTCCTGAGGGACTGCACCACTCCCTTTGATGGTTGCGCTGCCTCCACTGCATCTCTCATGCCCTTGCTCTAAACTGTACTCTCGGCCCTCTTGACCAATCACTACATCTGCCCCTCGCTGCAACTCTGTGTCACTCAGATTTGATCTTCCTTCGAGCACTGCTCCGTTAGAAGAATTCAATCTCTTAGACTATGTGTGTGTGTTTCCAACTGACCCCAAGCCTTTCTCTTATACTATTCTCGTTGACACATCAACGACCGTGATTTAATCTCTTATCGACAGCTTAGATTAAACGACTGCTTGATCTGCATCACTTAGAACATTTCATCACTTGTGTTTAATTAATTCACTTTAATTTTTCTAATTTCCCAAGTTGGACTTAGGGTCCTCATTAAAAAAATTAATTATTTTAAACTCCCACACACCAGATGAAATTTCTCCAAACGCTTTCTGGGTTTTTGAGGTCTTGTGTGTGTTAGCCCCTCCACAAAATTTCAGGGCTAGAGCACACCCAATGTTACCTCAAAATCTCAACATGTAAACTCTAAAATTTGTGGACAGACTTGGACAAGCTCGGACCTGTTCTTGAAAAGATTCGTACCTGTGGACAAAATTTACATTTGTTGCAGACTTGTGCTCAAACTTGTGGACAAAGATCTTAAGACTTGTTCTTGGACTTATGAATAAATCTCGGACCTGTATGATATATCAGTTGGTCGGACTCTGAGAGAAGCTCAACCTATTGGAGAGAAGTTCAAACTTGTGACCAGTGACTACATCTCAGACCCATGGCAGTGAATTTAGGCCTATTCAAGAGCTTGTGAAGGAAAAACCTTGGCCCTATCTGTAGCATGGACCTGTGACAAAGGAGTTGCAGGCCTGTAACATTTATAGAAGTGTTCAGACCTGTGTTAATTGCCAAATTCAGTGCTATAACATCTGAAAAAGACAAGATTTGTTCTTCACGTGTGAATACCTTGAAGAGCTCAGATCTGTGAGAATTTCTTGGAAATTGAGTGTCTCTTGTGAGCAGTCTATTGAGCATCGTGATAGAGTTGAAATCTTGACAGAACCCGAGGCATACCTTTGTAGAAGACCTTGAAGAAGTGCTTGGACTTAAAGTATAGTTGATGATCACTTGAAGCAGTTTTGAAGAGCATCAAAGAGCCCTTGAAGACATCTGAAGAGGCAACATTGAAGATCCCTTGAAGACTTCTAAAGATGCTGCAGTGTTGAAGCCCTCATGGAGTAGCATTGAAGAAGATTGTTTGTGCAAACATGAAGAGTTATGGAGACACATACTAGCCTTGTTGAAGATGACCTTGATGGACTAGCCCTAGAGCTTTTGGGATAATTTGTTAAAACAGATCTTGGAGTTGTTTTCAGGACTTCTTGAAGAAGATATTGGAAGTCCTAAAGCCGTACTATAACCATTTTTGAAGAATTGAATCATTGGGTTGGATCCCTAGAGGTTTGGAGTCCTTACAAAGGGTTGGAGCCTGAATTGTTGAGAGGATTGGAGTCCTTAAGAAGACCAAGTTGGAGCCTGGTTTGAAATCGAAAATTGTAGACTTTGTCTAGGGTTGGAGCCCTGAAGTAATTATAAGTGTACAAATTCTTGTTGTAAAAGAGGATTGGAATCCTCGTCATTGTTGTTAATAAAATTGTTCTTTTGTTGTACATTTTTGTGTTCTATTGAGTGATCTTAATTGGAATAAAATAACAATTGTAAAATAAATACTGATTCCATTTCCATCGCTTGTTAGTTCATCATGAATCTTCTTAGCGAGTACAACAATTTTACTCCTACCACCATATTAGTATCTACCAATTCTATCACATGGAAATCATCAATAAGTGTATACTTACCAAGTGTGACGATCAAATGTGGAACTACCTATGTGCATGTCATATGATACCCATCAGTTGGCCTTACTTTGAAGCCCTCAAGTTCTTGGATAGGGATGCCTCTCCTTACCACCACGATTGTATCGATAAAGTTATATGTTGCTCCACTATATATTAACGCTATGGTTCGTTGCCCTTGTATAACACCCTTTGGCTTCTTAGTCTCTTCTAGGGATGGTGCTTCTCCAAAGATGGTAGGCTCCTTGCTAGGTGTCGGTGTTGTATCATTCTCACTATTTCTATTGTGCAATACTTCAATGTAGTGAATCTTTCCCTTTCCAAAACATCGGTAACCAGGTTCCCATTACTTTTTAGAAGTGAAAAAGAGCTTTTGTCTTCTAAGCTCATTTCAAGTTTCTTCTTCCAATCGATCCTTCCTAATTTCATCTTTTTTTAGGAGGGACTTGTGGCATAACTGGAATCTTAAGTTTTGGTGTCAAACCGCCCATATCCGGATTCTTCTTGATGGCATGTTGTAGGGTTGTGGGACATAATGTCTTAACCCAACCCTGTAGTGGTTTGGATAATCCCTCTGTGAAGAGCATGATTAGTCTTTCTTCAGATATGTTTGTCACCATGACTGTGGTTTGTTTGAATTTTGTGATATACTCTTTTTGCGTTCTCTTCTGTTTGAGTTGTGCCAATTAACTGTTTATCAATGTTTTTTTCGATCAAATCGATCTATCAACCTCCGTGTGAAGTCTACATAAGAAGTGATGTTCGCATGCCTTAACGTAACCAGTCGATGATACCACCATTCATGTGCTTCTCCTCCAAATGTAGTCTAGCGATTTGGATAGCGTTTGCTTTTAGCATATGATTGAGTTGGAAGTAGGTGTCCAATTTTTGTACTCAAGCCTTTGCTGAGCTTTTTGATGTCCCATCAAAGGAGGGGATGGACAACTTCCCTACCTTGCGCATCAGATCTTGATTTTGTTGTTCCCTGGGTCTATTTTGGGACTTGATGTTGTTGTATTCTTGGAAAGATAGGGCTGCTTGTCGATTTTCTTGTAGTGTTGCATACTTTTAAGAGTACTCATTAAAGATCCCATTCTGCCCTGTTGCTCCTTGGGTTGTAGCTGGATGATTATCTAAAAGTTGCGGCAATATGGGTCTGCGAATCCTTCCACTAGTCGCCCGATTGTTTGTTTGACTAGCAGCATTGGAAAAACTTGGATTATGTCTGCTGCTCCTTTCAACACCAATCTTGTTACCAACATTTACACCATTATTACCCAAACTGTGTATAGCCTGGACAATAAGCTGCGTCATTTGTTGCTGCTCTTGGGCTAGCTGTGACTGCCCTTGTATTAACATATTGGTCATTCATTGTTGCTCATGAATTATTGCCGACAAGAGATCACCAAGCTCTTGTTCTCTTTGTCCTACTCTGTCCCCCATTGTCGGATGAGAGGCATTCCTATATCTTCTTTTTTTTAGACAGGGAACAACAACCTCCCTGGGTATATGTAGCAGCCCATAAGCCACATATACTAGAAACTCATGACTTTCGCAAGGACCAAGGCGTCCAACATTGGGGGCGTCTATCCCTCTAGCTTGGTCATGACGGGCAATAGACAACCGTACCCCCCACATGCAAGATTCATGCCCTCACAAGCTGGCAGATGCTCAACTCTAATACCATTATAGTATCCCAGGGGAATTTTTACCCTAGGGTTTCTCTATTTGGCTAGGGCTTCTAATAAATTAGATGATAGACATCAGTGCACTCTCATTCATTCATCCGACAATGAGCACACATTAATGTGAAGAACTTTACAGTAATATAATTATCCAACAGTAGTACACATTCACAATAACAGTAACATAGAAGAATTCCAACAATAATTAGATCCTTTAGCAAATTCACAGCAAGCAAGCTAACTGCCCAGAGAATAGTAAACTGATTCCACCACGAATAACGAGTGTAATTTTGATTTTAATGTCAATATTTAATATATAAATAACACATCTGTAACTAGCTCAATTCTGCACCTGCAAAGACTATGATTTATCTGTTGGTTACCTTTGGTCCGAGTGATGGAAAAGACGCTTGCGTTGATTTTATTTTTTTCATTGATAACACCTGTCCGGGAGACGAATGTTTTTCCCTCTTGCATGTGAGTTAGGATTAGCGCATCACAAGGTATTCTGCCTTTGGCATAGTCATCAACAATCCCCCTCGAATTTGCCGTTGGAATTAGCGCATTCGACTGATGAGAGCGCAAAGTCATCCTAAGACAATCCCTGAATTTCGTTTTATCCCTCGCTCCTATTCTTCAACCAAAATTAAACCCGATTTGCCTCGAACAATGCATGATTGTGCCCCTGGCCTAGGCACCATCCTTCAATGCACAACTGAGATCCAAATTACCTTCAAACCTGGTTCCGCTGTGCCTGGCCTACACTGTGTCATAAATGATTAACATGTATGTTTGTTGTCTTAGTTAATCACCTTTGTTTAACTATCGTAGGATGCCTTCAAAATTCTCATGATAATCTTTGCTAAAGGATTTTAAATCCACATATCTCAGTTACCTGGCCACAGAACTATCCGCAACCAAAGTAGGCACATGTCACCACCTCGTGAGAGTCTTCAGGACTATGCTGCTCGATATGTTGTCAGGATGTTCAATATTACCACACACTCCAGAATACCCTTTGTTCCTTGGTGATGTTGAGAAATCTAGGGGCAGCTAGATTAGGTGATTTCTCTTACTTAGATAACTGCTTGTGATGTATATTTACCTAACTTGATGTACTTGTTATTAGTTTCTTTTTTCACTTGATTATTATTATGTTCTTTTCATCAAACAACTACCAAACAATAAATAACTATGAGACAAGAGGACACAAAATGTAGGCCGCTATCCAGGTTCAAAACCTCTCTTCTTGAGTGGAACCCACAAGAATTCTTCTGTTCGTATAGAATGTTCAGATGACGAAATGCAAGACCTAAGAGCGTTGTCAAAGACCCCTCCAAGACCTAGTCAATCTCTCCTTTGATTAGCTTGTCCTTCACAAGGTCAACCGAAGTCAATGCTTCTTCAAACCTTCTAATTTCTGCCTCTCTTCGAGATTTTGGTCAATGCAACAAGTCTGCAATTCTCTGCCCTTCTGTACTCACTGTGATTTTGTACGAGTGATTGTTTTAAGGAAAGGTTCCAACCTTTTTCTCCTTTGCTTGGGGTGCTTTTACTTCCTAAGCAACTCGACTTCTTTCTTAATTCTTTGGCTTCAAACTTCAGCTTCACTTTGGCAGATTTGAAATCTAGTCTTGCTGCAATAATGACGATGTCCTAGATCTCGAATGTGTGGGAAGATATAGCCCAGAAATTCGGTTTCTTTTCATCCATTTGTCCTTCTCCTTCGCTAGGTATTAGGCTTCTCCTTTCTTCATTGATTTAACAATTTCTTCCTTGAATGTGTGTTCTTTAAATGAGGTCGATAGTCCTCTTATATATAGGTCAAACACCCTTTGATGAGGCTGAGTTGTCACTGTGTAGGCCGACTTGTCTTGGAGGGTGTCTTTGACTCAATTTTCACTCAAATATATTCTTTTGACAAGATACAATATCCCCAAAAGGGTCATTAACATATTACAATGACTCTTTTGACTTTTAGACTCACTGATGCTTTATTTTTATACATGAATGAGTGGGGATAATATATGGTGGTGAATACGTTGGAGTATCTTCTTGCTACATGGGTGAATAGGCTTAGGCTATAAAATGCATATTCATATATTTGGCACTTTTGAGTGGATTCCAATTTTTGTGACTATATTTTTATGATGAATACTCTTCTCTGTTTCAATTTGCTGTCTTAGTGACTTGAAGTCTGTTGATCAGTTGAGGCAGAATGATACAACCACTCAATAAATAGATAATTAATGAAAATCTTTGTATTTAATGAGTACTTGATGAGTTTGGGCATCACCAAGAGTGATGCAGATCCTAACCTTTACTTCATGGTTGTTCATGGCGATCCTTTGATCTTGGTGTTGTATGATGATGATTTGTTCCTTATGGGGGAAAAGAGGCTCATCATTGGGTGCAAGAGGGAGTTTGTCTCGGAGTTCGAGATGAAGGATCTTGGCTTGATGCATTATTTCTTTGGATTGGACGTGTAGTAGAGACTTGATGAGATCTCCCTCGAACATGTTGAAATTCAATTGAAAGCTAGAATTTCTGATCTTGATAATTACTTGTGAAGGTGTTATTGTTATTTTAGCCTTTCTTTATTCTTCATCAAGCAATTATACTTCAACAATTTTAGTGATTCAAGAAAAATAGAAATTACAGTGCACAAGAGAGGAGACACTAGAAATTAGGCCAATGGCCAGGGAAAAAACCACAAGGGGAAAACCGAACAATCCTTTCCTTATAGAATCTTTGTCCACCGGAGAGAAATAAACTAACTAGTAGACCAATAACCCAAGTGCCAAGTCATCCCTCGTCATGTCTATGCTTAGTATGCCACATGCTACTGAAATAAAGTGTCTTAGAAATTTGCATAACTGGAGAATATAGGCCCAGGAATTCGCATAGCCATAGAAGAATGTAGTGCCACAAATGGCTTGGATACCACGTAAGTATAATACCACAGAAGTATTGTGCCATAGAAAGCTTAGATACCACATAAGTATATGCCGTAGGAAGCTCACTTTATTTTGAAGAATAGTGCCTCAGGTAGCTCACAATTTCTCTCTTCATCATTTTATCCATCTTGGGTAGTCGCACGTGTGAAAAAACAAACAAGTTCACCAACGGTTTGACTAGCTGCACATAGGAGGAAGAACGCTGAGTTGATCGGTCCTTTGATCGAGCATTGATCACAGAGAAGGCACACTTGTATGTTGATTTTTGTATCATCAGAGGTGCTCTAGCCTTGAGATTTTGCAGAGTGGCTAAGACACATGCATTCTACAAGACCCAAAAATCGTTTTGGGAAATTCCACCTAGAAGTAACATAATTAAAATAATTAATCATATTTTAGTATTTCCTAAGTCTAAACTTAGGAAATATGATTAATTAAAGAGTAATAATTAAGTCGGGTGCGAATATTCTAGATAAAGGCGTGGATCAAGTCCAAGTTAATCTTAACCATCGCTTAAGATCTAATCATGGTCGTTGATGTCTCAGCGAGAGATTATAAGAAGGAACTCAATGGGCGCTTGGAAGATACCCCAGTGTAGATACTCAGTTTCCCAAGCAGAACGGTTTTCTCAGTGGCTGAAGTTCGACAAGAGAAAATTGAGTCAGAGGGTGAGTTGCAGGTGAGAGAGAGAGGGCATCAACAATAGCTTGAGAGTGCAGGATGAATTCTAGAAAGGTCAACGCGAAGGAGGGATGCAGTTCATCAAGCACTGTGTAGAGGATGATGCAGTGAGGTCGGTGTAAGGGCAGAGGGTCCTCTTCAGGGTTAGAAAAACACTATGGAGAGAGAAAAATTCATCAGTAAATTTCTCTCATTGGTTCTTCCTCTATTCGATATCTTGTACATGAATTATTGCTGAAGATTAATAAAGAAACCCTCATCTGTTGCACTAGTTTTCCCACATTGGGTTTTTCCAGGGACAATTGTGCAAAAATAACTGTGTCAATGTGTTTTTATTTGTGCTAGTATTTTCCTTGCATTTATTTTCCGCAATATTTTTTTTCTGAAGGCTGCATCTTATATGTTTCGATATTTGCCGTAGAAAACTGCAAATAATTTGTTTAATTAATTTTAACAAATAGAAGAGATAATATTTGTTGGTGCAGTAGGATTCAGGGCATTCAAATTTTCACATGGTATTAGAGCTCTGATAAGAAACAGGAAATCTCAGGTGCAAAAGGGAAAAAAAGGAGCATTGTACCACTGCGTGAGCAGCTGCTCGAAAACTCTAGGAGGCTCCACAATCCATTTGCCAGGCAAACATAAATTCGTGGAAAAAATATTTATCTGAGTGAGTCGACAGAGAATAAAATTTCCAGATCGAAAGTTGTCAGAGGCAAAGGAAGTAGCAACATTTTTTTGTTTCTTTGCAGAGTAGATATTCAGCTAGAACACAGTACTTTGCAGTAGAAAAATCAGCGTTAAGGAAGAAAGGAGAAATAACACAAGAAATCATGGAAATAATTGGCAATCAAGAAGCCTCAGAATTATCTTCCCAGTTGGAAGATGAGTTCGCGTGTTTGTTAGGTTCAACATCATCTGCTGTTTGGTACATTGATAGTGGAGCTTCATTGCATATGACAGGAGTTAGAGAGTACTTCTCTAGCTATCAAGAAGAGAAGATGGACTTCTAGATCACTATGGGCACCAACACCAGTGATACTAACGTAATGCATATGCTAGGATTAGGTATGAACCTAATTTGAATGTTCGAGTTACAAGACAAGGGATACGATGTATACTTCATAGGAAAGAAAATGTATGTCAAGCACCCTAGCTAGAAGAATGTAAGTTAGATTGGAGCTCGGAGCAACAGGTTATATAGGTTGGAGATCGATTCTCCAATTGCACTGATAAGCAGTGATAATAGCAATGGGAAGGAGCTGAACGAACTATGGCACAGGAGGATGTGACATTTATACCATGGAGCACTAACAATGCTCAGAGAAACTATAGCAGGAGTTCCAGTTCTCAGCACATAGCATGATGATGTGTGTAGAGGTTGCGTACTTGGGAAGTATGCAATGGCAACGTTTCCCAGAAGTGACAACAAAGCAAATGGCGTGTTGGGATTGATACATTCATATATTTGCAACCCAATGTCCACCAAAGCTCTTAGCGGTGGCGAGTATTTCGCCAGCTTTATTGATGATCACTCCAGGAAAACCTAGATCTATTTCTGAAAGACCAAAGATGAGGTCTTTGATTGGTTCCGAGAGTTCAAGGCTCTCGTAGAAAACACGACAGGGCAAAAGATCAAGGTACTACGTTCGATAATGGTAGAGAATACACAGATAAAGACTTCACATATTTCTGCGCAAGGGAGAGTATCAAAAGAGAGTGGAAGAGTAGCGGAGTGGAAGAACAAAACAATAGTCGGCGCTGCAAAGGCTATGTTATATGATCAAGATTTGCCTAGATTTTTATTGGCAAAGGCATGCAACACAACAATGTACATTCAAAATAGAACTCTTCACAAAGCATTGGGGAAGAAAATGCCAGAAGGGGTCTTCACAGGGAAGAAGCCAGAAGTAAGTGATCTGAGGATATTCGGGAGTGTGGCTGATTGCCACATTCCAGACGAGAAGCCCAGTAAGTTGGATCAGACTGCAGATAAGGGATACCTCGGAGGGTATAGCAAGACCTCAAAGGCATACAAGATCTACATTCCTAACAGCAGGAAGATTGTAGTAAGGCGAGATGCAAAGTTCATGGAAGATAGAGCTTTCAGAAGGTCTCGAGAGATGCCTGCAAGTGATCAATTAGCAAATGTTCCATTAGTCCAACAACAACAGGGACAACAGGTAGGACAAGCAGGAGGACAATTACAGGGATCGAGTACAGTGAGTAGTAACAATATTTTCTCAGGGGTAGGAGATCCAGGTAGTTCTTAGAAAACAGAGCAACAAGAATAGGAGGAGGAACTGATTGAGCCCTCCCACCACCCGTGGTATGTAGAAATTTCAGAATCTTAATTCTTATGCAAAAATTATTTCTGTTAACCCGATTAAGCTTCTCCTACTTATACAAGTTATCAACTGAATAAATTCAAGTTAACGTCAAAGCAAAACACATAACAGATCTCTACCAATTCAGATCGAGAATAAGCACATGCACACATAGACAAAGTGGCACAGTTATTTTTGGACAAACTGTTCCCGGAAAAACCAAATGTGGGAAAATCGGTCTCTGGCTGCTGGAGGGCTCTATTATTAAGAATATTTCTGAATACACAACTCTGGGTTCCAGATCTGGAAGACCGTACAGAGAAAACTCTAGATCTGCAGCAACTGGCTGATCTAAGACCAATAATACTGACTGATCCACACCCTGAAACGGGATTTATAGAACTCACCCAGATCTAGTCTTAGAACTCCAGACCCGCCCCTGAAAGACACTGCGTCAGCCTTTGAAGGTCTCCAAATGCTCAGCGCTGAAACTAGAAGGGACTGCGTTACCCCAGACTTGGTGACACAATCACTACGCTGCCCCTAAGGGTCTCTGCGTAACGCCTGAAGGGCTTCCTGAAAAATCACGCTGTCCTTGTTGCTGCTCCTGTCGTTTGCTGTCGCCTGTTGCTGCTACTGCTGCTTCCTTCCTCTGTGCTGTTTTTCCTGATCTCTTCTCTGTCTCTTGTGTATTCTAGACCTCGGGATCAGATCGTCCCCTTGGTCTAAATTCCCCTCTCTGCAATTGAAACACTTGAGAATTCTTAGCTAACCCCACCCTAGAATCTCAGCTTAGCTTCAGTGCTCTGCCTCTGTGTCTCTTACAAATGACCCCAGCCTTTCCTTTATACTTTTATCGTTGACAAATCAACGACCAAGATTAGATCTTTAATCAATGGCTAAGATTAAAAGAAATCTTGATCTGTGTGACTTAAGGCAATTTCATCATATGTTTAATTAAATTTACTTTAATTGTTTTATTTTCCTAAGTTTGAACTTAGGAAATACATTAAAATATTTAATTAATTTAATATCTCCTAAACCAGATGAAATTTCCCAAATCCATTTCCGGGGCTTGTAGATCAGGTGAACTCTAGTCCTTCGTTAAAATTTGGGAGCTAGAGCACAACTGATGCTACCCCAAATACACAAAATCTCAACACTCCCTCTTAGCATCAAGGGTGTGCATTACATGATTTTGGGCACTGGTTTTGTGCTGCTAAAGCTTGGCCTGCTGCCACTCAAGTCTGCACTGTTGCTGCCATTCTGTACTGTTGCCCATGACTCTGCCACTGCCACTGCAACCACTGTACTGCAGCTCCCTCTCAATATGCTGCATTTTTGCTGCTCATAGCACTGCCACTGCTGATTTGCTGCACTGCAACTTCAGTTGTTGAGATTAACAACTGAATCTCCTGCCCAATCTTTGACAGACAAGTCAGATGGGCCACATCCTCATCATTGAAGCTCCATAGGCTACAGATCTGTGCTGGCATCTAAAGAACGATGCACAACTACAACTCTGCTAACGTGATCAGACTCCCTCTACACTACTGAAGTCACATCAGATCCTTGTGCTGAAATGTATCACGCTGCTGCTGCACTGCGCTGTTCCTCTGAAGCTCTCTGCGTTGCGTAAGCAGTACTGCACTGGGCTGCTAAAGTCACATCAACCTCTGTGCTGCTACTGCTTCTACGCTACTACTGCTATGCTCTGCGTTGCTCCTCCCAGCCTCTAGATCTGCCTCTGCCTCTGCTTCATCTGTGATTTATGCACCCAATGCTCCACTTGTCCCGGTATTGTCTTAAGGCTGCTGTAGCTCGCTTATGATATAAGAGATGAGCTGCTCAAGGATCTTGCCTTTCTTCCATGTAGCTCCTCTACATGTCCATGTCACCCCACCTCCATGGTTCATGAGCACTCATGGCTACATCATCTTTGGACCCATCATCTGCCACCGCTGCTTTGGAAGAAGATGCTTCCTTGTCCTTCTTCTTTTCTGGACAATGGCTGGCAAAACGTCCCATTTCACCACACTGGAAGCACTTGATCTTAGAAAGATCCTTCTTCTTCTTCGACTGCTTCTTTGATGCTAAGGCTTTATCTTCCTCCTGTTCCTTCTTTACTTTGCTCAACCCAGGGCTGTGCTGCTTCTTGGTGAATCTGCGTAGTTCTTCTTGCCGCAGGATTGAGTCTTGACCACAAGCTGTCCCAATCTGGGAGGTCTGCTCTGCCCAAGATACTTTGGACAAAGGTTTCCCACTCATCCGTGACTGCATTGAGGGCAGTTTTGACTATCACTACATCATCTACGGTTGCAGCCAGCTGATCCCTGATTGAATGCAATATGAAGAGGAAATGCTCGATGTCTTCTCCCTTGGTCATCATGAATGACCTCATTTGGGCCTCCAATAGCATCTTTCTTTGGACTGATTTTCCCTCATATAAGGAAGTCAAGGCCTTACACATCTCATTAGCTGTCCTCTTTTCAGCAATGTGTGGCACAATATGATCCTTGATACTGTCCATTATCACCAGCTTGGCATGCCCAACAGCTTCCCTATGCTTCCGTAGGAGATTTGCATTTGTCGGTGTGGCCAAGTTCTGCTCTGCATGGTCTCTTAGACCATATGCCTCTAGGACAATCAAGATCCTAGTTTTCCATACCAAAAAGTTTGAGAGGCCCTCTAGCCTATCCCGATCACAGAGTCCATGAGGAGCCATCTGCTCAGTATGTGTCGGAGCTCTTCTTCTCTATGCTAGATATCTTGGATCTAGGGTCCTTTTTGAACTGGGAACCCTCTGCTCCCTCTGACACTTGATTTCCCTCCTTGGAAATCTACCAAATCAACTATGATTCAGCGTCTTCTTTGATCCTCTGACCAAACTGCAAGTTTCCTTTGGCAAGAGACTCTCTGAGAAGTTGATCTCTTCCAAAACTTTGTCACTTGTACTAAGGTTAAAAATCTAAAAACTTCAGAATTTTAACCCCACCAGCTCTTCTGAATTTCTGCAACTTTTCTGCAGACTTTTTCTGGATCTGACAGATTCAGATCTGAATCACTCGCTGGCTTCAAACCCAACCAATGCTGTTTCTGAGCTACCTCTACGCAATAATTGCGTGGGCTTGCTAGGACACAACACTAGACAACATCACCCTTTCCTCTGCGTGAATCTCCTCCTGAAAACTACGCTGTCCCTTCAGATCTACTTTTCTATTGCCTTTCCAGCTGCTTTCTGCAGCTAGATCCTTCAGATGCTTCACCAGACCCTTCTAGATCTGCAGTTGTTGTGATACCATGTAGAAATTTCTGAATCTTAATTCTTATGCATAAATTATTTCTGTTAACCCGGTTAAGCTTCTCTTACTTATACAAGTTATTAATTGAATAAATTCAAGTTAACATCAAAGCAAAACACATAACAGATCTCTACCAATTCAGATCTAGAATAAGCACATGCACACATAGACAAAGTGACATGGTTATTTCTAGACAAATTGTCCCTGGAAAAACCCAATGTGGGAAAACTGGTCTCTGGCTGCTGGAGGGCTCTATTATTAAGAATATTTCTGAATAGACAACTCTGGGTTCTTGATTTGGAAAACCATACAGAGAAAACTCTAGATCTACAGCACCTGGCTGATCTAAGACCACTAATACTGACTAATCCACACCGTCGAACAAGATTTACAGAACTCAGCCAGATCTAGGCCTAGAACCCTAGATCTGCCCCTGAAAGACACAGCGTCAGCCTTTGAAGGCCTCCAAATGCTCAGCGATGCCACTGGTAGGGACTTCGTTACCCTAGACTGGGTGACGCAGTCACTACGCTGCCGCTAAGGGTCTCTACGTAACCCGTGAAGGGCTTCCTGAAAAATCACGCTGTCCTTGCTGTTGTCGTCTGCTGCCGCTGCTGCCTTTGCACTGTCTTTCTTGATCTCTTCTCTGTCTCTTGTGTATTCTAGACCCCGAGATCAGATCATCCCCTTGGTCTAAATTCCCCTCTCTGCAACTCAAACACTTGAGAATTCTTAGCAAACCCCGCCCTAGAATCTTAGCATAGCTTCATATGTGTGGCACAATATGATCCTTGATATTGTCCATTATCAGTCACTTGGCATGCCTAGTAGCTTCCCTATGCTTCCGTAGGAGATCTGCATTTGTCAGTGTGGCCAGGGTCTGCTGTACATGGTCTCTTAGACCATATGCCTCTAGGACAATCAGGATCCTAGTTTTCCATACCGAAAAGTTTGAGAGGCCCTCTAGCCTATCATGATCACAGAGTCCATGAGGAGCCATATGCTCAGAATGTGTCGAAGCTCCTCTTCTCTATGCTAGAGTTCTTGGATCTAGGGTCCTTTTCGAACTGGGTACCCTCTGCTCCCTCTGACACTTGATTTCCCTCCTTGGAAATCTACCAAATCAACTATGATTCAGCGTCTTCTTTGATCCTTTGACCAAACTGCAAGTTTCCTTTGGCAAGAGACTCTCTGAGAAGTTGATCTCTTCCAAAACTTTGTCACTTGTACTAAGGTTAAAAATCTAAAAACTTCAGAATTTTAACCCCACCAGCTCTTCTGAATTTCTGCAACTTTTCTGCAGACTTTTTCTGGATCTGACAGATTCAGATCTGAATCACTCGCTGGCTTCAAACCCAACCAATGCTGTTTCTGAGCTACCTCTACGCAATAATTGCGTGGGCTTGCTAGGACACAACACTAGACAACATCACCCTTTCCTCTGCGTGAATCTCCTCCTGAAAACTACGCTGTCCCTTCAGATCTACTTTTCTATTGCCTTTCCAGCTGCTTTCTGCAGCTAGATCCTTCAGATGCTTCAGCTGGTGACCCTTCTAGATCTGCAGTTGTTGTGATACCATGTAGAAATTTCTGAATCTTAATTCTTATGCATAAATTATTTCTGTTAACCCGGTTAAGCTTCTCTTACTTATACAAGTTATTAATTGAATAAATTCAAGTTAACATCAAAGCAAAACACATAACAGATCTCTACCAATTCAGATCTAGAATAAGCACATGCACACATAGACAAAGTGATAGCTATTTCTGGACAAACTATCCCTGGAAAAACCCACTATGGGAAAACCGGTCTCTGGCTGCTGGAAGGCTCTATTATTAAAAATATTTCTGAATACACAACTCGGGGTTCCAGATCTGGAAAACCGTACAGAGAAAAATCTAGATCTGTAGCACCTCGCTGATCTAAGACCAATAATACTGACTGATCCACACCCTCGAACGGGATTTACAGAACTCAACCAGATCTAGGCCTAGAACCCCAGATCTGCCCCTGAAAGACACCGTGTCAGCCTTTGAAGGCCTCCAAATGCTCGGCAATGCTACTGGAAGGGACTGCGTTACCCCAGACCGGGTGACGTAGTCACTATGCTACCCCTAAGGGTCTTTGCGTAACCCCTGAAGGGCTTCTTGAAAAATCACGCTGTCCTTGCTGCTACTGCTGCTGTTGCTACCTCTGCGCCGTCTTTCTTGATCTCTTCTCTGTTTGTTGTCTATTCTAGACCTCGGGATCAGATCATCCCCTTGGTCTAAATTCCCCTCTCTACAACTGAAACACTTGAGAATTCTTAGCAAACCTCGCCCTAGAATCTTAGCATAGCTTCATTGCTCTGCCTCTGTGTCTCTTGCAAATGACCCCAACTCTTTCCTTTATACTTTTCTCGTTGACAAATCAACGACCAAGATTAGATCTTTAATCAATGGCTAAGATTAAAAGAAAGCTTGATCCGTGTGACTTAAGATAATTTCATCACATGTTTAATTAAATTTACTTTAATTATTTTATTTTCCTAAGTTTTAACTTAGGAAATACATTAAAATAATTAATTAGTCTAATATCTCCTAAACTAGATTAAATTTCCCAAATCCATTTCTAGGTCTTGTAGATTAGGTGAACTCTAGTCCTTCCTCAAAATTTGGGAGCTAGAGCACAATTTATGCTACCCCAAATACACAAAATCTCAACATGGTAAAACCAATAGGAAAGTACGTCAGACTTTGAGGGACGCAAAGGAGTTTTGTCGGAGCTCCTAGAGCCGATAAGAGGCAACGTAGACAACCTGACAGATACCAAGCCTTGGTAGCCCAGGATGAAGAACCCTCCAGTTTTCAGGAAGTCGCACAACATCAGGTGTGGGTGGATGCCATGGTAGAAGAATACAGTAATATAATGACTAATGATGTCTGGGATGTAGTGCCTAGACTAGAGGATAGATCAATTGTAGGTTCCAGATGGATCTACAAGATCAAGTACGCTGTAGATGTCAGTGTAGAGAAGTAGAAGGGTAGATTCGTGGCAAAGGGGTATGCACAAAAGGAAGGGATAGACTATGAGGAGAGCTTTGCGCAGTTGCCAGACATACCTCTATCAGATCCATTATATCCCTAGCAGTGCAGATGGGATGGGAGATTCACTAGATGGACGTCAAGACAACATTCTTGAACGGGGTGATAGAAGAAGAGGTGTATATCAAGAAACCTGAAGGCTTTGAGACTCATGAGAAGCACACTCCTGTATGCATGTTGAAGAAAGTCCTATACGGGCTCAAGCAAGCACCCAGAGCATGGTATGGTCGAATTGGCAGTTATTTGCAACAGTTGGGATTCATCAAGAGTGATGTAGATCCCAATCTCTATTATTTGATGGTGGAGAATGAGCCTCTCATTCTGTTTTTGTATGTGGATGACCTGTTTTTAACAGGATCATCAGGGCTCATAAAGGATTGCAAAAGAAACCTTGAAGACGAATTCAACAAGGATATTGCATTGATGCATTATTTTCGAGGATTATAAGTATGGTAGAAGAATGGGGAATTCTTCCTTGGACAAGGGAGATATGCTACAAAGATTTTGAAGAGATTCAAAATGTAGGATTGTCGACCCATGGCAACGTCCATGATCACCAATTGGAAGAAGATAGATGCATCAAGAGACAAGGTTGAAAGTCCATTAAACTCTCTTAAAATCAAGGTCGAAACTCCATCATAGATGCATTAAACTCTCTTAAAATCCAGTGTTTCATGTTAGGTCGAAACACATTGATATCAGATGTCATTTCATCAGAGACTGTGTTCAGCGCAGGGCAGTCTAGCTACAATATGTTCCCATAGGAGATCAGGTAGCAAACATACTCATGAAAGCTTTAGGAAGAGTTATGTTCATCCAATTCAAGGAACATAAGGGTATGGTAGAGAGCCTGGTTCAGTCGCAGAAACAATGGGATTCTCAGCTACAACAACAATAGATGGGAGTGAATTGCAGTAGTTGACAACAATATGCAGGGTCAACAACAACACAGATGCAGCGCAAAATTAGAGTTGAGCAGTAGTTGGTCGGAAGTGAGGCCATGCATCAACATAGCAGGAGGTGATACAAAGTCAGAGTATTGCTATCAGGAGGGCAACAGTACTAGAGCACATTCCTCACTGAGAGGGAGTGTTCATTTTTGTAGCATCGGATGTGCTCTAGCCTTGAGATTTTGCAGAGAGGCTAAGACACCTGCATTCTACAAGACCCATAAATCGTTTTGGGAAATTCCACCTAGAAGTGACTTAATTAAAATAATTAATGAGTTTTTAAATATTCCAAAATCTAAAGTTAGGAAATATGATTAATTAAGGGGTATTAATTAAGTCGAGTGCGAATCTTCTAGATGAAGGCGTGGATCAAGTCCAAGTTAATCTTAGCCATCGATTAAGATCTAATCATAATCGTTGATGTCTAAACGAGAGATTATAAGAAGGATTCTAAGTCACCGGATTCGCCTAAAAGGGGCAACGAATCCCAAATCCCCGTATCGGGTATGTATACGTACGGGATTCTGCCCCAATTCAACGGATATGGCGTATCCCGACCGTACCCCATTCGGATACGCCGTATCCCGTAGAACCGGATACGGCCGGGCCCACGGGTTCAAAAAAGTGTTGTTTTTTTATTATAAAGGGGGGCTTTTTCTTATTGTTTTTCACCAATTTCATTGTTTTTCACCAATTGAGGAGGATTTTTCAGGAGAGGGCATCAAGCCTATGGCCCTAGTATTTATATGTGATTCATGGTAATGTTAAATTCTTAAAGTAAAAGTGACATTCTCCTTAATCTTCATTTTCATCCTTTTACTTAAATTTTTAACATTACCATGAAATGACTCAGGATGTTTGAGAGTGGTTCCGACTTCATTGGATTTCATATGGAGAAAGTAGAATTTTAGATCTCATTCAAAATCCAGCAGACTTATCAGTTTTTCAGGATTTCAGGATTGGGTTATTGCAATGTTTCCATCGAATTTTGTCATGTATTAAGGTATGGAACTCGTATTTAATCAAGAGCACCAATCCCTCTATGTACCTTGATGTTAGTGACATTGGTTGTCAAACTCCTCTATCATGACCCTACTAAAAATGTACCCATCACTCAAACAAAACCTTGACTATCTAATATGATAGATAAATCTATGTTTAAATCAATGAATAAAGTATGAATTTGTGTAAAAAATATCCAATTTTTAATATATATATATTTAATAAAATAATATATAACGTATCGTCTCCAAGAAGTATCCTGTTCCGGGGTCACCGTACCCGTATCCGATTCTTCGAATCCCGGTATCCCCGTATCAGGTGACTTAGGAAGGAGCTCGATGGGCACTTAGAAGATACACCTGTGCAGATACTCAGTGGCCCAAGCAGATCGATTTTCTCGGTGGCTGAAGTTTGACAAGAGAAAATCGAGTCAGAGGGTGAGTTGCAGGTGAGAGAGAGAGGGCATCAACAATAGTCCGAGAGTGTTGGATGAATTCTGGAAAGGGCAGTGCAGAGGAGGGACACAATTCATCAAGAAGTGCGCAGAGGATGATGCAATGAGGCCAGTGTAAGGGTAAAGGGTCCTATTCAGGGTCTGAAAAACGCTGTGGAGAGAGAGAAATTCATCAGTAAATTTCTTTTAGTGGTTCATCCTCTATTTTTGCTATCCAATATCTTGTACATGAATTATTGCTGAAGATTAATAAAGAAAGCCTCATCTGCTGCATCGGTTTTCTCACATTGGGTTTTTCCGGCGACAAATGTCCAAAAATAACTGTGTCAATGTGTTTATATGTGTGCTAGTATTTTCCTTTCATTTATTCTCCACAATATTTGATCTGTGAAGGCTCCAGCGTATATGTTTCGATATTTATCGTAGAAAACTGCAAATAATTTGTTTAATTAATTTTACCAAATAGAAGAAATAATATATCAATTGTTGCAGTAGGATTCGGGGCATCCGAATTGTCACATTGTGAGGGTTTGACCAACCGCAGTTTGACTGCAAGGCATATGTGTACTGTTGATTGCAGATCTAAGGGTTGACCATAGGTCCACAGTTTGATTGCTTCACCAACGTTGACTTCTATATATTTTGGTTATGTTGACCCGCATAGACTAGCTGTTGTTTGCCCTTATTTCACTGGTATTTGACTGATTTGTAGACAAATTGCTGATTTGTAAACCTTGCTCAAGAATAATTTTTCCTAAGAAAATTCGTTGGGTTTTCTCCCAAGGATGGGTTTCCCGGGGTAAAATTATTGTCACTATTGTTCATGGCTATCTTTCTATGATCTTTACGGTTTCCATTGCATTTACTATTGAAATTTTATGAGTATAATTATTGAATGACAATAGTAGCATAACATATTGTTTGAAAATAAATAGGAAGTAATTATCTGGTAGAAAATTGTATTCTATTGTACTTGTCATAGAATTTGAACCTCTATTTTCCCTTGTATGACATTCGTACACTTGAGAAATTCAGTTTTTGGACAATTCGACCCTCATCTTCAGCTGACTCAGTCTCTCCCTTTCCTAGCTTTGGCTTCCTTGAAATTTCTCGCAAAATTCCTTGTTGCAATTCTCTTCACTGTTCTTCAGTCTAATCAAGCCTCCTACTCTTGAGAAGATCACTTCCTCTTCAATTGTGTGTTTCTTCGTGTCTCCCTTAGGCTTATTTTATAATTTCATTAAGACAAAGTGCCTAATCCTAATGTCTTAAGTGATCAATGGCTAAAGAATTAAAACCTAAGCTTCACATGAGATAAATGGTTTAGATTATATCTAAGTCACTTAAATAATTTCATTATTTATTCTTCGAACTTTGGCTTAATAGTCCATAATAATTAATTAAATGAATTATTGTATTTTGCTAATTTAACCTTATGAATGAAATCATAAAATCGCTTGCTTTACCAAGCAAGCACCTAAAGAGGAGATAAAATATCCTAAGTTATTGGATCCGACAGTGGGAGGGGCAGGATCACCGGATTTGGACACAGATCTGCCCAAATATGACTACAATACGACACGTGAGGTTTTTTTTTTTTTTTTTTTTTTCCCGAAAACAGATCTTCAGGCAAGAAATAGATCTAGCAAGTTTTGTCGGAAACCTGCAGAGATTGTTTTGCTTGCTGAAAACACCATATCCTAAATTTGTTATTCACGAAAATCAATAGGCTGAAGAAATTAGGTTTTTGACTGTTCAGGGGGACTAAAGTTACACGTCAGATCTTTCTTTGATGTCTTTGTCTTATTGTGTCCACAAAAAAGGTGTTTGGCGGCTCACTGTTCAGCTCAACTCCCCCTTCCGGCTCGGCGCAACAATCCACTGTCGGTTCAACGCAACGTTCTAAACTTCACTGCTTGGCTCCACAGTGCACCTTCCGGCTCGACTGAATGCAACGTTCAACGTTTCAAGTTTTTGGCCAAGATACTTTCAGGTGTTAATGTATACGTTTTTGTGGGTTTAATGTATGTAGCCCATGGACCGTCACGGTTACAGTTTTTGCCACGATCACGGTTAATGTATGCATAGTATGTATATGCTATGTTGCCAGGAAACATGGCTTTGGGGACTGGGACGTGGATAGAGACGGGAACGGGTACGTCATTTTTTGAAACGGTGTGCGTGTGTTAGTCGAGGGTATATTATAATTTATAATTTATATATATAATATATAAATATAATAATTTTATATTTTATAAATTATAATTTATAATATATATGAATTTGTACATTTTTCAACTTTAAACAAGAAAACTAAAATATTTGTGATTTAAAGTTTTAATTCCTCTCTGTAACGGTAATACAAGTACTACTCAGTAGCTATAAAAAAGTTTGATGTTGTTTATGATCCTCATAGTTGGGCTTGGTTCAGGGTTTATGGATCCTATAAAAGGGTAAATTTCTGAATTTGCTGAAAGAATTGAGGCAAGCCTTACTTGGTTCTTTGTTCATAGGATATTATGATTTATTATATTTCTTTTAAGTTTTCTTAAGGTAAAAATAAGTAGGCTTCAAATGGAGTGGAATTCTTCCTCATTCACGGCAACAAACATCAAATTTTTGCATTTTTTAAGCTATAAACATCTACCATCTAGGTGTGCAGTTTATATGTTGATGTCATTTCTTAAGCAAAGATGTTTTTCTGTTGAATATAAGTTTTAACAGTTCACAAAAGGCGTGAATACCTCCGTCTGCTCCCTCCCGTCCTTTGCGTGTATACCTCCCTCCCATCCTCTGTCGCCTCCCTCTGCTTGTATTGCGTGAATGAATGCCTCTGCCGCCGTAATACCTCCGCCTCTTGTCCCTGCTTGAATCCCTCTGCCTCTTCGTCGAACGAATACCTCGACCTCTCGTCCCTGCTTGAATGTTGGTTGAACGAATACCTCAATGAACTCTTCCCTAGGTCGAATGAATGAACTCAATGAATGGCCTCTTGTCCCTGCGTCGAACAAATGAACTTAATGAAATGAAGTGAAGTGAGAACTTAATTTAGGTTTAGACTTAGTATTTATGATTTACATTTTGATTTCAATAATTAAAAATGTTAATTTTTTTAATTCAATTTTTTAATTTGTAATTTTGTTAAAACTTAATATTTATTAAAATTTAATTTTAATTTTTAAGTTTCAATAAAAAAATTTAGTCAAAATCGGTCATCGAGAACGCAAAGAACCTAATTTTCGGGTTCCAAGTACCCATCCTCGGGGTTCGTTGTACCCATTAAGGTAGAAGAACCCAATTTTTTTTTTGAGAACTCGATTCTTCACAGAAGAACCCGGTTCTTCTGGGTTCTTCTTAGAAGCACCCGTACCCGAATCTGCGACTTGGGTTCGAGAACCCCACCCCCAGGTTCGGGAACCCATGCAACATAGTATGTATGTAGCTCACAGTTACGGTTACCATAGCTCCTCGAATGAATGTTTTTCATGGTTACGATTTTTGGCTTTGGCTAGTAGCGTAACAACTGGGCTGCAATTAATTACGCTACAAGCCAAAGCCAAAAATGACAAGCCAAAAAAATTTAATATGGTATGTTGAAATTAAGAACAGTTCACTACGAATGAATTTTCTATTTTATTAACACCCACAAATGCATTTTATTAGTTTCGTAGTTAGAACAATATTTGTCTTTGAGCTATGTGTAATATATATAAAGTTTAGAACTTTGAACTTCGTAATATGTATAATAGTTCCCTTAGTTTTTAACAATGTTATCACGAAAGTTAATAGTGTTGTATCGTTTTTAACTTTTTAATATTTATATATATGTATAGTATATAGTTTTTATATTATAAATATAGTTTTTATTAAAAACTATATATATAATATAAAAACTATATATATAAATAAATATTAAAAAGTTTAATATGATATATAGTTTTTATATATTTACATTTTTTGTGTTATAATAATTAAATAATATAATATAATTATTAATTATTAATCTGCCAACTCATTATTAATTATTATTTGTGTATTGATAATATTAATATATTGTAATTTAAATTTTATATACAATAAGGTAACCTATAGACCATTAATATTATGGAACCATCACAGCATAAGAAATGTGAAGGGGAAATCATCAAAACATACCTAAAATCTCCTCTTGGCAGTATGTCGAGATTATTTGAAAAAATCCTGGAGGTGGTTCATTTAAATGGAAATGCAATGAATGTCAAGAAATAAAAAATGACTCATATACTAGAGTGAAGGCCCATCTCACTGGTCAAACTAACATAGGGTTGCAAGTATGCACTGGGCCAAAAGATGCAAATGGAAAATCTGGCCAAGTTTTGAGTCCTGGAAAAATGAAATTCTATGCATCTTTGCAAAAAGTTGTTGATAGGAAGTTTGCTAAGGGAAAACACCCTGTGCAAAGCTCTACAACTAGGCCTCCATTGTCATCTAGGCCTGCTGCCACAACTAATACAAGACCCACTGTAGGCCCTCTTGAAGCAACTTTCAATAATCAAGGTAGAGGCATAGCCGATGAATATGTAGCTCGTTGCATCTATGCAAATGGGCTAGCATTCAATTTGGTGCGTTCCCCTTATTGGAAACAAATGGTTAAGGCAGTTAATGAAGCGCCACAAGGGTACAAAAGCCCTGGATATGAAAAAGTTCGCACTACTATGTTGGCATTAGAGAGACAATCCGTGGATAGACAACTACAAACAATTCGGGATACATGGCTGAAACAGGGGTGTCAATCATTTCTGATGAATGGAGAGACCAAAGAAACCGTTCTTCAATTAATCTTGTTGCAGTATGCCCCCAAGGGGCAATGTTTTTGAAGGTTGTTGATTGTAGTGGAATAAAGAAAGATGCATCTTTCATACCCACAATTCTTATTGAAACAATAGAAATTGTGGGGCTACATAATGTTGTCCAAGTCGTTACAGACAACGCACAGGTTTGTAAAGTTTCATAGTTGATTGTGGAGGGTTGAGATAATCACATATTTTGGGCTCCATGCGTAGTACATTCATTGAACCTTATTCTTGTCAGGATTGGTGAGATTGAATGGATTAATGAAATATATGTAGGAGCAAAAGAAATCCAAATGTTAATAACCAATCATTCAATGTACCAGGCCATATATTGGGGGGTTTGCAAAGTTGGAGCTACTGAAGGTACTTTTTTTTTAATCAATATTATTTGTATTGAGAATTCTTAATTTTCATTACAAATTCATATATGATTTTTCATTTGAGATTTGACTTTTTGAAACTTGTAGGTTGTTGAAACTTGTTTTGCCTCCCACACTCTTGTCATAAAGAGGCTTGTGGAGGTGAGACAAGCATTACAGGCAATTGTAATTGGCCATCTTCGGGAATCATGGAGGACTTCCATTTCTGATAGAAGGCAAAAAATTAAATCCATCATTCTTGATGATGCATGGTGGGACAAGGTCCAATACCTTCTGCGGTTTACTGAACCAATCTTGACCTTGATCAGGGCATTTGATACAGATATACCTTGCTTGGGGGAAGTTTATGAAAACATTGATAGTATGTTGGAGAGAATAAGGGAAATTATCAGGGCAAGTGAAAATGCCCCTTATGAAACATTCTATTATTTAGTGAAGGACATAGTTACAGAAAGGTGGAACAAAATGACCACACCATTACACTTTTTGGCCTATGCATTGCATCCTAAATATTATCATTCCAAAATTTTGTCTTTACCTGGTAGAACAACACCAAACAAGGATTCTGAAGTGGTATAAGGATACAAGACAACTTTGAGGAAAATTTATAGAGATATGGGTGTTGCAATAGAAGTACGCCAAGAATTTGGAGGATTTGTACAATCTATTGGTAGCTTTTCAGATCCAGTAGCTATGGATGATCGAGGACAACTTGATCCTATTACTTGGTGGGCCTTCCATGGTGGGAATAACATTCATCTCTCCACTCTTGCCATTAGGTTGTTATCATAAGTTGTTAGTTTCTCATCAGCTGAGAGGAATTGGAGTACATATGGCTTCATCCGTTCAGTGAAGCGAAACAAGCTTGGAGCAGCAAAGGTTGAGGATATTGTGCATGTTCATTCCAACCTTTGTCTTCTATCACATGTTGAACCAGAGCATAAAAAATGACCGAGCAAGATGTGAGATGTGGAGTCTGAGATCTCTTACTTGAACTTGATATTGAATGCCATGACTCACCTCAACCTACTTGAGGATATTGTTCCACCATTAGTCCAACCTACTGATGCAACTTCATACAATCCAAGACCCCCATCATCTATTCATGATGTAGAGTTGCAATATGCAGAAGATAATGCAGATCCATTTGAGGATATGTAAATGTATTGACTATTATCATTTATGATATTATACTTTTTGTTACTTTGTAATATCATATATGTATGAGAGAGGATGCATCATTTTAGTGTTTTAGTCTTCATATTTATAATATATCTAATGGTTTTAGTTCTAAAAGTGTTTGATGCTTTCAGGGAGTATTTGATTTTTGAACTCTAAAGTGCATTTTAAAATTAAAAAAAATTATTATTATATTTTAATTTTTTTGTACTTGACGTATCCTTGCCTTATCTGGATCTTGGATTTTCAAAAAACTATTGAATCCGGATCCGGATCTGTATCTGTACCCGAATCTTGGTAACTTAGCAAATATCTTCTCCATAGCTAAGACACCAAGGCGATGTGGAAGACTTTACAAGGGTTGAAAATCAATACAAAATCATGAGTGCATTGATCATCTCGTCACCCCTACAAGTCACAGGAATATAGTAAATATACGATAAGCCTATGTTGCAGGAAACGTGGGTCCCACCCCCGTTTCACCCAAAAAACGAAACGGAAACACGTTTTCGCGTACTGTATGGCCTGGAAACATGTTTCTGGTTGTATTGGTACATTTCCCGTACGGAAAACGTTGCCAGTACGGCCGGAAACACGTTTCCAGGCCGTAGGACCACATTTCCTTCCAGTTAAAGCGACTTAACTTATGTTTTATTTTTTTTATTTTTATTTTGGGTTTGTGTATGTTTTAATATTTTTTTAATTGTTTCCTTCCAATGTCTTTTGTGCTTATATATATATATATATATATATATATATATATATATATATCGCGTTTCCCCATTCCCAAAATTTGGAGAGGTCGCGTTTCGTATCGCTTTCTGTTTCGGAAAGTCGTTTCCGTTTCCCTGTTTCGGAGAGTCGTTTCCGTTTCTCCGTTTCATGCAACTTAGCAATAAGCATAAGCCAGTGTGTACAACAAAAATTCTAGTAACCTCTATATATGGTTATCCACTAGTGACACATCCAAATCATTGTCATAACACACATGTAATGTGAAATTTCAAAACTGGGTTATATAGACCTTTTCCAAATTTCTTCTGCTTCTTTTGAATCCTCACAAAGTTGTTACAAGGTGCTGGAACACTGTTTAACCTGCCCCTGAGATTGATGATCACCAAGAAAAAAATGGAACAAAGATTTTAATTATTGCATCCGTTTGTTACATGTGCATCTGTTAATGTACCAGTGGGCAGCCAAACCCCACAATAATATAGTTGTTCATCTATGTTGTTTCTTGTGATTTGATGTTGTTCCTATTACTTCCCATGCAAAATAGCAAGGTTATGTACAGAAAAAATGATTTGTGAGGTTACATGAATGAATAGGTTTAGAAAATGCATATTCATATATCTGACGAGTATGAGTGGATTCCAATTCTTGTGACTATTTTTATGCTGAATACTCTTCTCTGTTTCAATTTGCTGTCTTAGTCACTTGATGCAGGATGATATAACCAATTAATAGAGAATTAATGAAAAGCTCTGTATTTCATACACATTTAACTCTTCCTAATGATTCTCCCTCCTCTTCTAGATTACTGCAAGTTTATTTCAAGTTTTAAAGTTTGTTTCTTGAAAACCAGGAATGTTGCTACTCTGGATATCCTTGATTGCAAGCTACATTGGTTTCATGTTTAAATGGTCAATTGCTAGACAATCTGACATTGATGAAAGTGATTTTGAATTGTAAAATATAGATCTCTTAATTGTGGTCCAAATTTTCTGTTTTTACGATAGGGACTGTCCTTGAATGTCGCTTTGAAAGATTACTATCTTCAAGAGCTCAAGAGGGTGGCACATACTGCTTCTCAATGGTTATCTCATACAAGACAGGTTTTGGGAGTATTGAATTACAGAATTGAAATGCCGTGATGTAATTTTCATTTTGTCCATGTTGTGATGGATGTTGGAGTTTTTTAATCGTTGGCAGTGTTCTGGTTGCAGGTTGTGGAAGATCAGGGTGCCCTTGAATTGGATGGTGTGTTCAAATTGATTGCAGAAGGTGAAAGATTGCCTGTAGATTTCAGCAAGGAGCTAGAGGTAATCATGCCAATTTTATTTTAAGAATAATTTATGATAACAGCTATGCAGCTGTTTATCTCTACATATGGTGTAGACATATGCAAGCATCAAAGTGACATCCTCAATGTTGTAATTCTACAGACATTGAAGCACCGCAGTGTCCTTTACTGTATTTGTCGGAAACCTTATGACAAGGAAAGAGCAATGATTGCCTGTGATAGGTGCAGTGAGTGGTATCACTTTGATTGTGTTAACCTTCCAGACCCAGACAGTAGTGATGAAGGTTGTGAGCTTCTTTTAGAGAAGAAATATGGTGCAACAGCCGAGTTTATTTGTCCAGCTTGCAAACCATCAGAGGCACAAGAGAGATCAAGTCTTCACCTCGAGGTCGACAATGATGACAGGTATAGTGATGAATGACTTTATATTTCCCTTATAACGTTATAGCAAATTAGGTTATTGGTCATATTGCTGAAGTCCTTGTCTATAAGCAGGTAAACATATGGTATACACTAAATATTAGAGGTTTTAGAAAATTGGTATTCATAAGTGTGAATTTCACTTTCATGACATCATATGGCTTCTTGCAGAGGAACAGATGTCATGGGTTTAAGAATTAGTTCATGTAGAATTACCATGAAATGACTGGATGTTTGTGAGTGGTTTTGACCTTATTGGATTTCATATGGAGAAACTAGAATTTTAAATCTCACTCAAAATCCAACAGACTTGATGGTTTTCAGGATTTCAGGATTTGGAAAATTGTAATGTTTCCATTTGATTCTGTCATGCGTGATGGTATGAGATTGGTATTTGATCAAGAGCATGAAGCCCTTTAAGTACCTTGATGTTGGTGGCATTGATAGTTGAAATTCGTTGATGTTGGTGTTATTGATTGTTGAACTCCTCTACCATGACCATAACAAAAATGTACCCTTCACTCAAAGGAAAATAATTGGTTAGGCATGCTACGATTTTTCTACCATATTATATGGTTGAGGAGATGAGACCTTAACTCAAACCAAAATCATTGGTTAGGCATGTTAAATATTTTCAATTTCTACCATATTATAACGTTGAACAATCTAAGTCTGAAGACTTTGAGCTAGATGATGTTTATGTAGCTCTTGTTGATGATCCCATTTCTAGTATTGCTAAATCAAAAATGAGTTTTATGAGTGATCATGTTGATCAATGAGTATTGCTACTACTACTACTACTGAGATTGTAGAAGACTTTGAGGAGTCCGTAGACTTTGAGCTGGATGACGTTTATGTAGCTCATGTTCATGATGCCATGTCTAGCAGTGGTGATGAGTTTGATCATGATGAAGAGTGATCATGTTGACGACTGAGATGTAGACTTGTAGTAGGCCAATGGCCCCATAGCTTGTAACATTGTTGTTGGACTCTAGAGGCCATTTAGAGCCACTCAGTACCATTTTGATATATTCACTTTTACATGGTATATAGTTGAGCAAACTTTGCATGTTTTGTCTCTATTGGTTGGGAATCATGGTTTTAAATTTTAAAAATTGGTTTTTTCCATTAAAAAGTAATTATTTCATGTATTTTTTGAAGACTGGTTCATTGAATCTGACCAATGCTATTTTTTCCGATTTCGGTTCAAAAACTGGTTTGATAGTGTAGAAATTATATACAATATGCATTTATATATCCGGACTCTCCCGATCTAACAATATTTATCTTCTTGCTAAATACAAAATCCTTCCACTATAATTCTTGCGGAAATTTAATCAACAATTGCAAAACACATGAAGCAATAAAAACACACATAACGCAGTTGTTTAACGGGAAAGCTTGACGCTGAAAACCCCAACTATCATATATTATGTATCATAGAGATCATGTAACAATCTCATACAAAGCTTAGTACATCAAGCTCTCAGTACAATCAATCGTCACACACTAACATAAAAGAAATCTGCAAATCCATGCACCAATCTTTGCCCTCCTACTAGCCTGTCTCCACTGCGCAATCCAAGCTGATTACAAAGACCAATTCGATGCAATCCCACTTCCTTTACTACGTTATTATCATTGGCAACTCCAATGTATATGTAGATGCAATCCATGCATCACTATGGTCACAACAGATAGTCTATCTCACCCTTTTACCTATCTCTGCACTGGGTCTCCACTAGATATTACATGCACTGTAGTTAATTGTTGTATTGTTCAGTTGATTAATGAGTTATTATTTGTGAATTAATTAACTAATTAATTCACTCCACTCTCACTAGTGTATCATTCAGTTAGACTAGATACAACTAGCTCAACTGAGTCTAACTGAGTTAAATTGAATACAACTCCATGAATTACTCATCCAACTCTATCATAACTTTGCCACTTCAGTTCTAATTGAGTCCTCCATGCATGAACTCCAGTAAACCCTTAGGAATTGCGTAATTCCTTCAACCCACTGATTTGACAAATTTGTATACTGAAATTAAGTGCTCCAAGAGAAAAGTTGCTGTTTAGAGTCTGATTATTATTAAGAGCTAATAATAATCGACATGCATCTATTTTTAGATCGACGATCTATAAATAGACTTCGCCCAATATTCTAAAAATAGAATTTCATCTATTTTTCACATTTGATCAACCATCTACAAATAGGCTCTTGCTACATATAGAATATGCTCACCATGTCTAAAAATAGACATACACCTAAAAATAGCTTGTGTGGGCCCCACCTAGTTTAGGTGATTATTTTCCAACTAGGATCAAGGATGATGTTTCAGGATGCCTCCTTCATTTTTTCTTGTTGCAAACTTCAACACTCCCTCTCAACAAGAAATGATTGTCTTTGCATGCGACATGCAACTCTATGCATTCGCCCTGCAACTCTTGCTGCAACACTTTTGAAATTGAAAGGCTCCAAACAACTCAATCAGTATAATGCATCTGTCATCAAAGTCTTCGACTTCTGCTTAATTACTGCACATGTCTTCAGGAACCACTGGGCTGTTGAACTCTGCACCCATGCACTCTGCACTTGCTGTCAACTTTGAACTGCGTTCCAATATCCGACACTGTTACTCTGATCTGCCTGCATCAATCCAACTGATCATGCTACTGTTGCTCTATGGGCACCTCGTAGCCAGGTTCAATTCATGAGATCCACACCATCTCAATGAATCTTGCCCAGAAATCTCCTCTTGGGATTACTCATGCATGTTGCCCCACCTCTCACTTGGTGGTATAGCTACATGCACTCCCTCTGCCCATCTGGCACGAAATTTCTCTGCATGAGTGGTTGGTCCCACTCCATGATCCTCATCTTGTGGCTGCTCCACATCTCGAGGTTCACTCTTACCCACATGCAAATCTTGCTCCCTCTCAAGCTTCAATTGCATGGCTTTCTTGCACTTCCCAACAGTAGGAAGCTCTGTAGAAATCCCATCTACTTCAAGCCTGTAGAGTTTCTTAGCTCGAATCCCAACCTTCTTGACTTGCCCTGTTGCCGAAGGAAAACTTTTCCTTCAGTAAAGACAACATCATAGCCTTTATCCTCTAACATTGCGACTGAGATTAAATTCTTCTTTAAACCTGGAACATGCACAACATCTTGTAAAAGGATGAGTTTACCTGACGCTCTTTGAAAGGTATTGGTACCAATGTCGATCGCACTGTATCGTCCATTGTTGCCCAACTCAACATGCAACTGGAGATCTTTCTCCACCAAGTCACTGAAAAGGTTCACATCTCCAGTCATGTGAAAGGAAGCACCACTATCAAAGTACCACCCCGATCCCAATGCACTAGACACCATGCATGCGATCAATGAGAAGTCAAGCTCAAATTGTGAGGCTGCAGCTCCAGCAACCATCTTGTTCTTCTTCTTATGTGGACAATTTGTGGCAATATGTCCAAACTCGTGACAGTGAAAACACTTCACTTTGGACATGTCATGCTCTTTGCCATCTTTATCGGCTTCAGATATAGAATGGAATTTCTTCCCCTTCTTCTTCTTTGCCTTGGCAACCAAAGCACAGTTCTCTTCATCATCATGCTTTGATGAAGAGCCATCCCTAGTACTTCGCCTTATCTCCTTCTGCACAAGATCCGACCAAAGTCGCTCCCAACTCGGCAGTTTCTCCTGTCCATTGACAGAGTCTTCGTAGCTATGCCAACTCTTCGAAAGCCCAAGGAGAGCCAAGCTCACCAAGTCATCTTCATCAACACTGACTCCTACACTCCCAAGCTCATCCTTGCATTGGACAAACTTTGTCAAGTATACCGGAATAGTGTCGTTCTTCTCCATTTTTATTTTTCTGAGCTTGTCTTTAAGCGCCAACTTCCTCTAGTCGCTTTTGCTTTGGAACAAATCTGTCAAAGCCTTCCACGTAGCATATGGAGTGGCTTTCCCATGAAGGCTTGAGACAATATGGTCTCTCACAACTTCCAACAGAATCCTCCTCGCCCTTATTACTTTCTTTTGCCATGCATCAAGTACTGCAGCATCCACCGAAGTGGGCTTAGGAACATCTCTCTCGATGAATTCCTTCAAGCCATTATCTTCAAGCACCGCCTTCATCCTGTCCTTCCAGGCTATGTAGTTAGAGTTGCCCTCGAGTGCATACTCCAACCGCAACCTATTGAAAGACATTTCAATGTATACTCAACTGTCGCACCAAGAAATTCCTGCAGCAAATTCGAATTTCTTCACCAACACAAAACTCAACACCGCTTCACAATTGCAATCTCCAGTAGTTAACACAGCTCCGATACCATGTAAAAATTATATACAATATGCATGTATATATCGGGACTCTCCTTATCTAACAATATTTATCTTCTTGCTAAATACAGAATCCTTCCCCTATAATTCTTGCGGAAATTTAATCAACAATTGAAAAACACATGAAGCAATAAAAAGACACATAACACAGTTGTTTAATGGGAAAGCCTGAAGCTGAAAACCCCAACTATCATATATTATGTATCATGGAGATCATGTAACAATTTCATACAAAGCTTAGTACATCAAGCTCTCAGTACAATCAATCGTCACACACTAACATAGAAGAAATCTGCAAATCCATGCACCAATCTCTGCCCTCCTGCTAGCTTGTCTCCACTGCGCTATCCAAGCTGATTACAAAGACCAATTCGATGCAATCCCACTTCCTTGACTGCGTTATTATCATTGGCAACTCCAATGTATGTGTAGATGCAATCCATGCATCACTATGGTCACAACAGATAGTCTATCTCACCCTTTCACCTATCTCTGCACTGGGTCTCCACTGGATCTGACATACACTGTAGTTAACTGTTGTATTGTTCAGTTGATTAATGAGTTATTATTTGTGAACTAATTAACTAATTAATTCACTCCACTCTCACTAGTGTATCATTCAGTTAGACTAGATACAACTAGCTCAACTGAGTCTAACCGAGTTACACTGAATACAACTCCATGAACTACTCTTCCAACTGTGTCATAACTTTGCCACTTCAGTTCTAATTGAGTTCTCCATGCATGAACTCCAGTAAACCCTTAGGAATTGCGTAATTCCTTCAGCCCACTGATTTGACAAATCTGTATACTGAAATTAAGTGCTCCAAGAGAATAAGTTGCTGTTTAGAGTCTGATTATTATTAAGAGTTAATAATAATCGACATGCATATATTTTTAGATCGACGATCTATAAATAGACTTTGCCCAATATTCTAAAAATAGAATTTCATCTATTTTTCACATTTGACGAACCATCTACAAATAGCCCCTGCTACATATAGAATATGCTCACCATGTCTAAAAATAGACATACACCTAAAAATAGCATGTGTGGGCCCCACCTAGTTTAGATGATTATTTTCCAACTAGGATCAAGGATGATGTTTCGGGATGCCTCCTTCACTGTTTCTTGTTGCAAACTTCAACAGATAGGTGGACAGGTCTGGTCACCAGTTCCGATTTTCAATACTATGGTTTGGACAATGGCTATTTAGATGTCCTTGAAAGGATTGGGGGCCATCTTGATGTCTCTTGTAACACATGGGACTTATTCCAATCCCCCTCCCCCCCGTTACAAAACATGTGGCAACTTGTTTCCATCTCCATAAGGGTTCCAGAATGCATGGGATATGCTCCACAATTGTGGGGACATGTTGCATTACTAGATTGCTAGGAACATACATGGGGAAAGGATATTAATTCTTGCCATGATCCCATGTCTAGCAGTGGTGATGAGTTTGATCATGAAGAAGAGTGATCATTTTGATGACTAATATGTAGACTTGTAGTAGGCCAATGGTCCCATAGCTTGTAACATTGTTCTTGGACTCTAGAGGCCATTTAGAACCACTCGGTGCCTTTTTGATATATTCTCTTTTACATGGTATATAGTTGAGCAAACTTTGCATGCTTTGTCTATATTGGTTGGGAATCATTTTTAAAATTTTTAAAATTGGTTTTTTCATTAAAAGTAATTATTTCATATATTTTTTAATGATCGTTTCATTGAATCTGACTAGTGCTATTTTTCTGATTTCGGTTCAAAAACTGGTTTGATAAGTGGACCGTTCTGGTCACCAGTTCCAGTTTTCAATACTATGGTTTGGACAATGGTTATGTAGACATCCCTGAAATGATCAGGGGACATCTTGATGTCTCTTGTAACACAAGGGACTTATTCCAATTCCCACTCCCCCTTGCAAAACATGTGGCGACTTGTTGTTTCCATCTCCCTAAGCATTCCAGAATGCATGGGATATGCTCCACAATTGTGGGGACATGTTGCATTACTAGATTGCTAAGAACATATATGGGGAAAGGATATTGATTGTTGCCATGAATATAATATGTGAAGATAGCATTTGTTTTACTTATGTGTAGCTTAGATTAGTGATCCAAAATGGACCATGATATAATATTTCATCTATCTTATTTTTCGAGTGGAGAATATTGCGGGAAATGGTTTACAAGTGTTGGAAATACTGAGAGGGGTGAATCAATATTTCATTTACAATTAGTTAATTATAAAATTTGAGAGCATGAACAACATAACAATAATCATCAATACACCACAAAAGAAATACAAAAAATATTTTTAGATGGAAATGCTTCCCGGAGAAAAAATAGTGAACATTTTTCTAATAATTTATGAGTATAAAAATTTCTCAACTCCAACTGAAAGAGAAGCTCCAACTTCCTAGTACTCTAGAAAAGAATTCAATTTATTAGGAAGCTCCAACTCCTAAAAGAATGGTTCTACAACCTGGTTTTACCAATGCTAACTGGAAAGACACTCTAATGGCCTAGTTTTATCAGCTACAACTAAAAAGATGCTCCAACACCTTGTAAGCTCCAACTTATCTTATCACGACCGTGGCACCCTAAAGTATTTTTAGGCTCCAACCTGAAGGAGACTTCGCTCTTGCCTTACACCACCCAACCACCCTGGAAAGATAGAAAGATAGATTGTGGGTTGTTGTACTAGGGACAATGACCCACTTACAAAGATATTAAGTATACCCCTTTTTGTTGATGTATCCTTCAGATATGCAATGGAGAGCCAAACTTCAATAACTGACCAAAACCTCGGAACTACCTCAGGATTCCACCTTTAACCAATAATTCCATACCTTGAGTGAAGTTTGTTGTTTCACTGCCAAAAGGAGTGCTTGAAGTTTCCCCTCACGAGCCTGCTTCCTTTTGATGATCTACAGGGAGGCAATTTCGACTTTGCTGGGAAGAAGCAGAGTTTCAGTGTCAGACGCTGGCCAGAGGTTCCAGAGGCCAGGAGATATATTTTCCGAGACAATAGCTGACCAGACGACTTGAGGAGAAGTTGTTTCGAGTTGAGTGCAGAAGTGGCCGCGCTAGGATAATGTAGAGGCTGTTTGGACAATTCAAATTTAGTTGAGGTCAGAGCCTGGATTTGCCTATGGAGTGAGGAAATTCCTCACTAGATTTTTCTTGCTATTTTTTCTCTATAGGATTGCTAGTTTCGGCATCCAGTTGCACTCAGATTATTTCACTGTTGCAGAATAATAAAACCCTCAGCTGGTACACTGGTTTTCCCACATTGGGTTTCTCTGGGGACATTGCTCCAAAAATAATTGTGTAAATTTATGTGTGTGTGCTACAATATCTTCCAACGTTTATTTCTTCCGCAGTTTTATTTGTGAAGGTTGTAGTTTATTTATTTTGATATTTCTCGTAGGAAACAACAAATTATTTGTTAAATAGAATTAACAATTAGAAGAAATAATATCAATTGCTGCAATAGGATTACGGTTTACGGAAATTTCTCATGAAATCAGAGCTCAGCTGGAGAGCTTAGTAGTGGAGAAAGGAGGGCTTTTGCTATTCAATGTGGGCAACAGATCCTAACCCCAGAGGGCAGCGCAGTCACCTTGGCGAAGAGGTCAAATTTCTTGAGGAGAATCGATTTTTCTGAGAGAGGGACAGAAAAATTCGATCTCTCTAGATCAAGGGATTCTAGAGGTAGAGGGAGCAATCCATATTTTTTCGCATAGTAGATCTCTAGTTGGACGCAGTAATTTTGCAGCGATTTGCTAGAGAAGAACTAGAGTCGGGTGGAAGAAGAGCACACACTGAGGGAAACTTTTCCTCGGGAACCTTTAGTCTCCAGAAGTTCGATTTCCCTTGCAGATCAACAGTTGTTGTGAGCAAAGTTTCTCACTCCAGAAAGGAGTGCGAATAATTGAGCAACAACTTAGTAGAAGGGAAGAGGAGATTTTCAACAATTGTTGAGATGGCCACTGATGGGCTTCGAGATCAGGACAGGTTGGATGGTGCGTCCAACTATGTTATTTGGAAGGAAAGGATCTCCTTCCTTCTAGATGAGTTTGATCTCAAGGCATATATCGATAATGTAGTAGCGGTTCCCACATGATGAGGACCAACTAGAGGAGTACAGAAAGGAAATGGTGCGGGTGAAGAGGTTGATCCTTGATTGTGTTCAGGATCGCATACTATCACACATAGTGGCCAAGGCAATGGCCAAAGAGATGTGGGATACACTTTCCACATTGTACCAGGGCACTTCTAAGCAACGAAAGATGTACTTGGAGGAGAAGTTGAGATGCACCAAAATGCAGAAAGGGGGACGCATAGACCCCTTCCTCCTGATGATTCAGGAGATCCGGGACCAACTTGCAGTTTTTGGGGCAGCACCTCAACCCACATAGCTAGTGCAATTGGCACTCAACAATGTCTCAGAGGAGTGGCATCTTTGGAAGGGACACCTTACCAAGGTGGTACAGGATGTGGGTTGATTTGTAGCAGGAGGAGTTGAGACAAAACTTGGTAAAGAGCTCCATCAGTGGCAGCAACAATGGATTGAAGAATGTGGAGGAGGAGAATGTGGCCCTTGCATCTAAGGGTTCTAGTCAAGGACAGGGGAAGCAGAGGAAGAAGAAGAAGGACTTATCAAAGGTCAAGTGCTTCAGGTGTGGTGAGCTAGGCCACTACAATACTCAGTGTCCTCTCAGGAAGGAGGGAAAAGAGGAGAAGCAGGACCAACAGTCTGCTTCGACAGAGATCGATGACATTCCTCTAGGCTAGAGGAAGACTTCACGATGATCGCTGACATACCTCCAAGATTGAGGTGGGGCGACTTGGTTTTGTAGCCCTAGAGCACTACGAATGGGCAAAATCATTGAGGAGTCCACCTCTTGGATCAATACCTGGCTATGGGGACCCACAATATTCAGTAGCAGGATGGACCAGTGGCAGTGGATGCAGTCAGATGCCAGTGTGACAGTTTTAGACTAGTAGCAGTCAGATGCTGGGGAGCGTAGTGTAGAGTTGGCAACAGTGTAGAGTCTTCAATGGACAGTGTAGAGGCTAGTAGCAGTCAGGACTCGGGTGACAAATGCATCATATTGAACACAATTGGTTCAGTATTTCAAATGCTTCTCAGTTGTAGATATTGTAGTTGCAACAGTAGCAGATGAGAGGGAGTTGCAGTGCAGATGCAGTGTTGGCATCAGTTTAGCAGGGTCAGCAGCAACACAGATGCATCACATATCAGAGTTGCACAATGGTTGGTGGGTAGTTTGCCAAGATATCAACAATGTGACAGGAGATGATGCAGAGGCAAGGTGTTGTGGCAGCAGGTGCAACACTAGAACACATTCTTAGCTAAGAGGGTTTGTTAGTTTTTGTAGCATCGAATGTGTTCTAGCCTTGATATTTTGTGGAGAGGCTAGAATACATGAGATCTCCAAAACCCAAAAATTGTTTCTTGAAATTCCTCCAAGAAATGACTTAATTAGATTATTAGTCAATTTTTAAATATTTCCTAAGTCTAAACTTATGGAATATGACTAATTAATCAGAATTAATTAGGTAAAGGTGTGTCTGTTCTAGAATATCACACGGATCGACTTCAAGTTAATCCTAGCCATCGATTAAGATCTAATCTTTGTCGTTGAAGTCTCAACAAAGGATTATAAGAAGAAGTCGATGGGGCTTGGAGAAATCACTTGAGCAATTCGATTTCATAGGTAGATCGATTTCCAGAGTAGCAATTGTCAGATGCTGGATATAGAGTCAATGAGATCGAAGCAATGAGAGAGGGGCAAGGACAGTGAAGTCGGAGGAAGGATTCCAGTTCTGGTGAGTGCATTTGCAGAGAGGCAGAGGAGCCACAGTGAGGTTGACAAAGAGTAGCGCATTAGTTTTAGTTCCAGAAGTTGGGAGAGGTTCCAAAGGCCAAGAGAGACATTTTCCCAGACAACAATTGACGAGACGCCTTGAGGAGAAGTTGTTTCAAGCTGAGTGCAAAAGTGATTGTGCTAGGATGACACAGTGACTGCGGAAAGCCAGTTTGGACCGCTCAAATTTAGCTCAGGTCAGAGCTTGAATTTTCCTGTGGAGTGAGGAAATTTCTCTCTAGATTTTTCTTGCCTGTTTTTCTCTGTAGGATTGCTAGTTTTGGCTTCTAGTTGTACTAAGATTATCTCATTGTTGCATAATAATAAAAGCCTCAGTTGTTGCATTGGTTTTCCCGCATTGGATTTTTTTGGGGACATTGGTCCAAAAATAACTGTGTAAATTTACGTGTGCTAGCATTTCTTCTAGCGTTTACTTCTTTCGCAGTTTTATTTGTGAAGGTTGCAGTGTATTTATCTTGATATTTATTGTAGGAAACAATAAATAAATTGTTAAATAGAATTAACAATTAGAAGAAATAATATTAGTTGATGCATTAAGATTCCGGTTTACGAAATTTTGACAGTAAAAATAATTATTAGAGTCAAATAAGTCATTTGTCACCTCCACACCAATCGACTCTCACCTGATCAAGTCGGCCTACATCAGGGTAATTCGACCCACAGAAGAGGCTATAAATAAAGTACAGTTTGGTTCATTTGGAGGACATCTTTCTCAAGTTCAATATACAAGCAGAAGAAGCAAAACAAGTACAAAATTACAAGAGAAGGAGAAGAAGTGCAAGATCAAAGTTTCTAGGGAATCTATCTCTCACGCGTGTGAATTTATTGGGCTACTGCTGGAAGGTCTAAGTCTCTGTTGTTATATCAAGATTGAAGTTTCTACTATTGCATCAAGGTCGAAGTTTCTACTATTGCATCAAGGTCGAAGTCTATGCTGCTTCTAGGTTGAATTTTTGTTGTTGCTTCAAGGTCGAGATTTTGTTGTTGCTTCAAGGTTGAAGTGATGTTGCTTCGAGGTTGAAGATTTGTTGCTGCTACTAGGTCGGTGTTTTAGTTCGAAGTTGTTGCTGGAAGGTTATCATCTGCACAAGAAGGGAAGGGTTGACTTGGTGATTGGAGGAAGTTTGTGTCTAGGTCAAAGAGTCTTGGATTATCTCATGAAACTATTGAAGGAAGAGTTGTTGACTGGGTTTTCCCCTAGATAGGGGTTTTGCTCTCGCTGCCCGTCTACTTCTGGTGTCTTTGATCTTCGTGCTATGGTTTTGGTAATTGCTTGATGAACAAAGATAAAAGAAGAAGACAAGAAGGTTAATAAGAACATAAGAATATTACAAGTAATTATCAACATAAAGAAAATCTTTCTGCCTTTCTAATTTTCCAACAATTGTGTGGGTTGACTTGGAGGGGAAGACTAGTTTTGACCATAGGGCTAGGTGTGTCTCTCGTTGAACAAGAAGAATTTCTCTATTGAAAAGGTTGTTGGGCTTTTCCCCTTGGTGGGTTTTCCTAGGGTAAATCTTGTCTATTGTGATCTCTATTGTTCTACTAGTGTTTATGGTTGAACTTCTGAAGTATAATTACTGAATGATAATATTGGAATGAGTAAAATAAGATCTACATCAAAAGTAATTATCAAGTTTTTTAAAAAATATCATGTTAGTTTCTATTGCACTTATAAAATCAACAATCCTCTATGTACTTCACCATTGGTGCATTAATTATTGGACTTTTCTATCATGACTCTAGTGAAAATGTGCCCTTTAGTTAGGCATAATCATTGATTAGACATGTTAATTTTTTTCTTTTTAATTTTAATGTGTAGTGTGATATTAAATTTGAGGATCCAGATATAGGATATTATTTTGAGGATATGTAATTATTTGTTGTAGCATGATTTTTTTTAAGACTCTAGAGGCCATTTAGAGCCTCTTTGTTGATATATTTTGGTCCAGAGATGGATTGTACTCAATGTTATTTTGGTTATATGCATCCTATACATAGGAGAAACATTGCATATTTGTTTATAATGGTTTGGTTTCATATGGTTGCACATGAATATGTACTTTTAAAGTTTGAACATTCTATATGTATTTTTTGGTTGACTAGTTTTGTGTTTCACTTTTATTTACTTAATTTTTAATTTTATTTTCATTAATTTTGGTTAACTTCAGCATTTTATTGTCATCTAGTTTGATGTCCAGTGTGGTTTTAATAGCTATGGATTGAAGGCATAAAAAATTTCCAAAAGGATTAGAAATATGATAAGATCTATTTTCAAGTAGACATTGAAGAATTCAAGTACAAGGAAAAAAAGGAGGCATATAAAATGCTAGAAGAATTCAAGTACAAGAGATATTGAGGAATTGGGTAAGGCAAAGAATGAGGTTTATAAAATGCTAAAGCCTATTAAATCATCAGGGCCCTAATCCAATGTTAGTATTGATTTTGATGAATGGATGGATGGATGTAACGTATCGTTCACTCGTAAATTTCTTGGTGTCTTCTCTAAATGGACCAATCTTCTTGAAGGTGGTGGATGCTCTTGGAAAATACAGGGATGCATAATACATAGGTGAGTTATTCATTAGAGTTATTGAAGATGTAGGTGTCAATTATTGTATGCAAAGTATCACAAATAAATAATGCACCTGTTTACAAGGTTGCCAGGATGATTGTGGAAGCTAAATATCCACAGATATTTTCGACACCTTGCATTATTCATTGTTTGAATTTAGCAGTTAAATCTATTTCTTCATAATTGCCATGGTTGGAAAGTCTTATTAAGGATGCATGCAATATTCCCAATTTTGTACAAAACCGTATAAAGAATACACATCTATCATTGTTGAAGATTGCGAATACAAAGTTTTCCTCCTCATTTGTCTTGTTAAAGGGGTTGAGTGAGGTCAACACTGCTCTTGGGTATTGAGTTGGCATTAGCCAACTTGAATCGTAATGAATTTGTGCTTGAGTTGGTTATTTTTTATTATGGTGATCCTCTTAAAGGGTCATCCTCCAGACAAGTAGATGCACAAATTGGGTTGGAGATAGAGGAGGATGGAGAACAAAATAATGGCAGTAATGTTGATTTCGATGATTTCGAAATTGAGGACGGTTGACAGTCGTGAACTATTGAGGTATCCTTGCTGATTCTGGCAGGTGTCTCAACTATTATTTGCAATCATGCATATGGTAGATCAATTCAGTGAAACATGAATCTTCGATCACTCGCGATTAATCGCAAGTCAAACTTTGCTCTTCCCTCGAACAATCTGATCAATTTGATTCAACTCTGGCAAGTCAAACTCACATTGCCCAAGTTTGACTCGTGGTCAACATGAGTTTGACTTGCGACTCACTGATTAATTGCGATTTAGGCAACTAGATTTTCAGCCTTCAACTCAGGGAGCATGGGTTTTAACTTTTAGGGTTCCCGCATTTTTTGTTGCGTGGTTTAGTTAGGTTAAAAATTAAACGTCGATTCGTAATGGACTTCTCACTGCTCAGACCCGCAACTCATACCCCGAGAAGGTAATAGAGGCATGGTTTCAATTTCAGTTTACTCCACGTAATAGATTCGTAGTGTAATAGAGGCATAGTGTGCAGTGTGCTCTAGTGTAGCTTCAACTTCAACGTGTGCTTTGTCAAAGATTTCAGTAGGAGACCATTATCTTATCATTTCAGCAGCAATCAAGAGATTTCAGTTACTGCATTTTTACTGATTAGTATGCAATATTTTATAAACTTTTGGAAGCAAATGCTTCTGGTTCTGTGTAGTCACTGGTTAGGAGTGAGGACTCAGTACTTTTTACCATGTTTGGACTCATAACATATATGAGATACTTATTCATTCATGATATTTTGGACATCTATTGATATTATACATTGTTTGGACATCGCTTTATTGAATATCAATGGATTTTTTTTCTTCTTTTAATTCAATTTATGTGTATATCTTTATTTATTGAATTCACCGATTTTTTCCCGATTTTTTCCTGATTTTCCCCTATCTGATTAAAATTCTTCACTCTTTTGCCTCGCCGATGTATTGCCGATTCCGAGTCTGGTAACATTGGATCAATCTTTATAACAGAGCCAATGATGCAATGAAAATTTTATAAGATTATGAAAGCGCTTAGCTATAGCACATCTGTGATACATAGAGCGTGTTCTTGACTCTTGCTTCATTGTGTCTTCTGAACAATCTCAGTTACCTACAATTACCCATTTTCTATACCAGCTTAGTTAAATTTATGCATTTTGACTTTTTCACAATTTTTTCAGTTATTTTTTTCATTGAAATTCTATTTTATGGTTTTATACTTATATTTTTCCTTTTTGGGTCATCTGTGTCATCCAGCATCTGACAGTAGGGTGGAACTAATACCAGAATTGGTTTCTATTAAAAGGACAGTAATTTACATTTTACTTTCGACGTGATGAGAAACTAGGTTAGACGTAGTAGTTTGAGTTACATGCCTAGTGACTTTCTGTGTTTCTGGGGAGCATTGTGTTGAAATTAGTCTTTATATATTGTACTTATAAAATTTATCTTTCAAATGAGCAGGAGAAATGAATGTTTCATTTTGGCATACTGGTTAATGTGACAACTAGTCAATTGTAGCTTGAAGTTTCTGCATCCTTTTCTTTATAGAAATTTTTATTTAGAGACAACAAATATGACAAATCTCATAATTTATTTTGCAAACAGTGAATTCACTTCAGAAGAGGTGCCTAGGGAAAGAGATGGAATCACTCCACCTTTTGAATTTGTGAGGGGAAAGCGGCGGAGCAGATTGAGTGGTAAAGCTAGGTCAAACTTGCAGGAAAGGCTGAAAGGAAGTTTCAGTTCTAAACATCTAGAGAGGATGGATGTGTCAAGTAAGGATACAGATCAAGCTGAGAACCTCTTGACAGCAAGTGGTAGGCCTTGTAGAAGAACAGCTGGTCAACATAGCAAGTTTGAAAGTTTTGTATTGCTTACACACACAAGGTAGAATGATTTTTTTTGTTTCTTCATTTCTGTTTTGAACTTAAAAGGAAATTCTTTTTCAATTCTCAATAATTAATGAAATTCTTGATGTTCTTGTAAAGTTGTATAATGCTGATTGATTCCCAATTTTGTCGTGTTCTGTCCTTTTGCAATAACAGTTATTGGAAGTGTTCCACTAGACAATAAGTGATGCAGTATAAGTTGGTAATTATTGCAGAGCATGATCCAGGAAATATTAGCACAATTCCCACATGTAATATGAAAATGATTCACTAAAACTTTTTCCACGATGTTCTAAATCCTACTAACATAATACCACTAACTAATCAATACGTGAGTAGAGGTTGGCTGAATGCTTATAAGAAAGTTGATACCTTTTTATCATCCAATCAGTCATTATAAGAAATATCTTTAAACCTCACTACATATTTGTATGCATATAATTAACATTGGTTTAGATGTTGCATGAAGGAAATCCGTAAACTAAACAACATGGAAATTTGATAAATCAGTTATGGAGAAAGGGAGGGAGAAATGGAGAAAGGTGTGATTAAAGCTAGGTTCATGTTGGATTTGACATGAACTGGGCTTATATATGTGGATGGGGAATTGGGCACTGGTAAGCTTCTCCTGCGTGCCAGTTGCTTTAAAAGTGAGATGCAGCGCTGCTGACAGCTTAGCTTAGCAATGTGAAAGCATTCTTCATGGTTATTGCATGTAGGCTATCATTCAGGTAGAGAACTAATAAATCTAATTATTAGTACTGAACATTCATGGTTCTGCTCCACTGTTCATATTATGTATAACATGACTAGTTTGAACATATATTGAGTTATTTTTACTAATATTCAAGGTTCCATTATGATGAGTTTCCGACTTGCAGAGGCAAGCATTAAGTGGTGGGATACATATGTTATGGACTGTATATGTATACATTGTTTCATTCCAATTTATTCTATTACTGTAAACATTTATTTTGTTTTGTAATAAGTAATTTATAGATTTATTGATTGTTACTCAGGACCTAGTAACCTTGTTTAGAAATTGTAAGTATGGCTCTAAAGTTTACCTATAAGTTGGTTTAATGTCTTAGTCTGGAATTGCACAAGAGCACTGTACATTTTTTATGCATTATACTCCATGTGGAGAAACATAGTGTCGATCTTTTTAGAGTTTTTCATAATGAACGTGCGAGGAAAACGTGTATGTTTACTTGAAACACCGTAGTGCAGCTGTTGTCACAGAAACAGATAAGTGACAGACATGTCGTCTTATACCTAGAGATGCGGTACATTCAACACACTTGAAACGGGCTTTTCACTATTTGTTTTCTTGCGTCCAACTCACAATCTTTACCCATATCTTCTAGTTTCTGTCTCGTCGAATACAATCTCAGTTTGAATTCTACATAAGAAACGGGTTGATAATTTAGAAATGTCATGTGCTAGGTGATAATTTTCCTCATGGGCCAACTTTTCTTGCAAAAATAGTCAATGTGTCTATTGCAAGTTAATTTTTGTTTTCCTCCGGATCATTATTCTTCCAAGTCTTGTCCCACTCTCTTCTGTGTCTAGGTATTATAATGAAATATCTTAGGTCCTCTCAAAATATTTTTCTATGGTGATTCATTTTTTTGCTATCTTCGAACTAGTAGTGGGTCATTTTAGTACATCACATATAGGCGTTCTGAGAGTTGAAATAAATTTGTTAATAGTGATGGAGACAACCACAAGAACATTTGCAACAAAGAGTTCTAAAAATTTTAGCGATGGAAAAGCAAAATTTTAGAAGGATCACTAGATTGAGAACTAAAGGTTCTTGTAGAGAGATTAAAATCTGATTGCGTAGTATAAATTCCTAAATTTTTTGGAAAAGCAAAATTTTACAAGGATCACTAGATTGAGATGTAGAGGTTCTTGTAGAGAGATTAAAATCTGATTGCCTAGTATAAATTCCTTACATGTTGAATTTGATGAAGAAACTAGATTATATATATGGAGTAGCTTGGTAGTAATTTGTTTCTATATTCACAAAATGTTATTGCTTCTCTACAGCCCAGTATAAGTGAGATATGTAGGTAGCTTGGTAGTAATTTGTTTTTATATTCACAAAATGTTCTTGCTTCTCTACAGCTCAGTATAAGTGAGATATGTAGATGTAATGTAAGAAAATTTGTCAAAAATATGTTTTAAAAAATAGTCAAATTAAAACATATATAAATATACAATGTAAAATGTAAACTAAAGTCAAATAATTTCTCGGTCATCTTAATTTATAAAAAGAAAATTTAACAAGAAAAAATTAATAAATTGGATAAATATATATTACAAAACCTTGGGCTCTAACAAAATCACTGACAAAAACTAATATATTAAATAAATATAGAGTACACAATCAAATCCAGCCACCAAAAATAAACCATGGTTTAGTAAGTTGTAGACTTAATTTAATAGAAATTAAAAATTGTAATTTAATAATATTTTAAAAACCAGTTATGTTTAATAAAAAATAACTAATATTAATGTAGGGAACTTGACCCTCAAAATTTAACATAGTAATAAATTTATTATACAAATTATGTTTATGGTCCATTAATATTTGTAGATGAAAGACCCATTAAATTCTAAGTAAATAATATATATGAAAATGTCCATTTATAACTAAAATTCTAAAATTATCAATAAATAAATAAAGTGCCTCAAGGTGTATCTTATAATCAACAAGAAATCACAATAATGCTAGAAATTGTATTGTCAAATTATGCCAAGCAAACCATTTGTCTATTAATTAGACTACACTAAATTAAATTTAAGGTAATGACTATTTTTTATTAATTAACAAGTTTAAAATTAATAATTTAGAGAAATAGTAAATGATTTTTTATTTTTTTTTCAAAATTTTCAACATAAAATACTATTATTATATTATAATTTATAAAAATAATATTTAACAAACAAAACACTAATAAGTAATACTTAAATATATTTGAGACCTGGAATGAAAACTATAAATCATATTATTCTAATACCTTTTAAAACTTGTGTAGATCCATCGTAACTCTGGATCTATGAAGGGCTGAGAGGGATCAAATCACTTGAGATATAAACCTTTTGCAAAGTCAAAAGAGATTTGATCCCTCTTGGCTCTTGGTGGATCTGGAGTTAAGGTGGATTTAAGCTAGTTACTAGTTTGAGATGTAATGCTTTTGTGGTGTAAGATTCCTTGAATTAAAATCAATTAAAATATGATTCCATAATATAAATTCCTTCTGTATTGAATGTTTTATAAGGAAAATACATTAAATACATGATGTAATTATGTAAGCTTTGTACACGACAAAATTGTTTTGATAGTAATTTGTTTCCATATTCACAAAATGTTTAAATAAAGAGTTCCCTCACTTCATCTTATGAATTTTAATTTTCCAATTGACTTATGATCTTCAACTTGCAACTCTACATCTGTTGACACAATTTGTCTCATAATGTCTAGCTAAGCATTACCAACTAGTTAAGACCTTTTGCTAGGTTAACTTACTCGAGGAAGGCTTGATGATTTTGGTTCCCTTAGGTGTGTTGGAGTTCCCATGTTTTGGCCATATTGGCAAGACTAAAAGATGAGACAACATCATAACCACTTTGGGGCCCTAGGATCTAGCCCTCCTGTACCCAGAGAGGGATCTCTCCAATAAAACAAAGAATGGTGTATCTTTGAAGCTCAAAATGAGATGTTAGGCTAGGTATGAAGCACAAGGGAGGTTTGAAATGATTGGTTTGGTTATCGGGTTGGTCGTGACACATAGACTGAGAAGGTAATGGGAAGAAAGGAGCAGAGCAGTAGGACGTTTCGGCAAAAAGGAATGGGTTAAGGCTGTGCCATCCATTGGGCTATGGAGTCATGAAAGGAGATTACTTGCAAACAACTAGCCAAGGCTTCCACTGGGCACATCATCTATACTAAAGGATGTTTGAGATAGATGATGGAGCGGAACAATAAGGAGAAAAAGGTGAAACACAAAGGGTAGCCTGAGATTAGACCAGAGGTCATCTAACTCCAGATCTGCTTCGACATACTCTCGAAAGAGAAACAATAAGATTTAAACACAGAACCAGGCCTGAGATCATAGGAGGACTCTGAACCTTCAATGCTTCGACACCGATTCACGAGATCTTGGAAAGGTCAATCTGTAGAACAAGGACCCCAGTGGACATGGCTTACACTAGATCCCCGGTATCCCAAATCCTTTATCTTGAACCCAAACAAGAACAACCAAGCAGCAGACTCCGAGCTCACACATCAGCTAGCAGTGAATAACAACTGTTACATTTGTTGAATCACGTGAATTTGCCCTCAAATTTCACTATCAGCAGAAAACATCAAAGGTAGGGAGAGCAGAAACATAGGGTAACATGCGAGGGTAAATCCTATGACATATTTCTGATGCGTACCAGAAGAAATGAACAGCATGAAAAAATGTAATAAAACAATGTAAAGAGAAAACATCACCCGTAGTAATAGAGCAGGATCCTGTGAAATTTGCTTGATTAATTGATGCAAAACTAGTCACATACACTGAGCTCAATAACTGATTATAGTCCCAACTTTCTCCCCCAGCCTACTACATTACAAACTACTTTGCTACTCTCTCCCAAAACTGTTTCTAACAGTGAAAAATGAATCCTTACAACTACAACCGCAATAACACAATCCAACCTTTTTCAGAGCGTTCTCTGGGATTCTTTATAAGAAGAATGGATAGCAGGGGTAGGTGACACACATTAAATTGATTTATTAAGACAGAGTGGAGGAGGCGTTTCGTGCCCACTCTACTTAATAACTCTGCGCTATACTTGGCGGTCCGGCTTGGAGTCTCTGTCAGGTCGGAATTGACTTCTGATGTTTCTTCGAAGTTCGTCTTGGCTGTAAGGCTCTTTGTTTTGTCTTCTGAAGCAAGTAAGGTGACTGAAGGTCTTCTAGGCTTCCATACCTCCATTATTGTTGTCCTGACAGACTTGGAAGCTTTCTGTCAGTGAGATGGCCTTTGGGAGTTCGGGGAGGCATGAAAACCTCTGTCGGAGGGCGTACAATTCTGAGAAAATGTACTGCTAATGCTGCGAGCAGATATGGCTCGTTTCATGTGCTCTTTTTGATCTTCGGACTGCGCTTTAATCCTTTGATCACGTGATTAGGTGCTGAATATTCCATTAACCGGCTTTAATCCGCTTAACTCGTCTCTGCTATTTCGCTGAGCCACCGCTGTAATGGCTTCTCTGTGTTTCGAATCACAGTGACTGCGATTATGGAAAATAGAGTGAATTCATCACTCTGTATACCCTGCACAGTAAAATAAACCAATTATAAAATCCAGGGGTGGCGAAAGAGATGCTGTGGAGGCCTGGATGAATAGTGGCGCAGTCTGTGGAGACAGTGGCTGTAGGGAAAACAGGTAAAAATGTAGTGGAATGGAGGTTTGGTGGAGAAATGCATGTGGACCGTTGATCTGGCTGAGATGGACGGTTGAGATCTAATAGGAGGGGAGCGATGGGGGAGACCTAAATCCGATGGGCGATGGAGCGATTGGCTTTGGACTGCCAGATCAATGAGAGATCGACGAATGCGATTGGATTGGAGGAGCCCAAACGAGGGACACCTGGCGGAATGAGGGCGGATCGTGGTCGTTGGTTCTTGTGGATTCAACGGTCGGGATCGCGTCAGAGGGTCACAATCGGGAGGGGCGGAGGATGGCACAGTTTAACATCTGCGATTGCGATCGGAGCGAGGATGTGATGTCTGTCGGATTTGAAGTGAATCGACGGTGGGCATGCAATCGAAGGGGTGACGAAAGGGAGATGTGGGAGTGATGGAACTTGCGACGACCGTTGGATCTATTTCAATCAACAGCGGAAACAACTCAAAGCTGACAGACTCTGACACTATCGCATCGGAACTTCGGGCTTTACAATGGAAAGCATGTCCCGCTCCGATTCTCTGATGCAATTGGTGCTTTGGACTAGTGCTTGGTCTTAGCGCTCGAGCTTATGGAGGGGAAATCGTTAAGGGGCTAAGCCTGACAAATGGTAAAAAATGGGTTTTTAGCCAAAAAAGAGGATTTTAAGGCTAAAGAGGGAATTGGTAGACAGAATAAGGGGAATATTAAGCCAAACAAAGGATATCTGCAGGGTTTAAAAGGAATTAGAAGGGGGGAAAAGGTGATGAAAACAGAGGTTCAATAGGGCTGAAATAAAAGGAAAAATGAAGGCCTTTGGGCATTGTTTTCACAACAGAGGGGCTTTTAAACCGGGAACAACAGTGAGGATTTATCAAAGGGCAAGGCACAAGAGGCTTCAAGGATGATGTGTTTTCGGAGGAGATGCATTCCTTGAAGGCTCAAAAAAGATTTTAGCCCCCTGTTTGCTTGTTAAAAAATTCATAGGGAGCTAACAGTGGCTCCACATGGGATGACTTCTTCTTGAAGGAGTCAAGAATTTAGAGAATAATCTTTGGTATAGGCCAGATGCCTGGTGTTTGAACCACCCTTTCTTCTTTGATTCAGTTGCCATAAACCATGGAGACACACATCAGCAACAACATCACTCAAACAACTACCTACCCAGGCTATATTCTAACATTTTTTCTTCTGGGTGCATTTGGACTTGCAGAACCTTACATCATCAATTTTTTATAAACAGGAAAAATCAACCTATTCTACTTCTACCCTTATTACTCCATGAAACCAGATTAAACTGTTGGTCACATATTTTTTCTACCTAAACTACATTTGCTAGGATTAAATTGTCTAGCAGCTTTCTTCTCTACATTCTAAGAGATAAATTGAAAAGCAATCAAGCCAGGTTTATATTGTCTGACTTGCTGCGGACCATGGCATAATAGGAAAAAATGCTCATGGACTGTAAACCTTGCGGAAATTAAAATAACTGACTAAATACTCACGGACTGAGCTTTATTGAGATTTTTCCTACCTACCCTACTCTATTTGAATTTTTACAAGTCTAGCTTACAAACATTGTTTTCCAATGCAACCAGTCCATCAAGTGATTCCATGACTAGTCTGTTCTACTCAGCTCCTTGAGCAGACTGGATAGGCAAGGCCACTCCCATTCTCTTTGTTCCTCAACAACAACTTTAGAAAATTTTCTTTCTGTTTACAACATGCTGCTCAAAAAGACCTTTAATCCTTCTTCAAATGTTTGCAGGAAATGGACATAAGGATCATGAAAAGATAACTGGTTATGAAGATTTGGTAGGCAGGCTTCAACCAGGATTTCTTCTTCTTCCACTAGATTGAGAAATAGACTCTCTTGGGGTAGAGTGTCTCCTTCATCCTCTGAACTGGAGGACTGATAGTACATTGCTGCTGAGTCCTCTTGGGGTTTTGATATGTTCTACTCTGCTGGGCCGAGCTCCGTGAAAAGATCTGTGTATTCATGAGCAGGGGTATTTTCCATTGCTTCCTCTTTTTCAAGGGAAGGCTCTTTACTTTCATCCTGCTCAAGAATCTCTTCTTTTCTTTCCTCCTGATCTTCTGAAAGGAAAGACTGCTTCCCTCCGATCTTATGACACTCATCATTGATGCTTTCATAGCTTTCACCATCAGTGTCATAGATAGGCTGACTTGGTTCATTGCTTCTCTGGAGTTGCTGGCCCTGACTTTCCTCCCATGGGTCTACTGATGATGGTTTTGCAAGCTCAGCTTCTCTCTGGAAACAATCATCATAAAATAGATCATAACTAGGAAAGTCATAATCGTAAGCAATGTCACCAATCAAACCTGTCGGATTCCCAGCAGGACTTTTTTCGTCTTGATCCTCAGAGGAGTTTTCTGGATCTGCATTAGTTCCGTAGAAGGTTGCAAAGGCGGACTACGTGTTTGATATTCGGGCCATCTCTTCTTCTGTCGACAAAGGGATTTCTTTTTTAACACAGATAGAAGAGCCACAGTCCTCTGCTTCTCGTACGAACTGATCCTGAGGCGGGAGATCTTCGTGAGCCTCATCTTGAGAATTTTCCCGAGCAAGAGAAAGCTCCAAACCAAGATCATCGTACATGTCTTGCTCATTCTCCAGGTCTGGAGTTGGCTCTTGCTCGGGAAAATGCATGGGCTGTTCTGAATAATCCTCATTTGCATTTAGATTAGCCATATACATCTCCAACACTTTACCAAACATGTCTGCTATTCCATTTAATTGATCTGCCAAATCATCAAGCTTTGCATCTCTGTCCATGTTTGGATCCATGTTTATGCAAATATGGTCACTGCATCTTCTCGACCAGTTCATAGTTCTCCACCAGTGGAGTCATTGAGTCTATTTGGGATTACAGGGTGTGGAGTCGCTAGGTGGATGAATTTGGATATTTGAAGCCGACTGTTGTCCACCATCAGCATTGAAACACCAATCTAAAGGCATTGGTCTGAGTTGGTCCGCAGTGGAGTCGCCATTATGTTGGAGACTGCAATGGGACACAAACCAATGTTAGCAGTTAAGGACTCTCAGATTTTTTCCCAAGTGGAGTCACCATTATGTTGGAGTTCCCATGTTTTGTCCAGATTGGCAAGACCAAAAGATGAGACAACATCAGAACCACTTTGGGGCCCTAGGATCTAGCCCTCCTGGACCCGGAGAGGGATCTCTCCAATAAAACAAAGAATGGTGTATCTTTGAAGCTCAAAATGAGATGTTAGACTAGGTATGAATCACAAGGGAGGTTTGAAATGATTGGTTTGGTTATCGGGTTGGTTGTGAAATCATAGACTGAGAAGGTAATGGGAAGAAAGGAGCAGAGTAGTAGGACGTTTCGGCAAAAAGGAATGGGTTAAGGTTATGCCATCCATTGGGCTATGGAGTCATGAAAGGAGATTACTTGCAAACAACTAGCCAAGGTTTCCACTGGGCACGTCATCTATACTAAAGGATGTTTGAGATAGATGATGGAGCGGAACAATAAGGAGAGAAAGGTGAAACACAAAGGGTAGCCTGAGATCAGACCAGAGGTCATCTAACTCCAGATCTGCTTCGACATACTCTCGAAAGAGAAACAATAAGATTTAAACACAGAACCATGCCTGAGATCATAGAAGGACTTTGAACCTTCAATGCTTCGACACTGGTTCACGAGATCTTGGAAAGGTCAATCTGTCGAACAAGGACCCCAGTGGACAGGGCTTACACTAGATCCCCGGTATCCCAAATCGTCTATCTTGAACCCAAACATGAACAACCAAGCAGCAGACTCTGAGTTCACACATCAGCTAGTAGTGAATAACAACTGTTACACTGGTTGAATCATGTGAATTTTCCCTCAGATTTCACTATCAGCAGAAAACATCAAAGGTAGGGAGAGAAGAAACATAGGGTACCATGCGAGGGTAAATCCTATGCCAGATTTCTGATGCGTACTAGAAGAAATGAACAACATGAAAAAATGTAATAAAACAATGTAAAGAGAAAACATCACCCGTAGTAATAGACCAGGATCTTGTGAAATTTGATTGATTAATTGATGCAAAACCAGTCACATACATTGAGCTCAATAGTTGATTACAGTCCCAACTTTCTCTCCTAGCCTACTACATTACAAACTACTCTGCGACTCTCTCCCAAAACTGTTTCTAACAGTGAAAAATGAATCCCTATAACTACAACCACAATAACACAATCCAACCCTTTTCTGAGTGTTCTCTGGGATTCTTTATAGGAAGAATGGATAACAGGGGTAGGTGACACACATTAAACTGATTTATTAAGACAGAGTGGAGGAGGTGTTTCGCGCCCACTCTGCTTAATAGCTCTGTGCTATACTTGGTGGTCCGGCTTGGAGTCTTTGTCAGGTCGGAATTGACTTCTGATGTTTTTTCGAAGTTCTTCCTGGTTGTAAGGCTCTTTGTTTTGTCTTATGAAGCAAGGTGACTGAAGGTCTTCTGGGCTTCCATACCTCCATTATTGTTGTCCTGACAGACTTGGAAGCTTTCTGTCAGTGAGATGGCCTTTGGGAGTTCGGGGAGTCATGAAAAATTCTGTCGGAGGGCGTACAATTCCGAGAAAATGTATTGCTAATGCTGCGAGTAGATATGGCTCGTTTCATGTGCTCTTTTTGATCTTCAGACTGCGCTTTAATCCTTTGATCACGTGATTAGGTGTTGAATATTCCATTAACCGGCTTTAATCCGCTTAACCCGTCTCTGCTATTTCGCCGAGCTACCGCTGTAATGGCTTCTCTGTGTTTCGAATCACAGTGAATGCGATTATGACAAATAGAGTGAATTCATCACTATGTATACCCTGCACAGTAAAATAAACCAATTATAAAATCCAGGGGTGGCGGAAGAGATGTTGTGGAGGCCTGGAGGAATAGTGGCGCAGTCTGTGGAGACAATGGCTGTAGGGAAAATAGGTAAAAATGTACTGGAATGGAGGTTTGGTAGAGAAATGCATGTGGACCTTTGATCTGGCTGAGACGGACGACTAAGATCTAATAGGAGGGGAGCGATGGGGAAGACCTAAATCCGATGGGCGATGGAGCGATCGGCTTTGGACCGTTTGATCTATGAGAGATCGACGACTGCAATTGGATCGGAGGAGCCCAATCGGGGGATACACGGCAGAATGAGGGCAGATCCTGGCCATTGGTTCTTGTGGATTCAACAACCGGGATTGCGTCGGAGGGTCGCAATCGAGAGGGGCGGAGGATGGCATAGTTTAACATTTGCGATTGCAATCGGAGCGAGGATGCGATGGCCGTCGGATTTAAATTGAATCGACGGTGGCCATGCAATTGGAGGGGTGACGAAAGGGAGATGAGGGAGTGATGGGACTTGCGATGACTGTTGGATCTATTTCAATCAACGCCGGAAACAACTCAAAGCTGACAGACTCTGACACCAATGCATCGGAACTTCGGGCTTTACAATGGAAAGCATGTCCCGCTTCGATTCTCCGATGCGATTGGCGCTTTGGACTAGCGCTTGGTCTTAGCGCTCGAGCTTATGGAGGGGAAATGGTTAAGGGACTAGTCGAAAGGGGCTAAGCCTGACAAATGGTAAAAAATGGGTTTTTAGCCAGAAAAGAGGATTTTAAGGCTAAAGAGGGAATCGGTAGACAAAATAAGGGGAATATTAAACCAAACAAAAGGATATCTGCAGGGTTTAAAAGGAATTAGAAGGGGGGAAAAGGCGATGAAAACAGAGGTTCAATAGGGCTGAAATAAAAGGGAAAATGAAGGCCTTTGGGCATTGTCTTCACAATAAAGGGGCTTTTAAACCGAGAACAACAGTGAGGATTTATTAAAGGGCAAGGCACAAGAGGCTTCAAGAATGATGTGTTTTTGGAGGAGATGCATTCCTTGAAGGCTCAAAAAACATTTTAGCTCCCTGTTTGCTTGTCAAAAAATTCATAGGGGGTTAACAAGGTGGAATCTTAGGTATTAGGCTATATGCCCAATATTATATGTTGCAATTATTACACATGAGGTTTTGATGATTTTGGTTCTCGTAGGTGGAATGTTAGGTATTAAATTGTATGTGCAATATTAAGTATTGAAAGTATTACAAGTGAGGTTTTGGGTGCAAGGATTGGGAGATTTTAAAAAGGGGATAATCCCTTCAATTTTCTTGGTTCTCTAAAGGTTGGTGCAAAGTATTAATCATATAATACATAAATGTGTGGAATTATGGTACGGAAACACCAATCTCAAGAAGATTTCCTCAATAAAAAACCACTCTAGTGAGTGTATCTTTGATAAAAATTCGAAGTCATAGTGAGCATTATGTTTATATTTCATTCGAATATGCCTTGAGGGAAAGCATAATACTTGCACTTTAAGCCAAACATAAAAACCTTGATCCTTTAGGAATTCTTTACATTTGGATCAAAATCCTTGTTTTTTAAAATATAGGTAAAAGTAATTGAGATGATTATGGTGGGCAATCACTCTCATAGCTTCACAAAGAGTAATTATGGGTAGATGACACTAATTGAACACTTTGGGAACAAGTTTTTTGATGGAAATATGGAATGTCACTTAGATATGGAGATTATATGAATAATTGATGGCCAATGATCTTGGTAATCAAATTTTGGAGAGACATGGTTCAAAAGTTCAAAAAAATAATGTTTTTGTTATTGAATTCATAGAATTGAAAGTATAAGATAATATTGAGTAATAAATTATTGATTTACCATGTACGTATGATGGTATACTTATATGCATGGATTAGTCATGTGGTGAAGAGGTTTGTATTTTTTTGACCTACCTTTCTTCTTTACTAGTGGAATAAAAAATTGGAGTAGTCAGGTAGTTGTGTGACATAGGGTTAATTCTATGCACTACCATATAACCACTAGATTTACATGCTTGACCTTAATGTGGACATATGTTAGTTAGGGTTTGAACCAAGGATCACATAATCTTAATACAACATGCTTTTCCAAGTGATGGACACCCTTGGGGCTAGTTTTTTGACATTTCATTAACCTAGTGATTATGATGATGATGATGATGTTTAATGCAATGGTACCTCCTTAAAGAATGCTTTGACCCCAAAGCATGCCAAATAGGAATTTTGTAATTGTGCATGTTTTGTTGATGGCATCATGTTTACTTGGTTGTGGAGGCTTGATTTGGTTTCGTAACACAAGTATGATGATACTCCTTTGGAGTATGCATCATATTTTGATTCGTTCTCACTTATTTGTTGAGCATGAGCCTTGATACTACTTTTGTAAAAATGTTTTGTTGCTTACCTCCCTACTATTTCATTAATTATTACTTTTCTTATGATGATAATCTTCAATCTCATATAATTTATTTTACATGCCAATTAAATTACATCAACTTTTGTTCAAGGTTGTTAGTGTAAGTGCCTAATCATATCAACCGCTTAGCGGATGTCACAATATTGATTTCATCGAGGGGTGGAGCACATAATCTTAGTTTGGAGTTTTAATTCTTGTTTTTTATTTGAGATCTTTTGACTTCTTCCTACTCTGCTAGATCTTTTGTCCATCAACCATTGTAATTATGAGGTTCTTTGGGTGAATATTAAAAAAAAAATTGTTGCTTACAAGATTTATATTTATATAGTATGGGTATTGTTAAAATCTACAAATATTGTTTCATTTCTAATTTTTTTTATTCCTTAAGCATATGCTTCCATTCAGTCTTGGGAATTATCAAACTTTCTTAAATGAGGTGGCCTATATTTTGTAATCAATTCTTATATTTGCTCTGTTTCATTATGTGCTTAAGATTGAAGCTAATGTTATTTTGGGCACTCTTTTTGTCATTTTTTGGATTTGAAATTGTATCCAATGGTGATTTCTCTTATTGGGCTCCAGACTTCGTTTTTGTCTACACATGGAAATGTCCTCTATAATTCTAGTTGCCTTTTAAAATCTTCTATTGGCTTGTCAATTCTATTTTTCAATATTTTTGGGATTATTTCTATTAATTTGTAAACTTTTACCCTACTCTTTTGCAACTTCATCCTTTTGAGAATTTGCAAAGTTGGATATTTTTCTATAGTGAAAATCCTCTATTTGCAAGTTTAACCATATATATATATATATATATATATATATATATATATATATATTGAGAGAGAGAGAGATTGTGATTTCCACATATATACTCTCTACATACACCAATGATGACTTCAAGATATTGTTGGCCATACAAATGCCTTTTAATTTGAATGTGCCTTTATGTACCTTGCATTCCTTATGATTGCACCCGTCAACTTTTTTTTTAATAGACATTTCAACTTTCTTTCAAGTGTGTGTGTGTGGTGGCGGCGACATAGCATATATATTTTGCTAACATTGAAAATGTTTGATAAAAAGGTGGTAGCAATAAGCATGGTTGATTAAGTGACATCATACTATTAAATTGTTGTGGAGTTGTATGCACAGTGACACATGTTGTATAGAAAATTGTTAGGAATGTTTGTTATATGAATGATAATAATTAATATTAATTTAAAATCATATGAATTGATTGCACATAAACTATGTATAATGGATGTAGAATAGACAAAAGGTTTGTTGTGTGGAATTAACTCATGATATTCAAAATCAATGGCTTTGATACTAAATTGAACAAACATCTATTTTATATAACTAACTTGATAAAGTATTTTTTCAAGTATAGAATGTAATGAATGATTGATATGAGTAGGTGATGTTACAATATTCTTTTTGAGAATATACCTGCATTATTGAATGATGATGAAGTGAAGAGGGATGTGGCATTTGAACTTTAATTATGTGTTATAATTATTTTATATATTATATTTTTGAGGTTACTATGTTTAGTATAAGAGCCAATTTCACATAATTATTGGGTAGAAATTTAAAAAAAATGAACTAATTTTACATTTAAGGAAAGCCTCAAAATAAGATTCAAACACATTTGGTTAACTTTGTAGATAACCTTTTCTAATTTGGCGTACTATGTGAAAATTTATGAATAAAAACAATTCGATAACGAAGCTGTCAAGATAAAAACAATTGATGAAGCATCTGTTTCGTTTTTCGTCAATGGAAAAAATAAGCCTATAAATAAAGATGATTTTCTGAGAAAAATTATAATGGATTCAGATTTGGAAATACTGGGATAGCATAACATTATGCCTTTAAAAATTCTAGTAGAAGAAGAACAAATAAATAAATAAATTAAATAAAATATATAATAAAAAAAGTATGGTTGTGAAAATCCAAGCAACTAACACAATAGAAACTTGAATTCCTATTGGAAAACCAACTTGTTTGGTCAATATGAATTCTTATTTTTTTTCCATCTTACTTTACTTTAGATTTTTGCAGATATACCCTCCAATATTTTGCAGACTTGAGGACAAGTTAGAACATCAGTTTGGGTGAAGGTGTGAAATAAAAAAAACTATGAAAATAGTTTTCAGCAGCTAAATTGAAGACATAATATGAACTACAATCATAAAGGGACCTGGTATATCATTCGACATTTACAGTAGGGACCTGAATTATTGTTGAAAAATGATTCAGAATGGGACTTGAATACAACAGAAGAAATTTTCAAAATATGGAACGTCATTGTGAAATTACGGCAGAAAGGGACCAGAACATCATTGTGAAATTACGTTAGAAAGGGACCTGAAAATTTAACATGTCAGAAGGGACTTGAGAAGATCATAACAGATGGGACCTGAAAATGTCAGTTTAACCTACAAAAGGGACATGAACAATAATTATTCTAAATCAAATTAGATGCAAGAAGAAAAAGTCTCTATCAAGTCTACAAGAGCCGTCATAAAAAAAAAAAAAAAAAAAAAAAAAAAAACACACAACGTCGATCATTATCAAACGTCAAAAAGGGAGTACATCTGTACAGTGAGTAAAAAATCGCTTTTAAATTTTCATTTTTTTTCAAAATATTCCAGAATTGAACAAACTAATTTGATACTAGTTATGCATCTTTATCTGCATTTCATTTCATCACCAACATTACCTACATTTCATTTTACATCCCCTACACTTTCACCCACATTCTATCGTTTATAACCCTTTTCATACCACTATTCTAATTAACCCTATTCTATCCACATTAATCTTCATACCATTATTCAAAACATTCCATATAACTATTCATATCATACCCCATGTATTTCATAACAAAGAAAATTAGGAACAAAAGGTCAAATATTGAACCTGTGGAAGACCCCTGGAAGACTTACAAAACCAAAAGCAAAGGTTATCATTATCATAAACAATTAATTTAAAAAATTTGACTATTGTATTAATCAAATTTTAAAATTCAAAATCAAAAGCTAAAAACCAAATTTCAAACTATACATAACGCAATTATGAAAGACATTTGGTATTGTGCAAAGGTATATAATATAGCGCACATATTTTTAAATCAAAACAAAGTGAGCGCAATCATACAAAGAAATGAACTAAGGTAATGCAATGCAAACGAATGAATGAAAACTTAAGGAATGATGCGAAGTGCATGGCTATGATGGCATACGGTAAGACATGATGGAAATAAATGAATGCAGTGGAGAGGTAAGACATGATGCAAACGAATGCATGCAATGGAGAGACAACATATGATAACAAACAATGGTGGTGCACAAAGGCATGGAGAAATGCGAGTTATGGAGACAGTTATGATGATGATGCATGAAGGTAATGTGGGTAATGGGAATGCACATAGCCATAAACGCAAAACGTGAAGGAGCTGCAGAAGGACGAATGTACACCAACACGACAGTCAAGGAGGAAAAGACGTGCATGTGTCTGTCAAAAGAGTTGATGAACAGATAGATGTTTTAAAATGTGTTTACATATCACTGTGTAAAACAAATGAATCCATCTTTGTCATTGTTACGACCATTTCCGCCTCTGTCATGACCATTTCCGCCATTAACAAACCTTAGAATCGTTCATTGCTAAGAATTTTTCACCATCATTGCCATTATAAAGGCTCAGTGAGGTAAAGGAGTGTGCAGTGAAAGCACATCCTTGTATCCATAACCCTGTGAAAACAAAAACACAGAGAGAAAAGATGTGAGGAGGCCAAGAAAAAAAATATATGTAAAATACAGAAAGAGAGGCAGAGAATATAGTGGGAAGGAGAAAACGAGGTGATAAGAAGTGAGTGGAAGCATTCAAGGCCACGAATCCAGAAAATCTATTGTTTAGCCGAACCAACATGAAGCGGAACTCTCTGGAAGTGAAGGTAATAAATCAATGAAGATTTGATTGTTTTAGAAAATTTCGGGATTGTGCCATCAGTCAAACTCTGAGTTATAAGAGGGAGCAATTTTATTCGATTTGCAAGTCTGTCATGCAACAAGTTTTGTATTCAAAACATTCAAAAATGTGTTGACACATTTCAAAAACACTCTGCCATCAGTCAATCATGAAAAATTTTGTTGAATAAGTTTATAAATGAAGATTTTAATGGATTTGCTGTGGATTAAAACTCCAATTCAACTGAAAGAAGACAACGAAGATCATAGATAATCACGAGAGCAGTTTCATAAGGAAGGTAAGATCGACACATCCTCATACACAATGTTTCATTTCAAATAGAAAACAGAGAGTGAGAATTTCAATTCAAATTGCATAGTAAGGTTGTTATTAACTCAACTCTGTAATAGATTTGTTTTTAAAAGCACACTCAGTGTAAAGATTTAGAACAAAGTTTATGAAGAAAATGGAAGATAGTTAGACATGTTTTTCTTGAATGAAGATAGAGTATAAGGAAGGATGAAGTGTGACAGTGAATCTATCATGAATTTTTGATGAAATGATTGAAGTTTTTTTGTTGTTGAATACACAGTGATCTGAATGCAATGTTTTGGAAATGATTTCTATATGAAATTGATGAATAAAAAGTATTGTTGTATAAAAAAAATTCAATTCTTTTTTACACAGTCCAATTTTTTTGCAAAACATAGATTGTTTTTAAGGGAAAGACAGATTTTTTTTAAAGGGAAATTGAGAATTAAATAGAAGGTATAATATTATAAACATAAATTTATGTTTTCTTGAAACCTTTTCTATCAAATTCTTTTGTTTATTTATAGTAAGATCATGTTCTTCAGAAGAGAAAAAAACAGAGGATTGGTTGATTGACAAAGGCAGTGAAGCAGAAAGGTAAGCTTACTACCATGGTTATATCCAGTGCTTAAATTTTTTATTTGCAAAATGAAGTTAATGACGAGAGATGATCATATAAAATGGTTTTCAGAACAAATGGCCTCAAAAGCAGAACCTAAATACTTTCAAATGGAACACTGGAGTAGAGAAACAACGGAAAAACTTTATCAGTCGGGTTAATAGGTTTTCTCCAAAAATTCAAAGGTCATAATGAAAAGGTCACAAAAGAATTTATAAATAACTTCAGATAGAATGAAACCATGGTGGGCAACATACATATCCCTTTGACTCCTGAGTATATCTCTGAAGCATTAAATTTGTCATTTTCAGGAGAATTATATCACAAAGGCTTAAATTTTAGAGATAAGGATTGGACATTTTTCCTAGATAAAAACATGAAAGGTTCCTTTGATAGATCAAAAGGTATTCCAAGGGAATGGTTCAATGAACCATGGGCATAATTGATATTGATAGTTCATAAATTCTTCACTTGTGATACTAGATTTAGTGTAGTACATCTTTACCATGTCAAGTTACTACAACACATCAAGGGAGATATAAGGATAAATTTGCCATATTTCTTCTACAAAAACTTGATGAAAATGATTGAAAGCATAAAATCAGAAGCTAAACCAAAATAAGCTCAATTTATTCACCATGGACTCATCAAAATTCTTGTATATTATCAGTGGAAAGTCAAAGGGATGGATTGAGAGGATTTCTTAGTTGAAAATGGGTTTGTAGAACAAGTTGTGGAAAACAAACTTAAACCCATAGAAGAAACAAGGAAAATTGTGCATACATCTCTCTATCCCAAAACAAGATTAAAGAAACAGCAGGGGGAAATTGTGTTAGAAAAAGAAACATCATTCTTGACTATTTCCAGAAGGCAAAGAAAGAAACATTCAATAGAACCAGAAATACAAATCATGGAAACTTCTCCTATAACTATTAAATTTGGACAACTAGGTCCAAACTCCATCTTGTGATGCTCATATGAAGATTCCAATATTTGTATTGGATTCCTCTTTCAGAGAGGCGTAAAATTGATCTAAAATTGATTTTAATCTGATGCGCAGAACATTTATTTTGAATTTATTATTTATAATAAATTTAAGTGCAGGTCGGCCTTAAGGTTTTTACCCCTAGCAGATGTGTCACACACCCCTCATGATTGGTATTTATAGGGTCAACGTTGGAGCATTTTTCCAATCATCTCAACACACATATCCTCCTCTTATACGAGCATCTAAGGAGCAAGAAGGACGAAGTTTACCGTAGCAAGAAGGATGAAATTTTTTGCAGCCAGAAATCTGCGGTTAGGGTTTCTGGGGAAGTTTGACCAGCATTGACTTTGGTCAACGCATGATCCGATTGGGCTAAATTTTGGAGGAGACTTCAATCTAAGGAGGCCGTACTCTTTGGCACATAAATCGAGGTCAAAGGTTGACCAGAAGTTGAGATGCGTTGACTTTTAGTGTTGCAGCCCTGCATTGACTTCTCTGGGCAGCGTTGACTTTTTGGAGGTTGACTTCTAAGTTGACCGTGTGACTATTTTGGGGACTGTTGTGACACATGCTAGGTTGGCTAATCGTGAAGTCTTTGTTGGTTGAAGCATCCTGTTGACTGCCATAACACACCATCACCTTTATATGTTTCTGACTTGTCTTCTAAAGGATCACTAGTATGTTCTATCTGCATTTTACTTGTAAATTCATGTGATTGTTGTTGATAAAAGTAAAGTTGCATCAAGCATAAAACATCTACATAAATTTACATGGTATCAGAGTTGAGGTGAAGACAAGCCCTAACTTATAGAAATCACCAAAAGAGAAAAATGGGTTCCACAAGTTATGGCTTCAAGGAGGATGACAAGCTGACTGGAAGGGATGACTTCCATGCTTGAAAGATGATATTAGATCTCAAATTAGAAGACCATGATCTCATTAACTATGTACTGGGTTAGATACAAGAACCTCCATCCACTGCTATTGCTGTTGCCAAAACCAAGTATAAGAAGGGGGAGATCAAAGAAAAGCTAATGATAAGGGAATCCATACATAAAACTCTGGTTGCCTACATATATGAGCTAGGCACATCCAAAGAGATGTATGATAAGATGATACAAATGTTCAAAGTAAACAATGCAAACCAAGGGCTATTCTTCAAGAATCAATTGAAGAATCTGAAAAAAGGCAGGGATGAGTCTGTCCAAACATACTTTCTGAAACTGACTGAGATTAGGAACAATCTGCTGGATATTGGGGAGACAATAGCTGATCGTGAGATGGTACTCACCGCACTTGGAGGGCTCCCATATGAATGGCAAGTATTCAACACTACCATTCTCAATAACAATACAATTCCTAACTTTGACGAGCTACTGTCAAGATGCATGCAAGAAGAGACAAGAATGAAGGAATACGAAAATGACAGAAATGCTGCCTACGCTGCTCATTCTAGAAAGAAGAACTCTGGTGGTCCAAAGAACAAAGGAAGAGCAAGGGCCCAAGGAAAGAAGGGCAAGTGTTTCACTTGTCATAGGCCAGGTCATCATGCTAGAGAATGTCCTTTCAAGAAGGATTCTCCCGATAGTGATGACAACAACAACAACTAGAGGAATGGAAATCAAAGAAACAACAGGTCCAAAGCAAAGAGGAAGGCTCCCTCTGGCGGAAACAGTCAACCTTTCAAAAGGTCTAGAAACTCCAGGTATGAGGAGTCAAATGTTGTTGATAAAAGAAATGAATACATTCTTGTATCTTCCCCCTCCTCTGCATCCCCGCCCGACACTATGGATGTCTGGCTAATAGATAGTGGTGCCTCAAGACACATCACTGGGTTCAAGGAAGCACTCTCTAACATGGTTGAGAAGGTTACTAATCTGGAAATTATCCTTGGAGATAATGCCACATATCTCGTGAAAGGGATAGGGAATATGACCCTCCACTTGTCTCAAGGACAAGTCCTACATTTGCAGGATGTACTCTATGTACCAAAATTGAAGAAGAACCTTGTGTCTATATCAGCCATGGAAGACAAAGGTTTCAATGTGGCATTCACTGATGGAAAGGTGTGCATGTGGAAGAAGAATCTCAAGGAAGCTATTGTGATTGTTTTTAGAGTTGGAACACTCTACCAGGTTGAAGGAAGTCCACTGGGAGCTATGACATGTGATACTATCTGACAAACTGAACTATGGCACTGGAGGTTTGGACACCTTCATTACAAGGCCCTTCCCGAAGCAAGGAAGGCGGTGACAGGGATGCCCGATTTTGGAAATAATCATGAAGGTGTATGTAAGGGTTGTGCCGAAGTAAAGCATACAAGGGGAAATTTCCCCACAGTGTCACAAAGACATCTGATATTTTGCAACTGGTCCATTCTGATCTATCTGGTATGCTACCCATAACATCCCTGGGAGGATGTTCTTACTAAATGACATTCACTGATGAATTCTCCTGCAAAACCTGGATATACTTCTTGAAGAAGAAGGATGAGGCTTTCATGTGGTTCCGTACCTTCAAAGACTTCATGGAAAATATGTCAGGGAAGAAGATCAAGATTTTGAGGACCGACAATGGCATTGAATATGAGTCAAATGAGTTCAAGGACTTTTGCAGAGAAGTTGGAATTAAGAGGGAGACCACTATTGCCTATACTCCTGAGCAGAATGGAATTGTTGAACGCAAGAACAGGACCATTGTGGAAGCTGCTCGTGCCATTCTATGTGACCAAGGTCTACCGAAGTTTCTGTGGGGAGAAGCTGCGAATACTGCTGTATACATTCAAAACCGATGCCCTCATTCCACTCTAGACTCCAAAACTCCCGAAGAGGTTTTCACTGGTAAGAAACCCGATGTCTCACATTTTAGAATTTTTGGATGTCCTGTTTATTTTCATGTGTCAAAAGAAAAGAGAAATAAACTGGATGCTTCTAGGAAGAAAGGAATATTTGTGGGCTACAGCGAAACTTCTAAGACCTATAGAGTCTATGTACCTAGTCAAAGGGAAGTAGAGATATGCCATGATGTCACTTTTGACGAAGATGCTTCCCTAAAGAAAGTTGTAGATCTTCCGAGATCTGAGGAAAATCATGAAGCAAGGCCTGGAAATCAAGAAGAATTGCAGGATGAGACAATGCCTGATGTTGAAGGACCAATGGAACCAATCGATCCATCTCCTTCACTGAGAAAGAGAATATCATGGCTCAGGGACACTCTCGAAGATGCTAAGGGACATGCTGCCCCGAGGGGGACATTCCGAGAAAGCAAGAAGCCGTGTAGATACCAAGGGTATATGGCTGCCATGAGCAATATTGTACAATCTGAACCTGGATCTTTTGAGGAAGCCATAAAGCATCAAGTCTGGAAGGATGCTATGCACGAAGAATACGAGTCCATAATGAAGAATGATTTTTGGGATGTGGTTCCAAGACCGAAGGACAAATCAGTTGTCACCGCAAAATGGCTCTACAAGATCAAGCATGGATCTGATGGAAGTGCTGAAAAGTTCAAGGCAAGGTTTGTTGCTCGTGGCTTCTCTCAAAAGGAAGGAATAGACTATGATGAAATATTTGAACTTGTGGCACGATATACCACCATTCGATCAATCATAGCCCTTGCTGCTACGCAAGGATGGAGTCTTCATCAGATGGATGTCAAGACCACTTTTCTGCATGGTGCAATAAATGAAGAGGTGTATGTAGAACAACCTTTGGGGTTTCGTCCGGAATCGGGGACACCCATGTACGCGGAGTTCGAAGAAAGCCCTTTATGAGTTTGAAAACAATGCCGAGGAGCTTGGTACGAAGAATCGAATGGCTATTTGAAAATGTGGCCCAGGCCACAACAAAGTAATGCAATCCGAACCATATCAAGGTTGTCAAGGGGAGGCCTCTGTACGGTGCTATATGTGGACAACCTCTTTCTGACAGGTGCTGACCCTCTCATTAATCAATGCAAGAGGGAGCTCACTACTGAGTTCGAGATGAAGGACCTAGGACTGATGCACTACTTCCTAGGCCTGGAGGTCTGGAAGAGACCTGGAGAGATTTTCCTTTCTCAAGGAAAATACATTGTGAAACTTCTAGAAAGATTTGGTATGATGGTGCAAGTCACTTTGTTACCCTGTTGGGCTGTTAAGAAGTTCGGTGGCGGTATTTATTGAGCCCGTGGGCGTCCCTCTTTGAAAATGTCGTCAACTCGTAGGGGCCTTGATCTTCTTAGTGAACACCCGTCCAGATATATGTTTTGCAGTGAACACTTTGAGTCAATAGATGGTTGAACCTCATCACTTTCACTGGGTTGGTGCCAGGAATCTTCTGAGATACCTTCGGGGCACGATAAACCATGGGCTGAGATACACTGCCGGGAGCGTGACACTCCTTGGATATACTGATGCCGATTGGGCTGGCAGTGTGGTGGATCGTAAGAGCACATCGGGATGTTGCCTTTTGGCCTTACCAATGCACCTTCTACATTTCAAGGGTTGATAAATTCCATTTTCAAAAACTTCCTAAGAATTTTTTTGCTAGTATTTTTTGATGATATACTAATCTACAGAAGGTCTTGGAATGATCATGTTCAACATGTTGATAGGGTGCTCAAACTATTGGAGGAGAAACAATTATATGCCAAAACATCCACATGTTTTTTTGGAGTACAAGAGGTGGAATATCTAGGTCATATTGTATCTCACGAGGGTGTTAAGGTAGACCATAAAAAAATTAATGCCATTAAGGAATGGAAAGTCCCCAAAACCATAAAGCAGTTGCAAGGATTTCTTGGGTTAACAGGGTATTATTGCAAGTTTGTTAATAATTATGGGAGAAAAGTAGCACCTCTAACAACATTGTTGAAGAAAGATGCATCTTCATGGACTCTTGAAGCAACTAAGGCCTTTGAACATCTTAAAGAGGAAATGTGCCTAGCACCGGTCTTACCTATGCCAGACTTTACAAAAACCTTTATTATGGAATGTGATGCCTCAGGAAATGGAACTGGTGTTGTTTTAATGCAAGAAGAAAGACCCATTACATTTGAAAGTCATCCAATCAAAGGAAAGTATTTACAAAAAGCTATTTATGAGAAGGAAATGCTAGCAATACTACATGCACTAAAGAAATGGAGACCTTACCTAATGGGAAGACACTTCAAGGTAAAAATTGGTCATGATAGTCTTAAACACTTTTTGGAACAAAGATTATCTTCAGAAGAGCAGCAAAAATGGGTCATAAAGATGTTGGGTTATGAATTTGAAATCATCTACAAAAAAGGGAAGCTAAATGTTGTTGCAGATGCACTCTCAAGAAGAATGAAGAGGTGGAAGCATTGCTTTGTGCCATTTCTATTATCCAACCAGATTGGATAACTGAAGCAAGGGATGAATGGAAGAAGGATGAAGAAGTGTGGACACTCATTCAAAAGTTGTAGCCAGATCCTAGTACATTTGATACATTTACTTGGAAAAATGATTCCTTATGGTACAAAGATCGCTTATATATTTTTGAGAATTCCCAACTAAAACAAAAGATTCTTTTGGAATTACACACTTCTCCTTTAGGAGGACACTCGAGATTTTTAAAAACTTACCACAAGGTGAAGAAAGAAGTTTTTTGGGATGACCTTAAATCTGATATTCAAAATTTTGTGGCAGAATGTCTAGTTTTCCAGCAAAATAAAGTTGAGACAATTAAGACCCTCGGGTCTTCTACAACATTTATACATTTCAGGTCAATGTTGGGAGGATGTTTCAATGGATTTTATCACAGGTTTACCTAATTCTGAAGGAAAGAGTGTCATCATGGTGGTAGTTGATAGACTTACCAAGTATGCACACTTTTGTGCATTATCTCATCCATTTAAAGTAAGTACAGTTGCTACTACATTTACAGAAACAATTCAAAATCTACATGGAAACCCTAAGATTATTGTAAGCGGGAGAGATGCCATTTTTATTGGAAATTTTTGGATGGAATTATTTTCTTGTTTGGGTACTCAACTAGCTCATAGCTCATCTCATCATCCTCAATCCGATGATCAAACTGAGATAATGAATAAATGTTTGGAAGGATATCTTCATTGTTTTGTATCTGATAAACAAACACAATGGGTCAAGTGTTTACCTCTTGTTGAATGGTGGTATAACACATCCTTCCATACTGCAACAAAAATTACCCCATTTATGACACTTTATGGATATCATACACCACCCATCACATCATCTTTAAGAGAAAATTCTAAGGTTCAAGAAGTGGAAGATCACATCGAGAATCAACAAGAAGTTCTCCAACTCTTAAAGGATAACCTAAATTTGGCACAAAATCGAATGAAACAATAGGCAGATCAACATCGCAACGAGAGAAGTTTTGATGTAGGAGACTGGGTATTTTTATGGCTATAACCATACAAACAAATGACCCTCAAGTAATATAAGAAGGATAATAAATTATCGCCAAAGTACTATGGTCCTTACAAGGTGTTGCAAAATATTGGTACTATGGCATACAAATTGGAGCCACTTGCTTATTCGTGAGTGCATCCAGTTTTCCATGTTTCATGCTTAAAGAAGGTTATAGGTGAAAAACTTCCAGTTCAAACAATATTGCTAGAACTTGATGAGGAAGGAAAAATCATATTGGAACCTGAAGTAATCATAGAAACAAGAAATCGACAGCTATGAAATCAATCAATTTCAGAGTATCTCATCAAGTGGAAGAACTTACGCACTAAAGATTCTACATGGGAGGATGAGAATTTTATACATAAGCACCTAGAGCTACTCAAGCATTGAAGACAACACTTTTTTTGAAGGAGAGGGGCATGTTAGGTCCCTATATTACTAGTGTAGTCCCTTATTGTTGTTAGTGTAGCCCCCTTATTGTTATTGTTGTACCCATGTAACTCCAATATTGTTATTATTGTGCCCTTACATTATTATTGTTAGGTCGACTAGGATTATATTGTGACCCCATGGACTCCTATATATAGAAGGAGGTTTTTTCATTTGTATCATCCAAGAATTTTTCATTTATGTAATGTATTGGAGGTTTCCCCCTCGAAGTGGCTTATTTCTAAGGCGTTGATCTCTCTTTTATTCTATTTTTGGAGATGGTTTCATAACACAAAAAATCTAATCCATCTTCTTTAAGAGACCTTCCTTTGAGCAAAACATATCCTCTCAAGTCCAACGAGGTCAATATAGAGTATTCTCTCTTCCAACAATGATATTGCCACTGGCTCTTCTGCAATTTGGACTTGCAGTTTCGAATTCTTTTGTAGCTGCAAAAACCCTACTTTTTTGCTTGTATGAAATAAAAAGAGCCCAAAAACAAGTTTTTCCTTGACTTCTTGGATTCCTCTTGCCTTCTAGGCCTTCACTCTTCCTTCCTTGCTTCTTCTTACCTCATATAGAACCTTTTCTTAGAAGACCAAACTTGTTGGTGAGTGATTCCAAATGAGGTTGAATCTAGTTCTTTATATAGTCTTTCCAAGGGGTTGAATTCCCTCCTTTAGGCTGACTTGAAGCTTCTAGGGCCGACTTGTACTTTGGAGGTTTTCAGTACTTTCTAGACTCAAAATAATTATTTTACAAGATATATTTTGTCTAGAAGGGTCTTATAAACATGATGTTGACTCTCTTGACTCATGAATATATATCCTATGACCTAAAAAACACTTAAATCATTAAGAACATGCTTTTACCTAGAATACCATTGTTACACAACATTTTGTCACCATCCCTGCAATCTCTCATCCCGTACATTGGAGGACTATTCCCATGACCTGTGAAAAGTAAAATGTCCTGAAAACACCTTGATGACATCCTTCTGCATAAGGGCAAGAATTCTCCTGAAGAAAATTTCTTCATAAAGCACCCAAAAACCTATGTTTTGGCATTGGCATGGGTAGCCAGTTCATCCCTCGCGCCAATGGGGAAAATATACACTAGAGGTCCCGCCAGCTGGCGCGCTGTCCATGTGTTGTACCCGCGCCAACCTATTTTGGAATGTTTTTTAACTAATTGGAGGCGAAAGTTTCCTTTAACCACCTCGGGAATGACTCATTGCAAGTGGTTAAACTCGATAAACCACAGATATCTACCTTTAGGAAATGGTTGATGGAAAATTCTAAGAGGATAGGACTCCCCCCACAATTATAGGGATCCTAACCTCTCCTTCTCCCTCTATAAATGCCTGCCCTCTCTATTTGCAACCGAGCTGAACATTTGGGAAGAAAACTATACCTAAGAGACTACTGAGAGAAGAGCCAAGGAGAACCCCGTAAGAGAGAGAGCCTTGTCTAAATTCCTGACAAGCTGTGTGAGACACGCTCTGCTGGAAGCCCTGCCAAAGGAAGAACGCGACATTGGAATTCGGTTGTAATATTTCTTTCGTATTTTAATATATGCACGTCTATGTTACTGGTTCTATCGTTGTATTGCTTATTGGTGTAATGCAATTTGATTCAATCTTTTCCGACTGATTGATAGTTACATGTTTGAATTATTACATTGTATGTCATCGCTTTTCTCTGTATATATACAGGTGTCCGGACGCGGTGAGCGAAAGGATTGTGATCTGTCAAGCTAAGAACGGGAAGCAACACTTCTTTTTCGACAACAGCAGCGTAGGACTTGAGGTAAGCTATCCATCATAGCTTTGTCTTTTGTAACTAGGAATCGATATCGTAGCTTGTTTTGTTTGTTGCTAGACCCACTCTAGGGCTAGTGGGATCACCTCTATCTGCAGAGGGGATTTACCTCTCCAAAATATTGGCAACTCCACTAGGGATTAGTGTGAGTTTGTCTTTCGTTCTTTAGGTTGTCTTCTTGGTCTTTTCTTGCTTAGCTTGGTTTTCTGATTATCTTTGCTTATTCTAAGACCCCTGTTTAGCCCTAGAGGATAAATTTGACCTATGTTTTTCCAAAATTTCCACCTTTCCAAGGCTGGCTTGATTGGCGCGGGTTCCAGAATGACAGTCATGTCAGCTGGCGCTTGTTGCCAGTTTATCACTTGTGCCATCCCCTGTCTAGCATGGATTATAGCCAGACAGTCACGCCAATTCCTGTAGGTGCTAGGGTTTGCCTTGTTTTGGAGTTTTTAGTCCATCTTGGTGTCTCTGGTTATTTTATTATCTTGATTTGAATGCTTTGGGTTTGTTTTTGGCTGAGATTAGCCCTTACCCTTCGGTTGTTTGCCATTTTTTGTCAATTTTTCTTTTCAGCCCTAGGTTTTCTAGGTGGTTCAGCCTGCTGAGCCTCCCGTGGGAGTTTCAGGTCCTTGGATTCCCAGTCAACTTCGTTTCTGCTTCTTTGCATTAAGCTTCTTGGATCCATTTGAGTGATTGCGTTAATTGAGTGATTGTACTTTCTTTCATTCAGTTTTACTCTTGTCACTCCAGGCCTATAATACACGGCTTGCTTGGGTCTCTTTTGAGATATTTTCTTTGATTTGAGGGATTTCATCATTGGTTTGAGTCTTGTTGTGTTTGTTTTGAGTTGAATGAAATTGTTTTGTTTCAGCTCTCGCTTCATCATTCTCAAATTGGTGTTTTGATTTATTTTTCATATCATTTAGTACACTTGCTCTGATATATTGAAAAATACAAAAAAAAAAAAACAAACTTTTGCATTCTTGATTAGCATAGTGAAAATTGGAAAATCTTTCGCATTTCTAGCATTATATAATTATAGGGAAGAGCTTTTCAGTTTCATTAGCTTGCATCAAATTCAGTAGTGGATGTTTTTGTATGTTCATATTATTGCTATCACTTGGAAGCTCTTAACTCTCTTGTAGATATCTTTTCATTGAACGAAATGGTATTTTATGGCATGTAGCTTGCATTTAGGGATTCGTGAGATTCAACATTCGGTAGGACCTTGAAATTGAAACATAAATACAATATCAACTTAAAATTTATTCGATTAACCTAAGGCAACATTGAAACCTAACGGAATATTTAGTGGTTTAAGTTAGAGACGTGTTCGGACGTCTTTAAACCTAGCAGCTGTCGCTCGCCATCTGGCTTCAGACAGCGCTAGTATGGACTTGTGCTCCCCGTACCGTCGAGTATATAAAGAGAGACCCATCTAGGTTTCAATCCTTTTATCCATAGGAAGCCGAGTCTGCCGCCTTGTAACCATGATACACCAAACACAACATTCGGGGAGACTACCTGCACGTACGTCAAGTCCTTGGTTGACTCTTCTTTCATTTTATAACCAAGGTGTATATGGCAGTTCACGGGAACCTGGTACACCCTTTTACCTAGACTACTTGAGCAGTCATTTTCGATCTTTACTGACTCTATAAATTTGAAAAGATCATCGATCACTTGTACTTTCATGCTCTTTTCGAACCTGAAAGTGATAGAGTCACCTTTTTCTTGTTTCTCGACTCTTAAAATATGAAATGGTAGAATTTTTGGTTTCAGTGTCTTGAAATTAACTGCCCTTGAAATATTCCTGGTTAAAGTTAGTTTCCTTAGGGTGTTGTTTTAAAGTTGATTCTGATGGCAACGTTTTTGGAGTTTTCCAACAAAGGAATCCCCTTCGAAGGGAATCCTAGCCCTTTTCCAGCTTTTGGGAATGTTGGTGCTCCTTATATGGAAATGTTGTCTCTTCCAGGGTTAACTGTTGGTTTGCCTATATGGTTATTTTTGACCTCGGTGGTCCTGAGTGTTCCATCCACCATACAACCATCTCCTCCACCCGAACAACATCATGTTGCTTCTAAGGTGGAACTCTCCCCTTATTTTCCTATTTCTTCGTCCTCCTCTTCTACTTCGCCTGGTGAAAGTCTGGACTCTAATAACTAGGTGGCTAAGAAGAAGAAATCAGATAAGCAAGATGCTAATACTACAGCTATTTCACCTAAGAAGCTTTCCCTTGCAGAACCATCCATGCTGCCATGGAAAGTCAAATTCCCTTGCATGCTCTGCAAAGGTAACCATTTTCTTCGAGACTGCCCTGGTATTCCCAAGGTACTTGAAGCATGGTCCGACGGCCGCCCGCCATTGCTGTTGTCTTCTGGAAGTCATATTGCTAGCACATCTTTGACTAAATCTGGTAAGACTCATAAAAAACAGGGCAAGATTACCAATCCCTGTAAGTTGTGTGAAGGGCATCACCCTATTCACCTTTGTCTGTATATGGATGAAGCCAAGAGAGTGTTGGACAACCCTACTATTTCTGCACCCTGCCTTCTGGCTGGTTACCAGAAACTATCTTTGAGTCCTCCGCTAGTTGATTCAAAGGTCAATCAAGAGTTATCCTTGGTCGGTCCCACTTCCTTGAAAATTCAAGTTCAGGAATCCGTTCCCGACCAGCCATTGGATGTGGAATCAATCGACTTGATTCCGCCTATGGTCCATCAGTTTTTTTTTTGTTGAGAGTGGATCTCATCCCCCTCATGTTCTTCTTGTTTCATCAGATTCTTCGGACTTGGAGAAATATTCTTTCGTCCCTGTAGTCTAAGAAACTGCTCCTCCTACTCCCATGATGGACATCTCAGAGGATGCTCCTCTTGCTCCAATAACACCGGGGGACAACCATCTCAGTTTGATGGTATCCCCCCCAAGTAGTTTGGTCACTTCCTTTGATTGGAGTTGATTTTCTGGATACCGCCTTCCATCTTATGTGCCTTTCGAGATAACGGTACAAATCTTTGATCTCATCGTACCCAGCACTATAATAGATGAAGGCACGTCTATTAGTATTCTATCTTCCACTACTTGGCAAGCTTTTGGTTCTCCACTACTTATGCCTGTTACCCAGAATCTGTTGGCTTTTAATAGAGGAACCAGTCAACCGTTAGGGATCCTTCCAAAGTTGCCTGTTACTTTGGGAGGGAAAACTATCCATATAGATGTGATGGTTGTTCCAGGCCCCTTAGATTTAAATTTACTCTTGGGGCGTGACTATACTTATGTCATGGGGGTTGTTGTATCTTCCCTCTTTCATGTGATCTAATTTTCGCACAAAGGTCGAATTGTGACCATTGATCAGCTTTCATTCTTTGGTCCTGGCATGACATCTGGTCCACCATCGTCCCTTCTGGGTCTTTATTTGCCGGTTGTATACTCACCGCCGCAGGTTAATTATGTGGCTACCTATCCCGTGCCCGCAATCAGTGATAGTGCCATTGTGTGTAATGTTCCTAAATTAGCTAAGCTAATTGGAACATTAGAATTTTGTTTTATTTTTCATGTTTATGAATAATAGACTAATGGAGGACATGCAACACTCCTTAGATCTAAAAATAAATACATGCTCAATGTCAACAGGATAAATATGAGCTGGTTGCATAAAAACCACTTGTGTATGAATAGGGCTAAGCTATTTGAATAGGTCAACAAGACCAAATCACAAGACATTCCAGGTGCATTGAACCTCCTAGGTGATCAGCGTAGTTCTAGAAGGAGGAATTTAGTGTGAAAAGGGCTAATGCATTTGAAGTGGTTTAGGGTTTTGCACATCCTCATTTTATAAAAAGGAGGGAGAGGACTCGAGGAGGGGTTGTTGAAGATATTTCAAATTTGAGGTTGCTTGGGCAACTCGAGTTCTCTTGGCTATTTAGCCAAAGGGAAGAGGGTTCCTGTTTAGGAACCCTCTCTCCTTCCATGGAGTAGCTCTTTGGAGGAGGATGTTCAGCTTTGTCCATTATTCGGCAATTGGCCAAGCTTCTACTTCCAACTGCAATGCAGATCCTGTTGAGGGTTTGATTTCTTTTGTAAGCTGCAGCAAGTGGAGAATAGATCTTTTCAGATCTATGTAGTTCTAGAACCCCTTATCAATGGGAAACTCACCTATCTTATTGATAATCTGGTTCTAGGCTCTTTGTGCTTCAGATCCATATCTTGGAATCAAGCCAAAGTGTAATTTCAATGGACTGCGTAGTTTCTCTTCCCTAAGCTGCGTAATTCTTGAGGAGCAGTGTTGCAGGTGTTTTGGAGTTCTCCTGGAGGAGAGATCTCTAGTGGAAAGGATCCCTCCATTCACTATGGTGATCCATGGATTGGCCAACCAATCCATGTACCCTTCATATCTGATTTATTTTTTGATGTATTTACTGCAGAATTTCTGAATACTATTGCAGAACTGTGTCTTAGATCTCAGATCTACTCACTATGGTTCATCATTTGCTGAGATGGAGTGTAATAAAGAACCTCTTTGGCTTCCAGATCTGTAACAGATCTCTATTTTCATGCAAGGATCTATTGTAGATATGATTTATAATAAAATGAAGCTTCAGCCTCCTGAAATTTATGCTGAAGAGTTTATGGGTAATTTCTTGTGTTGCAGCACCTCAATCTTGAGGGTTATTTCATGTAAATCTCTGTTTTTCTTACTTATTTTGCATAAGCTATGAACCCAAGATGATTTTCTGTTGATTATATCATATTAAAACTAATAGCTTCAGAAAATCACGCTTCCTGAGCTTCAGTAAATTTTACATATTCAAAGTCATGGGGATTGGGTGTTTCTCTTGACTAGTAAGGAAGGAGGAACTATTTAATATAGTAAAACTTATTTTTTTTTGCTAAAATTTGACATGGGAGTCCCTCATAACCCTATCTATTAGATCCAACCACTTTTCCACCTTATTTTTACGCAGATATCTTATTATACTCATTTTAGGGCCTAAATCCTCACTTTTCCCCATCCCTTGGTTCATAAAACGCCGTATAAGTCATTGCTGTAGGTCAAGACATGTATTTCTGTATATTTCATCTATTTTTATGCTTATTCATCAATGCAAGGCAGTTATACAGTTTCCAGATTGTTGCAGTCCCTTATTTCGACAGTTTTCAAGGCAACTAGGTGTGGGAGAACTATTTAACCCACCTAGTCTGATTTGCTTTTGATATCCTCTTGGAATTTGGTTTTATATTATCAAATATAAGGGACACAAGAGTTGATATTATATCCCTTCTTGGAAATATTAGCTCTTGAAATAGTTCTATAGATAGAGTCTACTAGTGGGCCAACTAGCCTCTGGGTCTCATCCTTTCTTGTAAAGGTGACATACCCGGTAAATGCCCCTACAGTCAATCTATGGAATAGTTCAGTTTTTGATTGTTAATATTTTTGAAAAAATGTAATATGATTTTCCGGATTCATGAGCAGTTCCCAATTTGGAACATTACAGTGGTATCAGAGCATGATCTCTGGCTCAGCTTGTGAGATCAAGCTATCAGAAGAAGCAAGAAGAAAACTAGAGAGAAAAAATCTGAAGGAGATGAGTTTTACCTCATCATATTTCAGATCTAGGAAGAGCCTCTTTAAAGAGGTTAGACATAAGAAAGAAGGAGGAAGAAAATGAAACTCCTAGAGGGTTTCAAGAAGCAGAAAGTTGCAGTGAGACCTACAGAAGGTTTCAAGAAGGAGAGGAAGATCCATGCACTTCCTATCCTCACAAAGAAGGAGATATATACAGAGAAAAACCAGAGCATGGCTCCACCACTTGAAAGAATGATGGGTGAGAAGATCTCCCTGCTCCCTTTTCAGATCATGAAGGGCATTGAAGAAGATCTCAAGGAGATTGAAAAGGTGGAGACTTGTACTAGCGTTGTCACAACCTTGGAGGAGCAGCGTTCATGTTCAGAAATGGAGGAATGCCACATAGCTGCAGAAGAAGTTTTTCTTCTATTCACCAAGGTATGATTATTCATTTATGCTCATTTCAACACATTGTATGAGGAGATCTACATCTTTGCATGCTGCTGATTTAGAGCAACAGAGTTGCATTGAATTGTACAAAGGTGGTGATGAAGAGAAGCTTGCATTTCAAGATCCCATGCAGTGCAGGAATCTGATTTGAGATGATGGTATCCCTCATGGGAGGTGTACCAAGATGGAGGATGGAGAGCAAGAGGCTAGAAAGCCACTTGCAGATTTTTGATACCAGGCAGCAGGAGGCTTGGCTGCACTGGCTGCTCTTGGAAGAGTTTGATCATCACACTCTTTCTAAGGGTATGTGGCAGGATACTTGCATCATGGAGTAGCAATTAGTATGGGCACATTGTGTTGGCATAACATTTTTCATGTCAAGCACCATGTTATCACTACATGGATGGGATGATGGAAGTATGAGAAAGCAACAAAGGATTTTGTTGCTTGGGATGTTCTTGAGAGAGCAAGGGCAGATTTTCTCTCACAGTTTTCATGATGTTGCAGGAGTAGAAGATGGCACTATCATAGTGCAAAGGGGTTACTCCTTGACCTTATATGTTCAAGAAGGACTTTCTTCACGGGAAGGACTTCTCATATGTAGCAGCATTATGGGAGATGCCTTTGAAATTCTGCATGTCAAATATTGGAGCTATGTGTTGATGGGAGCCTACTTGCATAGGCCAACAACGCTGTCACTGTGGAGCCTGGATTTATTGATGGAGTATTCCCAGGATCACTTCTCATTCAATGCACTTGGTGAGCAAAGAGGAGGCGAGGAAGATGATGTATTCTTCTTGTCTTGGGTTTCCAAGCATGGAGAAGAGGATTTGCATGCAGAGCTTGGTTCATTTCTCTTCATGGAAGTGTGCCAAACCACATTTGAGGGTTCACTCATGAATCCATGTATCTTCTTGCTTCCAACATATGGTGAGAGCTTTTTCTTGCATTCTGTTACCATCTCTTGGTAGTGCATTTCTCCACAAGAGGGAAATCTATTTATTGAGCTCCATGAACTTCATTGGGCCAAATTGCATGATGGAGACAACCATCTATTATGTGGCCTTGGGAAAATATGTTTTCCTTACATGTGGATTCTTTATTCATATGATTAACCATGTCACAGGAGGCAATTTTCCATATACTCTTCTTAAGCATCAGTTGAGAAGACTGCGTTGTGAGGATTTGGGAGACTGTTGGTAATCTCTTTAATCACATGGAAACTTCAGTATTTCCCTCATTATGAAGATGATCATGTTTTCTTTTTGCTGATATTGTCATTATGTCTATTGAGAGCATGATTGAGGAGGAGACACATGAGATGAGTGTGTCCTTTGGGGAAGGAGATCCCCTCATTTTCTGCAGCACATGTTCTAATGGGAACATGGGGGAAGTTGTGGTCACCATAGCCAAACACTTGTTTCTTTTGGAGGTGAGCCATGTGTGTCATGGAGTGCCTCATGGTGATACTCTTCTATCCATCACATATGAGACATTTTGGGGCTGACTGGTTTTACAGCATTGGAGGAAGGATCTTTGCAGATCTAATCTCCATGATGCCACTTGAGGGAAATATCCTTACAGCCCAAGATCAGTTTTTACTCTACACTTATCCCAAGTGGAGAGGAGAACAACGTGGGGTAGGCCATATTGTCTAGCATGTGCAGATTTTCAGCCCACCTATTTTGCAGGAGCTCAAGGTGGAGGAACATTTTCATAGAGTTGCCATGTCATGAGGTGACTCATTTTTGGTGGATGGTTGCTTGAGGATGGAGAACTCACATGGGGGATGTTATTTCCTAATACACTTCAGATTCCATGCCTCAAGGGAGCCTCTAGGCAGCACCTTATTTCCTTCTTGAGTATTTGACTGTTTCATGTTGATAGCTATTCGGCTAACTTGCATGCTTGGGAGGGGCAATATGGAGATTCATTGTTGACACAACATCTCATTATTTGGAGGAGTTCATCATATGGGGATGCTACAGTAGGAGGAGGAGACATCTTTCAGTTCTATCCGTGCAGTTGCTTGAGGACAAGAAACATTTGGGAGGGGAGGACTGTAATGTTCCTAAATTAGCTAAGCTAATTGGAACATTATAATTTTGTTTTATTTTTCATGTTTATGAATAATAGACTAATGAAGGACATGCAACACTCCTTAGATATAAAAATAAATACATGCTCAATGTGAACAGGATTAAATATGAGTTGGTTGCATAAAAACCACTTGTGTATGAATAGGGCTAAGCTATTTGACTGGGTCAACAGGACCAAATCACAAGACAGTCCAGGTGCATTGAACCTCCTAGGTGATCAGCGCAGTTCTAGAAGGAGGAATTTAGTGTGAAAGGGGCTAATGCATTTGAATTGGTTTAGGGTTTTGCACATCCTCATTTTATAAAAAGGAGGGAGAGGACTCGAGGAGGGGTTGTTGAAGATATTTCGAATTTGAGGTTGCTTGGGCAACTCAAGTTCTCTTGGCTGTTTAGCCAAAGGGAAGAGGGTTTCCTGTTTAGGAACCCTCTCTCCTTCCATGGAGTAGCTCTTTGGAGGAGGATGTTCAACTTTGTCCACTATTCGGCAATTTTCTAAGCTTCTACTTTTAACTGCAATGCAGATCCTATTGAGGGTTTGATTTCTTTTTTAAGCTGCAACAAGTGGAGAATAGATCTTTGCAGATCTATGCATTTCTAGCACCTCTTGTCAATGGGAAACTCACCTATCTTATTGATAAGTTGGTTCTAGGCTCTTTGTGCTTCAGATCCATATCTTGGCATCAGGCCAAAGTGTAATTTCAGTGGATTGCGCAGTTTCTCTTCCTTGAGCTGCGTAATTCTTGAGGAGTAGTGTTGCAGGTGTTTTGGAGTTCTCCTGGAGGAGAGATCTCTAGTGGAAAGGATCCCTCCTTTCACTGTGGTGATCCATGGATTGGCCAACCAATACATGTACCCTTCAGATCTGATTTATTTGCTTATGTATTTACTGCAGAACTGTGTCTTAGATCTCAGATGTACTCACTATGGTTCATCATTTGCTGAGATCCCCAAGGAGAGTGTAATAAAGAGCCTCTTTGGCTTCTAGATCTGTAAGAGATATCTTTTTTCATGAAAGGATCTGTTGTAGATCATATTTATAATAAAATGAAGCTTCAGCCTCCTGAAATTTACGCTGAAGAGTTTCTGGGTAATTTCCTGTGTTGCAGCACCTCAATCTTGAGGGTTATTTCATGTAAATCTCTGTTTTTCTTACTTATTTTTCATAAGATATGAACCCAAGCTGATTTTTTGTTGCTTATATCATATTAAAACTAATAGCTTCAGAAAATCACGCTTCCTGAGCTTCAATAAATTCTTCATATTCAAAGTCATGGGGATTGGGTGTTTTTCTTGACTAGTCGGGAAGGAGGAACTGTTTAACATAGTAAAACTTATTATTTTTTGTTGAAATTAGACATGGGGGTCCCTAATAATCCTAGCTATTAGATCCAACCACTTTTTCACCTTATTGTTATGCAGATCTTTGATTATACTCGTTTTAGGGCCTAAATCCTCACGTTTCCCCATCCCTTGGTTCATAAAATGATGTATAAGTCATTGATGTAGTTCAAGACATGTATTTCTGTATATTGCATCTATTTTGAAGCTTATTAATTAGTGAAAGACAATTATATAGTTTCCATATTGCTGTAGTCTCTTATTTTGGTAGTTTTCAAGGCAACTAGGTGTGGGAGAACTGTTTAACCCACCTAGTCTGATTTTCTTCTAATATCCTCTTGGAATTGGTTTTTATATTATCAGATATAAGGGATCCAAGGGTTGATATTAGATCCCTTCTTGGAAATATTAGCTCTTGACATAGTTCTATAGACAGAGTCTGCTAGTGGGCCAGCTAGCCTATGGGTCTCATCCTTTCTTGTAAAGGTGACATACCCGGTAAATTCCCCTACAGTCAATCTCTAGAATAGTTCAGTTTTTTATTGTTAATGTTTTTGAAAAAAAGGAATATTATTTTCCGGATTCATGAGCAGTTCCCAATTTGGAACATTACATTGTGCGTCGTGTGTTGGGGGCATTGGGTCTTGATTTCCAAGATGTTATTCTCCCATTCAGTGTGGAAATATTGGAAGCCATGACTTCTTATTCATCATGATGACTTCTGGTCGGAGCAGGGTTCTTTTTCTTGTGTCAAGCTCCTTAAAAAATGAAATAAGCTGGTTGGAGCAGGGTTCTTTTTCTTGTGTCAAGCTCCTTAAAAAATGAAACAAGCTGGTCGGAGCACAGTTCATTTTCTTGTGTCAAGCTCCTTAAAAAATGAAACAAGGTCCTCTGAGCAGGGTTCTTTTTCTTGTGTCAAGCTCCTTAAAAAATGAAACAAGCTGGTCGGAGCATAGTTCTTTTTCTTGTGTCAAGCTCCTTAAAAAATGAAACAAGCTGGTCGGAGCAGATTTCGTTTTCTTGTGTCAAGCTCCTTAAAAAATGAAACAAGGTCCTTGGAGCAGAGTTCGTTTTCTTGTGTCAAGCTCCTTAAAAAATGAAACAAGATGGTTGGAGCATAGTTCGTTTTCTTGTGTCAAGCTCCTTAAAAAATGAAACAAGTTGGTTCGAGGATAGTTCGTCTCCTATGTCAACCTCGTTAAAAATGAATTAGCTCATGAGGATAGTTATTTTAATGTGTCAACCTCGTTAAAACAATGAAACACTTTCCCATTCAATTCAAGTCTTTGATATGATCTCGTAAAATCCCAGTCGAGTCTTTCTCTGATCTCGTAGTTTGAACTTTCACTCCATCTGGCGTTCATATGGACTGAAGCTTGGGGGGCATGTACCTCGAATTGAGTCACCATGCTGGGGGCATGCTTACCTTTTTAAAGCATAGTTTGTTTATGTTTCAAGCTTGTGTAAAAATGAAACCGGTCTCAAGCATAGTTTATCTTTGTTTCAAGCTTGTGTAAAAATGAAACCAACTTCAAGCAAAGTTTCCTGATTTCAATCTTGTGTAAAAATGAAACCATTCCCATTTTACCTCTCGTGATTGCCATTTTATCAGCCTGTTTTTCCAGATGAACCTTGGTTTTCTCATTCCATCGTCCCTATCTGCTCGGCCGATCATATGCCTTCCCTTGGTTGTTTTACCCGTTCCTGAGGAACCATTGCGATGAGTGGTCTTGTTAGACAACCTCTTGACCTTTATTTTTTCTAAGCAGTTCTACCATTACCAGAACTAGTTGCTACCCTTTATACCACTCGTTCCTCCAGGAGGAGTCACCTTTTAGCTCTTTTCTGACTCTCTAAAACTGAAAATCATTAGGGGAATTTTGAGGTCTAAAATGGGCCTCCTAAGGAAATAATAAAATAATAGCTAAACCAATAAAATAATATTTACGAATTTTCAATTCACTTTTTGCACCACAATCAATGTAACCATAGTTAAACTCAATTCAAAAGTTGTACCAAAATAAAATTAATAAAAAAATTGTATTGATGTGACTATAAATAAGAATGATCTTTTTAAGAAAAAATCATTATCATTGAAAAAATAATGCATTTGTCCTTTGTACTTAAATAACTTAAAATAAAATATAAATATAAATTTATAAATTCTTAATTATATTATATGTTATTAATTATTAATTTATATTATTTAAATTGTATAATAACATGTAATTAATATACTATATAAAAATAATATAATATAATATAATAAATGTATAGGGATATGCATTGTTTCTTTCAAGAAATATGAAATGACAATAATATATTTTTATTCAAAAAGTGTGAAATGACATTTATTATGAGTACTTTACTTTGACTTTAAAAGTATTTAAAGCACTACCATGGTTAACCATGAGTTTTTATCCACCATTGAGAATGTGACAAGTAAGTACCTTTAACTCAAGCAATGCCACGTCAACCATTAGGGATGATGTCATCCCCTTAAAGGTGATTGGTTCTCATAAAGTGAATTTTGATTGTACTTTTTCCTTAGGAGGCCCATTTTAGACATCAAAATTCCCCTAATGATTACCGAGTCGATTGTCGTTTTGAGCTCGTTAAATTGGCTGTGAAGCGATATCTACCCAGTATACGTTTACCCCTTTTTCAGGTTGGGATAGATTATTTACGAAAAAAGAATACCCTAGCCTATCGCGACTAGGAGGTTTTCTTAGACACAATTTTCTACCTTTTCGGATCTGAGGAACTATTTATGAAAATGGACTGATGGAGTTTTATTTTCCGCCTTCTTTTCAAATTCTCTAAATATGAAAAGATGCCGAGTTCTTCCTTTTTCAAGCTCATTAAAAACTGATGACATCGGACTTCGTCACAATGACATTACTCGAGTTCCTCCATCCTAGGGCTCATAAAATGTACTAGGTTGGATTTTTCCGAAGGACAAACTTACATCGCAAGCACATGCTATCCCCTTCAAGCTTGTTTTCAAAAATAATTGGGGTACTCGCCAGAAATGGTGGGGGAAAATGGGACCAAGATTGTAGTCGTATTGGCAATATGTTGCTCTTGAACATGGCACTTGTCTGCATTTGTGTCGGGTTGGGGAAATCTCATCTCGTTATCTGCTTGCCTCCATGGGTTTGGGTAATCTCTTTTGACCGCTCATCTTCTCTTTGCCACGTCACCATGACCTCAGATCCCTTGATGTCAAATACTGCCAAATCCAGTGTCGTGCCATCGATATGTTCAAGAGAAGTTGGCCTCTGCAGTTTTCAACCTCCCTCTGATTCTCTGTTAGTTTTGATTCACAAACATCGTATCCCTCTGTCTCGTGTCAATGATGTGGGAAACATTATGGCCCACCTTCGATCAAGGTCCCTTCCTATCGACTCCAGCTCATTATCCAGGAAGTTGATCTAGAGACTCCCTTAAGGTACCTTGGAGCCTGCATGCCTTAATGGCAGGTTCTTCACACTCGAGGTAAGGTCGACATCATTAGCCTTCAATCGATTGACTCTGTGGGTGTTCGATGCCAGATCACTGTTCACATTTCGTGGATTGTACCTCTTTTACCTTGAGAGCCATTGTCATTGTTGGTGGTTTCTCTCGCATCTGTTAACAATTTTTATAATTGGTTAGTAATCAGACGATGTTCTTGCATGTTCGACTTCAACTCATTTATTCGCATGCTTGAACTTGTACTTTGTTTAGGTCAAGATGGAGCGCAAGACCCTGGATTTTGTCTGATGAAATCCAGGCTGTGGGTTCTTTGTGGATTATTATGACTTATTACATGAATCTTTTGATTGGATGGCTGTGACCATACCTGAGTCTACTTGTTGATCCTTATTTTGCTGGATGGCTGCGTCCATACCTTGGATCTCATTATTTCTGTACTCTTTTATGAATGACTGTGCCCATACCACATATCATGTATCAGAGATATCAGTCGTATTTGTACTCGCAGGTCTTCCGACAGTAGTGTTTTCAGTTGAACGCGTTCTCATAAATCATTTAACCCCTCCCTCTCTCTCTGACCTCATGCTTTAGCGAGCATATGTTACACAACATTTTGTCATCGTCCCTGCAATCCCTCATCCCATACATTGGAGGACTATTCTCGCGACCTGTGAACAGTAAAATGTCCTAAAAACACCTTGATGGCATCCTTCTGCATAAGGGCAAGAATTCTCCTGAAGAACATTTCTTCATAAAGCACCCAAAAACTTATGTTTTGGCATTGGCATGGGTAGCCAGTTCATCCCTCGCGCCAATGGGGAAAATATACACTAGAGGTCGCGCCAGTTGGCGCTCTGTCCCTGTGTTGTACCCGTGCCAACCTGTTTTGGAATTTTTTTTAACAAATTGAAGGCGGAAGTTTCCTTTAACCACCTCGGGAATGACTCATTGCAAGTGGTTAAACTCGATAAACCACAGATCTATACCTTTTGGAAATGGTTGATGGAACATTCTAAGAGGATAGGACTCCCCCCACGATTATAGGGATCCTAACCTCTCCTTCTCCCTCCATAAAAGCTTGCCCTCTCTATTTGCAACCAAGCTGAACATTTGGGAAGAACTATAGCTGACCGACTACTGAGAGCAGAGCCAAGGAGAACCCCGTAAGAGAGAGAGCCTTGTCTAAATTCCAGACAAGTTGTGTGAGACACGCACTGCTGGAAGCCCTGCCGAAGCAAGAATGTGACATCAGTACTCGGTTGTAATATTTCTTTCATATTTTAATATATGCGCGACTATGTTATTGGTTCCATCGTTGTATTGCTTATTGGTGTAATTCAATTTGATTCAATCTTTTCCGACTGATTGATAGTTACATGTTTTAATTATTACGTTGTATGTTGTCGCTTTTCTTTGCATATATACAATTGTCCGGACACGGTGAGCGAAAGGATTGTGATCTGTCAAGCTAGGAACAAGAAGCAACACTTCTTCTTCGACAGCAGCAACGTAGGACTTGAGGTAAGCTATCCATTGTAGCTTTGTCTTTTGTAACTAGGAATCAATATCATAGCTTGTTTTGTTTGTTGCTAAACCCACTCTAGGGCTAGTGGGATTGCCTCTGTCCGCAAAGGCGATTTACCTCTCCAACAACCATCAATATAAATCATGAAACTCATGCTTTAAAACAATAAATTTTTATTTTGTTCTTTTGTTTGCTACATAAGATACATATTGAAATGAGTACAAAAACAATTATGAAGACCGAAAATAGTTACATTTCCAGCACATTGCCCATTTTCTAACAAGAAGTGACACATTAAGTTTCACAATCTCAATGATCCAACTCAATTATATCTGGCGTTCACCTCCAATAAAGATGATATGCATGTCATTTTACCGATAATGTATGACATACAGAGCTATGCCAGATATGGAATACATGAGGGGGGGGCTCAATAATATCCCTACACTTGTATTTAATTTTTTCTAGATTATTTGGAGGGGTCCATTAGAGAGCACAAATTGGAAGTATCAATTATTTCTTTGGATTTTTTATTAGGTAAAGTTTATGCAACCACCTTAATATGAGGCACTTTAATCATGGAAAATTCTAGACCCAAATTCGTTTATATTATTAAAGCCCATTCGACGGTTCCAATTACAAACAAGGAATTTCAAAGTGTGAGAGAAGAAATCATTAAAATTCATTTCTTTTTCCCTAATTAATTCACCGGAAATTTTTCCATGGGTTTTCATCCATTTACCTTTTAATTTAGGTAAATAAACATATTTACCAATAGTTATTGTCCACCATAAATTATGCAACTCTTTGAATAAATTTAAATAGAAGAAAAATGTAAATATGTGGATTTACCAAGGCTCAGTGCCCACCAAAAATTTATGCAAATTGTTGTTCAAACTTTAAGTAGGGAAATCATTAATGTTTTAATTTAATAGAGTCCAACTATGTGACTAAGAAAGTTGTAATCTTCTATGGATTTAAGTCCCTCGTAAATCAATAAATTAAAATAATTGAGAGAGAGAGAGAGAGAGAGAGAGAGAGAGAGAGAGAGAGATTTAAACAAACCTTTGTGAGTTTCCAATTTTGATTTTATCACATGGCTAGCAAATTTAGTTATTACATATTTCAACTAGATTATATTTAAGTCATGGGTACTACAAAATCTAATGAAGGATGGGTATATATGTTAGCGGATATATGTATATATTGATAAAAATGGGTTATTCATACCTAACTATATAAAACTAATTAAGAGAAACACTTCTAATAAAAGGAAATTTTGAAAATGAAAAATATGCGATTAAATGTACAAGCTATTAATATTTAAATAACTACATGAAAAATTAAACATATTATATTGGCTACAGTATGGGAATATTTTATAAAATGGGTCTCACTGATTCTTACATGTTTGGGTAACAATTTGAGACTTGTGTATTGCATGTGTATTATGTTTCATGAGTTTAAGTAGGTGTCACATGATAAATTTGGTTAAATAGCATCATTGTGAAAAGATAATTTTTAGAAGATATTTATTAAATGCTATACATTTTATCTTTGAACAATGATGAATAACTAATTTTTCATATAATAAGTATGGAAATTAATAATTTGAATTATTTTAAGGAGGTTGTGTCAATGCTAGTGTTGATTGTTGAGGTTGTGCCTGTTGTTGTGGTGGAGGCTTTGAACTGGAACTTTACCTCTGATGATGCTCCTTGGGATATTGGTGCATATCCACTTTGGATGGCTAACCTATACATATCTAACATTCCTTTCCATTCCTTGCCAACGAGGACATCACACAACTGTGCATCTAAAATTGTCCCTTCCAAGACCATGACTGGATCATAGTCCACTTTTCCTTTCTCCTTGAAGATGCTCTTCAGCATGAAGAAAATTTCAAAATAGTCTTCATATAAATTGACATTATCCCTCCCCTGTAATGGGGGGTCATCCTCCCAAAATAATCTTTGATCTTCACTAATATCACGTAGGCTTTTCATAAGGGATTATTTGGAATACAAATCTTTGTGCCCATCAAATAAAGGTGGAAAAATTCTCTTATACAACACTTCACATCGATCTTTAAAATATTTTACTTCATTAGCCAGTATTTTTACTTTATTTTATACTAGTGATATCATCTTTTGTTTCCTTTTCAATTGGTTTTCCCTGGCTACCAAAGGGGATCTACTGATATTTTCCTTTGTGAAATATTCCTTCGACAAACAATTAAGAAAAATTATGATCACTCCAGCCTTGGCCGAGGATTCTTCGATAATGTTCTTGAGTGCTTTCATTTCCTTACAGGTTGGTTTGAAAACTTCTATATTTTCTTTAACCAACTCCAGGTGGCCCCAATGATTTTCCACTAACTTCATGATATTGCCCCAAATTATTCTTGCAACTTACTTGAAAGAGTATTTGGTGGATGGTTTCTCTTAAGGACCTCCAATTTAGTATCAAATTTTTGACCATACTCCTAGGATCGATACATTTCTATCTTGGTCCCCTCAAGATCTTCTCTCTTTGTTTTCAGTCCTTATTTTCAACTCGAAAGAATAGCTTGTAGATTCTTCACATCCTGTAACACTATCAAGGATTCCAGCTACCCAATCAACACATCTAGGGTTTGTTGAGAATTTAGATTCTAATTCGTATTCACTTTCATCCCTTGGACTTGTGTCTCTAGCAGCGTAATTTGGTCCATATACTCCTTTTTATTTTTGAGTGCCTCGTGCAGCTTGACTTTTAGATCTTGGCTTTCTTTTTCCATTGTTTCTAGCTCAATCGTTTGCATAGGATGCGCATCTGGGATCTTGAGTTGTTTCTTCATTCAGGTTATATCTTTGTCCTTCTCCTCCAATATTTCCTTATATTTTTAAAATTCCCTAGGGTAAGTGACCAGGTGTGTGACCTTGTCCTCTAAGGTTTTTATCCTCATCTTCTTGGTTCTACAAACCATCCTCTCATGCTTCAATTGATTTTTGGCCTTGGTGTAGAGATCTTGTAGCTTCCTGGTCGTAGCATTTTCCTGATGCATCTACCTATGTACCATGCGGCTTACTTGCAATTTTAGTTCCATGAGATCAGTATACAAAATATTGACCGCATGCAAATATATTTGATGCACCTGGTAATCTGACATGGACATCGTCATCTCCACTTTGGATTGTAGCAAATCCAACTTGAAAATGGCCTTTTCATAATCCAATTCACTCTTAAGTTCCATGGGAGGAAGTGGTTAGTTCTCTTTTATTCTGATGTCTCTCTTCCTCTCTTTAGAGTCTTTCTTCTCTATCTCCATGAATTGTTCTACAATTGACATGTATCCAAGCTTAGACACCTCTCATGATTTTGTTGTCTTTGATCCTAAAATGTCAGAGGGAAAGGTCTGCATGGTGAATGTCTGTTTTGTTGGAGTAGCCACCTGACTAGTATATAGTATAATATATTGTGTCTCCATCTCCTCGTCATATTCATCATCCTCATCTCTTGGTGCTTTGAAAGTTTTCTTCACTATGAAAAAAAATTCACAATGGTCATCACACAATTTCAGAGTCTTATTTTTGTAAGAGGTGTGGTCCTCTTCACTAAAACCATTATGATATTCTTTAATTACAACTAGGTTTTTCATGAAGGATTCCTTAGGATACAAATTCCCATTACTGTCAAATAAATTTGGAAATCTCCTTTGGTAAGTCATCTCACATTTCTCTTTGAAGCCTTCTATTTATCTTTTCAATGCATTTATCTTCTTCTCGACCAATATTACTAACTTTTTCTTTCTTTTCATTTGGTTAACACTTGACACCCATTCAGAGTTGTCAATGTTGGCCTTCACCATCTATTCCTTTAGGCATTTGATTGAGAAAGTATATAATCACTTCGACCTTAGAGTGAGAGTCGCCAATATTCCTCTTAATAGCCTTCATTTCTCTGTGTGCTCTCCTGAGAGTCTCCTCACGATCTCAATCATCTCTTGGATCAATTTTAGATGATCCAAATGTTTGTCTATTTTCCTTATTATATGTTACCCTATTATTTTCCCAGCTTCATCGAGGGTAAATTTGTTGGGGTGTCCTCTCTGAAAAAACTCCAATTTAATTTTAATTCTTTGGATGTTTTCCTTTTCCTGGAAGAGCTCTATCTTTGTAATTTCTAGCTCTCACTCTTGATTTGAGAGTATGACCTACTAGTCCTTGAATTTTTTTTATACCATTAATGATTCCACTTTTCTAGCCATAATATGGAGGGAATTTCTCATGTCAAATGTTGCTATTAGTGGGTCCTAGGTAATGGTATCATCATCACAATGGTCTTGTTATTTGATCCTTCCCTTTGCCTGGATGTTAATAGAAATCCTAGTAGATGAGAAAGTGATTTTTCGAGAGTGATTCATTGGGAATGATTAGTTGATTGAGGAGGGAGAAGAGGAAAAAAGGAAGATTCTAGGATTGGAAGGGAAAATGAGGATGCACATTATGTCACATGGATATTGGTCAACTAGTTGGTGAGAGAAACCTTTAAAATTCAAGCCATGGAAATGACTAGCAGGAGTGAGAAGGTTGGATTAGGGTTTTCTTAAGAGAATGAGCTCAAATTTAGAAAATTTCGAAGCATATTAGACTTGATGTGTGTATAAGAGGTTAGTTTGAAGAATTAGGGGCTTTATTTTCCAAAATAGGATGATTTTCTCCATGGGTCACACATTTCTTCACAGGAAATAGATAGGGTTTTAATTATGGCTTGAATTAATAGAAATTAGTGGGAAATGAGGTCTTAAGAAGTGGAATTCACAAAAGGAATAATTTCACTGGTTTAAAGCACGAATTTTGGGCTTGAAATTGATTGAATTTGGTGAATTAGCTCCAAAGGAACACATGAGTCGAGCTGGATGAAATGACAAAAATGGGCCCATGTATGCCTTTTTTATTAAAAAAAACATGGATGATGTCATGGTGATGTCAGCATGACGTGAGTTATGTCGACATGGCATGCTGACTAGGATGGTGACTGGGCATGGTGAGGGTCGCGTGCCAGGTTACGTGGACAGTTGGATGTATATGAAGAAGAAGGTGTGGGTAGTGTGCAGTGATGGCATACTATGACATGGAGGAATCCTGTGTGAATTCATACATGGATACCTCCCGCATCGTGTGGAATTCAACATTTGAAAATTTTGTACCGATGTGTAGGGCATGAGGGGGTGCCACATGTCCCTCCTCACAACCCTCTTCCAAGTTAAATGATGTGCGGTTCTATGGTATGGAATTTTTTTATCGATTGGATGGTCATCATGCCCAACTTGCGTGATAAAGATATCATTTTAAGCAAGAAGTAGCTCTTGAGGGGTTCTTGGTTTTTTCTAGAAGAAGATTTAACTGTAAGACAACAAGAGGAAAGGAGGGACAAAATGACAAAAGTTAGGGTAGCAAGAGATGAGGGAAAAAGAGCTTGGATTTATAAAGGTAAAGATGTGATAGTGTAATTTGGACCTACTTCCAAAACAAGGCAACAAAACGATAACAAAGAAGAGGAAAAAAAATCTTCAACAAGAAATGAGGAAGCAAGGTCAGTATGGGCAAGCAAGGACAAAGACTCAACTATGAGTCTTGCATGTCAAAAAAAAATAGAAATCAAGTTGTACACAAATTTCCTTAAGATTATTTTGTTGGAACTGCAGGGGTTACCCATGGAGACGAGGATGTGGGTTAGGGCCTTTTGCAGAAGGTAGAGACATAATTTTCCTCATAGAAACACATGAGAAAAAAGGGTGCAAGACATCTTTCCTTGAAGGGTATTGGAAGATATCAGTGTGGAACAAGGCAATAAGGAATGGAAAAGGGCACAGGGGTATCATGGTATTAGTAAGAGAAAAATAAGTTTGTTTCATTCAGCTAGAAAAAGAAGACCCAAATAAGCAATTTGTCTGGCTTAAAATATCAGAAAATGGAAATTGCATTAGAATTGAAGCATGCTATTTTGCGCCACAAGTTTCAAAAATATACAAAAGTAGAGGGCTTGACCATAAATATCCCTTTGCAGCTTTAAAAACAGATATTGCAATATATTCTCAGCGAGGTGAAGTCCTTATAGTGGGGGATTTCAATGCTAGAACTGCAGGTCAACAAGCTAGCATTCTTTGTTGTAAAGAAGATTGTGACCCTATCTGGCTTATAGAAGAGAGTAATCATTAGTGGGAATGAATTTCAGAGGATAAATATTGCAATCTCTTTAGAGAACAATTTCTTACACTATGTGGGGTTTTCGATTTAGTCATTTGTAATGGTTTGACTAGATGGGAAAAGTTTGGTAATTTCACTTGAAATACTTATAATGGAGCAAGTGTAGTAGATTATTTAATTTTCTCACATATTTTGTGTGAGAAAATGGAGTAAGTGATGATTAGAGATCAAATTTGGGACTTAAAATCAGATCACAAGCCAATTTATTTAAGTTTCTCTTGTATCGGAAAGAAGAAATTAGGGTAAAAAACTATTTGTGTTCAACAAAACCCCCCCAAGGGTAGAATTATTTTGAATCCAGAGAATTGTAATACCTTCAAAATAACACTAGAGAGGCTCTTCGAGAAGGAGGAAATATCATTTCATGGCCTTCATAGTCACAGATTAACACATTTGATTCAAAGCGCACTTGTTAAGTGCAAAAGAGAAAAAATTAAGAAGTCTGAAACAAATTTGTTTCTGGTTAATGCTTGGTTTGATGAGGAATGAAAAAAGGCAAGGAGAAGGTGGGAGGAATTAGGAAAGGATAGCATAAAGATCAAATATTACAAGAAAATAGTAAGAAAGAAAAAGGCTGATTTCATGGTTACGAGGAGAGAAGAACTAATCTTCCTTGGGAAAAATAACCCCAAATTATTCTAGAAGGAGCTCTAATCGAAAAAGGTGAAAACTGAAAAAAAATATTACAGCTTCTAAATGGTTCAACTATGCAAGACAACTTTATGAGTAGGATCCCAAGGTTGACCCTCCTCCCTTGGTCAACACAAACACAAACGCTTCACGATGCAAGAGGTGGAGATGGGTATTAAGAAGTTGGGCACTGGAAAAGAAAAATACTTAGATGAACTCCAAGCATAGTAACTAAAGTGGGGCTTACAAATTATTTCACCTCACATCACAAAAATTTTCAACAACATCATACAATAGGGGTTCCCCATAGATTGGACAACTAGTATGGAAATACCTCTTTTCAAGAGTGGTGACGTCAATAATCCCTCCAATTATAGAACCATAATGATAAACCACTTGTTTGAAAAGTTATTTGGAAGCATGTTAGAAAATAAAATCATCAAGTGAGCAGAAGAAAGAGATAAACATGCTAAAGGGCAAGTAGGTTTTAGACCTAAACATTCCACAGTTGATCATTGTATAACTTTAAGGCACATCATTAAAAAAGTTTGGGAAAAAAAGGAAGAAGTTTTTTGTTTCTTTGTTGATTTTAGAAAAGCCTTTAACACGGTTCCTAGGGATAAGCTTTGGGCAGAATGGAGGAACTCGGGGTTCCTAGGCATTTGAAAACAGTTGTGCATAAGCTGTATGAAGAGGTGAAAGTCAAATTTAGAACTTCAATAGGCATTTCTGAAAGTTTTAGAAGTGATATTGGGATCAAGCAAGGTTTCCCATTATCTCCTACCCTTTTTGGGTTATATATTGACAAGCTTGAAGAGTGGATAAATTCGCAAGGGGGTGACGGTATTCATTTGGGAAAGTTTATTATAAGGCTTATTTTGTATGAAGATGATCTGATATTGATTGCTAAATCAACTCTTGGTTTGCAAGAGACCTTACATTCCCTTGAGTATTTTTTTAGAAGGGTGGGGATGAAAGTCAATATTAGCAAAACAAAATTAGTGGTTTTATCTAACAAAATAAATCATAACCAACATAAGTTCTACTTTGAAGGCAACATTCTGGAAGAAGTTGCAGACTACAAATACCTCAGAATTGACTTCAACATAAATTTAAGTTGGGATGGTTTTAGAAAGAAAATAACTTTAGGGGGTAATTGGAAAGAATTTTATGCTCTTCAAAACAGGTGTAGAGAGGCAGAGTTGTGGGACTGGAAAACCACTCTAAATATTTTTGGGCTTTTAGTAATTCCAGTGATTCTCTACGGTTGTGAATTGTTGGCCAGTAGCACAACCGAGATGCAGTGGAAACAAATTGAAAAAATTCAGAAGTGTTTGAATACAAACAAATTCAAAATTAAAAGTGCAATTCCTTATGCTATCCTGTTAAGTGAAATAGGGGTTGCTCCTATTGAAGCAATTGCTATGGTGCGAGTCATACAATATTTGAAAAAAATTGAGCAAATGGAAGAGGGTAGATGGCTTAAGGTTGTGTTTAGTGACAGATTTTGCAAAAGAAAGAAGACTTGGATGCGGAAAAATAACAAATGGTTTAGTAAATGGGGTATTTTCTTGAGCATGTGTCCTAAAAACAGTAAAGTGATAAAAAAAAATTTGATGGATAAGTTCCATAAACGTACTTGGGAGAAAGAGCTAGGGAGAAAGAAGAAGTACTACATTGAAGAGTTTAACCCTACTCATAACCATCAGCAAAAGGCATACATATTGGCCAATATTTCTTAGAGATCTAAAATCATTATTGCTCAATTAAGGACTAATTCTTATCAACTCCATTGTGAAATAGGGCACTGGAAAAGTGGGAGGAAAGAGTATGTATTTTTTTATCTTTCGGAAAAGTGGAAACAGAAAAACATTTCATTTTAGAATGTGAGGCCTGCAAAGACAACAGGGAAAATTATGTAGGTATTATGGCAGCTAGTTCTTGGGATAATCTATTCAGTGAAGTGTTTACAGAGAAGCTGGGAGCAGTTATTGTAAAACTTCACAGGAAAAGGGAAGAATACAAGAGCCAGATGGAGAAGAAATCTGTCCCATAGACTATTTTTAGCCTTGTGAACGTTAAAAATACTTTCTTTATTTCTTATCACTGGATCTCGGCAACACACGAATTTCTCCAATGCCCATGGTGTGGTGTGACCATGGCACCGTGTCAGCACATGCCTAAAAGCTTTCTGCTGATGGTCTTGTGCCCCCTAACGTCTTTTTTATTAATTTAAAATTTTGACCTTCTTTTTTAAATGAAGCTTTTTAATAATTCTCTCGATAGTCTCTGGAAGGCCTTGGGGGGGATTTTCAAGGGTGGAGGATTCTAGCACCAACATCGGCTCCATGGGGGACAATGATCTCTTGCAATATGTTGAGAACTTGTATTTCCAATTCCTTCTTCCATTGGGTTATGGGGTCTTCTTTGAACTAGTGTCTTTCCCTTCCTTGTACTTTTATTGGAAAGTAATAAATTAGAAGACTCAAAATAAATTTTTGGGAAAAAAAATTCTTGAGAAAAAATCTTCTTATTTTCTTTTATTTTTTTAATTGAACAACATTCATGTGAAGAAATTATTCAAGAACCTATCATTGATAGGATTCCTGAGGAAATATCCATCGAGGGTTTCCAGCTAATAGGTATTTTTTTCCATAACTTCTTTCACCTAGAACAAACCAATCCAAATATTTTCAAGATTCACATGCTTGCCTTTATATGCTCATATTGAGTCCCATTTAAACAAAAAATCTTCGGCTTGTAGATATCATTCCTTCGATCTCTTTTCAAAAACACATTTCATATTTTTTTGATAGGCTTCGGTCTTGCTTAGATATTCCTCTGTTTGTTGTTGAAATTATATCATCTGATATATTCTCTTATGTATCAAGCTGGTATCTAGCTCCTCTTCTTGTAGTAGCTTCATAATTGGTAGAGTAAGATTCATAGAAAAAAAGATGACATATGCGTTATCACTCAGTAATTTCTCAAGGCTAAAGAAAGAAATCACTGAGGTAACCACAAGCCTACTTTTGAGATTAGGATATAGCCTTCCTAATGCTCAGAGAGGACTCTCTCTTAATAATTTAACTTTATTGTTTTAATTGATTTTAGGCTAGTTATGTATGTTTGATTTGGTTTTGATTTTCATTTGATTGGTGGTGGAATTACTAATTCAGATGGATAGATGATTGCCTATTTTCCTTTGGGCTATGGAGTCAATGTATCAAGCATCAAGATAGAATCAAGTTCTAAAGGAAGTGTTCACAGGGCAAGGTAGCTGAGAAAATTTAGATCTTTTGGGCTGGATGGAGAAGTGGTTTCAATCGGGATCAAGGAGCAGTTAATGATTCCTTAAACCGGATAATGAAGTAAATGACAGAAGTCAATCGGGATGGGAGAGCAATTAAGGATTCTCAGATCCGGATATCAGAAGAAAACATTAAAATGAATAACAATTCAGAACACAAAGTGTACTTAAACAATTTTTGCAATAATATTCCTGTTATAACATTTAAATTGGAAAACATGCAAATTTATGGAATACTTAAGGAAAACACATGAACAATTGAAAGATACTTCACTAAAGTGGCTCAACACATGAATCCTGTAATGCAATGCCTTTATTAATTGTCTTGTCTGCTGACTTGAAAATGGTACAATAAACACTCAGGTATTTTGATCAATTACAACTATAGAAATATTCAAGAATCCACCCTCAATACTTCGAATTATGAAGTATTTATACAAAAAATATTACAAAATATCATGTTTAACTAACCAGGATCTATTCTAGGAAATAAAATATCTGGATGCATAAAGATAGTGACACTTTTATAACTAACTGAAATCTGGCACTGATTTTTTGATTATTGTTATCTGTTGGTTTATCTCATGCTATATTGTCTCTCACGCTTTCTTCTTCCTTTATCTTTTATGTTGCTTTATCATCTGATTTGTCTTTTAACTATGTCTTTTTTCTTTAGACTGCATGCTCTATATTTACTTTAACCTTACTGCTCTTTTACTTTTAATTTTTACAATAGAACATATGTAACAGTGAGTAAAATAAGTTCTAGAGAGTTACTTTGAATAACTTTGCTGAGATAAATGTTTTCACCTTTGTTTTACCATTTACTGTGTAAATTGTATCTCTCTCTATTGTATTGCTAGTTTAACTTTTTTTCCTTCTATAAATGAAACTTTTGCTTAAACTCCGAGAATCTAGATTAAACAGTTTTGAACTAGTATTAATTGTTTATCCGATTTCTCGGTATGCTGATATACTTGCAAAAAAAAACCAATTATTAATAAAACCCGGGTCTGTGGGGGGGGGGGAAATGGCTTCAGGGAATATGGAAAACTGTGGAAGGAGTCTGAATTTGCAATGGGGTTTTAATTCGGGTGGGAAATGGATTTTCACTTTCGCAAATCAAACAGAGGTAAGTGTATTACGATAAAGCAGGGTTTTGAAATTTTCCGCGGGGATTGATCGCATTGGTGGTTTTATCGCTGAGTGGACATGTGGTGTGGTGGTTTTTTATGAGGGGATGCAATAAGATGAGTGAACGCCGCGTGGAAGGGGGAAGGGGTTGGGAAACTGCTCATTACGCAACTCCCCGTGGCGATAAGTTTTGAGTTGTCGGGTGATGCGAAATGGAGCAATGGTCGTTGGATATAATCTATGGAGATCAGGCGATTATCATTTGTTGCGAAATTCTATTTAAATGATGTGGGGTCAGGAGATAAGATATGCATAGGTTTAAATATGGAGTTATATTAAACATGGAGTCGGGGAATATAATAAAGCGGAAAGGTTTATATAAATGTGTTAATATATAAATGGGGAGGGTTAAATATATAACCTATATACAAATGGGTTTAATATATAAAGGTAATTTAAACTACAGGTTCAAATATATAAGGGGTTTCGAGAAATTATAATGGTGGGGTTATTAGAAATACATTAGGAGGGGGGATTTAAAATAATATTGGGGAAGGGCATTTTAACTAGGGAAAGGGGTTTAAGTTAGGGAAAAGGGTTATTTATCAAAAGGGAAAGGGTGTTTTACAAGGAAAATGTGTTAGAATAAGGGAAAATGAAGAGGGAAGGGGTTTTTGGAATTAGGAAGGGGAAAATTAGTAAGATATTAGTGATAGAAACAAACCAATTGATTTTTTCCAATGCTTGTGAAAGTAATCTACCTACCCTTCTTTTATCCTAACTTTTTCATTTCCTTTATTGGCGCATTTGAGCTTGTTGACCCTTTTATTTTCTTTTAATAAGAAAACTAACTACTTCTAACCTTATAACTTCCAATGGCTCAGATTAATGTAATGAGCTCATTTATTCTCTACCTAACTACTGATCTGCAAAGATTAAATGGCTTGGTCAGATTTTATTCACTAACTATCAACATGAAATTTAAAGCAAGAATGAATCAAGATTAAACTATTTGATCATCATGAATTGTGGCATTTTGGACAATCAATACACAATTATTATTGGAAAAAGTAACTAAACTAAAGTAGTGGCATTTGAATGTGCAACACTTTCAAGATCTATTTTTATCTCTTTTTGTGGGGTTCATATTTTAAATCCTTTTTTATTCTTCTTTCTTTTGGTCCTTTGATTTTTATTTTAGGACATACCCTCTTTTATTTTTTTAATATGGGGAAAACATTTGCAGAAAGAAAAGGTATGTACAATATTACAAGATTAAAAATAGCCAATTCAAAATTATGATCCCTATTATTATAGGACCCTAGCAGTGGCTCCACTTGGGGATGGGATCTCCTTGTGAGATTTCAAGAACACCGTCGACTAGTGGCTTGATCCATTGGGCCTATCCCAAGCTTGCACACTCTTTGTGACTAAAAATATCAAACTGAAATCACCACCTTTTTCTTCAAACTGAAATCTGACAAATGCTGAACCAAAATCTGACCTAAAATAAACTTGCCGCTGAAAACTGAAATTCAGTTAAACTAAAATTCTACCTACTTACCCTAATCAGCTCTATAATTTCTGATTAGATAAAATGAAACAACTAATGCAACCATTCAAGCATTATATATATTGATGTATTTTGTTACATGTGTTTGTTCGTGATCAAAGCTAAAGTTCTGCATCGTAATAGAAACTTGTCAACAAATGTGAAGATAAGAAAATATTCAATTTCCTTTGTTGACTCTAGAAACTATACAAAAGGATCTTCCAAGTTATATTTACAAACATTAAATTGATTGTTAGGTCCCTATATTACTAGTATATTCCCTTATTGTTATTAGTGTAACCCCCTTATTGTTATTATTGTACCCTTGTAACCCCCATTTTGTTATTATTGTGCCCTTAAATTATTATTGTTAGGTCGGCTAGGATTACATTGTGGCCCACTAGGATTACATTATGGCCACATGGACTCCTATATATAGAAAGGAGGTTTTGTAAATTGTATCATCCAAGAATTATTCATTTATGTAATGAATTAGAGGTTGCCCCATCGAAGTGGCTTATTTCTAAGGCGTTGATATCTCTTTTCTTCTATTTTTGGAGCTGGTTACACAACATTTGGTATCAGAGCTTTGGATTCTAGGGTTTCGCTGCTCCAAACAGGTCATCGTAGAATTTTCGATATAAATTTTTTTATACGAAGTTTCAGAAGCTAAAATTTTTAGGGTGCAAAGCGGAAATCCTGAGGAAGATTTTCTAAAAATTTCAGAGCTTGATTCGCAATATTTTCAGAGATATGATCTATGGAAGTTAGGTCTTTTTTCAGGCTCCTAAACAGGTCATCGTAGAATTTTCGTTATAAATTTTTTTCTACGAAGGTTCAGAATCGGAAATTTTTAGGGTGCGAAGTTGAAATCCTGAGGAAACTCGTCGCAAAATTGCAGAGCTTGATTCATAATATGTTTGGAGATATTATCTGTGGAAGGTAGTGCTTTTTCAGGCTCCCGAATTTCATCACAAATAGGTGATCGTGGGAAAAGTTCAATAACGCTCTCTCTGAGCATCGGATTGGAGTTCCGTAAAAAGTGGTCACAAGTACACAGACTGCAGTTTCTTGGCTATCAATTTCAGAGGCAAACGATGAAACAGTGACACGTGGAAAGTCGTACAAGTTCGCTCTACTAAACCAGTCCATAATTAGGTCATTGTGGGAGATTGGACATAACTTTGTCTTGGAGAATCCAAATCAGGTCAGACATGTGGCATTCAAAAGAGAATTCAGAGGGCTACTTCAGTGCTGAATTTAAAATATTGAAGAGCCACAATCATAGAGATAATCCAATTTCAATATCGAGCTCCTTAAAAGCAAGAAAAAGGTGTGTTTTTGTTTTCCGAATTGCATAAGTCTTGTTTGAAGAATCAATTTGAATTGATTCCGAGGGCATATTGTAGAATAGATATTAGTATTGGGTTCTAAAATATGCCCCGTAAAAATAATTCAACACCCATTAAGCCTTCAGAAGGCTCTACTATGACCCATGAAGATGAATAATTGCAACATGATATATCAAAATTACAAGAGAAAGTGCAACAAATTTCACTCTCGCAAAGAGCAACAAAAAATGAAATGGAAGTTTTGAAGAAAGCTGTGGAAGCGAAGATGGACGGTTTGAAGAAAGGCGTGGAAGCTAAGATGGATGGCATGGAATTTGGCGTGGAAACTAAGATGGATGGCATGGAAGCTAAGATGGATGACATGAAAGACAACATGGAAAACATGAAAAATGATCTAAAAGAAGACATAGAAGGTTTGACAAAGTTGATACAAGAAATGTTTCCTAATGGTGAAAAGATAGTAGAAGAACCTCATGATGAGAAAAAAATAAATGTTAATCGTGATTTCATAAACTCTAATGTTGGTGGGAAGAACCACCATATTCCAAAAATTGGATATGAGGAAGTTTGATGGAAAAGATCCCGTAACATGGATACTACAGATGGAGCAATATTTTGATCTCCATAACATGCAAAACACACAAAAGGTACGCATTGCAACTTTACATTTAGAACAAAATACATTTGTATGGTATCGATGCCTTTGCTCTCGTAAAAAAATTGTCACTTGGTCAATTTTTACTCTGAGGAAATGATAGCACATTATGAGGATACAAAGAGCAACACCTTATTTAGCCAATTGATAAAATTCCCAAATAAAAAGGGTTTAGTGGGGCATCACATTGAGGACTTCCAAAATTGAATATAAGGGTAACTGATATTCCAAGAACACAAGATCGATCTCTTCATAGGCACTTTAGAGGATAACATCCAACATAAAAGTCTACGTTTTGGAACCTGATTCATTGGAGAAGGCATTCATGTTGGCAAGGAAAATTGATTGTAAAATTATGGCGACAAGGAAGCCTACCACTCACTTCTATAAAGAGGGAAGTGTTGCTACTCCTAGATTTCCACAACCTACAAGGTTGACACCACAACAATTGGAAGAAAAATGAGGAAAAGGGCTTTGCTACAGTTGTGATAGCAAATACACTAAAGGCCATAAGTGTGCTGAGAAGAAATTATTTTACATAGATTGTGAAGAGGAAGAAGAAATGAACAAGAAGAGGATATACACCAAGAACCAACCCAGAAGAGGAAGAAATGAGTCCGAACATATCGTGTAATGCATTGGTAGGAATTACCACTCCTCAAACTCTCAAGATAGAAGGACATATCAAGAAGAAAAATATAATAGTGTTGATTGATTTAGGTAGTACCCATAATTTTATTCATTATAGTAGTCAGCTAAGGAATTAAATTGTTTCCTATAAAATTCAGCACCGTAATGTCAAGTGATGGGCTAAATGGAGGAACTATAAATTACTCGGAAAAATGCATAATATCAAGCTAACCATGGGGGAATATTTATTGACTAGTCCAATGCTTTCCATTCCTATGGGAGGAGCCGATGTTGTACTAGGAGTACAATGGTTACAATATTTGTGGACGATAGCTTTTAATTTTCAAGAACTTTTCTTGAATTTTTTTTCAGAAGGAAAGGAAGTTGAATTATGGGGTATTGTGGGGAAGCCAGCAAAGATAATAAGCTCTAATGTCATGACAAAGCTTCTAAAAAAATAACAATGAGGCATCATTTCACAATTATGCTCACTAGAAGTTCCACCATCAAAATCATCTATTTCTGCAGATCTCCAACAAGTCTTGGACAATCATTCCAAGGTGTTTGAAACTCCCAAAGGACTCCCACCTATTCGTGATCATTATCATTCTATTCATTTGATTCCAAGAAGTGTTCCTCCAAACATCAGGCCTTATAGATATCCTTATGTCAAAATGAGAGAAATTGAACGTATGATTTCAAAAATGTTAGAGGCAGGTATAATCTAACCTAGTCAAAGTTCTTTCTCTGCTCCCCGTAGTATTGGTACACAAGAAGGATGGATCACGGCGAATGTGTTCGGATTATATGGAGCCTAATAAGCTCACCATTAAAGATAAATTTCCCATTCCTATGATCGATGAATTATTGGATGAATTACATGGAGCAATTTATTTTACCAAGTTGATCTTCCTTTAGGATATCATCAAATTAGAATGAAGACTGAAGATATTCTGAAAACAAGATTTCGAACTCATGAGGGTCATTATGAATTTTTGGTCATGCCTTTTGGCCTTACCAATGCACCTTCTACATTTCAAGGATTGATGAATTCCATTTTCAAACCCTTCTTTAGAAAATTTGTGCTAGTATTTTTTGACGATATACTAATCTACAGTAGGTCTTGGAAGGATCATGTTCAACATGTTGACAGGGTGCTCAAACTTTGCAGGAGAAACAATTGTATGCAAAAACATCCAAATGTTTCTTTGGAGTACAAGAGGTGGAATATCTGGGTCATATTGTATCTCATGAGGGTGTTAACGTAGACCCTAACAAAATTGGAAGTTTATTAAGGGAATGGAAAGTCCCCACAACCATAAATCAGTTGCGAGGATTTCTCGGGTTAACAGGGTATTATCACAAGTTTGTTAAGAATTATGGGAGAATAGCAGCATCTCTAACAACATTATTGAAGAAAGATGAATTTTCATGGACTCCTGAAGCAACTAAGGCATTTGAACATCTTAAAGAGGAAATGTGCCTAGCACCGGTCTTAGCTACGCCAGACTTCGCAAAAAACTTTACTGTAGAATGTGTGCTGGGAAAAATACTGAGAGGGGGGGGGGGGTGAATCAGTATTTAGAGCTGACTGACAACTTTTTAGTTTTCCTTTCTCTTAAACCATATTCTACATTACTGCATCCAACTTGTATGTCCAGAGATCTTATTATGTCTTTACTTAGATCATTGCATCATTCATTCATCAGATAAGCAGTAAGCATGAACATAAATAATAGAACAAACCATCAAACATAGGCAACACATATTAACACCAGGATTTAAGGTGGAAACCCAATTCAGGAGAAAACCACCGCTGCTGTTATCTCAGTCTTCAATATTTATTATAAAGAAAACTTCTTATAGTTTTATGCTGGTGCAGACTCATACCAGCACGCAGGCACCCACCTGCAGAAGGCTACAACCTTCTCTCGTTTACCATCCTCTCCTGGAAGGGAGCTACAACCCCCTGTTCTCGTTTACCAACCTCTCCTGGAAGGGAGCTACTACCCCCTGCTCTCGTTTACCAGCTACCACTGGAAGGGAGCTACGACCCCCTTATTGAAGGCTTCGACCCTCAGCACCACTGCGGACCATGTTTCATCAATTTTCATACACAACATACCTTGCTGGCCACCAGATTTATTCATTTTCTTCAGTAGACTGGCACCAGTTATTCATGATTTCATCAGTCAATCAAACCAGAGATTGATCATCGTCAGATCATTATATCCATGGGTGCATCATAGATTCAGATTTATCAATTAAGAACAGAGTTTGTCCATGCAGATATTCCATAGAGGAATTTATTCATCCACTACCCTTACGCATGCACACCTTGTATTGTGATCCTCTTCTCTTTATATAGTTTAGCCTTTATCAATACCATGAGTAAAAACCATTCAACCAATAATGGTATTCCTTTGACAGTATTTCCTTTAGTTCACCCCACATGCCTCTTTGATTTCTTTTTAATTTATTTATCAATTTGAAGAAATTGATAAATAAATATATTTACAACTTTGAACTGAACTTTAGGATTAAAGTTACAACCCTTCGCACTTTAAAGAAATATCCAACGCTTTCAAACAATTAACCTTATGATAAACCTTTGACCCCGGGCCCACATATATAGTCAATAGCCAATAAAATACGCGCATGGTACCATAAGTAAACTTCGCGCAAGTCCAACGTCCGATCACCGTTAGATAGCAAGCTTCCAGATCAACGGCATATATGCATATCACTTGACCTTCGATGCCGAACGTTAACATGCGATGGCCCGCCATACTTTGGTTAATCTTCGTGCATCTTCCTCATACGACCACTGTTCGATGGCTTCCCTCCAGATCAACGGCGCACAACAATATCGCTGGGCATCCTGGGTCAAACTATAATGCGCGATGGCGCATAGTGACAAGCGGTTTTTCGTGCGTCCTCCTTGCCACGTGTTGAATGATTTATGGAATCGCTCCCAACTCCTCAAATACCGCTCACTCTGCATAGGTGGTGCGATGAAAACCATAAACCGCCTTCACTGTTCACTCGGTCACGGTTCCGCTCTTCCACGCAAGGTTCCGTCGCACTTCGTTCTACCTCTTTCCTTCCAGGTTCCGTTCATGATTCCAAAGGGTTAGTCTGGGTTTGCGCTATCCTTCTTACTTAGTTAACTCTGGTCTATCTTCGCTAGGATTTCCAATAAACAACGAACAAATGTAGTTCTCTTCCGACGGGATTTTCACTACCATTAGAATAGAGTTAGTTATACACAGGCTTCCTCTATGAGGGGAAAGAACCAATGGACGAGATTTCCTCACAAACATCAACTCGAGACAATTCAATGTCATTCTGTCTTCAATTCTGCTATAATATATCAACCTTCCATTGCATGTTCGGAGTTCTATCCTGTCATAGTTCCGCTTCTAACTGTACATTCAAGTTTTTGATTCTGCAAGAAAAACCATCATATCTCCGCAACCATTAATTCCTTCAATGGATTTCTTATTTATCACGGATTCCATCAGGGTGAATTACCATTTACTAGAACATTCACTTATTCTGTTCTATTCAATGGCCTTTTTCTCCTACTCTGTCTCTGGACAATTCTGCTTCAATTATGCACTCTTCTTTTGCTGCTACTTTTCTTTTCCTCTTTTCATGGTTACTGTTTCAGATGCTCCTTCTTTGCCAATTATTTTCCCACTTCCTTTGCCATCAATGACAATATTTCCAACAATCTCCCCCTTTGGCATTGATGGCAATAATCTTCCTCTGATTGTCTTATAGAAACCCTTTGTTGCTTTTCCTCCCCCTTTGACATCAATGGCAAAGAGGTGATCAAGATCCTTTGAACCGACAATACCATGCTCCCCCTGAGATCATGCTGCATCTTCAAACATATTATAACAAAATGACTTATCAATGCATTCTTTTCATATGACCAATGCTCCCCCTTAGCCTATGCATTCAGAGATGCCCAAAAACACCTCACAACCAATTTAATATTTTGTATTTAAGTAGATATGATCTTCTGCATGGCAGAAACTACTCCCAGTTTCTGTTTGAGATATTCGAATGCTTCCCTGGGTATAGGTTTGGTAAATATATCAGCAACTTGTTCTTTGGAGGGAACATATTCCAATTTCACCTTTTGTTCAAGCACTTGTTCACGTAAGAAGTGATATTTGATGGGAATGTGCTTGGTCTTGGAATGCATAACATGATTCTTTGAGATACTGATGGCACTTGTATTGTCACACATAATGGAGATAGGAGGTGAACATTTGATTTGAAAGTCTTGTAAGGTTTGCATCATCCAGAGAAGTTGAGTGCAACATGATGTGGCAGCCACATATTCTACTTCTGCTGTAGATAAGGCAATAGAGCTTTGCTTCTTGCTAAACCAAGATACTAACCGGGGCCCCATATAGAATGCACCACCACTAGTGCTTTTCCAATCATCAACACTTCCAGCCCAATCTGCATTAGTGTATGCATGAAGAGTAAGATCAACATTCTTTGGATACCATAGTCCAAAGTCTTGAGTTCCTTGTAGATATTTGAATATTCTTTTCACAGCCTGAAGGTGAGACTCTTTTGGATTAGCTTGTAATCGTCCAACAATCCCAACTGCATGCATAATGTCTGGTCTTGTCCCAGTGAGATAAAGTAGACTTCCTATCATAGATCTGTATTCTGGTTGATTCACCATGGGGGAATCATCATTAGAACTGAGATTACATCCGGTTATCATTGGTGTACTTACAGGTTTGCAATCTTCCATGCCATACTTCTTCAAGATTTGCTTAAGGTATTTTGCTTGTGATAAGAATATGCCATCTGTTGCTTGTTGCACTTGCAAGCCAAGAAAGAATGTTAGTTCCCCAAGTAAAGACATTTCAAATTCTTGCTGCATATCAAAAGCAAATTTCTGACTCATAGACTCTTCATTACTTCCAAAAATGATATCATCAACATATACAACCACAATCAATAGTTTGTCATTTTCATTTTTTGTGTATAAGTTGCTATCAAAAGACCCTTTTGAAAATCCTTGTTGATGAAGATATTTGTCAAGACGATAGTACCATGCCCTTGGAGCTTGTTTGAGACCATATAGAGCCTTTTTAAGTCTACAAACAAGTTTTTCATCATTTCCTAAAATGAATCCTTCTGGTTGTTCTATATAAACTTCTTCTTCTAGATCACCATTGAGAAAAGCAGATTTAACATCCATTTGATAAACTTTGATTTGTTGGAAGCTTGAAAAAGCAAGAAACATTCTTATGGCTTCAATTCTGGCTACAGGAGAAAAAGTTTCTTCAAAGTCTATACCTTCTTGTTGAGCATATCCCTTGCAAACAAGTCTAGCTTTATTTCTTATAACATCCCCATTCTCATTTAACTTGTTTTTGAATATCCATTTAGTTCCAATGACATTTTTTTCATGAGGTCTTGGTACTAATTCCCAAGTGTGATTCTTTTCAATTTGATCAAGCTCTTCATTCATGGCTTGAATACAACATTCATCTTTGCTAGCTTGACTGACATTGTGTGGTTCAATAGTGGATAGAAATTCCTGATTGCTAGAAGATCCCACAAGAGTCCTTCTTGTTTGTACACCTGATCCCTTTTCTCCCAAAATTTGAGATTCTGGATGATTCTTTTGAACATATCTGGATGGAGTTTTTTCAGATAAATCATCTTCGGGTTCTTCATTTGGTTCACTGTCTATATCATTCCTATTTGATGTAGAAGGATATATGTCATCATCATCTTCATCTGTTGTTTGTTTTTCTTCTTTTGGAACTGCAGGAGACTCATCAATAGCAACATCAATGCATTCAACAATATTCCGAAGTCTTTTATTGTAACATTTATATGCTCTACTCCTAGAGGAGTAACCAAGAAGTATTCCTTCATCTGCTCTGGGTTCAAAATTGCCAAGTTTTTCATCATTATTTTTGATAAAGCATTTGCTTCCAAAAAATCTAAAATGCTTCACAGTGGGAGGATTACCATACCAGAGTTCATATGGAGTTTTATCACTATTTACACGAACATGTGCCTTGTTAAGAATATTTACCGCTGTATGTGCTGCTTCTCCCCAAAATGTGTCAGGTGTTCTGGAATCATCAAGCATAGCTCTAGCCATTTGTTGAACTATTCTATTCATTCTTTCTGCAACACCATTTTGTTGTGGAGTGCTAGCTACAGAAAACTATCTTTTTATGCCATGTTGTTCACAAAATTCAAGGAATTTATCTGATGTATATTCTCCTCCTCGATCAGATCTGAGACACTTGATTTTTAGATCTAATTCATTCTCAACTAGTGCTTTGAAGATCTGAAATTTCTCAAATGTTTCATCTTTGTGTTTAAGCAGCCCAATCCAACACATTCTAGAGAAATCATCAATAAATAAGATATAGTATTGTTCAACACGTGGTGAATTTTTCCTCATAGGTCCACATATGTCAGTATGAATGAGTTCAAGAGGCTTACTTGATGATCCTTCCTTGGCATTAAACTGTACTCTGGTTTTCTTACCGAATTGGCAAGATTTGCATATGATATTTTCAGGTAGTGTAATATTGGGAAGATCACGAACAGCTTTAAGTTTGCTTGATTTGTTGATTTGAGAAAAGCTCAGATGCCCCAACCTTCTATGCCATAGCCAGTTTTCTGAAGATTTACTCAAGTAACATTGTTCTTTTCATTTCTTCAATACATACAGGTTGCTTGGAGTTCCTTTTCCTTTTATAATTGCTTTACCTGTATCAAGATCATGTACCACACATTCTTTTGAACTAAAGACAACTTCAGTTCCTTGATCACACATTTGACTTACACTTAACAAGCTATGCTTTAATCCATCCACATACTTGACATCATTAGCTTTCACCTTTTCTTTTAGAAAAATAGACCCTTTTCCCTTAATGACCGTAGGAGTATCATTTCCAAATGTAACATTCTTTTCCTTTTCTAGAGCACTATATGCAAGAAGTTTGTTTTTGTCACCTGTCATGTGTCTTGAGAATCCACTATCAATGTACCATTGATTTTCTTCATCTTCTGCAAATAACACTAAGCCACAATTTTCAACCTGTAATTCCTTCTTTTCCATACTTTAGAGCTTGAAGGAACATGTTCTTTTGGCTGAACTTTGCTCCTGCATTCAGATTCTTCATGGCCAAAGTTATTGCAATAAGCACATTCAACTTCATTTTGAAGAGGAGAAAAGTTGTTATAGGTATTCTTCTTTGTTTCAATATCAATCCTTTTCTTTCTTGCTTCTCTTTTCATGATGGTTTTATATGCAACACATTGAATAGCTTTATGACCAAAATTGTGACATGAGAAACATTGTCCATTGAAGAAGAAATTTCTGCGATCATGAAATATTCTACTTGAATTTACCTATTGATTGGTGTTTCTTTGAAAGATATTCCTGTTAGTGTTCTTTGAACTGAGTGATCATGCTTTACTTGTAAAGATTATTTATTCCCTTGCTGAGTGGCAACATGTTGTAAACCAGCTGTAAATGCTTTTAGATAATTTGGTGTTGAAGCCTGAGAAGATGTCCGATATATCCAAGACCTGTCTTTATAAGAGGAGACCGTTGTACCTTGATAATCTTATCTAAGGTTTCAGATCCTTTAGCAAATCTAAGATTCAGAGTATTTACTTTCTCAAGTTCTTTTCTTAGACTTACTACTTCACACTCTAATTTCTCATTGTGTTTCTCCTTTTCTTCAAGCTGATTTTTCAGAGTTTCTATGGTTATTTTACTCTCTTCTAAGCAGATTTTGAGTTTATTGTTTTCATCAAGAAAATCACTGTCCTCTAGAGCATCCACAAAAGTATCCTTTTCTTCTCTATATTCTTTTTCAAATGCCATGAGAAGTCTATGATCTTGTTCACATTCTTCCTCACTATCAGATAACCCATCACTGTCTTCATGAGTATAGTAACTCTTTCTAGTGCTAAAACAATTCTTATTCCTTCTTGCTACTTCCTTCCCCTTTTTATGTGTTTCTTTATAAGGACACTTAGCATCATAATGACCAACTCTTCCACAATCAAAACATTTGAAAGGAAGCTTACCTCTGAACTGTCATGTTCCAAGTTGAAGTTTCTTTACAAAGTTTATCTCATATTCTTCTGAGATATATCCTGATCCTTCTGTTTTTTGTACTTCCTTCCCTTTTGTAGAAGTTCTAAAGACTGCTTCTTTGACTTCAGATGGTCCTCCTCTTCTCATTTCATATGCATTTAGTATGCCATGAAGTTGCACCACATTAAGATTTTGAAGTTCCTACTTTTCTTCAAGAGCAGAGACTTTTGACTCAAATTTTTTCGTTAGTGATCTTAAGACTTTCTCAACCAAAGTAGATTTAGTTATTGTTTCTCCCAGATTTCTCATACGATTTACAATATCATCAAGACGTAAAAATAAATTGGCAATTCTCTCCTCATTATCCATTTTTAGATTCTCATATTGAATTCTGAGAGTTTGGAGTTTAGCACTTTTTACCTTTGCATCACCTTTATAACTTAGAATAATTTTGTCCCATATTGCCTTTGTTGTATTCAACTGCATGACTTTGACAAATTTTGATTCAGTTAGACTTACCAATAGAGCATTGACCGCCTTTGCATTTGTTTCATAATTATTTCTTTCCGTTGGATCTGTTGGTACTGCATCTGGATATTGATATCCTCCTTCAAAAATTTCCCATACCTCTACTCCCAGAGATTGAAGATAGGATCTCATCCTTGTTTTCCAGAATATTAAATTGTTTTTGTTAAAGAGCAGAGGCCTGATAGATGTTGTTCCATCTTGATTTCTCATCTTGCTTGATCTTCCTTCTAGTGGCTAAGCTTTTTCAAAAGGACCTGCTCTGATACCAATTCTTGGAAAAATACTGAGGGGGGTGAATCAGTATTTAGAGCTGACTGTACAGTTTTTTTTTTTCTTTCTTTGAAAACCATATGTTACATTACTGCATCCAACTTGTATGTCCAGGGATATTATTATGTCTTTACTCAGATCATTGCATCATTCATTCATCAGATAAGCAGTAAGCATGAACAGAAATAACAGAACAAACCATCAAACATAAGAAACACATATGAACACCAGGATTTAAGGTGGAAACCCAATTCGGGAGAAAAACCACCGCTGCTGTAATCTCAGTCTTGAATATTTATTATAAAGAATACTTCTTACAATTTTATGTTGGTGTAGACTTATACCAGCACGTAGACACCCATCTGCAGAAGGCTACAACCTTCTCTCATTTACCAGCCTCTCCTGGAAGGGAGCTACTACCCCCTGATCTCTTTTACCAGCTACCACTGGAAGGGAGCTACGACCCCCTTACTGAAGGCTTCGACCCTCAGCACCACTGCGGACCACGTTTCATCAATTTTCATACACAACATACCTTGCTGGCCACCAGATTTATTCATTTTCTTCAGTAGACTGGCACCATTTCTTCATGATTTCATCAGTCAATCAAACCAGAGATTCATCATCGTCAGATCATTATATCCATGGGTGCATCATGAATTCGATTTATCAATTAAGAATAGAGTTCATCCATGCAGATATTCCTTATAGAAATTTATTCATTCACCACCCTTACACATGCACACCCCGTGCTATCATCCTCTTCGCCTTATATAGTTTAACCCTTATCAATACCATGAGTAAAAAACATTCAACCGTTAATGGTATTTAGTTTACCCCACGTCCCTCTTTGATTTCTTTTTAATTTATTTATCAATTTGAAGAAATTGACAAATAAATATATTTACAACTTTGAACTGAACTTTAGGATTAAAGTTACAACCCTTCGCACTTTAGAGAAATATCCAACGCTTTCAAACAATTATTCTTATGATAAAACTTTGACCCCGGGCCCACATATATAGTCAATAGCCAATCAAATACGCACATGGTACCATAAGTAAACTTCGCGCAAGTCCAACATCAGATCACCATTAGATAGCAAGCTTCCAGATCAACAGCATATATGCATATCGCTCGACCTCCGATGCCGAACGTTAACGTGCGATGGCCCGCCGTACTTTGGTTAATCTTCGTGCATCTTCCTTATACGACCACCGTCCGATGGCTTCCCTCCAGATCAATGGCGCACAACAATATCGCTGGGCATCCTGGGTCAAACTATAACGCGCGATGGCGCACAGTGACAAGCGGTTTTCCGTGGGTCCTCCTTGCCACGTGTTGAATTATTTATGGAATCGCTCCCAAATCCTCAAATACCGCTTACTCTGCATAGGTGGTGCGATGAAAACCATAAACCGCCTTCACTGTTCACTCGATCATGGTTCTTCTCTTCCACGCAGGGTTCTGTCGCACTTCGTTCTACCTATTTCCTTGCAGGTTCCGTTCATGATTCCAAAGGGTTAGTCTAGGTTTGCACTATCCTTCTTACTTAGTTAACTTTGGTCTATCTTCGACAGGATTTCCAATAAACAATGAAAAAATGTAGTTCTCTTCCGACATGATTTTCACTACCATTAAGATAGAGTTAGTTATACGCAGGCTTCCTCTATGAGGGGAAAGAACCAATGGATGAGATTTCCTCACAAACATCAACTCAAGACAATTCAATGTCATTCTGTCTTCAATTCTTCTATAATATATCAACCTTACATTGCATGTTCGAAGTTCTATCCTGTCACAGTTTTGCTTATAACTGTACATTCAAGTTTTTGATTCTGCAAGAAAAACCATCATATCTCCACAACCATTGATTTCTTCAATGGATTTCTTATCACGGATTCCATCAGGGTGAATTACCATTTACTAGAACATTCACTTATTTTGTTCTATTCGATGGCCTTTTTCTCCTACTCTGTCTCTGGACAATTCTGCTTCAATTATGCACTCTTCTTCTGCTGCTACTTTTCTTTTCCTCTTTTCATGGTTACTATTTCAGATGCTCCTTCTTTGCCAATTATTTTTCCACTTCCTTTGCCATCAATGACAATATTTCCAACAATTTGATGCCTTGGGAAATGGAATTGGTGTTGTTTTAATGCAGGAAGGAAGACCCATTGCTTTTTAAATTCGTCCAATCAAAGGAAAGTATTTACAGAAACCTATTTATGAGAAGGAAATGTTAGCAATACTGCATGCACTAAAGAAATGGAGAACTTACCTAATGGGAAGACACTTCAAGGTAAAAACTGATCATGATATTCTTAAACACTTTTTGGAACAAAGACTATCTTCAGAAGAGCAGCAAAAATGGGTCACAAAGATGTTGGGTTATGACTTTGAAATAATCTACAAAAAGCGAAGTTAAATGTTGTTGCAGATGCACTCTCAAGAAAGAATGAAGAGGTGGAAGCATTGCTTTGTGCCATTTCTATTATCCAACCAGATTGGATAACTGAAGCAAGAGATGAATGTAAGAAGGACAAAGATGTATGGACACTCATTCAAAAGTTGCAGCAAGATCCTAGTACATCTGATACATTTAGTTGGAAAAATGATTCCATATGGTACAAAGATCGCTTATATCTTTGTAAGAATTCCCAACTAAAACAAAAGATTCTTCTGGAATTGCACACTTCTCCTTTAGGAGGACACTCAGGATTTTTAAAAACTTACCACAGGGTGAAGAAAGAATATTTTTGGGATGGCCTTAAATCTGATATTCGAAAGTTTGTGGCGGAATGTTTGGTTTTCCAGCAGAATAAAGTGGAAACAATTAAGACCCCAGGACTTCTACAACCTTTATCCATTCCAAGTCAACGTTGTGAGGAGATTTCAATGGATTTTATCACAGGTTTACCTAAGTCCGAAGGAAAGAGTGTCATCATGGTGGTAGTTGATAGACTTACCAAGTATGCACACTTTTGTGCATTATCTCATCCATTTAAAGCAAGTACAGTTGCTACTATATTTATGGACATAATTCAAAAGCTACATGGAAGCCCAAGGGTTATTGTGAGTGACAGAGATCCCATTTTTACTGGAAATTTTTGGACGGAGTTATTTTCTTGTTTGGGTACTCAATTAGCTCATAGCTCATCTTGTCATCCTCAATCTGATGGTCAAACTGAGATAGTAAATAAATGTTTGGAAGGATATCTTCGTTGTTTTGTATCTGATAAACAAACACAATGGGTCAAGTGGTTACCTCTTGTGGAATGGTGGTATAACACTTCCTTCCATACTGCAGCAAAAATGACCCCATTTATGGCACTTTATGGATATCATCCACCATCCATCACATCATATTTAAGAGAAAATTCTAAGGTTCAAGCAGTGGAAGATCACATCGAGCATCAGCAAAAAGTTCTCCAACTCTTAAAGGATAACCTGAATTTGGCACAAAATCGAATGAAACAACAGGCAGATCAACATCGCAGCGAGAGAAGTTTTGATACAGGAGATTGGGTATTTTTACGGCTACAACCATATAAACAAATGTCCCTCAAGCAAGCTAAGAAGGATAATAAATTATCGCCAAAGTACTATGGTCCTTACAAGGTGTTGCAAAAGATTGGTACTATGGCATACAAATTGGAGCTTCCTGCTTCTTCGCGAGTACATCCGGTTTTCCATGTTTCATGCTTAAAGAAGGTTATAGGTGAAAATATTCCAGTTCAAACAATATTGCCAGAACTTGATGAGGAAGGAAAAATCATATTGGAACCTGAAGCGGTCACGGAAACCAGAACTCGACAGCTACGGAATCGATCAATTTCAGAGTATCTCATCAAGTGGAAGAACTTACCCACTGAAGATTCTACATGGGAGGATGAGAATTTTATACAGAAGCACCCAGAGCTACTCAAGCATTGAGGACAACACTTTATTGAAGGAGAGGGGCATGTTAGGTCCCTATATTACTAGTATAGTCCCTTATTGTTGTTAGTGTAACCCCCTTATTGTTATTATTGTACCCTTGTAACCCCCATTTTGTTATTATTGTGCCCATAAATTATTATTGTTAGGTCGGCTAGGATTACATTGTGGCCCACTAGGATTACATTATGGCCACATGGACTCCTATATATAGAAAGGAGGTTTTGTAAATTGTATCATCCAAGAATTGTTCATTTATGTAATGTATTGAAGGTTGTCCCCTCGAAGTGGCTTATTTCTAAGGCGTTGATATCTCTTTTCTTCTATTTGTGGAGCTGGTTACACAACATTAAAATTGAAATCACCACCTTTTTCTTCAAACTGAAATCTGACAAATGCTGAACCGAAATCTGTCCTAAAATAAACTTGCCACTGAAAACTGAAATTCAGTTAAACTAAAATTCTACCTACTTACCCTAATCAGCTCTATAAATTCTGATTAGATAAAATGAAAAAACCAATGCAACCATTCAAGCATTATATATATTGATGTATTTTGTTGCATGTGTTTGTTTATGATCAAAACTAAAGTTCTGCATCCTAATAGAAACTTATCAACAAATGTGAAGATAAGGAAATATTCAATTTCCTTTGTTGACTCTAAAAAATATAAAAAAGGATCTTCCAAGTTATATTTACAAACATTAAACTGATCCAAGCAACTGTACATTTGTTCTGGATAGGCTCCATGCCATGAAACTAAACTGTTATTTCCCTGCAAAATTAATTGCTGATTTTTTTAATAAGCTTTGTGATGATATTTCTATTGATAGAAATGCCTGTCTGATGAGAATTTTATCATCTTGACCCTAAAGCTCATAGTCATTAAATGGAGAAAGGTTTTGAATGCATTCATCATCCAACACATCAGCTATTGGATCATGAAAAACTTGGAAGGATTGCTGCAACTTATTACATATGGGTTTCAATGGGACTTCCAGGCTGCTCATCCTTTGCTTTAGAGATAATATAAAAAAATTCCTTTAAAAACTAAAATTATTCAAAACATAGTGGTATAGAAATTTCCTGTGTCATTTGATCGAGTATTTAAATGGAATTTGATAACTATAATTGTGAAATTGAATAATCCTGACCAAGAGTTTCATTATCTTCTTTGTTTTCAATAAAAATACCTAAAGACTGCTGATTTTTTATTTCATTAAAGTTGGCTCTAATGAATTGAAATGAAGTAAAACAAAGAGGCAAAGGTCCTTCACTTATTTCCAAATTTTCTGCACTTTCTTCTTCACTCCCATAGCTGATATGTATAGGTTGATCACTGTATTCAAGCTACTGAAACTGAATTTCCTCATCCCACAAAATAGCTACTGATTTCTCTGTAAAGTTAGCTTGAGTTTGGAGAACATAATTACCATCACACTGATCATATTTAGACAAATAATTAAAATAAGGAATGTCATCAAACATACATATTAGACCAGTAGATTTCTCTTCCACATATTGATCTGTAAATCCATTTTCTGATCTATGGTAGATGGTATTAGTAGGAAAGTATTTATGACCAAAAACCTCTTATTTTTCTGCAATGAGTGGGTCATGGTGATCTTCTACATCATTTCTTATGTTTTACTTACCAAAATGTCGATTTTTACCTCTGAAAATGTCAGGCGTTATGCATTGTTGTTCTTCTCTTCTTTTTCTTTCAACTTTTCCCTTCTAATTTGCAAATTAACTTCTACATCTACTGCAATGTTCTGTATTTTTTCAAGTGTTGCTAAATTTCTTTCTCTTAGCTGAAACTCTATTTTCGGATCAAAGGCCTTTGGATAATGCAAGAGAGATGAATCAAGAGGAGGTCTTATATTTTTTGGCATTGAATAATAAACTTGATTAAATCTGGCAGAAAATTGTTGTATCGTCTCGTTTGGCTATCTTTTCAATTAATTATATTCTTCTATGATCACAAAAATATTGACTTTGATTATCCATCTATCAAGGAAAATTTTGACAAACCGTTGGAAATTTGAGATTCTTTCCATAGGCAGGTTCTTGAACCAACTCTTTACTTTACTTTGCAAAGAAAGAGAAAAAAGTCTGATACTAACATCATCTTCATCAATCTCAAATAGGTCCAAATAATTCTAAAAACCTTGAATATGTTTTTGGGCAGTGATGCTACCATTTTATCCATCAAATTTAGGGAGAGATTTGTAATAGTTATCAAGGAAAACATGGAGTATAGGAGGTAATATGAGTGGTTTATATCTATCTGGAACTTTATAAGGTACAGGAATATGTACAACGATTGTAAGATTAGTCTTGATTATTTGAGGCTTATCAATCGGAAAATGATCATCATAAGTTTCAGAAGAGAGATGCTCAAATGGATAAGGAGATTTTACATTTACAATTTTCAAAGGAAAATAATCAAATACTAAACTAAGATCTTCTCTAAAATACAATATACATTTAAAAACTTTTTTGATGAGAAAGAACATGATGTATTGGATTGTAATCCAAGTCAGAAACCTGATCTTCCCATACTGTTCTTTCAGGTTCATTCCTCCAGTGGAGTCTTGATTTTGAAATTGATTTGGAGTCTCCACGTGGATGATTTTAATCTTTGTGTGTCTAATCTCTGTCCACCATCATAGATTAGATCTGATACTTGTATAATTTTTCTGAAGAAAAATCGTTATTCCCCAGTATGGTCGCTAGTATGTTATCTCTCAGTAATTTCTCAAGGCTAAAGAAATAAATCACCGAGGTGACCACAAACCTAATTTTGAGATTAGGATCTAGCATTCCTAATGCTCAGAGAGGGCTCTCTCTTAATGATTTAACTTTTTTGTTTTAATTGATTTTAGGCTAGTTATGTATGCTTGATTTGGTTTTGGTTTTGGTTTGTTTGGTGGTGGAATTACTGATTCATATGGATAGATGACTGGCTATTTTCCATTGTGCTATGGAGTAAATATATCAAGCAACAAGATAGAATAAAGTTCTAAAGGAAGTGTTCACAGGGCGAGGTAGCTGAGAAAATTCAAATCTTTTGGCCTAGATGGTAAAGTGGTTTCAATCGGGATCAAGGAGCAGTTAAGGATTCCTTAAACTAGATAATGAAGGAAATGACAGAAGTTAATTGGGATGGGAGAGAAATTAAGGATTCTCAGATCCAGATATCAGAAGCAAACATTAAAATGAATAACATTTCTTAACAGAGTGTACTTAAACAATTTCTGCAATAATATTCCTCTTATAACATTTAAATTGGAAAACATGCAAGTTTATGGAATACCTAAGGAAAAAACATGAACAATTGAAAGATACTTCGCTGAAGTGGCTCAACACATGAATCCTGTAATGCAATGCCTTTATTACTTGTTTCGTCTGCTGACTTGAAAATGGTACAATAAACCCTCATGTATTTTGATCAATTACAACTATAGAAATTTTCAGGAATCCACCCTCAATACTTCGAATTATGAAGTATTTATACAAAAAATATTACAAAATATCATGTTTAACTAACCATGATCTATTATAGGAAATAAAATATCTAGATGCATAAAGATAGTGACACCTTTCTAACTAACTGAAATCTGGCACTGATTTTCTGATTATTATTATCTCTTGGTTTATCTCATGCTAGCTTGTCTCTCACACTTTCTTCTTCCTCTGTCTTTTACGCTACTTTATCATATGATTTTTCTTTTAACTGTGTCTTTGCTCGTTAGACTAAATGCTCTATTTTTACTTTAACCTGACTTCTCTTTTACTTTTACATTTTACAGTAGAACATATGTAACAGTGAGTAAACTAAGTTCTGGAGAGCTACTTTGAATAACTTTGCTGAGATAAATGTTTTCACCTTTGTTTTACCATTTACTGTGTAAATTGTATCTCTCTCTGCTGTATTGCTGGTTTAACTTGTTTTTCCTTCTATAAATGAAACTTCTGCTTAAATCCCGAGAATCTGGATTAAATAATTTTGAACTAGTATCAATTGTTTATCAGATTTCTTGGTATGCTGATATACCTGCAAAAAAAAACCAATTATTTAGAAAACACAAGTCTGTAGGGGGGAAAAAATGGTTTCAGGGAACAGGGAAAACTATGGAAGGAGTCTGAATTTGTAGTGGGTTTTTAATTCGGGTTGGCAATGGATTTTCAATTTCGCAATTCAAACAAAGGTAAGTGTATTACGGTAAAGTGGGGTTTTGAATTTTGCAGCAGGGATTTATCGCATTGGTGGCTTTATCGCAGAGTGGATAGGCGGTGTGGTGGTTTTGTATGAGGGGATGCAATAATATGAGTGAACGTCGCGTGGCTGGGGGAAGGAGTTGGGAAACCACCCATTTCGAAACTCCCCCTGGAGATAAGTTTTGAGTTGTTGGGTGATGCGAAATGGAGCAATGGCCATTGGATCTAATCTATGGAGATATGATGGTTATAATTTGTTGCAAAATTCTATTTAAATGATTAAGATATGCGGAGGTTTAAATATGGAGTTATATTAAACATGGAGTCGGGGAATATAATAAAGTGGAAAGGTTTATATAAAGGTGTTAATATATAAATGGGGAGAGTTAAATATATAACATATATATGAATGGGTTTAATATATAAAGGGATTTTAAAATATAGGTTAAAATATATAAGGGGCTTTGGGAAATTATAATGGTGGGGTTATTAGAAATACATTAGGAGGGGGGTTTAAAATAATATCGGGGAAGGGGGTTTTAACTAGGGAAAGGGTTTTTTACAAGGGAAATGTGTTAGAATAAGGGAAAATGAAGAGGGAAGGGGTTTTTGGAATTAGGAAGGGGAAAATTAGTAAGATATTAGTGATAAGAAACAAACCAATTGATGCTTTCCAATTCTTGTGAAAGTAATCTACCTACCCTTCTTTTATCCTAACATTTTCATTTCCTTTATTGGGTGCATTTGATCTTGTTGGCCCTTTTATTTTCTTTTAATAAGCAAAATAACTACTTCTAACCTTATAAATTCCAATGGCTTAGATTAAGGTAATGAGCTCATTTATTCTCTACCTAACTACTGATCTACCAAGATTAAATGGTTTGGTCAATTATTCACTAATATCAACATGAAATTTAAAGCATCAATGAATAAAGATTAAACTATTTGATCATCATGAATTGTGGCATTTTGGACAAGCAGCACACAATTATTATTGGAAAAAGTAACTAAAGTAAAGTAGTGGCATTTGAATGTGCAACACTTTCAGGATCTATTTTTATCTCTTTTTGTGGGGTTCATATTTTAAATCCTTTTTTAATCTTATTTCTTTTGGTCTTTTGATTTTTCTTGTAGGACATACCCTCTTTTCATTTTTTAATATGGGGAAAAAATTTGCAGAAATAAAAGGTATGTGTTATGCGTAATTATGGATTACGGATAAAAAAACATTCCCTAAATGTGGTGTATGCATTTAGAACAACAGATAAAATATTTTGCAAATACTTTTCATAACCATAAATAGACACACATAATAGATTAAGAAACTTACTTGGAGTCCAATTGCTTCCTATTCTCTTTATGTCGCTCTTGATGTAGCTTCAAATCCAAGCTAGATCGCCAAAATATTTCCTGCAGGAATTAACACTAAATAACAAAGAGATTGCAATATACAGATGGATATTCACGTTAATCAGTTAAATCAATGAAACATGAAACATATAAATCAGATAAGAATTCATAATATGAAATACATAAGCTTATACATATACATATGTGGGAAATTAAGCAACAATCTTTATTAATGGATAGAAGGGGAGGTTACAACCAGTGATTGATTTTATGTCACCAAATATAGCATCATCCCAGCCTCATCACAATGAACATCTCTCTAGCAGCATATCACTCAAATCAAACCCTCAATTGAGATTCCAACAACATTTCTATACTAAATTTCTTCCTTCTCAAGCACTAGGATCTGTGCTCAATTTATAGATGAGCTGAAGGTAGTTTCACAATCAATGACTTTCTAATAATAGGCAATACATGTTCCCAAGCTAAGAGGTGTTGAATGGACACATGGATTTGAATTTTGACACATATGCACTCTTCTAGAAGGCACTGGCCATGTGGAGATTTCAAAACAATGAGAATTTCGCTCCCAATTGACCAATGCACCCTTGATTGTCGGGAAGTACTTTGCAGAGCACCCTTGAATGGAGGTGACTGCATATGCAAAACAATTATTCCCTTGAGATATTGTGTTGGTGAGCTCATAGGTGATATAAATGTACTTCAAATCTTGGAATCCTTGCAATGGAAGTCATGGATGATTTGTTATTGTTCTTTATCTTAGGGCATGTAGCAACTGAAATGATAGGGGATGATAGACCCTATTCATTGGTTCTTGGGATGATGTCTAGTTTAACCAGGTCATTGGGAATGGTGCCCAAATTGACCTATAACAGATTGCCCCCTAAAGGATGAAGTCAGAATAATAATAACAATATTTTTTTAATGACATGCTTTACACTGTGATGGGCTGGAGCTAAAGCAGAGTGGCGACCTGCATCAATCTTACAATACATTACATCATGATATATCCTCTTGATCGCGAATTTCTGAGGGAAGGCATTCCCATCCTCAGCACATAAACTATCTAATAACATGTACATAGTGCATAAAGTTGTCTACATTGGAATGTTTCCCAATACATACATGCCTACAGATATAGGCCCATTTTCAGATGACGATCTGTATGTAAGGTCACCATACATATGATGCGTACAAAAATCCTGAAATCATAGCCCGAATGGCTGAAACTAGATCCTGGGTCTTCTTATCTTGTTCACTCAATCGTTCGAGTACAAGTATAGCCATGCGAATATAGGATTTTTAGTCGAACATGGTAAGACATCGTTTGATTACCAGCCAATGAAGTGAGCTGTTAACAAACACAATAGAACCACCATTAATGTTAATGTCCCTCAAGGTACTGCAGTATATTTCATAAGGCGTGAATATATTATTTGATGTTGAATTCCAAACAAAATATTTCGGTCAAAAGTATAGAAGCGAGGATCTTATCGATTTTTGAGAGTGCAAGCTTCTGTGATCCATAACATATTAGATTATAAATCTTCCGGGAAATCACATGAGAATTTTAGGAATGATGCACTTCGAACTACCAACTGTAGTTCATCATGATGAACTACAGTTGGTAGTTCGAAATGCGTCGTTCCTAAAATTTTCATGTGATTTCCTGGAAGATTTATAATCTAAGATCTTATCGATGCTGTAATAAGCCTCATGTATTGGAATATGATGTTTCTAAGTGAAATTCTTGGATAATGATTTGTCGTCGATAGGAAGTTACTTTATTGTGAAACGGGAGTTACTGAATTTGGAGACAAAGTATGAATTGATATAGCAATGTTCAGGGATGACTTTCATGAGAATGAAGTTTTATGAGTATTGCAAAAGGATGAGTATTCACTGGATGACTTCTCTTGAACATATCGGTGACACTAAGATGAGTACGTTGGCAGCATTGACCCAAAACCGAAGTGAAGGTATAATGAACCATAGGTATGAATGAACTGTCAAGAAGATTACCCAACCCAAACACTCACAGTGATGGAGTGAAGTTTCATGTTCAAGAGTGACCTGCTATAGTAAACAAATTTGTTCACTTTCCCAAATTTTCCCCGGTCATTTGTCGACCAGTACCTCTTTATTTTTTAACAATCTTGAGGAGGATAACATATGATTTATCTATAACTCAACCCTTTGGGCGAATAATGTATCGCTATTTAATAATTTAACGAGTCTAGTGATGCAGTTTTTGAATAGCTTATCTTTCAAGGTTGATTATATCTGATCTTCACATATAGTGATCTTGCCTCAAAGCATAAACAACCCGGATTGATAATAAATAATCGTGTTAGTTTAGGTACATAAATTAGCTCAACATCTAAAGGATGAATGAAACTGCAAGTGAATGAAACTAGATTCTTGCCATGATCGACAAGCCCATTGCTATTTTATGTTTTAACGAGCCTAATGACAGTGATAGTCCGGTCCTTTTTCATATTTAGAGAGTTTGAAAAAGAGGAGAAAGAAAACTCCATAAGTACTTTTTCGTAAAGTTGTCGCTCAAATCTGAAAAAGTGTAAAATAATATCTGAGAGAACCTTCTAGCCATGTTCAACTAAGGCATTCATTTTTCATAAATAATCTATCTCAGTCCGGAAAAGGGTTAAACTTATACTAAGTAGATATCAATTCATTTAATTTTACAAGCTCGAAAAGACAAGTGCTCGGCAATATTTTCACATTATCGGAGTCTGAAAAGAGCTAAAAGAAGACTCCTAGGGTTCCTTTTTCGCTGTTATCGAAGCTTGAAAAAGAGATAAAAGTGTGCTTCAAGTATTTTTTTCATTTTTAACGAAGCTCGAAAAATAAGGATAAAAGTATTCTTTGCGGTCAAATCATTCTTGAAATAAATTTGCACGACTAATCTACTCATAAATTGTAAAACCTATTCAGAACAACATCAAATGGATTAAAAATACTTGTTTCATGATAAAAATATAATAAAACCATAGTCACAACAATAAATATGATTTGAAAATAATCAAATGACTAATAAAAAGAGTTTTACAATTCATTTTTACCATTTGAAAGTTACCATTTTCATTTTGGAGCTTTGAACTTGTTTTTTCCCGTGAACTTCAGCTATTGATTGCGATTGATTCTGTGGATGGTTCTCATCTTCGTTTGATCCAGGTTGGTGCCATGAACCCTCTCTTTCTTTCAGTAGTCAATTCATTTCCTTTCATTGCAATTTTTTATGGATTTGGGCCACTTAGGGTAAATTATTTTTCCAAAGAGGGAAACACAACCTTGAGCATCGAAAACTACGTTGTGGAGCACCTAAATTGAAGCCTAGGTGTATATGCAATGCACTGTCCCTTGTTCAAGACTGTGTTGGGCGAAATTTTCATTTTTTATTCTTGCAATGTACCCAAAATTTGTCTAATTTTTTGCATGAAAAGGAGTCTAATGGGTCTTATGGTTATGTTTTAGGATTCCATCAGACTAGAATGGCGATTACTTGGAGAGAAAGAGAGCATGAAGAAAAATATATGGTTGCTCTAAATGATTAGGGTACAGTAAGAGCCCTAAGAGATTGTGGGTAGTTACAGTACTTCCGCTTATCAGGGATGAGGCATCAAATAGAACTCTTGGAGTTCCTAGTTTGAGCATGGGATCAAGCTATTGAGGCATTTCACATTAGGAAAAAAGTGGTTCCTATTATAGTGGAGGATGTATACTTTCTTACAGGCTTGTCGAGGAGAGGCTTGCCTATTTCCCTCTCAGGGTCTGTTCTTGGAAGAGAGACTGTGAGAGATTATGTTTTGCAATATTGCTATCCAGGGGTAGAGCCAAGCAAGGATGGTAAAATAAACATCTGTGACATTTGAGATTTTCCTTTAAGAACCATTCTTTTCACGATCACAAAATTTTCCGGCACCATTACACTACATGTAGCGAAGAGATCATATATGCAGTATGCGCTAGAGTGCATGGAGCCAACATTATTCAACTAGTCTGAAGTTGTACTTTCTCAAATAAAAGAACAATTGAATAAGGCAAAGGGAGGAAGGAAGAAATTTTTTTGTTATGGTTCGATCCTCATTTCATTTTCCTTAGAGAGGATTCCACTAATGCAGCCTCAGCATGTGACATTGCGTGTGTCTAACCCTAGAGATCTAAGGATGCAGAGATGGGTAGAACTAATGGCTAGGCATGCAGGCCAATCATCTATTGTGTTCTCGACTGCGTTCTTCGCTTGGTTCAGAAAACAGATTGTCGCCATCGATGAGTATGCATACATAGTTGTCGATTTCCGAGGAGTTCCAGACTTAGTTTTACCAGAAGTCTCTCAGTGGGGTGCAATAGGTAAGAATGTTTTGACCATGTTTTTTTATTTTTCTAAGTTTTATACAATGTTTTTGTATTTTTATGTTTTCCCAAGACTAAACTAAATTTTTAATGTAATGCAAATGTTGGTCGAGTTCAACCGGTGGAGGAGCCAGAGCATGGAGCAGATGAGCCAACAGAGAGGGCTATCGGGAGAGCAGCCCTTCGAGATTTAGACATGGTTGAGACTCTGTCTGAGCTTCGACAACACATAGATGGGTTGACCTTCGGGATCCCGGATTGCTGGATCGAAGAGTTACCCATGCGACTACAGTGCCACACTATAGGCGTTCCTAACCACTAGATGTGGTTATTGCGTAGGATAGCTATATCTATAGCATGTTACCATGAGTATCACTAGTTTATTTTTGACATGTTGCATACATTTTGAGGTCAGATGACTAATGTGTCTTGGGCACAAATTTTGTAAAAACCTATAACTATCTATCTATTTGATTTCAGTGTTTTCCTATGTTTATTGCATAATCCTATTCAATTATGTGAATGTATCTTTACATGTGTTGCAAATTTATGTCTAAAACTTGATTAGCCAAAGAATCAGTCAACGTGTTCAAGTTTCTGGAAATGTGTTGATATTGAATAAAATCAAAATGTATTTCCAAAATTCGAAATCTTAGGAACAAATGATGCAGTGTTGGATTTCTAGCAGTATAAACACTAGTAAGTTGTAATACCACAAGTTGTGAGTCTAACCTTATAATGATGTGGTTAATACAAAATGAAATGGAATTAAAGATAAGTTCGATCAACGCGCTATATTTAGCGAAATTATTTGTCGATCTACCGATACAAATCCCTTGAAAATTCACTAACTCGTCATTCTGAGCGAAAATGGCCCACACTGCAGAGGATAGATTCTGCGTACTATGACTAGCACCATCAGCATATCCAAAAAATGGTTCCAAATACTCAAACATCTGTGATGAAATGTAAAGTGGATTACTAAGATCAATAAAACTCTAAAAAAAAACTAAGACAGTGAATGCAAATCAACAGCTTATATATACAATATAATACAAAAAATTACAACGCTCATGATTAAGCATAGTAACGTTTCAGATACAACCCATTTCGGGGATGTGCCAATAGAATTCCATCATAATCCACTAACTCATAGGCACCCTTAGCAAGAACTCTTTTGAAAATATAGGGGCCATGCCATAATGGCTCAAATTTCCCTGTACCTATTACATCAGCTTCTTGATCAGAAATAAGGACCAAGTCGCCCTCTGAGAAAATACGAGGCTGGACATTTTTGTCTTATTGTGCCTTTATACGTCTCTTATGCACTTCATTGGCCAATTGGGCTTCACGACGTGTTTCATCAAGATGGGTGAGGTTAAAAAGACGTGCTTCTTCTTCTAAGGTGTCAGGTAACAAGTTGATTTCGAGTTTTAATGATGGTATTTGACATTGGATTGGCAAGATAGCTTCCAGACCATACACCAATTGAAATGGGGTAAATATGATTGTGTTTCTCACCGAGGTTTGGTACACCCACAAGGTCGAGTACAAGATCAAATGCCAATTTATTTTACGAACTCCTATAATTTGTTGAAGCATATGTTTAAGTTTCTTGTTGATAGCTTCAACTTTTCCATTTGATTGTGAATAATAAGAAGTAGAATTATCATGTGACAATCCTAACTTGGAAGTCAATTCATTCATCATGTGGTTGCAAAAATTCTTCACATGATCTGTAACTATAGCCTATGGGACCTCAAACCGTGCAATAACATGATTAAAGAAAAACAATGCAGTTGTTTGTCCTGTGTTGTTGAATTTAGGCATCGCTTTGGCCCATTTGGTGAAGTAGTCTACTGCAACAATAATATAACCATGCCCCCCAGATGAATGAGGGTTACAGGTCATGAATTCAATACTCCATTTCAAAAATAGTCCTACAGAGATAACATGATGCATTGGCACTGGTGGCTTGTGGATTTTATGACCAAATATCTAGCACGCATGACAACTTCTGACCATGCGGATGCAGTCGAAAAATATGGTAGGAAAAAAGTAACCGCCGCGGAGTATCTTCTTCGCGGTAGCATATCCAGACAAGTGTCCACCACATGCCCCAGCATGACAATCATTTAAAACCTTTTCAGACTCCTCATGAGTGAGGCACCTTCTTACAATTGTATAGACACCACGACGATAAAGTGTATCACCGACGATTAGATAATCTTTGGCTTGGTATCAAATATGTCGTTGGTCAGAGCGAGAGGTATTAGGCCGAAAATTTTGGGTTTGGAGATAAATGATAAAATCCCCATACCAAGGATCAGATGATTTGATAAAAAAAAGAGACTCGTTAGGAATATATGGTTCTGACATAGTAGCAGTACTATTAGAGGGAAGGTCACAGAGAAGCTTAGCCAAAACTAAAGACTTCTTTGACTTGGATTTGATGAATTCCAAATAAAATTCCTGAAAAATGACAATCCATTTTGAATACTTTCCCCTTAGAAATTTACGTGATAATATATAAGTCATGGGGTTGTAATCCGAAATGACAATGGTCTTCTGGAACATGATATAGTGGCGAAATATTTGGACATCTTGAACAGCTTCCAAGGCAAACTTTTCTACGTACAAATACTTTACTTCCGTATCATTGAGATTACGACCCAAATAATAGATCTGATATTATATCCCATTTTCTACTTGGACCAATACCATAGCTATGGTCGTATCAGCTGCGACAATATATAAGAAATAATAATTCTGATAATTGGGGGGATACGTTAATGACACTCGGACAAGAGTATCCTTGAAAAAATCAAAAGAAGCTTGGACAACTTGGTCCCAATGGAAGGGAACCCCCTTTTTCAAGATCCGAGTAAATCCTTTAGCCATTTCGGCGTAGTTGGGTATGAACCTCCTTAGGAAGTTAGCATTTCCTTGAAGTTTCTGTATCTGAAGTAAATTTGATGGTGCGGGAAAATCGAGAATGGCATGAACCTTCAATGGGTCGATTCGAATTCCTTATTTTGAGATGACAAATCCAAGAAAACGACAAGAACCAACACAAAACACACATTTATGTGGATTGAGGCATATTTTGTAGTGTCGGCAGCATAAGAAGATTTCTCTCAAATGCATTGGGTGATCAGTCTGATTTCATGAATGTGCAGGTAAATCAGCTAGATATGGTTGAACAATGTGCTTGATGTCATTGAAAGCATAATCCATTGCTCTTTGAAAACTGGCCGCAACATTCTTTAAACCAAATGGTAGTTTCCGATAATCGAATGTGCCCCAGTGACAGATGAATGATGCCTTATGTTGATCCTCTGGGCGTATATTGATTTGATTGTAGCCATAATATCATCTATGAATGAAATTTTTTTGCATCTAGCACAATCGTCAATAATCTGGTCGATAAAGGGAGTAGGACAGTTGTCTTTTGGACAAACAAGATTGACATCCTGATAATCGATGCACACTCTAATGGTTCCTTGTTTTTTCATGACAGGAACGATGTTGGAAACCCACTCAGTTAGCGGAACAGGGTAAATGAAACTAGCATGCAAAAGTTTCTCAACTTATGCTTTATTGGCAACGGCCTTCTTCGGATAAACATGACAAAGGCGTTGATGCACCAGTTTGACATCAGGATATGTATTAATAGTGTGTTCAACGATACTAGTATCTATGCCTGGCATTTCCTCGTAAGACCAAGCAAATACATCAGGGAATTCATGAAAGAGAGAGCGATATGTTTCGAGTTCTGATGGAGAACAAGATACATCGACATGAATGTTTTCTATAACGCCAGGTTTGATCAAAATATCAATAGAAATGGTTTCTTCAATATTTGACAAATTTCGCTCGAAATCGATTACATTAATAGGTAAAGATTTCGAAAAGAAATTTTTTATCGATGGGTGATATAGTTCACAAATATTATTTTCTTCATAATCAGGAAGATGGGAATTATGATGATAATCTTCCCATGGTTCTCTTTCCAACATCATAGTTTCCAAAATATTCTCATCTGTCAAGAAAGTTAAGGAAAAAGGATCAGATGAAGTACCAAAATCTAAGGAACAATCAACCCAAACAACCGGCGATGCTGATTTCGAATTCGCCGCCCAAGCCTGATAGATTGATTGCTATGCCAACTCAATAGGGATGTGCAGCAGAAACTAATCCAACGTAACAATTTAAGAATCACTCATACTCTTCCTTAAGCTAGATGAAGTGGAAGAGATCATGCAGCAGGTCTCTACACTTGCAATTTCTACCGACGTCGTAGGCAGCAGTAATGAAAATGTTCCCATGAGAGTGGAATCCTTTAAGATTCCTACACCAATGTTCTGAAGTGAAAGGTGGGGTGCGTGAATGAACGAAACACTTCCAGTTACCTGCGAAGTGGAGGCAAAGAAGGATAGTTGATTGATGACTGTGATGACACCTTTATATGGAAAGGCGGTCATTCTAAAATATGTAGAAACAATTGCAGTCATAGCATATACCCATGGCCTTCCAAGTATAATATTGTAGTCAAGGGGTCCGTAAAAAACCTTGACATCAACATTCACGTTTTCTCCCCCTAGTTCTACATGAAGGTTATTGATAATACTGCAAGGCTTATATGTACGTTCGTCAAAAGCTTTCAATATCGTTGATGACTGAGATAGGCGTGGCAAGCCAAGTGAATTCCAACAGTTTAGAGACATAATGCACGTATATGCTCCCTCATCAATAATAGTATGATGAACAAGGTGATTGCGAACATTTATCTCTATGGAGAATGCCAATTATGCTGGTAATTGTGGCACATAGACCGTATGATTAAAGACTACGAGATTAGAATCAGTTGGATCAATTCCACCAATAGCCAAAAATAACGCCTGTTTTAAGGAGGGAAAATTTGGTAATACCTCAAGAGCTGATATAGCTGAAGGGGATTGAGCCAAATATTCAAGTATATTATAATTTTGAGCAGCTCTTGCTCGAGGATTATATGTCAATTTATGAACGAATCCATTTGGTGGCTTGATTGTCAATTCATGAATAGCAGTAGGCGGTATCGATTCCATAGACCGATTCATGGTTGATGTAGTAGGTTGATTAGTGGCCTGACTACCGTAATATTTATTACGCGTTGACACCAAAATATTTGTTGAAGGTTTTTTGACAGATAGCATAAGCACTTGAGAACTAGAAGTTAGATCCGTAGCAACCAAATTCATGTCCAGATTCAGAAACGGATCTGTCAACACAACTGACGCATGTGAAGTCTTAACCATTTTTGAGACTTCAACGCGGTGAGGAAAATCCCAAACAAAGTGTTCCTCATTACAGATTATGCATGGATAACTAGGTTTCCTATTTCCAGATGATTGATCAGATGATCTTTCCTATAGGTTAGAATTTTTCTTTTTCTTAGATTTCCCTTTTTTCTTACTTCCGCATTGCTTGTCACTTTTTCCTTTGTCAAATGACATGACATTAATTTTGGAAGAAGGTGCAGGATCAGATGCAGTAGTATGATGTGCTCTTGTAGTACCAATAAAATTGTCTCTGGCATGAGAGTCCTTTAATTGAGGAGGAATAGTACAATTAGATCGCGGCACATTAGGAATTTTTTCATAGATCATGCCAGACTGAGTATAAATCAAGTCTAAATATTGGGCATGAGCAATGAACTTCTCTTCATTGACGATGCTACCCTTAGCAAAATCCTCAGTTATATATGGTAACTGGGACTTAATGAACCCCTCAGCAATAATCTGATCAGGAACAAATGTCTTAACCATTCTAATGATGACGATGCCACTCATGAATATGATCAGAAATGTGAGTAGCATTAGTCTGTTTAAAATTAGTCAAGAGTTTCGTTCTAGTTTCATATTGTATGGGTAACTGGAAGTGAGTCAAAAAGACAGTAGCTAGGGTAGTGAAATTATCAAAAGAAGCTCTAGGTAACTCAATGTACCATTTTACAGCCGGACCAGTGAGTGTACGTTGGAAAAGACGTAGTTGAACAAAGTCATCATTCAGGGAGTTTGATGAACACCACAAATGATAAGTAATAACATGAGTCGATGGGTCTTCCCCAGGGTTTCCATTGAACTTAGGAATATCCGAGGGTAATTTATGGGGTATCACTGGCCACCAAAGAGTGTAGTTGATTGGATCATTGGTGAGCCAATTTAAATCTGGTAATTCTAAAGTTGCAACAAAGGGCAACTGTTGATTAAGGTTAGGTTAAGCATAACCAGGGTATGATGGAATTGCTTGGGCAAGAGGCCTTTGAGCACAAACATAAGGAATATGCTGCTGGTAATCCAGATAGGGGTTGTTTTGATAATAAAATTCTTGAGGATTATGTTGACCAAAACCTGGGTATGATAATTTTTGAAATGAAGGTTGAGGCATTTGCACTTGAGGATGCCAAGGGGCTTGTCCACCAATGTTATAACCCAAATTAGGATAAATTGGCTTCGGTTGAGGATATGTGTAACCTGGTTATGGCTGTGACATCCCATACTATGGTAATCCAACTTGTGAATAAATTATTTTAGGTACAAGTTATTGTTGTAAATTAGTCAGAGGAGTTGGAGTTTGAGGACCCAATACTTGAGGGTATTGAGTTGAAGGACCCACCTGAAACGATTGATTCTGTAATAGGGGTAAAGATGTATTAACAAGTGGAATTGATGTGGGTGAAACATGTTGAACCAGTTGATACGAGTGTACAATCATTTGTGGTTGGATAGGGAGAGTGGGCTGCCATTGACAAACATTCATTTCGACATTAGATTGACCAAAAAAAGACGTAGTACTGTCAAAGTGGGTGGTTTCCCCCCAACATGAGGAGGTTAATAAGACAGAAAATATTGTTCTCCAAATGCAGGGAGTCAAGTTTATATGGTACTGGATGGAATAGACCCAGAAGGACCAGCTTTATATTGCCCTGATGATGTGTATAAAGGATCAAGTCATTCAGTACTCACTATAGGTTTACCAGTTAGAATACCAGACGATGACATTGGTGAAGTCGATGGGTTTGAAGATGCACCAGAGAAAATTCCAGAATAAATATTTATAACCTGATGGGACTAAAGGGCCACCATGAAAATATGACTCTGGTGAAGTTGTGAACATCGACGGGTTAGTGAGAGAAGGTGTTGACGCAATTGGAATAGATTGTCCAACCGAAGATGTTGGTTCAACATGGTTACTTGAACAAATGTATACCCTTTTGAATTGACGAGAACTTGAATAGAAACATGATCAACAAAATCAGAGGACGGTGATTGAGGAAAATACTCGTATAGGTAAAGATCCTCCCCAAAATGGGTTGGAGTTAAAGGTGTCTCGTCTTGTGGGATTTCTTTAATCAAAATTAAACCAGATGGAAGGATTTCATCATCAAGCCCAAAGTATATTTCAAGAGTTTGACTACGCCATATGGGAGACTCGACGACTACAATAGAATGTGGGATGACGGATACAGGAACAAATTCCGGTCATTCGACTTCGAGATGTAGATGTTCTGGAAAAAAAGAGATAGGATCTGGATCAACTTCTAGTTGAACAACATTGGGTTTAGGAGGTATGGTTTCACTGATTGGATGGATTGTGGCCATGGGTAGCTGTGAGGACTCCATCTCGACAACAGTAGATGAACCAAGATTTATAGAAACAACTTGTGCCAACTCTGGTATATGGGAGATGATGCTTCACTAGAGATACTGATGGTACTGGTTTTGGTAGAGCGATGTCGCCTTTTTCGACAAGAAGTGACTTCTGGTGGTAAAGGTGGTTTCAATGCAAGTCTACGCGAACGACGAGGAAAGGGATTTTCTTCTTCCATCATGATTGATTTATTTTATGACCAAAAATAAATAAACAAAATAAAAGGGTAATCCTAGGCAAAAGGTTTACTAAGAAACTGTGAACTGAAAAATACCTCTTGGCGAACCAAGAAGTACGGGCAGGCAATCTCCCCGAATGTTGTGTTCAGTGTATCACAATTTACAAGGCAGATGACTCGATTCACTATGGATGGATAGCAACCTAAATTTGTCCTCCCAAATATACCTGAAGGTATGTGGAGGCCCAAGTTCGTATTAGCGATGTCCGATGCGAAACCGCACAGTGAGAGCACCCCTTTATAGTTTTCGTACTATAACACCGCCCGATATACCCGAAGGTACGTGGATGAGCTACGATATACTTACGTACGTGGAGTGAGGTATCACACTCATAATGTATTGCATATCACACTCGTAATGTATCGCAGACAATTAACGACAACTGCTATGTTTTATGACATTGGAACACGTATCTAGCCTAGACCTTCTGAATGTTATCGTTATGGTTCCAATGCTTTTTTAGGTAAATTGATGTAAATTTTAAGTTGATATTTTTTATCAATTTGCCTTTCAAGGTTCACCGCGATGATGTGATGGAAATTCCTAAAATGCAAACTAAAATGATAAGCAAACATTTCACTTTAGCTTTTTCAATGAAAATCCTAGCCACTAGAGGGAAAGAGCAATCGGTTTTGAGAGACAACAAAGAGCACAAACTAATATGCAACTTTCCTAATTTGTTCCTATGCAAAACACACAATCCACTACATGCAAATGTAGTTTTTTCTTTTAATTCCCCTTAATGTGAATGCAAAAAGGAAACTAAATGCATCAAATCAATAAAAACAAATTCTTTTTTCTTTGAGAAATGATGAATTTAACAACAATTTCTCTTTTAGGAAAAATGAAGAAAGGAACTACAATTTTTCCTACATGAAACGAAGAATTTAACGACAATTTCCTTTACAAAAGAAAATGGATCTAATGCAGAAATAAAAATACCTTGAAATTGATTTGTCAATGATAAAGAAAAACACTTTAAAGAGACATTGAACAAACTTACTTTTCAAAGGAGGAAGATTCAGGTAAAGTCACTAGTCTCTATGAGGCATTAGGAAGTTGAAAACACAACAAACAAAAGGTTGAAAGAAATGGCAATGAAAAATTCAAAGGGAATTTGGTTGGCTTAGGGGGCAACGTAGTCTCTAAGGGGAGATAGTGTGTTGCAAATCACCCCTGAGTCGGAGACAGTGCTATGCAAAGCACTGTGTCTTGACCAACATTGCGTTGGGCGCAAAAGAGAACAAAAACTCAAGCTGCTGACACACTTCTAATGCAATTTTTAATTTCAAAATTCTAATATGTAAGAGTATATGCTATTGGGTAGATAAATAGAGGCAAACACACCAAGGATGAAGGGTAAACTCCCCAGTGGAGTCACCAATTTGTTATGCAGAATTATGGATTATGGATAAAAAAAATTCCCTAAATGTGGTGATATGCATTTAGAACAACAGATCAAATGCTTTGCAGATACTTTTCCTAACAATAAATAGACACACATAATAGATTAAGAAACTTACTTGGAATCTAAGCATTTCCTATTCTCCTTCTGTTGCTCTTGTTGTAGCTTCAAATCCAAGCTAGATCACCAAAATATTTCCTACAAAAATGAACACTAAACAACAAAGAGATTGAAATATATAGATAGCTATTCACGTTAATCAATTAAATCAATGAAACATGAAACATATACATCAGATAAGAATTCATAATATCAAAGACAAAAGCTTATACAAATGCATATGTGGGAAATTAAGCAGCAATCTTTATTAATGGATAGAAGGGGAGGTTACAACCAGTGATTGATTTTATGTCACCAACTCCAGCATCATCCCAGTCTCATCACAATGAACATCTCTCCAGCATAATATCACTCAAATCAAACCCTCAATTGAGATTCCAACAACATTTCTCTACTAAATTTCTTCCTTCTCAAGCACTAGGATCTATGCTCAATTATAGATGAGCTGAAGGTAGTTTCACAATCCATGACTTTATAATAGTAGGCAAGACATGCTCCCAAGCTAAGATGTGTTGAATAGACACATGGATTCAAAGTTTGACACATATGCACTCTTATAGAAGGCACTGGCAATGTGGAGATTCCAGAACATTGAGAATTTCGCTCCCAATTGACCAACGCACCCTTGAGTGTCAGGAAATGCTTTGCAGAGCACCCTTGAATGGATGTGATTTCATATGCAAAGAATTTAGTCCCTTGAGATACTGCGTTGGTGAGCTCATAGGTGATATAACATGTACTTAAAATCTTGGAATCCATGCAATGGAAGTCATGGATGATTTGTTCTTGTTCTTTGTCTTAGGGCATGTAGCAACTGAAATGATAGGGGATGATAGACCCTATTCATTGGTTATGGGGATGATGTCCAGTTTAACCAGGTCATTAGGAATGGTGCCCAAATTGACCTATAACAATATGTACAATATTACAAGATTAAAAATATCCAATTCAAAATTATGATCCCTATTATTATATGACCCTAACAATATGTACCATACACCTTTTGGTGGTGAGGTTTCAATAGCTCTTTTGGTTTTGAATTTATCCACCCAGAGTGCGTACTTGATATTGGAATCCCAACTCTTCTTGTTATTATCCAACATCCTCTTGATGACTCTTATCATATTTTTATTTTATGTTTCTACCAATCCATTCCCTTGAGAATAATATGTTGTAGAGAATACCAATTATATAATATATTTATGACATAATTGCATCATCTTGAAATACTTGAAATCTTGGGAATTATCTGCAATAAACCTTTTGGGACATCCAAATCTGGAGAGAATGTGATATTCTATAAAAATGATAATAACCTTCTCATCAACCCTACGAGTCATAATAGCTTCCACCCACTTAATGAAATAATGAGTGGTCATCAATGTACTTTTGTTGACCACTAGAATTGGGGTGTATTATCTCCTATTAATTCCAATCCCCACTGCTGTAATGGAGCTTGGACTTTGATATGATTCAATGGTAGAGATATGAATTTATGTTTGCCCTGACAAAAATGTTTGTGTCCTTGAAAATGGAAGGCAAGTAATATCCAACTCTCAAAATCTTATATGCCCTGGCCTTCCATGCTTGATGTCCTATGCATACTCCACGATGAAATTTTGAAATGACCTCATGTGTTTGATATTCAATTACACAAGTTAGTAGGACACCAATATGATCTTTCCAATACAATCCTCCATCCATAATGCAATACTTGTTTTATTTTAGCATGAGGTATTTTCACTTAGCCTTAGGTAGTTCATGAGGGAACTATAAATTCTGCAAGAAAAAAAGTGATTTCATGATACCATATGGAATCTAGAAACTTTGACAGGTCCTTCTGGAAGGGTTCTTGTGGATTCCTTCCATATGGTGGGAAGGGTTCTTATGGATTATTTTCTACTATATCGATAGGTTCTCATGGATTCTCTCTCCCATGATGAAGAGGTTCTTATGGATTCTCTTCGTCTGAAGAATAAGGTTCTTATGGATTCTCCTCTCCACATATATTTTAAAGATATTAATTAGTGCACATCTCAAGTGAAGTATGATTGACTCTATGAGCAACTTATCCAATCCGTGAACTTTCACAAGCTTCGTGGGTTTGATCTCTATATCGTATTCCTGAAGTGTTTTTATCCATTCTCCTTGTATTTCGTTGCTATCAGGTTTTGTTATAATCTCTTTCACTGCCATTGATGGAATTTATGTTATCACCTTTGAATGTAGCATGTACTCTCTAAATGTATTGAATTCTTTCACCATGTTATACACTTGTTTTTCTAGAATGATATATTTCAATTATGTATCCCTTAATGCATGACTGAAAAATGTTATGGGCCACTCATACCCTTCTTTGTTCTTTTGAAAAATAATGGTGATTATTATGTGTTCAAAATAAAATGAGAAGATTTGAAACTCTCTTGAAAAGTTGGTATTTTTTAGTACCAGAGATTCCATGATAGCCTTCTTGATTTTCTCAAAGCATACCTGTAATGTATTTGAGGAGATATGTAGAGTGTGCAATGAATCTACATAGAAATTTGATCTTCCCCAAAAATGACTGGTCTAACTTCTTATTTCGAGGAAAAACAATCTTTGATATAGGCTCCACTCTTTCTAGGTCAATATTGAAACCTTCCTTAGAGACTGTGTGCTTCAATAGTTTTCCTTCTTGCAAGGAAAAAAATGATTTCTGGGGGTTTAGGGAGAGGCCAAACTTTCTACATCTCAAAAATACTTGTCTCAAATTATCTATGTGCTCTTTATTTTTTTTAGAGAATACTATCATGCCATCCAAATATATCAGTAATAATTTATCCCTTTCTCCCACAAATTCCATATCCATCACTCTTTGAAATGTTGCTCCAACATTCATTAATCCAAAGTGAATCTTATCATACATGAATTTATCCCATGGTGTTGTGAATCCAGTATTTTCTTTATTCACTGGATGCATGCTTGTTTGATTGTAGCCTGAGAAGCCATCCATCACTAACATCCTTGAGGCTCCCATAACTTTCTGAAACAAGTGGTCCATCATGGGTAGTGGATAATTGTCCTTTAGAGAGAACTTGTTTAGATTTATGAAATCCAAACATAGCCTGATATCACCATTCTTCTTTCTGACAAGTACCATATTTTCCACCCATTTAAATATCTGAGTAGTAGAATGATATTCCCATCCAACAACTTCCTAATTTCCTTCTTTATCATCGACAACAAAATAGGATTAAATATTCTAAGTTTCTGCACAAAAGGCTTAGAATTCTCCTTCAATAGTATCCTATGTTGGATAATGTAAGTATCGTAAGTTTTCAAGTCTTCATAACCCCATGCAAAAACATATTTAAATTGCTTCAACGATTCGATGTACCTTTCTTTCAATGTAGATTCAAAATATTTTTCAAGTTTTACATTTTGTGGATTCTTGTCAATACCTAGGTTATGTTCTTCAACATTCTTGGATATGGTCTGAAAAACAAGTCTAATGGACACATCATTATGGTCAAATATTTTCTGTAGCGATACCAAACCCTTCTAGATGAAATTATTCTTCAGCGGTATTAATTCATGACCCCCAATTTGGTTCTAAAAATCGAGATCATCTTCTTGCAATTATGGCTCCTCTTGTTATGTAACAAGAGCTTGACCCTCAAAATATTTATTAATTTCTAAGAATTTATCTACCAATACCAAAAATATTCTTAGTTGTTGATCATATTCGAAAACCTGCCAATGTTTCATGTTGTTGGGAAAAGAAGGCATGTATCACATCTCCACCTCATATTTCAACTTCAACTTAGGAGGTGTATTGAAAGTGTTGACCACTATCACCAATGCATTTGTATGTTTATTATCTTCCTAATGCATAGTTGTGATGTTACAACATCAAAATAGTTCTCAACAATATCCCAGATAGAATTTTGATATGATCTCATTCGAGGATATTTGGTGGTGCAAATGTTTCTTATTTGCAACACAGCCAATTTAGAGTCACCAAAAGCTGCGATTTTTTTCACTCCCATTTTCCTAGTTGTTTCTAGCCCTATAATGAATGCCTCATATTCGGCGACATTTTTGGTGGTATCTAATTCTAGTTTAAATGTTAGTGAAATGTTTTTACTTGTAGGGGGTATTAGAAGCACTCCTCCTATTTCTTCCTTATAGGATGCTTCATCAAAGAAAAATTTCTACATTGAATGCAACTCATGTGGTTTCTCAATCTTAGTAGGTGGTGAATCAAATTCTATCATGGATTCAGGATTATGGATATGCTATAACAACCCATCAAATCTTCTACAACATACACAAATATGTTTTTATATTTCTTAGCATCACTTATGACATACAGGAGCTTATCCTCCATGTATAATCTTTGCTCTTGATCTCTAAAGATGGGTATGGTTGCATACAATAAATCCATTTGCATGTTTCTCCTAACTTCCTAGCCCAAAAAATAGAAAGAAACATGCCGTAAGAGGTTGGGATATCAGCTACCACTATGTCCATAACCAAGATTTTGTTAGGTATTGGGTGAGGGATACCACTAAATATTTAATGATACCAAGGCATTTCACTCTTCTAGATTCAAATGAGTAAAGGTCATGGTATGGTTTGGTGATATATAATCCTAGTTCCACCATAACTAACTTGGGAATGAGATTATGTTATGCTCCCAAGTCGAACATGAAATTATGAAGAAGTTTAGTATGAATGTTTAGTGCAATGTAAAAAGGAGGATTGTCGTCCTCTTTTTCTTCCACATGTAGTTTGCATTATATGTTGGGATGGTCTTCCTGGATGTTCAAAGTATCATTATGAGAAATTGGTTCAAAGGGGGTTATGAGCTTCTATATGTGTGTTCGATACATTGGGTTTTGGACTAATTATAGTAGTGGCACTATGACCTTTATCTTGCTCAATTCTTGTTTGAGGTTGAAAAATGGTGTTATGTTTCTTTAAGTTTCCTTGACTAGTTGGATTAGTTGTTGGGAAGGAATAGGGGCTTACGTCTTACTAGCTTCTTGAGTCAAGACTATGTTTTGATCTTGAATAATATTCCCCTTCTTATGTGGAATCCCTTATATTTTATTTGAAGTTTCAGGAGGTGAGTGAATGGTATACTAGACTAGTTCTGAATCAAGTATAGGTACTAGAGGTTTAGTCTGGCGACCTATCCTATATAGTCTACCTGGTCTAGGACATAAGTCATAGTCCTCTTAGATTCTGACATCAGTGAGTTAGTGATTCCTTGATATTGGGAAGGTGAGATCTCATAATCGTCATATGACGCACAAGTCTCTTGTGATGTGAGGGAATTTTTGTAATCAGTTTCCTTGATATATAAGGTGGGGTTTTGATCTCACACCCAATTTATATCTTCATCTTATATGTACTCATTGGAAAACACATTAGTTTTAAGGTTCATATCCCTTCTCACGGGGGGTTGTATTGGTTTTTCATCAGGCCTTCTTTATTTTTTCATTTGTTGAGGATTAAATGGTCTACAAAAGAAATTAGGGTTTTGAGCTGGTTGATTTCGATTCTTTCCTGATCCCTCGGACTCAATTTTAGCAATATTTTTGGACAATTTTTTAATCATCAGATTCATATCTTCAATATTTTCTTCATATGGGTCATTAATGTAAGTAGGATGATCAAGTTCCTTCATTTTCTTCTTGCCTTCTTCTCTATTTCCCCCCTTTTCTTTCTCAACACTGAATTTTTCATCTCCTATTATGTTCTTCATAGCTTCCAACAGTAATTAAGTTCCCTTGTATTTCCACCGTGCCTGATTGCATGTATGCTAGGGTTTTAGGTCTCCTTTCCCTCAACATGATAGAAAATTCAAACTCAAAGGAAATTTCATAGCTTACCATGGAAGCAATGGGAGTACGTTTTATCTCGTTTAGAATCTTGTTATAAATTTTTTTGAATCATTTGGTGAACAATCTATGGTTTTGGAAGATTTATTTTCACTATTGAGAATTCGATGGCATAGTACTGAAATCATTCTTCTCACCTCACTAGGCATATAATGTTATTTCTAAGTTGTCCCACAATTGTAGTGAGTTAGCCGGAAGAGTACGAAACCATTTCTGTACATCTCCCTCCAAGGTTTGTACGAAAAATCTCATAAACATGTCCTCATATTCTACCATAAAATTATCGATAAATTATTGGAAGGAGTTGATATGTTATTCAGAAGTTCCTTTCTTCTTGCCACAAAATTTGGACAATAGATTCAAATAATTTTTGGGCATTTTATGTAACACTCGAGGAAAATCCAAAGGATCATATTTGGTTATCACCCAGGCCAGTGGTTAATTGGGTTAAGTATGTTGGTTGTGAGGTTGCCCTTGCCCAACCATGATTTGTTGTAAAATTACTTCCCTAATGATAAATTTTTTGGGAGTTTTAGTTCTATTTTATATTTGAGAAGTTATTCAAGGCGTGGAAATGGGTGGGTTTTCTGATGTGTTTGAAGGACTGAGTGACTCACAATTTTTTAGTATTGATTGTGAGGAGAATGTATCAGTATGGATAATCTCTTAATGAACAAGTTGATAAACTACAGTTGGACAAGGTTGAGATGTATCGTCAGCTATTTGACTCTTCGAAATTTTTGTTTGTAAATATTTGTTACATTTTTTTCAAGTGTATACAAAAAATTTGGGATTAAATACTAGAAGTGTGAGATTTTGATCTGGGTCGCTTCGGGTGTGCTTCTTTGAAGGAGCCAAAATGGAAATGTGAAAATTATGGAATATGTATTCAAAAGACATTTAAATTATGATGAATATATGATATGAAATTGTGAGAACAAAGTATTTCTCATACAGAGATTGACAGTAAGGGGATTTTACTGGTTATTTTACCTTTACTAGAAAGGATGAAACCAGAAGCTTCTGGCCCACAAATTGGCTCTGCCTAAAGAAATAAAATGTAAACACTGAAATAGATCCGATCAATGAAAGTATTTTTTTATGTGCAAAGTATTCATTAATCCAAATTTTATGTGTGAATAAGCAAGTTTAAGTATTCTGCAAATGAAGTAATGTGGTTTGAAGTTGAACTAATGAGTTTTGTTCACGGTATAAGCCTGCTTGGGAAAAGTGTACTTATGAAAATTTACTATTTAATGTAGCAGAATCTGAAATATAACAGCAAAAATGCACAGCATAACAATAAGCATTTGTTTAAGCAGTTCACCCCTCTCTTGGGCTACCTCTGCTAGGTCCAAAAGCCTCTAATTAGGCTTTTCCCTTTTTCATTAATGCTCAAAATATGAATTACATTGTGTAGAAAGCCTCAAAAGGAAAAATAAGCTGCAAATTCAGAAACAGAAGGCTGAAATCAGTATAAATCGACTATTCATTCACCTCCATTGGATAAGTATAGTCCAACACAGCTGATCTTTCAATAGGCCCTGGTGGTTCCACAGCCAAAATCACTGGTAAAATCATTGATAGAGCGCCCTGATGGCTTTGCAACCTATCCCAACAACTCCAGAATGCTTCAATACCCCCAAAATAAATACAAAATTTGTCCCAAATGGACTTTCCTAGCCAAAGTTATGGCTAACTGAAGTTTTCTTAGTGTCACCTAGAAAAACTCCACTAAATGTGGAGAACTGCCAGTTAGTGCTGACAAAATAGGAGCGGTTGCTAAATTTGTGGAATCTGCCATAATATTCGCCAGTTAGAAAGTGCTGAAGAGTTAAGGCCACGTGACCGTGACCTGCGGAATTGGTTTGAAAACTTTGAGTTTAACGTGGCTTATAATAATGTTATAACAATATATTTGAATGCGGCCCCGCACCTCCCGCCAGTCCACGGGACCACAACCCAAGCGAAAAACGCGCCATACCAAATTCAATGTTTAAATAGGAATTCGTTGCATTTGTTTACAAGAACCACCGCTCTGGCCTAACGGTCGGGCCGCTCCATTGTTTCCGACCCGACCCGGGTTCAAATCCTGCCGTGTGCACCAAATAATTTTTAAACGCCAATTCATTCGACCTTGGGGCCACGTGGCGGCCTCCGGGTTGGCCACGTGGCGCCCTTCCATTGGTTTCCTGTAGAATATTCCGCAGAATATTTTGTGAAATATTTCACAGAATATTCCCAGAATATTCTATGGAATATTCTTTTATTTTATTTTTTTATTTTTTAAGTCAAATTTGGCCATTTTTTAATTGAAATTGGCAAACTTCAAAGCTAAATAACTTTCTCATACGGAGTCAGTTTTCAGTGTCGTTCATGTCTACAGGATCTTTTTTTTGAGCTTTTTCCAATCGATCTGGTTCAAACCAATTCTGAGCAACTTCATTTTTGAGCATTTTTCTACAAGGGACTTGATCTCCTGATCACACCTCCAAAATGGGAAGCTTTTGGACCCCAAAATATCTCTGATTACTGAAACTGATGATGTGGAGACTGATTCTCCACTCTTCCACCCTTGAATAACTGAAATCTACCCAATTTCATCAAATGAAGCTTTTGAGAAAATGATAATCTATCTCTGGAATCAGCTGATCGACCATTGCTAAGATTGACGGAGTCATGATGCAAATGATTAAAATTTGCTGAAAAACAATTTTCATTTGCAGAAAAATAAATAAATTTCTACACTGATCAAACTTCCCAAAAGACTTAAAATAACTGCAACCTTGCAAATTGTTCCCATGGTGAATTCTACCATTCTGAAACCAACTTTTTCCCATGCTGAATTGGGTGTCCTTCTTGCTTGCACTGCTTTGCTTTGACACTTCATTCACTGCATTGGCTGACCCAAAAGGTAATTTACGCAACATAACATCATCTTCTTTCAAAGACAAACTGTTATCAAACTGAGACAAATCATTAGCAACATCATAAAAAGGCAAATGCTCAAAATCTGGTCGTTTCAACATTAACAAAGTTAGACTTTGACTTGCATTAACCAGTCTTTTCAATTGACCTGCATGGAGTAAAGAAGATTCCAACTTCTTCTTGTGAGCTCTCACAATGTACTCTTTACCATCTTTGAACAAGTGATACTTGTTTTCATGGCGACGAAAGATGGCCTTCCTGTCAAATAAATAAGGACTTCCCAAAACAATACCTGAGATATCAAGCGGCACCACATCAAGTTCCACTGTGTCAATAAAGTGTGCAGTTATTGCAAAGCACAATATGCACTTCCTTGAGACTTGCAAATTGGCATCCTTGCATATCCATCCAAGTGGATAAGGCTTCGGATGTGGAATGGTCTCAAGTTTAAGTTGCTTGACCAAGTCTTCAGATATAAGATTCGCTTGTGACCCACTGTCAAATAGTGTGTCAATTTTGGTATGTTTTGAAATTACCCTCACATGGAAAAGCTCTATCCTCCTCTTTTCATCATGAGTATCTTTGTGACAATTCAAAGAGCTAGAACTGGGAATTGTGTCTTGCACCACTTCTTTCCCCTTAATGTTCTTTAAAACCATGGCTATGCTTTTTGTCTCATCTCCCGAGTCTGACCCTAAGTCTTGCTCAACTGTTGCTACAGTTTTCTCCTTTTCTTTGGTCTTGTTTTTGTTCTTGTATTTTTCTGGTTTCAGTTCAGGATGAAGCTTCCAACAATGATCTTCATCGTGACTTGTCTTAGAACAGTTCTTGCAAAAGAACTTTCCTTTTTCTTTTCTTGAATTTGCAACTCTCTTCTTTCCTTTGTTTTTGAAATTACTATCCTCATCAAAATTATTCTTTCCTCTAGCTTCTAAATGTGTAGCCTGCACACAGACTTCATCTAAGCTGGTAGGATTAAACATTAGAATAGTATGTTGAAGGTAATTGTGCAAACCTCCTATGTATTTCAACAAGGTGTCTTGACTTTGTAAGTCTACTCCAAGTAGAAGTGCTCTCCTTCTAAACTCTTGGGTATAATCTTGCACATTTTGACCCTTAAGTTGCCTAAAATTTTTCCAATTCATGATTTCTTTCTGAATATGAACAAGAGGATAAAACTGTTTCTTAATAGCTATAATAAATTCATTCCAAGTTAGAGCTATCTTACCATGCTTTTTAATTTCCTCCCTGGTCTTGGCTTCCCACCAAACCAAAGTTGCTCCATCCATTCTCAAAGAGGCTAATTGGATTTTTGTTTCATCATCATGCAAATTCTGAATCCTTAGATAGACTTCCAGCTGTCTAATCCAGTTATCCAATTTTTCTGCATTCACATCACCATTAAACATCAGCAACTCAAACTTTACATAAAGCTTTAACAAAGGATTTTTAAGATATGGTTTTGTTTTGTGTGACTGATTAATAGAAGTTGAAGAGGATGATGTGGAGGAAGAGGATGACGATGGAGATGGTGGATCACCATTTCCTCCATTCCCTTTCTTAGACTCATCTTTTTCTTTCTTTCCTCCTGAAGAATCTCCTTCTTCTCTTTGGTTTCTAGACCCTTCTCCAGCAATCCTATCATTTCTCTCCTGGTATAGGATCCTAACCATCTCAGTCATGTCCAAGAAAGATTTTCTAAAAACTCTTTCTTCTTCCTTGGGATCCATTTCCTCATGTACTTCTCCTTCTCTGGAAGACATGTTTGTGGCTGATTCTAAGGCCATTGAGGATGAAATGGAAGGTGGATGTAATGGCACTCTAGCCCTCCTTGGTTGAGGATTAACTTGTTCTCTAACCAATTGACCTTCCCCTCTTTGCAATTTCAGCCTAGTAAGCATCAAATTTTGCAAAATAACACAATCTTCTTACAAAAATTTCACAAACTCTTAAGAAAAACCTAGAGCTCTGATACCAATCTGATCTGAAATTGTGAGAACAAAGTATTTCTCATACAGAGATTGATAGTAAGGGGCTTTTACTGGTTATTTCACCTTTACTAGAAAGGATGAAACCAGAAGCTTCTGGCCCACAAACTGGCTCTGCCTAAAGAAATAAATGTAAACACTGGAATAGATCCGATCAATGAAAGTATTTGTTTATGTGCAAAGTATTCATTAATCCAAATTTTATGTGTGAATAAGCAATTTTAAGTATTCTGCAAATGAAGTAATGTGGTTTGAAGTTGAACTAATGAGTTTTGTTCACTGTATAAGCCTGCTTGGGAAAAGTGTACTTATGAAAAGTTATTGTTTAATGTAGTAGAATCTGAAATATAACAACAAAAATGCACAGCATAACAGTAAGCATTTTTTTAAGCAGTTCACCCCTCTCTTGGGCTACCTCTGTTGGGTCCAAAAGCCTCTAATTAGGCTTTTCCCTTTTTCATTAATGCTCAAAATATGAATTACACTGTGTAGAAAGCCTCAAAAGGAAAAATAAGCTGTAAATTCAGAAACAGAAGGTTGAAATCAGTATAAATCGACTATTCATTCACCCCCATTGGATAAGTATAGTCCAACACAGCTGATCTTTCAATAGGCCCTGGTGGCTCCACAACCAAAATCGCTGGTAAAATCACTAATAGAGTGCCCTGATGGCTCTGCAACCTATCCCAATAGCTACAGAATGCTTCAATACCCCCAAAATAAAATAAAAAATTCGTCCCAAATGGACTTTCCTAGCCAAAGTTATGGCTAACTGAAGTTTGCCCAGTGTCACCTAGAAAAACTCCACTAAATGTGGAGAACTACCAGTTAGTGCCGAAAAAATAGGAGCGGTTGCTAAATTTGTGGAATCCGCCATAATACCCGCCAGTTAGAAAGTGCTGAAGAGTTAAGGCCACGTGACCGTGACCTGCAGAATTGGTTTGAAAACTTTGAGTTTAACGCGGCTTATAATAATGTTATAACAATATATTTGAATGCGGCCCCGCACCTCCCGCCAGTCCATGGGACCACAACCCAAGAGAAAAACGCCCCATACCAAATTAAACATTTAAATAGGAATCTGTTGCATTGGTTTACAAGAACCACCGCTCTGGCCTAACAGTCGGGCCGCTCCATTGTTTCCGACCCGACCTGGGTTTAAATCCTGCTGTGTGCACCAAATAATTTTTAAACGCCAATTCATTCGACCTTGGGGCCACGTGGCGGCCTCCGGGCTGGCCATGTGGTGCCCTTCCATTGGTTTCCTGCGGAATATTCTGCAGAATATTTTGTGGAATATTCCACAGAATATTCCCAGAATATTCTATGGAATATTCTTTTTTAATAAATTTTTTTTTTTTTAAAGTCAAATTTGGCCATTTTTTAATTGAAATTAGCAAACTTCAAAGCTAAACAACTTTCTCATATGGAGTCGGTTTTCAGTTTCGTTCATGTCTACAGGATCGTTTTTCCGAGCTCTTTCCAGTCGATCTAGTTCGAACCAATTCTGAGCAACTTCATTTTTGAGCATTTTTCTACAAGGGACTTGATCTCCTTATCAATATATACAATGAGTTAACTAAATTCACATTTAGTCATCATTGTAGTATAGTGGTGGGTATTATTGTGATAATATGTTGAGAGATAGTGAAAATTATATTCGCGGAGTCACCGGGAAGAATGCACAGTGAATAAATTCAAATCTTTTCCACCAACAAAAATATGATAAATTTTTTTTTCTCCCATAGAATAAATTCAAAATATTCCCAGAAAATGGTGCCACAAGATGTGGGGGGGTCCAAAGTCACACTATGTTGTGCTATAGTGCATAGCGTAGGAACATCTAAGTTCGATCTTTTATTTTTTATTTTTTTGGTTTCCTATTGAAATTATGTGTGTGGAATCATCTATTGTTATTTTATATCTCGTTGAATATGTATTTTCATTATTTGGGTTTTAATTTTCTCGTTCGTTTGTTCTTGGTTTCAAGCTTCAAAAAGAAAAAGAAAAATGACAAAAAGTTGCAAAAAATTAGATAATATATTATGTAATATTACCAATTTTTCACAAGATAATTGGAATATTAAAGTTATTAATTTTCATAATTAATTAAGTAAATAAGAGGGTGGAGGGACCCACAAACCTCATAGATGAATAAAATCCACTTTTTATGTGTGTATGTGGATATTTTAGATCTAGATCTACATAATGAAGTAGTGGAGGAGCTACTTAATGTGAAAGGAGTGGAGATCATGTCTCATTCAATGAGAGAGATCATGGAGGTTGAAGCAGCCAAATAAGATCATGGAGGGAATCAAATGTGAGATCATAGAGCATTCAGGATGAGATGATGGAGGAATTAGTGCATTTAATGCACACATGATGGAGAGAGTGATCATTGCATGCATACATGATGGAGATCATGGAGAGACAACGTAGTCAACATGGAGACACATGTCCACATGAAAAACGTAGTTATGAGGTGGGCCAAGGCATGAGAAGGTTCACAAACTATATAATGAAGGTGAAGGCAACATTAGAGGTAGGCTTTGGTATTATTGATTTTGATCTGTTTAGATCTGGATTTGTCATTTGACATTCCAAGCATGCTTATGATGTTTAGCTAAGTCTACAATGTTGTTTAGCACAGGGTGTTTTCGAGCAGAAATCCCACCCTTACCCACGGGGGACTTTCAGTGCCTACTCTAGGAAGGTTTTCAATTGAGCTACATTCATCATGAGGCATTAGTGCCACATTGTTCCTACTTTATGCAGCCCATACATCTTCAAAAATAATGCATTTCTGCATCAGGGTTTGAGAGGAGGAGGTTGTCCTTTAGTTTTTAAGTTGAGGAACCAGTGAAGGGTTCATCCTTTCACTTTGTGCTTCAAGATCAGCCTTCTAATGCTTCAAATATATATTAGGCATTAGGCCATCTATCATACATCTCCTAGCAGTAGCAGTTCCATCTGGAATTGCACAGTTCAGTCTTGCAGATCCAAGGGAGAAGGGAAGTTTCTATTATTCTAGCTAGAAATCCAGTGGAGGACTATTCATTCACACTGTATTCATTGTTTCCATCATTCCAGAGCTGATTTTCATATTTTAGTAGCAGGCTAGAGAGCCTCCATCCTTGATAGCACAGTTGTGTAGTAGCGGGTGCAATCATCAAAGGAGGATTGAGGAGCTAGATTTTGAGCTCCTAGCTTGAGGATTGAGTGAAGGGATCAGCCCTTCAAGCATAGATCTGATTTTGTGAAATATTGCAGCCATCTATTCTTAAAATCTAGCTTCAGATCTGTATACCCAGCAGTTGTATAGTGAAGCCCTAAGAGGGTGATTTTTTGAGATTGAAAGATCTGTAAAATCCTTTCTGGGTTATCTCGAGTTTCCATCATAGTGCCTAGATATTGAATATTGGCATCATCAGAGCTCCAAAGCTCCATATAAATGCATTTCTCTTTTAGCCACCAGTCACATGTTCATCATCTGCTGAAGGGACAACGCAATATTTCTTCCTACAGCTCTCCAGTTACGCAGCTCTTGTTGTGGCATGCTTTTAGGGTCATTCTAGGCCATCTACACTGTTGTAACTGAATCATCTCCTATGAATAAAATGGCTCATCTATTATGTGTATATCTATGTTGATCATAATATTATGTGTACATAATCTATAGATTCAAATATTATGTTTTTTTATTACTGCATTCTCCCTTTTGGGATATTACATTGGTACCAAAGCATGATCTTGGATCAGCTTGTGGACATTATTGACATCATAAGAAAAATAGATAGTAGATATCTACTATGGAGGGATTAACTTTTTCCCCATCCTTCTTCAGAGCTATGAAGGATCTCTCCAAAGAGATCAATGAAACAAGAAGAGAAAGGAAAAGGGAAACCTCAAGAAGGTTTCAAAATGAAGAAGGTCCCAGTACTTCTTATCATTAGAAAATAAGACTGGAGAAACAAAGGGATTCACATTATTCCACTAGATCCACTTTCTTTGATGAGAAAGAAGACTGGTCTGAATATGATGAATACTTGGGGCATGAGACCCTAAGAAAATATTTTTCTGAGTACAAGTCACAACCAAGAGCATTGAAGAAGAATCTCTCTCTCCAACAACTTTTGCAACTCAAAGAAGAGAGGAGATCTAGAAGCAACAATAGAAGAAAGAGGCATAGATTCTTCTTGCCTACATTTGATGGATCTTCCACAAGAAAATTGAGGGCTTGGAGGGAAGAATTGGCTACCTTATTTCTGAAATATCCTATAGCAGAAAGAGAGGTTATGGAGTTTTCAGCGCTGCACCTAAAAGGTAAAGCAAGAGATTGGTGGTTCAGTCACTTGTCATACATGAAAGTGTCTGCTTATGCATATTTTATTCAAAGACTGAAAAAGAGGTATGGTAGAAAGAAACCAAAGACATCTCACATAGTGACATCTCCCATCATCAAGGAGATATTGCATGAAGAGCCCAAGGAAGATGTCCTCATTATCACTCAGAAGGAGGAGCCTCTACCACCACCAGCTACAGATGTACTTACATCAAGAGGAGGATCACTTGCATCTTTGCAAGATGGTCTTGAGTTCTTGACATTTGGAGCCCCATGCATGATTGATGAGATGCATGATGAGGAGGAGACAGATACCAGTGTTAGTACATTTGTAGAAGATCACCCATCACTCTTACCAACAGTTGGAGACACCATTGTCCTAGTTGGAGGAACTCTTGTGGGCTTGCAAGAGGTTCCCACACATCATTTGATCCAAGCTATGCATCCAATTTCATCTCATATTTTTTCAGTACCTCATATTGAAACTTGTGAGAACATGCCATTAGGGCAAGTGCATAACCAATGATTATAGTACCTTGCTTATTTGGAGCAGCCAATTATCACTGCATAGAGGACCCTTGATTCAGTCAAGGATAATATGTATTGATATCCCAGTTTGTCAGGGTTGAGCTACACCCAACACTTTGTGTTGAAGTGTGGAGTTTCAGAATATGGGATGAGCATGATCTTATTCAATACAGTGCCAAACTATGAGTTTAGCATTGTATGTGGCCATGAGACAATGCATGTATCACCCTATAGATCTACATCGATGTCACTGAGCAGTAGTGAGAAGAAGAGGACCCATTCCTTATGGGAGAAATCCAATGGCAACTTCACTCATGAAGCCATGGAGAAGAATATGATAGATGGTAGACATCTTGAGATGGGAAATATTTTCCCCTTTCAAGATGACTCTTTCTTAATGAGCATCTTACGGCTCAAAGAGAAACTTCTACCTACAACATATTCAGAACCTTATGGGTTTTGGAGAGCCAATGATGAGAGGATCCAATGGAGAGACCTCAATGGAGGTGCACTTCAACATTTCATGGAGTGCAAAGCTATTTAGTTGGAGGATGTTGATATTCAACATTGGGTGGATATCAAGTTTGAGCTTGGCATGATTCATCATCCACATTGGGATGAATGGATCCAGATGAGGGTTAGGAGGTTGCCTACCTTCCTGCAGATCTATGATACTGGGCAAAAAGAAGCATGGCTGCGGTGGTTACTTTTGGGTGATTATGGATACTACCCAACATCTCACATTTCCAGGATCCATGCCATGTATATCACTGATGACATGCAACAACAGGAAGCATGGTTGTGCTTGTTATTGATGAGAGAGTTTGGAAATGCAATGATATATCTTATGTCTTTGTATTTGCTTTTTTTTGGGATATGTCTCATGTCTTTACATGTATGTATGTTTGGGATGTATCTCATGTTCATGTATGTACTTGTGTTTGGGACATTTCATAACTCTCATATGATGTGGCAGCAGGGAGACTATTTGCATTTGACTGATGAGACATTTCACATGTCCATTAGTATTCTGTTGCTCCATGACTTGCGTCATGATGATGTGAGATGGCAGCAAGAATCCTTGTTGCTTTGATTTCTTTTTGGAGAGTATGGACTGATTTCTTCCCTTACATTGCATGACATTGATGGAGGATTGCAACATGAGGCCTTACAATGTTGGCTTCTGTTTTGGGATTATGGTCATTGTACATGGTATGCTGATGATATTATGGGGTAGAAATATGCCTTACTATGGTGGCTCATCTTGAGGGAATATGGCAACTACATTTGGTACAATGATGATGTGGTATGGCAACAAGAGGCATTGTTGCGGCGACTTATATTGAAAGAGTATGGCTCTCATATCTATATTGATGTTGATTTGGCATGGCAACAAGAAGCATTGATGCAGTGGCTTATTTTGAGAGAGTATGGCTCTCTTACTTGTTTTTATGATGACTAGCTATTGGAAATACTGAGAGGGGGGGTGAATCAATATTCCTTTCAATTAGAGCATTAGTTAATCTTCAATTATTATCAGTCTTTGTACAATGATAGCAGTAAACAAAAGGAACACAAATGAACACATTTTTTTAAGGTGGAAACCCTCTTCGGGACAAAAACCACTTGAACTCTTTTCTAATAATTCTTTAATATTCAATTCCAATTGAAAATAAAGCTCCAACTTCCTAGAATCTAGAAAATCATTCTTCTCCAACTCCCACTGGATGGATGCTCCAATGCTCGAGATTATTCAGTAGTAAACTGAATGGATTCTCCAACACCCAATGAGCTACAACTCACCCTAGCGCCACCTTACCACCCTAAATTTTTCATAGGCTTGAACCTATTGGTGACTTCATGCACCAGCCTAGCACCACCCTACCACCCTATAGAAGAATAAAAGAAGAATGGACTCCCGTACCATGGAAAATGGTCCACTTTACAATGATATAGAATGATGTATAAGGAGAAGACACACTAGACCATAACCCCAACTATGACACAACCACCTAATGATGATCCTAGACCTCCCGACACCGCCTCTTCTACTCTTGGCAAATAGGCAATAGTACAATTTTTACAATAATGTATTTACAATGACTTAGTACAATGATACCTTTACAGTGATTGTATGCAGTGTTTCCCACTTGAAGTCTTCATGTGATGAACTTCTTGTTGTTGTTCTACACCTTGATTGCTGCTCTTGTCATGCTACTCTTTTCTGCACCTTGATTTGCTTTGCTGCCCTAGAAAGTATGTTCCTTTTCAGCCCTTGACAACACATGATCTAGCTTTTTCTTTCCTTCTAGGATCTCGATATTGAATCTAGTGTATCTATTTTATTTCAGCTCCCCAATATGTGATTTTTGGTTCTGTAGTAGTACTGTGAGTATTCTTTCCAATTCCATAGGTCTTATCCAATTTGGATTCTTCAAGAGAGAGTTATGCCCAATCTCTCACAATGACCTAATTATGGAATGTTTCAGTAGAGCAAAATTGTACGATGTGCCACGTGTCATTGTTTCTTCATTCGGCTCTGAAATTAATATAAAAAAACTAAATTCCATGCACTATCTACCACTTTTTATAGAATTCCAATCCGGTACTCAAAGAGAGAGTTATTACGATTTTCCCAAGGTCACTTCTTTGATATGAAGTTCAGGAGCTTGCAAAAACACTGACTTCCACAGATCATATCTCCGAAAATATTGCGCACCCTGATCTGAAATTTTTACAAGAACTTCCTTAGGATTTTGGATTCACCTCATAAACATTTCAGCTTTTGAAACTTCGTAGAAAACAATTTAGAGCGAAAATTCCACGATGACCTGTTTCAGGTAGCGAAATCCATACATAAGGAGGATATGAGGATCAAAATTTATATAAATTATTAGGTTGATAAGGGCTTCAACAAGTGAAAGTGGAAGGGAATTTAGGAGCTTAAAAATGATTAATTATTGAATTTTCAATGACCCATGCCACAACCCGATGGGGTTTTAGCCCACTAACTGGGGTTACAAACTTCAAACATGAATATCTCTCAAACCGTGAAGAATTACGTGGCGTGCCATATATCAACATAAACATCTTGACAAATAGAAACCATCAAAATCATTCTTGACCCATAATATAGTAATTTGGTAGGTCAAAATTCCCATGCAATATTCGGGTAGCCCCTGGTGCTTCTTGGGTTGACATCAATGAAAATCGCTGATCAACAATCTCCCCCTTTGGCATTGATGGCAACACAAGTACTCCCCCTGCGATCATGACACATATTCCTACAACATTATCTCCCCTTTGACATCAATGGCAAAGGGTAACTCCCCCTGACACACAACCATCCTGCGGACCTGTAAACACTTCCACTCCCCCTTTATATTCTGAATAAGGAAAATCTAATGAGAACTTGGGAGAATCCCAAGCTTCTAGCAAAGATATTCAAATTATTCATGAGGTAAAGGTTTATTGAAGATATCATCGATTTGTTCTTTTTTACCAACATAATCAAGTTTGATATTCTTTTCAACGACTTGTTCTCTAACAAAATGATATTTGATCGAAATGTGTTTTGTTTTTGAATGCATGATAGGATTCATGGAGATGCTGATGGCACTGGTGTTGTCACATAATATGGGAATAGGCTCACTAAATTGTACTTGAAGATCTTGAAACGTTTGTTTCATCCAAAGTACTTGAGTACAACATGTTTCTGCTGCAATGTATTCTGATTCCGTTGTAGATAACGATATTGAGGTTTTATTTTTTGCTTAACCATGATACAAGACAACCACCTAGATAAAATTTCGCTCCACTAGTACTCCTACGATCATCAACTATTACTGCCCAATATGAATCAGTAAAGGCTCGAATAATGAGATTGTTACCCTTGGGATACCACAAGCCATATTCTTCTATGCCCTTTAGATATCGAAGAATTATTTTGAAAACAATAATATGTGATTCTTTTGGTGCTGCTTGGAATCTTGATACTTTTCCAATTGCTTGCATAACATCTGGCCAGGAGGCTATTACATATAGAAGACTTCTAATCATATATCTGTACAACCTCTGATCCACATCCTTATATGAGTTATCTATGCTCAATTTTCAACCTGTTACCATCAGAGTAAGGATGGGTTTTAAATCTTCCGTTTTGAATTTCTTGAGAATTTCCTTGATGTACTTGACTTGACATATAAATATTCCTTTCTTTTGCTAAGATATTTGAAGCCCTAATAAGCATGTTAGCTCACCAAGTAAAGACATCTCGAACTCACTTTGCATATTTGTAGAACATTTCTTACTTAATTGATCATCATTTCTACCAAATATTATATCATCCACATATACCTCAACGATTGTTAAACTATCTTTATCTATTTGTACATAAATATTTCTATCAACAGTACCTTTCTTGAACCCTTGTTGACATAGATATCCATCAACATGATAATACCATGCTCTAGGAGCATGCTTGAGACCATATAGAGCCTTGTTTAACCTGCAAACATAGTCTTCCTTTTCTGATAGTAGAAAACCTTCAGGTTGTTCGATGTAAACTTCTTCTTCTAATTCGCCATTCAGAAATGTTGACTTAACATCCATTTGGTAGACTTTGATTTTTCTTGAACATGCATAGGCGAGAAACATTTGGATGGCTTCCATTCTGGCAACTGGTGCAAATGTTTCTTCAAAATCAATTCCTTCCACTTGTACATAGCCTTTGTAAACCAATCTTGCTTTGTTTCTGATAAGATGTCCATCTTCATTCAATTTGTTCCTGAACACCCATTTAGTCTCAATGACATTTTTATCTTTTGGTCGTGGAACTAATTCCCAGGTGTTATTCTTCTCGATTTGATCCAATTCTTCATTCATAGCTACTACCCAATGTTCATTCTGGTTGGCTTCCTCAAAACTACTAGGCTCAAAGGTTGCTAGAAAAGAAATGTGAGCTTGTTGTGATGAACGAAGTTGTCGACCTTCATTTATGTCACCAATGATTTGATTTGATGGATGGTTCTTTTGAATCCACTATTTTTTTCTCTTTGGAGGAGCTTCTTGTTGTTTTTCTAATATATCTTGATGATCATTATTTACTTCTTCTGGGTTGATAGTTGCTTCTTGTTATAGAATTTTCTTTATTTCTTTTTCAGCCTCTGCCTCAAGTTTCAAAGATTCTATATCCTCATCATTATCCGTTAGAACACCATCTTCGTCAAATGTAACATTTATGCTCTCCACTGTCTGTTTTCGTCTTTGATTATAGCATTTATAGGCATTTATTTTGCATGAGTAACCAACAAAGATACCTTCATCAACACGTGATTCAAACTTACCCAAATTTTGATCTTCTCTTTTGATATAAAATTTGCTTCTTAAGATTCTGAAATATTTTAAATTAGCTGGTTTTCCTTTCCATAATTCATATGGGGTATTTTTGCAATTATTTCTGAGAAGACTTCGGTTGATAATTAATATTTTCATATCAATTGCTTGAACTCAAAATTTTTCATCCAATTTTGATTCCTTGTAATATTCCCAAATTTTCCCCTGATATTTGGAATATTAGAGTTCTTAATTTTCTTAATGAATTAAGTAAATAAAAGGGTGGAGGGACCCATAATCCTCAATATGAATAAATATCCACTTTTTGTGTGTGAATGTGGATTAATTAAGACTAAATCTACATAATAAGGTAGTTGAGAAACTACTAATGTGAATGAAATTGGAGATCATCTCTCATTACTTGAGATAGATCATGGAGGTTGATACAGTCAACTAAGATCTTGAAGAGATCAAACAGAAGATCATGGAGCATTCATGATAAGATGATGGAGGAAGTTGTGTAATTAATTCACACATGATGGAAAGGGTGTACATTGCACCTAGACATGATGGATGACTTGGTCAAACAACGCAGTCCAATATGGAGGATCTTCTCCATAGGCACAACACAGTCTAGATGAGGGCCAAGGCATGGGAAGGCTCAAACATTATATAAAGAAGATGAAGGCAAGGATGAAGGCATGCTCGTGATTATTGATGTTGAGGATATTTTTAGATCTGGAATTTTCATGTGACATTCCATTGCTTTCTTGGGTTGTTTAGCAGAGATTGAAAGTGTTGTTTAGCACAGGGTGTTCCTGGTCATGAATCCCACCTCTTTCTTAGAGTAGCTCTAGAAAGAGTATTGTACTTCATTCCACATTAGGTATTGGTGCCACATATATTTCCCTAATTTCTGCAGAACATTCATATTCAAAAATTGTAGATTCCTGAAGATCAGTTTGGAAGGTGGAAGTCGTCTTTAGTACTTCAGCTGGAGAATTGGTGAAGGTTTATTCCTATCACCTTGGGCTTATAGATCATAATTCCCAGAGCTTCATATCAGATCTGGCATTAGGCCAAAAGTTATTGACCTCCTAGCAACAGTAATACCTTCAAGAATTACGTTGTCCATTTTGAAGATCCAAAAGGAGGAAGGAAGTTGCTAGCATTTCAGCTAGTAATCCTATGAGGGGTCATCCCCTCACCTTGCCATCAGTATTTACATTAGCCTGGAGTTTATTGCAGCATTTTTCAGCAGGTAGAAGGCCTCTCTTTCCCTCATAGCATAGTTTCTATAGGAATTTGTGTTGCAGCAGTTGTAATCATCATTGGAGGATTGAGAAACTAGATCTATAGCTTCTAGCTTGTAGATCTGAAGGAGGGATCAACCCTTCAAGCTTAGATATGATCTCGTGACATATTTCAGCCATCTATTTGTTAGATCTAGCTTTAGATCTGTAATTCCTAGCATATCACGGATCAAATCCTAGGAGGGTGATTTTCCAAAGTTGTAGATCTGGAAAATCCTTTCTAGGTTATCTTGGGAATCCATCACATTGGCCAGATCTTGAATCTTGGCATCATCTGAGCTCCAGATTTGAGTAGATATGCATTTTCATTTTCATCCTGTAGGAATATATTCATATTCTACTGAAGGGATAACGCAGTATTTGCTTCAGTGGCTCTCCAGTTACGTAGTGCCTATTATGGCATGTTTTCTAGGTGATTCTAGGCCATCTCTTTGGCTAGATCTCTTCATATTTTGTACATTGTGTAACTAAATCTTCTCCAATATAATAAAATGGCTCAGCTTCTCTGTAAATTATGATGTTGTCTTGAGATTTATTGTTTACTTATTTGTAGTTCTTATATTGTGTTTAAGTATTATTGCATTCTCCCTTTTGGGATATTATAGTGGTATCAGAGCATGATCTTTGGCTCAGCTTGTGGACACTTCATCTTTTACATCAAAAGAAGAAGCAGATAAATGAGATCTATCATGGAGGATGATAAATCTACCACACCTTTCTTTAGATCTATGCAATATCTCTCCAAGGAGGTCAATCAAATGAATAAGGAAAGGCAGAAAGAAGATCCAAGAAGAAGAATTAATGAGTAAGGTCCAAGCACTTCCTATCAGCAAAGAAGAAAACCGGAGAATCATAGATCTCCTCATAGATCCATTAAACCCACTTTTTCTAAATAAGGTGAGAGGTATAGAAAATAAGAAAGAGATGAACCTGAGACTCATGATACTCTCAGTCTATATCTTGAAGAGTACAAAGCACAGTCTACAGAATTCAAGGAGAAGCTAACTCTCCAACAATTCTTCAAAATCAAAGAAGAAAGAGGATCCTATAGCAACAAAAGGAGAAAGAGGCATAATAGATTCTATTTTCCTACATTTGATGGATCTTCCACAAGCACTGTTAAGGCTTGGAGGAAAGAGTTAGATTCATTTTTCAGGCTACATCCTGTAGTTGAAGGAGAGGTTGTTCAAATTGCAGCACTTCATCTTTTAGGTGAAGCCAATGATTGGTGGTTTGTTCAAATGGAGCATGCAAAGGTGACTAAATATTCAGATTTCTTTCACAAGTTGAGGAAGGAATTTGATATGAGAAAACCATAGATGTGTCACAAATTGACATTCCCTAAGGAAACAAAGGAGGATGTCAATCTTGTCACTCTGGACAAGAGGTCACTACTTTCACCACCAGTTGCAGAAGTACTTGCATCCAGAGAAGAGACACTTGCAACCTTGCAAGATAGTCTTGATCTCTTGACACATAGAGTCTCATGCATGATTCAGGAGATGCATGAGGAAGAGGAGGAAGTTTCCAACGCTGGTACACTTGGAGAAGAGCAGCCATCACTCTTACTAGTAGTTGGAGACACTATTGTCCCGGTTGGAGGAACTCTTGTGTTTCGGCAAGAGGTTTCCATACATCAGTTTATACAAGGTATGCATGAACTTTCATCACATATTGTTTCAATAAATCTTATTGGAACTTATGAAGAAATGCCATCAGAGCCAATGCATAACCAAGGGTTAGAAAAAAATGTTGATTTGAAGCAACAACATATCACAGCGCAGAGGACCCTTGATCTAATCAAGGAGGAGGTTAAGAACTATCCCAGTTCATCATTGTTGAGCTACATTCAACCCTTTGAGTTGAAGTGTAGAGTTTTAGAAAATGGGACTAGCATGATCCTATGTACAATAACTAGTTATGAGATCAGTATTTTGCCTTTCTTTGAGATACCACATGTATTACCATGCAGATCTACAACGCTGTCACTTAGTAGCTGTGAAAATGAAGAGGCCCCATCATTCTTGGAGCATTATGAAGGTAGCTTCATTCATGAAGCAATGGAGGTAAAGATGGTAGATGGTAGACATCTTGAGATGAGAAATATTTTCTCCTTTCTAGATGACCCTTTCTCAATGAGCATCTCACATCTCAAAGAGAAACTTCTACCTACAGTAGATCCAACACCTATTTTTTTTTGGAGGGCCTTTGGTGAAAAGAGAATCTCCTTGAGAGATATCATTAGTGGTGCACTTCAACATCTCATGAAGTGCAAGCCTCTTCATTAGTTTGGGGAAGATGGTATTCTACAAAGGGAGGATACCATGATTTTGCAGCACATCATTCATTCTCCACATTGGGATGAGTGGGTGAGAATGATAAGAAAGGGGTTGCATGACCACTTGCAGATATATGACATGAGCCAGCAAGCTTGGTTACAATGGTTTCCCTTGGGATATTCTTGTCACTGCCCTAAGGCTCCTATTTCTTTGATCCATGCCTTGAAGAACACTTATGAAATGAAGAAGGAGGCATGGTTGTGCTAGCTACTTTTGGGTGAGTATGGTTACCACTCAATAGCTCATATTTTTCTGATGCATGCCTTGTGTATCAAAGATAAAATGTAGCAGAATAATGCATGTTCATTTTTGTTTCCCTTGAGAGAGTTTGGCCACCACATGACATTTCCTATGTCTGTGTGTTTTGTATTGGGAAAATTTTGGCATGATGCTCTCATGATGTGCATTGATGGTGTTTATTTGTATTGGGCTGATGTGACATTCCATATGTCAATTAGTATGTTTTTGTTCCATGATGCACATGAGGAGGAGAGGAAGCAGCAAGATCTCTTATTGCTTTGGTTGCTTTTGGGGGAGTTTGGCTTGTCCATATTACATGGAGGAGATGGAGGATGGCAGCAAAGGGCCTTACTCCAGTGGTTACTATTAGGAGAATATGGTTTGACATCTTTGTCTACCCATATAACTCCTTTCCTTCTTCTTTTGCATAACTTTGGAATGATGCTTGGATCCAACAAGGCCAAAAGGGCTATAAACGAGGGCATATCAATGCTCAATTTTCTTTGTGAAACATGGGATGAAGAAATGCTTTGTGAGGTGGAAATTTTCCTTTTTGGAAAGAACCACTTTATTTTATGTATCTCATGTATTGATGATGATGTTGGACATCATATGGTTGTCACTTGGTACTTCATGGTGAAAGGAGGGCATCTAACTATACAGTTGGAGGTCATTCTATGTTCTATTGAGAGACAACTTTGGAACCAAATATGCATAACACATTGCAGCAAATGGAGGAAGCCTTCCTTATGTGGATGCCATTTGGAGGGGAATAGATGGCTTTGCATCTACTTTTGGAGTTGCTTGAGGGCAAGCAACATTTTGCTGGGGGGGACTGTAATATTCCCAAATTTTCACTTGATATTTGGAATATTAGAGTTCTTAATTTTCTTAATGAATTAATTAAATAAAAGGGTGGAGGGACCCATAATCCTCAATATGAATAAATATCCACTTTTTGTGTGTGAATGTGGATTAATTAAGACTAAATATACATAATAAGGTAGTTGAGAATCTACTAATGTGAATGAAATTGGAGACCCTGTCTCATTAATTGAGATAGATCATGGAGGTTGATACAGTCAACCAAGATCTTGAAGAGATCAAACAAAAGATCATGGAGAATTTATGATAAGATGATGGAGGAAGTTGTGAAATTAATGCACACGTGATGGAAAGTGTGTACATTGCACCTAGACATGATGGATGACTTGGTCAAACAACGCAGTCCAATATGGAGGATCTTGTCCACATGCACAACGCAGTCTAGATGAGGGCCAAGGCATGGGAAGGCTCAAACATTATATAAAGAAGATGAAGGAAAGGATAAAGGCATGCTTGTGATTATTGATGTTGAGGATCTTTTTAGATATAGAATTGTCATGTGACATTCCATTTCTTTCTTGGAATGTTTAGCAGAGATTGCAAGTGTTTTTTAGCACAAGGTGTTCCTGGTCGGGAATCCCACCTATTTCTTAGAGTAGCTCTAGAAAGAGTATTGTACTTCATTCCACATCAGGCATTGGTGCCACATATCTTTTCCTACTTTCTGCAGAACATTTGTATTCTGAAATTGCAGATTCCTGAAGATCATTTTGGAAGGTGGAAGTTGTCTTCAGTACTTCAGCTGGAGAACTGGTGAAGGTTTGTTCCTATCACCTTGGGCTTATAGATCAACATTCCCAGAGCTTCATATCAGATCTGGCATCAAACCAAAATTTATTGACCTCCTATCAGCAGTAATACCTTTAGGAATTATGCTGTCCATTTTGCAGATCCAAATGGAGGAAGGAAGTTGCTAGCATTTCAGCTATTAATCCTGTAAGGGATCATCCCCTCACCTTGCCATCAGTATTTCCATCAGCCTGGAGTTTATTGCAACATTTTTCAGCAGGCAGAATGCCTCTCTTTCCCTCACAACACAGTTTTTATAGGAATTTGTGTTACAACAGCTGTAATCATCATTGGAGGATTGAGAAACTATATCTAGAGCTTCTAGCTTGTAGATCTGAAGGAGGGATCAACCCTTCAAACTTAGATCTGATCTTGTGACATATTTCAACCATATATTTGTCAGATCTAGCTTCATATCTGTAATTAATCAAATCCTAGGAGGGTGATTTTCCAAAGTTGTAGATCTGGAAAATCCTTTCTGGGTTATCTTCGGAATCCATCACATTGGCCAGATCTTGAATCTTGGCATCATCTGAGCTCCAGATTTGAGTAGATCTACATTTTCCTTTTCAGCCTGTAGGCATATATTCATATTCTGCTGAAGGGACAACACAGTATTTGCTTCAGTGGCTCTCCACTTACACAGTGCCTATTGTGGCATGTTTTCTGGGTGATTCTAGGCCATCTCTTTGGCTAGATCTCCTCATATTTTGTACATTGTGTAACTGAATCTTCTCCAATATAATAAAATGGCTCAAATTCTTTGTAAATTCTGATGTTGTCTTGAGATTTATTGTTTACTTAGTTGTAGTTCCTACATTGTGTTTAAGTATTACTGCATTCTCCCTTTTGGGATATTACATTCCTTCAACATTGTTCTACCCATTTCCTGTACAGTTCTGTTCTTTCTTTCAACAACTACATTTTGTTGTGGTGTTCATGCTGTTGAAAATTGTACTTTTATTCCATTTTCGTCACAGTATTGCTGAAATAATTTGGAAGTGAATTCTTCGTGATCATCTGATCTTAGACACTTTATTTTCAAATCAGTTTCATTTTCGACCAACTCCTTATAGATCTTAAAGCACTCAAATGCTTCAGATTTTTTCTTTAGGAAACTGACGGTTGTCATCCTGGTATAGTCATCTATCATTAACATGAAATATAATTTTCCATCTAAGCCTTTTTTTCTCATAGGACCACATACATCAGTATGTATCAAATCCAATGGATGTGATGCAAAGTGTTCTTTTGTTTTAAATTGGAATTTTGTCTACTTGTCGTGCCGACAGGCCTCACATAGTGTGTTGGAAGGTTTTGAGATTTTCGACATTTCTCGTATTGCTTCCTTTTCGCTTATCCTGACAAGATTGTCAAAGTTTGTGACCCATTCATTTGTGCCATAACTAGCTTTCATATTCTTTAGCTAGTAGACATGCTTTAGTTGCTTCATCCAGAACATATATGTTGTTTGGAGCTCGACTTGTTGTAGCCACAATTTTACCATACCTGCCTTTCCTGATTTCACATTTTATGGAGTTAAATAGCCTTGTGTGTCCTTGATCACACATTTGTCCAACACTGAGCAGATTGTGATTCATGTTTTCAACCAATAGAACATTCTTGGCTATAACATCTTTGCTTCCGAGAATGACAGTACCTGATCCTATAGCATTTGAAGATCCATCATTTCCAAAGGATACAGTTCCATCCTTCTTCTCTTTTAGAGATACAAATTTCCTTCTATCTCCATTAATATGCGTTGAGAAACCGCTATAAACATACCACACATCTTTGTTGTTTTGAGCCTTGAGAGTGAGAGCACAATTATCAGTCTTCTTCTTCTTCCATGTTCGTTCGTTCTATGGCTTCGAAGATTCTTTTGGAGGATTTTCAAGTCTGCAGTATTTGTCTATGTGTCCAAATTTCTTACATTTGTAACATTCCATATTATTTCTTAAATGTTAAAATCTATTGATGTTTCGTTGAGCCTTGGGAGGTTCATATTTGAAAGATCTCTTGGAATTGTATTGGTTCCTAGGGTATGTGCGACATTCTACAACTTTATGGCCAAATTTTCCACATGAATAATAATAGCCATGAAAAATATGTTGGTACCTGGATGGAAATATTCGTCGAGGAATCATCTTCCAAGGATTTTCTTGCGAATCTTGTCCAATGAAGTCTACATGCATGTCAGATCTCATAGGTTCATCGTATTTTGTTGTAGAAGGTCTTGCTTCTTCTTCTTTGTAATCGAGGTTAGTTTTGTCGTTGTAAGATCATTGATTGTTGATGAGTTCTTCCAATGCCCTTGAGCCATTGGCATAGTTTTGGACAATTTTTCCCTTCTTCACTTCCTTACACAGTGAGACTACTTCGGCTTCTAATGCTTCCCTTTCTTGGTTGCTTTCTTCCAACTTATTTTGAAGTGTCTCTTTAATACATTTGTGTTCTTCAACTTCAATTTTGAGACCTTGAACTTGTTCCTCAAGAGTATTGGAACAGATCTTCTCAGCCTTGAGCTCTTTTATAAGCTTGATTGCCTCCTTAGAAAATTATTCTATGGTTAACCCTTCTTCTTCATTGTTTGATGCCTCTTGTTTATTGTGCTTGGCCATAAACAATACTCTCTCATTGGCTTCTTCTTCATTGCCACTGTCTTCATCAGATGATGAGCTATCTTCTTTAGAGATAAAGTTCCTTTTGGATCCTTTCTTCTTTTATTACTTGTTGAATTTCTTAAAGCCTTTATTTCCTTTTGAGTTTCCATCACTTATGTTCGAACATTTTGCTGCGAAATTCCCAACCTCACCACAGCCGAAACATATCAATGAAAGTTTACCTTTGAACTTTCCCTTACCAATTTTTAGTTTTCTCATAAAGTAAGCATATTCTTCATTTGAAAGACCTTCTTCGTCATCTCCCTTTTCTTCACATTTGCAAGTGCATGTCTTTTCAATTGAAGGTTGTTTGTCCTTATTGGTTTTCTTAGATGCAATGAACACAATTTCTAGATGCGAAGTACCCTCTTCTTCATCAAGTCTCATTTCATATGCTATGAGAACTCCATGTAATTCATCTTTGTTGAGTTTTTCCATATTTGCACTGTATTCTAAGACCGATACCTTTCGGTTGAATCTCCCTGGTAACGTTCTAAGAATCTTTTGTATAATAGTCTTCTCGTCAACTGGCTCTCCCAATCCTTGTAGAGTATTGGTTATTTCATCAACATATTGGAAGTATGCAGCAATGTTTCCATATTTTTTCATTTTGATTTTCTCAAACTTTTCTCTATAGATTTGAAGCTTTGCTTCTTTAGCATTTGAGTCACCTGCACACATATTCTCAAGCTTGTCCCATACAGTTTTGGTGGTTTTACAACCCAACACCTTATGATAAGAAGATTCAATAATTCCACTGATAATAATATTCTCTGATTTTGCATCATTTACCAAATTCTTCTTACCTTGTTCATCTGTGATTGATGTAAATCCATTTTGAGTAGTGTCCCATACTTCGTAACCTTGCACCAAGAGATAGACCTCCATTCTTCCTTTCCATAGTGCAAAATTATTTTCATTGAACAGAGGTACACCATTCTTGGTATGCTCCATGACCTCCTTCCAACTATTAAAATGCTATTGAAGGAACCGAGCTCTGATTCCAATTGTTAGAAATACTGAGAGGGGGGGTGAATCAATATTCATTTCAATTAGAGCATTAGTTAATCTTCAATTATAATCAGTGTTTGTATAATGATAGCAGTAAACAAAAGGAACACAAATGCACACAGATTTTTAAGGTGGAAACCCTCTCTGGGACAAAAACCACCTGAATTCTTTTATAATAATTCTTTAATATTCAACTCCAATTGAAAATAAAGCTCCAACTTCCTAGAATCTAGAAAAACATTCTTCTCCAGCACCCACTGGATGGACGCTCCAATGCCCGAGATTCTTCATTAGTCAACTAAACGGATGCCTCAACACCCAATGAGCTACAACTCACCCTAGCGCCACCCTACCACCCTAAATTTTTCACAAGCTTAAACCTGTTGGTGACTTCATGCACAAGCCTAGCACCACCCTACCACCCTATAGAAGAATAAAAGAAGAATGGACTCCCGTACCAGGGAAAATGGTCCATTTTACAATGATATATAATGATGTAGAATAAGAAGACACACTAGACCATAACCCCAACTATGACACAACCACCTAATGATGATCCTAGACCTCCCGACATTGCCTCTTCTACTCTTGGCAGATAAACACTAGTACAATTTTTACAATGATGTATTTACAATGACTTAGTACAATGATACCTTTACAGTGATTGTATGCAGTGCTGCCCACTTGAAGTCTTCATGTGATGAAATTCTTTTTGTTGTTCTACACCTTGTTTGCTTCTCTTTTCATGCTACCCTCTACTGCACCTTGCTTTTCTTTGCTGCCCTAGAAATTTTGGTCCTTTGTAGCCCTTGACAACACATGATCTAGCTTTTTCTTGCCTTCTAGGATCTCGATATTGAATATGGTGTATATCTGTTATTTCAGCGCCCCAATATGTGATTTTTGGTTTTGTAGTAGTAATATGAGTCTTCTTTCCAATTCCACAGGTCTGATCCAATTTTGATTCTTCAAGAGAGATTTATGCCCAATCTCTCACAATGACCTAATTATGGATTATTTTAGTAGAGCGAACTTGTATGGCGTGCCACGTGTCACTGTTTCTTCATTCGGCTCTGAAATTGATACAAAGAAAACGAAATTCCATGCACTATCTACCACTCTTTACATGATTCCAATATGATACTCAGAGAGAGAGATTTATGATGATTTTCCCAAGGTCACTTCTTTGAGATGAAGTTCAGGAGCCTGAAAAAAAACTGACTTCCACAGATCATATCTCCAAAAATATTGTGCACCCTAGTCTAAAATTTTTACAGGAGCTTCCTCAAGATTTCGGCTTCGCCTCATAAAAATTTCAGCTTTTGAACCTTCGTAGAAAAAAAGTTAGAGCGCAAATTCCATGATGACCTATTTCAAGTAGCGAAATCCCTACATAAGGAGGATATGAGGATCACAATTTATATAAATGCTTAGGTTGAGAAAGGATTCAACAAGTGAACGTAGGAGGGAATTTACGAACTTAAAAATTATTAATTATTGAATTTTCAATGACCCATGTGATAACCCCATGGGGTTTTAGCCCACTAACTGGGGTTACAAACTTCAAACATGAATATCTCTCAAACCGTGAAGAATTACGTGGTGTGCCATATATCAACGGAAACATATCAACAAGTAGAAACCATCAAAAGAATTCTTGACCTAGAATATAGTAATTTGGTAGGTCAAAATTCCCATGAAATATTGGGGTAGCCCCTGGTGCTGCTTGGGTTGACATCAATGACAACCGTTGATCAACACTAGCATGGCAGCATAAGGCTTTGCTGCATTGGTTGTTATTGGGAGAATATGGTTTTACATTGTTGATGTTCATCCATATGTCTCTACTTCTTATTTTTAACTATGTTGATGTTATTTTTGGATCCTACATGGCCAATAGGGTTAATGATGATAGCATTGATAGATGCAATCTACTCTATGTATCATGGGTTGGAGAGATAGTTCATGAGTTGGGACTTTCCACTTTGGGAATGAACCACTTCATTTTATGTATCTCAGGTGTAGAGGAGATCTTTGGTTATCATATGGTTTCCACTTAGAGGTTCATTGATGAGGATGGGTATCTAACTTTTCAGTTGAAGGCCATTATATAAATTCTAGAGAGGCAGCTTTGGAGTTGGACATGCATGACACATTGTGATAGATGGGGAGGATTTCCACATGAGGATTCCATTTGGAGGGAGGATGTTTGCTGTAACATCCACTTTTGCAGTTTCTTGAGGACAAGCAACATTTTGTCGGGGAGGACTGTAATTTTCTCAATTTTTCACAAGATAATTGGAATATTAAAGTTCTTAATTTTCATAATTAATTAAGTAAATAAGAGGGTGGAGGGACCCACAAACCCCATAGATGAATAAAATCCACTTTTGATGTCTGTATGTGGATATTTCAGATCTAGATCTACATAATGGAGTAGTGAAGCAGCTACTTAATGTGAAAGGAGTGGAGATCATGTCTCATTAATGAGAAAGATCATGGAGGCTGAAGCAGTCAACTAAGATCATGGAGGAAATCAAATGTAATATCATAGAGAATTCATGATGAAATGATGGAGGAAGTAGTGCATTTAATGAACACATGATGGAGAGAGTGATCATTACATGCATACATGATGGAGATCATGGAGAGACAGTGCAGTCAACATGGAGACATATGTCCACATGCACAACGCAATTATGAGGTGGGCCAAGGCATGAGAAGGTTCAAAAATTATACAATGAAGGTGAAGCAAATATTAGAGGTAGGATTTGGTATTATTGATTTTGATTTGTTTAGATCTAGATTTTTCATATGAAATTCCAAGCACACTTATGTTGTTTAGCTAAGTCTATAGTGTTGTTTAGCACAGGGTGTGTCCGAGCGGAAATACCACCCTTACCCACAGGGGACTTTGAGTGCCTACTCTGGGAAGGTTTCCCATTGAGCTACATTCATCATCAGGCATTGGTACCACATTTTTCCTACTTTCTGCAGCCCATACATCTTCAAAAATAATGCATTTATGCATCAGGGTTTGAGAGGAGTAGGTTGTCCTTCAGTATTTCAGCTAAGGAACTAGTGAAGGGTTGATCCTTACACTTTGTGCTTGAAGATCAGCCTTCTTGTTCTTCAGATCTATATCAGGCATTAGGCCATCTATCATACATATCCTTGTAGCAACAGTTACATCCGAAATTGCGTAGTCCAGTCTTGCAGATCCAAGGGAGAAGGGAAGTTTCTAGTATTCCAACTAGAAATCTAGTCGAGGACCATTCCTTCAAATTGTATTCATTATTTCCATCATTCCGGAGCTGATTTTGATATTTTAGCAGCAGGCTAGAGAGCCTCCATCCTTGACAATGTGGTTGTGTAGTAGCAGCTGCAATCATCAAAGGAGGATTCAGGAGCTAGATCTTGAGCTTATAGCTTGAGGATCTAGTGAAGGGATCAACCCTTCAAGCATATATCTGATTTTGTGACATATTGCATCCATCTATTCTTCAGATCTAGCTTCAGATCTGCATACCCATCAGTTGTATAGTGAAGCCCTAAGAGGGTGATTTTCTGAGATTTACAGATATGGAAAATCCTTTCTGGGTTATCTTGGGTTTCCATCATAGTTCCCAGATCTTGAATCTTAGCATCATCAGAGCTACAAAGCTCCATAGATCTGCATTTCCCTTTCAGCCACCAGTCACATACTCATCATATGCTGAAGGGACAACGCAGTATTTCTTCCTACAGCTCTCCAGTTACACAGTGCTTGTTGTGGCATGCTTTCAGGGTCATTCTAGGCCATCTCTTTAGCTAAGAGTACCTTTATTTTGTACACTGTTGTAACTGAATCATCTCCTATGAATAAAATGGCTCATCTATTATGTGTATATATATGTTGATCGTAATCTTATGTGTACATAATATGTAGATTCAAATATTGTGTTTGTTTATTACTGCATTCTCCCTTTTGGGATATTACATATTAATGCTGATTTATATGAATGTTATTTTTTGGAATGACTGTATAATTCTTCCTTAAATTCTACTGATATAATCTATATTCACTTCAAATTTAAGTATCATGTACTCTAATTTTCCCATAAATTTTTCACAGGAAAATAAAGAAGCATGAAGAACCATTTTCAGCCATTTAAGCCAAATTCTCGATCTCTATGAATAAATATTTTTTTATGTTTTAATGTAGTGAAAATTACTCATAACCATCTAACATAAGTTGCATGTTTAAAAATATAGGCATGACATGCATTGTAATATTCATCATGTATTTTATTCAAGAAGATACAAAATTCTATGAGTAAATTCCATTCAAAATAGATTTCAATTGTTGTTTTAAATTTCATATTTCTTTTGAGAGTCTGGGTAAAAGAAAATGTCAAACATTCAAAAAAAAATTGTTGGGCAGGATTTTCACTAGTTTTCAGTTGGATTCATGAGCTTTAGGTTTGACATAAAGAAATAAAAACGTTTTAACAAATTCAAAATATCGATTAATAATTCCTCTAAACATGTAAAATCAAATGGGTAGTTGAGCAATTAGGAATTTAGCCACAGGGCAACAAAATATTTTGAATTTCACAATTTCATGAAAAAACATGTAAAAATCATCAAAGTAGCCAAAATACTCTTCATCAACCTTGATAAATTTTGCATAAATCAAAGAAAATAATCATACTAATTACATAATTTTCTTTAATTAACAATATCATTTCGGCACCATAACAAACTAGGTTTACAACATAATTTTCCATGAAAAATCATTGAAATGTAGTAATATGATGTAAAACTTAAAATACAAAGATGGGTTCTTAGAATTACATAAGAAAGAAATTTTGATAGCCCAAAAATCACTTCCGAATTCCTTCTTAGAGAGCTTCAAAAGTCCCAATAACTTTTGGAGAAAATTTGACAGGGTTTCTCCTACACCAAAAAATTATCCCCTTGAAAATACAATATGAGACATACATATAGGCACTCAGGAGTCAAGACTCAAGACCATACCTTAAACCAGTTTTGTTATTTAGAAAACCACCAAGAATATTTAAAAAAATGCCAGTTGCATTGTAACAAACATCTTCTAGAAGTTTCTTGAAAAATATGTTAGTTGTAAGGTGGGTCCCTCTGAATTTGGTTGTTGTAGATTTTCTCTCTCTCTCTCTTTCCTATACGTTGGGAAATATTCTTTCTCTCTACCTAGGTAATGCCTAAGCTATGCACTATGATGCAAACGATTTATGGGGGTATGTTGTTTTCAATCTGTTTATTGGTCTTGATCTTGGGACCTGTGGGTTATGGCCCACGAACTTGTTTGTAATCTTTCAAATCCTCCATCATGCACAACTATATGTATAGTCTCACATTAGTCTATTTGCAGTGTTAATTTTCGGATCTCTTAACTTGTGGCTTTCATCATACTTTCACCTGTAAAGTGACTTCCACCCCTGAAACACATATATAGTTCTCCTACTCTTGGAAAACACACTAACCAATTCATACATACATGATTTATATATAATAAACAAAACACATGCAGTGATAAAATATACACACACATTTACATCATGTAGGAATCTAATTTCATTACATTAATCAATAAAATATTACATGGCACTTCAGCTAGCCAAATATTCATTCTAATGGTCATGCTTCATACACACAAAGGTTTATAATTTATAATATACAATTACAATATCATGGATTATTTCAAGATCCACGATCTTCTCCATAAAGCTCGAGATCAACATGATCCTCTCCACAAAGCTCTCTATATGATATTCTCCAAAAATCTCTTAATGAATTATTAATATCCCTCATGGATCTTTTTTTTCATGCTTTTAATCCTTTATAAAATAGATATTTCCCTACCTTTTGATAGTTGTGCCTTTCAGAAGGCGTTCTTGCTAATTTTTTGTAGGATGGGTTAATGCTCCTGCATTAGACTCCCAAGATACAAATATTTATGACCTCCTGGCCATATTTCTTCTCGTAACAGTCTCAACTCGTGAGCTGCAACATGCCTCTGCAATAATAATTCTCCACCTTGCTACATGATACCTCACCAAAATTTCTCCTGAGTTTGGGCTTTTGGAATATTCTTGGTTCTCTTGTCTGGAACCCTTCGAGCACTCCTTCCTCTAGTCTATTGCAAATATTCTTGCCTTCCTTTGTTATCACCTGAACAGAGAAAAAAAATTCTTACCATATCCTCAATCTCTTGTACCTTCTTTTTTTCTTCTCCTCCAAACTACATGGAGGAATATTTTGTGCTCTGATACCACTTGATGCAAATGATTTATGGTGGTTTTTCATTTTCAATATTTTTACTAGTCTTGATATTGGGACCTATGGGTTATGGCCCACAAATTTTTTCGCAATATTTCAAATCCTCCATCATGCACACTGTATGTATAGTCTCACATCAGTCTACTTGTATTGTTAATTTCTAGATCTCTTAACTTGTGGATTTCGTCATACTTTCACCCATAAAGTGACTTTCGTCATACATCTTTCCTACTCTTGGAAAACACACTTACCAGGTCATGCAAACATGATTTATATATAATAAACAAAACACATGCAAAGATAAAATATCGCACACATTTACATCATGTAGTAATCTAATTTCATTACATTAATCGATAAACTATTACATGATGCCTCGGCTGGGCAGATCTTCATTCTAATGGTCGCGCTTCATACACACAAAGGTTTATAATTTATAATAGAAAATTACAATATCATAGATATTTTAAATATTGTGTATTATTTCAAGATCCATGATCTTCTCATAAAGCTTGAGATCAACATGATACTCTCCACAAATATCTCTACATGATCTTCTCCACAAATCTCTTAAAGAATTCCTATGATCCCTCGTGGATCTATTTTTTCATGTTTTTAATCCTTTTTAAAATATAGATCACCCTTCATTTTGATAATTGCACCTTTCAGAACTCGTTCTTCCTGATTTTTCAGAGGATGGTTTGATGCTCCTGCATCACACTACATTGGTTGGGTTATAGACGATGCCAGTTGTGTCAATTCTAGTGTCGATTGTTGAGCTTGTTCCTATTGCTATTGTGGAGACCTCAAATTGGAACATGTCTCTGTCAATGCCCCTTTTGATACTAGTGCATATCCACTTTGGATGAAGAACCTATAAAAATCTAACATTCATTTCCATTCCTTTACAAGGGGACATTGCACAATTGTGCATCCAAAATTGTGCCTTCCAAGGTCATGACTGGCTCATTGTCCACTTTTCCTTGCTCCTTAAAAATTTTATTTAGCATGAGAAAAAAATCAAAATAGTATTCATATAAATTGACGATATCCCTCCCTGTAATGGGCATTCATCCTCCCCAAAGAACATTTGATCTTCCTTAATATCATTTAGGATTTTCATAAGGTATTCTTTGAAATACAAATCTATGTTCCCATCAAAGAAAGGTGGAACATTCTCTTATTCAACACTTCACATTGATCTTTAAAATATTGTACTTCATTAGCCATTGTTTTTTCTTTCTTTTCTACAAGTGCTATCACCCTATTCTTCTTCTTCAATTGGTTTGCACTGGTTACCAAATGGGCTATGTTTAGATTTTCCTTTGTGACCTCTTCCTTTGACATACGGTTAAGAAAAATTATGGTCACTATGGCCTTGGTTAGATATTCTCCAATAATGTTCTTGAGTGCATTCATTTCCTTATGTGCTACTCTGAAAACTTCTATCTTTTCCTGAACCAACTCCAGGTGGATCTTCATTCTAATGGTAGCTATCTTGAAAGAGGATTTGGTGGGATACTATCTTCAGAACCTCCAAGTCAACATAAACTTTATGACTGTACCCTTGGGCTTGATACATTTCTATCTTGGTCGCCTTAATCTCTTCTTCCTTTGATTTTCATTCTTGACTCGAAAGCATAGCTTGTATATTCTTTGCATCCTCTAACATTGTCAAGGATTCTGCCTACCCAATCAGCACATATGGGGTCTATTGAGACTGCAAAGTCTCATTTGTCTAATATTTCATCCCTTGGAGCTATGCCTCTAGCAACTTAATTCGGTCCTTGTCCTCCTTATTCTTTGTGAGTGCCTCGTGCAGCTTAAATTTTATATCATGAATTTATTTTGCCACTACTACCAGCTTAACCATTTGCACAAGATGTGCATCTAGGATCTTGAGTTGTTTCTTCATTGAGGCTATATCTTTGTCCTTCTCCTCCAATATTTCCTTATATTTTTTAAACTCCCTAGGGTAAGTTTCCAGGTGTGTGGCCTTGTCCTCTAGGGATTTAATCCTCATATTCCTATTCCTGCAAACCATACTCTCATACTTCAATTGATTTTTGGCCTTGGTGTAGAAATCCTATAACTTTTTGGTTGCAGTATTTTTCTGATGCATTTGTCTATGTACCCTGTGGGTTACTTGCAAGGTCAATTCCATAAGATTAGTATACGAAATATTATCTGCATGCAAATACATTTTAGGCACTTGGTAATCTGACATAGACACTATCATCTCCACTTTGGATTGTAGCACAGCTAGCTTGAAAATGCACTTTTCATAATCCAATGCACTTGTAAGTTGCATGGGAGGAAGTGGTTGGTTCTCTGTTATTATGATGTTTCTCTTCCTTTCTTTAGAGTCTTGATTGGATATCTCCATGAATTGTTCTACAATTGACACATTTCCATTCTTGGACACCTCTCCTGACTTTTTTTCCTCTGAGCTTGACATGACAAAGGGCAAGGTCTCCATAGTGAATTCATGTTTTGATGGAGTATCCACTGACTATTATATAATATTATAGCTTGTGTCTCTATCTCCTCATCATCTTAATCATCTTCATATCCTAGTGCTTTGAAAATGTTCTTCAGTATGTATAAAATTTCACAATGGCCATCACACAATTTCATAATCTCCTTTCCGTGAAAAGTGTGGTCCTCTTCACTTTAACCTATATGATCTTCTTTAATTGAAAATAATTTTTCCATGAAGGATTCCTTAAGATACAAATTCCCATTACTGTCAAATAAAGCTAGAAATATCTTTTGGTAAAGCATCTCACATTTCTCTTTGAAGCCTTCTATTTCTCTTGCTAGTGTCTTTGTCTACTTCTCGACCAGTATTACCAACTTGTGATTTATTTTAATTTGGTTAGCCCTTGCCACCCATTTAGACCTGTCAACGTTGGATTTCACCGCCTCTTTCTTAGGCATTTGATTGAAAAAATATATAATCACTTTAATCTTAGAGGGAGATTTACCAGTATTCCTCTTAATAACCTTCATTTCTCTGTGTGCTCTCCTGATGGTCTCAATCATCTCTTAGATCAATTCCAGATGATCCCATTGTTTATATATTTTCCTTATTATATGTTCCCCTATTATTTTCCTGGCTTCCTTGAGGGTATATTTTTTTGTGCATCCTCTCCTTAGAAACTCTAGTTTAGTTACAATTACGCCAATGTGTTCCTTTTCCTGGAAGATCTCTATCTTGGTAATTTCCATCTCTCGCTCTTGATTCGAGAGTAGGGCATGCCGCTCCTTGGAAATTTCTGACACCGTTAATGATTCCACATGTTCAGCCAAAATACAAAGGGCATTTTAAACTTGGATTTTTTTGCCCTAATCCTCACAAATATTTCAAATATTATTAGGCGTTTACCCCTGAGGATGGACTCATTTATGTAGTCCAAAACGTTGGGTTATGAAAATACTTGGAACATGTTATTCCTCTATCTTGAAAATAACTTACCTCTATGGATTCTCTTTTTAAAAAGGGCATTTCTCATGTCAAAATTATGTATCAGTGGGTCTTGGACATTGGTATCACCATCATAATGGTTTGATTTTTTGGTTGTTCCCTTCATCTGGATGTCAGAAAAACTCCTTGCACATGAGGAGGCATTTTTTCCATAGTGATTCATCAGGAATGATTAGTTGATTAAGGAGGGAGAAGAGGAAAAAAGGAATATTCTCAAGGATTGAAAGGGAAAATGAGGATGTGCCACATGTCACAAGGAGATTAGGAAACAAGTTGGTAGGTTAAATCTTTAAAATTCAAGCTATGGAAATGACTAGCACATGTGAGAAGGTGGGACTTGGGTTTTCTTGAGCAAATGAGCTTGAATTTAGAAAATTAAAGCATATTGGACTTAGATGTGTGTTTGAGAGGTTAATTTGATGAATGAGGGTTTTATTTTCCAAAACATGAGGATTTTATCCACGGAGCACATGTTTCTTCACAGGGCACAACTAGGGTTTGAATTATGGCTCAAATTCTTGCAAATTCGCTGGAAATGAGACCTTAACAGGTGGAATTCACAAAAGGAAGCACTTCACTTGCTTAAATCGTGAAGTTTGGGCTTGAAATTCATTGAATTTGGTGAATTAGCTCCACAAGTGCCTACAAGTTGAGCTAAATGAAATGACAAAAATGGCCCCCTAAATGCATTTTTTATTTAAAAACGAAATTGGATGATTTCATGATGATGTCAACATTACATAGGTCATGCCAACGTGGCAAGCTGACTAGGATGGTGACTCGTCACAGCAAGCGTCGCGTGACAGGTTATGTGGATGACGAGATGTAGTTGATAGGGTAGGCATGGGTAGTTTGAAATGATGATGTGCTATGATGTGGAGGAAGCCCACATGGATGGCTAGTGGCTCCCTCCCACGTCATTTGGAATTTTGTGTTTGAAACTTTTGGACTAGCGTGTAGGGCTGAGGGGGCACCACATGTCCCTCCTCACAGCCCTCTGTCAAGTTAAATAATGTGTGGATCCGCAGTGCGGAGCTCCCATAGGTGTTGGATGTCCGAGCTCCTGCTTCATTGGATCCTAGCGGCTCCCGTGGTGCAATGTGCGTGTGGGACCGTGTTGGCATGCGCCCATAGATGCCCACATAGCAGTGTTGCACCCTCAACCTCCTTTTTTTTAATTTAAACTTTTGGCCTTATTTCTGCAACAAAGCCTTTGACAATTATCCCTTTGGTCACTAGAAGGTCTTTTGGGGGGGAAGGGAAATCCACTTCTAATGTGTGGGATACAAAAGTGTTTAGTCCCAATATTTTTTAGTGCGCGAGAACATTACTTCATATATCTACTTGATGACATTAAAATATGTGGACCCACACACAAAAGGTCAATGTGGTTGGTTGAGAGACACTTGAAATCATTAAATTATTTTTTTGGAAAAATATCATATTCATTGGCCTCAACACTTACAGGTTATATGGTATATTAATCCATGATGTACATTAATGAGTATCAACCCCAAGTAGTGAGTAATATTCATGTCTCTCCCCTTTGGAATTTTAATTCCACCAACAAATTTGAAGAGGAGGTGTTGTTGGGAAAGGTAGATGGAGAAAAGTGAAGGAAAGTAGGGCTTATTTTAATTACTATATTCATATAGATATATTATTAAGTGTGATTAGTATCAAGAGAAAGATGCACTCTATTTGTATAGTTAAAATAATATCAACTAAATAAAATTATGTAATGAAGTTAACCATATTTATCATGGAGTGGGATGGTGGATTTGATTAGAATAGGATATGTGGTTAATTATATAAATATGAGTTAGAAATAAATTGATCTACCATTTTGTGGAGAAAATATATAAAGGTAAGCATTTCCCATAGACTTTGAGTTTTTAATTCCCATTTATCTATTGTTTTTAATCCCTAAAATTAAATCATCTATATATTTCTCAATTAATAATACATTTAAAGCATGTAAAACATGTAAGTAAAACATGTAACACTTGACCCCTTACTACTTGATTAAGGATACTAGGCATCTAAACCTGACCTCCAACGTTAATTGATGATGATGGGGTTAATAAATTCATGCTTCCTTTTGTTGAGATTCAACAAGATGATGATCTTAGTGAAAATTAAGCACCTTCACTAGGTGGGGCCCGCAGGCTATATTTAGGTGTATGCCTATTTTTAGAATGGTGAGCATATTCTAAAATTAGCAGGAGACTAATTCTATATGGTTGAGAAAATTATATCTATAGATGAAGTTTCTATTTTTAGATCATGGGCGAAGTCTATTTATAGATCACATATCTAAAAATAGAATGCATGTCGATTATTATTAGCCCTTAATGATAATCAGACAATAAATAATAACTCATTCTCTTGAAGCACATGATTTTAGTTAACTGATGTGGAAAACTAGTTAGCTGAAGGAATTATGCATTCCAAGGTTGGTTGGTGGGACATGCACAAAGGACTTCATTGTAACTGAGTGTGACAAAGTTGTAACAGAGTTGGAAGAGTAGTTATGTGAGTTTTTATTTAGTTTAACTCAGTTAAGTGAGTTAAAATCAATTGTGCTAGTTGTAACTAATGATACACTAGTGAGAGATCAGTGAATTAATTATTTAATTAATTCACAAGAAGTGTCTCACTTGCAACTAAAGAAATACAACAGTTAACTACTTGCATGTCAGATCCAGTGGAGACCCTGTGGAGAGATAGGTGAAAGGGTCTGTTTGAATATCAGTTGAGACTATAGTGATGCATTAAGTGCATCTACACATACATTGGAGTTTCCAATGAGGATTGCACAGTCAAGGCAAGGCAAGATCGAATTAATTTAGGGATCTTCTTCAGTAGGGATTGCGCAGTGGAGGCAGGCTGTCAGGAAGCAGTAAATTGGTGCATGTGTGAACCAATTTTTGTATGACAGTGTGAGATGATTGTATATTGTACTAAGAGCTCTATGAGTAGAGCTTTGTATGAGATTGTTTCATGATCCATGATATAAATAATATATGATATTTGGGGTTTTTAGCTTTAAGCTTTCCCAGTAAAAACATCTTGTTATGTGCAATTGATTTGTCTTCATGTGTTTGCAATTGGCGATTTAATTTCCGCAAAAAATTGAGTAGAAGAATTCTGTATTTAACAATGGATTTAATTTTTAGATCAGGAGAATCCAGTAATACATCATTGTATTGTTTAAATTTCTACAAATTTAATCGTATTAAACCTGTTTTATGAGACCACCACTATCTTTCTCTCATCAAGAGATTTCTAACGATATAAATTTCATCGAAATATGTGCTATATACACAAATTTATTCTTATTTGAAAATATGTCCTTCAAGTTCCACGTTAGCATCTTTATGATTCCAATGTGTTAGTACTTTTTTACCACATGTCACCATCATAGAACATAATTCCATGCCAAATCACCATGCCATCATACCACATCGACTTGCCATGCCAACATTTCATGTCAAAACAATATATGGTTTCATCTGTATTGGGGGGGAACCTCAATCGTTGATATCCCAACCTATCTATATTTAATAATTTAATCATTCGATAATCCTAAATATTGATAGCTAATAACCTAATATCAAGACAAGATACCACCAATACTTTGCTGACATCCTGACACTCAATAGCCAATAGCCTGATTCTTGATACTCGATATTCGATAATCAATAGCATGTACACCATATTTATTTTGTGGGAACTTATTTTTTATTAGGATATTATAGTATCGGGAGATTTTGTGACATCATGCACATCACATCACCTAATGTCCTAATAATCTGATTGATTACTTGACAAATCCAAGGATTTCCATCTCTATTAAATATATCTTATCTCAATTGGCCTAAAAGGCTTCATGCCATAGGGAAAATGAGAAATTCATACCACCAAAACTCACTCGGTCTGATTGATGGGTGTCAAATGACAAGAACTTAATCAATAGAAATTTTAGGATTTTCCAATATAGATTGTCTGCATTTAAAGGTTGTTCAAACTATTACAGACACACAATATCTCGATGTGCCAATGATTTGAATGAAGTACGTTAGTGTTGTTGTGCTAATTCCTCTTTCAGATTTTGTAAACAATGTCTTATATGTGCTTAAGGGTTCAAGTTCTCTTGCAGATTATTGAGTCTCATGAGTGTTTTTAATGTTAATTTTATGAACAATTTAACATAAAAGAAATATTTAATAGTAGCAAATAAAAGTACAGTACATCACCATACAACACATCAACACAGGGATTTGATGAAGGAGTTCACCCCTCCTGGGCTACATCTCCTTAGTCTAGCTTCCATGGCTTGGGCCATTATATTGTGCTAAAATTTGAGAAATGATGTGTTTATAAAGCTTTGTTGCTCCTGAAAACCACACCAATGAGTTTAGAATGCCAAAAAATGGTCATCTAGCCTATTTCCGCTCCTAATTTTGTCGAAAACTCCAAAATTTATGACCTTTTTCAAATTTTCCACAATTTATGGCCTAAATTTAGCTAACTAAAGCTAAATTCGGTTAGTTGGCGCTAAAACTAGCAATTCCATTGGATTTGGTGGACCACCAAACTAATCCAGATTAGTTACAATAATCCTGTATTAACATTAATTAAGTGTGTTTAGTGTTTAATTTGCGCTTAGTGGCAAACTTTGGATTAGCGCTTAATAAAACCAGGTTAACATATTAATAATGCGCTTAAGGTTTATGCTTTTTCGGTGGTCATAGGTGCTGGTCATATGCGTTTGGGGCTAGCCCTGTCTCTCCCTAATGCCATATATTACAAACATTAAATATATGTGAATACGCATATATGTTAAGAACAAAAACGTGGCGTAGTGGTGGCGTGTGGCACTAGCGGGGCAGAGGTCCCGTGTTCGACCCCCACCGGCCCTTCCGATATTTAACAAAATTTTATACCACCATAAATGGGGCACATGGAGGCTCCGGGACAAGCCACGTGTCTTCCCCACATTGGCCCACACATATAACCAATAAAAATATGTCAAATCACCAAAAAATCGAACCAGTCAAACTCTGCCACTTGGCAGTCACACATTCGCCAGAGGAATTTGACCAAATTTGATCTTGCCCAATCAGCATGCCACATCAGCAGTACAGACTGCTGACTGTGCTACCTATCTACCCTTTTTCCCCAAATTTTTCTTGTTTTTACAAACGAACATAACTCAATTCTGGGAGCATATGGAGTCCATTTCACGCGAAACGAATTGTGTCAGATTCAGAACGACAAGAACTATGCATTCGTTCAAGTTTCAAACCATTATGAGAAATTTGATTTTTGAGCATAAAACTTAACACCTGATCATTCCTCCTCACTGGAAGCTTTTTGACCCCAAAATATCTTTCATTACTGAACATGTGGATGAGGGTACATTTCCCTCACCCATCCAGTATCAATCCACTAGAATTTCCCTAATTTCGCCCTAATTTCGACAATCTGAGCTTTAAAAAAAAACTAATGTTTTTCCTTGATTCTGGAGACCTTCTCTTGAGACAACGTCATGCTGAAATTTCCCAAAATTTTCAGAACAACAAGTTTTCCTTGAAGAAAAAAACTTGTTTCCACCTCGGTTTTCAATCAAAGGAAACTTGAAAACTGTCTCACCTCGAACACTGTCGACATGGCGATTTTTAGCTTGTCTTGCCTTGTACTTGTGTCGAATTTTGACTAAGTGTTTTCTCCATAGCCATGTACCATTTTGAAACCATAAAAAATTACTTTTGGAACCTATGCCTTCTTTGTCAAATTTTTTTGGCGCTTTCTCTTTGACCTTTGCACTCTCTTGCATTGACATCTTGTTTCCATCACTGTTCAACATTGATGTGGACTACTGCAAATATTTATCATCTTGTTTAGTACCTCTTTTCAAAGTAAACATGTTAGAGCCCTAAAACATATTATTACAAACATTATAAACTTCAATTAAATAATCTTTTTCATTTGATGCATAATTTTTAAAGGTATAATTCAAAACATCACTATGCTTGAACATTAACAAAGCAAAAATTTGACTTGCATTCACTATTCTCTTCATTTCTCCTGCATGTATAAAAGACAAAATCCTCTTCCTCCTATGCACTATAACTACGTAGTCAATTCCATCCTTGACCAAGTGGTGCTTATTTACATGGCAATGAAATAATACCCTCCTATCATAAAGATAAGGACTTCCCAAAATAATACCTGAAATCTCAAGCAGAACTACATCAAGTTCAACTTCATCAAGAAAGTTTGAATTGATTGCAAACCTTAGGATGCACTTCCTTGTTACCTGAAATTTTTCATTCTTGCATATCCAACCTAAAGGGTAAGGTCTTGGATGTGTAACAGTTTCAATATTTAACCTCTTAACTAAGTCTTCAGAAGTCAAATTAGCTTGAGAACCACTATCAAATAGTGTGGCTATTTTGGTACGCTATGAAACAACTCTAATATGAAAGAGTTCAATTCTTTTATCATCATCTTGAGTTACATTAGAACAACTTGAAGAACCAGTGCTTGATATTTTCTTACCTTTCAAACCCATTGTTGTAATATCGGTTTCATCTCCTGAATATGAACCTAAGTCATGTTCAATGATCACAGTTGTTTTCCCCTTTTCTTTGGTTTTAAGTTTGTTTGGCTTCAACTCTGGATGGAGTTTCCAACAATGGTATTCATCATGGCCATTTTTTGAACAATGTTTACATGTGAGTTTATCTTTCGCTATTTTAATAGAACCATTTTTCTTTCCTCTTCCATTAAACTTACCCTTTCATTTACCTTCATACTCAAGGAAACTATCACTTTTATCATCTGCAATATGTTTCCCTCTTGCTTCTAGATGTGTGGCTTGAAAAAAAAACCTCATCTAAGTTTGTGGGATTGAACATGAGAATAGTATGTCTAAGATAGTTGTGCAAACCCCCAATATACTTTAACACATTTTCTTGAGAAGATAAATTGACACCCAAAATAAGAGCTCTTATCATAAATTCATGAGTGTAATCTTGCACACTTTGTCCCTTTAGTTGTCTAAAATTCCGCTAGTCCATAATGGATTTTTGCATGTAATATAGAGGATAAAATTTCCTTTTAATGGAAGCAACAAAATTAGACCAAGACATTGAGATCTTACTATGTTTTTTAATTTCATCTTGAGTCCTTGCTTCCCACCATACAAGCGTTGCACCCTCCATTCTCAAGGAATCCAATTGAATCTTTATGTCATCCTCTTGAAGGTTTTGAATTCTAAAATAAACCTCCAATTGACGAATCCAACTATCCAGCTTCTCTGCATTCACTTCGCCATTATACATCGGTAGCTCAAATTTGACATAAAGTTTAAGTAAAGGTTATTTACCAGCTCCTTTTGAAGTATGTGTATGAACAAATAGAAGGGTTGTGGTACTGGAATATGATGAAGAGGAAGGTGAAGATGGTGGTGAGGATGATGGCGGAGTGGATGGTGGTTTCCTACCATCTCCATGGCCTCCTACTCCTGGAGAACCCTCTCCTCTTAGAGGCCTAGAACTTTCTCCTTGCATCCTTAAATTCCTCTCCTCATAGAGGACCTTGACCATCTCAGTTATATCAACAAATTCCTTTTTGAATGCTCTCTCATATTTTGTCATGGTAGGTTCTCCTTCATGAGACATGCTCACTGAAGACTCAAATTCAACTTGAGGATGTGTTGGTGTTGAAGACTTTGGTAAGATTGCCCTTCTTCAACACCAACTTCCCTTCCCTTCTCCTCTTTTGAGTTTTAACCTTGTAAGCATGACACAAACTTGCAAACAATTAGATCCCTTCTTGCACAAAAAAACCTAAAGCTATGATACCAAAAATGATCTGAATGAAGTATGTTAGTGTTGTTGTGCTAATTCCTCTTTCAGATTTTGTAAACAATGTCTTATATGTGCATAAGGGTTCAAGTTCTCTTGTAGATTATTGAGTCTCATGAGTGTTTTTCATGTTAATTTTATGAACAATTTAACATAAAATAAAGATTTAAAAGTAGAAAATAAAAGTACAGTACATTACCATACAACACATCAACATAGGGATTTGATGAAGGAGTTCACCCCTCTTGGGCTACATCTCCTTGGTCCAGCTTCCATGGCTCGGACCTCTATATTATGCTAAAATTTACAAAATTATGTGTTTACAATGCTTTTCTACTCCTGAAACCTACACCAATGAGTTCAGAATGCCCAAAAATGGTCATCTAGACTCTTTCTGCTCTTGATTTGGTCCAAAACTCCAAAAGTTATGACCTTTTTTCAGTATTTCCACAATTTCTGGCCTAAATTTAGCTAGCTAGAGCTAAATTCGGTTAGTTGGCGCTAAAAATGAAAGTTACGCCAGATTTAGCAGACTGCCAAACTAATTCGGATTAGTTACAATAATCCTGCATTAACATTAGTTAAGCGTGTTTAGCGCTTAATCTACGCTTAGTGGCAAACTTGAGATTAACCTTAAGTAATGAGGATTAGCACTTAATAAAAAGGGGTTAACATGTTAATGCGGTGCTTAAGGTTTAGGCTCCACAGGTGGTCATAGGTGTTGTTCATATGTGTTGGGGGCTAACCCCCTCTCCCCCCGATGTCATAGATTACAAACATTAAATATATGTGAATACACATATATGATAAGAACCAAAACATGGCATAGTGGTGGCATGTGGCGCTGGCGGAGCGGAGATCCCCTGTTCGACCCCCACCGACCCTTCCGGTATTCAACAATAATTTTATACCAGCATGAAGGGGCCACGTGGTAGCCCCAAGCTAAGCCACGTGTCTTCCCCACATTGGCCCACACATATAACCAATAAAAAGATGCCAAATCACCAAAAAATCAAACCAATCAAACTCTGCCACTTGGCAGTCACACATTCGCTGAAGGAATTTGACCAAGGTTGACCCTACCTAGTCAGCATGCCACGTCAACAGTACAAACTGCTGACTGGGCTACCTGTCTGCCTTTTTCTTCCAAATTTTACCTATTTTTGCAAATGAACATAACTCAATTCTAGGAGCATACAAATTTCATTTCGCGTGAAACAAATTGCACCAGATTTAGAACGACAAGCACTACACAATCATTCAAGTTTCGAACCATTCTGAGAAATTTTATTTTTGAGCATAAAAATGAGCGCCTGACTCAACCAACAACCATAAAATCCCATCCTTTACGGCTTAAAAGCCTATCATTTAAGCTCTTTGCCACAAAAACCCACCCCCCCAACCCTGCTAAGCCATATGACCAAGGGCTAGAGTCAAATCCTCTCAACCCCAAATTTCCAAAACTTCCACTAACAACCCCAAAATTCTAATACTTCTACTACACTTCCCATGTCAGTTTTAGAGGTTGAAATTGACTTTGATATGCTATATAGTTGGTTCAAATACTTCTAACCATTCAAAAATATTCTCTAGCTTATGTTGGCATCCCAAACATTGTCCTTAACAAGACATCTCCATAATAGAAAGACATAAAATGGCTAATGGCCATAACTTCTCAACTTCACTTAACTAAGATGAGATTCTCTTAATCCCTTAAACTACAAACTAGAACGTCACACTGTCATCTCCAAACTCTTACAAATAGAGTGTCAACATTTTGGCTTACCTCTACAAGAAACAAGGCTTCCCATCACTTAAGAAATATCAAGTCTTCGCATTCAAAACATGGATAAAAGCATATTTTTGTCCCACGGTTGGCCTAGTAAAATCCATTCACATTAAAAAATGCATGAAGAGTCTTTGAGCTCAATTAAACTCATACATTCACTTTACTAAGCCACACATCACATATTCATCTCACATAACTTATTTCAGAAAATAAAATAAAAATAAACAAATAAACAAATAAATATAAATAAATAAATATATATATATATATATATATATATATATAATAAAAAAATTATATAGCATTCATTCACAAGGAATGTAATAGCTAGCACCAAATCAATACTATGCAATACATTCATCTCTTCACTTATACATGTTCAATAAATCGACATACAACTTCTAGATTGTCATTACAAACATACATAGTAATCAACATAGCAATAATCATAAAATATTGAATAGAAATTGCATTTCATTAGTGGAGAAATAGATACACTTATCTGATTCACCTAATATTATTATAGATTTGAGGCTTCTGCGATGATAATCTTGTGTAGAGAAGTTTTCCAGTTTAATCGCATCCATTTTTGTTGATTTCCGACGTTTCGAACCCAGCCAACGGGGTTCATCATCAGGGAAAGATCTATGATTCACCTAATATTTCTAAAAACTAAAGAAGAGAGAGTTGTCGTGATCCAGATTGGATCATTATGTTTTTTTTAATCCATCTCAATGCTTTCAGAGTGGAAAAAGTGGAGGAACCAACTCATGGGACCATTTCTACCGGCAAGACCCAATTTGGAAAAACATGGTATAAAATATTCTGAAATCATTTTGAGGCATCAAATGAAATTTTTTGGGGTTAAAACTTTATTTCTTTAATTTTTCACCTGTTCATGATATTCTACACACAAATACCTTTCCAATGGTTCAATAATCGCGTTGATCAAATTATAGGGATGTTGCTGAAATTTTTAGGCAATTAATTTCTTCTCACAACCCTAAAGCAAGACATGATGACAAGAGACAAGTAAACAATCATTGGCTTCTGCCAAAGACATCTCCTCCTATCATGGAATGGTTCAAGCTCTTTTTTCATATTATGATTGATGAGAATTTGTTTGGTCAGTCGCACAAGAAGATTAGAAGTTTTGTGAAGGATGAAGATTTTTTTTAACACCCAATTTCTGCCAGTTTTCCACAATGACACTCTAGACAAGTCCACCAAAACAAGCGTAAAATTGGGAGTGAGTTTCATATTGATGTCTAGATCACTAGTTATCATAAAAAAGACACTATGTTGGATCTAGGTTATGAAGTAAATATCTTGTCACGGAAGACTCGGGAAGCATGGGGAATACCCAAGTTAGTATTCTATCTGATACAGTTGTGTATGGCCAACCATTATTGCATTCTCCCTATTGGTCATTTGGAGGATGTAGAAGTAGATATTGCTAGAGTAAAGACTTATGCTGACTTTGAATTAATTGATATTATTGGTGACAAGGATCCCTATCTAGCTTTGTTTGGGGTCAATTGGGAATTCGAAAATTATGTTTTCATCAATCACAAGAGAAAAGTTATGATTTTTGAGGTGGATGTCATCAAATTCATTCAACACTTAGATCCTTACTAGGGTCCTAGGTTCACGAAGCTCGGTAATGATACAGAGGAGACTAAGGTTTTGGATTAGATTTATCAATTAACTACAGGGGAGAGAAAGGATTACATTAATCCTACAAAAAATGGTTCTGTCATTTGGAGGAGAGTTCATCATACTGAATTTGGTTTATATGTTGTGTTGGTCAAAAGGAAATAGAATGGTCATTAGCTATACTCTAGACATTGCACAACTGTTTGTTGTGATATATGGATCAATACAGAGGTAAGGAATTATCTTATTTTTAATGGCATTGGTCCTGTTGTTAATTTCATTAAATAATTTGAGTTGCGCATTGACGAAAGTCATAAAATTCCCTTAATCGATGATACTTTGCAAAAAACTCCTGTGAAATGGTAGGGAGCTTATCGCAATCCGTTCTAAACTTGGGACTCTATTAAATCTGCTTTGCTTTTATGTTTTACTATACTTGAAAAACTTTCAAATGAAATTCATGTATATGAGGGACATACCATCCCTTAAAATAATGTTCAAAACTACAACTCTATTTAGAAGAAGCTCGACTTCCCTTTTGAGTTGTGGGTGCATCAATTTATACCTATTTTGGGCAACCTTCCTCAATCTTGGTACTTGAAAGAAGAAATGAAGAGTTAGATGACAAATTGGGATGCATTAATAGCCCAATTTTGTAGTGAATTTATTTTTTCAAATGAGGATTCACGGATCGGTGAAGCCTTGGAAGAAATCAAGAGGGTATTAATGCCTACTGGAAAAACAATTCTTGAATATATACATAATCTAAGTTTCATATTTCTACCTTATTCGAGTTTTCAAGAAGTTGTTGCTTGCGGAAAAGTAAATATGGATCTTGAAGATGATGAGTTGGAATAATTATGGCATTTGTCCTTCAAAGAATATAAAGGGGGGAGGAGTATAAAATATGATCTAGTGAAGCATGCTCCACATTTAAGACCTTTTAAGTTTCGCAATAATAATATTGGAACTAAGGATAAACCCAAGTAAGCTTCTATTAGTGATTATTGGGATGAGAAGACTACTAAGGAGATATTTGATTTTCTAAAGGAGTATGAGGATTTGTTCCTTGTGTCAATTTCATAACTCAAAATCATAAAAGGTGATCTGGGAGAGATAAATATTTGTTTGAAGTCTAATCCTAGTCCAATTAAGAATCAACCACATCATCTAAAATTTTTATTCAAAGAAAAAGGTTAAAAGATAAATTGATAAATTTTTGGCCATATGACTCATATTTCATGTTGATGAAGCGAAATGGATTAGTCACATTGTTTTCCAAGACAAGAAATATTCATATGATATCAGGGTCTATTCATATTATCACAATATCAATAATTCCTATGTGCATGATCCATTTCCCACTCCTTTCAGTGATGAAGTGTTAGATAAAATTGCGGCTTAGGAAGCTTATTATTTCATGAATGGTTTATCTGGGTATCATGAAGTTATAATTGCAAAAGAGGATACTAAAAAGACCACTTTCAACATTTAATGGAGTTCATATGCCTATCATGTTATGCCTTTCGGTCTTAAGAATGCACCCACTGTTTTTTCCATAAATTTTATTGCAGAATTCAGGGATTATATACATAAGTTCCTTGAAGTGTATATGGATGATTTATATTTTGTAGTCTCTTGAAAAAAAAAATCTAGTTTGTTACAAGTTATGTTTGACAGGTGCAAGCAGTTTCATATTTCATTAAATTTTAAGAAGTGTATCTTCGTTCTGCATTTTGGAACTATGTTGGGTCATATCATATGCAAAGATGATGTATCGGTGGACCCTGCCAAGTTGTGGTAATCCTTAATATCTCAGCACCTACAAGCATCAACTTGTGATCTACATTGAGGCATACAGGTTATTATCGAAGATTTATCCGCAACTATTATTTGATCACTGCACCACTGGATAAATTGTTGAAGAAGACTGAGACTTTTATATGAAACATTAAGTGTGATTCTAGCTTTGATATTTTGAAAGAGAAGTTAGTTAGCGCTTTGATTATGGTCTATCCTAACTAGAATAAATAATTTCATGTGAACATTAATGCGTCTAGTATTGCTCTTAGAACCGTTATTGCACAACCTGGAGAAGGTAATATTGATCATCCAATTTATCTTTCCATCCACTATTGAACGCAACTACACCAAAAATGAACATAAGGCTCTTTCTATGGTATACTCACTTCAAAAGTTTCAGAATTATTTACTTGGAGGTCATATTAAATTTTCCACTAATAATTATGCATTGAAATATATAGTTAATAAAATTATGCTATAAGTAAGGATTTTTATATGGTTTTTATTGTTTCGAGAGTTTTCCTTTGAGGTTATTATTAATCTAGGTCGAACCAATGTGGGACCTAATCATCTCTCATGTTTGGAATCAGGCAAATATGGAGGTTCAGTATATTATCAGCTACCAAATGCAAACTTTTTCATAATTGAGTCCATTCTAGATTATCTTGAATATATTGCATTATTATTAACCACTGATAGGTTTCCAGATGATTATTCTACTGCGCAAAAGAATCATCTAGTGGTGAGAGAAGTGGATTATCAGTTGATTGCAGGAAAAATGTACAAAATGGGGCTTGACAGTATCTTGAATTGATGTATTTTAAACAATGAGAGGGATTATATTTTGTGGGAATTTCATAGTGGTGTTGCAAGAGGACATGTAGGAGGAAAATCCATTGCAAGAAAGGTACTATAAGTAGGTTTGTGGTGGCCAAATTTGTTTAAGGTATTATTAGGTCCCTATATTACTAGTATAGTCCCTTATTGTTGTTAGTGTAACCCCCTTATTGTTATTATTGTACCCTTGTAACCCCCATATTGTTATTATTGTGCCCTTAAATTATTATTTTTAGGTCGGCTAGGATTACATTGTGGCCCTACTAGGATTACATTATGGCCCCATGGACTCCTATATATAGAAAGGAGGTTTTTTAAATTGTATCATCCAAGAATTGTTCATTTATGTAATGTATTGGAGGTTTCCCCCTCGAAGTGGCTTATTTCTAAGGCGTTGATATCTCTTTTCTTCTATTTTTGGAGCCGGTTACACAACATTTGGTATTAGAGCTTTGGATTCTAGGGTTTCGCCTCTCTCTAAACAAGCCATCGTGGAATTTTCACTATAACTTTTTTCTGCTTAAGGTTCAGACCCAAAATTTTTAGGTGACAATCCTAAGAATTCTCTTAACATTTCAGAGCTTGGTTCGCAATATTTTCAGAGTATAGATCTCAGGAGGTGTTTTTTTGGCTCAATTTCATCTCAAAGAGGTGATCGTGGGAAAGGATTCATAACTCTCTCTCTGAGAATCGGATTGGAGTGCCGTAAAAAGTGGTCACAAGTACAAAAAATTTGGTTTCTTGGCTATATATTTTAGGGCTGAAGGATGAAACAGTGACACGTGGAAAGTCGTACAAGTTCACTCTACTGAACCAGTCCATAATTAGGTCATTGTGGGAGATTGGACACAACTTTGTCTTGGAGAATCCAAATCAGGTCAAACCTATGGAATTTGAAAGAGAATTAAGAGGGCTACGTTGGTACTGAAATTCAAATATTGAAGTGCTGCAATCACATATATAATCCAATTTCAATATCGAGCTCCTCAAAAGCAAGAAAAAGGTGTGTATTTTGTTTCGAATTGCACAAGTCTTCTTTGAAGAAACAATTTGAATTGATTCCAAGGGCATATTGTAGAATAGATATCAGTATTGGGTTCTAAAGGATGCCTCATAAAAATAATTAAACACCCATTAAGCCTTCAGAAGGCTCTACTATGCCTCATGAAGATGAAGAATTGCAACAGATCTATCAAAATTACAAGAGCAAGTGTACCAAATTTCGCTCTCGCAAAGAGCAACAAAAAATGAAATGGAAGTTTTGAAGAAAGGTGTGGAAGCTAAGATGGATGGCATGGAAGCTGGCATGGAAGCTAAGATGGATGACATGAAAGAAAACATGGAAAACATGAAGAATGATCTAAAATCAGACATCGAAGGTTTGACAAAGTTGATACAAGAAATGTTTCCTAATGGTGAAAAGATAGTAGAAGAACCTCATGATGAGAACAAAATTAATGTTAATCTTGATTTCATAAACTCTAATGTTGGCGGGAAGAACCACCATATTCCAAAAATGGATATGAGGAAGTTTGATGGAAAGGATCCTGTAACATGGATACTACAGATGGAGCAATATTTTGATCTCCATAATGTGCAAAACACACAAAAGGTACGCATTGAAAATTTACATTTAGAACAAAATACATTTATATGGTATCGATGGCTTTACTCCCGTAAGAAAATTGTCACTTGGTCAAATTTTACGGAGGAAATGATAGCACATTATGAGGATACAAAGAGCAACACCTTCTTTAGCCAATTGATAAATCTCAAACAAAAGGGTTTAGTGGGGCAGCACATTGAGGACTTCCAAAAATTGAATATAAGGGTAACTGATATTCCAGAGGAACACAGGATTGATCTCTTCATAGGTACTCTAAAGGATAACATCCAATATGAAGTTCATGTTTTGGAGCCTGATTCATTGGAGAAGGCATTTAGGTTGGCAAGAAAAGTTGAATGTAAAATTATGGCGACAAGGAAGCCTACCACTCAATTCTATAAAGAAGGAAGTGTTGCTATGCCTAGATTTCCACAACCTACAAGGTTGACACCACAACAATTGGAAGAAAAAGAGCAAAAGGGCTTTGCTACAGTTGTGATAGCAAATACACTAAAGGTCATAAGTGTGCTGAGAAGAAATTATTTTACATAGATTGTGAAGAAGAAGAAGAAAATGAACAAGAAGAGGATATACACCAGGAACCAGCCCTAGAAGAGGAAGAAATGAATCCGACCATATCGTGTAATGCACTGGCAGGAATTACGACTCCTCAAACTCTCAAGATAGAAGGACATATCAAGAAGAAAAAGGTAATAGTGTTGATTGATTCAGGTAGCACCCATAATTTTATTCATTGTAAGGTGGCCAAGGAATTAAATTGTTTCCTATACCCAGCACCAGAATGTCAAGTGATGGTTGCAAATGGAGGAACTATAAATTGCTCTGGAAAATGCCATAATATCCAGCTAACCATGGGGGAATATGTATTTACTATTCCAATGATTTCCATTCCTATGGGAGGTGTTGATGTTGTACTAGGAGTACAATGGTTACAATCTTTGGGGACGGTAGCTTTTAATTTTCAAGAACTTTTCTTGAATTTTTTTCAGAAGGAAAGGAATTCGAATTACAAGGTATTGCGGGGAAGTCGGGAAAGATAATAAGCTCTAATTTCATGACAAAGCTTCTAAAGAAAGAACAACGAGGCGTAATTGCACAATATGCTCACTAGAAGTTCCAACATCAAAATAATCTATTTTTGCAGATCTCCAATAAGTTTTGGACAATCATTCCAAGGTGTTTGAAACTCCCAAAGGACTCCCACCTATTTGTTATCATGATTATGCTATTCATTTGATTCCAGGAAGTGTTCCTCCAAATATCAAGCCTTATAGATATCCTTATGTCCAAAAGAGCAAAATTGAACGTATGATTGTAGAAATGTTAGAGGTGGGTATAATTCAACATAGTCAAAGTTCTTTCTCTGCTCCTGTAGTATTGGCACACAAGAAGGATGGATCATGGTGAATGTGTTCGGATTATAGGGAGCTAAATAAGCTCACCATTAAAGATAAATTTCCCATTCATGTGATTGATGAATTACATGGAGAAATTTATTTTACCAAGTTGGATCTTCGTTTAGGATATCATCAAATTAGAACGAAGACTGAAGATATTCCAAAAACAGCATTTCGAACTCATGAGGGTCATTATGAATTATTGGTCATGCCTTTTGGCCTTACCAATGCACCTTCTACATTTCAAGGGTTGATGAATTCCATTTTCAAACCCTTCCTTAGAAAATTTGTGCTAGTATTTTTTATGATATACTAATCTACAACAGGTCTTGGAAGGATCATGTTGAACATGTTGACAAGGTGCTCAAACTATTGCAGGAGAAACAATTATATGCAAAAACATCCAAATGTTTCTTTGGAGTACAAGAGGTGGAATATCTTGGTCATATTGTATCTCACGATGGTGTTAAGGTAGACCCTAACAAAATTAAAGCCATTAAGGAATGGAAAGTCCCCACAACCATAAAGAAGTTGCGAGGATTTCTCAGGTTAACAGGGTATTATCGCAATTTTGTAAAAAATTATGGGAGAATAGCAGCACCTCAAACAACATTATTGAAGAAAGATGCATTTTCATGGACTCCTAAAGCAACTAAGGCCCTTGAACATCTTAAATAGGCAATGTGTCGAGCACCAGTCTTAGCTATGCCAGACTTCACAAAAACCTTTATTGTGGAATGTGATGCCTCAGGAAATGGAATTGGTGTTGTTTTAATGCAGGAAGGAAGACCCATTGCTTTTGAAAGTCATCCAATCAAAGGAAAGTATTTACAGAAACCTATTTATGAGAAGGAAATGTTAGAAATACTGCATACACTAAAGAAATGGTGAATTTACCTAATGGGAAGACACTTCAAGGTAAAAACTGATCATGATAGTCTTAAACACTTTTTGGAACAAAGTCTATCTTCAGAAGAGCAACAAAAATGGGTCACAAAGATGTTGGGTTATGACTTTGAAATAATCTACAAAAAAGGAAAGCTTAATGTTGTTGCAGATGCACTCTCAAGAAAGAATGAAGAGGTGGAAGCATTGCTTTGTGTCATTTCTATTATCCAACCAGATTGGATAACCGAAGCAAGATATGAATGGAAGAAGGACAAAGATGTATGGACACTCATTCAAAATTTGCAGCAAGATCCTAGTACATTTAATACATTTAGTTGGAAAAATGATTCCTTATGGTACAAAGATCACTTATATCTTTGTAGGAATTCCCAACTAAAACAAAAGATTCTTTTGGAACTGCACACTTCTCCTTTAGGAGGACACTCAGGATTTTTAAAAACTTACCACAGGGTGAAGAAAGAATTTTTTTGGGATGGCCTTAAATCCGATATTCAAAAGTTTGTGGCGGAATGTTTGGTTTGCCAGCAGAATAAAGTGGAAACAATTAAGACCCCGGGACTTCTACAACCTTTATCCATTCCAAGTCAACGTTGGGAGGAGATTTCAATGGATTTTATCACAGGTTTACCTAATTCTGAAGGAAAGAGTGTCATCATGGTGGTAGTTGATAGACTTACCAATTATGTACACTTTTGTGCATTATCTCATCCACTTAAAGCAAGGACAGTTGCTACTACATTTATGGACACAATTCAAAAGCTACATGGAAGCCCAAGGGTTATTTGAGTGACAGGGATCCCATTTTTACTGGAAATTTTTGGATGGAGTTATTTTATTGTTTGGGTACTCAATTAGCTCATAGCTCATCTTATCATCATCAATCTGATGGTCAAACTGAGATAGTAAATAAATGTTTGGAAGGATATCTTCATTTTTTTGTATCTGATAAGAAAACACAATGGGTCAAGTGGTTACCTCTCACTGAATGGTGGTATAACACTTTCTTCCATGATGTAGCAAAAATGACCCCATTTATGGCACTTTATGGATATCATCCACCATCCATCACATCATATTTAAGGGAAAATTTGAAGGTTCAAGCAGTGGAAGATCACATCGAGCATTAGCAAGAAGTTCTCCAACTCTTAAAGGATAACCTGAATTTGGCACAAAACCGAATGAAACAACAGGCAGATCAACATCGTAGCGAGAGAAGTTTTGATGTAGGAGATTGGGTATTTTTACGGCTACAACCATACAAACAAATGTCCCTCAAGCAAGCTAAGAAGGATAATAAATTATCGCCAAATTAATATGGTCCTTACAAGGTGTTGCAAAATATTGGTACTATGGCATAAAAAATGGAGCTTCCTGCTTCTTCACAAGTGCATCCAATTTTCCATGTTTCATGCTTAAAGAAGGTTATAGGTGAAAATCTTCCAGTTCAAACAATATTGCCAGAACTTGATGAGGAAGGAAAAATCATATTGGAACCTAAAGCGGTCATGGAAACAAGAACTCGACAGCTACGGAATCGATAAATTTCAGAGTATCTCATCAAGTGGAAGAACTTACCCACTGAAGATTCTACATGGGAGGATGAGAATTTTATACAGAAGCACCCAGAGCTACTCAAGCGTTGAGGACAACACTTTTTTGAAGGAGAGGGGCATGTTAGGTCCCTATATTACTAGTATAGTCGCTTATTGTTGTTAGTGTAACCCCCTTATTGTTATTATTGTACCCTTGTAACCCCCATATTGTTATTATTGTGCCCTTAAATTATTATTGTTAGGTCGGCTAGGATTACATTGTGGCCCCTCTAGGATTACATTATGGCCCCATGGACTCCTATATATAGAAAGGAGGTTTTGTAAATGGTATCATCCAAGAATTTTTCATTTATGTAATGTATTGGAGGTTGCCCCCTCGAAGTGGCTTATTTCTAAGGCGTTGATATCTCTTTTCTTCTATTTTTGGAGTTGGTTACACAAAAATCGAGATTATTATTCTACTACACAGAAGAATCATCTAGTGGTGAGAGAAGTGGATTATCAGTTGATTGCAGGAAAAATGTACAAAATGGGGCTTGACAGTATCTTGCATTGATGTATTTTAAACCATGAGAGGGATTATATTTTGTGGGAATGTCACAGTGGTGTTGCAAGAGGACATGTAGGAGGAAAATCCATTGCAAGAAAGGTACTATAAGCAGGTTTGTGGTGGCCAAATTTGTTTAAGGATGTGAAGGAGTTTACTAGAACTTGTGATGTATGTCAATGAGTTGGAAGGCCTTCTCATCGATATGAACTTCCACTGAACCCCATTAGAGCATTACAAGCCTTTGAGAAATTGGTTGTTGATTTTATTTGTCCCATAAATATTCCTATGTGACATTCACTTGCCTGATATATCATCTCCACAACTAATCACTTGACGTGTTGGACAGAGGAAACTTCTATCAAATATTGCACTGTCAGTACAACATCTAGATTCATATTTGAGAACATAATTTCTAGATTCATTTGTCCAAGGAGTTTAATAAGTGATCAGGAATCCCATTTCATAAAATGATATTATTGCAGCTTTGAAGCGAGAATTCCTTATTCAAAACCACAAGAGAAGTATGTATCATCCATAAGAAAATGGGAAATTTTAAGCTTACAATAAAATATTGGAGAAGGGAATCAATAAAGCATGATCTACCAATAGGGATGCTTGGGATTAAATGGTTTCTGCTACTTTATGGGATTATCCGACCAATGTAAATAGGTTGCATAAGTATACCTCTTTTCAGCTTGTATATGGCAGAGAAGATGTGGTACCCAAAAATTTTATTGTTCCTATTTTATTATTGCACAAGCCACTAATATGTTTGATTATGATTCCAATGCAGAGAATTTTCAATAGTTATGGGAACTGTATGAGAAGTGCTTTCTTGCAGATTTCCACCAAAGTGTAGAGAATGAAATACAAAAATCTTGGCATCATCGGCATGAAGTCCAATTCTTTCTCAGTGACCGATCAAGTTCTATTATATGATAGTATCTCAAGCACCATAGCAAGCTTCAAATTCATTGGTTGGGTCCTTTTATTGTTGCTTAGATAAGGGAATATGCAGCCATAACACTTGTGCAACCTAACGGAATTCTATTTCCTAGCTAGGTGAATGGCGCACGCTTGAATCCCTATTATGGCCACTAAGTTTCCTTGATTTTATTTTCTCTCTATTCAAGATAATTATTTAGGTTGTAGGGTAGATTCATTTGTATTATAATTATCTTGGTCATTTTAGTTTCGCTGATTGTATCGTGTTCCATAGTTGAGATATACCACAACCCATTAGTCGATCAAATTAAGCTCGATTTTGTTGGGTTTTCTCATTTAATTTTCAACGGTCAAGTCCATTACCATAGTATTTGAATTATTTATAAGTATAAAGAATCCAATTGATATTGCTCATTTGTGTTTTCATAGTAGCTTAAGTATTTTGCATTGTCTTCTGCATTCAGCTTCTCTATTACTAAAAATTGTCAGTGTCCTCCCATTCATCTCGTTTACAATCATAGGTCTTCATATATGGGTCATTCCACTAAATTAGTTGTTCCTTTTGATTCTCTAACAACCTCAGTGATCCTATGGATGACATATTAGTAAAATAAGCAAAAGAAACACTGGTTGACAACAATTTCTCAATCCTTGCCTATTTCTAGCCTTGTGTCTTGAAATTTATATGGATACTACCTCAACTTCGTATGGTGAACTTTCAGAATTTAAACCATATTTCCAGCCACTACACTAGTCCACTCACAGGAAGTTGTAGTATTTTCTCGTATTCAGAACCATAAGTGAAATTTTGTGTTACACCAAGTTTCTTACCAACAAAATTCATAATGGCTCTCTCTAGTTCGAAAAACAGTACCTGATTCATGTCAATGAAATTAATAAGCTTATTGGGCTATCAACAAAGGGAGAATATGTCTAAAAAGCATTCCAAGAAAACTGAAAATGAGGCAAGAAGATTGGTACTGCAAATCTCGAGAAGAAATATGGTACCAAGTGCAAGGGTCGTCGACTTGTCATTGAACTAATCAACAATGAGAATATCAAGTTTCTTTGCTATATTATCATAGTGAAGGTAGTGAATAATTATGCTAAACATGAATGCACCCTTGATGCCACCTTTTTTGCATAATTTTGTATTCAAGCGAGAAATTCCATTGGTGCAAGTTCTTATTAAGTGAGTTATTTTTTGCATGTGAAGAAATCTACAAGTGAGGAAATTATTTTATTTATGGGTATTTATTTATGGTTATTGCCATGATGAAATGGTGTGCTTCTGAGGGTCAAAATTTGGTTGAGATTCTTGATGGTGAATCTCTTGCACTTTCTTTTGCTCCATGGAAAGCCCATGCCAACTCTTCAAATCGTTCTTTCAATGAAATATTTTTTGAAGCCCAATACAATAAGATGATTAATTCTACAATGAAAATTAGGATTCCTTGATCGATCTCATATAAGTATTTTTATCAAATGTGTTTTGGAATCGACCACAACAACTATTATGTCCGACCAAAGGTTGCTAGCAAGGAAACATTCAAGATGAGTCCATTTCCATATTCTATGAGTGAAGGAGAATTTCACAAAGAAGTCTTGTCACGGCGTGGTATTCAATGCATTGAGACCTCCACAGGTACCTCCTATTCTGTTGAAGGCCTAACGCCACATTGTTTGTATTTTGATGCTCTGTCATCATCCTGCAAGCATTCAAAAATACCTAAGTCTTACTTTCAGTCTCTAGTTAAGTGGATTCATGTGTGTTTATCTTATGTCAATGCCATTGTCTCCAATGTTCAATCCTTCGTAAGTGCTCATGTTGCAGATGTTGGTCCTTTTCAGGGTAAAACCTTCAAACCCAAATCTTCTCCCTTGGATTCTATAGTTGCGTTAACTTCTGCGCCTACCACTACTTCCACTATTGATGTTGCTTCTATGCCCTTTTATATCTCAACTATATACCCTATGTTTAATCTTGCTTTCAAATTATTAACTTCCATTATTTCTAAATGCTCTTCCACACTTCTAGACCTTTCAACCATAGTGGATATTCTCGATGATGAGCCTGTAGAGCCTATTCGTCCTACTCCTATTTTTGAAGAGTGAATTTTCTCTTCGCCTACAACATATACCCTGAACGACCCTATTTCTTCACCACATTATCCTACACCCTGTGATACTATTTATGATGTTCCTTTGCAACATTTTGATCCAAAAGATGTTGAGAATTTATAGGGTTGGGGTTTAATTCAAATTATCTTCTTGATAATTACTTGTGAGCTCACTTGAGTTACTTATGTATTACCTTCGTTATCTTATTTAGTCTTTCATCAAGTCTATTATCAAAATACATAAGACACAAAATTAGGCTCCTAGAGCTAGGGAAAAACCTCTCCCTCTTGGAGAGGAAAACCCGCAAATAATTCTTCTTATAGATCTTCAAATGACAAGTACCATGAGCAAGACTCAGACCCTTGACCTAGGTATTCTTCCAAGACCTTGTCACTTCTTCTAATTCTTCCTTCAACGTTGATCTTTATTTCTTCATCAATGTGTATTGATCAACATAGAGAAATCGGTCTCTAATCCTTCGCATATAATGGAGATGTAGAACCTTTGAGTAGGAACGTAAATCATAGATTTACCTTCCTCCTTTTTCCATACTTCTTTATAACATAATCTGCTTCATTCATATTTTCATAATGCTTCACAACAAATATACTTGAACCAGACCTTTTATTACGATGTTCTTATCTTGTATTTATGTCACTACTGTATCAACATATAATGTCAATGTATCCACACACACACACACACACACACACACACACACACACACACACACACATATATATATATATATCCTTTACCCTGATATGAATACATAAATACATATATGTTCTATCCATGGAGAATTCCATCCATATTAGCCACATAAGAATTCACATTTTCTTCAAATTAATTAGTACGTACAACAGTGATTCATTTGCACTAGAAACCATGTGCTTGTCCACATCTCTGGCACAGAGTAATTCGCATATAGTTCATACCAATCCACATTTGAAAACCCTAAACCAATTTCCTAAATCTGCACTGTATCTTCTGTCTTAAGTCCGCATTACACTTCTTATTATGAATCACATTTGTTATCAGTATGCTTGTTATCTGCATGTTGCTTCAGAGATGAACGAATAGCAGATCCGCACTGCAACATCATTGTATGATCCGCATTGTTCTTAAACACTTTAATCTTCAAGCTGAAAGCCCATCCATATATCCGCACAAAATCTTACCACAAGAATCTGCATCTATTTCATATGTAATCGAGTTCTTTCATTTCAAATGAGCAACAATCCAGGTATATAAATATAGAAAGACCTATTGTCTTTTAGGCTGACCAGCACTTTGGCATGTAGGCCGACTTATCACTTGATTGAAGGCAAACATCATAATAGCTTTATTTTCAACATTGATGTAGAGTTGAATTAAGCCATTGATTCATGTTTTTCTTTGACTAGGTCTTGGAGAATTTATTAGACTAGATGCTTCATATACATATGACACATATTACATTTATATCTAGAAGAAAAAAACCTATATAGACATCAATAAGAAGTCTAGTAACCTATAATAATCTCTTGCTCATGAAACTGATGAGGCAAGTTCAAAATACATTTTATTATCTTTGTCTTCTACTTTTCATAATTACATAGTAAACATGAAGACCGACCTAGTTAAACTTTTCAACACTCTCTCTTAACTAGGGGGGTATTCACATAGGTACATGGTCTTCAAACTAAATAATCTCATAAGAAAAATCGGATTGGTAATCGCATCTGTATAGCATCATATCAACTAGCATTTTCCTAGTGCAAGGCCTTGACTAACAACCCCATCTCTCAACGAGACAATGGACTACAATGCTAGCGAGACACATGACTAATAAACACCATAGTCATTGTCTCTCCAAGGTGCATATCCCACCTAGGTGTTCCCATAGTATGACCTTCTTGGACTATTATTCTCTTGGGTAGCTAGCCCTCAAAGAATATCATTCCACGACTACTCTTATCTTGAATGCCCTATCTCATTCTCAAAGAGTATCAAATGCCAGATGATTACCCAATTCTCCATTCTGTATTCCAGTTGAAGACCAGAACGATGTTTCTATCCATTCTCTTCACATGAACTTCAATAAGACTTACGGTTGTTAGTCCTGGTCTAGTGCATGACACATGTAATAGAGAATCACATATGCTACTTCCTCTTAACACAGGAAGGACATACTACAAGTTTCTTCCAAGCAAGAAACTTACCACCAAGCTCACTCTCAACCAGATTCCTGTAGTATAAATCCAGCTACTCATGAATAATTCCTCTCCTTGATGTCATGGATTTCGATGTTTGAGGAATATTCAACTTCTTGGCTTCATAGGGCACAGATCATCCATCACTTTCATTCACGAGTCGTGTCCACTATCATAAATTGATTCATCAATCCTTCTCATTTGGTTCATTGCTATGCGATGTTGCTTTTCTACGAATCATCTCCAAGGATCATACATCATTTCTCACGATTAGCAACCCTGCAAAAATTCATCTAGATAAACATATACATATGAACCTTTTAAAAAAAAAGTTACCTCAGTGATGATCTTTCACCATGAAATATTCATGTAGGCATCAATATCCTTTATTCAGATTGACACATCTCCTAATGATATGTTTTGTCAAGGGTCTTCTTATTTAATAGACTTCTGTCGGAGTCTACATATTCTCCCAGGAGATCTCCTAGTCACATCTTCTTGGCTTCAGGATGATAGCTGCCTCTTGACATGGTTTCATTCCATGCTCTCTTCCTTTCTGCACATTTTCCATTCCCAATAACTTAAAAGTTTTCCAGTTCCTCATTCATATACAACCACCTCATATTTCATGAGGATATATTATGTTCATTTCATCTGTCTGTACATCGAGATATACTCCTCCATAGATCATACTTATAAATACATAAGTCCAATACCTGAAACCATATGACATGAATTCACAACATCCAATGTTAGAATATAAATATATACATACCTCATACATTTTTCCCTTAAGTCATCCTGTAGAAATTTCTCAAGAAAGAAGATCTTCGTCACATCCAAAAAATCTGTTTCCATGATGACCCTTGCTCTTGATGACTACTTTCCATCAGTAATGTTATCAGACATTTTTTCTCGAATTTGATTCACCATGAGCTCCTACCATGCTTCGATCAGGATGCTACACTGCTTCCTATCATACAATAAAAAAAAATCACTTGAAGGAGAAGAAAATCTCAATCGTAGTGGAGATCCCTCGCTTCGTCTTTCTTAGATTTATTTGCATCAGGTTCTTTCCTCATTTTCATAGACATGGGATTCTTCCATATTTCTCTTATCCTTTTTCAGATTTAATACACTCTCTTTTATAATGTCCAAGTTAATCACATCCAAAGCATAGTGCTTTTCCCATACTATTCTCAGGACCAAACTTATTGAATCTTCCTTTCTTCCTTAATGTGGCTACAAAGGCTTGATTCCCTTCACTTGATCCTGTAACACCTTTGGCTTTTAATTGTGTTTCCTCTATTTTACAAAGAGACCCTAAATCGTGGAATGGTGTGGCTTCTTTCTTCCCATATAAACCTGAAGTGAAGTTTCCCCATTCTTCTGGAAGAGAATTCAACACCATTGTAGTCATCTCAGTGTCAGACATTACTTCTCACACTTCCTGCAGATGATCTCAGATATATTGCTTGTTCTGCAGTATTCACAGAGAATATCTCCACCAATTTTTCAAATATTTCTTTTTGATGATTTTAGATTTGATACCTCGGAGATGAAAGATTCTTTTATGGATTCTGTAAGAATCCTTTGGCCCCTTATATCTCCCTTCATGTATTTGGTATGACTTCATTGTACTTGTCTTCCATGCAGGAAAGTTTGAAACCCTAACACATTTGTTGTTTTATTTTCAAAGAAGACATTTTGATATATTTAGATAAATTCATAGATACTTACTTGAGAGAGTGACTTTATCCTTCAGCAGATTCCTTAATGATGTTTGAAGATGAATTCAAGGGTATCTTATAAGACATAAATATTTAATGTAGATGTTCTTGAATCCTTGATGATAAAGTATATCTTCAGAAATTGAAATTCAAATGTAGATGTTCTTGAATCCTTGGAGTCTTTCTTGCAAACTGATTTGACCTTACAATGTATACTTTGACTTTCAATGTTGATGCTTTCTAGCAAATTGAATTTTGATCCTTGAGTGTCTCCTTGTCAAATGTCTCCTTTTCAAATAACCCTTTGTCTTTAGCACCTTATCTCTGATACCATGTTGAGAATTTAGAGGGCTGGGGTTTAATTCAATTTCTCTTCTTGATAATTACTTGTGAGCTCACTTGAGTTACTTATGTCTTCTCTTCATTATCTTATTTAGTCTTTCATCAAGTCAATTATCAAAATACACAAGACACAAAATTAGGCTCCTAGAGACAGGGAAAAACCTCTCCCTCTTGGAGAGGAAAACCCGCAAAGTAATATTCTTATAGATCTTCAAATGAAAAGTACCATGACCAAGACTCAGACCCTTGACCTAGGTATGCTTCCAAGACCTTGCCACTTCTTCTAAGTCTTCTTTCAACGTTGATCTTTATTTCTTCATCAATGTGTATTGATCAACATAGAGAACTCGGTCTCTAATCCTTCACATATAATGGAGATGTAGAACCTTTGAGTAGGAAGGTAAATCATAGATTTACCTTCCTCCTTTTTCCATACTGCTTTATAACATAATCAACTTCAATCACAGTTTCATAATGTTTCACAACAAATATACTTGAACCAGACATTTTATTACGATGTATTTATCCTATATTTATGTCACTATTGTATCAGCATATAACATCAAATATATATATATATATATATATATATATCCTTTACCCTGATTTGAATACATAAATACCATATATGTTCTATCCGTAGAGAATGCCATCCATATTAGCCACATAATAATTCACATTTTCTTCAAAGTAATCTGTACATACATCAGTGATTCATCCGCACTAGAAACCCTGTGCTTGTCCGCATCTCTGGCACAGAGTGATTTGCATACAGTTTAGACCAATCCACATTTGAAAACCCTGAATCAGTTTCCTAAATCTGCTTGTATCTTATGTCTTAAGTCCGCATTACACTTCTTATTATGAATTGCATTTTCTTCAGCAAACTATTGTTATCAGTATGCTTGTTATCCACATGTTGCTTCAGAGATTACCAAACAGTAGATCCGCACTGCAGCACTATTGTATGATCTGCACTGTTCTTAAACACTTCAATCTTTGAACTAAAATCCCATCCATATATCCGCACAAAATATTACCACAGGAATCCGCATCTATTTCATATGTAATCGAGTTCTTTCATTTCAAATGAGTCGTAGTATAGGTATATAAATATAGAAATATTTGTTGTCTTTTAGGTCGACCAGCACTTTGGCATGTAGGCCAACTTATCACTTGATTGAAGGCCAACATCATAATACTTGATTTTCAACGTTGATGTAGAGTTGAATTAATCCATTGGTTCATGTTTTTCTTTGACTAGGTCTTGGAGCATTTCTTAGACTAGATGCTTCATATACATATGACACATATTGCATTTATATCTAGAAGACAAAAACCTATATATACATCAAGAAGAAGTCTACTAACCTATAATAAGCTCTTGCTCATGAAACCCATGAGGCAAGTTCAAAATACATTTTATTATCTTTGTCTTCTACTTTTCATAATTACATAGTCAACATGAAGACTGACCTAGTTACACTTTTCAACAAAAGACACCATCAAGATTTTGCATGATCTGAAAGGCATGGATGATATGGAGACAGTTTTCGAACTAGAGAATACAAAGTAACAAGTGAAAATTCCACATACTGTCTCCTTGCAGCCTATGCAACCTCTTTCTACACTGTAATTGGAAGCAAGCAGTACTATTTATCTCATTGATCTCTCTAACTTTTTCTGAGATCTTATTGATTGCAAGGAAATCTTGCACCTTTTTTTTCATACTTTAAATATTGTTTCTATACTTCCTCATGATGTACTAACAAAAGTACATAAATATTTACATCAATAACATGCAGACATGTAGGAAACTTCACCATAATCACTCTAAAAAATATGTTGCGAGTGGACAACCTATGTAGTCCATATTTCCACCTGTTGATACTCTATCCACCACAGATCTCCATCATTGGTCCTCACAACATCTTTTCCATTTTCTCAGGGCCTCATCAATGAAACTTGAGGATCATTTGGTCCTTACAGAATCAAAGTATAATGACCTTACTCTCACGCATGAGCAGAAAGTCGGAAATTTCTTAGATTCCTAGAGGAGAGAGATCAGTTGCATGCGCAAAAAGAGTAACTAGAGAAGAAAATTGAATATTTCACTGCTAAACTTCGTCATTTATGGCCAGCAGTTGCACACCATGTTTCTACCGACCAAAGTATATTTTCTCATATTAGCTAATGTTGTTCCTTTCATTTCTTGAGAATGATTGCACAGATTTAGTTGTTTCTAATCAAGGCTTGTGCCATGCCATTTCTGATTTGTGAAATATGACACTTGATATTGCTTAAGAGTTTAACAAGAATCTTGATCAACTTGTTGGGAAATGGTCCATACTTAGAGTTACACTTCAGTAGTAGATGAGAGATTCACATGAAATATTCCACCAAGTGCAAGATTGGCCAAGGTTGCTCGCTAAACGAAACCAACCACTTTATAGGTTGCGAGAGTAGAGTAATAGGTCAATTAAGGCAGCTCTTTTCATTTTTGATCTTGCGCAACAAAATTAGCTCTTGGATCAAGTTGAAGAAATTGATAACCATATCCTTGCACTAAAATAGGAGTCCCATAATGCTAAATCTATTATCCGAGTCCTTACACCTATATCTCAAGAGAATTATTGGAGTTCTGTAAGCTTAATCTTGATGTAGATGTGAAATTGAAGGTCTTCATTGCAACTAATCCTGAGAAGCTGAAAAAGGAAATTACCCAACAATTTTTTGATAAGGCCTTAACTTTGACCAGAGCATGGAAGGAGAAATTGGATATATATACTTGTTTCCACTAATCCATTTTGGTGACTACTCTTAATTTGGATCTTTGATTTGGAGGATAAGAATCTCTGCATGTATAGGAAGCAACAATATTAGTTGAGTCGTTGCAAGAGGGACCATGCACACAAGTAAAGGATTGAATCAAGGGTGAGTCAATGAAATGTGGTTGAGAGCTGTTGGTTCCTTAATTTTTGTGACCAATTTTGAATAAAATAGCTTTGAAAATAAGAAGCACAAGTGGAAAATCAAATGGTTAACTTGGATGGAAAGTAGCACCAGAAACAAGGAAAGTGACCAACAATAAAAGTAAATAGTTGCATTGGAACTCATAAAAGTTGTGAAAGAAGGATCAGGTTGCTAAGGCTGAATAAATCAAGTAAATGTGGACCAATTAGGTATATCTCATCAAACTAGTTAAATTAGACCGTATCAAGCGAGCAAAAATAGGATCCAGGAGCCTAAAATTTATATATAGCCACACAAAGCAAGTTATGGAGAGAGGACAGATTAGAGAAGGGCCGTTATGCTGCCGGAATGAGAACCTTCCCTCTGCAAAATATTCTATTGTAATTTTTCCATAGTTTGAGTCTATAGTGAGAGTTTGGAAGTAGTTCTAAAAAGTTCCTACAGAATATTTATGGATTTTTGATGTAATGTTTGAATTTCCTTGAATTTAATATAAAAGTATATTATTGTGTAGATTCTTCGGTTGGATTCTTTGTTATGCATTTATTTACTTCTACATAAGAGTTTTTTGAAATACATGTGGGTGATTGTGAGTTTACTATGCATTCCAATTAATAAAATAAATCCATATACTTTCTAAAACCCCATCACATCACTCATATGTCTCGACAGGCCTTGAGTGAGACATTTTTACCTTGCCGAAGATTTAAAATTACAATGGCAGGCTAGACTACCACAAGCCATTTGTTGGCACCCTGCGATTGAAACTTGGGTCAACACAGTAAAATTTTCTGCCAATAGTGCGCATACCCATGTTCATTGAGATACATCCAAATAATGACACAATGGTGAACCATCGAATATATGGAATACACTAGTGAGAAAAAGGTGTCACAATATGAAACAAAATATTAACGTGATGAAGGGGTTCCAACTCACAATACAATGATATTAACAATCATTTATACATGCATGGGAAGAAGAGGTTGTGACAAACACAAAAGCATGGTGAAAAAAAAAACTAATTTGAATACATAAGAATTGATGCCCCTTTGGCAAGGTGGAAGAAACAACCATAGGGTCCCTTAAAGAGGAAAGGGACTCGCAATATTTGAAGTGGGTTTTCAAGAGATAATCTCCAACTACTCTCTCTAATAACTGCTAAGTAGAGTCTATCAAAGCCAAGGAACTACAACCAAAGCTGAATCACTAAAATATATGTACAAATATCAATAGTGAGATAATGTATTGTATTCAAGCACATGAAATCATACTAAGTTTGAAAGAAATGAGTACTTCCTCAAAATCATTGAAGGTAACCCATAAAAAATAAAAATGGGACCAAATTACACAAGGAAGAGAGACTAACTCCTAGAATCAAACTAATGGTATAATAGGGGAAAGTCCATTTCATTTGGGAAAGAGAAACTCCTAAGAGCCAACATCCAAATTATTTCAACGCGGTCTATCTCTAAAGAAAAAAATTATGTTTTTAGAGCATATCGAGAGCTACCTAAATGGAAAATCCTTCACGAGGGTTGATACAATGCACACGTCTAAGAATATGGTAAAATCAATTCAACCATTGAACCATCAAGTGTATGAATATCAATAGTGTAATATTGATCATGAGAAGAACCAAGTCAAAGAGAGATTATGATTCTCCATAATTGGTCTAATATAACCCAATTATGACAAATATGGGCAAAAGGTACCACTATCCTCTAAATCAAGCCCCTAGAATACAAGTGTTAAGGTCAATAGCGGAAGGCAAGCTAAAGTTAAGGGATTAGGGAATGCTTAAAGAGTAGAACAAGGTATAAAACATATGATAATTGTGTTGTGTAACCAGCTTCAAAAATAGAAGAAAAGAGATATCAACGCCTTAGAAATAAGCCACTTCGAGGGGGCAACCTCCAATACATTACATAAATGCACAATTCTTGGATGATACAATTTACAAAACCTCCTTTCTATATATTGGAGTCCATGGGGCCATAATGTAATCCTAGTGGGCCACAATGTAATCCTAGCCGACCTAACAATAATAATTTAAGGGCACAATAATAACAAAATGGGGTTACAAGGGTACAATAATAACAATAAGGGGGTTACACTAACAACAATAAGGGACTATACTAGTAATATAGGGACCTAACATGCCCCTCTCCTTCAAAAAAAGTGTTGTCCTCAACGCTTGAGTAGCTCTGGGTGCTTTTGTATAAAATTCCCATCCTCCCATGTAGAATCTTCAGTGGGTAAGTTCTTCCACTTGATGAGATATTCTGAAATTGATCGATTCCGTAGTTGTCGAGTTCTTGTTTCCGTGACCGCTTTCGGTTCCAATATGATTTTTCCTTCCTCATCAAGTTCTGGCAATATTGTTTGAACTGGAAGATTTTCACCTATAACCTTCTTTAAGCATGAAACATGGAAAACTGGATGTACTCTCGAAGAAGCAGGAAGCTCCAATTTGTATGCCATAGTACCAATCTTTGCAACACCTTGTAAGGACCATAGTACTTTGGCGATAATTTATTATCCTTCTTAGCTTGCTTGAGGGACATTTGTTTATATGGTTGTAGCCGTAAAAATACCCAATCTCCTATATCAAAACTTCTCTCGCCGCGATGTTGATCTGCCTGTTGTTTCATTCGATTTTGTGCCAAATTCAGGTTATCCTTTAAGAGTTGGAGAACTTCTTGCTGATGCTCGACGTGATCTTCCACTGCTTGAACCTTCAAATTTCCCCTTAAAGATGATGTGATCGATGGTGGATGATATCCATAAAGTGCCATAAATGGGGTCATTTTTGCTGCAGTATGGAAGGAAGTGTTATACCACCATTCAGCGAGAGGTAACCACTTGACCCATTGTGTTTGTTTATTAGATACAAAACAACTAAGATATCCTTCCAAACATTTATTTACTATCTCAGTTTGACCATCAGATTGAGGATGATAAGATGAGCTATGAGCTAATTGAGTACCCAAACAAGAAAATAACTCCGTCCAAAAATTTTCCGTAAAAATGGGATCTCTATCGCTCACAATAACCCTTGGGCTTCCATGTAGCTTTTGAATTCTGTCCACAAATGTAGTAGCAACTGTACTTGCTTTAAATGGATGAGATAATGCACAAAAGTGCGCATACTTGGTAAGTCTATCAACTACCACCATGATGACATTCTTTCCTTCGGACTTAGGTAAACCTGTGATAAAATCCATTGAAATCTCCTCCCAACGTTGACTTGGAATGGATAAAGGTTGTAGAAGTCCTTGGGTCTTAATTGTTTCCACTTTATTCTGCTGGCAAACCAAACATTCCGCCACAAACTTTCGAATATCAGATTTAAGGCCATCCCAAAAAAATTCTTTCTTCACCCTGTGGTAAGTTTTTAAAATCCCGAGTGTCCTCCTAAAGGAGAAGTGTGCAATTCCAGAAGAATCTTTTGTTTTAGTTGGGAATTCTTACAAAGATATAAGCGATCTTTGTACCATAAGGAATCATTTTTCCAACTAAATGTATCAGATGTACTAGGATCTTGCTGCAACTTTTGAATGAGTGTCCATACATCTTTGTCCCTCTTCCATTCATCTCTTGCTTCGGTTATCCAATCTGGTTGGATAATAGAAATGGCACAAAGCAATGCTTCCACCTCTTCATTCTTTCTTGAGAGTGCATCTCCAACAACATTAAGCTTTCCTTTTTTGTAGATTATTTCAAAGTCAGAACCCAACATCTTTGTGACCCATTTTTGCTGCTCTTCTGAAGATAGTCTTTGTTCCAAAAAGTGTTGCAGACTATCATGATCAGTTTTTACCTTGAAGTGTCTTCCCATTAGGTAAGTTCTCCATTTCTTTAGTGCATGCAGTATTGCTAACATTTCCTTCTCATAAATAGGTTTCTGTAAATACTTTCCTTTGATTGGACGACTTTCAAAAGCAATGGGTCTTCCTTCCCGCATTAAAACTGCACCAATTCCATTTCCTGAGGCATCACATTCCACAATAAAGGTTTTTGTGAAGTCTGGTGTAGCTAAGACCGGTGCTAGGCACATTGCCTCTTAAGACGTTCAAAGGCCTTAGTTGCTTCAGGAGTCCATGAAAATGCATCTTTCTTCAATAATGTTGTTAGAGGTGCTGCTATTCTCCCATAATTCTTAACAAACTTGCGATAATACCCTGTTAACCCGAGAAATCCTCGCAACTGCTTTATGGTTGTGGGGACTTTCCATTCTTAATGGCTTTAATTTTGTTAGGGTCTACTTTAACACCCTCGTGAGATACAATATGACCCAGATATTCCACCTCTTGTACTCCAAAGAAACATTTGGATGTTTTTGCATATAATTGTTTCTCCTGCAATAGTTTGAGCACCCTGTCAACATGTTCAACATGATCCTTCCAAGACCTACCGTAGATTAGTATATCATCAAAAAATACTAGCACAAATTTTCTAAGGAAGGGTTTGAAAATGGAATTCATCAACCCTTGAAATGTAGAAGGTGCATTGGTAAGGCCAAAAGGCATGACCAAAAATTCATAATGACCTCATGAGTTCGAAATGCTGTTTTTGGAATATCTTCAGTCTTCATTCTAATTTGATGATATCCTGAACGAAGATCCAACTTGGTAAAATAAATTGCTCCATGTAATTCATACAATAATTCATCAATCACAGGAATGGGAAATTTATCTTTAATGGTGAGCTTATTGAGCTCCCTATAATCCGGACACATTCGCCATGATCCATTCTTCTTGTGTACCAATACTACAGGAGCAGAGAAAGAACTTTGACTAGGTTGAATTATACCCGCCTCTAACATTTCTGCAATCATACGTTCAATTTCGCTCTTTGGAAGTAAGGATATCTATAAGGCCTGATGTTTGGAGGAACACTTCCTGGAATCAAATGAATAGCATGATCATGATCACGAATAGGTGGGAGTCCTTTGGGAGTTTCAAACACCTTGGAATGATTGTCCAAGACTTGTTGGAGATCTGCAGAAATAGATGATTTTGATGTTGGAACTTCTAGTGAGGATAATTGTGCAATTACGCCTCGCTGTTCTTTCTTTAGAAGCTTTGTCATGACATTAGAGCTTATTATCCTTCCTGGCTTCCCTGCAATACCCCGTAATTCGACTTCCTTTCCTTCTGAAAAAAATTTCAAGAAAAGTTCCTGAAAATTAAAAGCTACCGTCCCCAAAGATTGTAACCATTGTACTCCTAGTACAACATCAGCACCTCCCATAGGAATGGAAAGCATTGGACTAGTCAACACACATTCCCCCATGGTTAGCTTGATATTATGGCATTTTCCAGAGCAATTTATAGTTCCTCCATTTGCAACCATCACTTGACATTCTGGTGCTGGGTATAGGAAACAATTTAATTCCTTGGCTACCTTACAATGAATAAAATTATGGGTGCTACCTGAATCAATCAAAACTATTACCTTTCTTCTTGATTTGTCCTTTATCCCGAGAGTTTGAGGGGAGTGGTAATTCCCGCGCGCATTACACGATATGGTCAGACTCATTTCTTCCTCTTCTAGGGTTGGTTCTTGGTGTATATTCTCTTCTTGTTCATTTTCTTTTTCCTCTTCACAATCTATGTAAAATAATTTCTTCTCAGCACACTTATGACCTTTAGTGTATTTTCTATCACAACTATAGAAAAGCCATTTTTCTCTTTTTTCTTCCAATTTTTGTGGTATCAACCTTGTATGTTGTGGAAATCAAGGAGTAGCAACACTTCCCTCTTTATAGAAGTGAGTGGTAGGCCTTTGCCGCCATAATTTTACATTCAAATTTTCTTGCCAACTTGAATGCCTTTCCAATGAATCAAAGTTCCAAAACGCGAACTTCATGTTGGATGTTATCCTTTAAAGTTCCTATGAAGAGATCAACATCAGGTTCCTCCTGAATATCGCTTACCCTTATATTCACCTTTTTGGAAGTCCTCACGTGCTGCCCCACTAAACCCTTTTGTTTGAGATTTATCAATTGGCTAAAGAAAGTGTTGCTCTTTGTATCCTCATAATGCGCTATCATTTCCTCCGTGTGAAACCGACCAAGTGACAATTTTTTACGGATCAAAGCCATCGATATATCATTAAAATGTATTTTGTTCTAAATGTAAAGTTGCAATGCGTACCTTTGTGTGTTTTGCACGTTATGGAGATCAAAATATTGCTCCATCTGTAGTATCCATGTTACAGGATCCTTTCCATCAAACTTCCTCATATCCATTTCTGGAATATGGTGGTTCTTCTCGCCAACATTAGATTTTATGAAATCGCGATTAACATTTATTTTGTTCTCATCATGAGGTTCTTCTACTATATTTCCGCCATTAGGAATCATTTCTAGTTTTAAGCTTGTCATCAAGCCTTCCATGTATGCTTTTAGATCATTCATCATGTTTTCCATGTTTTCTTTCATGTCATCCATCTTAGCTTCGATGCCCACTTCCATGCCATCCATCTTAGCTTCCATGCCATCCATCTTAGCTTCCACGCCTTTCTTCAAACCGTCCATCTTCACTTCCACGCCATTCATCTTCACTTCCATCTATTTCTTCAAACCATCTATCTTAACTTCCATGCCTTTCTTCAAAACTTCCATTTCATTTTTTGTTGTTCTTTGCGAGAGCGAAATTTGGTGCACTTTCTCTTGTAATTTTGATATGTCATTTTGCATTTCTTCATCTTCATGAGTCATAGTAGAGCCTTATGAAGGCTTAATGGGTGTTGAATTATTTTTAGGCGGCATTTTAAAACCCAATATTGATATCTATTCTACAATATGCCTTTGGAATCAATTCAAACTGATTCTTCAAACAAGATTTATGCAATTCAGAAAAAAAAAAAACACACCTTTTTTCTTTCTTTTGAGGAGCTCGATATTGAAATTGTATTATATCTGTGATTACGGCTCTTCAATATTTGAAATTTAGCACTGAAGTATCCCTCTGAATTCTCTTTTGAATGTCATAGGTCTGACTTGATTTGGATTCTCCAAGACAAAGTTATGTCCAATCTCCCATAATGACCTAATTATGGACTGGTTCAGTATAGCGAACTTGTACGAATTGCCACGTGTCACTGTTTCGTCCTTCACCTATAAAATTGATAGCCAAGAAATTGCAGTCCGTGTACTTGCGACCACTTTTTATGGCACTCCAATCCGATGCTCAGAGAGAGAGTTATTGAAATTTTCCCACGATCACCTCTTTGAGATGAAATTCGGGAGCCTGAAAAAGCACTACCTTCCACAGATCATATCTCCAAAATACTGCTAAAACAAGCTCTGATATTTTTTGAAACATTTCAGATTTCAGTCAGACCATATGAATTTCAGCTTCTGAAACTTTGTAGAAAAAAGTTATAGCGAAAATTCCACGATGACCTGTTTGGAGCAGCGAAACCCTAGAATCCAAAGCTCCGATACCAAATGTTGTGTAACCAACTCCAAAAATAGAAGAAAAGAGATATCAACGCCTTAGAAATAAGCCACTTCGAGGGGGCAACCTCCAATACATTACATGAATGAACAATTCTTGGATGATACAATTTACAAAACCTCCTTTCTATATATAGGAGTCCAGGGGGCCATAATGTAATCCTAGTGGGCCACAATGTAATCCTAGCCGACCTAACAATAATAATTTAAGGGCACAATAATAACAAAATGGGGGTTACAAGGGTACAATAATAACAATAAAGGGGTTACACTAACAAAAATAAGGGACTATACTAGTAATATAGGGACCTAACAAATTGATAGAGACTAACACTAAGGGGTAATGAAAATGTAAAGAGATATGTACTCATGACTTCCCATGTTTATACCAAAAATTCAAGGTTGGCCTAGCAAGAATTGAAATAATTCCATGTTGATGGTCAATTTTTTGGAAAAGTGATGTATAATGACAAGTTAGTGAAAAAGGGGGACAATTGGAGGGGAAAAATTGGAAATTTTGGATGATAAACTCATGGATATAAGGGTGAACTAAACAAGACCCAAAAAAAAAAAAAAAATCATGGCACGCAAGGGTGACTCGTCACAAATGCTCTGAACAAGGGAAACAAAGGGATTTTTCCATTAAGGAAACAAGCACTAAAGAACACAAGACCCTTATGGTATTTCCAGAGGAATTTCTAGGGGAGTGTCAAAAGATCATGGTGAAGGGAAAAATATATCATTAATGAATAACTAATGTGTCAAGAGGCACAACATCCAAATTTTACATTGATAGGAAAACAAAGGGGAAAAATAAGAGAAGCAGTGAGATACGTTCCCCAGTAAGCAACCAAATGAATGTGATGTTGCATGTGAAATTTTAAAATGGAAGAAATAAAGTTTAGGGGCATGAGTTATAATTTCCTTAAGGGTTACTAAAAGGATATATAAAGACATATAATCATCATAGTATAGATGAATTAGAGGGATTATGATATGTGATAATTTAATATATGACATACTAACCAATAATGTGGGAGTCTAGAGGGTAAGGTTGTGAACATGATGAGGAAAGATACATTAGGATTAAATATGGTATGTATACTATATGGAATCCCTATCGTAAGAGGGTTTCAATGACATGGGTTCCAAAATGCAACAATATTTACTAGACTAAGAATTCCTTGTAAGGAAAGATCCTTCATCAAGTAAACGAAAAATGCAAGAAAATGGATGGGTTGAGCCATATAATTGAATAAGGGTGGTCCTAAAAGAATTTCCAAGTGGAATGCATGGCTAATGTAATATACTCAAGGGATTATAAGCTATATTCCAAGTGAAAAAAAATTACTTGAATAGGTCTTCATACCACAGGTACACAAGAGCTTCTATGGTGAATTCTTGCAAACAAATTAACCAATAAGAAATCATAAATGTGCTTATGAAAAAAAAGGACAAGTGAATAAAAATTTGAAGTACATTCCTTGAGGTAAGTGTTTGGATGAATTATTAAAGTAGCAAAGGATAAAAATTCCATTTTTAAGGGTTCAAAATTACAATCAGTGATGTAGATAGCATATCAATTGGAGTTCAAATGAGGTCAAACAAACGAAAATAAAATGAGGGTGTTTTTATTAATAAGGAAAAAATCCTTAAATTCAAAATCATCTACACATATTGAAGTTCGAGATATTTAAAGCCCTAAATATTTACATGCTCATTGTAGATAAAAATAGCATAGATTCATTTGAACTTCGGATCGACCAAGCATCTCAACTAGTCAAATCTCTCAAGATGCAAACTTATTTTTCAGTGCAAAAATTGAGGAAAGGTTTGCATCTCGAGAGACGTGATTCCTCTCATCGCTTGGTAGAACATTAGTTAAGATAGATCTATGTTGGTTCTTAATAATATTATTTATATTATATAAATTTTTCATCTCTATATATATTCTCAATTATAATTTTCTTAAAACCTTGATTTAATCTCTATGGAATATCCACATAATATATTTAGTAGTGAGGATAGAGGGTTTATATATACCTCATGTTGAAATTTTGACTATGCTTGGTCTTCATAATTGTTATTTTACTTATATCATCATATATTTATTGTAAACGTGAAAAATAAAAATAAATAAATAAATAAATTATATATATATATATATTTGAAGCATGGGTTCCATGCTATTTTTCTTTATCAACTAGTTCAAGCATGTTATTCATGCCTCTATGGTTTACATGATTTAAAAGAGTCCTTATCATATGTATAAGACCCTTCGTTGGCATTTGTATCATGAAATAAAATTTATTTCGTCAAGAAAGTCAAAAAGACCTCCATCACCAATGTTGTAGTGTATTTGGTGCATGCGCAGACGAAATACATTGTGCTTTGTAGGGAGATTGCTTTCATACAAGAAAGTCACAGGTCAAATTGGTTTGTCAAACGTTAGTGGAACAAGTTAAACACGCAATAAGCTAAGTTAAATGGAAACATAGAATGCTACATAAACAAAGAAACAAAAACAACATGTACAAGAAACATGCTCAATAGAGAAAACACACTAATAACTCAACAATGGGGAGCCCTCTCCCTTTATTAGGTGTTGGTGGTATTAGAAGATAGAATGATAAATCTCTTGTAGTGGATCCTTCGAGCTTTGGAGCTCCAATATCAAAGACAAGGGGGTATCTTCCCCTCAATATTTCATCAAGCCTCTCTTCCCTCTCAAAGGATGGTAGATCAATGGACATGTGGTGAACTCTTCTCTCTTAGATTGAGGTGTTGGATGGAAAACAACTAAATCCTTCCAATCCTCTTGCTGCTGGACAACACAAGTTAGTTTTTTGAGGAGAAATTTGGTCAGCATAACAATGTGTCTCCCATTTCTCTTCCCATGGCTGGATTTTATATAAAATTTTCAAATTTTCCCTCCCTCTCTTGGTACAAGATGGATGTTGACATAAGAGTGGGGGTATTATTCCGTTGTGTGATGCACTAAAGCCTCAAGGTGGCTCCAAGGTGGTTGTACTTGGCTAGCTTGAGTGAGATTATTTTTCTCCAAGTTTTCTAAGTGGTTCCAGATGGTGACTTTATGCACCCAAAATGGATAGCCGCAATGTTCTTCATGGCTATTAAAGAAAAAGCCACAATGATTGCCAAGGGTCAGTGCTTCCTGTTCGTGGTCCAAAAATTTTCCTGCTTGACCTTAGGAAAAGTTAATTTTTTTAGCTCCTGCAATGTATTTCTTCACTGTAAATCTTTATTTGTACCTTATACTTGACATTTTCTTTTGTATTTTTCTTCTACAATTTTTCAGTGTTAACCATTTCCCCCTTATGTATGAGGTCTAGGAAGAACAGTATAGTTCAAATACATTATAGTTTATTTTTCTGTGTAGTCCTTTTGAGAGAGAGAGAGAGTAACTTGCTTGAAAACTGAGTTTGGAGACCCCTTGCCATGAGTAAAAAGAGGCACCATGCTCTTTTGGAACCCTGTAAGAGATAGAATGAATAAAAATATTTCTGTGAGGCGGGCATGTCTCATGCTCGTGATGTTTTGACTATTTAAGCTTATCTGACAGATAGAGGATCTATTTATGTCACTTTTGTTGCAGTGGCCTGCTGTTGTTTGATGACGATGGTTGTTGACGCTATCAAGGGCATTTTTTCTTTGAAAGAAGTTTAAATGTGGTGCCCACACGCATAATCTTGGTATGGCATGTTTGGTTTTAGAACAAATTATCATTGTATGCATGGGTCTCTAACTATTGGGGACCTCCTCGTGTAAGAATTACTCAAAGAGATGCTTATCATGTCACGGGTCTTCGACGAATTTTGACAAAGAGCAACGGTTATGAAGTATGATACCATATTGACATGAAATTTTATGTTGAAGTCAAATTTCAAGAGGATTGATGACATCAATGGGCGGTGATGATTCCCAAAGTGCCATCCAGGGATGCCCCTATTGAGGTGGGGAGTCATCCAGGTACTACCTCCTTGGAAAATGTTTATTGTGGTCGACAAGAAGGAAGCATCAACCAACCGAGATGATTAATTGATGCAAGGGATCAGGTTTTCTGATGTAGCAGGGCATGGTGTGAAGTTTAACTGAAGCGTGATGAATATAAATGGCTATAACTGATGATGGTAGTTAATTGGCCCGAGTTTGGAGCTTGTAAATGCGAGTGGCGGTAGTCATAACGATTTCTGGTAAGGAAATCCCTAGATTCAGTTGGACATCCAGGGTGGGTGTGTGGTTGTTATGAGTGTCACGGTGGGGTTTGGTAAAGAGGATTAGGGACTATTTCCAAGTGATAAATTTGGATGGATGGGTGGGATTTCTCTCCTAAAAAATATTTGTACACTTGCTAAAAGAATGTAGAATGGGTTTGCATGTACAAACACAAAGACGGGTGCCCCATTAAACATAAAAATAATATGTCACTATGGTGTGAGGAAGGTGTTTTACTGAGGGTGGAGGCCCCATTGGTTGGTATCGGTGCGGGGGTGATGAAGCAGATGAATAGTGTCACAGAAGGGCTATGCTGGTGGGGGTGTGATAAGCCAAGTGCAAGACGCAGTGGTGCATATTCAACCTATTGATGAGAATGGTAGTCTGGGAAAGGGGTGTTATAGTGACATGGGTGAAACTTGACGTGTTGCATGACGGATTAGTGAACATGAAGTACCTCCCAGACTTGGATTTTATGGCCATGGCTCCACACCTTTGGTGTAAGGTCTATATGAGTGATGGATTCCATGGAGGGTGAGGTTCTACCAACCTGCGAGGATGTTTACCATGTGCAAGGTGAGGTGATGATAAACATGGTCGAGTGATTGGAACCTATGGTTGATCTTTATGGAGAAATGATGTTAAGATATGAAATGCTTATATGGGGAGCCTATCATGCTAGGGATAGAATGATATCGACTCTTGTACCTTGAGTGGCTGGTGTGACGGGTGATTCAGCAATTTTGTAATACTTGAAACCAATACCCCAAGTAAAAAAACATATTTTCCATTCTAACATATTGAAAATAATGTTGAGTGGAAAGCGATAAGAAAGGGCATACCTTCTGTGAATGAAAAATGAATTTTCTTGAGGCATGGATGTATGGAGCCTATTTTTACTGTGATGAAGTGTTGATCACTGTGTTTCTTACTGTTTTGCAATTGGGCGTTCTGAGCTCCAGTTATGGTCAGTAAAATAATGAGAAAAGGGTGATATATTGGCATGTATGGCTCATTTCAACTCATTTGTGTTGTTTGAGAGTCTAAGGTCAAAGCTGAGCCCTTGCTTCCAAACCTTTATTGTCATTACAGTCAGCCTGAGTACCAGGGATTTGCATCGTCAGTGTTAGGTAGGGGCTTGAACTTCCTACTTTTCAATTTTGTCATTTTAGTCTGGGGGGGGTCCATACAAATGTGGTTTGTATGGATTCCTGTTAATTTTGGGCCTCAACCGCACTGGTGATCGAGGCTTAGCTACACGGACCTCGCAGAGAACCAAGTCTTCCCACGAGGTTATCGCACTTGGTGAATATTTTACGTGATGATGCGTGCATATGTATCTGATACAAACACACGGTCATCATGGCTGTGTTCTACACGAGCATGATGATGGGAAAAAACTAAGAAAAAGTTTTGGTTTTATTTATTTATTTTGGTCACTAATTTTGGTTTTTTATGGTAACAGGATGTTGTGGCATGAGCATGATTAGCGTGATATTTGCACAACTGTGGCACAATACCCCCATGCTTGGGGGATTTTGGCTCAGTGGGGGTTGTTGAAATTCCTATAGAACAACCCCTTGAGATCACAGTATAGTCTGCTCTATTTCCTGGTCCGTTGTTGGAACAGGAGACAGTGAGTAATGGTGTTGTGACATAGAGACGTCTTCATCTTTCCAGATACGGATGTTTACTTTGTGACTAGTTTATTTCCTCAAGGGGAGGCACTTCCACACCCACTCCCTCCTGGTAGGTTGAGCATTTGATGTTGGAATGAGCATCATTGCGCTGATGATCCGTTTACATTGGTAAGTGCTCGTATTAACTCGATGATTGACTTAGCTGAGAGGTGTGCCCTGGCGATGATAGCTTGCCTGACAGGGTCATCTTCGCCCAATAGAGAATTGGGTCATCATCTTGGTGTCTTGCGCCAACTATGGGCTAGTCACTTTTATGACTGGGAACGCCATGTTTATGATTGCATGGTGTCACGGTTAGGGAAGGTCTGAGGGGGGTCGAAGGTCTTCACCTATGCTATCATTTTATGCAGTATCATGCTCGATAGGGTGATGATGCTTAGACCCTTTGTTCCAGTGCCCCTAGCTCCTCCTAGGGATCCTTGGATGCAGCGGTGGGCCCCCGTGATGCCTCATGGCAAAGGAGGGGAGGCTGGTCACTACTGGGATGTGACCGTTGAGGCATGGTTCAAGGCGAACCCTCAGATGTTTTTAGACTATCCCTACTCAAGGATAGACTTCCAAGGGGACTTGGATATGGGTCTTTCGGTCAGTTACGCATGGGGTCCCGCAGGTACGACCTTTGGTTTTTTTTTGCATTTTTTGAGGATTTTATGATGTGTGTATTTATATACCTGTTATGGTGACACTGGCACTATCTTTTTTTCTCTTGCAGATGTGGGATCGGCGAGGCATCCTCTTTCCCACTTAGTGGGGCATCAACCACTAATAAGGGGCCTAGGTGGGGTTGATCAAGCCCAAGTGGGGGGGCAGGGAAGTGGTGCTAGCCCTTCAGGGGAGGGCAGTAGTGTTTCCGCTGTTGGGGGGGATGCTGCCCTTCTTTCCCGTGCAGAGGCGGCTGAGGGTCAGGCGACGATAGTCGAGGAGTAGCTAGCTTCTGCTGAGGCTCGGGTCCAGACTGCGGATGCTCGTGTAGAAAATTTATCTGACTTATGGATTCAGCTAGAGAGGTTGACCCGGGTATGTCAACCCGGGGGTTTATTGATCACTTGAACGAAACATGGCTCAAGACACTGATGGCTTGAGAGAGGGAGCATCGCCCGAATTTGCATCGTGTGACACTTGCAGTTTTGGCTACTACACCTGTACTGGCACTGGATGTAGCTATGGGTCCAGACGACCCACCTAGCGGGGCTCAGCCCTAGAGATTTTGTACATTCAGGGAAAGCGCCTGATATGAGGATGTTTCCCTATTTTTTGATGACATGTAGACATATTTTTTGACTGACGTTATGGTCAGGGACATGACTTGTATACTGTGACTCATATATTTTTTGATGTATATATGCGAGATATATATATTTTTTGCGGCTTTGATGATGTGTCTATGGCTATTTTTTGGTGTTTATTGATGGATGTTATGTACCTATTATGGATATCTATGTTTTAATGTTTTGCTTATGGTTTATGCGATATGCATTTCAGTCTAAGATGTGATTAGTTATGAAATCAATTGTATGGTTTTAATTTCTTAGTATATGTGTGAATGTAATATGATGAAACTGATGACTTAATCTTCGTGCATGCAAATACTTCCTAAAGAGTTGTGAACTCCATACTTCAAAAACTTGGTTTAATTGTGATACCACTAACTGGGAATCAATGTAGACATGTAGATGGTGAATGCCTTGGTTGGAGGCATCGCTCAACAACCCAATGAATGCATCATATTTTTCTTGGTTATTGGTAACTGATCTGATACATACTCCGTTGGTGAGGAATGGAGATCGTTCAGGATATTGTATGGCCCAGGTGGTTGCTGCTAAATTTTGTGACCATCGTAAGGCTCCATCGGCGAACCCAAAATAGTGGATGGGGGGAAGATCCATTTGTGACACAAGAGCTATTTTTAGAACAAGTCCTCGATGATTGTGATCATCTCAAAAAATTATGCTACATGCATATTATCTCTAAGGCTGAGACTTCCTGCCCTTATGGGTGAAATTTTTTGAGGTAGAGCCCATTGGCGGGGTTAGCTAGGCATGTACCGTCAAGCTCTGACAGGATGTATGCCCCCTTGAGGGGGGAATGTTTTATGATGTAAGGACCTTTCCATAATGTTTCAAACTTCCCAGGTCCTAAGGCTTCTTTTGAAACATGGTAGCGGAGGACGAACTCTCCCTCAATGAATAAATGAGGTGTGACGTTGTGGTAAAATGATGATTTTACCCATTTCTTATGTGCCTCATTATGATGGAGAAAATCTTTTCGATTTTCATCTATGAGTTCTAACTATACCATTTGTTGCTCTAAATTTTGGGTATCATCGAGGATTTTTATGGTTGCATGTAAGTTGGGGATTTTGCGTTCGATGGGATTCATGGCTTCTACCCCATACATCAGTTGGAAAGGTGTGAATCTTGTTGTAGTTGTAGCAGTCTCGACACCAATAAAAGATGAGAAGAAAACACAATTCATGGCTCCCATGCATGATTATATGAATCATGTATGGTGTTGTGTTTCATCGACATTGAATGGTGGAGGAATTTCCATTGTGGTGGTTTGTGTGAGAGAAATCTTATGCTCTTCATGTGGTGTACTGTTGGAACAGGGTCTCCTGACCTGAAAGCTACGAATTTTGTCCATTTTTGTATATTTTTTGTAATATTTAGTCTAACGCAGGGGTTTTGGGGTGGGTCAAAGCCCCTTATGCATTGTAACGGGTCAAGGTTAGACCAAGAATATGCAAACCATGGTTTGTGGACCATTGGATGTGTAGGCTAAATCGGTATAAATAGATGAACCTTTTTTGAGTCTTAGGTAGGAAATAATAGAGATTGATGCAAAGCATGAATTGGTAGATCTTTAGTTGGGGTGTTTGGGTAAGGACTCCTGCTGGCTGTGTGTGCAGAGATCCTCAGTCCTACTGTGTGCAGACCCTGCTGGTTGTGTGCGCAAGCGGTATTTTGGGATTGTAAGAGGATTTTGGTATTAATATATATGTGAAGTACTGTTAGACATCTGATGTTATCTGGATATGTTTTTTTATGATCGATGTGAATGATTGAGTTGCGAAAGTATATGTTTTATAGCTGCGAAAGTATCTATGTTATGTTATATGAATTTGTGATCTGTTAATTGTTGTGATTATAGTTTTTTGTGCTGATACATTGGCATTACACATGTGGATGTGAAGATAATTATCAGATATGTGCCCGATAGTAGCTCTGTTATAATCCTATGAATAGATTTGTTAAATACGAACTCGATAGGCTGGGACCATAGACCAGATTGACTTACCTACTCTCTCTCTCAGGGTGCGGAAACTTGGTTCCAGCACCCTCCCATACTGCTTTGAGTGAGACTTTGTCCTACGCAAGCAGGTCACTACCGAAAGGGCCAGTAGTATAGGGGTTTGTTGGCAAACCTTAACCTCCAAACCTGGGTTAGGACCCCTCAAGCCAAAAAATGGTTCTGTTGCCAGGAACGGGAGAATTTTGAGAGAGAGATCGGGTAATGCCAAGACCATATTGGAAGCTTGAGAAGAAAGGAATCGACGAGTGGTTTGAAAATCAAGTTCAAGAATTCCCGGTAAAATAAAATCACAGTGCGAAGTTGACCGCAGAGGAGTGGAAGAATAAGTATATTTTCACAGAGATCTACGAAATTTTCTTTGTAACATTTGTGATCGAGCTACAGGAGTGGCTTCCAAGGCTTGTCGATTTTCAGAAGTGTTGGAAAGATGAGTGGATCACGCGGTGGACCCCAGAGCTGATCCAGCAGTTAGAGAAGACTGATAACACCATCACTCGCATAGTATATCACTGGGTAGACAGTGTGATAGGAGGATTTGTGACGGAATTTTCAATCGACCAATTTGTGTCCTATTCAGAGGCAGAGCAGAGGTTATTCAAGGGTTTTCGGGTGGTAATTATTATAGAACTAACCAGGAAGGAGATAGATCTCTCTAGAGTCTAGTAAGGATTTCAGCTACATAAGGACCTCCAACAACACCACCATCGAGCCAACACAGGGGTAAGAACTCACCTGTACCCCCACCCCCACCAGAGGATGAGATGGCCTCGCACATGAAACTACCTACCTTCAAGGGCATAGAGGATGAAGACATGGATCAATTCTAGTTTGTCACAGGATCAATATGCACTATGCAGAACGTGGCTAGCGATGCTGTGAAGAGGGCGCAGCTGTCCCTGGCCTTTGAAGGAATAGCCTTGGACTGGTATATGGGATACATAGCTCAACATGCGAACGCGACCATTAAAGAGATTAAGAATGCCTTGCAACAACAGTTCAAGAAGCCTAAGACTTACTCTCAGATAGTGAATGACCTAAAAGATTTCAAGCAAGGACCATCTGAGCCTGTATGGGAAGTTGATCAACGATTAAAGAAGGTAATCAGAGAAGGAGGATTTCATTATGATGGTAGGCAGCACACGGAGTGGTTCATTTCTATGCTGCTGCCCCACCTACGCGTACCAATGGGTCATCAAGCCATTGAATCACAAAAAGATTTGGATATTGCTATGAAGCTAGAAGTTGCGCCCAGAGATGATACCCAGTTAGGAGTACAAAAAATACAAGGCTAGCTAGAGGCAATGCACATGGAGATCCAGAATTTGCGAAAGGAACGAGGAACAAAGGTTAGCCCTGAAAGATGGTGCATACGATGCAAGGTGAATGGCCACACCAAGGATAATTGTCCACTGCTAGCAAACTACATGCAGGCCGGGGGACCTAGCCCACTGCGTCTTAGGGAAGCTACGGGGCCAAGTGGGCTGGTGCTGTGGTGTGATGATTGTCACGTTGTTGGGCTGCATGATACCAACCACTACCGTTGCCTTGCCGCATATATCCCAGAAATAAAGCAAGAATGGTGCAGGTTTTGCAGGTTTGTAGGACATGATGAGCAGAACTGTTGAAATTATGATCTGATGATAGACCGAGGAAACCTATATAGGGTACAGTCATATCCTTCGTCACCAAGATTCCTCGCAGGTATAGGAGGCTCCCCAGCTAGGGCGGGGGAGCGGGCCAAGGTGGAAGCGTAGATAGGGGTAGAGGCCAACTGATCTGCTATAACTATGGGGAGGTAGGCCACTTTGAAGGGGATGCACGAACCCAACAAGGCAATCCTTCAGATACTGCAAACAGTTGGACCATGTGATCGAAGTCTGCCCCATTCTGACAGCCAAGATGCAGGAAAAGCAGCAGACACCTACGCAGAATGTACAAAGGGTTAAGGTAGAACCTCAAGACGAGGGGCCAAGAGTTAATGTGATAACGCGCAGTGGCATGGCCACCGCAGGGCCTGCGGAGAAGGATGAGGTGGAGCCTCTTATCTGTAAAGCAACCACTAAACAGGAAGGCTTGGAATTACAAAAGGAGAAGGAAAACTTTGTCACGGCTCATCAGGACTTCGCTAAGGCTATGGCATCTAACCCTCAAGTCGCTGTGAACCTCAAAGCAAATGAGGAAGTGAAACCATTTCTGCAGGTGTGTATGAAACTGTTGCACAACAAAAGGGTCGTAGAAAGCCTCCAAGCTTTAATCGATAGCTTCTTAGAAAGGACAACCCCAGCTATGGAAGTTAAGGATGTGCACAAACTATATAAGCATAAGTGACGCACTGGTAGGGAGATGCAGCTAACTGTGTAGATTGGTGATTACAAGATGGATCAGGTTATTCTATACCTAGGATCAGATGCGAACATACTACCTAAACAGACTTGGCAGCGAATGGGAGAACCTAAGTTGGAATGGTCCACTATCTAGCTGCACATGGCCAATCAACAAAAGATCATAATGTTGGGAAGATGATCAAAGATCATGGTAAATATCGCAGGAGTTAAGGTTCGGGCTGACTTTTAAGTCATTCAGATTGTAGAAGATGCAGACCCCTATCCTGCACTCCTAGGGTTTGACTGGGCCATAGATATGGGCGACATTATCAATTTGAAGAAGAGAAGCATGGTGTTTGAAAGTGAAGGAACACGGGTGATAGTATACCATCAAGGAACATGGGTGATAGCATCCTCCACTCCTAGGGTTGGACTAGGCCATAGATATGGGCGGCATTATCAATTTGAAGAAGAGAAGCATGGTGTTTGAAGAAGAGAAGTAATGTACCACTAGACCCCACAGAAGGAGAAAGGTATACGGATCCTGTGCGTGAGGAAGAGGAGGTGGACCACATCTATAAGTTAACTACAAGGGATGAATATTGGATCAATCCTATAGCCGATGGTGTGCTTTGCTAGGAAAAAGATAGCGAATGCTCCTCGAACTCTGACGGAGAAATAGAAAATTGGAAAAACCGGCTACATGATGTCTCTACGCTGCACTGCCTACAAATTACAAGGAACTTCCACTACATATCCTTAGAGGTAAGAGAACTGGCCTACTTTGATGGTTCCGGTAGAATAAAAGAGTTTTTACGAACATTTGAAACAGAGGTTCCAAGAGAATGAAGGTTATGGGCCCTTAATCTCGCCATGTGCACAACACCTGCAAGGTGGTGGGACACGCATAAGGGGGCATTCCAGGACTAGGAGGAATGTCGGGACATGATGATCCTGTGATTTGAGCCTCTGATTGATATGCACATCAAGATGTTCCTTGGCCCAAAGGATCTGTGTGAACACTTGTTCGCTTGGATGGAAAAGTGGTACGACCAGACTACAAAGGAATGGGTTCACTTGTTTATTCATGCATTGGGACCAATCCCACCTGCATGGTACTTAGATGCAGAGCTACATCAGTGCACCTGCCACTGGGAAAATTTGAAGGATGAATTCATAGGAAAATTCATATTAACAGGGGGCTCGGAGGTGCTTGACGAAGCTCTACAGGATATAAACACATTTGTGTTTGGTGAATCCAGCCCCTACGTATCATTTGGGGCACCAATATGGGAAGTGCAAATGCAGGATATTGTCAATTATCCCAATATAACTATAGAAGAGTGTGATGAGGATCTGTGCAAGGTCTCTATCCTAGAGTCGGAGGGAGAGCACGCAATTGTGGGACCCCCAGTACAAACTATGGATGTGACGAAGCCTCTAAAACTGTGGGAAATCAACATTGACATGGCAGAGCAGCCTAAGTTGACTAAAATTGGGGACTACTGGGATGATGACACTGTAAGCAAGGTTTCTATATTGCTCATAGAATATCAATACTTATTCCCAACGAAGTTTTTGGGGCTCAAGGGGATCACAGGGGACCTGGGGGTTATGCGCATCATGCTAAAACCACATGTGTGCCCGGTAAAGCAGCAACCTTATTGGCTGAACCCTAAGTATAAGCAAAAGGTTAAGGAATAAATTGATAAAATTATCGCTGCAGGTATTATCGAACTGGTCGAGCAGTCGGATTGGGTAAGTCCGATGGTGGTTCAAGAAAAAAGACGAAGGGGGAAATTCGAATCTGTGTGGACTTACGCAAGTTGAATGACACTTTCGTACATGATCCCTTTCTGACACCATTCTCAGATGAGATCATGGATAGTGTAGGAGGACAGGAAGTGTACTCGTTCACTGATGTGTTCTCAGGACACCATCAGATCAGAATTGCACTAGAAGATAGCAGCAAAACCACGTTTTACACTGAATGGGGATCATTCCAGTATACAGTCATGCCGTTTGGACTCAAGAATGCCCTTGCTATCTTCTCACGCATGGTTGTCACAATGTTCAAAGAGTTCATCCACAAATTTCTAGAGGTATACTTTGATGACTAGACTTTTTTTGACTTAGTCAAGACGCACGTTTCGAACCTGCGCATGATGTTGGATTCCTGTAGAAAGCACCAAATCTCCCTGAACATCAAGAAATGTATCTTCTGCGTACCTTTCGGAATCCTTCTTGCACATATATTTTTCCAACAGAGGCTGATGGTTGACCCTACGAAAATTGCAGTTATCATCAATCTGGAAGTACCTACAACCGATAAATAGTTGCATTCGATCCTTGGACATATAGGCTACTACCGAAAGTTCATTCAGGGATACGCACTGATCACGGCACCTCTGAAAAAGCTGCTTAAGAAGGACGTTTCATTTTTTTTGGATGACGATTATTAGAAGAGCTTTGAGCTACTTAAGGAAAATATGGTATATGTGCCTATCCTTATTTTTCCTGATTGGGTGAAGGTATTTCACATTCACGTTGATGCTTCAGGAATTGCCCTGGGAGTGGTCCTTATGTAGCCTAGAGATGGAGACATTGATCACCCAGTTGCATTTTCTAGTCAAAAACTCTCTGGTGCGGAGCGCAACTATGCCACCACGGAGTGGGAAGGATTGGCCATGGTTTATGCATTACAAAAGTATCGACACTATCTGTTAGGGATTCGCTTAAAAATGTTCACAGATCATTCAAATTTGAAGTACCTGGTGAATAAGCCTGTGTTGGGGGGAAAAATCTGTCGATGGCTTCTGTTGTTCCAGGAATACGACTTTGAGATCATTTTCAAGCCAGGGAAGTTGAATGTTGGACCAGATCATTTGTCTCGAATTGAGAGTGGTGAGGAACCAACCAACCTGGAGGAAGGATTTCCTGATGCACAGCTGTTTGCTATTAAGGTAGTTGATGCACACTTCACCGACATTATCTAGTTCCTAACTATAGGCATGGCACCTGTGGAGTGTTCGGTGCAACAAAATAAATAGCTGGTAGCTCGCGCTACGGACTTTACCATCATCGCAAGACATCTATATAAGATGGGTGCCGATGAAGTGTTATGCAGGTACGTCCTGGAGCAAAAAAAACATGTTATCTTGGCAGAAGCCCAAGACAGGGTAGCAGGATGTCACTATGTAGGGAAATCAAAGACGCAGAAGATCTTCAGAGCTGGCCTATGGTGGCCTACCCTACGTACTGACTCCCATGACTATTGTAAAGCCTGCGATACATGCCAACGGACAGGAAGGCCATCGCGTAGAGATGAAATGACCCTTCAACCGCAAATGGCCCTGCAAGCCTTTAAAAAATGGCCATTGATTTTGTGGGACTTGTTAACCCACTCAGAAAGAAGACAGGTGCACGCTACATCATAACAGCCACTGAATATGTAACCAGGTGGGCTGAAGCACAAACGGTGAAGGATTGCACTGGAGATACCACTGCGCACTTCATCTTTGAATAGATTCTGACCAGATTTGGGTGTCCAAAAATCTTGATGAGCGATAGAAGTACGCACTTTGTTAATGAGAAAATACAGGCCTTAACGGAGGAATTTCGGATCCATCACATGAAAAGCACTCCATATCATCCTCAGGCAAATGGAGCAGTTGAAGAATTCAATAAAGTTTTGGAGCATGCAATAACTAAGGTCTGTAACACTGATCGCAGCGACTAGGACGTGCGCATCCCGTCTGTTCTTTGGGCCTATCGCACAACCTATAAAATGTTGACAGGGAAAACACCGTTTAGGATGGTTTATGGCAAAGAGGCCATTATGCCCATGGAATATATTGTTCCTAGTCTACCCGTCGTAGCTTTTATGAATATGGCGGAGCCTGATATCATGGAGGAGTGTTTAGTGCATCTTGTGGCTTTGGAGGGAGACTGTTTTATTGCTAACTTCCATCAGCAGGTTCAGAAGGCATGGGATAAGGCATGGCATGACTGAAATATCCAAAAAAATTCATTTACAGATGATGACTTAGTGCTCCTTTATGATAGTTAGTTTGTGAAACACCCAGGAAAGTTTCGATAGCACTGGCTTGGACCCTACAGGGTTAAGAAAATCACGGATGGTGAAGTTGTTCGGTTATCTACTTTGCACGACGATATGCTACCCGGCTATATCAATGGTAGTCGGCTCAAACCACATCAGATAAAATGACTATATGGTTGGAGTATCTGTATAAGGGGGGGGCAGATCCACCGAGGAAGGTAAGCGTCGCAAGTACCATGTTACGCACAGGAGGCAGCCATAGGATTGGAAGCCCGGGGGGGGGGGGGTGCACCGGAGATGCAGGAATAAAATAAGAATGTAGCAGGCACGCTGGGAGCACAAGAGGTATGCTCAAAGCACAGGGATGCGCTGGGAGCGCAGGGGTGCGCTGAGTGCACCAGGGGTGTGAAAAATAGTTGTTGGAATAGTCAAATCGGGTAAAATGAAAAAATTACCATTGGAAGGAGTGGGTGGCCAGAAGTTAATGAGGTAATTTCTAGAGAGTTTTTACCATTTTCTTGATGTTAAGTTCCAAGTGAAGTGTAACCTACCATTGGGTGATCGCAAAAGCTATAAAAGGGTAGTATAGATCAGACAAGGGTTCCATATCGCTTGAATAGCTTGTACTTGGCATGTTTGTCCTTGACGAATTTGTGATGTAAGAAATTATGTGCCTATAGTGTCCCTTTCATGTTTGAGCAACCTACACCTTCTGACAGTAGCCACCTGGTGTTGGGATTCATTTTTCACGCCATAATGACAACTGCTAGTCCTGCTTAATCCTCAACACCTATGACCTCGGTAGAGCAAGAAACCGAGGAAGTGGTGGAGATTGAGTCCGAAGATGAATAATTTTTCTCCACACTAGTCACAAATAAGGGAAAGGAAAAGGCAAGAGGCTCAGGGAAACCCCCCAAACCTACAAAATGGGTTGGAGGGAATCCCCGTACTTCCCCAAGAAATGTAAAATCCCCGCGAACGATGCCCCAGGCGCATGTTTCTTAGGAAGAGCCTCAGACTGCGGAACCAATAAATTGGTTGCCTCCTTTCATTTGAACACGTAGGCCCTCGACATGCACACCTAAGAACCTCAATGGCATGATCACTTACCTGCAGATGCCACTGACCCCAGGTGAGGTCCCCGTCATTGGTGAACTTTTGGAAGGCTCCATGAAATCAAATTTGATGATCACGACTTGGCTAATTTGGAGGCCTTTCCTGAGTTGGCACCCGAATTATACCTTGAAATAATTATGGAATATGAGGGGATCAAAATTGTCCCCGTAAGCTGGGTATGCAAAGTGGCAGAGTCCAGGCTCCTAAACCTGCTCAGGATGCCACATTTCGACCACTACAATCATGGACTGTCTGGTACAACAGTTGGCCCTATTCTTGATGGGTGTTTATGGATCCAGGACCGAATCCCTATTGACACAGTTCTTATCCATTGAATCACGGTTCTTCCTATGGAAGGGCTAGACCCTCTGTTGCGTGTTGGGAAGAGGTATGAAGCTGGAACTGTTAAATATGTGTGGCAAAAATACCATATGGAGCAGAATATTCGGGGCTTTATGATAAGATCCATCAGTGATCCTCCCACGCAGTTCAATACCATTCTGTTGGCATGCAAGATGATGATAAAATTTCAGGTCAACAATGTCCCTGCTTATGTCATTCAGTTAGCAGGTCAATGCGAGAAAGGAACCTAATTCAATTGGTCCCAATATTTGTGTAATGAGTTTTTGGCCAATGTCCAAGAAATCCCAGGAGCAAGGACATGCATTTTTCTATTCTTGGCTGCTACTTCTTATAGCCTTGATAACATGGGAAGCACCCAAGGAATCGGTCTTCCCAAAACTCAACCCCGACATGTGCGAGGGGGCCCGCCATACGAACTTGTGGGATTCTAAGGATGCGTAGTGTATTGAAGACAGCCAAATATTTTGGGTCCCCTTTCAGAGTAGCTTGGCAGTAGCCATTAATTCCTGACCACGGTTGTCTCCAACAGTATATGACAGGAACAAGGGCATTGCGGAATTCCAGGTCACCATGCACAGCGTCCAAATCAGAGCTCATAAGGATAAAACCTGGGTCTCGCTCCCATATATGGCTACAGATGAAGATATTGATCGGGTAGTCACCACATGGCCTCTGCAGTGGAAGATTGGGTTCAAGTCTAGTGCAGCGGGCGCTGTGGGCGCAAATGTTACAACGGTCAACCCCACCACGACCAAGGATATGGGCGACTCGAGCAAAGGAAGTGACAAGGCAGGGAGCATCAGTTCACCAAAACGCACCCAGTCGAAGCCAACCACTACAAAGGACAGCCAACAACAGCAGACCACTGAGAAGGACGTAGAGCTAGAGCCCCAGCTGGATTTGCAGCTAGACCCGGGTACCGAAGGATTGGATGCAGGAGGCGCTACCTCCCCCTATGGCACAAAGCGAACGAGCGAGCCTGTCAAAGGGCCCCAAAAGAAGCAGCTCTTTCAACGGATGAAACGAGATGAGATAGTCACGCTGACTAAATGAGACCTCGAACAAATTGATGATGTGGTCACTTTAGCCACAAAGGACAGAGGGTTAGCCTTAGAATAACAAAAGAAAGTTGTGCTCGACACAATCCAGGATGAGCTCCGCGCTCTGCAGATGAAGACAGACACATTGAAAACTAGTGCGACTCACGTACAAACGCCCTCGGCAACCAGCAGTGCAGCACTAGTTACGGAAGAAAGCCACCTCTATTCTTTACCTGGTGCAACCCTTGTGAGCAACCCACCTGACCTTGGAATGCAAGTCCAAGTTGGCGCAGACATACAACTAAATGAAGCCAGACTGCCACAGGAGGCATTGTAAGGTCTCCACACCTCATTATTTCAGGAAATCCAGCATTAGGACATGCGAGTTCACCAAAAACTCGGTCTAGATGAACAGACGATCACAAAAAAGAACACTGAAGTGTCCCTCGCCACCGCGTAGCAGACAGAGCTAGAAAACATGATTCACCAGCTCTGCACAGATGTTCCAGAAGAAATCCTAGCCACAGCCACCCCCCAGGCTAAGGTTGAAAGGTTGGTCGCAGCACTTGAGGCCTCCATGACAGAATTCCAGGTGGTTAAGACACAGATGGAGTAGCATATCATAGATCTACAGGCTAAGTTGCACCCAGAAACCACTCCAGAGGTACGGGCCCAGCGAATTGCGCTAGTCATCGCGGCTACAAATGTCATCATAGGGCATATCGTGTAGGGTGCCCAATTACTAGAAATATTCCTGCATCTATGGACCAAGGTCCAGCGTGACTTGATCTTGCAAGGAATAAATGAGGACCTATGGAAGAAGGAAGAAGAGTTCGAGAATTTAGAGGCCACCCTGCCCATTTTGGTTCCTGCTCAATGCTTGACACGGCTATGAACCAGCCACACCCTCCACACTTACATTGATGAGCTCTGACATAAGAATAATTTCCTCGGTGACTTCCTGAAGCCTTGGGATGCCGAAGCTCTCAAGATTTCACAGGATGTTGATGTTGCAGTGAAGCAGCTAAACCAGACTCTAAATATTTTTACCGCTGTGACGGAAGGCTCGATTTCGTAGAAGTTGGTTGACATTGCGCAAAATGATTCTACTCAGAGTGAAGGTGTGCTACCCCCATTGGCCAAGGATGTTAGATTGTTTCAGGCGTAGGTGGAGGCCCCACCATCACAGTGACTCAAGACGAGTCACAAGATTGTGTTGGGGAACTGTTGGAACAAGGTCTCCTAAAAGCTGCGAATTTTGTCCATTTTTGTATATTTTTTGTAATATTTAGTCTAACGTAGGGGTTTTGGGGTGGGTCAAAGCCCCTAATGCATTGTAACAGGTTAAGGTAGACCAAGAGTTTGCAAACCATGGTTTGCGAACCACTGAATGTGTAGGCCAAATCGGTATAAATAGATGAACCTTTTCTGAGTATTAGGTAGGAAAGAATAGAGATTGATGTGAAGCACGAATTGGTAGATTTGTAGTCGGTTTTTTTGGGTAAGGACTCTTGCTAGCTATGTGCGTGGATATCCTCAGTCCTACTATGTGCAGACCCCTGCTAGCTGTGTGTGCAGGCGGTATTTTGGGATTGTAAGAGGATTTTGGTATTAATATATATGTGAAGTACTGTTGGACATCTGATGTTATCTAGATCTGTTTTGTTATGATTGATGTGAATGATTGAGTTGTGAAAGTATCTATGTTTTGTTATATGAATTTGTGATCTGTTAATTGTTGTGATTATAGTTTCTTGTGTTGATAGATTGGTATTACGCACGTGGATGCGAAGATAATTACTGGATCTGTGCCTGATAGTAGCTCCATTATAAGGCTATGAATAGATATGTTAAATATGAACTTGATAGGCTGGGACCATAGACCTGCTTGACTTACCTGCTCTCTCTCTCTCAGGGTGTGGAAACCTAGTTTTAGCACCCTCCCATACTGCTTCGGGTGAGACTTTGGCCTGTGCAAGCAAGTCACTGCCAAAAGGGCCAGTAGTATAGGGGTTTGTTGTCAAACCTTAACCTTCAAACTTGGGTCAGGACCCCTCGAGCCAACACATACTAAGGGTACTCACACTTTCCTGGATTTGGAAGTTGCGCTGAGTGCAGAGGTGACTAAATTTTTCTATGAAGGGGCACAAGTCTATTTCTTGATTGTGACTTATGAAAATGGTGTATGGTGTCACGATGCTTATCGAGTAGATGGTGTGAGAACCAACGCTACTCTTTGTGCCAAAATTGGATGCTTGGATATGATTGGGAATTGGGGCATGTTTTCGCTTATGCCATCTCCGAGAATTTGGTTTTGGCTGGTCTTGCTCTTTTATGGATTTTAGACTCAATGCTTCCCTTGTCACTCTTAGTCGTGGGTGGTACTCACAATCCATCATATGGTGGAATTGTGAGAAAATCCTGCAATAGCAACATGTGATATTCTCTTGATTAGAGAGATTGATCAGTGGGATGGTGGTGACCATGTGGAGACTGTCAGTGAGCTTCTTGAGTTCCTCACATTGATTAACTATGTGGTTGTTTCTATCACACAGCCTGCATGTCGTACTTGGCTGATTTTGGGCCTTGCTAGGATGATGGGTCATCCTAGCTTTTCTAATGTGTTGGTAACAATGGGGGGTAGGTTTCCTTGGGGAAATTTGCCTTGCATTTGGCTACCTTGGTTCTAGACCAGTTATATCCGGGTATTGGGTAGCCAATGACCGTATGGTGTCTACCAAAGGTCGAAACCGGGAGATGTAAGTACAATGTTGAGTCTGATGGTTGTCATGAAAAACTAGACAAGATTTTTTTCCCCTGGTTCTCCATTCTCCTTGGACTACTGGAGTGATTGGGTACCATTTTCGAAATGATCTAAAGTCTGGGCATTTGGGCGACCAAGTTGGGCTTATCCGTGGGTGGTGCGTGGGGGTGATGATGTTCCCCTATGTCGGCCACTTTTCAGCTGACATGAAGAAAATGGGCCTGGCTTCCACATTTTCTTGCATCATAGAACTTTCCACAGATTATGAATCTAATCTTTCTATTGCGGCGAGGTGCACTATGGCCTGGCGTAAATTTTTTAACACCAAAAGAAATTGGGGGATATAAGGACAACGACGAACTGGGTGGTCTCATGAACACACTTGGCATGAATAATGGACTGCTCGTAAGTCATCGTATTATACGGGGTTTATTGGATATCATCTCTTAAACATCTCTAGGGTTGCATAGTCAGCGATGAAGTGATATCGTTCATCACAGAGTTCACAGAGTTGGATAGGAGCTTGAGGGAGATAACAAAGGGGAGGTGGTCGTTCAGGTGACTGTCTCTCCTCGGACACATATAATATGGTCCTTTTTGTTTCTGTCTCTTAGGTGGTGGTATTGTTTGTGTATTTTGTGTCTAAACTAGCCAAGTTGGAGTTTTCAGCGATGAAATGTAGAATGAAATCCAACATGGACCAGAACTGATGGATGTGGGGAAAACAATGCACATGGTGGTTGCTTCGGAAAATCTGACACATATGTCATTTATGCCTAGCTAAGTTTCTTTGTGAAACATGATGGATTTGGTAACAACGGTTAAACGCCCTTTATTCTGGACATCGTGTGACTAAGTGGTATGGCTCGTCACACAATGTGTAAATGGGGGTCAGGCGAGTGGCCTCCATTTATTGTATTTGGTCCATTAGGGAGACTGTGTACGAGCAAGATGTAGGCTCCTCTCGTAGGTGCACTATGGTTCTAGGCTCTCCCTCGTCCATTTGCATGGGTGGATCTGAGGGGTCTCATTGGTATGATTGCTCGCGGGCTTGCATGGCATCCCTATATAATGATATCTCTAGGAAATGATGGGTGTAATTCCCATAACGGTCACATATGGCGCATGCTTGGTTGGTGTGAAATTATTTCCCTTGATGTTTTGTGGCATGTTCCTTTTTATGGGAACTTGAGGCCTCGACATTTATTTCAGTGCTTAGAATAGGTTTTAATTCATCTAACTCCAGTGTAGAAATTATACAAACAATATGTATATCAATGGATTCAATATTTTCGTGTGTTATGCTAAAGCAAGATATTGAATCCTTCTACAAATTAATTGCAGAAAATATACACGATCACACAATCACACCAAGTAAAATAAAGAAGAAAATCAATCGCACAACACAAATATTTTTCCTGGGGAAATATTGCTGATCAAAACCCCTCTATCTCTATTGTATAATGAACCAAGGAATCATGAAAAAATACATTGCATTCTTGCTCACAAGAATTTGTTGCACTCTACCAACTGTCTCACACTTAATCCAGACAAAATTGGTAGAACACTTAGCCAATTCTTAGCCTGTCTTCAGCGTGTTGGGTGTGGAGCCTGATTATCTTGTTTACTTTGTATCACAGCATTGGACCCCTGTACCTTAAAAGGGGCGGCAATGCCTCCCGTAATTAATCGCTGTCGTGGGGGGTCCCAGGGGGGCAGAAGCGCTTTTTAGAGCCCCCCCCTGGCAGGGGGTTTCGGGGGCAGCACCCCCGAAGCTAAAAATAGATGTAAAATTGCCTTGTAAAAGTATATCAATTTCTAGTCAATCTAGGCCATTCATAGGCATATGATCTGATGGTAGAATTTATGTTTAGTTTAGGGTTTTTTGCCCTAGAAGGCAACCCCCTTGTATATATGAGGGTATTGTATTGCAGCTTTGTATTACGTGTGTATTCTCAGAGAGAGAAATAGATAGGGAGACTGTGAGAGATAACAGAGGATATTACAGCAGATTTGCTGTAGGTTTTGTCTCTTCAATTTTTACTGGATAATAGAAAGGAATGACTGGCTGTTCGGGGTGGACGTAGCCCAAACTGGGTGAACCACGTATATCTGTGTCTCTTTGGTTTTATGTGTTTTTTGTGCTTATATTTTTCACATATTTTATGTGTTTCATTGCTCCATAATATATAATTTTCTAACAACTGGTATCAGAGCCGAAGGTCTATTTGGCTGATAAACTCACAGGAAAGAAGGGTTCTTGGTTCGAGTGGGAGCAATGGCAGAAGATGGTAAATTTAGGGTCGAGAAATTTAACGGCCAAAACTTCCCGTTGTGGAAGATGCAGATGGAATATTATCTCTATCAGAAAGATCTATACCTACCATTGACCGGAAAAAAGAAGAAGCCGATGGCCATGACAGACGTGGAATGGAACATTCTCGATAGAAAGGCACTCAGAACAGTACGGTTGTGCCTTGCGGCATCATTCGCCTTCAATATTTCGAAGGAAACAAAAACAGAGGGTTTGATGCAGAAGTTGGCGAAACTATATGAAAAACCCTCAGCCTCAATCAAGGTATTTCTTATGAAACGATTATTTAATATGAAGATGTCGGAAGGTGGATCTGTTGCAGACCATTTAAATTATTTTAATACATTTACCAGTCAGTTAAGTTCTATAGGGCTAAACTTTGATGATGAAGTTAGGGCTCTTTTATTTCTGTGCTCATTGCCAGAAAGCTGGAATGGTTTAGTTATGGCCATTAGTAACTCTGTCTCTGGATCTGGTACTTTAAAGTTTGATGATGTTGTCGGTGCTATCCTTAATGAGGAAATGCGACGGAAAAGCTCTGGTGAGACATCGGGTAATGCTTTGAGTGCAGAGTCTAGGGGAAGAAGAATGGAAAGAGGAAAGAGCTCGGGTTATCACAGTAAATCAAGGAAAGGCAGATCCAAGTCCAGATCGGGGATAGTGTGCTAGAAATGCTGAAAGAGAGGACACCTAAAGAAAGATTGTAGATCTTGGAAGGGAAAAGAAGGAGATGCACAGCAAGAAAAAAATCATGAAGCAAATGTTACAGGTGATGTGTTACAAGATGCTTTGATTCTTTCTTTCGAAAATGTTACTGATTCTTGGGTTGTAGATTCAGGGGCTTCATTCCATGCCACACCTGATAAGAAATATTTTCATGACTATGTTCAAGGAGATTTTGGACAAGTTTGTTTGGGTGATGATAAACCCTGTAAAATTGTTGGAATGGGTAAAGTTCTTGTAAAACAACAAAATGGAAACCAATGGCTACTAAAGGAGGTAAGGCATGTTCCATATTTGAAGAAAAATCTGATTTCAACAGGGCAGTTAGGTAGTGAAGGTTGTGTGACAACTTTCACAGATAAAACTTGGAAGGTCACCAAAGGAGCGTTGGTAATAGCAAAAGGTGAAAAGGTTGGTACATTGTATTTATGCAATGGTATTTCTAACTTTGTTAATGCTTTAACTTCCAAAGGATCAGATGCAAGATTATGGCATCATAGGCTCGGACACATGAGTGAGAAGGGAATGAAGATTCTTCACTCAAGAAATTTGTTTCCAGGTTTGAAGAATGTTGATTTGGATTTCTGTGAAAATTGCATTTATGGAAAACAAAAGAGATTCAGATTTCTCAAAGTTGGGAAAGAAAAGAAGAGAAAAAAATTGGAGCTTGTGCATACAGATTTATGGGGACCTGCTCAGGTATCATATCTCGGTGGCTCTCATTATTATGTTACTTTTATTGATGATGAAACTAGAAAAACATGGATTTATTATATTCAGAATAAATCTGATGTATTTGATACTTTCAAGAAATGGAAAGCTTTGGTTGAGATTGAGACAGGAAAGAAGTTGAAGTGTCTCAGATCAGACAATGGAGGTGAATATCGCAGCAAAGAGTTTGATAGGTACTGTTCAGAGCATGGAATTCGCAGAGAGAAGACAGTTCCAAGAACACCACAAGAAAATGGTGTGTCAGAAAGAATGAACAGAGAAATCATGGAGCGTGCAAGGTACATGAGATTGCATTCAGGATTGCCTTTAAAATTTTGGGCAGATGCTGTAGATACTGTTGTTTATCTAATAAATAGAGGGCCTTCAAGTTCCTTGGATGGTGGTATTCTAGGGGAAGCATGAACAAGTAAAAAGGTAAACTACTCTTTTTTAAAGCCTTTTGGTTGTGAGGCCTTTTTCCATATTAATAAAGAAAATAGAACAAAGCTTGAAGAAAAATCAAAGAAATGTACCTTTATTGGATATGGTATTAATGATTTTCGATATCGCTTATATGATTATGAAAATCACAAAATCATTAGGAGAAGAGATGTAATATTCAATGAAAAGGTCTTGTATAAGAATCAGTTGCAGGAAAAGAAACAGGAAAAAGAAAGAAAGGAATACACGGTTCTTGATGAGATAACTAAAAAAGTAAAGGTGCCTGAAAATAATAATAATCGACAACCACCACAACAGCAACATGCACCTCAAACACCTGAAAGTTGTGTTAGAAGATCTACTAGGATAAGTAGACCCCCTGAACGATACTCTCCTTCATTATATTATTTATTGTTGACTGATTCTGGTGAACCCGAATGTTATGAAGAAGCAATGCAGGTTGAAAGCAGGAAGAAGTGGGAGCTAGCCATGGAAGAAGATATGGACTCCTTAATGCATAACCAGACTTGGGACTTAGTCAAGTTGCCTGCAGGTAAAACCGCATCGCAAAATAAATGGGTTTACAGGCTAAAGGAAGAAGATGGAGGAAAACAGAGGCACAAAGCTAGACTTGTGGTGAAGGGGTTTGCATAGAAGAAAGGTATTGATTTTGATGAAATATTTTCTCCTGTTGTTAAAATGACTTCAATCAGAACTATTTTAAGTCTTGTAGCAGCAGCAGATTTACATCTTGAATAGTTAGATATAAAGACAACATTTCTCCATGGAGATCTGGAGGAAGAGATCTATATGGAGCAACCAGAAGGATATGAGGTCAAAGGGAAATAAAAATTAGTGTGCAGGCTAAATAAGAGCTTGTATGGCTTAAAACAAGCTCCAAGTCAGTGGTATCTAAAATTTGACAAGTTTATGTCTGAACAAGGTTATACTAGATGTCACTCTGATCATTGTGTTTATCTGAAAAGGCAAAATGATGGTAGCTATATTATATTTTTATTGTATGTAGATGACATGCTTGTTGCAGGGTCTAACATGCAGGAAATAAATGTGCTCAAAAGAAAATTGGAAAATTCATTTGCAATGAAGGATTTGGGAGCTGCAAAACAAATCCTTAGTATGAGGATAACTAGAGACAGGAAAAATCGCAAATTAACATTGTCTCAGAATGAGTACATAGAAAAGGTGTTGAAAAGATTTAATATGCAGAATGCAAAACGAGTTAGTACACCTTTTGCTAGCCATTTCAAACTTAGTAAGGAGATGTGCCCCAAGACCCAAGAAGACATGGATTATATGTCTAAAGTTCCATATGCATCAGCAGTCGGAAGCTTAATGTATGCAATGGTCTGCACAAGGCCTGATATTGCACATGCAGTGGGATTTGTAAGAAAGTACATGAATAATCTATGAAAAGAACATTGGATGGTAGTAAAATGGATTCTCAGATATTTGAGAGGTACCAAAAATCAAGCATTATGCTTTGGTGGTTCAAACATTGCTCTACAGGGATATGTTGATGCAGATATGGCAAGTGACAGAGATAACAGGAGGAGCACTACAGGATATGTATTTACTGTAGGTGGAACAGCTGTCAGTTGGGTTTCAAAAATCCAAAGTTTTTTTGCACTTTCAACAACAGAAGCAGAGTATGTTGCTGCTACAGAGGCTAGTAAAGAAATAATTTGGTTACAAAGGTTTATGGACGAATTGGGTAAGAATCATGATATGGGCACGTTATACAGTGATAGCCAAAGTGCCATTCATCTTGCAAAGAACTCAACATTTCATTCCAGGACTAAACACATACATCTCAAGTACCATTTTATACGGTTAGTATTGGAAGATGGAGAGTTGAAGCTGGAAAAGATACACAGTAGCCAAAATCCTGCAGATATGCTAACAAAAGTTGTAACTAGGGAGAAACTGAGAATGTGCTCAGTTTCAATTAGTCTTCAAGGATGACGATGAAGATGAGGAACAACCAGATCCAAAGAGGATTCATTGTCCAGCAAATGAAGCAGTGGTGGAGTTGCTACAATCAGTCTCCAAGTGGGAGATTGTTGGGTGTGGAGCTTGATTATATTGTTTACTTTGTATCACAGCATTGGACCCCTGTACCTTAAAAGGGGCGGCAACACCGCCCATAATTAATCGCTGTCGTGGGGGGTCCAAGGGGGGTGGCAGCGTTTTTCGGAGGCCCCCCCTGGCGGGGGGTTTCGGGGGCAGCACCCCCGAAGCTAAAAACAGATGTAAAATTGCCTTGTAAAAGTATAGTAATTTCTAATCAATCTGGGCCATTCATAGGCGGATGATCTGACGGTAGAAGTTATGTTTAGTTTAAAGTTTTTTGCCCTAGAAGGTAACCCCCTTGTATATATGAGGGTATTGTATTGCGGCTGTGTATTACGTGTGTATTCTCAGAGTGAGAAACAGATAGGGAGACTGTGAGAGAGAACATAGGATATTACAACATATCTACTGTAGGTTTTGTCTCTTCAATTTTTGCTGGATAATAGAAAGGAAGGACTGGCTGTTTGGGGTGGACATAGCCCAAACTGGGTGAACCACGTATATCTGTGTCTCTTTGGTTTTATGTGTTTTGTGTGCTTATATTTTTCGCATATTTTATGTGTTGCATTGCTCCATAATATATAATTTTCTAACATAGCCTTCCTTTCTCATGCAATCCCTAGGAAATTAATCCCTTTTAATTAGGATAATTAGCCTTCCTTGACTGCGTAATACATCATGGGCATCCTATGGTGTATATAATTGTGCCCGGGAAATTTTCTATAAATACAACTAATAGATAACTTCCCTTTAACCTCTGTCTCAACTGGGTCTTCATCAGAACTGAGATGAATGCAGCTATTAATAGGAAATCATTAGTCACTTGACAGATCACTACATGTGAATTAAATCCGATTTAATTCACTTGACCTCACACTAATGCAATAATCAGTTACAACTAGTTAAACTAATTTTAACTCAATTAATTGAGTTAACTGATTTCTCATGCATTAAAATAATACCTAACTGCAACTTGGACTCTAAAACAAATAGAATCACTCTAAATGCCTCACCAACCACCCTCAACTAGAATTTCATGAGCTAATTGATTCTATCACATTCGGTTAACTATTACAAGTGATTATTTGATAATATTACAACTTATTGTCGAATTTATTTAAGGGATAAATAAATTTGACACACATTTCTTCTAATTTAATTAAGAAATAATTAAATCAAAATCCTCCATGTTAGCCATTTATGGATACCAATTTCTGGATATTATTTCTAGATGCCAATTTCACTGTTTCTTATTGCAAATTGCAACATCTGGAAAAATATTGGTAGGATGGCCTACGATATCACATAATGTGCAAGGTTGTAATGCCCTAGGTATGTTGGGGTTTTCGATTTTCTTCCCTTTTTTGTTGGTTTTATTGGTCGTGTTAGCTGGTGCTACTATGGGATTTTTGTTAACCGTTGTGGCCTCCTGAGGAGTGATAGGGGTTATCCCTATAGAAGTGATGTGAGGACTTCCTAGCATGGCTTATGAGACCAAATACCACACAGGTATTGCGAAAGCCATGTTTGGAAATGTAATATTTTCCAATACTTTCTTTAACACAAACCTAGGTGGGGGGTATAAAAATAGGTTTGAGCAATGGCGTAGGGTAGGAAAGCCGTTCTAGTGGCCTTGGTCTCTGTACTACCAGTTTCCATTTCTGGGCTTGTCTTGGTGTTTGATGATAGCATCATGCACACCGGTGCCCCTGTGATTTCTGGGGTTGCTTCTGGAATGATAAGGGATCCCCTAGGAATGATCCAAGGATCAATGATGGTTTGAATTGACCGGGGTTGAATTATTGATACCACATGAGCGATTATGTAGTTGTGTCTATGTAAGGTAAAACAACATTGATAGTTGTCATGGGTTTCTTATCATAGTATGTAAGTTGGTCAATTGTGATAATTAGATCTTCATGGGGGAACATCATCACCCGAAATACAGAGGATTCTATTGCAGTCATGGCATACATATAACTCTGCCCGAGGAGTATATTGTAGTCAAGCTATGCATCCAAGACTTCATTGTATATAAGTACTATATTTTCGGCCAAGTTTATAGGGACATTCTGATATAGACCAATGGGAGCTTAAGGTTGACCGTCGTATGCTTTAAGCATGATGTCGGATGGTTTCAATTTAGGTGATCCCAACTTCTTCCAAATGGATTTGGGCATGATTCATGTAGATGATCCTTCGTCAACGATGCATCAATGTATGGTGATATTCGGGGCTGACGCCAGTATTTGGAAGGCGACCAGAGAAGGAAGCATGGGGTTTGAGTTGTCTAGGTCAAAATCCATTAGGCACAAATCGGAAGGGTCGATTGCGCCTAATGCAGAAAGTAACACTTTCTGTTGTTTTGGGAATGATTGTAGGACTTCTAAGGTTGACATGGTAGCAGGTGATTGTGCTAAATCATCCACTATGTTGTAGTTAGGGGAAGCTTTTGAGTGGTGTCCTATGTGCTTGGTTGGCCCCTTGACCATTTTTGGAAGGGGCTTAATAGGTAATTTGGATATGGTCAACGGTGCAGTAGGTGCACTCATGCTCGTACCTGATGGGTTGATGTTTTGGGGGGAGTCATAGTTCCTATTCCTTATCTGGAAGAAATTTTCTTCGCCAGTCATGTAAATTTCGTGGATTCCGCTCCCAGTATCGTTTTGGGGTGGTTGTTGTTGTTGAGTGTTAACCACTCCTTAGAGGGTGAAATTTTCTTGCATTACAACAAGTTGTTGGGTAGGTCCCCCTTGTACGCGGTTACCCTGAATTTTTTTCAGTTCAGGGATTTTAGGACAATGGTGAGCGTAATGGTTGTACTCACCACATATGGCACAAGAATGGTTTTTCCTTAGACTGGACCTCTTTTTTTGGCCTTGGGATTCGTTTTTTGGATCTTTGATTTGATTTAGGTTGGGGAATTTCTGGTTACTGCCCCCCTGCCTAGAGTCTCCCTTTTGTTTATTCCTTAGCTTCTTTTTTGCAGCATTCGGAGGATTCTTGTGGTTCTCATGGTCATAAGCCTGACATTGTTGAGCTTGGGAAGGTTGCACTAATTTTACTAGTGCATTGTTCTGCGATGGTGGATTTTGTGCAGGGAAAGGGGGATATTGGTTCCCTGTCCTTGGTTGGTGTAAAGTTGCTAGGGGAGATCTCTTCCACGAGTATTCCTAGCTGAGTATTGGGTCCTCTGCGAGGGAGGGTACGAGAATCCCTACTATTGGTGATATGATGACACCCTATTCATCATATTCTGCAAAGGTGTAGATTAACTTTGGTGGTATCTAGGTTGTGTCATATTCTGGGTAGAATCATACGAATATATTGGGTACTAGATACTATTGCCTAGGTGAACTTGGGTCAATGACCCGATCAAATAATCTACAGTATTCGACGCACCTTACAATTCTCTGTAAGTTTGCAGGCACAAGGCGTTTGTTAGGACATTGTAGATATATCCTGACTGGGTATAGATGAGTTCGAGCTGTTGGGATTTGCAAATGGCGTCCTCCTCGGATGTAGATCCTTGTGTCTCCACGTCTTTTGAGATCGTTTCTATGATATTTTTCAAAACAAATCTAGTAAAACTCTATTCTTGAGTTTGGCTTTGCACAATCTAAGACGTCGCCGCCATTTGTGGAGATGGTATGATATATGGACAGCTGGTGTTTGCCTAAAAAAAGTCATCATTCCATCCTTGAATCATGGTGGATGGGTAGTGAAAAATAAGTGAGGAACGTGGTAGCGAGGGCGCTAAAGGTCCCATGTGAAGCAGAAGGCTTCCCAACATACCATTTCGCAGTAGGCCCAGTTAGGGTGTGTTGAAATAGTCATAGTCGAATAGCATTGTCAATAATACTATTGGGTGAGCACCATAGGTGGAAAATCATAATATTATTTCCAGGGCCTTCCTCTTTCTTCCCTTCTAATTTTTGTATGTCTGAGGGGAGCTTCGTGGGCATTGAGGCCAATTAAGGTTATGTGAAATGGGGTCATTAGTTATCTTTGATATATCTGGAAGGTTTAATGATTCTAAAAAGGCTAAATGAGTATTGACTGCCATTGTGTACTATGGAAACATAGGTTTCTGAGTGTAATGGTTTATGGGGGTTCCTGAGGAATATTACCTTGTGATGTACCCTGTTGTATGTTTTGTTGACTCCTCGAAGGGGTAGCACTCCTCTGCCCTCTGGAGGTTGTGGGAGGAGTTGAGTGTGGTGACCTTGTTAGGATTTCCATTGGTGTGGTGTTGGGTGACCCCTGGGAGTTTCCAACCAAATATGCCCTGATAAAGTATGAACTGATAATGGTGGCAGTGTGTCGTCTTTTACGCCTAAATGGCGAAAGACCTGGCACTCCTCCCTCTAATGGGGGGAGGTCAAAAAAATTCCTAGATCGACGAGGTCTCGTTTGGTACGTTATGGTGTAGACTAGCTTAATATTGGAAATATTTTTGGTATACTGAGAGAAGGAAGATTATTATCAAAGAAAATATGAACACATGCATAAAACAAAGTGAAAAAATAAGAGATAAGATTTCCTTTAGATTAACGCTATGTGATGAAGCAAGAAAAAAATATGGTTTGGTTGTTTTGTTTATGATACTCAAAAGCCTAAATAGACCTAATCGTCCTTACACTCTCAAATGTAACTAACCTTTGTGAAGATGTCCTCTGATGGGTACTGGGGCTAACATCCCAAAAGAACTGGCGACGCCTTCTAGCAGTTCAAGAATAGACCAAGGTAATGGTAAGAGGATCTAGTGTTTCCTGCACCGTCACCTATAGGGAAGGATGTCGTAGATTTGGCCACTAAAGTACCGTCGTCCCACATGAGCATTTGAGTCTTGAGATTCTTGATATTTAGCTACAGTACTGAGCACTAGATGGGTCAGGTAGCCCCAAAAATTACCGCACGGACTGGGCCTAAGCTTAACCCCCTTTGAAACAGGTCTTTGGTAATGCTCGGGTATTTTTTATGTGGGTGGATAGATGGATTTTAAGCTCCCTAAAAAGTCAACATCTATGTTTCAAAATGTAGAATGACCGCGAAGGCTTATTGGATGCCTACCCCCCATGGTCCTAACCTGAACTATAATTTTTTTTGTGGCCCCTGTGGGGAGAATTTAGTGAGTTCGATTAGTGATTACTTTTATAGAGTCTCAATTTTCTTAGGGTTTTCCTTGGTGAAGTAATTGTAATAAGAGGAAAAAGGTCCCAACGCACTAGGTGCCTTTTGGTCCAATGCTTACCGATGCTTCGTGTGTGCTTTGGAGTGTAAAATCACAAGTGTTATGAGATGTGTATATGTGGTGATCCTTTACAATCCTTTTCTAATTACGTTATGTGTGATTGTTCCTTGCAAAAATAAACGATGTGTGGATTATGGGTCACTTACACTTTGCCTAGTTAGACTAATTTTTGCACTATAGGGAGATGGAAAATTATCTTAAGAAATAATTCATATGCATACATAGGCCCACCATGAGGTGCATGGGTGGCATATATTAATTTCTTTCTTTTCGACAGTTTAGTCCTAGTCTCGAATCCTAATGAAAAAATTGAACTAATCTAATGGAAAAATGAAAAAATGAGAATTAGCTAAAGATGTGTGGATGTATGGGCCACTTACTTTTCTGTAAATTACTCTGTGTTTAGTATCTTTTACCAGCAAATTGTTTTTTCAGATAGCATATGTGGATTGAAGGCCACTTACTTTCCCCTACTTAAACTATGTGTGAATTGCAATGATAAAAATACAAAATTAAAACAACTTATTCGCTAGGTTAAACTCTAGCAAAAATTTTCCTAACCAATCATGAAATACCAGAGCACAGTGATGGAAAATTTCTTATGGGTTACCAACACCTTACAACTACAAAAAATTGAGAAAAAAAAGTGAAAATTGAGCTCACTGCCTACTGCGCAGCTTATCTTCACACAAACGCGAAGACCGCACATCTGTCTAAACATAATGCACGTGGATTGAAGAGATGGAAAAAATTCACCTTATCTGAGCTAAATTTCTCACTGAGGGTGACTGAAAAGTGTTGAGAGGAAGCAGGTGTAGTTTTGCAGAAATTCTAAGCAGGAGAGAGGACCTTCATCAACAACAATTAGCTCAAAAGAAAGAATATAGTGGAATCTCCATTCATGTTGTAGCGTATTTTTCACATGGGCGGAAGAAATACACTGTGCTTAGTAGGGAGGTTGATTTCCTACAAGAAATTCACAGGTAAAATTGGTTTGTCAAATGTTAGTGGAACAAGTTCAACATGCAATAAGCTAAGTTAAATGGAAACATAGAATGCTACATAAAAAAAGAAACAAAAAAAACAACATGGACAAGAAACACGCTCAATAGAGCAAACACACTAATAACTCAACAATGGAGAGCCCTCTCCCTTTATTAGGTGTTGGTGGTAGTAGAATATATAATGCTAAATCTCTTGTAGTGGATCCTTCGAGCTTTGGAGCTCCAATATCCAAGACAAGGGGGTCTCTTCCCCTCAAGATTTCAACAAGCCTCTCTTCCCTCTCAAAGCATGGTAGATCGACGGACACTTGGTGAACACTTATCTCTTGGATTGAGGTGTTGGCTGGCCAACCACTGAATCCTTCCAATCCTCTTACTGTTGGACAACACAAGCTGGTTTGCTAAGGAGAAATTTGTCCAGCATAACAATGTGTCTCCCATTTCTCTTCCCATGGTTAGATTTTATATACAAATTTCAAATTTTCCTCCCTCTCTTGGTACAAGATGGATGTTGACACAAGATTGGGGGTATGATTCCTTTGTGTGTTGATGTGGCTCTAAGGCGGCTGTACTTGGCTAGCTTGAGTGAGAATATTTTTCTCCAAGTGTGCCAAGTGGTCTTAGATGGTGACTTTCTGCACCCTCATGTCCATGCGGTTGTTCAAGGGATAGTCATGATGTTCTTCATTTCTATCGAAGAAAAAGCCACAATGTTCGCCAAGGGTCAGTGCTTCCTGTGCTCGGTCCAAAAATTTCCCTACTTGACCTTAGGAAAAGTTAACTTTTTCAGCTCCTATAATTTATTTCTTCCCTGTAAATCTTTATTTGTACCTTATGTTTGACATTTTCTAATGTATTTTTCTTGTACGATTTTTCAGTGTTAACAACCAAGTCGTCCCTATGGAGGGCTATTCAACGCCATAAAAAGGATATATATTGATGATGACTTCAACCTATTTGGAATTCATCCATAAAAAGTTAAATATGCAACAAGAAGAAGAGAAATACAATTGTGAAGGTGAAGAAAAGGAGAAGAAGAAATATGATTTTTTGAGCCTCCTCTTTCTTTCACGTGGAAAGTTTCTAGGGTTACTTTACAAGTTGCAGGGCTAAGAATTGGAGGTCGAGTCTCAGACCTGTTCAAGAGGGCTGAAACCTTGACTGGATCATATTTTGATAGAGTTTACCTTCATTGAATTTGGGATAGATTGACTCATTTGATGGAGGATATTTTCGAGGGATGACTTGGTGATTGGAGAAGGTCTTGGTCTTGGTCTAGAGGTCTCGAATGTCTCATTTTGACTTTTTTCTATAATAGCAAGAAGATTTTGACTAGGTTTTTCCCCTAGGAGAGGAGTTTTTCCCTGGAAAAGAGCTTACATCTTGTGTCCTTTGTTCTTGTGACCTTCATACATTTATGTTTTGGAAATTTCTTGATGAAAGAAGAAATAATAAATAATTAAATTCCAACACAAAATCACAAGTAATTATCAAGAAAAGAGGAATTAAAACCATAATTTCTACCCATATTTATTTCTCAACATGGTATCATAGCTAAGGTGAAGGAAGGGCTAATTGAAGATCACTTTGTCGGTATTCTCTTAAAGGAAGACATCCTTGAAGGAAGATCACTTTAGCATCTCTCATCAATGGCAAGCTACATGAAGAAGGGTCTCAAGACTCTTTGGATTCTCTTGGAAGTTTCAATGGAATATTTTATCAAGGTCATCTCCAAACTATCAAAAGGTGTCAAATATGGAGGATTATTTTTCGCTGTCACAGGTAATTTTGAAGATGGAAACATGTGGATAATTGGTATTCGGTCCTCAAGAGACATAACAGGAGAATGTGTACAACTACAAACTATATCAAAGGGAACCACCTCTCATTCAATGAAGCTTGGAGACAAGAAAATTTGTTCGTCCAAGAGCATTGGGTCTACATGTTTGGAGCTAGAAGGTGGTGGAAACATTCATCTCAATAACATACTCTTCGTTCTAGGTTTGAAGAAAATTTTACTTTATATTTCTTGTCTTGAAGATAAAGGGGATATAATTTCTTTTATAGATGGCAAGTTTCTTGTTTGGGGAAAGGATTCTAGCATTGATAAATCTAGGTTTATTGGGATTCATGAGGGGAGTTTGCTTAGGCTACTAACACCTATTCCTCAAGCTCTTATACATTTGGATATTAGCCCTTATGAACTATGGCATATAAGGTATGGCCACCTTCACTATAAAATATTTCCCTCTTTAAGTCAAATGGTGAAAGGCATCCCCAATTTGAAAGAAAATCATGAAGGAGTTTGCAAGGGATGTGCTTTAGGCAAAAAATTGAAGAAGTCATTTACAATAAATAATATGAGGTCTAAATAAATATTATACCTCATTTATTCTAATGTATGTGGACCTACGATACAAAAATATCTTGGAGATCATTAATATTATATGACATTCATTGATGATCATTCAATTAAAACATGGATTTATCTCCTTAAATATAATAATGGATTTTTTTAAAAATTCCAAGAATTCATGGAAAAAGTGGACATCTTGACATAAAGGAAGATAGAGACTCTAATAGCTAACAATGGTGGGGAATACACCTCAAAGGAACTTATATCGTTTTGCAAGGAAATGGGTATTAAGAGGGAGAACATAGTTCCTTATAATCCTCAACAAAATGGAGTGGCTGAGAAAAAAAATAGAACAATTTCAGAATGTGTTAGAGCCATGATCCATGGTCAAGATATTCCAAAATTATTATGAGGAGAAGAAGCAGGCCTCATTTGTAAAAAAATCACCAATCATTGTTATTCATACATTCTAATATATATATTCTTGTATCCTCAATGGATATTCTCGTATTTCAAGTCTTCTAAATTATTTTACATAAGTAGGAACTTTTTTCACTACGTTTGGTATTAGAGCAGTTCAATCCTCTGGCTGCTCACCACTGCACAGAGCTACACTCTCTGATCTGGGTTCTTGACCATAAAATTCGTCAACTTTGTTATCGTGAATTAAAGTGTTTCGCTACATCGATTTGGAGCTTCTCCAAGTTACACATCGAATTCTCGGGCCTTTGGTCATTTTGATTAAAAATAATAAAAATAATAAAAGAGAAAAGATTGTTAAAAAGGAAAAAACAAATTATATATAAAAAAAAAATATTCTATTTAAAAAAAAAGAAAATAATATAGAATAAAAAAAACTATAAAATAAAAAAAAGTTTATAAAAAAAGGATTAAAGAAAATAATATTATATAAAAAATATATATATTATATTTAAAAATAAATAAAAATTTAAAATAAGATATAAAAAATCAAAATCAAAAAATCAAAAAATAAAAAATGGATTAAAATACTTAGCATCTAATGTAGTATCCTGACGCAAAACGCTAGCCACCCACTGCCTCTTGCCGCCTAGCCACATGACCCTCCGCCGCATCTGCCTCTTCGGTTGCGGTCGACTCACTATCATTTCCTTCTCCTTAATTGTCGCTACCACCACTAATAGAACACCCTGCTGCCCGATATCCGCACAATCATTGATGCCAGATAGTTGCACAACAATCGTGGTGTCGAGGTCTGATAGCCACCACCAACTCCATTAGAAATTGCTTAGCATAACTGACCTCCCTTCATTATTGCCACTACCTTCCACTCTTACGTTGTCCACCACAGTATTGTCCCTTACTCTTCGTTGTTTTCCACTATGACTCAGCCAACGCCATCTGATCCATTACCACACTGGCCGCCAACCGAATCCAGCCTCCTCCGTATAGAATTCCGCCTTACCTTTGCAACATCTTGTCTTTTTCCATGCCGCCGGAGCCTAGTGTACACCACCATCCTTCCATACCACCGCTACCACGTCTCTTCTGCACCCTCTTAATTCTACAGACATCTGCACTTAAGCTTCATCTACCATCACGTCTCTACTATCACTACTGTGCAAGAGTTTCCACTACAAAACCTGTATTATCAGCGGCTAAAGTTGCTCTATCTATATTGTATTTTTCAGACTGTCATTGCATATGATTGAATCCTTTTTGTGATCAGTCGGATTGCTATAGATATGAGTTAGGTTCAAATGATTATTAAATTCCTTTCGTTCCAACACAATGATCTGTCGTAAAAAAATATTATCTGCAAATTATATACCAACAGCCTTTAAAAATCTTAAGCTATCTAAGAATTGAGAGATTTAAAGGTTGTGTTGAGTTAAGGAGAAAAGCCCTGACTTTTCATGCATTGAGACGTGTCTTTTTTTATAAGGAAATTTAAAAAGTGAAAATAATAATTAGTTAATTTATTGAAGGGATATTTAATAAAAGTGGAGGAAAGAGTTAGGAAATTTTTTTTAGGGTGATTATACTTGAGCGAAGTGAAGGATAGTATTAAAACCATAAAATATATATATTAAAATAATTTATGAAGAATGAAGTAATTGGAAAAATATAATTACAAGAGGAGAAAATATCAATATCAATTTATTACAGTTATTTAAATAATAATAATCATAATAGTAATAATAATAATTTAATTAATTAAAATTGATTAATTAATTAAATTATTTAATATATATATATATATATATATATATATATATATATATATATAATTAAAGTAAAAGTGAATTTGAAGAAGGTTCATCTCCACAACCAAAATGACATCTAATTCGGAATCTAAGGAAGGAAGATTTCCAGAAACTTCACGTAATTATGCGTCAGTGATATTTAGAACTAAAGGGTCTATTGCAGGAAAATATGTCACTATTTCTATCTCACCTGCTGAGGATGAAAATTATATAATGCCTAAAATTGCAAACCAACTAGTGATTCCTGAGTTAAATATAATTGAAAAATTAGACTTTTTCAGCAAAAAAACAATACGAAATAATTGATTTATAGTTAAGCATTGGCGATTATACATTTTTATCGAAATTCTCTGTTCAATCCTTCATTTTTACGATAGTGACGTTGTGTTGGGCTCACCCTCGATGGAATCTCTAGGGCCCTTTATCTTAAATACGAAAAGAAGTTTTTGACACTCCCACAAAAAGAAAAAAATAACGCTACAGGACGTTACCTTGGAGCCAAATACAGCGACGCCTGAAGACATACAAGAAATTTCAAAAGTAATTCTTCAAGAAGATAAAAAGGTGATACAAAATATGCAAAGAGAAGTTGACAATATCACCACTGACAAAAATGAAGAAGTTTCTCGACTTAAAGACCATAGTGAAAATTTGTCGACGCAAATCAAGAAGCTTAAAAAGGACAAGAAATTATTGGAAAACAAGGTGCAACATTTTATCGAGAAGGAAACATCAAATGTATAATTCCAAGTTAAAGAGAAATAAATTGATACTAAAGCAGTGAATGTCACAAATCAAGAAGAAGACAGGAAAGTTGCAGAAAATACAAACTTAGATGTTGTAGTTCAAACGATGAACATTCCAAATGAAGGTTCTATAACCAATTCAATAACATCCTCACCAAAAGAAAAGCAAAAAATTTCCACACACCTAATAAGGGAAAGTCAAACCAAAAAATTTCCCTATCGATATCTGAATCACGAGAGTAGGCAACTCAATCAAGCTACGTATTTAGAACAGAAACAAAAAAAAAAATGATGTTTCGAAGAATACTAATGTTAGTGCAATCCACTCATGTGATAAAAATTCATCACAATTTTCAAGTCACCACAAGACTCCACAAAATATTGATCTAGGGTGGTTTGATCCCTCCTCCGTGTGACAATTTTATATATTTCTCCAAGGATCATATCATCTAGTATCAACAAAGATTTCAAGACGAGAATTAAGCCTTTTTCATCAATAATCTTTGAAGACAAAGCTTTTTGAGGAGGAAGGAAATGTTATGAATAAAATAATATAAATAATTATTAGTTAATTAGTAATTAGGTTGAAGAGGCATGTTTAAATGGTACATGACTATTCTGTGAAGAGGCACCTGCCTAGGTATATAAGATGGCCTCATTTGTAAACAATCACCAATAATTCTTATTCAAACATTCTAATATATATTATTATATCCTCAATGGATATTCTCATATTCCAAGTCTTCTGGAGTATTTTACGTAAATAGGAACTTTTTTCAATACTAGTACCTTGACCAAGACTCAAACCCTTGACCTATTCCAAGACCTTGTCACTACTTATTTCTTGACCTTTTAAGTTGATCCTTCTTTTCTACACCAACTTGCATTGTCCTGCACCAACATTAGATAACTCGATCTCTAAGTCTATCTTTCTTGATCTAGCCTCGGTTACCCAAACACGCCTTCTTCGCTTATTCTTCTTTGTCCTTAGTACCCTAAACAAAGACCTTTCTTGCTGATATAGTGCGTATTTTCACTTTGCATAGTGATGCCTTTCCACGGACTTCTTTATATTCAGATATTGTATACAAGGTCACTCGATACCTTATCCTTTACTTCGCATGCCCTTGAAGCCTCCTCTCTTGAGATATATTACCTCCTCTTTTTACACTATAACTCAGGAAGGTAAATCACATATTTACCTTCCTTCTTCACACTACAATTCGGAGATAGATCATAGAATTACCTTAACCCTCAAACATTGTGTCAAATTAAGACCATAGAAGTCACATCAAATCTCATTTCTTCATCCTCGCATTTCATCGTTCTATGTGATCCGAACTCTTCTTGTAATATTGTCTAAATATCTCAAACTTGTTTGAATTCTACTTCCTCAAATGGCTGCAGAGCTAATTATATATATAGACACTATGTCTTTGTTTTAGGTTGACCCTTCAAACTGATTTGAGGTCGAATTGTCCACAGCTTATAGGCTGACTAGGGAGCTTATATTCCAACGTGATGAAGGTTGTCTTGAAGGCTCATTTGAGCAGTGGTGCTAGCACTACAAGGAAAGACCCTCTAGCGGAGGTTATAAAGGAGGTTTTTAGTGTTATAAAATTGGCCAAATTTTTCAAAAAAGCATTTTCTACAACATCCATTTTGGTAACAGAGGTTTTGACGGAGCTTCTAACATAACTTCAACACAACTAAAAAAAACTAGGAGGTTGAAGGTTTTTACAGATGTTTTTCTCATCAGTGTATGAATCATGTGTGAACACACTCATGTGTTTAACCATGTACGCACCAGCACTATAAATATACCAAGCACCAGGATGGAAAACAAATTTTGGATGCCCTGGGGCATTTAGCAATGTCTCGTGCGTGTCACCCACAAAGACGCATCGGGCAGATGGAAGTTTCATGCACCAACACCATTAAGGTGTAAAAACGCACTAGGCCCTTTAGGTGTTAAAACATATCGGGAAATTAAGTTATAAAAACACACCGACACGTTAAATGCAAACCATATTGGTGCATGAAATGCCTATCCGACCACCTGGGTGGTAGTCTTCGATAAAGTGCACCGGATGTTCTAATTGGTATTGGTATTTGTGCGATGCCCATAGGTTGTAGAAATGCACCAATGCGCAATATCATACAAACACACTGGTGCGCAGTAACTAACCCGCACTGGTGTTCATATTCTTTTTTTTAGAAACATCGACCTATGACAATGCAATTATTGTGATTTTTTTTAATTCATTATTCATCAAAAGTCGACACATATCTTATAACAATATTCATATAAATTATATTTTTATTAGTGCATTTGAATGTGATGTCTAGGTTAATTTGTTATATCGTATCATCAGATTTTTCATCTCTTCATTATAATATTTAATCATCCATATATTTAATAAGTGGTGTAACATTTCACAACTACAATGGAGAAAGAAATAGAATAAATTGAAACGTATTTTATTATTATTATTATTATTATTATTTTAATTATATATATATATATATATATAAGACACTTTTTTCATACAAAATGGGACATTTATTGGTATCCCTTTGTTTTTCAATCGGTACATTATGTCCATTACATTAAACAAAATGTCTGATTTCACAGACAAATATTTCAAAAAATATAATGCCTTGCTTTGATATCCAAACATATTAATCATCATTCTTCACTCGAACTGTTGTCACTGCTCGAGCTACTTCCATGACTTGGGTTATTTGGAGGAATGTTTTGTTCATTGTGTTGATTGTTTTCTTCTTCTTCAAGTTCCATGTACAAACATAAAAATAAAGCGCAATGAGTGTATATACATTGGTGATAATAATGAAAATTGAAATATTAAATAATATACATCAATGTAAATCGAAAAGAAATGTACCATAGCAAGAATTGACTCATGAACTATAAACATTATTTCAAAACCAAATTTCATGCCATCTCTCAACATTTCAGTTGTTGGCGCAGTTCCATACTTTGTTTCCTGCAAGTTTTACACCCCATAAAAAATCATAGATTTAATATAAAATATTTTTTTGTTCTATTAATTATAGACAGAGCTAAGTAAAACAAGATAGATGCTTAAAAATTCCACAATTAATTTCTGATATGCCAACATATACTGAAAACCCATATTTAACACATAGTAATATATACATATAATTCTAGAAAAACATTTAAAGGAATATTACTTTTTCAATCCTCCTTTTTGGTTGTTGTATGTTTTTGCTATTAAAAATTTGACATGTCTCATTGTCCAATTCTCTGGAAACTCATCCTATAGTTTAAATAAATTTGGTTCTTGGAATTATTGGATAGATTTTTGTATTGTAAGTGGAAAGAACCTCTATAAATTCGTTCCACTAGATCCCTAAAAGTTTTGTAAAAGTTTTTCCCCCTTTCGTTAACCTCCATCACCACTCCAGATGAGCTAAGGAGCAATTCATTTTCATTTGCATGTTCTATTTTTTTTCTTTTCTTAGAAAAACATGCCTTTTCTCCGTTGTTGGTCCATGTAGAACATTAAACATATATGAATTAATAGAATGTTTGAAATATGTTATCTAATATTTTAAAGTATATTATTAATGAAAATTTAAAAAAGAAACTCATATTGGATCAATAGTATTTTTTCATTCACCTGCTTCATCCTTCTACAATTTTTCCATAAATATTTTACTCTCTTCTAGTCTTATATCAAAAATAATCTTATCAAGCTTCGTCATTTTGTGGCACTGCATGATACACACTAAACAATACATATTATTTAAACTTACATTTATTTCAAAAATAATATTTTTTGTAAAGAATTTACAAAGAACTTGCATTTTTTTCGTTTCTGGATGTGCTATTAGTATTTTTGTTACTTGAACTCTTGTCAGCCATTTCTTTATCAATATGAAACATGTGTCATTCATTGATATATTTTGTAAATAAATCACATACTTTTTAGGAAAAAAAAAAAAATCAAGAAAACGGTGTGCCTTTCGCAACGTACGCATTGAACGCGGTTCGGTAGGTTCTTAAAAAATCACCACCAATATAGTAGAAACACCGTATGGTGCTCTTTGTAAACAAGGAGACCCAATGTGTTATATTAAAATTGGTGCACCGATTAACACAAACATAAATTAATAAATAAATAAAAAATTATCAAACAGTGTTTCTTGTCAGTACGTGCCCGATGCGCTATACTACAATCACGCACCAGTGTGCTATTTTAAACAGTGTGCATCGATTAAAAAAATTCTTTTTTTTTTTTTTAATCGTGCAGGGGCCGACATGGATTGGAATCCGACTCTGAAAGTATTCTCATGGGTTAGATTCCATACACCTATATATATAGTAATACAAACCCTATAAATCTAAAATGAAAATCCCTAATTGTGAAGTTACATAAACAAGAAGAAGCAAGGGTTTAACGTAAGAATGGATTTTTTATTTTTTTCTAAAAATGCACAGTAAAATTTAAAATGTTTACTCTGCATGTATTAAATCTAACAGAAACTATTAAAAAAACAATTATTACAGTAAAATTTAACAATTTTACTATACTACAGGGTTTATGTGTGAATCACCAGATGTTTCAAATTATGATTCTCTGAATAGTGTTGTTGTTCAAAAGTATTTTGTTGCTCCACAGTTCTCTCATGCTCTCTTTCTCCAAGTATGTCTCTCGTGAAAATCCCTCCCTTAAAAAAAAATAAAAAATAATGAAATAATGAATATATTTTACTATTTAAAGAAATTTTTATGAAATTGTATTTCCAAAAATAATGTGCAGCCCATTTTTCAATTTACCGCTTTTTTTTCACTTCAAAAAAACAAAGTTGCATTTTTTTTCCCAATATTCGGTGCGTTTGTTAACTAACAGCACTGGTGCATCCGTTAATAAAATTGCACCAGTGCGGTTAACTGTACATTAGCACTGATAACAATAAGTCCATTTTTAAGGCACTGGAATTACTTTTAGGTATGTACACCAAAATTTATTGTTGATTTTGCTCAAATGCAAGGAGAGAATCTCATAATTATATCAATTGGACAATTCTTCAAAATCCAGCTCGTTTCATAATATTTCTCAAAGTCCATCACGAATTTCTCCCTATCCATATCTAGACGTAATTACTTCAGTTTTTTTATATTTTCATTATCTAATTGAATTGGATTTTTTTATCCATGTCAATCAGCTGAATAAAATTAATGTATACAAATTTGCAGGTTCTTGCAGATTCAGAAACGAGTTCATATGCACAAAATATTCAAACAGCTCCAAAATATCGGAAGCTCTTATCAAGAGCAGCATCCTACAAGGCACAGTTGATAGAAATGGACAGTCGCTTCACCCTGCCAATTGTAACATGCCATCTTCTATAGTTACAATCCTGGGACAATGATGGTAATAATAATTGTTTGGTATAATGTAATTATTTCAATGTTAAACCAATTAATCATGCATTGTCGACGCGCTTACTAATTGATATCATCAATTTTGTACTAATCATGTTCAAATATATTTTTGAAATTATTAGGATTCTAGCGATGATGAGCGACCTACCTAGCATTTTTCATTGCACCCCACGACAATGTCAAATCGAGAGAAGGTTGAATTAAGAGAAAAACTCGAAGAGGAATGATACCAAGAATGGTTGAATCAACCACCTATTCAATTCCCACTACGTCCAGATTCACCAATTAGGAATGACTATAGCAATATTAGTTCTTCACAAGTTGGAAATGGAGGCAATCAAATAGAGGTTGGTATGGATGATTACTTAAGGGATACGACTGCCATGGAGATAATGTTTTTAGATGCATTCTATAACGATGATCAGCTAGGGGATGATGCTCATATCACTGATACATTTTTTTAAAGCCTTAAATTTGCTTCCACCACCCCTCTCTTTGGACTTGGAGGTCAGTCGAAGTCTACCCAGTTGGGTAAAATGATGTTACTGTACAAATTGAAAGTAAATTTTTGCTTGTCGAATGCATGTTTCTTGAAAATTTTGAGGTTATTGACCATAAAGTCCCTTATATTTTGATAAATATAATCACACAATGAACATTACATTTGGTCAATTTTATGAATGATGATTATTGGCATTAATGCACATTTAATATTTTCCATGACCAACTACAGGTTATTCAAAGATAAGGTTCTTCCAAGTGATAATGTCTTACTCGGTAGTTGCAAAGAGGTAAAGAAATTGTTGAAAATGTTGGGTGTTGAGTACATATCATATCATGCATTTCCAAATGATTGTATTCTATATAGGGAGAATATGCAGACAAAGATATATGTATGAAATGTGGGCATGATAGGTATGATAAATCAAAAAATAAGGGTAAATCAAGTGGTCCTCATTTTAAGATATTGAGGCACATGCCTATAATCCCAATGATTCAAAGTCTCTTTCGTTGCAAATAATTAGCTATGTTGCAGGGATGGCATGCCTCACACATAAGTGAGTTGGCAGTTATGTGAATCCCAACAGATTCAATAGCCATGAAGCATATGAAGGATACATGGACCAAAAAATTCAAGGATGAAGTACGAAGTCTACGACACAGCATAGCCATGGATGGCGTCAACCCATATTGCCTCCAGAACACCAACTATTCTATTTGGCCTATAGTAGTGATCAATAACAATACCCCCCCATGGTTTTCCATGAAGAATGAACATCCTATGTTGGATCTCATAGTCCCTGGTAGAAGACAAGTGAAGAATATGGATGTCTATTTACAACCACTGGTAGATGAATTGAAGGAATAATGGGATGGGATAAATGTATACAATGTATCAAAACCCATCGCAGTAGAGAGGATTTTTATGTTGTATGGCATATGTGCTTACACGACGCATGAATATCTAGCCTTAGGAGTTTTCTCTAGTAAATTACATGTTTATTGATTTGTTTACATACGTAAAAAAATTTCTTTCGCATATTATTTATTTAATTCATTGTAATTGTTCTGATATTCATGATATTATTTAACATGACATGCATATTGTATACAATAATTTCGCAGGTCTTGTAAAAAAAGGGTATTATTAATGTAAATTTTGTGGACCTTCTCTGAAAGCTAGATGGTCCAATGACCTACGAAAGCCAGTGTATGATTTCTCCAGGGTATTCCTCCCAGAATAACACCCTTACATAAGAGCAACATCTTCTTTCAATGGTAGACAAGATAGAACCCAAAGGCCTGCAATAACGACCCCGGTTGAATGGCTTAGAGCATATGAGAGAGAGAAGGAGAAGGATTTAATATAAATGTTTGATTCAAATGCGGAGTCTATGTTCGATGATCTAGAATTATTCGACACCTATGTTGAGAAATTTCCCATTGGGATGAAAAGGAAATATATCTCTTATAACCTCCCATATTAGGAGCATCTTAAAATTACCCACTTATTAGATCCCATGCATATATTTAAAAATGTTTCATCTTATTTATAGAGGCACATATCATCGAAAAAAAGTGACACATTGGCTATTGGGAAAGATATTATTACTTCAAAAACTAGAAAGAAACATTGGCCAAGACGATTAGAAAGTACAGGATTAGAGGTAGCTAGTCCCTCTAATTGGTATTTCAAAGAAGGTGATGTCCCATTGATTTTTAAAAAAGATGATATTTCTTTGGCAAAGGAATTTATAATGGGTGTGAGGATGCCATCTTCATATGGGTCTTCACTACAGCGCTGCTTCACCATGGAAGACTATTTTTCGGGGTTCAAATTGCATGACCATTTGAATCTTCTAAGAGTACGTATAATGTCAAAAGCATGATTTTATTATTTTTTATATTAATAAATTTTATCCCATGTAGGGATCATAAAACATAACTAATTTTGTATATTATTGCATGTGTTTATAACTTTGCAGTGTCATTATCCTTTGTTCATGCGTCGGTGTGTGAAACATGACTTCCCCCAAGACCTAGGACGTGCCATATCTAAATTATTTTCATTTTTACGTTGCATCACGTCAAAGGAGATTCATGTGGCTAGCATTCCACGGTGGCGTCAAGAGATAGTTGAGATTTTTTTATGTTTGAGAAGGAACTGCTGATGAGTTTAATGGAAATGCAGGTTCATCTTCTAATCCACCTAGTATATGAAGTTTAATTAGTTGGGGTGGTTTCTTGTCAATGGGTGTTCTTCTTAGAGAGGTACATGAAGAAATTGAAAGGTTTTGTTCGACAAAGGGAAAAACCCAAGGGATATATGGCAAAGGGGTACAAATCGTATGAGTCTTTCTATTATGCCAGTGAGTACATCAAGCAGATCGACAACAGACCAAGTGCAGTGATTTGGGATGATGAAAGGGATGAAGAGAAAAGATAAGGGGAGCTTCTCCATACGAATGGAAAAGGGCGCTTGATAAAGAATAAGCGAGTTATAATTTTTCAAATTCACACAAAGTAAATATTCACATTGAAATTCGATATAATGTATATGTTGATCTCATATGTACTATATGTCGGTTTTGGTTCATTAGCGAATGTAAAAATTGAAGAAATCAATAAAAATTTTCTTTACAATTCCGAAGTGACACAACCATGGGTCGCATTGTATGAAAAAAAGAGGATGAAATTGGATAGTGACAGGAAATAATTCAGACAGTTGAATGGTAGAAGTGTGCATTATCCCGATCATTTAAAGTAAAATATGCCAATTATATGCCCCAATAGTTGGGTTGCTGACAAAGTCAGAGAGAAATATGGTGCAACCGATCATTACCCATGTGCTGAAGAGGATGCACTAAACGTAAGGATTGGGTGCAGCAACTCGATAATGATATATTTGTGTACATTTTAAACTTAATAATGCACCTTTGAAATGTAACATCTATATTTCATATTTTAACAATTGGGTTATTATAAGACACATGACACTATGATTTTTTAACTTTTTTATAGGTGCATTTGTTCCCATCTATGTGAGCATATCCATTTTCGCACAGAAAATTTCGATGATGGACACATGACACAAGACTTTGGAGTGGAAGTCGAGTTTGATCAATCTAGTCGAGCTAGCCACCGTGATCAAAACCTAATACGAGGGATATTAGGTTATGTCGGAAAGATACAAGATATCATTGAAGTGGACTTCTCTTCTTTCCAATGTGTTATTTTTAAGTGCAAGTGGTGGGACAAATTTTATAGGAATAATGTAAAGGAAGATCGTGATAGCAGCCTTATATGTATCAACCCTAGAAAAGTGTGGGATGAAGCTAAGGAGCCTTATGTTTTCCCCAAACACTGCAACCGGGTGTTTTTTTACCCAAATGTGTTGGATAGGGATTGGTGGTTCGTATTGAGATATGACCCTCTATCAAAACATATTTTTTAGAAAAATAGTGTTATCATGCCAAGCGAGCTGGAAGATAATGAGGGTGATCATGAGAACAGAGAGTGATATGGTACATGTGTTATCTCATCATTTATAATATTTAAGATGGGTTTTATAAATAAGAGGACTTAACCTCATAACTAAGACTCTTTTTTTCAAAACATTATAATATGTATTTTGAATTAATTGGTTTGCATTGTGTTAATGTTAAAATCATTTCACTTGATAATTTGCAATTATGTTGATCTTGAAAAAAATGCACCGTATCAAGTTCTTTTTTGTTATGTCAATTCCTAAAATAATACAACTACTTGATTGCTTTAAATGTGTGTGAATGATATCTTCAAAATTTTAAAAAATGTATTAATTTATATTGTTATTTTTTGTATGTAAGATCATAGTAAAATAATGATAATTCTAAACATGAATTTACTTGCATTATTTTCTGAAATTTATTATGTTTAAAAAATTCATTTTATTCTAGATTTATTATTTTACAATTATCTATATTCATACAAATTTAGAAATTTATAATTTTACAATTATGGTAATTTAACAATATTTACGGTATACATTTTACTTACTGTAGTTATGTTCAAAATTGCCAATTAATTTACAATTTTATAACTTCACAAAATTACAAATTTACAAATTTTACAATTTTAATCAAATTGAATCATGACAATACATACAATTACAATTAAAATTTTACAATTTCACAATACAATTACAATTTTACAAATATTTTACATACAATTACAATTACAATTTTACATACAATTACTATTAAAATTTCAATTACAATTACAATTACAAATTTATAATTTTACATACAATTACAATTAAAATTACAATTACAATCATTTCACAATACAATTACAATTACAATTTTACAAATAGTTTACATACAATTACAATTTTACAATTTTACATACAATTACAATTACAATTTTACAAATTTATAAATTTTAATGAAATTAAATCATGACAATACATACAATTAAAATTACAATTTTACAATTTCACAATATAATTACATTTACAATCACAATTTTACAAATATTTTACATATAATTACAATTAAAATTAAAATTACAATTACAATTTTACAAATACCAATACATAATATTTAATAAATATCATGATTTAATATTAAAAACAAACATCACGATCATGATAACCATCGTACAAACATCATATTCTAAAATAAAAATTCAAATTCGCTAACATCATCTAATCATCGTGATCATGATCATCTAAAAAAACACAATCATTGTATAACATCATCATAACACAAACATCAAATATACATCTCATGTCAAATAACTACTATCAAATACACATCTATCTGCAAGCACATTAAATGAACATATCTAACATGACCTAACAATATACATATCATGATGAACACCAACATGTAAATTAAGTACATCAACATGAACATAAAATACATGCACTATATATATATATATATATATATATATATATATATATATATATATATATATATATATAATTTCAAAATTATGCAACTGTAATATAACTGCATATAAATATCAAATATCTGGTGGTACTCCATCAATACTAGTACTAGTCGAGGCCTGCTCAGTCGATGGTGCAGCCTCATGCTCATATGGATGATGTGCCTGCTCCGGAGGAGCTTGTTGATCAAATGGTGTAGTCTACTCAGGAACTGCCTGCTGATGAGTCATCAATGGTGCAACCTACTAAGTGGATGGTGCGGCCTGCTCAGATGGACCTGCCTACTCAGGATCAGGTGCCTGCTCAGTTGGTGGTTGTGTCTGCTCAGGACTAGGTGCCTGCTGAGATGGTGCAGACTACTCAGAAGATGTCTAGTAATCAGCACTCAATGTTGGCTACTCATGATCTCCAACGCGAGGTGAAGGAGGAGGAGGTGGATTACTAGAATGATGATCACTCCCCTCGTGATCGTGATCATAAGATGAGATGATCTTTCATGCATCTCCATGGCGCCTATCTCTCCTAGCCGCCAGTACTCTAGAAGATCCAACGATATGACACATAAGGGTCATCATATCACAAGGCATGTCTCTCTAGATCTCTGTGAGCCTACGATCAACTTGGATCTCTTTGATCATAGTAGGGTAGACTCCCTCATGAAACAAGAGGCGACACAGTCGGTCTCCCAACTCCATCTTGAATCGGGTGTCTTCCCTACGCCGCACCCCCACAGGTATCTACACCCGAGGATCAGGTCTGTAACCCTGATCCGCCGCCTCTGCCATCTCCTCATCATGATCTACACTCGGATCATCAAGTGCAGGTGGAATCATGTCCCCAACGAATGTTCCAATATTTACAAAATATATAGTACACAATAATAATTAGAAAATTTCATTAAATTTTTTAATAAAACCAGTTAAATAATGTGTTAGAATAAATTATATTCTGATTAATTAATTAAGGCAATAAAATGAAACTATATTAATTTAAAGAAAACACTAATATTACCTCTTGCATATGTTGGCTCATCCTATGTGAAGAGGATGTTGGTACACCCTCGCCAATCCAAATCGGCGTACGGCCACGACACCATCATGAACGAGTGATCATTAGCACTGGCTAGAAACTCCAGTGCATCAGTAGATATCCTAGCCAAAAAGTGAGACAGGCCCCTCTTGGTTATCATATGGCCCCACATTTTCATCCTTACATGCAACATTGGCCTACGAGTATGCCGAAAAATAGTAGGCCTCATCTCCGGAAACCTCTCAAAAAATAAACAAAATAACTCTAAAGAAAAAGGGAAGCTCAACCTCCCACATGCCTAAGAAATACATCTATCTAATGCTATACAAAACTTTCGCAAAAAAATCAGAGACCATCTCATAATTCATGGCATCTGGAATAAATAATCAACATAAAATAAAATTGGGAAACTAATGTGTTACCCGTCACTAGTATAGTGTGCAATGGTCATCAGTAGTAGTGAGAGGCACCTTGCCTCCTCTGGACCAAATGAAGAAATGCGTAACTAACGGCTGGACACCTGAAAATCCACAGGAGAAACTATATCATCCCTAATTTATCTCTACGATTATGCCAACTGACTCCCTTCTACATAACCGACAGGGACATCTGGGAACTGGGGGGAATCCTGCCCTCTCCTAGATAGTCCAATATTAAAATGGATGTCCTCATCAGTGGGATTATACCACTAGCCAAGACTAACCCGGAAAGCCTGTCAGTGGGCATCCCACCTGTAGAGCAGTTGTCCCAATAACCCACTGTGCCCCTTCATGGATGTAGCCTCCTCGTAGAACTTGAGGAGGCATGCCACCCTTAGGAGAAACTGGGTGGTTGTCGTAATATGGCGAGGGTACAAAAGTCTCTCCCTCTCCCAAAAGTCTCTCCTCCACAGAAACCTCCACCCGCCAAGCTCCTCTAGGGACCTCCAATACAAATGGATATTTGGGCTATTTTTATAAGGGCTTCCTCAAAAACATTCGCTATAGGGTCTTTTCCTTCGGTGCTTTATAAGAACCTACCGCAACGCGTTCGGTGCGTACATTGTGAAAGGCGCACCGTTTTCTTGATTTTTTATTTTATTTTTTTACCTGAAAACTATGTGATTTATTTATAAAATATATTATTGAATCTACAGGTTTCATATTGATAAATAAATGGCTGAAAAGAGTTCAAGTAACAAAAATATTGATAGTACATCCAGAAAAGCAAAAAGGCAAGTTATTTGTAAATTCTTTACAATAACTATTATTTTTGAACTATATGTAAGTTTAACTAATATGTATTTTTTAGTGTGTATCATGGAGAGCCACAAAATGACGAAACTTGATAATATTATTTCTGATATAAGAATAGAAGAGCGTAAAAGCTTTAAGGAAAAATTGCAGAAGGATAAATTAGGTGAATGAAAAAATATTATCGATCCAATATGAGTTTCTTTTTTGAATTTTCATTGATAATATACTTAAAAATATTAGATAACATGCTTCAAACAATCTATTGATTCATATATGTTTAATTTTCTAGAGGGACCAACAACGAAGAAAATGATTGTTGTTCTAAGAAAATTTAAAAAAAAAATAGAACATGCAATTGAAAATGAATTGCTCCTTAGCTCATCTGGAGTGGTGCTAGAGGTTAACGAAAGGGGGAAAAACTTTTAAAAAACTTTGAGGGATCTAGTGGAATTAATTTATAGACCTTCTTTCCACTTACAATACAAAAATCAATCCAATTATTCCAAGAACCAAATTTTATTTAAACTACATGATGAGTTTCCATAGAATTGGTCAATGAGACATGTCATAATTTTAATAGAAAAAACGTAAAACAACAAAAAAGAAGGATTGAAAAAGTAATATTCCTTTAAATGTTTTTCTAGAATTATATGTATATGTTACTACAAAGAAATCATTTATAAATATCACTTTTATATATTTACTTTTCATATATCAATACAAAAATTAAATAGTTTCTTGTCATGTTACATTTTAAGGAAGATTATGAAAATCTCAAAGGATGAACGAGTTGATATCCGAAATATGACTGTATGAATGTCCAAATAGGTGTACAAGGAGATGGTCAAAGAAATGGACATAATTGCATCGCACGAGGAGCCATCTCAACAACATGCTTCAAATGTAATTTGTAATCATTGAATTTTTTGATTAGGTACAATAAATAAACAATTTAGCATTAAATATTAATTTTCAAATATTTTCTTGCAGAAAAGAAAAGAAAATGGAACCCATTCAGCACATAAAATAGGACGAAAAGGAAGAAAAGGTTGATATCTATGTTTGTGAGTAAGAGTTACTTCCTAAAAACAACTTAACTAGATTTCATTTTTGTATATTTTAAGTTGTTTTACAACAATAATCATTGAATGACTTCAAACAGATTCTAACATATAAAGAAGAACCATTAGAAGAATTGATTGACATTGGGTTAAATATGGGTGGTTAGTATATGTTGGCATATCAGAAATTAATTGTGGAATTTGTAAGCATCTACCTTGTTTTACTTAGCTCCGTTTATAATTAATAGAACAAAAAAATCTTTTATATTAAATCTATGATATGTTATGAAGTATAAAACTTGCAGGAAACAAAGTATGGAATTGTGCCAACAAATGAATTGTTGAGAGATGGCATGAAATTTGGCTTTGAAATAATGTGTATAGTTCATGAGTGAATTCTTGTTATGGTACATTTCTTTTCGATTTACATTGATGTATATTATTAATATTGCAACTTTCATTATTCTCACCAATGTATAAACACTCATTACGCTTTATTTGTATGTTTGTAGATGGAACTTGAAGAAGAAGAAAACAATCAACACAATGAACAAAAAAATCCTCCAAATAACCCAAGTCGTGGAATTAGCTTGAGCAGTGACAACAGTTCTAGCGAACAATGATGATCAATATGTTTGGATGTCAAAGCAAGGCGTTGTATTTTTTGAAATATTTGTATGTGAAATCAAACATTTTGTTTTATGTAATGGACATAGTGGCCTAATTGAAAGACAAAGGGATACCAATAACTGTCCCATTTTGTATGACAAAGAGTGTCTTAATTTATTCTATTGTGTTCTCCATTGTCGTTGTGAAATGTTACACCACTTATTAAATATATGAATGATTAAATATTATAATGAAGAGATGTGAAATTTGATGGTATGATATAAAAAATTAATCCAAACATCACATTCAAATGCACTAATAAAAATATAATTGATATGAATATTGTTATAAAATATGTGTAGACTTTTGATGAATAATGCATTTAAAAAAATCACAATAATGTCACAATCACAAGTCGATGTTTCTAAAAAATATAAAATGAATATTGGTGTGTGTTAGTTACTGCACACCAGTTTGTTTGTATGATATTGCACACCGGTGAATTTTTATGATATTGTGCACAGATGTGTTTCAACAACCTATGGGCATAACACAAATAGAAATACCAATTAGAACGCTCAGTGCGCTTTATCGACGACTAACACTCGGGCGGTCAGATAGGTGTTGCATGCACCGGTATGGTTTGCCTTTAATGCGTCGGTGCGTCTTTATAACTTAACGGCCTGATGTGTTTTAACACTGAAAGGTTTGTTGCATTTTTACACCTTAACGGCACCAGTGCATGCACCTTCTATTGGCACAAGGCGTCTTTGTGGGTGACACACACCAGGATGTTGCTAAACGCCCCAAGGTGTCCAAAATTTGTTTTCCATCCCGATACTTGGTATATTTATAGTACCAATGCATACATGCTTAAACACACCGATGCATTAACACATGATTCATGCACTGATGAGAAAAACATCCATAAAAAACTTTGGCTGCCCAGTTCTTTTTAGTTGTGTTGAAGTTCCGTTAGAAGCTCTGTCAACACCTATGTTACCAAAAATGGATGTTGTAGCAAATGTTTTTTTGAAAATTTTGGCCAATTTTATAACACTAAAAACCTCCTTTATAACCTTCGCTAGAGGGTATTTTCCTTGTAGTGTACATGAGTCATTTCCAAGGTTAAATGACAAGGTCTTGAGGCATACTCCTTTGACTAGATTCTTCATATACATGACTCTTAATTAGTACATTTATGACAAGATGACAAATCCATAAAATACATCAAGAAGAAGTATTTTGACCTATGATAAAAACCTTGCTCATAAAACCCATGAAGCAAGCATAAAAAAAATACATTTTATTATCTTTGTCTTCTTCATTACATAAATACATAATTACATAGCCAATATGAAGACCGAACCTAGTTACACTTTCCAACACTCCCTCTTAACTACGGAGGTATTCAAATAGGTACATGGTCACTTTCAAACTGAAGAATATCATAAGAAGAATCGGATTGGTAATCACATTTGTATAGCATCATATCAACCAAAATTGTCATAGTGCAAGGACTTGACTAACATCCCTATCTCTCAATGATACAATGGGCTACAATTTTGGCGAGACACATGACTTATAGACACCATATTAATTCTCTCTCCAAGGTATATACTCCACCCAGGTATTCCCATAATATGACCTTCTTGGACTATTCTTCTCTTGGGTAGATAGCCCTCAAAGAATATCGGTCCTTGAATACCCTTATCTTGAATGCCCCATCTCATTCTCAAAGAGTATAGGATGCCAGATGATTACCCAATCCTCCATTATGTATTCTAGGTGAAGACTAGAATGATTTGTCTATCCATTCTCTCCACATGGCCTTCACTAAGACTTACGGTTGTTATTCTTGGTCTAGTGCATGACATGAATCATAGAATCATATACGTCACTCCCTCTTAGCTTAGAAAGGACATAATTCAAGTTTCTTCCAAGTAAGAAACTTACCACCAAGATCCCTCTCAACCAGGGACCTGCAGCAATAATGGTGAGACACCTAGCTGCTCATGAAACATTCCTCCCTTCGATGTCATGGATTTCGATATTGAGGAATCTTCAACTTTCAGCTTCATAGGGCACAGATCATCCATAACTTTCATTCACGATTCATGTCAACCATCAGAAAGTGATTCATCATTATTTCTCATATGGTCCACCTTTATGCCATGCTGCTTTCATTCAAACCATCTCCAAGGATATTACATCCTTCCACATGATTGGCAGCCCTGCATAAACTTATCCAGATAAACATATGCATAAGAACGTTTTAAATCAAAAGTTACCTCAGTGATGATCTTTCATCATGAAATCTTCCTGTAGGCATCGGAATCCTCTATTCATATTGACACATCTCCTAAATATATGTCTTGTCGAGGGTCTTCTTGTTTACCATACTTGTATCAGAGTCCATGTATCTTCCCTGAGGATCTCCTAGTCACATCTTCTTGGCTTTTGGATGATAACCGCCTCTTTACATGGTTGCACTTCATGATCTCTTCAATTCTTTCTACGCATATATTCATACTCAGGAACTTCTAGTATCTCATTCCTAGTTTGTATTCAAGTACCTCATATTCCATATGAGGACATATTTAATTTAATCTGTTAGTGGAAACCTGTGCACCAGAAGAGATCCTCCTTCATAGATCATACTTATAAAAACAGATGTCCATTACCTGCAATCATATGACATGACTTCAGAGCATCCAATGTTAGCATATAAATATATGTACCACATACATTTTCCCTTTGAATCATCCTATAGCAATTTTACTAGAATGAAGTAATTCATTCCCATGACCTGCTTTATCAATATTTCATCATATCATAATCCCATAATTTTGTAGCATAGAATTCTCAATGAAAAATTTTGATTTCTTTCTAACCAATGAATCCATATAGAACTCCATTATAAAACTTCAACACCTGATTCCATATTGATTATTGAATGATGATGTAATATCCCCAAATGGGGATTAACAGTAAATAAAGTGCAAATAGACAACAACTACACCAAAATGGAAAACACCATTCAAAATACATGAAATGAAGCCAAAATCCAGTGTTGAGCCATTTTATTAAAATGCTTGGAAAGAGTAAAATATAATGCTTAGAAGGATAGCACTTGGGCCTGCTCAAGTCAAGCTGAAGAATAGATCTAATCCTAGAAAATCATCTGATGAAGTATGCTCTGCATGGCTCTCCCACTGCGTTGCCCAGTCCTAGAATTTGTTGTTGTTTCTTGGTTTCAGACTCCTGTTTGGCCTAGCTCCTATGCTTAGAAAATTTTGGGAATTGGTCACTGGAATCCTCTCAATAAACCCACAAAAACCCCTAAAGGAATTGGCCAAATGTTGACCTCGGAATTTCTATCCAATTTCCCCTCACGCCTCTAACTGCTTAATGAGATATTTGTTTGGCACAACAAATCTACCCAAAAATTTCTGCCAAATTAATCTTTGTTTCTCCTCAAATAAACCATAAAGGGTTCGCCCATAACTTAACCCTAGAAATTGGCCCTTTTTGGCTTGGATCAATAAACTGTTGGGGAAATCAAACCACTAGAAGGGACTGCTGGAAAATTCCTTCGGAATGTTGCAATAAACCCTAGTAGGAGGTGGCTAGCCTCCCCTCCAAATATCTTGGTGTGAATTCCCTTCTCTCCAACCTCCTTGCACAAACTCCACACTACACTACGTCCTCCCCTACGCGGTCTGCTCCTCCTTTGTGCAGCCCATAAATGGATACGCTTCCTCATGATGTTTTTAATGGAAAATACCCTCAAAAATGGTGGAACTCCTCTCCTGAGCAGGAACTCAAAGTTCTCTGAGGCAGAGGTCGAGATCTCCACTTGAAGATATCATGTGCTAAACAACACTACAGACTTAGCTCTCTGGCTCAAGCGTGCTTTCTCAAAATTACAAGAAGAAAATAGCTGAATGAAGGAATTCCAAATGAGCCTTCCCTTCTTCCTTTTACCCATTGAGGCCCAATATATGCCTTGGGTCCCACCTTGACCTGCGCTGCCTCTCCTTGGAAAATCATGTGCTGCCTTCCTCTAGCCAATATCACGGTGTCCTTTCCGTGCCTCTTCTACGCTGCCACCTAAGGCGAACTCAAAACCACCACTAGAGCCTCAAATTTCCCTTAGGGACTTTAGGAAAAGTCTTTATTTTCCCGAATTATTAATTGTGTGTCCCCTACCCACTTTATTTGCACCCAAAATTAGGATTTTCCTAAATTAATCAGAATTAATATCCCAATTAGTTGACTGCTAATTTGGGGATATTACAGTCCTCCCCACCAAAAATTACTTGTCCGCAAGCAATGGATGAATAAGAATCCTCTCTAGTTGATGCTCCCCACTATTACTATGAAGTTGTTCCAGGGTCCCCATTGCACCACTGAATCATCCCTGACATTTGCATCTCCCAGATATGGAGGGATCCCTCAATACCTGGATATAAATCCATCATGTCCAACATGAAGCTCCCCCTACTCCACTCACAATCCTGCTAGGAACAAGTAGCAAAATCCCTCTAAAAATCATCAGTTAGTACGAAATCATGATAATGTGGCACTATGCCCAGCTCCTCATGAATTTTCCCTACCAAGTATTCCATCCCACGCACTTCAAGAGTAAACCCTTGAAGATAATGCCTAATCTCTGCAGATCCCCTTTTGTTATCATCTTGTTGACCAACCTGCCATACTAATGAAGTCCCCCACTCCATCAGTGACTTGCTAAAGCCCAATGGAAGATCTACATGATCTCCCCATGTAGTATGCTTCTCACCCCTAAAGGTTATCGAGTTGTGTAGAGTTTTAATGCTCGGGTCCCCTGCTAATCTTGCAAAGCTGCCACCATGTCGTTGATGCGCCACTCTAACTATGAGATACCCCCCATCATGTGTAGACTACACCCCTATCTCCTGGGGCCTTATGGCGAAAAATCTGTGAAGGCAAATTTCATCCTGCCCAACCATCTCCATGGTGCTGATATCTACCCCTCCACTATCGATCATGACCCTGAGCAACAACATGATAAGTATGCATCGTCATGCAATGGAGGTCTCAGTTCTCCCCCATGTGTCAAATCCAAGGTGGAATGGATCACTGTCTTCTATATCCTTCTCATCACAAATTGGAGTGATCCACCTTCCCAACAGACCCCTAGATCCCCCAACCATACTCAGAGCTCACAAATCCCACTCCCCGTGGGATGCCGCTGTGTAGCACTGCTACCTGCTAGAACCAATTTGGCTCTCATCTCTGACCCCTATATGTATTCCCTGGATGAACCCCAAGTATTGGAATTTTTTCCCACCCATGCATACATGCCCTTCTCTTGCCAGACCACGTCATGATATCCATCATCCCAACTCTTGCTGATACACCTGGATACTACTCGGAGTCAGGGTACCCTCCTGTATGAGAATTATACCATCCACCGTCCCTCAAATGTGAGCCTAGGGGTGGAACATATGTCACTTTGGCAATAAAACATGCCATCCCTAAGCCTGGACGGGTCAACTCATGCACCTAATAAGTGTCTCAACTGGAGAGTCTCCTCCCGACTCATGACATGTGATATCTCATCCAATTGTCTAGAGTGAGCCTTCCATGCCTTGCTGCATGAATGGAGAGTTTCAAGGGGCACCAACCAAAATTTTTTTACCATAAGAAACACTAGAGGATGATGGGTAGGTTTGTCCCAAAGGGTGTGACCAAGAGTCTACCTGAATTTTCAAGAGTAATCCTCTAGATGACACTCTCTCTGCCTTGGATCTTCTGATAACACCCTCATAGCCCTGTCTCTGCTAAACATGGAATCTCTTGATGCTCAACAATACCCTCATCGATCCTAGGTGAGTTTCATCCCATGGTACAGCTACTTCTCCTGTCCATATGTCTCTTTGGAGGCAATGCTCCAAGATCCCACTGCTCTGCATCATGTTTCATTGCATACCAAAAAGTATCACCGCACTCCTCGAGCTGCCATTGTATGCTGCAACCTTCCACTATACACTAATGGATACCCCCGACAATAGTTATACCATCTTGTACTGTCATGTGTCCATCCTATGTTGTCACACCTTTCACTCCCCGCATGTACTCAATGCAATGAGAATCACTCCTACTCCACAACGTAGTCCTACATACTACAACACACCCCCATGCATCTCCATGCCCATCTACAGACTAGTGCCTAATGATGGATGCTCCTAAATTTCCCAGGTTTTGATGGCCTAATTCTTTATCCCTATGCGTCGGCCCATACTCTATCAGTACCATAACCTCCACTGTCGCATCACCATACTCTTAAATGAATGGATCTCCCTTTCGAATCCTCCCTGGGGGACCCAAGAAGTGAATATCCCTAGGTACCAGTAGCGATGACATTCCTGATCTTCTCCTCTGTGGCCTTGGTGCCCTATCAAGAAATTTTTTGGTGGCCTACCAATGCCCCCTCTTCTATCAAACTCCTACCAGAGTATGTCGATCATCCCGTGATCTTGTGTACAATCCTCGTACCAAGACAAATCAAGAAGTTTGTACCTAAATTGGTTGGACACTAGTGTTGGTTGAAACTCCCCTAGTGAATGTGAACACTCAACTTCTAGGTCAACTGTACCCTCCAATTCATAATTAACCGTCATACCTGGGAAGTGATACGTAGTCCTGCCCGGATCCCAATGCCCGTTTGGGCTTCCGGTTGTTAGTCATCAGTAATTTTTACTATCTGAAGATGACTATATATTGGTTCTATATTTCTAAAAACAAATTTCCCTGAATATTGTGAGTTTTATAAATCTCACTGCCTTCATTATCCTTATAGGAAAATTTTCACTATTCTATCAACCTTTCCATTTCATGGTCACCATGCCACCCCTAAAAAACTCCTTATGGGTTTGTGCCACTCATCTCCATCCTTCTTTCCTGCATATTACCTCATTACCTTATTTTTCCCTTGCCCATAACCCCCACTTTCCATCTAGGGTTATCTATAGCCTAACTAATTCCCATGTTCACCAGGTTCCTCAAGCATTGATGGTCTCAAAACTATCTCTGTAGGATCTTTAGATAAATCAAGTATATTGGATTTTGGATCTTCAATACAACAATTTTTCAATACTCTATTTTTTACACTTGAAGCCTCCAAGCCTATTTTCAGTCAAGATCATGGTCAAAGGGTTGTCCCACTAGGTCATTAGGGTTTCACAGGTTTTAAGGTCATCATTGATGTTTTAAGCACTGATTTTCCTATGCTAGAAGTTGGCTCAAATGTAATAGAAGATCAGACATGGTTATTCAAAGAAGATCTGAAAGACTTCAAAGAAGACTACCCTATCAAATTCAAGTTCTGCAAAAGGTAAATGTGAACTTTGGCACTTCTGCATGAGTGTTAAAATGACTATCAGTAGAAAGTTGGTAAGGTAAGAGGTCTACTCCTCAATAAATACATTCATAACAAGGGGAGGGGAAGCAATTTGGTTTTAAGGAGGACTAATGTTTTTTGAGCTTGGTGGTCCAGAAATGTACCAAACAATGAATCAAATGGCAGAAATGACCTGGAGAAGACACACCAAACCAAACATGAAAGAAGTCTATCAGAAACTATTGATAAAAGGGGGAAAAAGGTGAGGTGAACTAGACAGAAATGAATGAACTTAAAAGGGCTATAGATAATATGGAAGGAAATACTAATGATCGTCTTAAATCACTCGAGACACCTAAGGTTTTTGGTAAAGTGGCCAGGGGAGGTGAGATGAATAAGTGAACTCCATGATGACAGCAAAGGGATTTTGAATATGTCACTATTTGTAAAGATTCCAAACTTGTACAAAGAAGTTTGTCATGCCACAATTGATCAAAATATTGTTTGAGCTCCATGGTGTAGGTAAAGGAAGATTTAGAAGCTGCTAGTGTGTGTAAACATCCCAAAGTTGCCAAGGAAAAATGTCTCACTGCCTCAAAGAGAAAAGATGTAAAGGGTATCAGTATAAAAGGTAAAATCATTGTTTTCAGGCACCTGTAAATCAGAAGTGACCAATGGAAGTAAGAAGCATGGTTTGAAATCTATGATGCAGTCAAAGGAGAGTTTTGAAGGTATTGATATGTGAAATCCTCCCAGAGATGTTTAATGAGATTTTTATGCTTCGAGGAGCAACAAGAAGGTCAAAATTCATCATCTCAGTTACCTGCAAACAAAAGGGTTAAAGGACATCAAGGAGCCAAGAGAAGCCAATTTTATGGCTCAAAGAAAACCTTCAAAAGGAAAGGCCAATTCAAGGCTTTCAGTCACCTAGCAAGTAAAGGATGATTTGAGTTTAAAGGTAAGAACATAAGGGGTTTTGATAATTTTTCCTTGTGTTTGAGTCCCAAAGGTGTGTTAATGAGCTTGTCAAGGAAAAATGACCAAAAGAAAGGTCAAAATTCATCATTTTATTAAACTACAGAGCAAATAGTGTAAAAGGTCAGTAAGAAGAGGTGAAAGTTGAGTTGAAATGCATAATGAAAAAAACAGAGGATCAAATTCATCTTTTTAAATCACTTTCAAACCAAAAATGTCAAAATAATTGGTAAGAAAAGCAAAAGCAGAAGGCAAGTTAGTGTTTTGGTCACCTACAAGAAAAAGTCAAGAAATATCAGTGAAAAGTGAAAAGACTTAAAACATGAGGGAAGTGGGTTTTAAAAACATTAATCAAAGGCCCCAAGTCTATAAAATCTCATTTGGCATTTCAAATGAATCATTTTTTCCTTCAAGAGATTGAGAACAGTCAAGGAGAGGAAAATGTGAGTCTTTCAGGTCAAAATTGGCTAAGTGTTGAAGCGTTGCGCGTTTAGGTTGGCGCTACGCGCCTAGAGTCGGGCACTGCGCCCCTGGACGTTTCTCCCATGCATTTTATCAAAGCACTGCGCACCTGGAAGTAGGCGTTGCATGCCTGGAAAAGCACTGTGTGCTTGCCCGATTCACTCGACAAGCCTAGAAAAGAACTTTGGTGTTGCGCGCCTAGCACAAGGCATTGCGCCTTTGCTCGACCTGACTCACCGATTACCTGGGCATTGTGCGCTTGGCTAGGAGGGCCTCCTACACCCTACAAGCACTCAACTCAACTCAAAATCTCTTCAAGCTACCACCAAGGGTTTTTCAAGAAATGCTAAATGGTAAGTGGATGCCTTACCTTCCTCAAAGCATTCAGATGGTTTGCAATTGAAAGGTTGAAACCTAAAGAAGGAAACCTAATTTTCATGCTTGACATCACTATTTAAAACATTTCTTCATCTTCATGCTAAGAAGACCAGTGATAAATAGAGGGTGACATTATTGGAGGTTATTCACTCACCTAAGGTTGTGCCTACGCTCACTCCATTCACCAAATCAGTCCCCTACATTACAAAAGATTGACAAATTCATTGTCTTCCTTCATATCCATTTGTCATCAGTGCAAGGTGTTTTCAAAGCATAATTTTAACAAGCAGCTAAGGTTTTCCTTGATTTTTTCCTCTCACTCACATTCTTATACCATTACCCTCACTCACTCATCCATATCATTCACTTTCAAAGGTTACTATTCCTCCATCCCTTCATCTCATTTCTATTGTGCAGTCCTAGGGTTTTGCTCAAAACAGAGTGATCAAAATGTCAAGGGAAGGTGACAGTGATAGTGATGAGGAAGGCCAAATGCCAAGGATGCATCAACACAAAGGTGGAAAATCAATAGGTTTGAACCCCTCAACACTTTAGAGTTGATGGCCTCTCCCATGACTGTTTCATGTTTCGAGAATGTGGGATGCTATGATTTTTGTGAAAAGGTACAGCAGGTGCAAAGCCACCCTGAGCTAACTAGGCTATTCATAATTAATTTGCATGAAAAACAAGTTAGCCTTGCAGGGGTCAATTTTTAGCTATCCACAGATGTTATTTCCATTGCCACAGGCATACCTAGTGTAGGGGAGAAATGGTTCAAACAGGCCAATATGGACATAAGCTACTATGAACCTTTCCTAAAGCCTAGGTACAAATACAATTGCAAATCCATTTTTCCTTTCTCACATTTGCTGGAGAGTTATGCACCTTTGATGAGAATTATCATGAAATATTTACATGTGAGGGAAGGTTCTTCAGGATTTACTTCTATCACATTAGTCTGCTTATGAACTTGACTAGGGTTAGGATCCTGCACCTACCCTACTACCTCTATAGAAGCATTGATAAATTGTTCTATATTGTGCAAAAGAGAGGGTACCCTCAGCAGATGAAAAGCTTATTTCATCACTCTTTGATTAATATGGTTGTGTTGCACCAATTACAGTAGAAGAGCATTCCATGGGAGGTTTTCATTTCCCATGAGGTGTTCACTAATCCACAAGCCCGTCCTTATCAAAATATGCCTTCATCATCTTGTCCTCTTGTCCCTACTCCTCCATCATCTCCTGTTGATCATGTTTCACCATCTACACATTTTCCTTCACCTCAAGACAACCCTCCTTCATCACCCTCTCACAATGCATCAAAAAATGAGGGAAGTGACAATGAACAATCAAATTTAAATGAAGGAGAAGGCAATGATTAATCAAGTAACAATGAAAAATCAGATAGTGAGGGAAGTAAGGATAATGTCAGTGAAGAAGAAGAAAATGAGGAAGAAGATATTAGTGAAGATGAGGAAAATTATGAAGAAAGCAGCATAAGTTGTGATGATGATGGTGATGGCAGGGATGAGGCACATAGTAGTGAACATAATGATAGTGTGTCAAAAATCCATGGTGACAGTCAAGACAGTGGGACAAATGGTGATGAAGCATAAATCAGTGGATCAGATGAGGGAAATGAAACAGAAATCAACAGTGCTTATGAGAGCCATGAGGAAAGTAAGGATACAAATGATGATGATAGAAATGATGGAAACAATAGTGAAGGCACTGAAGTGATGAAAATTGAACCTTTCCCTTTAACCTACCAAAGAGGGAATAGGCATGTGTTTTCTGCCCTCAAAAGGCAAGGGGCCATGCCTTCTACTTCAACCAAGCATCTTGACAAGGGTAAGGGGAAGGTCATTGAAAAAGAAGAGGAAGATAATAATGAGATTGAACAAGACTTCCAGCTTATTCATGTTAACAGTGATGATGAAAATGAGAAAAGAATCACAAGCATCTTGCTCCAAAGAAAGGATGCTCAAATTAGAGATCTACAAGAAAACATAGGTAGGGCCAAGAATATGATTCACTATTATGAGGTGGAAAACAAGCAGTTGGAGGCACAACTTTATGAAGTCAGGGAAATCAGAGCCCAGAAAGAAGCTAAAATGACCATGGTTAAGCTAGATGAGGTCTTGGGTGTTTTTGATGAGAGTGAAGATGAAGAAGGACACTTGTCTAGGAGAAGGCCAAGAACAATTGGCTTGAAAAAGGCTCTATCCAAAGAAAAAGAGAAAGAGGTAGTCTTGGCATAGAAGCTCACTCCAAGTGAGCTGCTTGCCATGGAAATTGATTATGACAAGGAATCTTGGCTAGAGAGAGCAAACATACACCTAGAGGGACAGCTTGAGAAAACAAAGAGGGACCTTGACCTCCAAAAGAAGATGGACAAACATTATGCTTTGAGGAACAAAATTGCAAGGGCCAAACTCAGAAGATCCCTCTCCAAACTTCAAACCCACAAGGAGGAAAAAGGCAAAGAAAACCTTGAAATCCTTGCTGATTCATCCCTACAGGCATCCCAAACACCATAAGCACGGAAAATTCAAAATTTTGACAACTTTTGATAATTTTGGTTTTTGAATGATTTGGAGGGCCAAGAGCGCAGTGCCACTAGAGATGTGCTCTTTTTTGAGGCATCCATTGTAGGAATTATTTACATTTTTGGGTTCATCTTTCCAAGTACATCACACTCACCAAATTTCAAATCATTTGGAGCAGATTTGGTCCTCCAAAAGGGTAAAAAAACATGTAACAAATCACCATTCTGCCCTATTCTCAGAGATGGCACTGTGCCCTGAGAAGTCTTGGTAGATTTAATATTTTTGAGTAGGTAAATTGGGTAAAATAAAAAAACCAAAGGAATTTTTGGAAATTAGACTTGACAAGCTTTCCAATGAGCTATCTTGGAGCTCATTTGGACACTAGGAAGGCCTTCAAAACTCAGCTGCAAGATGACCTATTTTTCTGGTGCAGGCGCTGCGCCCTTGGCCTTGGCACTACGTCCTTGCCTGCAAAGTCAAAAAAAGACACAAATTTATTGAAAATAGATATTTTGAGGGTTTTTGGGCAAATCACTTTAGAGTTAGCTAAGAATTTATGTTTGAAGTTATTTTTCATTTATTAGCTTAAATATTTTGTGCCTTGGGCCTTGCATGGTCTCTTTGGACAAAAATATCATTTATGATGTATTTATGACATTTTGGAAACCCTATTTAGGGTTTTCATCCTCCTTTCTTGTTAAATACAGCATTGAGGCTTCATTGTACATGTTGGATGATTATTGAGAAGAAATATCATAGACTTGAAGATTGGAGAAATTGGCTTTGGTTTTTGTGGATGTCTTGATGTGTATGACAATGGAGCAAGCTCACTTGCAGGATTCATGAACATATTTCATGGTGATGTGTTTCTTATTTAGTTCTTGTTTTCTTATGTTATCATTTTGTTTCATCTTTCTCATGCAGTAGGACAGAAATTTTAGGCTAAGAAATGTTGTGTAGAGGCACCTTAGCTATGTCTTCTCTCTATTGCTTGTATGTTTTCCTCTGTTAGGTCAGATTAGAGAATCCTTGAATGCTCTCTAGTCCCACTTATGCCTGTTTATCTTAAAGATGATTTCATGAAGCCAATGTCAAATTAGTTCATTGTTATCCCTGCTCTTTGATGTAATTTAAACATTGTTTTTAAGGTCTTTGCTTTGAAGTATTGCTGATTAGGTTTAGCTAAAGAGGTTTATGATTTTCCATACCCTTTTGCTCATCTTAAAATAGTTGCTTTGGAGGTTTTTGTAGTTTTATTAATGAAATTAGGAGTTCCCTATTCTTGATCTCTACTATGTGTTTATCTTAAATTTTCTCTTAATCCTGAAGGTGAAATCACTAGGAGATTTACAAGTTTCTTGCTTTCTATGATTCACTGGATTGTTGTCTTAGTGCTTACTTGCTAGGGTTTAATAAAAGAAGTTATTGGTATGCCTTGTCTTTGGTTATTTCCTTATGCTTAGTAATATTAAAGGCCATTCTTGTTAAAGTATTTGACAAAGGATTCTTAACTGCCCTTTGCACCTACTATGTTCGCAATTTAATGTTCACTTCACTCACATAAGCTTTTAGATCCATTTGGCTTTGTTATACTTGCCCTCTAAGACACCCTTGACCTATTATTTTACCTTCTAAGACATTTTTCAGACTCCATATCACAATGTTCTAAACCTCTCTCACTCTATCTATTATGCTTGACAACCTACCCAACCAAACAAACAAACAAACAAACCATAATCCTTATAACTAGCCTAAAATCAACAGCTAAAAGCTATCAAGTTACACCTTTCATAAAAATATAGAGAGAGACCTCTCTGAGTCCAGGAAGGCTAGGTCCTAGGACTCCAAAGACTGTTTTGATGTTACCATTATTCATTTTTTCATTCCAATCTAACAAATTATGGGGACCTAACACCAGTAACCCCAATGCCTGGAAGCTCCTGCAGAGCTACACCTCAGTGCATCGCCATCTCCATAACCCACTCCCTCGGGTACCAACTTAGAATCTCTCACCATCCAACCCTAAGAGAGGGATCAAATGTGTGAACTCCTGCACCTAGAGAAACCCTGACATGCAGATGTTTCACCCTATGCAACTCAGGTCGTCTCATCCCGCTATCCAAGTCAATGCATGAGATATGACTAGGTAGCTCTATCTCTCTCTCTCTCTCTAATGGAAAAAGGTGACCCAACCATGTTGCTAGCCCCATCTATGTATTCCTGAAGGGGGCTGATCCGACGCTCCAATATTCCCTCTAGCTGTACCATAATTTTCTCCATCTGAATCATCACAAGTGACTCAACATCCTGAATATATCCCATAGAGTCCCTTGATACCACATGCACATTGGAATATGAAACTGGCCTACTGTCATCAACTCTACATGATTTCTCATGCTCCCCAGAAGCATCCTCATATGATACCATGGACTCATCCAAAGAAGAGTCCTCATCTTTACATACAGAAGGAATTCTCTCCTGCTCTACCTCTGTATCTCTTAATGCCTCATCAAAGGTGGATACATATCCTGGCACCTCACCAATCTGTTGTGTGTGGTTTTCACCCAACAAATCAGACACGACTCTGGTCATCACCTTAATGGATGGCTCTATTGGGGTAGGCTCTACCCTCTCCACTAATATGTCAACCGACACGGTCAAGGAAGTCTCCAACAAGGGTGATTCCTACGTCACACTAGGTGTATCTATGAGCTCCCCACAACCATGTGTGCCCTCATCCTCGAAGTGCGAGGTAGCCATTTTGATGGCTTCCCCCTCTATTATTCGGTAAATCTGGAAAGAGGTATCCAAATTTTCCACCCGATCCCGAGATGTGAAATCATTGGATCCATCATACGTGGGAAAAGGTGTCCTCCCAATGGTACCCTGCAACTCTGAACTCAACATGCTAGACCCCCCATTGTTTCTTCCTTCTTCATCCCACCTAAACTAGAGTAATATCTAAAGGAAAAAGTTGCTTTGAATCTTTCCCCCATGGAATAACATTATCGGAAATAATCTCCCATGGGTATATGATCATGTCGCCCACGTTTCTCACTCGGTAGTAGACGTAAGAATGTAGGCATCGTGATCCTGGTTGGCCTACTGAAGGTTGGCGGGTGAGTGGTTGGTAAAGGGTGGTCACACTATTGTGAGACCCCTGAAGTCTCGCCAATTAGGAAATCATGATTGATGATATTATCCCTATTCTATTTCTTGAGTCCTTCCAACGTTATCTTATATTCTTTGGCTAAACCATTTAGGGCCTTTAAGATGCTACCAAATGTTGATTCCCCTTTTCTCCTTGACTCACCCATATTTTCCACATCTGTTACCTACCCTCCTTTCTCATAAGAAAATATCCCCACGGCTGAGCCAAGAATGAAGCTCTAATACCATTTTAATATCCCCAAATGGGGATTAACAGTAAATAAAGTGAAAATAGACAACAACTACAGCAAAATCGAAAACACCATTAAAGATACATGAACTGGAGCCAAAATTCAGCACTGAGCCATTTTATTAAAATTCTTGGAAAGAGTACAATATGGTGCTTAAAAGTATAGCACCTAGGATTACTCCAGGTAGGCTGAAGAACAGATCTAATCCAAGAAAATCATCTACTAAAGTATGGTATGCATGGCTCTCCTACTGCGCTGCCTAGTCCTGGAATTTTTTGTTGCTTCCTGGTTTCAGACTGTTGTTTGGCCTAGCTCTCGTGCTCAAAAAATTTTGGGAATTGGTCATCGGAATCCTCTCAATAAACCCACAAAACCCCACGAAGGAATTGACCTAATTTTGACACCGCAATTTCAACCCAATTTCCCCTCGCTCCTCTAGTTGCTGGCTGAGTTCAAATCTATGTTTGGCACCTCAAATCTGCCCAGAAAATTTTACCAAATTAATCTTGGCTTCTCCTCAAATAACCCAGAAAAACCCAGAAAGGGCACGCTCAAAGCTTAACCTTGGAAATTGGCCCTTTTGGGCTTGGCCCAACAAACTGTTGGGAAAATCAAACCAATAGAAGGGACTTCTAGGAGGTGTCTATCCTCCCCTCCAAATCTCCTAGTGTGAATTCCAATGTCTCCAACCTCCCAGCACAAACTCCACACTACATTGTGTCCTCCCCTATGCAGTGTGCTCCTCCTTTGCGCAGTCCAGAAATGGCTACGCTTCCTCTTGATGTTGTTGATAGAAAATCCCCTCACAAACGATGAAAATCCTCTCCTGAGTGGGCACTCGAAGTCCCTCTTGGCAAAGCTTTAGATCTTTTCTTTAAGGCCTCGTGTGTTGTGATAGCACTGCAGACTTTGCTCCCCATCTCAAGCGTGTTTTTTCAAAATGACAAGAAGAAAATAGTTGAATGAATGAATGCCGAATGAGCCTTCCCTTCTTCCTCTTATCCATTGATGCCTAGTGTATGCCTTGGGTCCTACCTTGACCTGTGATGCCTCTCCTTGGCCAATCATGTGCTGCCTTCCTCTAGCCAATCTCACGATGTCGTTTTCGTGCCTCTTCTACGCTGCCACATAAATCCAACTCGGCCCCACCACTAGAGCCTCAATTTTCCCTTAGGGACTTTAGGAAAAGACTTTATTTGGCCTAATTATTAATTTTGGATCCCCTACCCACTTTCTTTCCAACCAACATTAGGATTTTCCAAAATTAATCAAGATTTATATCCCTATTAGTTGATTGCTAATTTGGGGATATTACAGATGACTCTTGATCTTGATCACTGCCTTCCATCAATATTTTTTATCAATGAGGTTTCCAGGAGCTCCTCCTATGCTTCTATCGTGATGTTTTTAATATACATTTCTTCCTATCATACTATTGTATAGCCAACAGAAATCAGTTGAAGAGAAAGATGATCTGAATCATAATAGAGATCTTTCGCTTCTTCTTTCTTAGATTTCTTTGTATCAGGTGCTTCCCTTACATCTGTGATATGGGATTCTTCCTTTTTCCTCTTTTCCTTTCCAGATGTAGGAAAATCCATTTTTTAGTGCCTAATTTCATTACATCCAAAGCATCGTACTTTTTCCATATTTCTTCTTTTATTCTAAGGACCAATTTTTCTAAATCTTCCTTTCTTCCTAGACATGGCTGCAAAATCTTGATTCCCTTCACTTGATCTTGTATCAGATTTGGCTTTCAATATTGATTCTTCTATATTACCTAGACCTTGGAATGGCATGGCTTCTTCTTTCCCATCTATACTTGAAGTGAAACCTCTCCATTCTTTCGGTAGATAATTTTGTACCATTGTGATTATTTCTCCATTAGACATTACTTCTCCCAATTTCTGTAGTTGATCTAGTATTGCAAAAAAACTCCATCATATATGGAATTATTCCTTTCTTTATTGAAATTCTCAATTTGTATAATTTTTTTCTTGGGGATATTATTTCCTTTGCAGAAATTTTTGAGAATAGTTCCACCAATTTATCATATATTTCTTTTGAGGAGTATAGCTTTGATATATAGGGAATGAGAGAGTCCTTTATGGATTCTATAAGAATCCTTCAGGAGGCTTATGTCTCCCTTCATGTATTTTATATATGCTAGAATTTCTTCTTTTTGAGGTTGAATTGTAGTTCCTTCGATGAAGCCCATAACTTCATTTTCAATTAGATTCAAATATGTCCTTTTCTTCCCTGCATTAAATTTTGATAACCCAACCAATTTGTTGCTCTCTATACAATAAGTCATTTTAAAAGATTTAGATAAGCTCATAGATACTTACTTGAGTAAGGTGACTTTCTCCTTCCAACAGCTTCCTTGATGATGATGAAGATGAAGTTAGGAATTTCTTCTTAGTTTGAATTCTCCAATGTAGGTTATCTTGGATATAAATATTTGATGGAAAATATTATTTTCTTGAAGAGTGGATCCTTTGAATTGAAGGTCTTCTTAAAATGGCTTGAGAATATTTTCTTGCAAATTGATTTGAATTTTCAATGCAAACCTTGACCTTGACTTTGATTCTTGCTTCCTTGAGTGCCTCCTTGCTAAGTAGCCCTCGTCTTTAGCACCTTAGCTCTTATACCATGTTGAGAATTTTGAGGGTGGTGATTAATTCAAATTCTCTTCCTGATAATTACTTTTGATCTTACTTTACTTACTTATGTATTCTATTCTTGGCTTATTACGTCTTTCATCAAGTCAAATACCAAAAACACAAGAGACACAAATATAGGCTCTTCAAGCCAGGGCCAAAACCTCTCCCTCTTGGAGAGGAAAATTTGCAAGGAATTATTCTTATAGACTTTCAATTGATAAGTACCATGACCAAGACTCAGACCCTTGACCTATGTATGCCTTCAAGACCTTGTCACTTCTTCTTTCTTGACCTTTTAAGCTAATCCTTCTTTTCTACACCAACTTGCACTGTCCTGCACCAACACTAGAAAAATTGGCCTCTAAGTCAATCTTTCTTGATCTAGCCTCGATTACCCAAACACTCTTTCTCTGCTTATTCTTCTTTGTCCTTAGTACACTAAATAAATATATTTCTTGTTGTTTTAGTACGTCTTTGCACTTTGCATAGTGATGCATTTACACAGACATATTTATATTCATATATTGTAGACAAGGTCACTCGAGACCCTATCCTTCACTTCGCATGTCTTTGAAGCCTCTTTTCTTGAGATATATTACCTCCTCTTTTCGGATTGTAACTCAGGAAGGTAAATCACATATTTACCTTCCTTCTTTGCACTAAAATTCATAGATATATCACAAACTTACCTTAACCCTTAGACTTCATATCAAATTAATGCCATAGAATTCACATAAAATCTCAGTTCTTCATCCTCGCATTTCATCATTGTATGTGATCCAAATTCTTCCTGTAATATTGTTTGAAGATCTCAGAATTTTCTTAATTCTACTTCCTCAAATGACTGTAGAGCTACTTATATATATATATATATATATATATATATATAGACATTATATCTCTATTTTAGGCCAACCCTTCAAACTGATTGGAGGCCGACTTGTCCACATCTTATAGGCCGACTAGAGGAGCTTATCTCCCATCGTGATGAAGGTTGTCTTGGAGGTTTATTTGAGCAGTGGTGCTAGAAACATACATGAGCCATTTCTCCAAGGTTAAATGATAAGGTCTTGAGGCATACTCCTTTGAATATATTCTTCATATACATGACTTTTAATTAGTACATTTATGAAAAGATGAAAAATCCCTAAAAGACATCAAGAAGAAGTATTTTTTACTTATAATAAAAACCTTGCTCATGAAACCCATGAAGCAAGCATAAAAAAAATAAATTTTATAATCTTTGTCTTCTTCATTACATAAATACATAATTATATAGTCAATATGAAGACCGAACCTAGTTACACTTTCCAACAGATCCAAGGGTAACATCCAAAAGAGTTCTAGGGGACAAAAGCACGGAACTATCCCACTCTTTCCACCAAATCGCCCCATTAACCCATGCTAAGAAGTATCCATCATAAGAAAACTATAATACTCAATTACCAAATGAAAAGGCATACCTTTAGGTTTGTGTGGCCCACCTTCAAACATGTGATCATGACAAATGGGTGAGGGACCACATGGTTGGCTCAGGTGGTGGAGAATTGGCACAACGAGCTAGTTGGTGGCTACAAGGGGGTATTGGCTATCGGCTGAGGTCCATCTTTGAGAAAAAAATTTCCTAGGGATATCACCCACAAAATGGAGGGTAACAATTGGCTCCAACTGGAACGTGATCTCTCGAAAAGTGGGTGAATCTACTTGAACAGGAAGTCACGAGAACACTAGAAATATCTTGGTTACTGTAGACCTATTACCTACACATATAAAGACTAAACCCATGGCGAGGCATGTTTGTACAGTGTCTTATGATCACCCATGCTTAATGTTAGGCCATAAATTCAATAGAAATAAAATATGAAAATTTTTATCTAAATGCAGATAATCTATCATGAGAAATATCATATGACACTAATTCTAATGTGAAAATCAACATGCAATGCATCCTATTCTAACATGAATATGGTGAAAAACTACTACTTAGTGTAATAATCAAGTCGATGCAACAAACATATCATCATATCAATATAAATATGTCTTCCAGTATGATTACTCGTGTAGAAAATCCCAAAGTGAATGTGGATACAATTATATGGAGGTTGAATCGAGTGTGGTGTGGGAAAATATGATGCCCACACATGGATGATTACGTGAGAAGAGTTAAGAAAAGGATGTAATATAGATCATGATATCCTTTCTTCTAACCAAAATATAGATATGTCAATGATTAGGCTCATAAATTTTGTATGGATGGAAACCTCAGGCATATTATTTCCATTATCATTGAGGTCATATTTTATTGCCTCTACAGGGTTATGATTAGTAGGAAAGGGATACTGATGAGATGAAGAAACACAAGTTGGTCACCCATGATTATCACAATGGAAAGGGGAGATTATATATTGATCATTATCCTGAGGGGGTTCCCAAGGAGATAAATAATAATCAATGAGGGGTTCTTCCTCGACAATATACTCAAAAATAGGAAAGGGATCAAGGACACCAGGTGTGGGAATCACTCTCAATATGGTGAACAAGAGAAGGAAGCCAAGAGGAGGGTGGAGTGTTGTATATAACAGATTTCTTTTCCCGAAAATCATAAGGCTCGGGAGATTTTAATATATCATGATACTTAGGAGCGGTGGGAGCTTTACCTATTTCTTGAGTATCAAAGATTGGTCCTCTCCTAAAAGTAAAATTGATCACTTCCAATTCCCTCTATGTATGTAATGGAAAATAAAATTTCTCCTTCCCAAGGGCATCAATGGCTATGTCATCATAAATAGTTCTTGAGATAAATGAAGGACCAATCTCAACCGCATCCTCCTTGTCAGTGTCGTAAATGGGAGCACAATCAAAATGGGGACCAAAAATTAACCATTTCTCCTTTTCAATATGGAAGTAATATCCAATTTCATCTTCTAAGGGGATAATGGGATCACCTTCCTCAAGGTTCTCAAAAGGGAAGCCATCAGGAATAATATCCTCGAGAAAGGTAAGGTTAGTCTCAACTTCATCCTTCCCAACACTTGTTCTCCAAATCAGCGTTTTCATCATGTGGACTCGAGGAGGAATCATCTTCTTTCTCATTACTTAGATTCTCAATGTCTTGATGATTCTCAATGAAGGCTTCCTCTTGGATGCTTAATGTGGGGCATACTTGAAAATGTCTAATAAATCCATCAATGAACTTCTTTATATATGATATTCTCTTAGGTTCATGATCATGCAACCATGAATTATGACCACCTAGAGATCCCATGAACAACAACACGAGGACATCTTGGTGAAACAATTTCTCTCTTAAAGCATGTGCACTAAATCTTTCTACATGGTCAATTGTGGAGGGTGGATCACCATTAAACACAGACACCCCATGTACCATCCTTCCTATGACATGATTAGGGTTCCCATGGATGCTAGAAATGACCAAACCTGGAAATTTATCAAAGAAACACATTCCATTTTAGATATACATGAAAAATATGTAGGAGTCGCCAGGGTGAATTTGAAGATGCCTAGAAAAATGTTTGCTTCACCCTACAAGCATCGACCTTACAGTTCAATGAAGAACTAGGGCTTAATTCTTCCAATGGAGTCACCAATAATGAAATTTCAATATGTCGTATGGGGAAAAAAACGCATGTATTGTTTACCTGGTAAAGGCACCATAAATGTTACTGCTCAAACTAGGAGGGGTCCTAAATGGGGATCCTTGAAGGGAAACCACTAGGTCAAGGGAAATAATGGAGCAATAGCCCAATGGCACCTTGGTTAATTCTCCCTACTCTTTACGTAATTTCACCAATGGGAAGAGACTCGTTATAAGAAGGATCACGAAATTGAATGGACCAATGATAGGGTGAGAGGTGATCCTAAAAGCCCATTCACAAGAGAGGCTTAGATGTATGGATTGATTTCTTTGAAGGCAAGATGAAAGGCTCTCTAGGAAGGGCTTAGGGTAATTCTAAGAGCTAGGGTTTGAGTATATGACTTGTTAATAATATTCTTAGCTCCTAAAATCCTTGTGGAAACTTGTCTTCTAAGTGGTATTTGTAAAATTAGCTTCATTAAGTTGTGGGACCACATGGGACCAAGTGGACCCGAGGTTAGGTCAATGGAATGGGGTTTAGAAACCAAGGATTTTCTTTACCTAATCAGGGAGGAGAAGGGAATAAAGAAAGGAATTTTCAATGAGAGGTAATGAAATGATCCCAGTGAGGTTTCTAGCCTAAGGAAACTAAGGGCAAGAATCAACCTTTGAACTAGGGCTTTGCAATATTTCAAGCTCCCTTCGTCAGATTCTCATGAAATTTGGAGGGCTTCATGAGGACTCCCTAGCGTATTTTTGGACCAAAAATAGAAGTGTTTGGATGGCTATATTGTGATATAATTGATGCCCTAGGTGACCTATTGAGGCTAGTCCTAGAAAAGAGGGTGAGGTAAAAGAAATAATCTTTTAGGTGATCACCTATGGAGTACCAGTGCCTAATAATTTGGGGATATTGGATTCAAGTATAATTATGACTATGGGTTTTGAATTTTCTAGGTCAAGGAGGCCTCAAAGACAACTTCGCATAGAATTAGGCCAGCAACAAAAGTAGCTTCAAGAGATTTATGCTTAGTTTTGCAAAAGATATGGTTTATGAGTATGAATTTCAATGGTGAAAAATCTCTAGGAACATTCATTCAAAATACATGGCCCATACATGAAGCATCACTATATAGAAACAAAATTTCCACAACTTCACACAAATGGATGTAGTAAATTAGCCCTGGTATAGCGAAATCCCAGCAACAATGTATGTGAAAAAATAGAAAGAAAGAATAGCATTAAACTGCACTTACATGTATTAAGATTATATTCAACCATCAAACTTTGTGAATCATGAAGCTCCAAGACAAAAGAAAATTATCCAAACATAAAAATTCATTCCATGCTCCAAAAATTCGTCGTCCAAGAAGGATAGTGAAGTTCTCTAAAGAGATACATGTCCAATCCAAGTGATTATTATAAAATGAATTCACATCACTTATATTTATACACTTATAATGACTTTGATTTCACTAATTAGGCCTACATTATCCCCTAGAATAAAATAATGTACAAAATAACTCACTTTTGGTGACAAACCCACCAAACTAGCTCATAAACAAAATAATAAGCCTCTCAAGAGGTTGAATGATCAATAATACATGTTATTGGGACTTCTAAAATCCTAAGGAACTCCATAAGTTCGATAATGATGAATAGGACTCCCAAAAGTAGTGGAAAAGGGGTTGGCCCCTTGTTCTCAAAATAATAAACATGTGGTGCTCCTAATGGGTGTGGGGGCACACAAGTAACCTCATGGGTCTCAAAGTAGATCGAAGATGCCTGTAGACCATCTGTAATGGCTTAGATGATGGTGTAAGTGATTCCAAGTCAGCATACAAGTCTTGGGTCATCTGCCAAGTGCATGGTACAACTATGGAGTCATGTGGGCATGATGAACCAGGTGCATCTTCCTTGTCCAATAGGTGAATACCGAGAAATCTATGAACATATTTTGGGATCCATGGAGTGTGTTCTATTGTTGTGGAGGCCCATGGCTCTCTACAAACACCCTAAATGTGCCAATGTATACCTCTAGGGGTTAGTACCCCGTAGAGGGAGACCAAACCCAAAATGGAGACCATCTGCAATCCTACATAAGATCCAATGTTCCCTTATCCTTCTAGTATAACAAGTCATTTAACGAAACTGAGTTAAATATCTTACAAACCATGGAAAAAATTTTGTCACTTCATAATTCCATTCCTTTCGATAGTGGGATTTGGCATGTGTTAATGTCTCCAAGCTCTAAAGGGGGTTAACCAAGCACCATATTAGGTGTTTTTTTATTTTTAAAGGGGAAAATATGTCCAAGGTACATACTTCAAATGGTGGTGGCATCCGATAAATATATGAATGGAATAGGGAATGAAAGGGGAAATCCTGGGCCACATGATGGGGTACAAGGGTAGTTAACAAAGGGAAGCACACACTTGGGTGTGTAATTTATAGGAGGGAGAAATAGTGGTACATGAGATGCCCTGGCCTTGATTTTTCCACCCTTCTTTATATTCATTTTTCATTTATGATTTTTTCTTTATTAACTACTTGGGGCTCAAGGATAAGAGTATGATGTGTAAGGTATAGAAATTTACACCCCTTTTAAGGTAGGACAGTTCATTTCCCACCAGGGGTTGGGACAATCATGGGTTCCTAAATGATAGAGGAGGGTCATGTAGGGCCTATATAAACTAAGGTGATGGCCATGGGTATGGGTTAGAGCTCATGCATTCGTATTTTTCCCACATGATAAATGTGTTTATCTCGACCGTCTTTTGCATTTTGTGGTACATTTTCCTGCTGAGTGTGGAAAATTATAATTTTACTTTTCTTTTCAGTTGCATCAATTGTTGGGAAAGATACTGAGAGGGGGGGTTGAATTAGTATTTTAAAACTCACATAAACTTTTATTTTCTTATTCAAAATTTTGTATGCAACTATACTGAAGTAGACTTGCATATGTACACCGATTTTATGTAGAAAACTAAAGTACATTCAATGAACTTATATTCAGTTAAATATTCATATTTTTATATTAAATTAGTGTATCATTGATTCGTTAGACATTTTATAAGTAGTAAACATGTGCAGTAAGAACAGAATAAAGCATCACACATAAGAAACACACATGAACATACAGATTTTAGGTGGAAAATCAATGTGCTAGAAAACCATCATTGTTGTCGCCTTTGTCTTCAATTTTATTATAATTAAAAATTCTTACAATATTCTACTGGAATGGACTCATACCAGCATGCAGGCACCCACTCACAGAATGCTACAACCTTCACTCGTTCTCCGGCTCCTATTGGAAGGGAGATCCAATCCCTTGATCTCGTTTACCAGCACCCACTTTAAGGGAGATCCAACCCCCTGATATGATCACCAACTACTACTGGAAGGAAGCTTTGCCTTCCTCACTAAAGGCTCCAACCCTCAGCACCATCATGAACCACATTTCATAAATTTTCATATTGGATCCACCTGCTTCAACACATCACAACTTGTAGGTGACTTTTCATCATATTTTCAGACTAGACCCACTACCATCATTTAATCCCAATATCATATACAAAATTGAAACTAATCATTGTACCAAATCATTCAACCAATCACTGAATAACTATATCAAACAACCACTGAACCAATCAATCACTGAACCAACCAATCACTCAACTAATCACCAACTCAAATCAACATTCAAAACAGTTAGATCATTGTAACCAGAACATCAATATTGAACCCAAAACATTGCATCGACCTATTGAATCAACTGCAACCCTGATCAATCATAAAATGGAATATATAAGCTACTCTGCTTAATAAAAACCACCTGTATACGTGATTTTCATGAAGTAAAATTGCATACATATCTCAACATACCAACTTCTGAACTACTTTCAATCTGAATCAAACAATAAATTGCACACAGATATACTAAATCATTATGTCAGATCACAACTCTGTGAACCCCATACATCTAAATGCATCATGACCATTCATCATATCCGTTGGAACAGGGTCTCTTGCAAGCTGCGAAACTGGTCCATTTTGTACATTTTTTATTATATTTAGTCTAACGCAGGGGTTTTCGGGTGGGTCAAAGCCCCTAAAGTATTGTAAATGGGTCAAGGGTAGACCAAGAGTCTGCAAACCCAAGAGTCTGCAAACCACGGTTTGCAGACCATTGGATGCATAGGCTAAAATAGTATAAGTAGTTCAACATTTTTGAGCGGTAGGAGAGATTAAGAATGGTAAGAGATTGATGTTAAGTGCGAATTGATAGATCTCGTTAGGGATGTTGGGGAAGGACTCCAGCTATTGTGTGCACAAAGATTCCCTGTCTTGCTGTGTGCGGACCCTACTGTTATGTGCGCAGGTTGGGATTTGGGTATTGTAAGTGGATCTGAAGGATTAATGAATGCGGAAGTATTTTTGATATCTAAATCTGTTTGAATGACTCTGTGATGCCTGGCTAAATAATATATGTTGATGTGTTATTGATTCAAGCTGAGAATATACTTGTGTTACTTGTTTATGTTGCGATATGGGATTGTTCTGTTACATTTTCTGCAAGAAGATCTGGAATAGTTGTGTTATCTTTATATAAATTCATGATCTGTTGATTATTGTGAGTATCATTGCGATTAAGCACGTGGATGTGAGGGGAATCTGTAGATCTAGGCTCTGTAATATCAGATCGGGTTTCTATAGGACTGAACACAGCTCGGCTTGACTTACCTACCCTCTTCTAGGGTTCAGAAACCTGGTTCCAACACCCACCCATACTACTTCGGGTGAGACTTTGGCTTGCACAAGCAGGTCACTACTGAAAGGGCCAGTAGTATAGGTGTTTGTTGGCAAACCTTGAACCTCTGAACCTGCGTCAAGACCCCCTAAGCCAACAAATGGTTCCGTTGCTGAGACTTGGAGAATTTTGAGAGAGGGATCGGGTAATGCCAAGGCCGTACTGGAAGCCTAAGAAAAAGGAAATTGATGATTGTTTTGAACAGCAAGTTCAGGAGTTTTTCGTAAAAGAAAACCGCAGTGAAAGGTTGACCACCAAAGAGTGGAAGAATAAGTACATTTTTATAGATATCTATGAGATCTTCTTTGTAACGATCGTGATCGAGCTCTAGGAGTGGCTCACAAGGCTGGTAGAGTTCCAGAAGTGTTGGAAGGATGAGAGGATCACAAAGTGGACCCCCCAACTAATATAGTAGTTAGAAAAGACTGATAACACGATCACTCGCACACTGGACCACTGGGTAGACAATCTGTTAAGAGGATTTGTGACAGAATTTTCCATCGATCAGTTTCTATCCTACTCTGAAGCAGAGTGAATATTCTTTACGGGGTTCTGAGGTAATTTTCTGAAGACCTTACCATTTTTTATCAAGATATTATTATGCGAAAAGAGTATTCTGTGTAGCCATACTGAGTGAATGACCCCTGATCTGGACAGGAGCACAACGCGAATTGGAAAATAATACAGGACCAACCTAGAAGGAGATAGATCTATCTATAGTCTGGTAAGGGAAGCAACTTCGCAGAGTCCTCCAGCCACACCACTTTCTAACCAGCATAAGGGTAAGAATTCACCTACACCTCCGTCACCACCACCGGAAGATGACATGGCCGCGCATATGAAGTTGCCCACCTTTAAGGGTGTAGGAGATGAGGACATGGATCAGTTCTAGTCTGTCACAGAATAGGTATGGATTACACATAACGTAGCTAGTGATGCGGTGAGGTGGACACAGCTATCCCTTGCCTTTGAAGAAATAGGAGGTTAAGAATGCTTTAAAGCAACAATTCAAGAAGCCTGAGTCCTACTCACAAATAGTGGTTTATCTCAAAGATTTCAAGCAAGGGCCCGCTGAGTTGGTTTGGGAGGCCGATTAATGACTGAAGAAAGAGATTAGATAAGGAGGATTTCAATATGATGACATACAGCATAAAGAATGGTTCATCGCCATGCTACTGCCTCACCTACGCACACCTATGGGTCACCAAACTTTTGACTCGCAGGAGAAAACCTTGGAAGCTGCAATGAAGTTAGAAGCAGCGCCTCTAGATGAGACCCAGCTGGGCATCCAACAGATCCAAGGGCAGCTAGAAGAAATGCATGTAGAGATTCAGAACTTGCGACAAGAGTGAGGAGCAGAAGATAGTCCTGAAAGGTGGTGCATACGATGCAGGGTGAATGGTCACACCAAAGATAACTTCCCTCTACTAACAGAATATATGTAGGCAGGAGGACCTAGTCCGCTTGCGCCCAGGTTCAAGCAAAGGACTTAGTCCATTGCGTCTAGACCCCAATGGACCTAAGCTGTGGTGTGAGGATTGTCGCGTAGTTGTCCTGCATGATACAAACCATTGCCCTCGCCTAGGTGGGTACATCCCACAAGTAAAACAGCGGTGGTGCAATTTTTTCCGGTCAGTAGGACATGATGAGCAGAACTGTCGAACGTATGAGTTGATGATAGATCGAGGAAACTTGTATAGGGTACAAACGGATCCTGCGTCACCAAGGTCTCTGTCAAGCATAGGCAGCTCCTCGGCTAGGGGCATGGGAGGCGGTCGAGGAGGAAGTGCGAGACGGGGACGAGGTCAGCTAATCTGTTTTAACTGTGGAGAAGCAGGACAATTTGCAAGGGAATGCCCAAACCCCACTAGGCAATCCTGCTGGTATTTCAGATAGATGGATCATGTGATTGAATACTGTCCAATCTTGATAGAAAAAATGCAATAAAAGCAGTCGACACGTACGCAGAATGTGTAGAGAGTTAAGGTTGAGCTGCGAAACAAGGATCCGAGTGTGAATGTGGTGACACGCAGTGGAATGGCCACCAGAGGACCTGAGGAGGAGGCTGCGATGGAACCTCTGATCCGACAAGCTGTTAGTAACAGGAAGGTTTGGACTTAAAAAAGGGGAGAGACATGTTTATCACATCTCGCAAGGACTTTGCTGAGGTAGAGGCAGCTACTGCTCGGCCACCTACGAACCTCAAGGTAGATGAGGAGGTCAAGCCCTTTTTGCAGGCATGTATGAAACTACTACATAACCCAAAGGCTGTGGAGAATATGTAGGCATTAATAATAGTTGTGCAGCATGACCCAATCTACCTTCGGAGGTCAATAATGTGCACAAAATATATAGGTATAAGAAACACACCGAAAGAGAAATGTGGTTGTCTGCGCAGATTGGTGGCTATGAGATGAGTCTGGTTATTTTGGACTTGGGGTCATATATGAATGTGTCACCTAAAAAAACTTGGCAACAGATGGGAGAGCCTAAGTTGGAATGGTCCACTATCCAGCTGCGCATGGAAAATCAACAGAAAATCATCCCACTAGGAAGGTTGTCTAAAATTACGGTGGATATCGCAGGAGTAAAGGCCCAAGCAAAATTTGAAGTAATTGAAATTGTAGAAGACGAGGACCCCTACCCTGCGCTCTTAGGGCTGGACTGGGCCATAGATATGGGCGGCATCATCAACCTCAAAAAGAGAAGCATGGTATTTGAGAATAATGGTACAAGGGTGATAGTACCATTAGATCTTGTGAAAGGTGAATGATACACAGAGCCAATACGCGATGAAGAGGAGGTGGATCACATTTATAAGATGACTGTGGGGGACAAATATTGGATCAACCCTACTATGGAAGGAGTACTCTGTTGGGAAAAGGACAGTGAATGCTTCTCTAACTCTGATGGGGAGATGGAGAATTGGCAAAACCGGTTGCAAGATGTCTCGCCACTGTTCTGTCTTCGCGTCACAAGGGACTTCCGCTTCATTTCCTCAGAGGTAAGAGACCTACCCTACTTTGATGGTTCTAGTAGCATTAAGAAATTTTTGCAAGCATTCGAGGCAGAGGTTCCCAAGGGATGAAGGCTATGGGCCCTTAAGCTAGCCATGCGTGGAACACCTGCGCAGTGGTGGGAGATGCATAAAGAGGCATTCCAAGATTGGGAGGAATGTCGGGATATGATGATCCTGTGATTTGAAGCCCCAACTAGCGTGTGGGTCAGAACATTCCTTGGATCTTAAGATCCATGCGAATATCTGTCTACATGGGAAGAGAAGTGGTGTGACAGGATGACTAAGGACTGGGTTCATCTGCTGATTCATTACCTAGGACCGCTTCCATCTGCATGGTACTTAGATGCAGAACTACATCGGCGCACCTGCCACTGGGGGACATTGAAGGAAGAATTCCTAGGAACATTTGGGTTAGTAGGCAGACTGCGGTGCTTGACGCAGTTCTGCGACACATTGACACTAGGTTATGGAGTAAATCGCACCTGGTTATTGCACCGGAAATACCCACATGGGAAACACGGATACCAAGCACAGTTAGCTACCATAGCCTAGCCCAAACAAATGGTAAGGGTGATTCACGAGTTGCTTCTGGCGCAAAATTGGAAGGGGTTTGCACGACTACCGAGCTGCTCAGACTGCGAATGGGTTGCACTGAAACGCACATTATGTTGGCTAAGAATAGGGATGCAAATATAGAAGGCAGAGTTACCGTACGTTCGGAAACTCTCACGACAAGGAAACAGCTACGGTCACTCCTTGGCCATGCAGGGTATTATAGGAAATTTGTTTGGCGATATGCACTACTTACAGCACCTATGAGAAACTTGCGTACACAGGGGATCCGGTTCTGTTGGGATAAGACGTGTCAGGAAAATATGTCTTTGGTTGTGAGGTGCCTAGGGAACAAGCATGTGTTAGGGGAGGATGCACAAGAGGTGTGCGTATTTATTCCAAGCTCAGCAGGTACACAGAATGCACATAGGGGACGAAAAATAATGGTTGGAATAGTAAAATCGAGTAGAGAGGAGAAGTTACCGATTACTGGAGAGGGAAAATGGAAATTAATGGAGCGATTCCTTGCAATTTTTTACCGTTTACTTGATGATAAGCTCTGAGTTACATTTACCCTATCGTTGGACGGCCATAGGCACTATAAAGTAGGACGGCTAGCTCAAACAACAGTTCTGTATTACTTCTGTAACATGTATGTAGTTTTTCTATGCTGCACAATTTTCTGGGCCTGTAGCATCTTGTTCATGGCAAGGCAACCCACTTGCGCTACCGACAGGCCCCTAGAATCAAGCACCCCTATTCCCACTAAGACTCCAGCTCCTAGTCCCATGGAAGCTTCAGTACCCGCAGAGCCCGAACAGGAGGAAGTCATGATTGGGTCAAGGAGCAAGGATATTAATAGGATGATCGCACTCTGGCTCCCTGGTTGGGGGTGTGGCTTCATCCCTGGCGAACAGAACACTGAAGGGACCTGCACAACTATCAATCCCAAGGAAACCATAGGACCAAGTGAGGGGGGTGCGGACACAGCCGCGGAGAGGGACTCACAGCTATCACAGGTCGTCGATAAGGACGCCAGGGCCGATCCGCAGTTGGCACTGAGCATGCACAGGACGAATAACCAAGCTACCACCTCCCTCAAAACTACAAAGCATCCAGGAGAGACTGACAAAGGGCCCCGAAAAAAGAAACGTGCCCAACGTCGGGAATATGATGTGACAGTCACGCTCACTAACGGTGACCTCGAACAAATCACAGACGCAATTACATTAACCACAAAGGATAGATTGGAATCCATAGCATAACAATAGAAAGCTGTAATAGGCACCTTTCAGACCAAGCTACACACCCTTTAGTGGAAGGACCATTGTAATTCAGAGACGGGCTCCCTTGGCGATCAGCAGTACCATGCTCGCGTAGAAAGAAAGCCATCTCTGCTCTTTGCCTTGCACTGCCCTGGTAGAAACCCAACTCCAAATAGATACAGAAGTACACTTGGATCTAGCTAAGTTTCCCAATGAGGCATTACAAGGTCTCCACACCGCCGTGATCTAAGAAACCCACCGGCGAGACCTGGAGGTGCATCGACAGCTTGGTATAGCCAAGCATGCCCTCCTGTGAAAAGACGCAGAAAATTCCATTGCTATATCAAAGCAATTGGAACTTGAAATGGTGATCCACCAGCTCTACACGGAGGTTCTGGATGGAGTCTTGGTCGCAACTACACCTCGGGCCAAAATAGAAAGTATGGTCGTGGCAATAAAAGCGTTGCGGACGGAAATGCAGACCATCAAGGTACAATTGGAGAAGCGAATCTCTGACTTACAAGCCAGAGTGCAACCTACCACGCCACCAGGGGTTCGAGCCTAGTGCACTGCACTAGTCGCCGAAGCTACGAACACCATCATAGAGAAGATTGCTCAGGGCACCCAGTTGCTAGAATCAGCCATGCAGCTCTAGACCATGGTCTAGTTCAACCCGGTCCTTCGAAAGGTCAATCAGGACTTACGAAAACAGGAAGAAGCTTTCGCACATGTCGAGGCTACACTACCCACCTTGGTGCCTGCACAATGGTTAGCACATTTTTGGACCAGCAGAACTCTCCAAGACGTGATCTAGTAACTCTGGTGTCAAAAGCACGTCATCGAGGCATGATTAAAGCCATGGGCTGTCACATCCCTCTAGCTCTCATAAGATACATATGGTGCGGTCATGCAACTAAACCAGACATTAGCAAATGTCACTATGGCAACCGAAGGGCCAACATCCCAAAATCTTCTGGACCTCATGCAAAGCGTCGCGGCCCAGAGTCAAAAGGTGCTACCTCCACTAATTTCCGCCCTCAGTGCACTTCACGCATAGGTGGAGACACCACCACCACAGTGACTCGAGACGAGTCGAAAGATTGTGTTGGGGGACTATTGGAATAGGGTCTCCTACAAGCTGCGAAAATGGTCCATTTTGTACATTTTTTATTATATTTAGTCTAACGCAAGGGTTTTGGGGTGGGTCAAAGCCCCTAAAGTATTGTGAATGGGTCAAGGGTAGACCAAGAGTCCACAAACCATGGTTTGCTGACTATTGGATGCGTAGGCTAAAATAGTATAAGTAGTTGAACCTTTTTTAGTGGTAACAGAGATTAAGAATGGTAAGAGATTGATGCTAAGTACGGATTGATAGATCTAGTTAGGGTTTTTGGGGAAGGACTCATGCTGCTGTGTGCACGGAGATTCCCTGTCCTGCTATGTGCGAACCCTACTGTTGTGTGCGTAGGTTGGGATTTGGGTATTGTAAGTGGATCTGAAGTATTAATGAATGCGGAGTTATTGTTGATATCTGAATCTATTTGAATGACTCTGTGATGCCTGGCTGATTAATATATGTTGATGTGTTATTTATTCAAGCTACGAATATACTTGTGTTACTTTTTTATGCTGTGATCTGGGACTATTATGTTACATTTTCTACAAGAAGATCTGGAATAGCTGTGTTATATTTATATAAATTTATGATTTGTTGATTACTGTGAGTATCATTGCAATTAAGCACAATGATGCGAGGGGAATATATAGATCTAGGCTCTGTAATATCAGATCGGGTTGCTATAGGACTGAACGCAACTTAGCTTGACTTACCTACCCTCTCCCAGGGTGCGGAAACCTGGTTCCAGCACCCACCCATACTATTTCGAGTGAGATATTCGCCTACGCAAGCAGGTCACTTCCGAAAGGGCCAATAGTATAGGGGTTTGTTGGAAAAAATTGAACCTCTAAACCTCAGTCAGGACCCCCTGAGCCAACAAATGGTTCCATTGCTGGGACCTGGAGAATTTTGAGAGAAGGATCGGGTAATTCCAAGGCCATACTGGAAGCCTAAGAAAAAGGAAATTGATGACTGGTTTGAACATCAAGTTCAGGAGTTTGCCGTAAAAGAAAACCGTAGTGAAAGGTTGGCCACCGAAGAGTGGAAGAACAAGTACATTTTTAAGGAGATCTACGAGATCTTCTTTGTAACGATCACGATCGAGCTCCAAGAGTGGCTCACAAGGCTGGTAGAGTTCCAAAAGTGTTGGAAGGACGAGCGGATCACAGAGTGGACCCCCGAACTAATCCAACATTTAGAAAATACTGATAACACCATCACTCGCACAGTGGACCACTAGGTAGACAGTGTGTTAGGAGGATTTGTGACAGAATTTTCCATCGATCAATTTCTATCCTACTCTAAAGCAGAGTGAAGATTCTTTACGGGGTTCTGAGGTAAGTTTCTGAAGATATTACTATTACTGATCAAGATATTATTATGCGAAAATATTATTCTATGTAGCCATACCGAGTGAATGACCCCTGATCTGGACGGAAGCACAACGTGAAGTGGAAAATACTACAGGACCAACCTAGAAGGAGATAGATCGATCTACAGTCCGGTAAGGGAAGCAGCTTCGCAAATTCCTCCAGCCACACCACTTTCGAACCAGCATAAGGGTAATAATTCACCTACACCTTCGCCGCCACCACCGAAATATGACATGGCCGCACATATGAAGTTTCCCACCTTTAAGGGTGTAGGAGATGAGGACATGGATCAGTTCTATTTTGTCACATAATCGTTATGGACTGCGTAGAATGTAGCTCGTGATGCAGTGAGGCGGGCACAGCTATCCCTTGCCTTTTAAGGAATAGCGTTGGACTGGTACATGGGATATATCGGACAACATACGAACGCAAAAATTGAGGAGGTTAAGAACGCTTTAAAGCAGCAATTCAAGAATCCTAAGTCCTACTCGCAAATAGTGGTTGATCTCAAAGATTTCAAGAAAGGGCCCACTGAGTCAGTGTGGGAGGCTGATCAACGACTGAAGAAAGCGATTAGAGAAGGAGGATTTCAATATGACAATAGACAGCATACAGAATGGTTCATCGCCATGCTACTGCCTCACCTATGCACACCTATGGGTCACCAAACTTTTGACTCGCAGGCGAAAGCCTTGGAAGCTGCGATGAAGTTAGAAGCGGCACCTTGAGATGAGACCCAGCTGGGTCCAACAAATCCAAGGGTAGCTAGAAGCAATTCATGTAGAGATTCAGAACCTGTGACAAGAGCGAGGAGCAGAAGCTAGCCCTGAAAGGTGGTGCATATGATGCAGGGTGAATGGTCACACCAAAGATAACTTCCCTCTACTAACAGACTATATGTAGGTAGGAGGACCTAGTCTTCTGCACCCAAGGTCAAGCAGAGGACTTAGTCTGTTGTGTCCAGGCCCCAATGGACCTGCGTTGTGGTGTTAGGATTGCCGCGTAGTTGGCTTGCATGATACAAACCATTGCCCTTGCCTATGTGCGTACGTCCCACAAGTAAAAAAACAGTGGTTCATATTTTTCTAGTAAGTGGGACATGGTGAGCAGAACTGTCGAACGTATGATTTGATGATAAATAGAGGAAACTTGTATAGGGTACAAATGGATCCTGCATCACCAAGGTCTCCGGCAGGCATAAGCAGCTCCCCAACTAGGGGCAGGGGAGGCAGTCAAGGAGGAAGTGCGGGATGGGCACGAGGTTAGCTAATCTTTCATAACTGTGGTGAAGTAGGACACTTTGCAAGGGACTACCCAAACCCCACTAGGAAATCCTACTGGTATTGCAGATAGATGGATCATATGATTGAAGACTGTCCAATCTTGATAGCAAAAATGCAGGAAAAGCAGTCGACACCTATGAAGAATGTGCAGAGAGTTAAGGCTGAGCTGCAAGACAAGGATCTGAGTGTGATGCGGTGGCACATAGTGGGATGGACCCTGAAGGACCTTAGGAGGAGGCTGCGATGGAACCTCTGATCAGAAAATATGTTAGTAAACAGGAAGGTTTGGACTTTAAAAAGGGGAGAGACACGTCTATCACAGCTCACAAGGACTTTTCTGAGGTAGAGGCAGCTACTGCTCGGCTAGCTGCAAACCTCAAGGCAGATGAGGAGGTCGAGCCCTTTTTGCAGGCATGTATGAAGCTATTGTGTAGCCCAAAGGCTGTGGAGAATCTACAAGCATTAATAGATAGCTGCGCAGCATGACCCAATCTACCTTCGGAGGTCAAGGATGTGCACAAACTATACAGGTATAAGAAACGCACCGGAAGAGAAATGCAGTTGTCTGCATAGATTGGTGACTATGAGATGAGTCAGGTTATTTTGGACCTGGGGCAGATGCGAATGTGTTACCTAAATAGACTTGGAAACGAATGGGAGAGCCTAAGTTGGAATGGTCCATTATCCAGCTGCGCATGGAATGGTCCATTATCCAATTGGAGTAAAGGCCTGAGCTGAGTTTGAAGTAATTTAAATTGTAGAATATGCGGACCCCTACCCTATGCTCTTAGGGCTGGACTAGGCCATAGATATGGGCGACATCATCAACCTCAAAAATAGAAGCATGATATTTGAGAATAAAGGTACAAGGGTGATAGTACCATTAGATCCTACGGAAGGTGAACGATACACAGATCCATTATGCGATGAAGAGAAGGTGGATCACATTTATAAGATGACCGCGTGGGACGAAGATTGGATCAACCCCATAGTGGAAGGAGTACTCTACTGGGAAAATGACAGTGAATTATTCTCTGACTTTGATGGGGAGATGGAGAATTGGAAAAACTGGTTGCAAGATGTCTCAGTGCTGCGCTATCTTCGCGTCACAAGGGACTTCCCCTGCATTTCTTCAGAGGTAAGATACCTACCCTACTTTGATGGTTCTGGTAGCATTAAGAAATTTTTGCGAGCATTCGAAGCAGAGGTTCCCAAGGGACAAAGGCTATGGGCCCTTAAGCTAGCCATGCGTGGAACACTTGCGCAGTGGTGGGAGATGCATAAAGAGGCATTCCAAAATTGGGAGGAATGTCGGGATATGATGATCCTGCGATTTGAAGCCCCAACTGGCGTGCGGGTCAGAACATTCCTTGGATCGGAAGATCCATGCGAATATATGTCTGCATGGGAAGAGCAGTGGTGTGACAAGACGACTAATGAGTGGGTTCACCTGCTGATTCATGACCTACGACTGCTTCCATCTACATGGTACTTAGATGCAGAACTACATCAGTGCACCTGCCACTGGGGGACATTGAAGGAAGAATTCCTAGGAACATTTGCGTTAGTAGGCAGGACCACGGTGCTTGATGCAGTTTTGCGACACATTGACACTGGGTTATGGATTAAATCGCACCTAGTTATCGCACTGGAAATACCCACATGGGAAACACAGATACCATGCAAGGTAAACCACTATAGCCTAGCCCCAACAAAAGGTAAGGGTGATCCGTGAGCTGCGTCTAGTGCAGAATTGGAAGCAGTACGAATGACTACTGAGCCGCTCAGGCTACGAATGGGTTGCACTAAAACACACCTTACATTGGCTAAGAATAGGGATGCAAAAACAGAAGGCAGAGTTACCGTACGTTCGATGACTCTCACGACAAGGAAACAGTTGTGGTCACTCCTCGGCCATGTAGGGTATCACAAGAAATTTGTTTGGGGATATGTGCTACTTACAACACCTATGAGAAACTTGCTTACGCAGGGGATCCAATTCAGTTGGGATGACACCTGTTGGGAAAATATGTCTTTGGTTGTGAAGTACCTAGGGAACAAGCCTGTGTTGGGGGAGGATGCGCAAGAGGCATGGGTATTTATTCCAAGCTCAGCAGGTATGCAGAATGCACATAGGGGACGAAAAGTGACGGTTGGAACAGTAAAATAAAGTAGAGAGGAGAAGTTACCGTTGACTGGAGTGTGCAGATGGAAATTAATGGAGCGATTCCTTGCAATTTTTTACTGTTTACTTGATGATAAGCTCCGAGTGACATTTACCCTACCATTGGACAGCCATAGGCACTATAAAGTAGGACGGCTAGCTCAGACAACAGTTTCGTATTACTTCCATAACCTGTATGTATTTTTTCTATGTTGCACGATTTTCTGGGCCTGTAGCATCCTGTTCATGGCAAGGCAACCCACTCCCACTTCTGATAGGCCCCCAGAATCAAGCACCCATGTTCCCACTAAGACTCCAGCTCCTAGTCCCCTGGAAGCTTTGGTACCTACAGAGTCCGAACAGGAGGAAGTCATGATTGGGTCAGGGAACAAGGAGATCGATAAGATGATCGCACTCTAGCTCCCTGGGTGGGGGTATGGCTTCGTCCCTGGCGAACAGAGCGCCGAAGGGACCTGCGCAACTATCAATCCCAAGGAAACCACAGGACCAAGTGAGCGGGGTGTGGATGCAGTTGCTAAGAGGGACTCACAGCTACCACAAGTCAGTGATAAGGATGCCAGGGCTGATCCATAGCTGGCACTGAGAATGCATAGGAAGAATAACCAAGCTAGCACCTCCCTCCAAACTACAAAGTGGCTAGGATAGACTGACAAAGGGCCCTGAAAAAGGCAGTGCGCCCAACACCAGGAATATGATAAGATGGTCATGCTCACTTACGGTGACCTCGAACAAATCACGGATGCAATTACATTATCCATAGAGGATAGATGGGCAGCCATAGCATGACAACAGAAGGCTACAATAGGAACCTTTCAGACCGAGCTCTGCACCCTTCAGTGGAAGGCAAATACGCGACAGATCAGCGTAATTCAGAGACGGGCTCCCTTTGCGATCAATAGTGTCGTGCTCGCACAGAAAGAAAGCCATATTTTCTCTTTGCCTAGCACTACCCTGGTAGAAACCAAACTCCAAATAGATACATAACTACACTTGGATATAGCTAAGTTTCCCAACGAGGCATTAAAAGGTCTCCACGCCACCATGATCCGGGAAACCCACTAGCGAGACCTGGAGGTGCATCGATAGCTCGGTATAGCCAAGCAGTCCCTCCTACGGAAAGACGCATAAAATTACATCGCTATATCAAAGCAATTGGAACTTGAAATTGTGATCCACCAGCTCTGCACAGAGGTTCTGGACGGAGTCTTGGTCGCAGCTACACCTCGGGCCAAAATAGAAAGTATGGTCACAAAAATAAAATCGTCGTGGACGGAAATGCAGACCATCAAGGCACAATTGGAGAAGTGAATCTCCGACTTATAGGCCATAGTGCAGCCTACCACGCTACCAGGGGTTCGAGCCCAACGCGCTCCACTGGTGGCCGAAGCTATGAACACCATCACGGAGAAAATTGCTCAGGGCACCCAGTTGCTAGAATCATCCATGCAGCTCTAGACCATGGTCTAATTCAACTCGGTCCTCTGAAAGGGAAATCAATACTTACGATAGCAGGAAGAAGCTTTCGCACAAGTCGAGGCTACACTACCCACCTTGGTGCCTGCACAACGATTAGCACATTTTCGGACCAGCAACACTCTCCAGGATGCGATTGAGTAACTCCAGCATCAGAAGCACGTCATCGAGGCATGATTAAAGCCATGGGTTGCCACAACCCTCCATCTCTCACAAGATACAGATGATGTGGTCACGCAACTAAACCAGACATTGGCAAACGTCACTATGGCAACCGAAGGACCAACATCCCAAAAGCTTCTGGACCTCGTGTAGAGCATCGTGGCACAGATTCAAAACGTGTTTCCTCCACTAATTTCTTCCCTCAATGGACTGCACACACAGGTGGAGACACCACCACCACATTGACTCGGGATGAGTCACAAGATTGTGTTGGGGGACTGTTGGAACAGGGTCTCCTGGAAGCTGCGAAACTAGTCCATTTTGTACATTTTTTATTATATTTAGTCTAACGCAGGGGTTTTGGGGTGGGTTAAAACCCCTAAAGTATTGTAAACAGGTCAAGGGTAGAGCAAGAGTCTGCAGACCACGGTTTTCGGACCATTGGATGCGTAGGCTAAAATAGTATAAGTAGTTGAACTGTTTTGAGTGATAGGAGAGATTAAGAAAGGTAAGAGACTGATGCTAAGTGCGAATTGATTGATTTGGTTAGGGTTTTTGGGGAAGGACTCCTGTTTTTTTCTGCACAGAGATTCCCTATCCTGCTGTGTGCAGACCATGCTGCTGTGTGTGCAAGTTGGGATTTGGGTATTGTAAGTGGATCTGAAGGATTAATGAATGTGGAAGTATTGTTGATATCTGAATCTGTTTGAATGACTCTGTGATGCCTGGCTGATTAATATATGTTGATGTGTTATTGATTCAAGCTTTGAATATACTTTTGTTACTTGTTTATGCTGCGATTTGGGACTGTTCTATTACATTTTCTGCAAGAAGATCTGGAATAACTCTGTTATATTTATATAAATTCATGATTTTTTTATTACTGTGAGTATCATTGCGATTAAACACATGGATGCAAGGGGAATCTATAGATCTAGGCTCTGTAATATCAGATCGAGTTGCTATAAGACTGAACGCAGCTCATCTTGACTTACCTACCCTATCCCAGGGTGCGGAAACCTAGTTCCAGCACACACCCATACTACTTCGGGTGAGACTTTGGCCTATGCATGCAGGTCACTACTGAAAGGGCCAATAGTATAGGGGTTTTTTGGAAAACCTTGAACCTCCGAACCTAGGTCAGGACCCCCTGAGCCAACAATATCAAATAAAAATTAATTTGACTTCAAACATCATTATTAAACCCAGATCTTCATGAAATAATTCATTAACAGATGACATCAAACTCATAAATAATGATTGAACTGATCACAAGACATATTCAGGAAAAAACCTAGAATATATATGCGCTTATCATAAACCATTTTCATGTATATAAGCATTTTTCCATTATGAAACATGTGTATAAACCTTCCCATACTGCAGAAATGATGCGCTAATATGTAGAAGAGTATCTGTGTGTGTAAGTGCCTTACCTGAGAAAAAACTCACGTACACATCTGCAATTATCAACTCATAGCTTTGTTTCACTTCATAACTTCATACATACCCATATCTCGACATACAAAGTAAAACACACGTCAAATCATAGCTCTAATCAACCCATAAGCAGATTATACAATATATAGTCATTTCAGGTCTATTGAGCCTGATCCATCATTGGATTAATGGGTGCATACTTATTTCATATCAACCACTCATCAATAATGAATACCATGCAACCATACTTCAACATGGAAAATTTTATGGAAAAGTATCTTGAAGTTTAAAAACATTGGCGAATTTCAATAGTCCCTAATATGCAATCTATAAAATTTTTATTACTATATTTGTAAAATTATTCATATTTATAATGGTTTTATATATAGTCTCTATATAATATTTTTGATTTTTATGGTAAAATAATTTTATATTTTAAAATTTTGGCGAACCATTTTTAGAAAAAATGGAAATTAGCGAATCTTTTTTTGGAAAAATCATGGAAAATTAGCTCACTTGCGAATATTAGCCCCTAAAATTTTCCATGTACTTCAGATTGAAGTATTCATCAATCACCCTCTCTCTTGCACACCATTATCACTTTGATCTTCTCCTCCTTATATATAGTAGGCCTTATCCAATACCACATGCTAAAACCACACTAATGTTGATGGTATTCTTGGACGGGATTAAATATCTATTGACATGATCATTACTATGGGCTAATACCATGGTAAATACCCTTGGTATTTAGGAAACCATAGTGAAGAAATTGTACACGCTTTCTCTTCTTCATACATGAATTTGTATGCTACTTTTCTTCCTCGAACCCGCGTATATTTCTTCAATTGTTCACCTTCATCATTCTTTTGTATCTTACTCTATGCCTTTCTTATGTCTCTGAACTCCATGCCTTTATCACATCTGCACTGGCCTATAGAATCATCTTCATCAAGTAGGTTTTCATCAAGGACAACTTATCAAGTATGTTTCCATCAAGGACAACACATTTTCCATAATGCCAACATCAACCTCTAGGGAATCATTTCAAGCCCGACCCAAATTTTGGGCAAGGGGAAGGGTAGGTTAACCCTATGTGGACCCAGTGGAGGGATGTGGATCCAGGTGGGAGAAATTATGAATGGGGTTGTAATGAATGGAAAGAGGGTTATATATGTGGATGAAGGAGTGGGACTGTGCAACCAAAATTAGGGTTTCCCATGTAGCACCACCCCTAAATCTCAAAGGTCAATAAAAGAGATCCCATGGGACTAAGATCCAAGGGTAGCATCCAAAATATTAGTGTAAAAAATCACAGACATATCCCACTCTTTCTACCAAATCACCCCATTAATACATGCCCCAAAGTACCCATAAGAAAACTACAATACTCAATTACCAAATGACTAGGAATACCTTTAGGTTCGAGAGGCCCACCTTCAAACATACGATCATGAAATATGGGTGAGGTACCACATCGCTAGCCCAAGTGGAGGATAAATGGAACAACGAGCTAGTTGGTGGCTACAAGGGGGTGTTGGATGCTGGCTAAGGACCATCTTGGAGGAAATTTTCTCCTAGGGATGTCACCCACAAAATGGTGGATAACAGGACCCACTATCACCTCAGTCATGTCCCCTTCTCTTTACAGACTTTCAGTGATGGGAGGGGTCCTAGTATGGAGGAGATCACTTGAATGATAGGATAAATGGAAAGGTATAATGTTAATCCCAAGGCCCATTCAAAGGAGAGTCTAAATTAATGGTTCAAATGCTTAAATAAAAATTGAAAGTATCCCCAAGAAATACCTATGAAGCATGACCTCAATCTTAGGAATATTCAAAAATGATGAATTACTAAGATCAAAACTTCCAAATTCCCTCACTTCTGATTTATTTGTTTATACTAGGGTTGAAAGTGAGGCAAGGATGGCTCATTCAATGTAAGTATTCAATTAAAGTGTGATGTTTGGGAGAAGCTAGGGTGGCTTTCCACGAAAAACCCCTTGAGATAAATACTATAAGAGACAAAGGGTTGAGAGATATATTGTGGTAAAGGCTCATCCAATGATCATCTATAGTTAGGAGAAAAGGTTTTAAATGAGAAATACAAAGTGAAAACCTTCAAGAAATCCCCAACTCAAAGAAGCTTCAATGGTTCACTAGAGGATTCCTAGAGGATACATAAATGAAGAAACTTGTCTGGATGGAATCCTAAAATTCCTCCTCCCTAAAATTTCGCACCAAGCCCTAGAAAATATTTTTATCCTTAAAGGATGAATAAAAGAATAATAAAAAGGGTGAAACAATGATATTCATTAATTCAATGTGATCACCAAAGGTCTAGTACAAGTGCTTAGCTATTGGGAATATTGGAGTCAAAATGATGAAGATGTAGGAACTTCACTCTTCAAGGAGGCCTAAAGAAGAAACTACTTTCTATGTGGATGCAACCTCAAATAAACTTTAGAATTGTATACTTTGATATGCAATATTTGATGGTGTTTCAAGGTAAAAGGTGCACAACCTACCTCTAGAAAAATTCATTCTTCTTTCCAAGATGAATAACATATGCAACAAGCCAATATTACAAATGTTTCATACATTCACATTAATTTTTAGGGCACATGTAAAATCATGACATAGAATTCCATATATTAGACATAAAACATTATGAAATTCACATGAAAATAACACTTACATGTTAAAAGGAGTATATCCATCCATAAACTTTCCAAATAGAAGCCCCGAGAGAGATAGTGAAAAATATCCCACATGTCAAAATTCTTTTAATAATCTGAATCATTCCACAAATTGTAGGTATGAAATATTTGGAAATATTTATCCCAAATACAAGTTATGATGAATGATATAGGATGCCTCTATTATATTTATACAATCCTCTAATGGGTTTGAATAGTTTAATTTATCCTAATCATGCCCTCGTAATAAAAAACAATTGCAAAATAACAATACTTTTGGTGACAAACCCACCAAATAGCTCCATAACATGAATAATTAGCCTCTTGAGAGGGTTGAAATGATATAAAAGTAGATAAAAGGGTCATTGGAAGGCCAAATGAAGTCCCTCATGTGTCATAATGAATAGGAGGGCTTGATTTACCATGATGAAGGGGATGTACCCTTAATCTCCAAGCAAATAACCTTCGATGCTCCCAAGTGGTTGTGGGGGTACTAAGAACATCCTGATGGATCTCCAACTAAATCAAACAAGCAAATGCTCCATATTTAAGGGCTAGAACAATGATATAACCCCTCCCTTGTCTCCTTAGGTGAGACAAAGCCCCATCTAAGCCCTAGAGCAACTGCCAAGTGTGTGGTGCAAGTGTGTATCTGGTTGGGAAAGGTGGTCTAGGTGCATCATCATCATCATCGAACAAGTGGGACACGAGCAATCAATAAGTGGTGTTGATGATCCCATTTTGTAGCCATGTACTCTCTGTTATATTGGAGCTGCATGGATCACAATTCTCACCCTATAGATGACATTAAGACTCTCTAGAGGGATTTGATCCTGTATAGGGAGACTAAACCCCAAAATGAAGACCCATCTTCAATCCTTTATAAAATCCAATGTGTCTCCCCTCCTTCCAGTAAAATAATTAATTAGTGTAATTTATTAAATGAGCTTACAATTCATGGAACCAAGTGGGCACTTCATAGTGGAATTCCCTTCCATAATGTTCTTTAGAATGTACAGGTGTCCCCAGGTTCAAGAAGGAGATTGAGAAATTACCCTACTAGGTGGTTTCAACCTTTAAGGGAGTGACAAATCCATGGTACATATGTTATATGGTAGGTGTCTTGTGAAATAGTGATGGAACAGAGTGGGGTAAAAGGAAAGGCTCCAAGCCACATGCCATGGTACAAGGGTAGCTCTAATTAGGGAAGCCCACACTGGGGTGTATAGATGTAGGAAGGAGAAATCGTGGTACATGAGTTACCCTAGCCTCTTTTTTTCCACCTTTATTCATATTCCTTTTTCCTTTTACTGATTTTTTTTTTATAACTTCTCGGGGCTCCAGGGAATGAGAGCATGATGTGAATGATATAGCAGTGAATACCCCCTTAAGGTTGGGAAGTTCATTTCCCACCAAGGGTTGGGACAACCATGTTGAAATTTCATAACTAAAAATTTTCTTGCAATCCCATCCTGGTTTTAATTTCACCTTATTACTCCCATTCAGTTAAATTCCCTTTCCCATAAACATACATTCAACATAAATAATTCTGGAAATGAAATTTTCTGATTAAAACACATGAGACTGTCAACACATGCTGAAAATAAATATGGACATAAACAAACCATCAACACATAAAAATACACAGATTCTACTAAACTTAGACCCAGGCAAAACCCCTTCAAACTTCTCCGGGGAAAACCTGTTAGAGAGCTCTTCAAATTTATTTATCTTTCAATTTTAGGAAAAAAAACATTTGCAGACAAAACAAAACAGCAAAATGCAACTTATCTCTTCAGCCCAAAACTCCTTGAAAACTATGCCCACTTTGTCTTGATTTCCATACCCACTTGAAGCTAAAAAATATGTACTGTATGGATACAGATTGTATGGATTTTTGTACCGATGTACAAACTGTACGGGTTTTTTTTTTTTTCAAAAAATTCTCTCGAACTACATGTATCTCACAACATTAAAATATGTTTGTATTGTACCTTCTTTCATCTTCTATGCCTTGATTTTTGTGCCCAGCTTTACCCAGAAATCACTCCTTCAGATTGTTGCAACAAATTTCTCCTTCAGAACTTTTCTCCAGCCCTTAGCCCCCTTTCTCCAATCTACTCATGAAGAATGAATTCAGTCTCAATTTTCTTTTCCCCATTTTGTTTCCCTAAATGAATTTTCGACAACCCTAAGGTCTAATGGCTTAGATTCATTTTGATCAAGGGATGAGAATAAAAGTGCATTTAATTCTCACTTTCTATTTTTTAACTCACCCATTAAATAAAGTACCCACATTGTACTTTATGTCTAAAGTCATTTTTCACTTTATAATTTAACATTGACTTTACCACTTATAAAGTCACTTTCACTTTATAAAGTCGCACTTAGGAAAATAATTATTTTGGAAACTTTTCCCTAGGTAGAGACTAACCCATGGGAAACCACATGTCCAAGCTACATTAAAAATCAACACTCCCTCTTACCGAGGAATTTTTTTCTCACCACATCAATGGTGTCCCTGAAATAGACATACGTGCCTCTCGGTAAGGACTTCGTGAGAACATCGGCCACCTGCTCATATGTCGATATATACTCCAGCTTCATTGCCCCTTTCTGAACATAGTCCTTGATGAAATGATATCTGATGTTAATGTGTTTTTTTTTAACAATGAAAAGTAGTATTTTCATTAATCTGCATCCAGATCACAGCATTAAACCGGATGATTACATTTGTCCAATGTCATGCCAGAATTCAAAAAAGTGTCACTACCTACATACATGGTTGTCTTTGCAGACGCATTATTTCTATTTTGTCTATATCTACGGTGCATCTCATTCCCATGTGTGTTGTAAAGCTTACAAAATGAGTTACCAAGGTATGTGCATTTGTGCTTGTCCATTCAAAATTATATTGTTACTCGCTTATCCATTTCTGTTGGAATCTGGCGCTTAGAAGAGGATATCGTCATGAACAAGCTCAAGCAGCTGTCCAGATATTGTCCTGAGGGTATGCTATCCCAGTGTTGTCTAGAGGTATTGTTGTCCCATTGTTGTCCAAAATGAATGATGTCTACTTTTTTTCCAGATGTCGCACACATATTGTTCCAAAGTTGTCCATAACAAATTTTTTCCATATGTTGTCCAAGATGAGTGTTGTTCAATTTCTATCCAAACTAATTGTTGTTCATTTGTTTTCCAAATGTTGTTCCATCCAAATATTGTTCCAACACTATCCAATAGAAATTTTGTTTCCTGATCCATGGTTTTCCTATGAAAGCTGGGGTTGAGGTCTAATTCTTCATGCCAATAAGCATGGAAGGGTTAGGGGATAGATTTGGTGTCAATGTTTCCATCGATGTCACATATGCCCTTCAAAAATATTCACCCTTTATTATCCTGCTCATATGCTTGAGTATTTAGGGATCTGAGCACATGTGTGTACTGGATGCCTTCAAATTCCTTTGCTTCATCCTTAATTTTGATTAAAATTTGATTGATTCTAGCATTTTTTGTTTCTTTCCCTTGAACCAGGTTTTTGATTAGGATATTGGAGTCCCCCAGTACCCACAAATGTCTCACACCTTTTTATTTTGCGATGGTGATTCTGATCCAAAGGACACTTGCCTCCACTAGGTTGTTGGTTGCTCTGTCTATACCTCACGAATATTTGTGCCTTGTTTTTCTGTCGGGGTCAATGAGGACCCCTCCTCCCCGAGCCTCCACTGGGTTTCCTTTGGAGGCTTCGTTGAACATAAGAGTCCAGTTCCCTTTCTTCTTTATCTCATCCATTAGCTCAGTTTGAGTGATTCTAAGACACCAGTTGAGAGGATCCACCTTTTTTATTTTTGTTTTCTTGCTCCAATACCATGGATATAGTCATTCTCATTCTAAAATATCTAACGACGAGTCAATTTGTGGGGAGTTAAACTCGAAACAGAAGGATAAGACTGAGAGCGTTGAAACTTTGGGAGCAGGAATTTTCATTTTGAATATCGATTTGTTTCTTTCCATCCAAATATTCCAACAGATGTACTTTGGAAGAGATTGAAGGATGGATTTCAGATTCGATTTAGTTTTAATATTTCCTTTGTACCATTTTTTTGGTGCTGAGAAGAACGTGGAGGCATCTGCTGGCCAATCTATTTTGGATAATATCTTTCCAAAATCCTCCTTCCAGACTTGTTTTTTGTATGTGGATTTTATGAATAAATGGTTTATGGTTTCTTCCTCTTGTTCATAAAGAAGGCACCTAGTCGGCTCTCTTATACCTCTTTTCCTGATGTTGTCCTGTGAGAGAATTTTCTTGTGATTTAGATGCTAGTTGAAGTAATTTAATTTGGGAATAAAATTTGACTACCAAATACGATTCCATATCCCACTTTTCGGGGGGACCTGTTCTTCGAATAGGAGATGTGTGTAGCCTTCCTTGACTAAGTAGTGTGTGTTCTTCTAGCACCATTTGTCCACTTTGTATCTCGAAATTGGAGAACATCCCTTGAGGAGATTTAATAGTTCGTTTTTTTTCTCATTTAGCTCTCCGGGGATATCTAGCAGAACCCATCCTTTCCATTTCCTCTTGTCATCCCACACTAATATTTGTGCCAAGGTTGTGATTTTAATCAATATGAAGTGATCATAGAGGGGTTTTAGTTGCTCCAAATCTGCTAGAGGGGCATCATTCATTATTCTATCCTCCCAAATTTTTACTATTAGACCATTTCCAAGAACTCTGCTGATGTTTGGAGTAATTAGAGAAGATGAGGATAGAAGAAGACACCATATTGGGGAGCCTTGAGTGGTTGGAATATACTTGTTTTCCTATTCTTGTTTCATGAAATACTTACCTCTTATTAATTGAGCCCACCATTCTTCCGATTTTGTGACTAACCCCCACCATAATTTGGCCCCAATTGTTGGGTTCGTTAATCTTGGGTCACGAATTCCTAATCCTCCATGTTGCCTGAGTGTTGTAATAGTCTTCCAGTTTACCATGTGATATTTTCTTGTAGTTTTCTTCCCTCGTTCCCATAAGAACTTCCTTATGAAACTACCAAGTTTTTGTAGCACATACTTCGGAGCCTAGAGGACGAAAAACTAATATATAGGGAGAGAAGACAGCACTGATTTGATAAGAATGAGACGGTCTGCTGGATTTAGCCAAATCTCTCCCTAATTGGTTATTTTTTGTTTCATTTTTTCAATCGTGCCTTGCCAAGCCTTAGGACCGGCCCTTTTCAAGAAAATTGGGAATCCTAAGTATTTAAATTCCTTCTAGCCTATTTCTACCTTAAACCCCAATTTTTCTTCTATTTTTTCGGCCTTTCTAAGGGAGATATTCCATGCATATATTCTACATTTGGCATCACTTATATTCCCTCCAAATTCTTCTTGGAATTTTTGCAGGTAATACTTGAATATTCTAGCTATGACCAGAGAGCCTCCACCAAGAAGAGTTATATCGTCAACAAATTTCCCGTGATTTATGCTTTCGATTCCATCTTTAAATCTAATTCCTAGGATGTGTTGAGATGACCTTGTTGCTTCAAGGTTGTGACTAAGGGCCTCTCTAACCAAAATATATTAAAAGGGGGAGAGGGGGCACCATTTTCAGAGACCTCTTGATGCTTGGAAGAACCCAACCCCCCTACCATTAATCAGAGGAGAGATCCAGGCCTGGCAATGCATTTCGCTATCCATCTGGTGAAGGTCTCTTTAAATCCCATATTCTTAATTATGTCTAGGATAAATTTGTGCCAAACCCTGTCAAATGCATTGGCCATATCCAGTTTAATGACCATTCCTTGTTCCTCATGTCTCCAACTTGAGTTGATGGCTTCCTGGATTAAGATTATATTGTCATAGATTTGTCTTCTCAAGACAAAGTCGCCTTGATTAGGAGAGATGAGAAGAGGAAGAAGAAATTTCAGTCTAAGGGATAGGATTTTGGAAATAATTTTATAAGAGAAGTTGCAAGGGGAAATTGGCCTAAATCTCGAGAAAGAGGATGGATTTCGTTCTTTTGGTATCAGGGCTAAAAAGGTTGAATTTATTCCACCGTCGATGTATGAGATCTTCAAGGACTACTCAATCATTTGGCATAAATCTCTTTTTATTAGATGCCAATAGGTTTGATAAAACCTATTTGTGAAGCCATCAGGTCCAGGGGCCTTATCTGGAGAAAATGAAAAGACAAATTTTTGAATTTCTTGAGGATTAGGCAAAGCATCAAGGATTTTATTGGCGTCAGAGGTCACCAGAGAAGGCATCGAGTCCAACAATAAGGCTTCACTAATGGGGGTTGAGGTTTGGTCATCTTGGTACAGGGTAGAGAATTGATCTACTGCAACAGCCTTAATCTCATAAAAGGAGTCGAGAGTTTGAGATCCATGCTAAATTTGGGTGATGCCATTTTTTATCTCTCGGAATTTTTCTTTCTTGTGTAAATATTTTGTGTTCCTATCTCTAGAGCTGAGACAGTTATTGTGTGACTTGAGCCGCCACATATCTTCCTCTTATCTCAGGCTCACATGGTATGTTTGGAACATTTTTATTTCTTCTTGGAAGTCCACCTTCTCCACTTCAATATTTTCTATTTGAGTATGTTTTGGGGCCCTGTTTTTTATTGTTTTTGAAATCTTGGTTAGAACATTTTGAATTTTCACCTTTGAGTTGGTGCAAATGGAGAGACATGAGAGTCACATGACACAAGAATTTGTTTTCAAAGAGTCTTGACTTATCAAGGTGGCGCAGAAGCATGAGATAGCTGAAGATAGAACACGCACAAGTACATATGAAGAAAACACACAGCAGAAGACAGAAAGTGGAACACGCAGACAACAGGAGAAAAGCTAGGAGCAGCTGAAGAAAAGACACAGAGGAACTGATAGTCGCGAGAGCGGGTGAATAAATAACAGTCACCCGGCTGGAAGAAGAGGATGCTGAAGAGGTTGCGAGGCTCGTGATAGGGGAGGACGCACAGAGCGACTGCAGAAGAATCATGCATGACCTTCCTATGGTTCCTCATCTTCTCTATTCTACCTTTCTGTTCCGAAAACCATCTGTATCAGATTTGTAAGCTATCATTGAGAATGCCATGTAATCATGTGTTTGGCTAGGAGATTAATACAATGGAAGGTTGCTGTCTCAATAAGATGTTTACATGCCTGTAATGTGTTTATGCTGGTTTAAAATTTTATTTGCAAATGTCTGAATGCTTATTAAGTGCTCTTGCATATATAACTCTGTCTATATAATCGATGCACTGTCCATCATGAGTTGCGACTTTGTTCCTTGCCATTGATCTCATCCCCTTCTGCATGTGGTTGCGGCATGCCTTGGGTGAGACTCACTGCTCTCCGGAGCAGGGTGAAAATGCCGGCGTGATCCTAGACTACATCGGACCTCTTTGTTGGCCACAACTTCTGAACCTGGGTCTTGTCCACGAGACCTGACTACTTTCCAACAAATGGTTCCGTTGCCGGGACCTGCATGTTCTGAGGGGACCTAGATCATGGTATCGAGGATTTTTGAAGGAGAGATACGGCGATGGTGGGATAATCATCTCGACTAGTTCATTGCTCAACAAGCAGAGCTGACCAAGAAAAAGGAGGCGGCGATCAAGGAGCTCGTCCTTTTCTCTGACTCAGTCAGTGATACGTACGGAATTTTCTGGGGAAGGTTCCCTACCGACCTTTACAATTGGTTGCGGAGATTACAAGCGACGGTGCCCCAAGAGGGCTTGCGGAAGATAAACCACAGGTGGGCGCACGAAGATCTGGTGGCACTGCACCGGGTGGACACTGAACTGACCCGCGCGGTGGATTTTTGGGTAAGGACCACGTTGGAAGGATACACTGTGGAGTTTGCTGCTGAGTGCTACCAATCCTTCTCGAAAGCCGAGGCTATTTTCCACTCAAGGCTAAGAGGGAAGCTGCTGAAGGAGCTGTGGATCAAAGCCCTGATGGTGGACGAAGGGTTGATTGAATTTCACAAAACGAGGATGGAAGCGTAAACCACCCGTGCTGGGGGAAGGGTTAAGGGGACCGATGCTGTGTAGAATGTGAAAGTGGGGAGCGGGGAATGGATGTTGAGGCCGCATGCAAGTTGTGGGAGCGACGTGCGCATCGGCGGGCACAGATCGCCGATAGGTGGCGAAGAAGGGTAATGCGAGATTTGAAGAGAAGGGAGATCGAGAGGAAAAATCAGAAGGAGGCGCCTCAGAGGACAGGAACTATGGGTTTGGATACCCGGGAAGAAGACGGGACAGCAGTGGAAGTGCAGTGGGTGCATGGGAGCCCAGCGACGCGAGAAAGAGAGATAATGACTAGCGAAGATAATGGAAAGATGCAGCCCGAAGAGAGTTCCGATGACGAATGGCACGACGTGATGCAGCGGATGTTTCAAGATCAGACGGCACCCACCCCTCCAGGCAGCCCTACTTCCCACCTTCTGCATGGCCAGGATCCCGACCTTCCCCTGGTACTGTATCAACCTTTAAGTAATATTTTTATTCAGTTACAAGCATTGAGTTAGTCATACAATAGTTCATCAGCGTCAGTAACGTCCGGTAACAACAGCGTTACTAGTAGTGGTATTTTTCCTAGTGGGACCGTTACGCAACCAGGACCTGGAGGATTTATCCTGGTCAATTCTCCGCAAGCACACATGGCTGGATCTTTCACCCAGTATCCAGAGTTCTCTGGCCGGGGCAATGATGATGTAGAGCAACACTGGTACCTGTGCGAAGCCATCTGGAGGGCTCGCCAGACGCCAGATGCAGGGAAGTTAATAGAATTCCAAACCACGCTTAGAGAGAGGGCTCTGCGATGGTTTATCAAGTGGTCCGAGGCTCATCCTAACCCCATAATTGCGGACGTGAAGCGGGATTTTGTCCGTGAATTCAAGCTTCCCCAGACAGACCAGTAGGGCCTGTCCGAGCTGTGGGAAATTAAGCAGAAGGAAGGTGAGACCGCGTGGGAGTTGATGCGGCGATTCAAGGACGCGATCGGGAAACTCAGCTACCCGATCGATCCAAACCACCAGAGGGACTGGTTCATCAAGGCTCTGCTTCCCTTGACACGAACCCCTCTCACTCAGCAGAAGATTGATAATCTGCAGGACGCTTTGGAGCAGGCCATGAAGATTGAAGCCATGGCGGGCTACCCCCAGGAATATCGGGGGGGGGGGGCCGGCCTCGCAAGATCCTTCTTTGGTAGGGTTGCAACACCAGATTTCCAGCTTGACTGAGAAGCTCAAGGAGCTTCAGCCGGTGAGACCAGTGCGACCGAATGTTTGGTGTACTCATTGCCTGGTCGAGGGCCACGTCGCAACCGAGTGTCCTCGGTTGCGCGGCGCAGGGGCAGGACCCTCGGTCGCAACAATCCAGGAGGGTCCACCACCTGGTGGTGGCGCGGCGATGAACCCGCAGGGAGTCTACCAGCCGCAACAGACTTACGCGGGGTTCCCACCTCAACCAGGTTCCTCCACCACAGAGTACTACGAGATTTGCCTGACGTTGGGGCATCCTCCTCGGATGTGCCCGATATTACAGAAGTACTCCACGGTCCCGAATAATGTGTACTACGAATTTTGTGTTTCCACGACTCACAACACTAAGCAGTGCAGGGCACTCGACGCACTTGTGGATCGATTGGATCGTCCCTCCTACAGGGTGAACGAGGCTCCAAGGGGAAGAGGTGGCATGAGGGGAGGCTGCACGGGCGGACGTGGTTCGGTAAAATGTTACAACTGTGACCAAGAGGGTCACGTGGCTCGAGAATGTCCCCTCCCGCGATGACCCTGGTGTTCCCAGTGCCGGGTCAACGCCCACGCTACAGAGGACTGTCCGGAGCTCATCAAGAAGTGGGAAGAACGGGCGAGGCAGAGGGGAGCGAATCTGATAAACTCAGAGCCGTGAGGGACCGCAACCCCAGACTTGCAGAACGTCGCGATCGTGACGAGGGGCGGAAAGAAGACTAGGGAGGATGCCCACGGGAAGGAGCCAGCTCGAGTGGTTCGACCGACATCCTCGAAGAAGTTGATCAGGCCCGAAGTCCAGAAGAAGTATTTCCAGGAGGCAGTTGAGGCGTTCGCCTAGTTGCGGAACGAGGGAGGTTTGGAGGAGCCCATGCTGCCAGAATCTGGGGCGCAGAACGTCGCAGGTACTGTGGTCGAGGATTGGCTCCAGCTATTCCTCAGGATTGTTGACAACGCTGCGCTGCGGCAGCAGCTCAAGCATGCTTTGGAAGGAGCACTGCAGGGGCGCACAGAACTTAGAGATCTGGCGAACGCTGGCCCTCAATACGTGCAGTGCATGAAGCGGAACAAGCAATGAACAGGCAAAGAATTCTGGCTTAACACGCAGGTCGCGGGATTCTAAATCAGCGACACCATGTTGGACTTGGGGTCCGACGTCAACATTCTGCCACGGAAGACATGGGAGGCTCTTGGAAGGCCACGGCTAGCCTACTCACCAATCCAACTCAAGATGGCGAACCAGTACTGCATTCTGCCAATCGGCCGGCTCGAGGGTGTCGAGGTCGACGTTGCGGGGGTGAAGACATACACCGATTTTGAGGTTATTGATATCATGGGCGACAAGGATCCCTATCCCGCCTTACTCGGCATTGATTGGGCTTTTGAGAATTACGCCATCATCGACCTTAAAAAGGAGCTGATGATCTTTGAGGATGGGGAGGTACGGGTCACCCAGCCCCTCGACCCATATCAGGGCCCGCGATATACGGAAACAGTGGACAATCGAGAGGATGCTCAGATGATGGACCACCTTTATCAGATGACCGCAGGAAAGCGGGACGACTATATTAACCCGACCGCCACTGGCTCTGTCAGTTGGCGGAGTGTGCAGAGCTCGGAGCTCGGATCCGAACTCGCTTGGGAAGACTGGCAGCAAGGGGGGTATGAGACCACCACGCGGAGATGTGCTTCCATTGCCCAAGTCCGGTGGGTAGGGACTGAGATCCGCGGATATCCCACCTTGTCGAACATGCGGGCAGTCAATACTTTTATTACCAAGGTGGAAGACCTGGTCCCAGCTGAAAGCCGGATGCCTCTTTTGGATGTGGCCTTGCAATCCACGTCGGCCCGATGGTGGAAAAATCACCGCAACACTCTGTTGCGATGGGAGTGCGTGGCGGATGCTCTGCGGGCACGCTTTAAAGAGGACGAAGGACCCTGCAGTATGCTTAAGTATCATGGAACTTCCGACCCGCGACACCATTTGCGGGCCTGCGAGGAACAGTGGCGTAGCACCCGGTACCCTGAGGAGCTGTGGGTCCACAGGTTTATCCACTCCCTGGGTACAATTCCCCAGGCTTGGTACCTGGAGGAAGAGCGAAAAAGGGGCACTTGCTCTTGGCAGGCCGTCGCGGACAAGTTTGTGCAGTGCTTCTTGTTCGAAGGGGAGACGGTGCAGGAGTCTCAGGCCCTCTAGGCAATCAAGGAGGTCTTGTTTTTCCGCCATCCCGAGCCTGATGGGGGCCCGGTGGTGTCACGACCTAAGGTCAGGCGCGAGTTGGTTTGCCACCGGATTGATGGCGATCCGGAGGACGATAGTCTGGAGGACCTCAGGCATCTCTATTTTGACGAAAGGGAAGGCGAGCGGAGTATCAGTGAAGAGCCAACGACTGAAGGAGTTCATTTACAGCCCCTAAAGACAAAGAAGCTGAACATTGGAACAGATGAGAGACCCAAGCTCGCAATGGTGGGAGATCACTGGGACGAGGAGACAACCAAAGAAATTTTCAGCCTCCTCCGAGAATACGAAGATTTGTTCCCATCATCGGTTGTGGACCTGAAGGGGATAAAGGGGGATTTGGGCGAGATGCGCATCGCGTTGAAACCAGGGGCCAGGCCGGTGAAGCACCGACCCTACCGGTTGAACCCACGTATCAAAGAGAAGGTCAAGATGGAGATTGACAAGATGCTGGCTGCAGGTCTCATCTTTCCAGTAGAAGAAGCAGAGTGGGTGAGTCCCATTGTCATCCAGAACAAGAAGGACAAAGTGGAGATCCGTGTCTGTGTAGATTACCGGAGCCTGAACAATGCCTGCATCCACGACCCGTTTCCCACTCCTTTCAGCGATGAAGTCCTAGACCATGTTGCGGGAAACGAAGCTTATTCCTTCACTGATGGGTTTTCGGGTTATCATCAGGTGCGCATCGCGGAGGAAGACAAAGAAAAGATGACATTCACCACTGAGTGGGGATCGTTCGCATACCACGTTATGTCGTTTGGTCTGAAGAACGCACCGGCTGTGTTTTCCCGGATCGTCATTGCTGCTTTCCGGGAGTACATTCACAAGTTCTTGGAGGTCTACATGGACGACTGGACCATCTACAGCCTGTTGAAGAAACACACCTCCCTGTTGTGTATTATGTTTGACCGGTGTCGTCAGCTGCAGATTTCCTTGAACTTGAAGAAATGTATTTTTGCAGTTCCATTCGGCACACTCTTGGGCCACGTGGTGTGCAAGCAAGGGGTCTGCGTTGATCCCGCCAAGGTCGCGGTCATCGTTCACATGGAAGCCCCCGAGACCGTGAAGCAGTTGCGGGCACTGCTCGGGCACACAGGATATTACAGGCGGTTTATTCGCAACTACGCAAAGATTACGGCCCCTTTGGAGAAACTGTTGCGGAAGTCAGAGGTGTTCCAGTGGACGACGGAGTGTAGGAAGGCACTTGACACCTTGAAGGAGAAGTTGGCGACGGCACCCATACTTGTTCATCCCGACTGGGATAAGCAGTTCCATGTGCATATTGATGCGTCCGGTATTGCACTCGGGGCTGTATTGGCGCAACCCGGGGAGACGACAGTTGACCACCCCGTGTACTTCGCCAGCCGTCGGTTATCGAATGCGGAGAAGAATTACACCACGACCGAGCGGGAGGCATTGGCGATGGTGTACTCCCTCCAGAAGTTCCGCCACTATCTTCTGGGCGGAAAATTCACATTCTTCACGGACCATTCTGCATTGAAGTATCTGGTGAATAAGCCTGTGTTGGAAGGACGGATCTGTCGCTGGCTTCTACTTTTCCAGGAATTCACGTTTGAGGTGATTGTCAAGCCTGGCAGGTTGAATGTCGGTCCCGATCATTTATCCAGGTTGGAGACGGGAGAGAATGAGGGCTCGTTGGACGATCAGCTGCCGGATGCCGACCTCTTCCGAGTCGAAGCAGTACCAGATTACCTGGCTGACATTGCCACTTATCTGACCACGGGACAATGCCCTCAGGATTATACCCCGCTTCAGAAACGCCACCTGGTTGTTCGGGCGGCCGACTACCAATTGATCGCGGGGTAGCTATACAAACTGGGCCTCGATGAGGTGTTGCGCAGATGTGTTCTTGACCACGAACCGGAAGCAGTGATATGGGAATGTCACAGCGGTGTTGCGGGAGGGCATGTGGGTGCGAAACCCACCACAAGGAAGGTGCTCCAAGCTGGCCTGTGGTGGCCGACGGTACATGCTGACTGTAAGGCCTATGTGAAGCGCTGCGATGTTTGCCAGCGGACGGGCAGGCCTTCGCACCGAGACGAGCTTCCACTACACCCAGTGCATGTGTTGCGGCCGTTCGAAAAGTGGGTTGTCGATTTCGTAGGTCCCATCGCCCCGGTCGCCAGACACTCCAAGGCCCGGTACATCATTACCGCCACGGATTACCTCACCCGGTGGGCTGAGGCAGCGGCGGTACGTGACTGCTCGGCAGAGACCGCTGCCCGGTTCATTTTTGAACACATCATCAGCCGGTTTGGCTGCCCACGGAGCTTGACCAGCGATCAGGGTACGCATTTCATTAATGCCATGGTCAAGTCACTACTGGACACATTTATGATTCAGCATCATAAAAGCAGCCCATACCACCCACAGGCCAATGGTACTGTGGAAGCATTCAACAAGATTCTTGAAAAGGGCTTGACTAAAATTTGCAATGCTCAGCGCGACGATTGGGACGAGCGCCTCCCAGCGGCATTGTGGGCCTACCGGACCACAGTGAAACGTTTGACCAACCATACACCATTCCAGTTGGTGTATGGCCGGGAAGCTATGATTCCCGCCGAGTTCACTGTACCCAGTCTTTTGATCACAACATCCCTTCAATTCTCAGACGAGGAGTCACTTTGGGAATGCCTCCAGAAGCTACAGGAGCTGGATGAGGCCTGATTCCTGGCGGAATTCCACCAGAAGGTTCAGAAGGCCAGGCAGAAAGCGTGGCACGACCACCACATCAAAACCAAAGCCTTCCAAGTTGGCGGAAAAGTTCTCTTATATGACAGCCGGTTCCAGAAGTTTCCAGGCAAGCTCCAGATGCACTGGTTGGGACCCTACTTTGTCATCGAGATCCGCGACTCAGGAGCCGTTCGGTTGGCACAGCTGGACGGTACAGTTCTTCCTAGGTGGGTGAATGGCGCACGCCTGAAACCCTACCAGGAGTAGGTACCTTTCACTTTTCATCAATAACTCTCGCAACCGAGAGAACCCGTAGAGTAGCTTAGTCGAATAACTCTCCCGCAACCGGGATGAGCGTAGGGAGTCTTTTCTGTTCATAGGCAGTCTGTCAAATAACCGGTCAGTTGCGGTTACCTCACCGCAACCGACTATGGTCGGGGCGGACCAGTCCAGCATGTCACAGCGCCAGTCCAGCGTGTCGTCCTTGTAGGATCCATCCCCGTGCCAGTGTCATTCCAGGTCATTTCCGTCAGTCCTTTTTTCAATCCGTAGGATCACTCAGATTTGCATCATAAATTACCATAAGTAGACAGTAATCGTAACATAATCATTTTCCATCACCCGCAGTTCCCTCAGCCGTCGCGTCCACCCCATTCCCCATGACGCCATCAGCAACTGTCAGATTACACACAGGCATGCAATTGATCGCACGATTATCGCAGGCAAGAAGGATAGCAAGAATTAATTATCATTATGGAGTCTCATCAACTCCGCTCGTGCCAGGGGATGACATAACTTGCATGAAGACCAACAGCACGAGAATGACGGACCAGTTCAATTTGGCAATTGCAGCGACTCCAGAGAAGTTGAAGCCTCAAAGTGCACCGCACCCAGAAGGAAGCTCCAGAAGAATTCTCCAGGTTTACCAGCGCCGTGCCAAGATGCCGAAGGCTCTCTTATCTGTTGCTGAACCAGTACTGGACAGTCGAATCCATAGAACAAAGTCGTTGGTCGGAAAATATGACAGTGCAGCGTTGATAGACGCCAACCTATCCGACCTAGCCGAATTCCCCCACCTCCATTGGCAGACATACATGGAGCATCACTACACACCAGGCAGCAGCTCCAACAGCTAAATCCGACAAGAATACAGGGGCCTCCAGCAATCGTCCTTGATGAATTTAAGGACTCTTCCTATTTTTGGAACTACAGGACCGGCCCTGCAATGCACCCGGTTCCTCCTCAATCGAATATAGAACGGGTCCCTGTGGCTCAACGAGGAAATCCCAATTCATGCCGAAGACATTCATCGGCTTACAGGGCTGTCTCAGAATGGCGCAGATGTCTCCGCTGCCGGCCAGACATCTTCCAAGCGCGCCCGAAAGTCGGGTGACACAAACCTGTACACCAAGTATGGCACCCGCCAGGGGGGGAAAGGTGCCAAAATTGATTTGATTAATAAGCTAGAGATTCGGTTCGCTTGCTATCTCATTGCTAGCAAGACGATGCGGCACTATACTAAGGGAGAGTGCACCTTGGATACAATCTCCATTGCGGAGCACTGTATCCAGGGCACCAGGCTGAATTGGTGTTCTTTCGTGCTAAAAGAACTCTTCACGGCCTGCGAAGAGAACTATAAGCGCACCACCAGTTTCATTTACGGTTACTTGATCGTAGCTTTCACCATGTGGAAATGGCACATTCCTCCTGTCCGAATGCCAGCAGAAACTACCGCAAGCCAGCTTCTTGCGATGAAATTTACCCCGTGGCAGGTGTCCTCTGACCCCAGCACCAAACAGGTGAACGCGGAAGCGTTTCGGGCGTGGTACGGGTTAATGAGAGATGTGGTGGCTAACCAGCAACGGGTGCCCACGCACCTGTTGGATGATTATAGTGAGCAGGTATGGTTCGGGGTAAGCCACATGCACACTTACCTCCGCCCAACTTGTGTGCCGGAAGCCACCATCCACATGGCGCCCCTCAGATTCCAGTTGAATGATGATACCTTTCACCGCGAGGTCTCTGCGTGGCTGGGGGTCACAAAGCACATCAGCGACGGGATCCCCCGATATAACTTTGAGCGGATGCTGCCGGCGCAGCGGCCTGCCGAGACAGGCGCAGCGGGGTCCTCACAGGTTGCGGCGGGACCTTCGCAGGATGCAGCCGGGACCGCACCGGAACTGCCCGAATCATTGGTCCCCGTCGTACAACACTTCAATGCCCAGGTACGAAGTCTTATCGTGGTAACCCAAGTTGTTTCAAGTGTTGCCCCTTTGTTTCCCTTATTTTCTGAATTCCAGCTCGGTCGGTCTCTTGCTCCGTCCCATACCGCCCCTCTCACTTCTCCCATCCCCACCAACTTATTCACCTCTACCAGCCCTATCATCACCCCGATGGGCGAAACGGGCCCGGGACCTGATCCATCAGACCCCCCTCCATCCAAGAGGGCCCGCACTGCTATCACAGATCCAGTGGTGGACCTTACTGATGATGATCCACCATCCACTCCACTCACAGGGATGTTGATTCCGGAGGAACCCCTTATCGATCCATCGGAGTTCCTCAACATTCGCCTCCCCCATACCTCTTTCACCCCGTCCACCGCCCCCTCCACCGGCCGTCCACCTGCCACCTCCTCCGCTCCATCAAACTCATCGGCCACTGTATCAGATCCTCTCATCCGGGAACTTTTCAGAGGAGACCACGGGGTGGAAGTCACCTCTAGTACTGAAGCTGTAGTACCGCCGGTTGACCCCGTGGCCACACCCTAGGATCCTGTCTCTACTATATCTACCCGGCTGGCCAATGTTGGGGCTGATTCGGCTGACCCTCCCCCAGACCAGACCACTCAGCAAGACCGGCCAGAGTCCGATATGGGCACCTCAATGCAGCAGCAGACACCGGTCCCTCCTCCTGAGACCTCCAATCGATCAGTGGCCAGTGGCCAACCGTTGCAGGAATGAATGCCGGAGCAGGGTGCTTCCGGCACAGCCAATGTAGAAACATGGGGTACAGGGCAGCTGTACCTACTCATTCAGCGGGTGGCCCTAAAGGCCGAACATATTCATTCAAAGCTGCAGCAGCGGTGCACTGAGCAGCACCACCAAATCACAGTGCTTACTGAATAGCGCGATCAGCTGACCAGGGAGAAGACCTACCTACAGGAGCAGGTCACCATTGCTGCTCAGGCGTTCTCCGACCTATGGCCCACTGTAAGGGCTCACCATGCCCCGCTCCCTGACAATATAGCGGAGGACAATGTAGCAGTCCAGGCTTACCACCTGCGGACTGCTTTCACTGGTCTATGCAGGGAGAATCAGGAACTCCACGCGGCGTTAGCCACACGGCCTACCCTTCCCGATCCACAGATTGTCTACTCAGAACAGGTGACTGCCAAGCAGACTCAGGCAGCTCGTATGCAGGTGACTCTTCATTCCACAGCGGGTGAGGCTTACGCCCTCCTACGAAGTCTGCAAGAGTGCTCACTCGCCCTCACTGTCAAAACACAGCCTATCTCTGCCCAGCTGCAATAGATTTCCTGTGAAATTCAGGAGACCGCGGACCCAACACGGTTAGATCAGCTCTATGCCCAGGCGGACGAGCTTGAAATTCAAATGCAACAGACTGAGGCCGACTCGGCAGCGGCCAAACAGGTCATTCGGGAAATCCATCCGCCCATTCAAGCCAGTGCCAAATCCATACAACAGCTGGATGCCAAGGCCGAGACCCAGCTTACCACGATGTTCGGGGCTGTCCCGACGACTATAGAGGAGGCCGCTGCCACCAGGATCTCTGAAGAAGCAGACTTGCTCATGCAGGAATGGCAGCAAGCGGTGTCTGACTTCACCGGGCTTAAAGATACAACACTCCGCGGGGTTCCGGAGTTGGGGCCCTTGTTTGAACAACCGCTTGGAGGAGCACAGCAGGAAAGGGCGCGGGACGAAGGCACAGCAGAATAGGGCACGGGAGCCAGCGGGGCAATGGAAGTGGAGACTGTTATTTGTGATTGACTCGGAGACGAGTCAAGGAATTGTGGTCGGGGCCTGTTGGGGCCCTTGTTTTTTATTATTTTTGAAATCTTGGTTAGAACATTTTGAATTTTGACCTTTTGAGTTAAGGCATGAAGACACATGGCAACCGCGACTGCGTCGCAACTACCAGGAGTCGCGGAGCTATCAAGGTGGCGCGGAAGCATGAGATAGCTGAAGATAGAACACGCACGAGTACAGATGAAGAAAACACACAGCAGAAGACAGAAAGCGGCACACGCAGATAACAGGAGAGAAGCTGGGAGCAGCTAAGGAAAAGACACAGAGGAACTGATAGTTGCGAGAGCGGGTGAATAAATAACAGTCACCCGGCTGGAAGAAGGGGATGCATAAGAGGTTGCGAGGCTCGTGACAGGGGAAGACGCACAGAGCGACTGCGGAAGAATCATGCATGACCTTCCTATGGTTCCTCATCTTCTCTATTCTACCTTTCTGTTCCGAAGACCATCTGTATCAGATTTGTAAGCTATCATTGAGAATGCCATGTAATCATGTGTTTGGCCAAGAGATTAATACAATGGAAGGTTGCTGTCTCAATAAGATGTTTACATGCCTGTAATGTGTTTATGCTGGTTTAAAATTTTATTTGCAAATGTCTGAATGCTTATTAAGTGCTCTTGCGTATATAACTCTGTCTATATAATCGATGCACTGTCCATCATGAGTTGCGACTTTGTTCCTTGCCATTGATCTCATCCCCTTTTGCATGTGGTTGCGGCATGCCTCGGGTGAGACTCACTGCTCTCCGGAGCAGGGTGAAAATGCCGGCGTGATCCTAGACTACATCGGACCCCTTTGTTGGCCACAACTCCTGAACCTGGGTCTTGTCCGCGACGCGTGTCCTTGCCAATACCGTTTTTTTGCAAGATTGTCTTCTGTTGTTTTGACATTTAGAGACAGATTTTCATTGTATGTTTTGAGCGATTATTTGATGTCCGCTTTTAACATTTAACTTTCCTTTCCCATATGGTTATAGGGCTACCTTTTACCCACTGAGTCCAGGATGCAGCGATCATTTCAAAGAAGCCAACTGTTTCTATCCATAAAGGGGAAAATTTGACAGGGATTGGCCCATAGTTAACTGGAGGAGAAACAAGGAGCATTAGCAGTCGGTGATCCGATCCACACCATTGTTGAATCTCAGAAGATAAAGAGAAAGACAAAGATAGCAAAATATATGAAGCTAAAAACCTATCTAACTTTGTTGTTGTATGCCCCGATCCCGCCCTCTTATTATTCCATGTGTATTTAAATTTACTTGGCTTCACATCAAAGATATTTAACTACATTAGCAGGTCTTCAAATTCTTCTTGATGAATTTCTCTTACCACTGTCCCTCCTCTCTTTTTTTCCTGTTTTAGTACTGTAATTAAATCTCCTCCTAAAATGCAATTCGTGCCATCCTCTGTATGCTTGAGGTCTTGTAGGGATTTCCAGCAATCTTTCTTTTCATCATAATTATTTGGCATGTATATATTTATGATTGTAATGGTGTAATTTAGATTTTTGACAACAAAAAATTGCTATCCAATGAACTGATTTTAGGGTGCTTACCAAGAGGAAGTTTGCAGGGTCCCACAGAATGCATACACCACCCGAGGCTCCACGCAAGCTCACTACCTCCAGCTCACTTTTTTTTCGTATCTTGGGGTGATGTGTAGAAATATCCACCTCATTCAGCTTGGTTTCCTACATAATTACAACGCTCGGCTTCTCTTTCTTGATCAATGTCATGGTTTTTTCTCTTCTCTTTTTGGTACCGAGTCCTCTACAGTTCCAGGAAATTACTTTCATTTATCACTTCTCTAAGAGGGAGGCCCATTTTAATGGGCCTGCTTGATTACCCTTCTTATTTCCTTTTCTGCTCAGGTCTGCTAATTGGCAAATAATTATGGTCTGGTGTCCTAATTCTTTGTCTCTTTCTGCTTTGACCTGTCTGATTTCTCTATTTGATTTCCTTCCTGATCTTATGGCACGTTTCTCATTGAGAGTGTCTTTTCTTGTACCTGGATCATCTTCTGTGCCCTGAGGTGAAGCTACATCATCCTCTTGGATAGAGTGGTAGCCATCCTCTCCAATTTCTCCCTCTTCTTCTTCCAACATTCCTACTTCCTCTATGTATTTTTTGTCAAGAGTTTTATATTTCTCTTTTCCTCCTATTATGTGATGTAGTGGAGCTTTGTCGAGTGTCTCTTCTCTTGTGTCTTCCACAGTTTCCATATCAGCAAGGACTTCAAACTTATTAAAATTATCTCAAGTAGTTGGGCCACTAATCGTATGGTCTTCTTTTTTAGATGGTTGTGTCTCAGTTGGGCCTGCGTTTTTTGCTGTGGAGCAGTAGTGGCTCTTTTCCCCCCAAGGTTTGAGGTGCCTCCTATATGATTTTGTTGAAAGTTTGATGTTTTTTTTGTTTTCTTTGTTGCATGCCATTTTTCTCAATCATCTTGAACCTCTAATTGTCTTCGGTTTCGGGAATTCATGGACAAAATGTCTGTATTCATGACAGGATTTTTATTTGAACGGTATTTGGTCATAATCTACTTCTTGAATATGGGTCCAGTTATCAATGCACAGTTAAATTTCCTCAAGAAGGCCTTTCTCTAGATCGACTTCAACACAGATGTGGGCACATGCGAATAGTCCATATTTTGGCTTAGCAAAGTTGATATACTTTCTTATATTGTTTCCAATGGATTTGAAGATGGAGTGATTCCAGCAATGGAGAGGTAAGAATGGTATTTTTTCCCATACAGGGACAGCAGAGGGGATTTCACATTTAGGGTTGAATTTGGGGCTCCAATGATCAAGGTACAGTCCCTGGGCACCCATGAATTAAGGCCCATTCCTGAAGATTAAATCATGATCCTCCCTATGCTCAAAGTAAAATGTGTAGAAACCCTTACCACTGAATGATGCAATTACATTGCCTTGGATTAACGGCTTCCATTTTTTGTCTAGCCAATATCTAACATAGCGAGGTGAGAGCCAAAGGCCCATAAATTGTCTGATGAGGCCATGATTTGCGAGTTGGAGGGCTCAAGCTCGAACATGTGGAGCTTCAAGGGAAATTTCATGGATTTCTTCTGCCTTTTTGACGAATCTGGTAGGGCCGACTCTTTTTAAGGTTGGAGCAGCATCCATCAGCACTTTGAAAGTCGTTGATGCATCAAAAGGACCACTAGGGTTGGAAGGATCCATCGAGGTTTAACGCCTAGGGAGCTACATGCGTAGTGCCTGGCAAGGGGCTTCCTCTGCAATGGACAGTCCGCAAAGGGATAATGAGGGATCATAACAAGAACCCGACCTGCACAGGAAGGCCTAGCAAGCGCAGAGCCCATGACACTGTAGAGGGAAAGTGAAGGCAGTATACCGAGGCGCAAAGCTCAGACGCAGTGCACTTCATGAGACTTCATGAGAAGTATTTTTTATGTTACTAAATATAAATTTAATTTTTTTTGACTTTTCATGAAATAATGGATTCTCTATGAGTTTAATGTAACTCTGAGTATCACAGTGAATAATCATCGATCTCAAATCCTGATCAAATAGGCCATACAAAAACTTGCGAAGCCAAATGGCCTCACAACTAGCCTGGCTAGTGGCCATATACTCAGCCTCATGAGAGCTCAAAGAAACTGACTTTTTCTTTCAACTGAACCACGACACAACTTTCGAACCCAATCGGAAGCAACACCATGAAATTATTTTCCTGTCAGAAGCACACCCTACCCAATCTATATATGTGTAACTTTCCAACCTCACTCCATCTTCCTGCCTATATTCTAGACCATAATCAATGGTGCCCTACGCATATCGAAGAATGTGCTTTGCTTCTACCTAGTGCACCCTCCTAGGCTCAACCATGAACTAGCTAAGTGTGTTCACTGTAAATCATATATCTCGCCTAGTGTTGACCAGATACATCAAGGACCCAGCAAGCTGCCTATACAATGTGGGATCCACCAAACTAGAATCTTAAGCATGAATATTCTTCCAGTTGGTGATCATAGGTGTAGAAATGGGTCTACAATCTGCCATGTGAAATACGCTCAACACATCCATAGCACACTGCCCCTACCCCAGAAACATATGCCACTCCTCCTGTCATACCTCAAGCCCCAAAAATTAATGCATCAGCCTAATGTCCTTCATCTTGAACTCCATAGAAATATCCTCCTTGCAACCACTAATCAGTCTCTCTACCCCAATAATGAACAATTCATCAACATATAGTACAAGAATGAGTGGATCATCCCCTAGAACAATGTAGTATAGGTTCGGATCTGCATCACTCTTTGTGAACCCCATATGTTGCAAGTAAGTATCAATCCTTGAATACCAAGCTCTCGGAGCTTTCTTAAGTTTGTAGAGTGCTCGCCTCAACTGACATACATGGGTATCCCACCCAAGTACCTCAAATCCTTATGGCTTCTCAACATGCACCTCCTCCTCTATAACTTTGTTTAGAAATGTGGTCTTCACATCCATCTGATGGATCTACCAACCCATTTCTGCGGCAATAGAAATAAGGGACTAGATAGAAGTGTACCGAGCTACAGAATTGAAGGTCTCATCATATCCAAATCCCTCTATATGTGAGAAACCTCTAGCCACAAACCTTGCCTTGAAATTATCAATGCTGCCATCTGCGTCATGCTTGATCTTGTAGAGCCACTTGGAATTCACAACTGACTTGCCCTCAGGCCTAGGCACCACCTCCCAGAAATTATTCTTAATGATAGAGGCATACTCCTCCACCATATCCTCTCTCCATACCTCCAGGATGGCATCCTCCTCATAGATAGTAGGCTTAGAGTCAACAATGTTGGTAGCCTTGGCTACATAACTGCAAAACTGCTCAAGTGGCACACTCTCCCTATTCACCCTCTTTGGAGGACCAACAAACTCTGCTTCCTTCAAGGTGTCTTGAAGCCACTTAGGCCTCCTCTTACCTGAAGAATATTTCCCATAGGGAACCTAATCCTCTGCTTCCCTATCTGGTGAACCTTAAGGTCTGCCAACTGACCCTGGTGTTCCTGTACTAGCACCTATCCTCGAAGAACTTGTACTAGAAACTGTGCCAGTGTCAAATTAATTTCCATGTGAACTCTGTACTAGTGGAAGTTATCAGTGAACTCACCACTGGCACCACAGATGTCACTAACATTGAAGTACCTCATGTACAAATCGATCCATAACCCTGAGGTCCTGCTCCCTGTACTTGACCTCCCTGTTAAGGATAAGTTTGTGACTCTCTCTCATCATACTCCCATGACCTCCAATAGGCTCTCTCCTCCTATAACTTCACATCCCTCCTAATTACCATGCTTATTTTAGAAGGAATGAAGATCTAATAGGCCTTCTAAGTCTCATTGTAACCTATAAAGATACTCTTCTTTGCCATCTGTTACAGCTTCGTCCTCTACTCCTTGGGGATATAAGAATATGTGAAACCTCCAAAGATACGAAGATGTCCCACATGAGGCTTCTCTCCAGTGAAAGCCTTCTCTAGAGTCATATTCCCCAATCCTCTGTGAGGACTCTTGTTCTGAAGATAAACATCAGTATTGCAGGCCTCAACCTACAAAAACAAAGGAAAGCCCTGATCATGAATCATATCTCTAGCAGCCCAAACAATAGCTCGGTTCTTCATTTCAGACACCCCATTCTGTTGGGGGTTGTAAGGAAACGTGAACTCTCTCCTAATGCCCTCTTGTGCATAGAAGTCAAAAAACCTACCATCAGTGTACTCACCACCATTTTCTAACCTCAACACTCAAATATTCCTACCTATCTAATTTTCCATAAGAGCTTTGAGCTCTTTAAAGCGACTGAAGACCTCACCCTTGGTATTCAATAAATATATTCGAGTCCTCCTAGAGTATTCATCATTGAATATAACATAATACTCATAACCACCCAAAGACACATGAGACATACAACCACTAACATCAGTATGAATCAAGTCAATGCTCTTGTCAACTGAAAAATCAACTGGTATAGTTTCCTAGAGCAGATTCCAATCACTTTGGCCAAAGTGATGGAAATTCCCCTAGGATGCATCAATACCTTCCCTCCTAATAAAGTGACATCAAACACCTTATCATCCATTGCAGACACTAAAAACAAGTTATTCTTCATCCCCAGAACATACGAAACATCCATGACCTTCAAAGGAGGAAAAAAATCCCTCTCAAAGGTCACAGTCCCCACACCAACAGTTGTGATAGTGCGGTCATCTCCTAGTACAATCTCAATCTCAAGTGCCCTCTCTGCAAGCTCTGAAAAGAACTCCCCTGCACCGGTCATATGGCGGGAATCCCCATTGTCTATGTACCACACATCGGATGATGTACTCCTACTAGATGTAGAAGTAATAAATGAAAATTCCATGTCAAACTGTGAATCAAACTTCTCCACCTCTATTGAAGCTGCAGTACCTTTATTCCCCTCATTTTTCCTCTCAGGACACGTAGCAACATCCCATTCTTACATGCCCAAAATTTGACTTTGGACATATCTGTATCTTTCTTCTTCTTCTTCTCCTTTCCCTTAGCCCCATCTGATGAGGCCCCTTTCTTGTCCTTCCCTTTTTTCTTCCCCCTAGTTGTCAAGGCTATATCCTCTTCACCCCACCACTACCAATATTTCATATCTCATGCTACACACAATCATCCCAAAATCTGTCCCAATTGGGAAGATTCTCCCTAGAGGTAACAACATCTCCAAATACCTCCCAAGATTTAGAAATTCCCACTATAGCTATCCTAACTAACTATGTGGGTGCAATTGCCTCACCAATAATAGTCAAATCATCACGTACCTATTTGACCCTACCAAGCTAATGAACTACACTTTCGGCCTTTTTCATCCTGATGTTCTTCAATTTTTCTTTGAGTACCATCTTCCTGCTCTCAATGGTACTCTGATAGAGAGTGGTTAGAGCTTTCCACATCTGATATACATATGTGTTTCCTCTCACCTGAGGAATCATGTGATCCTTCAGACTGTCCATCAAAATCCTTTTTTCCTTTGCATTATTTTTTGTGAATTCAACAAGTTCATCTGCAAGAGTAGGAGGTACAACCTCTTGTCGCACTATGTCCCAAACTTATGCCTTCTCAAACACTTTCAAATCATGTCCTTCCAAACAGTGTAGTTGGATGTCCCATCCAATCAGTCCTCTATCCTTAAGAACATGGCTATGATTGTTGTCCAAAATTTAATGGAGAAATGAACTTTCCAGTACACCTTGTTGTCCCAAAAGTTCATTATGTGTGAAATTTAACCTCATTGTCCCAAAATATCGATTTTTTGTCCAATCTGAGTTTGTTGTCCAAACATTTAATTTGTTGTCCAAAACACTATTTTTTGTCTCAAACTACTGTTTGTTTTTCAAACTGCAATTTTTAGCCTATAGCTCTGATACCATGTTGAAAATTGATGACTAAAAAGTTTCCTGCAATCTCAACCCAGTTTTAATTTCACCTTATCACTCCCATTCAGTTAAATTTTCTTTCCCATAAGGTTACATTCAACATATATAATAATGGAAATAAAATTTTCAGATTGAAACACATGCGACTATCAACACATGTTGAAAATAAATATGAACATAAATAGACTAGCAACACATAAAAATACACATAGATTTTGGTCAACTTAGACCCAGGCAAAACCCCTTCAATCTTCTCCGGGGAAAACCTACTAGAGAACTCTTCAAATTTATGTATCTTTCAAGTTCAGGAAAAATACATTTTCATACAAAACAAAACAACAAAATGCAACTTATCTCTTCAGCCCAAAACTCCATGAAAATCGTGCCCACTTTGCCTCAATTTCCATGCCCACTTGAATCTGAAAATATGTATTGTACAAATACAAACTATATTTGATAGATTTCGTACAGACTGTACGTATTTCCGTATCATTGTATGGAATATATATATATATATATATATATATATATATATATATATATATATTCAAAAACATTTCTCGAACTACACACAGTACACAACATTAAACGACGTTTGTATTGTACCTTCTATTGTATTCTATGACTTGATTTTTGTGCCCATCTTTGCCCAGAAATCACTCCTTCAGTTTGCTGCAACAAATTTCTCCTTAAGAAATTTTCACCAGCCCTCAACCTCCTTTCTCCAATCTTCTTGTGAAGAATGAATGCAGTCTCTCTTTTCTTTTCCCCCTTTTGTTTCCCTATATGACTTTTGGGAAACCCTAAGTTCTAAGGGCTCAGATTAATTTAGATCAAGGGATGAGAATAAATTTTCATTTAATTCTCACTTTCTATTTTTTAACTCACCCATTAAATGAAGTACCCACATTGTACTTTATTTTAAAGTCACTTTTCACTTCATAATTTAACATTGACTTTACCACTTATAAATTCACTTTCACTTTATAAAGTCACACTTAGGAAAATAATTATTTTGGACATTTTCCCCTAGGTAGATACTAACCCATGGGAAACCACTTGTCCAGGGTACATTAAAAATGAACAAACCATGGGTTCCTTAATGACATAGGGCGATCATATAGGGGCCCTAGGAACTAGGGTGATGGCCATGATAAGGGATAGAGTTCATGTTTGGATTTTTCCCACGTGCTAATTTTTATGTCTCAACCATATTTTTCATTTTATGGTACATTTCTTGTTTCAAGTGGCCAAATCATTCTTTTTATTTTCCTTTTAGCTACATCAACCTCTAGGTCATCATTCTAGGCTTGACCCAAAGTGTGGAAAAGTGGGGGGGGGGGGACGCTAACTCCTTATTGACCCAATGGACAAATGTGGACTTAGATGGGAAATATGTGAAAAGGGTTTATAATGAGTAGATGATACTGATGTATGTAGTGTTTAGAAGAGGTACCATGCAATCACAATCGGGGTTTCTCATACAGTGCCACTCTTAAGCGAGTATCCAATAGAGTAGATCCCACATGACTAGTATACAAGGTTAACCACCAAGTTGGAAAAGGGGACAAGAGTACAAACCAAGCCCATTATTTCCACTCAATCCCCCCACTAATCCATGCCCATAAGTTCCCATGATAAATAAGCAAAAATACCAAACTACCTAATGAAAGTAATACATTCGGGTTAGAAGACCCAACTTCAAACTTACGATCATGATAGATGAGTGAGGGTGCATAATGGTTGGATCAGGTGGTAGATATGATGGAACATCGAGCTATCTAGTGGTTGTAATGGGTTTTTGGCTACCGGTTGAAGGCAATTTATGAGAAAAAACTATCCTATGGGTTTCACCCTGTAATATCCCAAAAGGGAGAATGCAGTAATACTTAAACACAATATAAGAACTGCAGCAAAGTAAACAATAGATATATATACACATCAAAATGCATAGAAATATCTGATCCATTTTATTATATTGGAGATGAAAAATCAAGTACAAAAGTGCTCAAAATATGAGACACTCAAGCCACAAGGGTGGCATAGAATGACCCTGCAATGATTTCCCAAGAGGGACTGCGTAACTGATGAACTTCTGGAAGGTAAACTGCATTGTCCCTACTGCAACTATTGGGACTGCAACTTCCTGAAAGATGGAAATTCAGATCTAGGCATAATGGGAGCTTTGATGATGCTGAAATTGTAGATCTGGGCTTAATGATGGATTCCCAAGATAGGGCCCGGAAGGGTTTCTTAGATCTATAATTCTAAGAAAAATACCCTCTTAGGGCTTCACATATATGCTGCTAGGAATGCATATCTGAAGCTAGATCTAATGATATGATGGCTGCAATGATGTACAATCAGATCTATGCAAGATAGGATGATCCCTTCACTAGATCCTTGGGCTAAAAGCTCAAGATCTAGCTCCTCCAATCTCCTCCATTGAAAATAGCTACTGAATAAACAATAGCTTCAGAAAACTGCGCTGTCAGAGAGGGAGGCTCAATAGCTTGCTGCTAGATATGTCCAATCAGCTCCTGAGTGATGGAAACAATAGATACATTGTGAGGAGATGGTCCCTCACTAGATTTCCAGCTAAAATACTGGAAAATTCCTTCCTCCAATAGATCTATAGGACATAACTACGCAATCCATGAAGGGATTGTTGTTGCATGGAGGTAAAACCCAATGGCATGAATGCCTTATGTAGATTTGCTGCTTCTGAAAGGCTGGATCTGAAGAACAAAGTGGTAGGATGAATCCTCCATTGGTTTCCTAGTTGAATGCTAGAAATAACCTCCTGAATATGGTACCAATTCCTAATAAGGAATTAAGAACAATCCTCTTTCCCAGAGCTACTCAAAGAAAGAGGTGGGATTCCCACTCGGGAACACCCTGTGCTAAACATCACTGCAAACTCTGCTAAACAACCCAATCTTGCATAGAAATGTCCTAAGACAAATTGAAATCTAAATAGATCAATAAATGAATAATCCAAATCATGCCTTCCATTGTGCCTTCACCTTCATTATATGCATGAGCCTTCCATAGCCTAGGCCCACTCCAAAATTGCATTGTACATGTGGAAAAAGTCTCCACGTTTGACTGCGTTGTTGCTTCAAATCCTCCATCATGTTCACATGGGGTGATCACCCTATCCATCATGCATGCATTTAATGCATCACTTCCTCCACTATCTCATCATAAGTGCTTCATGATCTCCTTTGAATGCACTATGATCTTAGTTTACCTTATCAAAGATCCTCATGATTTTATATTTAAGATCCATGATCTTATTTGACTGTTTCATCCTCCATAATATATCTCATAAATTAGACATGATCTCCATTAATGGAGTTTCTCCACTACTCCATGTTTTTAGATCTAGATCTATAATATCCACATACACACATTAAAAGTGGATTTTATTCATCTTTGAGGTTTGCGGGTCCCTCCACCCTTTTATTTACATAATTAATTAAGTTTTTTAAGGACTCTAATATTCCAAATATGATGTGAAAATTTGGAATATTACAGTCCCCCGCGGAAAAATGTTGTTTGTCCTCAAGAAACTCCAAAGGTAGATGAAATCCATCTATTCCCCTCCAAATGGCATCCACATAAGGAAGGCTTCCTCCATTTTCTACAATGTGATATGCATGTTTGGTTCCAAAGTTGTCTTTAAAAATATATAGAATGACCTCCAATTGCATGGTTAGATGTCCTCCTTCCACCATGAAGTTCCAAGTGACAACCATATGGTGTCCAACATCATCACCAATACATGAGATACATAAAATAAATTGGTTCTTTCCACAAAGGAAAAGTCCCATCTCACAAATCATTTCTTCATCCCATGTTTCATAAAGAAAATTGAGCATTGACATGCCCTCATATTTAGCCCTGTTGGCCTTGTTGGATCCAAGCATCATTCCAACATTATACAAAAGAGGAAATAGAGACATATGGATAGACAAAGATGTCAAACCATATTCTCCCAATAGTAACCACTGGAGTAAGGCCCTTTGCTTCCATCCTCCATCTCCCCCGTGCAAGATGGATAAGCCAAACTCCCCCAAAAGTAACCAAAGCAACAAGAGATCTTGTTGCCTTCTTTCCTCCTCATGTGTATCATGGAGTAAAAACATACCGATAGAAATGTGGAATTTCACATCAGCCCAATACAAGCAAACACCATCAATACACGTCATGAGAGCATCATGCCAAGTTTTACCCAATACAAAACACATAGACATAGGAGATGTCATGTGGTGGCCAAACTCTCTCAAAGGATTCCAAAATGAACATGCCTTCTTTTGCTGCATTCTATCATTGAAACACAAGGCATTAATCATCAAAAACATGAGTTATTGGGTGGTAACCATACTCACCCAAGAGCAGCCAATGCAACCATGCCTCCTTCTTCATTTCATAAGTGTTTTTCCAGGAATGGATCAAAGATGTAGGAGCCCTTTGGTAGTGATAAAAAATTCAATAAGGACCATGATGGCCCTTAAGGCTAATAAAAAGCACCATCCTCAAGTCAGGTCAGCTCTCAAGTATGAGATTCTCCTCGGGAGGTAACATCGTCTGGCAGATGCAATGCCCTTAAGTTAGGTCACTGGCTTATCTTCCCAGCCCTCAGGAGGTCACTGGTTAGCTTCCACATCCTTGGTGACTGAACTAGTATGTGACCAAACCAGTATGTGATCGAACCTTAAAAGTCAAAAAAGTACATATAGAAAAAATCAAATAAAAAAGAAAAAGAAAAAAATAACCGAAGTTTATTAGGAGTTCCATCCAGACGGAACCTATAATAACTGAAGGTTATTAGGAGTTCAATCCAGATGTAACTTGTAATAACCGAAGGTTATTAGGAGTTTCGTCTGGCGTAACCCAGCTTGCTAGCCCATGTCATATATTTGCAAGTGATCATGCAACCCCTTGCTTATCATCCTCACTCACTCAACCCAATGTGGCTGATGAATGATGTATTGCATAATCATGGTATCCTCCCTTTGTAGAATACCATCCTCCCCAAATTGATGAACAACTTTGCACTTCGTGAAATGTTGAAGTGCACCTCCAATGAGATATCTGAAGGAGATTCTATTTTCACCAAAGGCCCTCCAAAACCAATGAAGTTTTGGATCTGCTGCAGGTATAATTTTCTCTTTGAGCAATGAGATGCTCATTGAGAAAGTGTCATCTAGAAAGGAGAAAATATTCCTCATCTCAATATGTCTACCATCTACCATCTTTACCTCCATTTCTTCATTAGTGAAGCTACCTTTAGAATGCTCCAAGAATGATGGGACATCTTCATTTTCATAGCTACTAAGTAACAACGCTATAGATCTGCATGGTAATACATATGCTGTCTCAAAGAAAGGCACAATATTGATCTCATAACCATTCATTGTACATAGGATAATACTCATCCCATTTTCTGAAACTCTACACTTCAACTGAAAGGGTTGAATGTAGCTCAACAATGATGAACTGGGATAGCTCTTTATCTCCTCCTTGATTAGATCAAGGGTCCTCTGTGATGTGATATGTTTCTGCTTCAAATCAGTACCTTTTTCTAACCCTTGGTTATGCATTGGCCCAGATGGCATGTCTTCATAAGTTTCAATAAGATCTACTGAAACAATATGTGATGAAATTTTATTCATACCTTGGATCAACTGATGTGTGGAAACCTCTTTCCAAAACACAAGAGTTCCTCCAACCGGGACAATAGTGTCTCCAACTGCAGGTAAGGGTAATGGATGCTCTTCACCAAGTGTACCAGCACTGGAAACTTCCTCCTCTTCCTCATGCATCCCCTGAATCATGCATGGGACTTTATGTGTCAAGATCTCAAGACTATCTTGCAAGGTTGAAATTATCTCTTCTCTGGATGCAAGTACTTATGCAGCTGGTGGTGAATGTAGTGACTTCTTGTCCGGAGTGATAATATTGACATCTTCCTTTGTTTCCTCAGGAAATGTCTCTTTGTGACATGTCTCTGGTTTTCTCACATCAAACTTCTTCCTCAACTTGTGAAAGAAATATGAATATTTAGTCACCTTTGCATGCTCCATGTGACCAAACCACCAATCATTGGCTTCACCTAAAAGATGAAGTGTTTCAATTTGAACAACCTCTCCTTTAGCTATAGGATGTAACTTGAAAAATGCATCTAACTCCCTCCTTCAAGCCTTAACAGTGCTTGAGGAAGATCTATCAAATGTAGGAAAATAGAATCTATTATGCCTCTTTCTTTTATTACTGCTATAGAATCCTCTTTCTTCTTGGATTTGAAGAATTGTTGGAGAGTTAGCTCTCCTTGAATGCTCTATACTATGCTTTTTACTCTTCTAGATATATAATGAGAGTCTCATGAGTCTCTGGTTCTCTTCTCTCTTCATTTCTATACCTCTCACCTTCTTCAAAAAAAGTGGGTATAGTAGATCTATGAGGAGATATATGATTCTCTGGTTTTCTTCTTTGTTGATAGGAAGTGCTTGGGCCTTCCTAATCAAATCTTCTTCTTGGATATTCTTTCTGCCTTTCCTTATTCATTTGATGGACCTCCTTGTAGAGATCTTGCTTAGATCTAAAGAAAGGACTGGCAAAATTATCATCCTCCATGATAGATCTCATCTATCTGCTTCTTCTTTTGATGCAAATATGAAGTGTCCACAAGCTGAGCCAAAGATCATGCTCTGATACCACTGTAATATCCTAAAAGGGGAAATGCATTAATACTGAAACACAATATAAGAATTGTAGCAAATTAAACAATAGATTTATATACACATCAAAATGCACAGAAATAATTGAGCCATTTTATTATATTGGAGATGAAAAATCAAGTACAAAAGTGCTCAAAATATGAGACACTCAAGCCACGAGGGTGGCCTAGAATGACCCTGAAATGATTTCCCAAGAGGGACTGTGTAACTACTGAACTACTGGAAGGTAAACTGCGCAGTCCCTGCTGCAACTATTGGGACTACAACTGCCTAAAATATATAAAGTCGAATCTAGGCAGAATGGGAGCTCCAATGATGCTGAAATTGTAGATCTGGGATCAATGATGGATTCCCAAGATAACCCAGGAAGGGTTTCTCATATCTGTAAGTCTAAGAAAACCACCCTCTTAGGGATTCGCATATATGTTACTGGGAATGCAGATCTGAAGCTAGATCTGATGATATGATGGTTGCAATGATGTACAATCAGATCTATGCAAGAAGGGTTGATCCCTTCACTAGATCCTTGGGCTAAAAGCTTAAGATCTAGCTCCTCCAATCTCCTCCACTGAAAATAGTTGTTGGATGAACAACAACTTTAGAAAACTACGCTGTCAAAGAGGGAGGATCAAAAGCCTACTATTGGATGTATCAAATCAGGTCCTAAATGATGGAAAAAATAGATCCAATGTGAGGAAATGATCCCTCACAGGATTTACAGCTAAAATAATGGAAACTTCCTTCCTCCAATAGATCTACAGGATTGAACTGCGCAATCCTTGAAGGGATTGTTGTTGCATGGAGGTAAAACCTAATGGCCTAAATTCCTAATGTAGATTTGTTTCTCTTGAAAGGCTGGATCTTTGTTGGGTTTGTGTTATATTCTTTCCACGATTAAACACGCGGGGGGTCATGGGGATGATAACCCCCCAGGCAGATGTCAGGGTTGGTCAGTCAGCTGGGGGTCACAAGGGGGCGTGTCTCCCTATTGGGGTCCAGGCGTCGCCCCGGGAAAAATTTTGTCTTTATTTTCCTGGGCGCATCCGCCCATGGTTTTGGGGTACGATGGTTTTCGGCCCCTGGTATTTTGTAGATCCGGTCAAGGGAACTATGGTTATGTTCTAATCCAGGGTTAATGGATTGGGGCTTATGTATGCTTCGGCATGTATATATATGTGTTGTAACACTAAAAGGATTATAATGAAAAATCAAGCTGGTCGTCCCAATTTGGGATCTAGGGGAAAATCTCTGTGTTTATCTGTTTTATGTTTTATGCTCTCGCTATTGTTTATTTTCTGTTATAAGATTCGTGTGTAGATAATTTCTGTTCAGGGTTAAAACCTAAATTTGGTATCAAAGTTGTTTCAGCTTCAAGGGGACGCCTTTGCTGCTGAGGGTTTTTTTGATTGGGCCTGAGGTAGACCCCTGCTCGGGCAAGGGGGATCTCGCGTACACTGATCTCCCGCGTTTGTTAGAAGATGGCGGACATGGAAAGATAGAGATCAAGAAATTTAATGGTCAGAGTTTTGAGTTATGGAAGCTCAAGATGGAGGATTTGCTGGTGGATAAATATCAGTGGATCACGGTAGATCCGGGTACTAAACCAACGGCAATGTCAGATGAAGACTGGAAGAAACTGGATCGGAAGGCTAAGAGCACAATACAGTTGTGTGTCTCAGATTCAGTATTGTTGAATGTATTTGGGGAAGCTACGGCGAAGAATTTTTGGGAAAAACTTGGTACTTTGTACCAATCTAAGTCTCTCGTGAATAAATTATTCCCACGGAAAAATATGTATAACCCGAGGATGAAGGATGGAGACTCAGTGATAGAGCATCTAAATGCCTTCAATACTGTGGTAAGTCAGCTGTCATCTGCTGATATTAAAATCTCAGATGAAGATAAGTGCATCAATTTGTTATGTTCTCTACCAGACTCGTGGGACAGTCTGGTTATTGCAATAGATAGCAATACAACTACCTTGAATTTTGATGACATTGTCTCAGCCTTGTTGTAGGAGGAGATGAGACAGATAAATATGGAGGGTCATAATGGAGATGTCTTATCTGTACAAGGAAGGTCCCAGAACAGAAACAAGAATAAGGTTTCGAGTGGGAGATCTAAATCTCCTAGAAATTTTGTAAAGGTGTGTTGGAAATGCAGAAAAGAAGGGCACTACAAAAATGACTGCAGATCTAAAGCTCCTGAGAAAGGAAAGGGATCTGATGATCCTCTCTCTGCAGAGGCAAAAACCACCTCGAATGAAGGTGGGGATGTGTATTTGGCTTCTTCTTCAAATACACATGTATATCATGAGTCATGGTTGATTGACTCGTGCATCCTTTCACTCACTCCCCATAGGGAGTGGTTCTAAGAGTATGAGAAATATGATGGCGATGATGTCTTCTTAGGTGATGATAGGGAAGCCGTAATCGTCTGGACGTGGAAAATTCAAGTCGAAGTCGTAAGGTGGAAGGATTAGAACACTTCCTGGTGGTCTTCACATTCCTGCATTGGCCAGAAATCTGATTTCTGTAAACAAGATGGATGATGCAGGTGTAAGAATAGTGTTTGAGAAAGATACATGTAAGATGTTTTGGGGAGCACTGGTATTAATGCGGGGAGTTCAAATTGGAACTCAGTACAAGCTTCAGGGAAGCACTATTATTGATGGGTGCAATAGTTTTGTGGTTCCTAAAAGTGGAGAAGAAAGCCTAGCAGTCTCTCGAGAAAAGACCATGCTATGGTATCAAAGGATTGGACATATTAGACAGAAGGGCCTTTGAATACTGCATGGAAATGGTATGGTAGAACTTAGCACCATAGTCTATGGATCTCGATTTTTATAAACATTGTGTAAATTATGTGCGTAATCAAAGTAGTTTTCCTTCAAAAGCAGAGGGCTAGGGGCTAACAAGATATTAGGGCTGAGTCAGGTACAAATATGCCTAATCTGTCAGGTTCACCACCTTGGGTAAGTCTGTACTATGTTTCATTCATAGATGACTTCTCAAGGAATACATGGATATATTTCTTGAGGAAGAAATCTGAATTCTTTGACAGATTTAAAGAATTTAAGGCTCTGGTGGAAAACCAGACAGAGAAGAAGATAAAGGTGCTAAGGACAGATAATGGTGGGGATTTTTGCAAGAAGGAATTTGAAGAGTTATGTAAGAAGTGTGGTATAGCATGGCAGAAGACTACTCCATACACACCTCAGCAAAACGGAGTTGCAGAAAGAATGAACATAACACTGATGGAAAAGGCAAGAAGCATGCTCAATGGTATTGGGTTAGGACAAGAATTCTGGGCAAAGGCAGTGGAGACTGCATGTTACTTGGTTAACAGATCACCTTCATCAGTGTTGGAGGATAAGTCTCCACATGAGGTATGGACTGGTAAAAAACCCTCTCTTTCACATCTGAGGGTATTTGGATGTGATGCATATGTACATGTTCCAAAGGAGGAAAGGACCAAGTTGGATAATAAATCTGAAAGGTGCATCTTTATTGGGTATAAGGATGGTTTAAAGGGTTACAAGCTTTGGAACCCAGAAACAAGGAAGGTTGTGTACAACCAAGATGTGGTGTTTAGAGAGGTCAAAGATGTTGTTAAACATGAATTCCTACCAAAGGAACCTGAGAATATAGAGTTTGAGCTAAAGGAGGATGAATCAGACTCTACAACAAAAGAAGACTCATAAGAGGAAGAGCCACAAACTCCAGCTGTGAGAAGATCAGCTCGGGAAAGAAGACAACCAGAAAGGTATATTCCATCTGATTTCTGTTCAAATTTTTCTTTAACTATAACTGATGATGATCCCACAACTGTCAGGAAGGCAGTAGATTCAGAGGATGGAAATCTCTGGAAGGAGGCCATGGTTAATGAAATGGCATCCTTGCATAAAAATGAGGCATGGGATCTGGTGGAGTTGCCGGCGGGAAAGAAGCCCATCGGGAGAAAATGGGTGTTTAAGAAGAAGATGAATGTAGAAGGCAAGGTGGAGAAATACAAAGCTCGATTGGTAGCAAAAGGTTATTCCGAGGTGCCGGGAATTGAGTTTGGTGATATTTTTTCTCCTATTGCCAAAGTTACTTCTATTATATTTCTTTTATCTGTTGTTGTTGCATTTGATTTTGAGGTAGAACAGATGGATGTGAAGACAGAATTTCTTCACGGGGATCTGCAAGAGGAGATCTACATGAAACAACCTGAAGGCTTTATGGTGAAGTGGAAGAAAGAAATAGTATGCAAGTTAAATAAGTCTCTGTATGGGTTAAAACAGTCACCAAGGATGTGGTATCAGAAATTTGATACCTACATACGGGGACTTGGCTTCACCAGAAGCAAGGAGGAACACTGTGTTTATTTTAAATTAATCGGTAATTGTGTTATTTATTTGGTCTTATATGTGGATGATATGTTGTTGATTGGAAAGGACAAAGAAATTATCCAAGATTTGAAGACTCAATTGTTCTCCAAATTCGACATGAAAAATCTTGGTGCTGCAAACTATATTTTGGGCATGGAAATTAAGAGAGATCAGGCAAAGAGGAAGCTCTGGTTAAACTAGAGGAAGTATGTCGAGACTATATTGCAGAGGTTCAATATGCAGGATAGTAAATTGGTGAATGTTCTGATTCCTGTAAGTACAAATTTTTCTGTTGAACAGTGTCACAAGACATAAGAAGAAGAGGAGGATATGTCCCGTGTTCCATATGCAAGTGCAGTGGGTAGTCTGATGTATGCAATGGCCTGTACTAGACCAAACATTGCACATGCAATGGGAGTATTGAGCAGGTTTATGTCAAACCTAGGGAAGGAGCATTGGACAGTAGTGAAGCAGGTTTTCAGATATTTATGTGGCACTAGTGATTATGGCTTGTGCTACTAGGGAAGACTAGGATTGGAAAGAGTGTTGGACATTCGTGGTTTTGTTGATGCAGACTGGGCTGGAGATTTGGACCAAAGAATATCTACAAGTGGGTATGTGTTTAGCCTATTTGGAGGTGCATTCAGTTGGATGAGTAAAAGACAGTCTGTAGTGGCTCTTTCAACTTCATAGGTTGAATACATAGCAGCCACTCATGTAAGCAAGGAAGCAGTTTGGTTGCAGAGATTGTGTTCAAGTATGGGGTTGGTGCAACAAGATATAAGGATAGATTGTGATAGCCAAAGTACAATTTTCTTGGCTAAGAACCCTGCTTATCATTCAAAGACAAAGCACATTGATGTTCAATATCAATTTGTGAGAGATATGGTTGAAGCTAAAAGGGTGTTGCTGGTAAAGGTGGACACTTTGAAGAATGTTGCAGATGCATTGAAAAAGTATGTCAGCACTCAGAAGTTCTCTTGGTGTAGAGAAACAATGGGTGTTGCAAATATGGGCTAATGACTCAGCTCTCCTGTGGCCCCCTGCAGAAAGAAAACAAGTGGGAGAATGTTGGGTTTGTGTTATATTCTTTCCATGACTAATCACGCTTGGGGGGGTCATAGGGGGGGCGATAGCCCCTCTTGTACGTTTCGCTGGGTGCAACGTCAGGGGGGTCATAGGGGAGGTAGTAGCCCCTGTCAGGGTCCGAGGGAGTGCCCCGGAAAAAAAAAATTGGTCCTTATTTTCTGGTGGGCGGATCCACCCATGGTTTTTTGCATGGGTTTGCACATGGTTTTGGGGTACGATGGTTTTCGGCCCTTGGTATTTTGTAGATCCAGTCAAGGGAACTACAGTTATGTTCTAATCCAGGGTTAATGGATTGGGGTTTATGTATGCTTCGGCATGTATATATATGTGTTGTAACACTAAAAGGTTTATAATGAAAAATCAAGATGGTCATCCCGATTTGGGATCCAGGGGAAAATCTCTGTGTTTATCTGTTTTATGTTTTATGCTCTTGCTACTTTTTATTTTATATTTTTAAGATTCGTTTGCAAAGAATTTATGTACAAGTTTAAAACCTACAATCTGAAGAACAAATTGGTAGGATGAATCCTCCACTGGTTTCCTAGCTGAATGCTAGAAACAACCTCCTGAACATGGAACCAATGCCTGAAAATGAATGAAGAACAATCCTCTTTCCTGGAGCTACTCAAAGAAAGAGGTGAGATTCCCACTCGGCAACACCATGTGCTAAAGAGAATTGCAAACTCTGCTAAATAGCCCAAGCTTGCATAGAAATTTCCTAAGACAAATCTAGATCTAAACAGATCAAGAAATGAATAATCCAAATCATGCCTTCCATTGTACCTTCACCTTCATTATAAGCATGGGCCTTCCATAGCCTAGGCCCACTCCAAAACTACGTTGTACATGTGGAAAAAGTGTCCATGTTTGACTGTGTTGTTGCTTCAAGTCCTCCATCATGTTCACATGGGGTGATCGCCCTCTCCATCATGCATGCATTAAATGCATCACTTCCTCCACTATCTTATCATTAGTGCTTCATGATATCCTTTGAATGCACTATGATCTTAGTTGACCCTATCAAAGATCCTCATGATTTATATTTCAGATCCATGATCTTATTTCACTGTTTCATCCTCCATAATCTATCTCATCAATGAGACATGATCTCCATTAATGGAGCTGCTCCACTACTCCAGGTTTTTAGATCTAGATCTATAATATCCGCGTACACACATTAAAAGTGGATTTTATTCATCTTTGAGGTTTGGGGGTCCCTCCACCCTTTTATTTACTTAATTAATTAAGTTTATTAAGGACTCTAATTTTCCAAATATGATGTGAAAATTTGGGAATATTACACACCCACGGGTGGTGGGTAACATATCCTTAGCTCATAATGTATTTCTCAAGTACACTAGAAATCCATTGATAAGGGTGATGGAGGGGCTCCTCTCTCACATTGTTGAATATTGGGATCAAGAGATACAGGTATTCATGGTGTAAGGAGAGCCCATTCAAGCAACTCCGTAGAACATCTACTTTATAACTAGACTATCAATGATGGGGATAGTTATAGATACTTAGCTTTCAATTTCTCATGGGAGGATGTTATATAATTTCTTGGAGGCCTATACGAATTAGAACACCAGAGTAAGGGATGGTGTTATCCAAATAGTAAATTTGTAATAAGCTTGAGACATGAGCCATTATAGAGGTGGTGGTTCACAAAGTGGAGACTCATGCTCCAAATAAGATATAGAGAATTTTTATGATGCTTGGAGTCTGTATTGGCTAATAATATTATAAATGGACCTATATGATACTGAAAATAATGAGAAAACCACTAATTTCTTGTCCTCCTGCAATATGATGAAAGGGGATAATTTTTTTCTTTCGGGCATTTCCATGTACATTCTATTTTGAGAAGATACCCCCCCCTTTTGTTGAAAAGTGTAACTAGGTTCGGTCTTCATAGTGACATATGTAATTGTGATTTTATGTAATTGATGTAAAGAAGAAAAATAAAATTATTATTGTAATTCTTGTCTCATGGTTTTCATGAGCAAGGAAATTTATTTTTAGTGATGGCTCCCATTGTGAGCCTTTAGGATTTTCCATCTAGTCATAAAATTAAAATTGAGTCTATGTCATGTATGAAGGACCCTTCTTGGGCATGTTACATTTTGTATGAGTCATTAGATAAGTATAAATAGCCCTCCAAGACAATAAAAATTATCTCCCTTCATGTCGTCTTGAAAAATAATAATAATATCTCTTCTAAAGACACGTCGGTTCATCCTCCTATCAAGTCAACTTATTATCATGGAAAAAAACTATAAATAGCCCACTCAACCTCATTTTAGAGAAGATATTTTGGTTTCATTCTGAAGTTAGTAAGAAGTGGGAAGGACAACAAAAGGAAGCCTCTTATCCAATGTGAAGAAAGAAAGAAGAGCGAATTTTTCTTGGGTATCATTTGGATATGATGTGGGTATGTTTTAGGAAACACGTGCAAAGAAGGAAGAGGATACTTGTTTCAGAAAGAACTGGAAAGAATAACATTCCTCATTGGGTTTAAGAAGACCAAGACAAGAAGGGAGTTGATTCAAGCTAGAAGAAGACCCTATCCAAAGCAAATAAAGTGAGGGCATATGATAAGGTCTTGTGCATAAGCTAGGATTGCAACCTAATTCAAGGAGGCGGAAGGTTTGAAGCAGAAGGAGGTCGAAGTGGAAGAGTCGAGAAAAAGGGAAGGAGAATAAAGTTTACCATCGTTATCTAAGTATCTCATCAAGGGAACTTTTTGCTTGGCCTTGGAGTGGAAAATAGGTTAAGGTTCTTGGTATTTATATTCGTCAATTGGAATCTCTATAAGAATAATAATTTGTTCGGGTTTTCTTCTCAAGTGGGAGAGGTTTTGGCCATGGATGATAGCCTATATTATGTGTCTCTTGTATCTTTATGGTTTATGCATTGGTAGTTTTTTTTCTGAATAATAACACTAATAACCTAAGATAATATCCAAATCTAAAGAAGTAAAAATAACTCACAAGTAGTTACTAATAAAAGATAAATCACTTAAATTTCTATGCCCTAGATTTTTCAACATGGTTTCAGAGATAAGTCCACTAATTCAAGGAAGGGAATCTTATCAAGGGACGCTCATGGATAAAATATCAAGGAAAGAATCAAATAAAATATCATATTTAAATGAATATCTACAAAGAAAGAATCAAAACCATATATCAAAGAAGTATTGGGATCATAATCAAGAAAATAAGGCCAAAACCTCACATCTACCCAAGTTGAAAAGATCTACGAATCAAGTTGAATTGTTTTGAAAACTATTCATCCAAAGGAAGCTAGATAAAGAAATGTGTTTTCATCAAGACTCCAAGGTGATCTCTCTCAATCAAGACCCCTACCATTGAAAACATCATCATCATCAAAATATCCAAGGGATCTCCCTCTCTATGGGATCAAGGATCATTATTGAAGAAAATTATCCTCATCAAGGAGAAGTTTTATATCCTCTATAGCATAATCAACATCAAGGAAGCAGAAAAAATAAGGAGCAGTACATCAAGTAAGTATATTTATGTCCACATTTGAATATATCAAAATGTATTTTTGCAAGGAAAGCAACAAATTGGTTGGGCTTCAAACTATCTTGCATGGAAGGAAAGGACATATTTGAATCTTATTGAAAAAGAAGGTTATGGAACATGTCAAAGGATTTATCACTAGACCAGGAAAGTAATATTCTCAATCTCTTGCAAAGTATATGAAATGGGAGGTTACATCTCAAAGAATTCTCATAGAATCTATCAAGGATCCTCTCATCCCATATGTATCCAAACTCGAAACTTCAAAATAAATCTATGACAAACTGGTAGAGTTTTATTTTGTAAGCATTTCTAGATAATTTATCTCTTTAAGGAAATAACTCTACATGTTTAATATGTAAAAATACGAAGGTATAGCCTCATACTTTACGAGCATATATGAGATCAAGGATCAACTTCAAGATCTAGGAGAATTAATATCTGATAGGGAAATGACTACAGTTGTACTAAACACACTAAAGAAGGAGTGGGGTAACTTTACTTCAATTATTTATGGGAAGAAATAAGCTACTCCATTCCATGAACTGTGGTTACTGTGAAATATTGAATAATTCAAGCTAAATGAAAAATACGATGTGGGATCAGGTGAGTATAATCATGCATATACTGCAATGAAAAGAAGTAAGGGAAATTTTGGAAGGTTTGTTCCTCAGGAAAAAGAATAACATGGCTAAAATAAAATTATATGGGAGTCAATAATATGGTAACTATATGATATATTATCCTAAGCTCAAGAAGGACAATAAAAAATGGAGGAAAAGAAGAATCCCATATCACCGAGGAAGTGGAGGAAGCTTAAAAGAAGAATTCCAAAAAGGAGGAAGTAATAGATCTTGACTATTGAGATAGTCTTCCACTCCTAGTTCTTTTCTAGTTTCTAAGTTTTCCTATTGTAAAGTAGAAGCATGATAGATGTATCATATCATCATAGAAGCATTAGAAGCAAGATCTTGTGACATCATCATAGGGAAACATGAAGGATAGCTATGACAGCCAACTATGAAGGATATAACTCTTGGGAACCTCATTTAAAACATAAGTGACACTTATGAAAAGGAAAAATTCATCCAGGACAGAGCTCATCACACATCAATTAAAAGGAAACATCTGCTTGATGGGGATACTCAAGATCCTCAATATTCTCTGATGGAATCTTCATTGGAAGGTTCAACAATCAAGAGAGGAAGAAAGTGTCTCATTAGGAATTCCAACTTGTTGAATTCATGGGATGATGGTATGATGACATAAAAGGTAAAGCAGATGAAGGGATTAAACCTCATTCAATCAAGGATACTGCTACAGGAAGTTTGGATGACCCAAAGGAGAATGAGGTATGTATGATTTCATTTTATAAAATGTGGAGGCATGTCACATAATGTGGATAAATGCTCTATCTTGAGAGCATGATCAGAGTAAAAAAAGATATCATCCTCTGAAAGGATGCAATAAGGCATGGATCACACATTAACTAGATGAAATCAACATAATATTTCCTCATCTAAAAAATGAGGTGGTTGACAAAATTGGAGGAACCATGAGCAAAATTTCCTGGAAGAAAATGTGTGAAGAAAGAAATGAAGATATCATGGAATCAACAAAGATGAAGGCAATAAACATCCGAGAACTGAAATATTTGACTACGATATCTCCTGGAAATATATGAAGACTCTAATAGAAGTCTGAAAAAGATGGAGATCCCTGACAATGGATATCTTTGGGAGATGTGTCAATATGTATGCAGGATGTTGATGCAAACTAGAAGATTTCATGATGAAACACCATCACAAAGGTAATTTTTTATTTAATTTCCTATTTTTTAATGATAATTGGATGGGATTATGCAGGGCTTCTTAGGGAAGAGCTATGAATTTCTTCCAGCAATAATGACCATTTAGTAGGATGAAATATCCTTAATGAAACATGGCATGAAGAAGGCATGAAGTCAAGCCAGATATGGATTGATGGATCACTTTCCAAAGAAAGGAATGATTAAATGGCTCAAAGATGAAATTTATGGATGGTTTATGCCCTATGTAGAAGTCACAAAACATGAATACTCCTAGATAATGAAAAGAAGTTAATGACATCATGAGGAGGAGTTCTTCAAGCAGTTGGTTGTCCCATCATCTCCACCTGAGGAGCTGATATAGTTCCCTAATTACAAGGCAGCCTATAAAAAGGTTTCTTACTTGGAAGAATAATTCCTAAGCCAAGAGGGAGCTTAGGTATATTCATTATGTATGAATGAGTACATTCCTTTATTGGAATAGATATTTCCTCCCTAATTAAGAGGGATAGATAGAAACATCATTCTTGTCTTCACTTGGGAAGACATAATGGAGGATTGGGTAAACATATGGCGGCTGATGCTCTTTGATGATGTGTTAGGGAATCAAATATAATAGTATTCATAGAGGAAATATATTCTTTGAGGACTGTGAATCCAAGATAAGGATAGTATTTTTGGAACACGCCCTGAGAACCCAGGTTGGGTATGTTTCAAGAGACACAATGATGAGGGTGTCTATACATCATTGATCTCACCAGAATTGTGCTCAAATATCATGGAGAGATAGAGTTGTTATTCAAGGCATTTCTATGTGACAATGTTGGTTGATATGATGCTAAACAGATGGGTTACCAATCTGACTCTTCTTATGAGAAACTCTTCAGATTGAGAATAACCAAGTACCACTATGAATACCTCCCTAGTTAAGAGGGCGTGTTGAAAAGTGTAAATAGGTTCAATATTCATAGTGACATGTGCTTTTTTGTAATTGATGTAAAGAAGAAAAATAAAATTATTATTTTAATGCTTCTCTCCTTGGTTTCATGAGCAAGGAATTTTATTTTTAGTGATGGATCCCATTGTGATCCTTTACGATTTATCATCTAGTCACAAAAATCAAATTAAGTCTATCTCATGCATGAAAGACCCTTCTTGGGCATGTTAAATTTTGTATGAGTCATTAGATAAGTATAAATATCCATAAAAGACAAGAATAAGTATATCCCTTCATGTTGGCTTCAAAAGGAATAATAATATCTCTTCTAAGGACACGCTAGCTCATCCTCCTGTCTATTCGGTTTATTATCATGGAAAACAACTATAAATAGGCCACTTGGCCTCATTTTAGAGAAAATTTTTTTGGAGGTGTCACTGAATTTAGTAAGAATTGAAAAGGAGAGAAAAAGGAAGCCTCCTAGCCAGCGTGAAGAAATAAAGAAGAGTGAATGTTTCTTGGGTATCATTTGGATCTGTTTAGTAAGAGGACACTTGCTACAGAAATAACGGAAGAGAATAACACTCCTCATTTGTTAGTCGAGTTGGAAGAACGTCAAGACAAGAAGGGAGTCGAGTCAATATATATTAATACGTTATCTAAAGTGAAGGCATAAGATAATGTCTTGTGCATAATCTATGGTTTCTCAATTAGGATTGCAGACCTAATTCAAGGAGCTCGTTGAAGTGGAAAAGGAGCTGAGAAAAACAGAAGGATCATAAAGTTGACTATCGTTGTCTAAGGATCTCATCAATGGAACTTGTGTCTTGTTCTTGGAGTGGAAAATAGGTCAAGGGTCTTGGTGTTGGTATTCGTCAATTGGAATCTCTATAAGAAGAAGAATTTGTTCAGGTTTTCCTCTCAAGTGGGAGAGGTTTTGACCCTAGATGATATCCTATATTATGTGTCTCTTGTCTCTTTATGTTTTATGCATTGGTAGTTGTTTGATGAATAGAAACACTAGTAACCTAAGTAAAATAAGATCCTTATCTAAAGAATTATAAGTCACTCACAAGCAGTTACTAATATGAGATAAATCACTTAAATTGCTATGCCCTAGATTTTTCAACACCTTCATCTGAACATGTGGATCCAAGTTGGAGGTCATCAAGATTTTATGATGAACTAATGGGGTCAACAGTTGAGATGAGGATGGGTTTTGAGTATGGGGAACATGTTTTTCCCATACGTATTTACACGTTGGAACCAATTACCTATCCACATTGAAGATTACTTGTATGAGGGGATGAAATATTCGGGAAATCTAATACCACTTAAGCAAGCGTAGGTCCAAGTGGTATGTATTGGCATATTTCATTTCATTTTATACAAAATAGAATATTTCAATATATGGTATTGATCTTCAACTATGTGTTTTTACACATTGCACCAATAAAACCAACTAAATAAAGACACCAATGTGGGTGGGTTGATCACGGTAACCTAAGCCCATCAAGGCACTAGTAGAGAAGTTACCCTAACGTATCAAATTGAAAAACGATGGATAGCATATGAAAATATTTGGAATGGTTGCTATGAAGAGTATTAGAGAATTGCTAGCATGAATTTGAATGATTCTAATGTTGGGTCCTATACAACCATATTTCCTTAGTAGTTCCCAATCCTTAGGAGGATAGCTATAGCTAGTTAGTGCATTAGATATATTTCTATGGGGAACGCATTTCCCTTAGCTTGCGACCTTCCATCTAATGGTTATGAGGGGGATGATTAGTTAGGGATAGACAAGCAATATGCCACTTGTTTCTATATGTAGAATATAATGGGCATGCAAAAAAAATTAGAGTTATGGACTCTTTGATGAACACTTTCATAATTTGGTGCATTAAATATGGAAATATACATGTGCATTATGGATAAGGACTTTGTAATTTTGAAGTAGAATAGGGGAAGGGAATATGAATTATGGGATAGGAACTAGGGATTCTGCAAGGTTGTGATCTGAGTAACCATAATTGTCATTATCACAAGATTCTTGGAAAGGCTTATGAAAGGAGTACATCTTGCCTCTTGTGGATTACTCAAAAGATACTATCTTCAAGGAACAAATATTTTGTGTTTTGTTGGAGCTCGTGGTGTATGGGGATAGTTCAACACCTAACAGGGTTCCTAAGGATGTGGAAGCCTCTCCACCCATGTATTTTGTTACTTAGGTATTGTTACAAGTCATTCTCACTTTTATAAGAGCCTCACATGAAGTTACTTTACACATTTTGGAAAAACAGAAAGGAGAAGCCTCATTGGCAGGCAATGTTGTAACGACATGTATTTTTGTCTACATGAACCCACTTAAGTTTCATGTGCTTTTATTTGTTCATGAGAAGGGGACTTAAGAGGGTTTTCAATTCACAAGAAGCAAACCAAAGGCCCCTATATCCATGTCAGTTGAATATTATTGTGCTTCAAATTCAAAGGCCTTTCTTGAGCTTGAGGATATGGTTGCCTCAAGTGATGGAGGAATTTCATCAAGTCTCAAGGTGGAGGTATTGTGTAGGTTGTGGGTAGTTATGTTTGTATCAAACACATGGGGATATTAGCAGGGAAAATCCTTGAAGGGAAATTTTTGGGTCAAAGAGTGGTAATGGATAGTTTGAATCAGTGGATACGAGATGCTTGGGATTCCTACCTATGGTATGCCATGACTTTCCATCTACTAGCAAAAGGGTGGATATGGTTCAATTTTTGTAATGAGGAAAATTCCTAAAGGTGTTGGAAGGAAAATGGTTTTTGGGCACCACCTAACTATCTTTAAATATTTGGAAACCTAGTTTTGACGTGCATTATAAATTCTCTCAATACACTACAATATGTTTTAAATTACCTAGCTTACCTATGGATATGTATACTAATTGCACACTAAAGAATATAAGAAACACATTAGGAAAAAAAAATGTGGCAACTGATTTTTAAAATCATTGTAATGTTCAATTGATAGGTCACATTTTGGTGTAGATCAACGTGAGCCAAGGACTTCATCAATCAATGGAACTAGTAGGTGGGTGGCGTGGCGCGTGACGTGTGTCGTCTTTAGCTTCCATATTACATAAATTTTTCTTTCAGGTGTGTGTAGTGTCATATGTACAAACACGTTGTTGTGGTGGATTTGAAACATGGGTGTACGAAATCGCACCAGTTTAAGGGGTGTGGTATACCCCTATAAAATATTGGTAACAGGAAGAAAGTGGTGGAGCTCAAAAGCATACAATCTAGAGGGAAAACTATGCAAATGTATGCTCAAAATAAACTAAAAACTAAAGCACAAATATATAGAAGTTATTGAAGAGAGTCAAAACTATAATAATGCAAACGATGGCTCAAGGCCTCTTCTTATTAAACGTTTGATATGGAGAAGAAATTTTACCCACTTGCCAAAGGGCCCCTAGACAATGGTTCTAGGTCCCAATGCAAGGATTTTGTTTTTCCAAGCTCTATCTCTGATGCAGTATCCCTCTCTCTCTGCTGTGATGGACTAGGATTTTTGGGTGGCCAAAAATCGAGTCCCCTCTATCTCCAGCTCTGGGTCACACACTAGTGGTATTGCTTGGGAAATTCTGGCCATCATAACAATGTTATCACCCATTCTTCATCTCTTGGTGACTTTATATAAGGGATTTAAAATCCTCCTTCCCTTCCTTGGTACATGGTGGATGATGACCCAAGGGAGAGGTATGATTCCATTGTGTTCTCCAAATATTCCTTTGTGTGCTCACATAGTGTCTAAGGAGGTGCTAGTGGTTGTCCTTAGGCAGCTACATGTAAGGAGAAACTGTCCTTTGCTTTGTGTGGTCCCGGAAAGCAACATTTTGCCACTTTCAGGAATGCGCGCTTATCGGGCAAAAAGGCGCGCAGAAGGCGCTCTTCTCGAAGGATAAAGCGCACAATTAGCATTTTAAGACTATTTCAAATTTGATTTTCTCAAAACCTTAGAGATTTTAAATACTTTCTTGATTCCATAATGTCTTCTTGCCCTGTAAATCATTTGGCTTGACATTAATTAATGTCATCTTCTGTTGTACGATTTTACAGTGTTAACACACGTCTTGAAATATTTACCTAAGCCCTTTTAAAATAAATTATGGAGGATAACAAAGCCTTCTCCCATGATTTGTGTCGGTAAGGTTGTGGTTTTCAACCTTGGGAAGATGAGGGTGTTTCAAATCAAGGTACTAATGCAAGCCTATCTTCTAAAACTACTATGGACAACCCTCTTGGAGAAATCAAGTATGAGATGTGGATTGGTAATTTTTCCATCCTTTTGGGTCTAGAGATCCAAGCTCATGAGCCTAAGGTGGATGATATTTCTACCAATATAGGTTATTTCAAATTCCCTATGTCTCAACTAAAACATTTATAAATCTTGTGACTCAAATGTAAACCTTTGGTTGAGTAAGTCACATATGTCTTCTTTAGATAAAATTGTTTGCAATGTTGGAGTTTTATTTTGGGAGGAGGGTTATCCACCAAGCTAGGGGTCATCAATCCCTATGAAACCATTTGTTACTTCAAGTGTTGTTCCCTCCCCTTGCACTATCAATTAGTGGTCCTCAACCTAAAAAAAATATGTTTTGAGTCTCTCAAAAGACTTTTAATCAAGGGATAGGGTTAACTTATTTCCCTCGGATGTTTCTCATGATGAGATTTACTTTCCAAAAATAATAAGGGGGGTGCCACTAAAATTTGATATCTCTCACAAACACAGAAGTGAATTTTTCCTCTAGCAGTCTTAGATTGGATTGTCCAAAGGTGTTGGTGGGGCGTAGGATAGGATGAAAATAAATTTTAAAGTTTTCATAGGACAAGGCCATCAAGGAATTCCAGCAAACTTCACTGATTGGGGTTCTTAGAGAAGATAAACACCCTTCAGGGGCCTTCCTCACGAAGGTTCTCTCCTTAAAAATTCTAACTTAGGGAGCCTAGCCAGGAAATCATCCATGAAGAGAATGATTTCATTAAATCAACCAGATGTGATGTTTCTTCAAGGAAATATGGGTAAATGGGATTACCTATTTAAGGAGTTGAGAGAGACTTTTAAGGATTGGATTTTCTTGCTTTATATGTAGAGGGTTCCTCTAGCAATCTACTTTTAAGTTATGAGTCATTTTCCCTAATAAATTGTTTTGCTACTTTCTCAGTGTTATGTAAAATTATTTATAGGTATGGGCTTGATATGTCTTTCAATTTTCTAAATGTTTATGGAACTTATGAGGGAAATGTTGGGTTCAAGAACAATTTTCTTGCATCTCAATGGGTCAAGGTTGATAACCTGATTTTGGGGGGGTGTCTAAATTTTACAATGAATAGAGTATAAATCTAGGGAGCTTCATCTCAAGTGGATTGGTTGGAAATACTTTCAGGATAAGATTTAATTATTAGGGTGGGTAGATGCAGAACTTCTACAGCCCAAGTGTACTTGGACCAATAAATAGTTGAGTAATATAGGGATCTCAAAAGGACTTACCCATTTTTTATATCTTGATTACTTACTAAAGAATTTCAATAGTTATATATCGTGGGTGGATTATTTATGTTGTTCATGTAATTTTCATATTAATATGGAATTATGGGAGAAGTGAAACAAAAATTATTTTAATTATAACCAGTGTTGGGTGGAGGAGGAGGAATTTAAATACCTTGTCAAGAATAGTTGGAAATACTATGATTCTCAGGTTAGCTCTCCTACAAGCATGAAATTTTCTTAGTCTCTTTGATGAGTTAAGGAGAAATTTTCCCTTGGAGAGATAAAATGGTGAAAAAGGGATAGAACCTTGAGGAAGCTAAAGTAGAATTTGGATTAAATTTATAATGAAATATATGATGGATTATTTGGTGTAATGAAATGTTGGGTACATTGCAAAACAAGTTACTCTTTGACAAGGAAAACAAACTAGAGAATAAAATGTAGGGCTACTTTGTTAGGACTCGGTGACTATAATAGAAAATATTTTTGCCAATTTTCCAAAATTAGGAAAATCACAATGTCATTTGGAAGTTGAATCATGTTGGTGCAAAAAAAATTAGTGTATTTTATGGATTAGAAACTTTGGGTGTAATTCACTTCTCTGATATTTTTAAAGAACTTAATAGAGAAAATATAGGGAAAGTTTTAAAAGTGGTCTCATATTTCCTTAGGATGCTATAACATAATGATAATCAGGAACTCTATCAAGATATCTACAAGGAATAATTGTTGAAAGTTCTTCACACATTTCATGAATATAAAAGTATGGGTCCTAATTGTTAGCTTAAACTTGACTCGGTGAAAGTGTCAATGTTTTTAGGTCAACGTGGTGGTTTTGGGCACATGGTTTTGGTAGCCCATGGTATTTGAGCTAGTTATTTTCATGTGATAAATACTTTAAAAATATTTGGGATACTCCATTGTAATGGACCATAATTCAGTGAAATACTTACGTAGTTGGATTGATCAGGTTTGGCTAAGGACTAATAGATATATTAGTTGTTTTTGTCAAGTTTTGGTTTTCAAGGATAAATCTCATAATTTTTATGTATTGTTGTTTCTATTCTTAATATTTATCTTAGTTTTTCACATGGTATCATAGTTGGTAAATGATTTTAAGGAGCTAGAGTGTGGGAGAGATATGGGTTCAATATGTATGCCAAAGTGTAATATAACTAGTAGAAAAAAAATATTCAGACTTGTTGGGTTTTTTGTAACTTTAGGAGACAACCTATGGTTGAGTAGAGGTTAGTGCCTAAGCCATATATTCAAAAAGATAACATAATTCATTTGTTGTCCCATTTTAATGATTCAAACATATATTTTTACTTGTCCCATTTTAATGATTCAAACGTATATTTTTACAAGTAATGTAAAATGAAATTTTCTTGGGATATAACCACCCTTTCAAAGTGGCCCCATTTAAAATCAATATGTTTTTTAAGTTGTAACAGAGTGGTGAATAAGATGATGAAAGTTTGGAACTAGAGGATAATTTAATGCAGAATATCTTGCTTCAAAATTTAGCAGAAATATGGAAGACAGAGAATTGAAAACATAGAAAAGAGAAGCACATATTAAGGTTATTTAATTGCATTGTACAGCAACTAAGAAATTATTCAATAGTTGAAAAATTATTCAACTCTTGCATTAAAAACCAACAGCTTCATTATTTTTTCTCGTGGAAGACAGACATAAAATGTTTCACAAAGAAAGAACACATACCATATTCAAAGATCTGTTCGGAATCACCTTGAAATATCTTTATTAAGGTCCTTTTCTTTTGAATTTCAAAAATTTGGAACCCTTTTTTTGTTCCTCCCGGCTTCTTTTACATCATGATTACAAAATTAACAGTTGATAAAACTGTTAATTTTCAAAACTGTCAAAACTACTTAACTACTTCAAAAAATATTTTTTGGCCTATTCAATCCTACGAAGTAATTTCTCTACACCAAAATTTAAAATAACATGATATTATTATTACAAAAGTGGTTTTTTAAGAAATTCCAGGAAAATAACAGGTGGCCTATTCTCATTGCGTGATTTGAGATTCTTTTGCAGGCACACTTGTAGAGGGCCCATATTTTTATGTTATTGTTTTAAGAGACAACCAATCCCTGCATTTCTTCCACACTGATAAATTTGAACTTGGACACTTTACAAATATGGTGTGAGTCATTCTGAAATTATTAATTCTACTATAAGTTGACTTCTTAGTTAAAAGATTTTTAATCAACCATAACAACTGAAAATCTATGTGAAGATAATTAACAATTGTTGATCCTTTTAGAACTGTTGTATTCTCATGAGAAGTACCAATTTTACTTCTATCCTCCACCAAAAAAGTTTTATATGTTTCCCAAAGAAGAATATTTCCCTGTTGATCCCATCATGATGGAAATACTTCCCTTGTTCTCTTATCAAAGTTGGTGTTAAACTTTAGAACAACTTCCTTTATTTCTCAAAGTTTTGTTTTGGTAGTCTTCCTGTACAAATTCTTAAGCACCATTTTATTTATCTCCAACACTAATTATTTCTTATCTTCAATTTACATTTCTCTTAATTCCTGTGAGGACTTGGAATTAATAAAGTCAAATATTTTCTTTGCTAGTTGTGCTCATTGTTGGATCTTTTTTTTCTAGCACCAATGATGTCCTCCAAATCTCTGATGATGGCCTTTTCTTCTGCTACAATTAATATAAAATCCCAAATATTCTTCATTTAATTGATAATATCCTTTCAAATAATTTCCCTAGCCTGAATAAGAGATATATTTCCCTTTACCTTTTCCTTCAACTCCTTGATCTCATTACAATCAGTCTGGTAATCATTGTGATACTTTGATGTAGTATCCTTAGCCATAGTCAATTCTTTTTCATTTACGTTTAAGATCTCTTTTGTATCATCCAAGTTTCATCTCATTATTCATCTCATATTCAGATATCTTCAACTCTGTCATCACTCTAGTCAATTTTTTAGTTGGATCATTAGAATGAGGTTGTAATAAAATAGTACATACATGTGTATCTATTTTTTGTTTTAGGATGGAATTCATTTCCTTCAGGGCATCTACTTCATTATTTGTTTTCAAAAGCTCATTTTTCAATATTTATTTCTCTTTTTCCACTTAAGATACCTCTAAATCCATAACATGTTCCACAGAAGGTAACTCCAGCTTCTTTCTTAACACTTTAATCTCAGTTTATGCTCCCTATAAGAGTTTTTGAACAACAATTCAGTCTTCTCGATTTATGTTGGGGCCCTTTTTTTTGTTTGGAATATTTTTCATTTTGAATAAAGGATGGCTTTTCGAGTTGCGACATGAGGACACATGGCAATCGCGACCAATTTGCAACTACCGTAAGCCGTGGAGCTAGAGAAGCAAGAGATAACTGAAGAAAGAATATGCATGAGGATATACAGCAGAAGACAGGAAGCGGAACACACAGACGACAAGAGAGAAGCTGGAAGCAGCTAAAGAAGAACACAGAGAAGAACTAACAGTTGCGAAAGAGGGTGGATAAATAGCAGTCACCCGGCCGAGAGGCTAGAGGGAGACGGAACGTAGAGCGACTGAAAGAGATCGGCCAGGATACCTCTGTAGTTCCTAGGGTTTTCTCATTTACCTTTCTGTTATGTAAGGCATATGTATCAGACCATAAGCTCTCCTTGCGGAAGCTATGTAACGATGGTTGTGGATGAAGATATCAATACAATTGCAGGTTACTGTCCCACTCTGTAATTCTTATGCATGCATAATGGTTGCGATGGTTTAAAATTTTATTTGCTTAATACTTGTTTATGTTCTGAATGTTCTTGCAGATATATCTATGTTATGAAATCTGTTTTATGGTAATCATGAGTTGCGGATCTGTTCCTTGCTATCGATCTGTTCCCATCCTGCATGTGGTTGCGGCACGCCTCGGGTGAGACTCTCTGCTCTCTGGAGTAGGGTGATAATGCCGGCGTGGTTCTAGACTACAGCGGATTCCCTTGTTGGCCACAACTCCTGAACCTGGGTCTTGCCTGCGAGACCTGATTCTTCGCCAACAAATGGTTCCGTTGTCGGGACCTGCATAATATGAGGGGAACTAGATCATGGTCTCAAGGATCTATGAAAGAAAAATACGGTGATGGTGGGATAATCATCTCAACCAATTTATTGCTCAGCAAGCAGAGTTGACCAAGCAAAAGGAGGCGGCGATTAAATAGCTCATCCTCTTCTCAGATTCAGCCAGTGATACGTATGAGATCCTCTGGGGGAAGTTCCCTAGCAACCTCTACAGCTGGTTGCGGAGGTTACAGACCAAGGTGCCTATGGATAGCTCGCGGAGGATAAACCGTAGGTAGGTGCACGGGGACTTGGTGGCTCTGCATCGGTTGGACAATGAATTGACCCGCGCGGTGGATTTCTGGGTTGAGACCACGTTGGGCGGATATATTGTGGATTTTGCTGCAGAGTGCTACCAATCCTTCTCAAAGGCTAAAGCTAACTTCCGCTCTAGGCTAAGAGGGAGGCTGATCAAGGAGATTCCGCTATGGATTAAGGCCCTGATGGTGGATGAAGGGCTAATGGAGTTCCACAAGGCGAGTATGGAAGCGTAAACATCCGGTGCTGGGGGAAGGGCTGAAGGGACCGATGCTACGTAGAATGTGAGGCGAGGAGTGGGGAATGGATGCTGAGGCCGCACGGAAGTTGAGGGAGCGACGTGCCCATCGGCGGGCGCAGATCGCCGATAGGTGGAAAAAACGGGTGATGCAGGATTTGAAACGAAGGGAAACCGATAGAAAGAACCAGAAGGAGGCGCCTCAGAGCATAGGAATTATGGACGTGGATACCCAGGAAGGAGAATGGACTGCTGTGGGATTACGGCGAGTGCATGGGAGCCTAGCTAAGCGAGAAAGGGAGATAGTGACTGACGAAGACGATGCAGGTATGCATCCCCACAAGAGTTCCGATGGTGAATGGTACATCGTGATGCAGTGGTTGTTTCAAGAGCAGACGACATTCATTTCTCCAGGCAGCCCCACTTCCAACATTCTGCATGGCAAGGATCCCTACCTTCCCCTGGTACTTTATCAACCTTTGAGCAATATTTTTGTTAAGTTACAAGCATTGAGTCAATTGCATAGCATTTCATTGTCGACAACGCCGCCCGTTAGTAGTAGCGGCACCAGTAATATCACATTTCCTAGCGGAATAATCACGCAACCAGCACCTGGAGGCTTTATCCTAGTTAGCCCTCCGCAAGTAAATATGGCGGGGTCTTTCACCCAGTATCTAGAGTTCTCTGGCCGGGGCAATGACGATGTAGAGCAACACTGGTATCTGTGCGAAGCCATATGGAGGGCTCGGTAGACGCCAGATGTAGGGAAGTTAATAGAGTTCCAGACCATGCTCGAAGAGAGGGCTCTGCGATGGTTTATCAAGTGGTCCAAGGCCCATCCTAATCCAGTAATTGTGGATGTTAAGCGAGATTTTGTCCGGGAATTTAAACTTCCCCAGACGGACCAACAGCGTCTGTCCGAGCTCTGGGAAATTAAGTAGAAAGAAGGAGAGACCGCATGGGAGCTGATGCAGCGGTTCAAGGATGTGATCGAGAAACTCAGCTACCTGATCGACCCAAACTACCAGAGGGACTGGTTCATCAAGGCTTTACTTCCCTTGACGCGAACTCCCCTCGCCCAACAGAAGATTGACAACCTGCAAGATGCTTTAGAGCAGGCCATGAAGATAGAGGCTATGGCAGGTTACCCTCAGGAATACCGAGGAGGGTTGGCCCCGCTGGATCCCTCCTTGGTGGGACTACAACACCAGATCACTAGTCTGATGGAAAAGCTCAAGGAGATGCAACCTCTAAGGCCCGCCAGGCCGAATGTTTGGTGCACTCATTGCCTAGTTGAGGGCCATGTTGCAATCGAATTTCCTCGGCTGTGTGGCACGGGTGTGGGACCCTCGGTCGCGGCAATCCAGGGGGGTCCACCCACCGGGAGGGGTGCAGCGATGAATCCGCAAGGGGTATACCAGCCACAACATCCTTACGCGGGGTTCCCTCCTCAACCGAACCCCGCCACCACAGAGTACTGTGAGATTTTCCGAACGACTGGGCATCCACCTCGGATGTGCCCGATACTACAGAAGTACTCCAATGTCCCAAAAAATGCATACTATGATTTTTGTGCTTCCACGACTCACAACACGGAGCAGTGCAGGGCTCTCGATGCACTCGCAAACCTGTTGGACCGACCCTCCTCCAGGGTGAATGAGACTCCCAGGGGGAGAGGAGGTGGTATGCACGGAGGCCGTACAGGGGGGCGAGGTCCGGTGAAATGCTATAACTGTGACCAGGAGGGTCATGTGGCTCAGGAATGTCCCCTACCGCGACGACCTTGGTTTTCTCAGTGCCGCATGAACTCCCATGCAACAGAGGACTGTCCAGAGATCATCAAGAAGTGGGAGGAACAAGCGCGGCAGAGGGGAATGAATTTGGTAAATTCAGAGCCGCGAGGGGCCGCGACCCCGGCCATGCAGAATGTCGTGATCGTGACGCGGGGTGGCAAGAAGACGGGTGAGGACGCCCATGGATGGGAGTCGGTCCGAGCTATTCGACTCGCCTCCCCCAACCGACTGATCAAGCCAGACGCGCAGAAGAAGTACTTCCAGGAGGCTGTGGAGGCCTTCGCCCAGCTGCGGGAAGCCGGGGGCCTTGAGCTACCCCCGACGACTAGTTATGGCGAACAGAGCACCACGGGGACTTTGATTGAGGAATGGTTTCACATGTTCCTCAAAATTGTTGATAATGCTTCGCTGCGGGACCAGCTCAAGCATACCCTGCAAGATGCACTACAGGGGAATATCGGGCCAAGGGAACCTGAGGACACAACACCTCCATGCGTCCGGCGAGTTAAACAGAATAAGCGTCGAACGGGAAAGGAGTTCCGGCTTAACACGCAGGTTGCGGGCTTCCAAATCAGCGACACCATGCTTGATTTGGGCTCTGACGTCAACATCCTGCCGCGAAAGACGTGGGAGGCTCTTGGATGGCCACGGCTGACCTACTCGCCAATCCAACTTAGAATGGCGAACCAGTACTGCATTCTGTCGGTTGGCCGACTCGAAGGTGTCAAGGTCGACATTGCGGGGGTGAAGACTTACACAGATTTTGAGGTTATTGATATTATGGGGGACAAGGATCCTTAACCTGCCCTACTAGGCATTGATTGGGCTTTTTAGAATTACGCCATCATCGACCTCAAAAAGGATCTGATGATATTTGAGGATGGGGAGGTACGGGTCACACAGCCCCTCAACCCATATCAAGGTCCGCGATAAACCAAGACTGTGGATAACCGGGAGGATGCTCAGATGATAGATCACCTTTATCAGATGACTGCAGGGCAGCGGGACGATTATATCAACCCGACGGAAACCGGCTCTGTCAGCTGGCGCAGTGTCCAGAGCTCCGAGTTGGGTTCAGAGCTCGCCTGGGAAGACTGGCAGCAGGGGGGGTATGAGACCAGCACGCGGAGATGTGCAGCCATCACCCGAGTTAGTTGGATTGGTGTTGAGTTCAGAGGATACCCCACCCTGTCGAACACGCAGGCTGTGAATACCTTTATTGCAAAGGTGGAAGACACGGTTCCAGAAAGCCGCAGGATACCACTTTTGGATGTCGCACTACAGTCCACGTCGGCAAGGTGGTGGAGGAACCACCGCACCACCTTGTTGCGGTGGGGTTGCGCGACTCAGGCTTTGAAGGCACGGTTTAAAGAGGAGGAAGGACCTCGAAGTAGGCACCGATACAAGGGGAATTCCGATCCGTGGGCCCACTTGAAGAGCTGTGAGGAACAGTGGCGAGGTCTAGGATACCCGCAAGAGCTGTGGGTACATCGGTTTATCCACTCCTTGGATACAATCCCCTAGGCCTGGTACTTAGAAGAAGAGCGGAAACGAGGAACCCGCTCGTGGCAGGAAGTCACAGACAAGTTTTTTCAGTGCTTCTCGTTCAAAGGGGAGACAGAGCCGGAATCTCGGGAATTACAAGCGATTAGGGAGGTCCTGTTTTTCCATGACCCCGAGACCGATGGGGGCACAGTTGCATCATGTCCTGAGGCCAGGTGCGAGTTGGTTTTCCAACGAATTGACGGAGATCCAAATGATGACAGTCTGGAGGACCTCAGGCACCTGTATTTCGAAGAGAAGGAAGGCGAGCGGAACATCAATGAAGAACCGACCACCAAAGGTATCCATTTACAGCCGCTGAAGACCAAAAAGTTAAACATTGGGACGGAGGAGAAGCCTAAGTTGGCTATAGTGGGCGATTACTGGGATGAGGAGACCACAAAGGAAATTTTCAGTTTCCTCCAGGAATACGAAGACTTGTTCCCTTCATCGGTGGCAGATCTGAAGGGTATCAAGGGCGACCTCGGAGAAATGCGCATTGTGCTGAAACCGGATGCCCGACCCGTAAAGCATCGACCCTACCGGCTGAACCCATGAATCAAAGAGAAGGTCAAGATGGAGATCGACAAGATGCTGGCTGCAGGTCTCATCTTTCCAGTGGAAGAAGCAGAGTGGGTGAGTCCTATCGTCATTCAGAATAAGAAGGACAAGGCGGAGATACGTGTCTGTGTCGATTACCGAAGTCTGAACAATGCCTGCATCCATGATCTGTTTCCCACTCCTTTTAGCGATGAAGTCTTGGATCATGTTGCGGGAAATGAAGCTTATTCCTTCACGGATGGTTTTTCAGGTTACCATCAGGTGCGCATTGCAGAATAGGATAAGCTGAAAATGACATTCACCACTGAATGGGGATCGTTTGCATACCACGTAATGATGTTCGGCTTGAAAAACGCTCCGGCCGTGTTTTCCCGGATTGTTATTGTTGCTTTTCGAGAGTACATACACAAGTTCTTGGAAGTCTACATGGACGATTGGAATGTCTACATTCTGCTGAAGAAACATGCCACCCTGTTGTGTATTATGTTTGATCGGTGCTGCCAGTTGCAGATTTCCTTGAACTTGAAGAAATGTATTTTTGCAGTTCCTTTCAGCACGCTGTTGGGACACGTGGTATGCAAGCAAGGGGTCTGCATCGACCCCGCCAAGGTCGCGGTAATCTTCCATATGGAAGCCCCTGAAATAGTGAAACAGTTGCGTGCACTTCTTGGCCATATAGGATATTACAGGCGGTTTATCCGAAATTACGCAAAGATCACTGCCCCTTTAGAAAAGCTGCTACGGAAGTCTCAAGTCTTCCAGTGGACGGAGGAATGTCAGATGGCCCTCAACATTTTGAAAGAAAAGCTGGCAACGGCGCCTATTCTGGTTCACCCAGATTGGGATAAGCAGTTCCATGTGCATATCGATGCGTCCAGTATCGCACTTGGGGCTGTGTTGGTGCAACCCGGGGAAACGACGGTTGACCACCCGGTTTACTTCGCCAGCCGCAAGTTGTCTAATGTGGAAAAGAACTACACCACGACTGAGCGGGAGGCCCTGGAAATGGTGTATTCACTCCAGAAGTTCTGCCACTACCTTCTAGGAGGAAAATTCAAGTTCTTTACGGACCACTCTGCATTGAAATACTTGGTGAACAAGCCTGTTTTGGAAGGACGAATTTGTCGCTGGCTTCTACTTTTCCAGGAATTTAAGTTTGAGGTGATCGTCAAGCTCGGGAGGTTGAACGTTGGGCCCGACCATTTATCCAGGTTGGAGACGGGGGAGAACGACGGCTCACTTGATGATCAGCTGCTGGATGCTGACCTCTTTCGGGTCGAAGTGGTATCGGATTACTTAGCCGACATTGCCACCTATCTGACCATGGGGCAATGCCCTCAGGATTACACCCCGCTCCAGAGGTGGCACTTGGTCATCCATGCTTCTGAATACCAACTGATTGCGGGACAGCTATATAAACTGGGTCTTGATGAGGTTATGCGCCGGTGCGTCCTTGACCATGAGCGCGAAGCTGTGATGTGGGAATTCCACAGCGGTGTCGCGGGAGGGCACGTGGGTGTGAAACTAACCACGAGGAATGTAATCCAAGCTGGCTTGTGGTGGTCGATAGTACATGCCGATTGTAAAGCATTTGTGAAGCGATGCGACGTGTGCTAGCGGACGGGGAGGCCCTCTCAGAGGGACGAACTTCCGTTACACCCAGTCCATGTGTTACGGCCGTTCGAGAAATGGGACGTCGACTTCGTCGGTCCTATAGCCCCAGTCGCCAGGCAGTCCAAGGCCCAATACATCATTACCGCCACTGACTACCACACCCGATGCGCTGAGGCGGCAGCGGTACGAGACTGCATAGCGGATACAGCAGCATGGTTTATCTTTGAAAACATCATCAGCAGGTTTGGCTGCCCACGAAGTTTAACCAGCGATCAAGGTCACATTTCATTAATGACACGGTCAAGTCACTGTTGGACACATTTATGGTTCAGCACCACAAAATTAACTCGTACCACCCGCAAGCCAATGGTACTATTGAAGGATTTAATAAAATTCTTGAAAAGGGTTTAACCATGATCTGTAACACCCAGCGGGACCACTGGGATGAATGGCTACCAGCTGTGCTCTGGGCCTACCGGACTATGGTGAAGCGCTTGACCAATCAGACACCATTCCAGTTGGTGTATGTCCGGGAAGCTATGATCCCCGCCGAGTTCACGGTGCCAAGTCTTTTAATTGCCACGACTCTCAAGTTCTCAAAAGAAGCATCGCTCCAGGAGCACCTACATGAACTACAGGAACTGGACAAAGCCTGGTTCTTGGCCGAATTTCACCAAAAGGTTCAAAAGGATCGGCAAAAAGCGTGGCACGATCACCACATCAAGAACAAAGAATTCCAGGTTGGCAGCAAGGTCCTTTTGTATGACAGCAAGTTCCAGAAGTTCCCAAGAAAGTTGCAGATGCACTGGTTAGGACCTTACTTTGTCATTGAGCTTAGGGAGTCCGGCGTCGTTCATTTGGCTCAGCTAGATGGTATTGTTTTACCAGGATGGGTGAATGGAACACACCTAAAACCCTACCAGAAGTAAGTTTCTTCCAAAATTCATCAATAACTCTCGCAACCGAGAGCACCCGTAGTGTAGTGTAGCTGAATAACTCTCCCGCAACTGAGATGAGCATAGGTAGTCTTTTTCTTTTTCGCATCATTTATCAATAATCGTTCTGTTGTGGGGACCTCACCGCAACCAACTATGGTCGGGGAGGGGCGTGTCTAGCGTATCATCCCTGTAGGATCCATTAATGTGCCAGTGTCAGTCCAGGTCATTTCAATAAGTACTGTGTCAGTCCGTAGGATCGTCTAGATTTTCCTCATAAATTACCATAATTGGAAGTAACCTTGCCATAATCATTGTGCCATCATCCGCAGTTACCTCAGCCATCACGTCCGCCCATTTCCCCATGCCACCGTCAGCAACTGTCATAATACCCATTGGCACGAGATTGATCGCACAATTATCGCAGAAAAGAATGCCAACAGGAATTAACTCGTTATGGGGTCTCATAAATTCCACTCGTGCCAGAAAATTACACCACTTGCATGAAGAAAAGCGTGAGAATGTCGGACCAGTTCACATTAGCAATCGCAGCAACACCAAAGCAGTTGAAGTCTCAGAATGCACAGACTCAAGAAGGGAGACCAAGACGAATTCTCCAGGTCTATCAATGTCGAGCAAAAATGCCGAAGGCCCTTCTATCCATCGTCGAACCAGAACTTGACAGTAGGATTCATAGGATAGAGTCTCTGGTTGGGAAATACGACAGTGCAGCTTTGATAGACGCCAACCTTTTCGACGCCTCTGAATTCCCGGCGCTCAATTGGCAAGTATATATGGAACACTATTACAGCACAGCATGGAACTCCGCCAACCTAATTTTACCAGCATTCCAGGGCCTTCAGTAGTCTTCTCTCATGAATCTCGGAAATCTTCTGGTCTTCAGGACTACAGGACCAGTTTTGCAGTGCACTCGTTTCTTGCTTAGCCGCATTCAGAATGGGTCCGTGTGGCTGAACAAGGAAATTCCCATTCACGCTGAAGACATCCATCGTTTGACCAGGCTCTCACAGAATGGCATGGATCTCTCAACCGCATGCCAGACCACCTCTAAGCGCGCATGGAAATCTGGGGACGCAGACCTGTACAGCAAGTATGGCACCCGGCGGGGAGGGAAGGGAGCCAAGATAGAACTTATTAACACCCCTGAGATTAAATTTTCATGCTACCTCATTGCCAGCAAGACAATGAGGCATTACACCAAGGGTGAATGCACCTTGGACACCATCTCTATTGCAGAGCACTATGTTCAGGGTGCCCAGCTGAATTTGTGCTCCTTTCTCTTGAAAGAGATATTTGATGCGTGCGAAGAAAACTACAAGCGCACGACCAGCTTCATTTATGGCTACTTGATCATTGCTTTTGCCATATGGAAATGGCACACCCCTCTTGTTAGGATACCAGCAGAAATTCCAGAGGGCCAACCTCTTGCGATGAAATTTGTTCCATGGAAGGTGTCGCCTGATCCGAGCACCAAGCAGGTGAATGCCGAAGAATTTCGGACCTGGTACAGTTTAATGACGGACATCGTAGCCAGCCAGCAACAGGTGTCCAAGAACCTGTTGGACGAGTATAGCGAGGAAGTGTGGTTCGGGGTAAGTCATAGGCATACTTACCTCCGACCCTCTTGCGTGCCAGAAGCCACCTTCTACATGACGTCGTTGAAGTTCCAGCTGGACGATGCCACATTCCACCGCGAAGTCTGTTCATGGCTGGGGGTCACGAAGCATGTCCGCGACGGCATCCCCAGGTCCAACTTTGAGCGGATGATGCCATTGCAACAGCCTGCCGAGACGGATGCGGCAGCCCCACCACAGGAACTTCCAGAATCGCTCGTCCCCATCATCTGCCACTTTAATACACAGGTGTGAAATTTCAACATGGTTTCCCAGGTTATTTCCAGTGGTGCCTCTCTGTTCCCTTTATTTTCTAAATTTCAGATTTCTCGGTCTACTTTGCACACCCCCACCACTCTGCTTACTTCTCCCCTCCCTACTATTTTATTTACCTCTGCAAGCCAAATTATCACCTCGATGGGAGGAAAGGGCCCGGCCCCGAGCAATTAGAAACTCCTCCGGCCAAGCAGGCCCGCACCACCATAGCCAATCCGGTGGTGGACCTTACTGATGATGATCCGCCACTGCCCCCAAATACAGGGGCACTGATCTAGGAAGAACCCCTTATTGATCCTTCTGAGTTTATTAACATTCACCCTCCATCCATAGCTCTACCTCCATCCACCGTTCCACCTCCGCCTCCCACTTCATCCGTTCCGTCCAATTCATCTGCCACTGTGTCCGATCCGCTCATTCGAGAACTCTTTGGCGGGGACCACGGGGCTGAAGTTGACTCCCGTACTGCTACCGTAGTACCACCAGTCGACCCCGTGGGCGCACCCCACGTTTCTTCATCTGCTATATTTACCCAGCTGGCAAACATTGGGGACGACTCGGCTGAGGCTCAGCCCGAGCAGGCTGACCCTCCCCTCACTGGTCAAACCGATCAGCAGGAGCGGCTAGATTTAAATATGGCCAACTCGACGCAGCAACAGACACCGCCGTCCCTCTAGAGCATTCCAACCGCTCCGTTTCCAGTGGGCAACCCCTCCAAGAAAGGCAGCCGGACCAGGGTACTTCGAGCACAGCTCACTTAGAAACATGGGGTACAGCACAACTATACTTATTCATTCAGCGGGCGGCCCAGCAGGCCGAGAAGCTTCACTCAGAGCTGCAGCAGCAGTGCGAAGAGAAACAACAACAAATCGTGGCGCTTACTGAATAGCGCGACCAGCTTCTCACGGTGCAAGAACGCCTTCAAGATCAGATCGCCAACGTAACTCAGGTATTTTCAGACCTATGGCCCTCGGTAAAGGCTCACTACACCCAGCTGCCTGCTCATGTCGCGGAGCATAATGTCATCGTCCAAGCCTTTTACATCCGGACTGCACTCACTGGTCTCCACCAGGAAAATACGGAGCTCCGCGCAGCATTAGACGCGTGCCCAGCGCTGCCCGACCCAACGGCTACCTATTAAGCCCAGGTTGCTGCGAAGCAGGGCCAGGCAACCCAAATGCAGGAAACGCTCACCTCTGCAGCGCGCGAGGTGCACGACCTCCTGAAAAGCCTTCAGGAATGTTCACTGACCTTGACTGTCAAAGCACAGCCAATCTCCGCCCAGCTACAACAGGTTTCCTGGGAAATTCAGGAGGTCACGGACCCCACAACGTTAGACCAATTATACGCACAGGCAGATGAGCTCGAAGTACAGATCCAGCAAATGGAAGCCAACTCTGCAGCGGCCAAACAGGTAATTCGTGAGCTACGCACGCCCCTCCAAAACAGCACCAGGACGATGCAACAGCTAGCCGCCGCGGCCGAAGCCCAAATTAGCACGTTGTTCGGGGCTGTCCCAGTTCCCCTAGAAGAGGCCGCTGTCACCCAGATCGTTGAAAACACAAATTCACTCTTGCAAGGGTGGCAGCAAGCCGTATCGGCCTTCACTGAGCTTCGAGCTATAGCATTCCACAGAGTCCCAGGGTTGGGGCCCTTGTTTGAACAACTGACAGAAGGCACACAGCGATAATAGGAACAAGCTGATGGTGCACAACGGGAACAGGTGCAAGATGAAGGCACACAGGCCGAACAGGGCAGGGGATCAAGTGGGGCGATGGAGATAGAGACTTTCATTTGTGATTGACTCGGGGACGATTCAAGAAACTGTGGTCGGGGCCTGTTGGGGCCCTTGTTTTTGTTTGGAATATTTTTCATTTTGAATAAAGGATGGCTTTTCGAGTTGCGGCATGAGGACACATGGCAATCGCGACCAAGTCGCAACTACCGTAAGCCGCGGAGCTAGAGAAGCAAGAGATAACTGAAGAAAGTAGATGCATTAGGATATACAGCAAAAGATAGGAAGCGGAACACACAGACAACAAGAGAGAAGCTGGAAGCAGCTAAAGAAGAACACAGAGAAGAACTAACAGTTGCGAAAGAGGGTGGATAAATATCAGTCACCTGGCTGAGAGGCTAGAGGGAGATGAAACGCAGAGAGACTGAAAGAGATCGGCCAGGATACCTCTGTAGTTCCTAGGGTTTTCTCATTTACCTTTCTATTATGTAAGGCATCTGTATCAGACCGTAAGCTCTCCTTGCGGAAGCTATGTAACGATGGTTGTGGATGAAGATATCAATACAATTGCAGGTTACTGTCCCACCTTGTAATTCGTATGCATGCATAATGGTTTCGATGGTTTAAAATTTTATTTGCTTAATACTAGTTTATGTTCTGAATGTTCTTGCGGATATATCTATGTTATGCAATCTGTTTTATGGTAATCATGAGTTGCGGATCTGTTCCTTTCTATCGATCTGTTCCCATCTTGCATGTGGTTGCGGCACGCCTCGGGTGAGACTCTCTTCTCTCTGGAGTAGGGTGATAATGCCGGCGCGGTTCTAGACTACAGCGGATTCCCTTGTTGGCCACAACTCCTGAACCTGGGTCTTGCCTGCGAGACCTAATTCTTCGCCAACAATTTACACCAATTTTGACAATCAACTTCTTCAATTATTCATTTTGTGTGAGTAAATCCCTGGAATTTTCTTTCTCAAAATTTAACTAATTTACAACCTTTCCCAGTAGAGCTTCAGCCTTACCAGCAACCATAGATTTTTTACTCAAGTCACTATAAATTAACTCTTCAGTTTTCCTATGAAAATTATTTTTTTCATGCAAAGGGTGTCAAAATTTTCATACAATTATGTATTGCCTGGATTCTCCTCATCTAACAATTATATGCCACTGTTAAAAACAGAATCCTTCTACTTAAATATTTGCGGAAATTTAATCACCAATTGCAAACATATGAAGAAAGATCAATCACACATAACACGGATTTTTTTACTAGGAAAGCATAAAACTAAAAGCCCCACTATCATATATTATGTATATATCATGGATCATGAAACAATCTCATACAAAAATCTAATCCAAGAGCTCTCAGTACAATATAAAATCATCTCACACTGTCATACAAAAATTTGTATATTCATGCACCAATTTATTGCCTTCTAACAGCCTGCCTCCAGTGCGCAATCCCTACTGATCACAATCCCTGAAATAATTCGATCTTGCCTTGCCTTTACTGCACAATCCTCATTGGCATCTTCAATGTGTGTTTGGTTGCAAGTGTGCACCAAATATAGTCACAACTGATAGTCAAACTGCCCCTTTCACCTATCTCTCAACTGGATCTCCACTGGATCTGTCATGCATGTATTTAACAGTAGTAAATCTTCAATTTCATGTGAGATCACTCCATGTGAATTAATTGAATATTTAATTCATTGATCTCTCACTAGTGTATTTTAGTTACAACTAGCACAACTGAGTTTAACTCACTTAACTGAGTTTAACTACTTTACAACTCACATAACTACACATCGAACTCTGTTAGAACTTTGTATCACTCAGTTACAACAAAGTCAACTACCATGTCCGACCAACCAACCTTTGAACTCGAAATTCCTTCAGTTAACTGGTTTTCCACATCAGTTAACTAAAATCAAGTGCTTCAAGAGAATAGATTATTATTTATTGTCTAATTATTGTTAAGAGATAACAATAATCGACATGCATTCTATTTTTAGACATGAATTCCACGAAATAACTTCGCACATGCATTCCAAAAATAGATGCCCATCCATCCATATAATTTTCTCAACCATCTATAAATAGATTACTGCTAAAAATAGACTTTGATCCAAATTCTAAAAATAGACATATCACCTAAAAATAGCCTGCGAGCCCCACCTAGTGTAGGTGCTTAATTTTCACTAGGATCATCATCTTGTTGAATCTCAACACTCCCTCTCAAAAATAAAGGGATTATCCTTCACCCCAATCATGTCTCTATGGTATTCAAATTTGCTTCGGGTGAGCACCTTCATCAGAATATCTGCATCCTGATCTTCTGTAGGAATGTACTGAAGCAACACGATCTTCCACTGCACACAATATCTGATATGATGTGTTAGGTCCCTGTAAATTTGTCAGATTGGCAAGTGAAAATTTACAAGGGTAACATAAAACTAGTCTTTGGAGTCCTAGGACCTAGACTTCCTAGACTCAGAGAGGGATCTCTATATTTTGTGCAATGGATGTGAACTTGATAGCTTTAGGGTTTTTATTTTAGGCTATTTATTAAGTTTAGGGTTTGTTTTTTTGTTTTGATTGGATGGGTGGGTTGTCAACTAGAACATATAGGGTAGGAGAGGTTCATACCATTGGGCTATGGAGTCTGCAAAAGGCTTAGAAAGGCACAATAGGTCAAGGATACTTCGGAGGGCAAGTTAATAGGGTTGAATGGATCTTCAAGGCTTAGGTGGGTGGAGTGAACATTAAATTGTGAACATAGTAGGGCAAAGGGAAATTAAGAATCCTTTGTCAAATACTACAACAAGAAAGGCTTTAAATAATATCATGCATGAAGACAAAACCAAAGACAGGGCATACCATACTTCTTTGACCAAACCCTAGCAAGTAAACTGAAAAACAACTATTTAGAAAACCCTAGAGAGTAGGGAACTCCTAACCTCTCTAGCTATCTACCTTTAGACACTAGTACATTTGGTCAAAATTCCAACACTTTTGATGTATTGTCGGAAATTTCCCCAATTTTTATCAATTTTTCAAATCCCGCCCACAACCATCGCTATACCGACAGTTGGAGACAAGTGTCGGTATTGCGACGTTTGGAGAAAAGTGTCACTATTGTGACGTTTGGAGATGAGATTCTCTATTGAGATGGTTTGGACAAAAGTGTCAATATTGCGACATTTCATAGAGAAGTGTCGGAATTGTGACGTTTGGAGATAAGTGTCGGTATTGCGACAGTTTTGAGACAAGTGTCGGTATTGCGACATTTCAAAGGAAAGTGTCGGTATTGCGACATTGGGAGATAAGTGTAGGTATTGTGACATTTTGAGACAAGTGTCGGTATTGCGACGTTTGGAGAAAAGTGTCGGAATTGCGATGTTTGGAGATAAGTGTCAGTATTGCGACAGTTTTGAGACAAGTGTCGGTATTGTGACGTTTTAGAGGAAAGTGTCAGTATTGTGACGTTGGGAGATAAGTGTCAATATTGCGACAGTTTGGACAAGTTTCGGTATTGCGACGGTTTGGAGACAAGTGTCGGTATTGCGATGTTTAGGAGGCAAGTGTTAGTGTTTAGGAACAATCTTAGGGTTTAGGGTTTAGGAACAATGTTTGGGAGTTATATTTTAGGATTTAGGAACAAATTGTCGGATCATGTGATCAGATTTATGGTTTAGGAACAATGTTTCGGGTCATGTGATCAGGTCATATGAGGTCGCCCAAGGTAACGCATTCAAGCGGGTTGAGTTGGGTCTGGTCGGGTCATGTCGTGTGAGGCAGCCTAAGGAAACACATTCGTTCGGGTCAGGTCGAGTCGTGTGATGGTGCCCAAGGAAACAAGTTCAGGTTAAGTCAGGTCGTTTCATGCCGTATTGTAAGGGCGCCCAAGGAAACACGTTCGGGCGGGTCGAGTCGGGTCGGGTTGGGTCAGGTTGTGCCGTGTGAGGCCGCCCAAGGAAATGCGTTCCGGCGGGTTGGGTCAGGTTGGTTCGGGTCATATGAGGGTGGTCATATCAAAAATTCTAAGTTGTGACCACCCATGCTTCTTGTGCACGTTTGTGTGATCCCTTTTATGTTTCCTCCCTCGTGCGCCCTTTGTTCGAGTAGGTCAGGTTAGGTCAGGTTGGATCGTATGAAGGTGGTCGTATCAAAAATGTTGAGCTATGACCACCCATGTTTCTTGTGCACGTTTGTGCGATCCCTTTTCCGTTTGCTCCCTCATGTGCCCTTTGTTCTGGCGGGTCAAGTCATGCCGTGTGAGGGCACCACAGGAAACTCATTCGGGTCAAATTGTGTGAGGGAGGTCGTATAAAAAATGCTAAGTTATGACTGCCCGTGTACCTTGTACACATTCATGCAACCCATTTTTCGTTTTCTCCCTCGTGCCTTCGACGTTCAGGCGGTTTAGGTCGGGTTGGGTCGTGTGATGTTGCCCAAGGAAATGCGTTCGGGTCAGGTCAGGTCGGGTCGTGTTGTACCGTGAGGGCGCCCAAGAAAACATGTTCGAGGAGGTCAAGTCAGGTCAGGTCATGTGAGGGCACCCAAGGAACATGTCCGACCGGGTCGGGTCGTGTCGGGCCATGTCACGAGGGCGCCCACGGAAACACGTTCAGGTGGGTCAGGTCGAGTCGTGTGATGTCGCCCAAGGAAACGCGTTTGGGTCAGGTCAGGTCGGGTCATGCCATATTGTGAGGGCGCCCAAGGAAACACGTTCGGGTGGGTCGGGTCAGATCTGGTCTGGTCAAGTCGTGTCGTGTGAGGCAACCCAAGGAAACGCGTTCGGGCGGGTCGGGTCGGGTTGGGTTGGGTCATGTGAGGATTGACCACCTATGTTTCTTGTACATGTTTGTACGATCCTTTTTCTGTTTTCTCCCTCGTGTGCCCTTCGTTTGGGTGGGTCGGTTCGTGCCGTGTGAGGGCGCCACAGGAAACATGTTCGATTTGGATCATCTAAGGGATTTTGTATCAAAAATTATAAGTTGTGACTGCCTATGTGCCTTGTGCACATTCGTGCGACCTTTTTTTCAATTTCTCCCTCGTGCCTTTGACGTTCAGGCAGGTCGGGTCAGGTCAGGTCATGCCATACTATGAGGGTGCCTAAGGAAATGCGTTTGGGCAAGTCGGGTCGGGTTGGGTCGTGTTGTACCATGAGGGAGCCCAAGGAAACATGTTCAAGCGGGTCAGGTCAGGTTGGGTCATGTGAGGGTGCCCAAGGAACATGTCCAACTAGGTCGGGTCATGTCGGGTCGTGTAAGGCCGTGTCATGAGGGCACCTAGGGAAACGCGTCAAGGTGGGTCTAGTCGAGTCGTGTGATGTCGCCCAAGGAAACACGTTCTGGGTGGGTCAGGTCGGGTCATGCCATATTGTGAGGGCACCAAAGGAAACACGTTCGGGCGGGTCGGGTCGGGTCCAGTCTATTCAGGTCATGTCGTGTGAGGCCACCCAAGGAAACGCGTTCAGGTAGGTCGGGTCAGGTTGTGTTGGGTCGTGTGATCGTGGTCGTATAAAAAATTCTAAATTGTGACCGCCTATGTTTCTTATGCACGTTTGTGCGATCCTTTTTTCGTTTTCTCCCTCATGTGAACTTTTTTTGGGTGGGTCAGGTTGTGCCTTGTGAGGGCGCCACAGGAAACGTGTTTGAGTTTGATCATCTAAGCGAGGTTGTATCAAAAATGCTAAGTTGTGACTGCCTGTGTGCCTTGTGCACATTTGTGCGACCCATTTTTCATTTTCTCCCTCGTTCCTTCGACATTCGGGTAGGTCGAGTCAAGTCGAGTCGTGTGATGGAGCCCAAGGAAACGCATTCAGGTCGGGTCAGGTCGGGTCATGCCGTACTATGAGGGCGCCCAAGGAAATGTGTTCGGGCAGGTCGGGTCAAGTTGAGTCATGGCAAGCTACCCAAGGAACATGTCTAGTCAGGTTGGGTCATGTCGGGTCATGTGAGGGCACCCAAGGAAACGTGTTCAAGTGGGTCAGGTTGGATCGGGTCGAGTCGTGTGAGGGTGCCCAGGGAAACGCGTTCGGGCGGATCAAGTCAGGTCGGGTCGTGTGATGGTGGCCGTATCAAAAATTCTAAGTTATGACAGCTCGTGTTGCTTTTGTACATTTTTTCGATCTGTTTTCTATTTTCTCCCTTGTGCACCCTTCGTTCGGGTAGGTAGGGTCATGTCGTGTGAGGGTTCCACAATAAATGCATTTGGGTCAAATCATGTGAGGGAGGTCATATAAAAAATGATAAGTTGTGACCACTCGTGTGCCTTGTGCACGTTCATGAGACCCGTTTTTTGTTTTATCCCTTGTTCCTTCGACGTTTGGGCGGGTCAGGATGGGTCATGTGATGGCACCCAAGGAAACACATTCAGGTCTGGTCAGGTAGGGTTGTGCCATACTGTGAGGGCGCCCAAGGAAATGTGTTCGGGTGGGTCGGGTAAAGTCGGGTCATGTCATGCTACACAAGGAATGTGTCCGGTCGGGTCGGGTCATGTTGGGTCGTGTGAGGGCTCCCACGGAAACACGTTCGAGCGGGTTCGGTCCAGTCATGTGAGGGCACCCAAGGAAATGAGTTCAGGCGGGTCGAGTCAGGTCAGGTCGTGTGAGGGCACTAAGAGAAACGCGTTCGGGTGTGTCGGGTCGGGTCGGGTCGGGTCATGTGAGGTTGTCCATATCAAAAATGCTAAGTTGTACTAACTTCCTGTGTGCCTTGTACTGCATGTTCATGCGACTCGTTTTCTTTTTGCTCCCTCGTGCCTTCTACGTTCAGGTCGGTTGGTTCGGGTCAGGTCAAGTGGGGTCGGGTCGTGTGAGGGTGGTCATAACAAAAATGCTAAGTTGTGACCACCCGTGTTGTGTCAAGTCGGGTTCGGTTTTTTCGTGTCGTGTGAGGCTGTCCAAGTAAACGCGTTCGCGTGGGTCACGTCGGGTCATGTCGTGTAAGGTTCGCCTAAGGAAACACATTTGTATGGGTCGGGTAGAGTCGTGTGATGGTGCCCAAGGAAACACGTTCAGGTTAGGTCAGGTTGGTTCGTGCTATATTGTAAGGGTGCCCAAGGAAACACGTTTGTGTAGGTCGGGTCGGATCGGGTTGGGTCAGGTCGTGTTGTGTGAGGCCGCCCAAGGAAACGTGTTTAGGTAGGTCGGGTCATGTGAGGGCGCCCAAGGAACATGTTTGATCAGGTTGGGTCGTGTCGAGTCGTGTCATGAGGGCACCCAGCGAAAAGTGTCGCTATTGCGATGTTTGGAGATAAGAGTCGCTATTGCGACGGTTTGGGCAAAAGTGTCGGTATTGCGACGTTTTATAGAGAAGTGTCAGAATTGCGACATTTGGAGATAAGTGTCAGTATTGCGACAGTTTTGAGATAAGTGTTAGTATTGCAACGTTTCAAAGGAAAGTGTCAGTATTGCGACGTTGGGAGATAAGTGTCGGTATTGCAACAGTTTGAGACAAGTGTCGGTATTGCGACGTTTGGAGAAAAGTGTCGCTATTGTGACGTTTGGAGATAAGTGTCGCTATTGCGACGGTTTGGACAAAATTTTCGGTATTGCGACGTTTGAAGATACGTGTCGGTATTGTGACAGTTTTAAGACAAGTGTCGATATTGCGACGGTTTGGAGACAAGTGTCGGTATTGCGACGTTTAGGAGGCAAGTGTTAGTGTTTAGGAACAATATTAGGGTTTAGGGTTTAGGAACAATGTTTGGGAGTTATATTTTAGGATTTAGGAACAATGTGTCAGGTCATGTGATCGGATTTATGGTTTAGGAACAATGTTCCGGGTCATGTGATCAAGTCATATGAGGGCTCCCAAGGTAACGTGTTCGAGCGGGTTGAGTTGGGTCTGGTCAGGTCGTGTCGTGTGAGGCAGCCCAAGGAAACACATTCATTTGGGTCAAGTCGAGCCGTGTGATGGCACCCAAGGAAACACGTTCGGGTTAAGTCAGGTCCTTTTGTGCCGTATTGTAAGGGTGCCCAAGGAAACACATTTGGGTCGGTCAGGTCGGGTCGGGTTGGGTCAGGTCATTCCGTGTGAGGCTGCCCAAGGAAACGTGTTCCGGCGGGTCGGGTCAGGTCGAGTCGGGCCGTATGAGGGTGGTCATATCAAAAATTCTAAGTTGTGACCACACATGTTGCTTGTGCACGTTTCTGTGATCCCTTTTTTTTTCCTCCCTCGTGTGCCCTTTGTTTTAGTAGGTCGGATCAGTTCGGGTCGGGTCATATGTAATGTTCCAAATCTGGAACTTGATGCTCCATCGGGAATATCTTGAGATATTCCAATTCCTTCTTCAGTGAGACATCACAAGTCCATTTCAGAGATTGAATGTTGGGTAATTTACAAGATGTGTCTCCTTCCAAAGAAGGGAGAGATCCCGAGGCTAGCTGGCCCTTCACAGACTCTGTCTATGGATATGCAATATTTCACCTCGGGAATTTCTGCTACAGGGTCCTTGAGGACGCTGTATAAGGAATTCACTGCATAAATAATACAAAAAACCACTGGTATTCGCTAGAAAAACTCTAATACAACTCCCTTGCAGAAAATGAGCTCAAATAAATAACTCTAGATGGGTTATTCAGATCTCCCCAATCTAGGTCTCTAAAACAATGCTCAATGAGAGAGCTTACAGCAATATATGAACATAAACATGAAATATAAAACTCTGAATACACCATAAGAGGGAAATTATATAGCCATCATTGTATTATGATATATCAGCAATAAAATACAAGAAATAGTTGAGGGACAAGCCACTCAAGCCTTAAGAACCAACCTCCAATGCATGAACAATGAAATACATGAGTTGCTGCAACTCCACAAAATGCCGGAGAGCAGTGACTGCGCTGTGTATATGAACGTATAAGCTGTTGAATATGAATAAAATGTACATATGGTTGAAGGAAAACAAAATAATAGCCCAATAACCAGAAATGGGCTGAAATAAAAGATTTCTAGCCAATCTATGAAAGATTGCTAGCAATGCCGGAGAAAACCAAAATGTGACAACTGAGTTGTCACTGGAACTGATAAAAATGAGAATGAGGCTATGGTTGATCTGAGATTTTATTTCACTCCTCTGATAATGTCTCTAAGCACAAAGGTTTGGTCCCTTTGTCTTAAAAACACACTCCTGATGAGCCCGATGAAACCCTCTCTCACTGCCTCCATAAAATAACGCAGTTTCCTCCATGGACTGCATAGTGGAATATGATGGAAGTGTGGCCTGATGCCACTGATCTAAAATGTAGCTCAGGAATCCTCCTAGCAGCTCCTTCAATGTATAGATCACTCCTCCACTGAAATAGAAATCCAAGAATGACTCCATGAGTTCCTCTTTTTCTGCCCCCAGCAACACAACGTCCTCTCTACTGCAGAGCTAATGTTGTAGATGATGGTAGTAGCTGTGGCCAATGCCGGATTGAGTAAAATCAGCTCAATCCTCATCCTTCCTTGAGGAAGAGGAAGGGATACCTGACTGGGAACACCCTAGTGCCAAGGGCACCATCACCCTGCTAAATAGCCCGGGGATGCAAGCCTTTGCAGACCCAAGTCTAAAACTCAAAAACATGATCCAAATGGGCTGCCATCTCCTCCTTATAAAGATAAGGAACTCTTCTCCACCAATGTCCCACCAATTAGGGTTTCCACCCTCAGGTGAGTGTCTTCCCTCCAAAACTGCGCAGCTTCTCTAAGAAGCCTCTCCTCCTTGGGTAGCGTTGTTGACTTTAGTCAAAGGTGACTAAATCAAGTGAGTTGGGTTCCATTCACATCCTTAGGTGTTTATTTCAGCTGCTTATTTGTCCTCCTTTCACACAAGGAGTGTTATTTCTTTATTAAAAGATGGCTAAGGTGTCTCCTTACCCATTTTATTAAGCAAAAATAAAATATGCAACTATAATGTTCCATTTTAGCTTGAGGCTAAAAATTTGGAACATTACAGTCCTCCCCTCCCACATGGTTCTTGCCCTCAAGAAACTGCATAGAGAGAAAAAAATTCCCCCTCCTTCTCTTGTGGCCTCCCCATCAACAAGCTCTACCACTACCCAAAAGATGCTGCAATAAACCTGTCCTCCAATGCTCTCTCCCAAGTATGCAAACTGAAAATGATGCTCCTCATGGAAAGATAGAAGGTGTAGTGGAATCCTTATTGTTGTGCTATGGCCTCCTTAAGGTAGTATTGATGATATGCATTGGAAAAAATTTTCCCCAATGATGATCCTCTCATCCATGCAATCATCCAAATAGAAATCTCAACCCCTGGTTTTTGCAATGTGTTGGGGCTAAATGGAGAGTTGTGCTTGTGCTTATCAAGATGGTCCTCTCTCCATTTGAAGTCTCCATGGGGCTACCTCTATCCTTGGGCTGAAATGGTATGGCCTCCAACAATGGCCCAAGCTACCCCATCAATAAAATCAGCCATGAAATGCCTTTGTAAATTCTCCAAGTGGTCCCTCCCACAAGAAGGTACAAGTAGCAATGTGGTAATCACGGTTTTCCCATGGTGTCTCCTGCAATATCAAACATATACAATGGGGAGAATCATGTTCCCAATGGGTTGTACATACAATACTCTCCAAAAAATGCTCCTCATAAGTGTACAAATATCAGAAATACAAGGAGCAAGATACAATAAAAGCAAGTTTTCAAATGACAACCAGAGAGTGGTTCAAAGTTCCACTCATGGAACCTGCGCAGTGCCTCCTTGGCCTGCCTCAAAATCAAAGTAAAAATTGTTTTACTAGCCACTTGTTTGTTGCCACAACATCTCCTCATAAGATAAAAACATGAAATCACAATTTGGTGCCAATGGTGCACACCAAGAAGCATGTGGCTTCCCCCACAAACCATCTTAAGAATAGCCAAAATCAAGGCTACAAGTAGCTGCAAGTAAATTAAACCAAGTGCAAGAAGGGATGGCCCTTCTTGAGACAATATGTTGCTCATATGAAGTAAAGAGGTACAAAATGGAAAATGATACCTTCTATACCATGTACTTGAGACCTTGACCTGAAATGGCTCATCTAAATGCTCTCACTCTCCTCCAATGAGAAAGGGAATGGTTGTGCCAACCTCTCCAAAATCATTCGGGCTATGCATATATCCATATGCTGATGTAAATCATACTAAATGCCCTCCCAAGTGAACTCCTCTAGCAAATCAAAGTATGCATCCAAATGCATAGCTAGGAAGTCCTCATGTGATGCATGCAATAGTTTCTCCTTGAGACTAGAAACTCTAGTAAAGAGATCCTGCCATAACCATAGATGACCATATCATCAACCATGTATCTGTCATCTCCCTCCTGGTCATCAAGAATCATGCATGCACCAAGATCCCAGGAACACTCAACCAAAAGCTGAGTCCTCCAACCGGAATCAATCCTCCACATAGACAGCACTGGTGTTCTGCAATATGGTGCTCCATCACATTGTTGCCTGCTAATTTGACATCCCCCATGCCAAAGTCATCCTCCAAGTTTTTTTCGTGCCCATCATGCAGTTGCTCATGCTCAAATAGAAATGATTCTCTCTGAAAATGAGCCTCCCATGAGAGACTATCACCTCCAAAGAATCTCTCAATCCTGGCCAATGTAAGAATGAGTGGCCTCCATCTACTCCAATGCATTAAAGATTCCTTCCTCAAAGGAAGTGTTCTTTCTCTCACCAAATCTATGGAGCAGTCATCCGGCATCATGAAGATGCTATCCCCCATCCATGCGGCAAACTCTATCAGCGCAGTATAGCTTATGAGAGTGGGTGAGACTGAAAATGAGAGAGTGTATCCCTCCTCCTTGAGCTTGTCCCAAACTCTCTGCACTGTGATGGACTCCTCCAATGTCTCCACCCCTCCAGAATCCAAGAGTGGTGAACCACAAGTCATGATGCCTCTCATCATCTCTAGAGCAGGTGGCCTCCCAGGTGGAATGCCTCCAAAAAGTGAGACATCAAGATATGAAATAGACTACATGTATGAGTGGACTAATTTTTCCCCCTCTCCTTTGCATAGTGCAGTCTCATTCCTTTGTGCAAAAAATTTCTGAAATAGATCAGGGAGAATGCTCATTATCCCTTCATGTTGATCCTTCTGCTCTTCTTTCTCCATCTCACAATTCCTAGAAAATGCTACATATGGCTCCAGAATTGTGTCTTGGTACCCACATGTAAAAATATTTGGAACTCCTTGCAAAGACACAAGGGCTCCTCTAGTGGAAGCAATGGCTCCCCTTTCACCTCCATGTGGTGATGGATCTCCTCCTAATGTGACAGCGCTGTTGGTTCTTTCCAATGTATGCAAAGTGTTTATGTTTATGACACATTGAGTTTCACCAATTTTTTCCATCAAACCCTTAGTGAATTCATCATATGTTTTTTAATTTGCATGACAATGAAAAATGGAATCTTCAAACCAACAATCATGAGCCATACCTTGAGTTGCAGCCCTGCTCCTCCCATGGCCTCATTTTCCTTCCTCTACTCCCTTGCAATGCAAGTGAAAAAAGGACTGTGTTGTGGATCTGCATGTGTGGATGAATGCCCACACCCTTCATGAAAATAGCTAGGATTTGTCCCATCAACAAACCCTTTCAGAAAATCTTCCCACTTTTCCCTTTCATCAAGATTTTCAATGATCTCTCCAATGGTCTGGAAAAGAAGAAGGGAGACCTCCTCTCCCATCATTCCTCTTTCCTTTTTTCCTCTGTAAATCTCCTCTCCATGGAGAGAAGCTCCTCTTGCTGATGGAAATCTTGTGCACAGGCTGAGCCAAGATTGATGCTCTGATACCACTGTAATGTTCCAAATCTGGAACTTGCTACTCCATTGGGAATATCTTGAGATATTCAAATTCCTTCTTCAGTGAGACATCACAAGTCCATTTCAGATATTTACTGTTAGGGAATTTTTAGGATTTGTCTCCTTCTAAAGAAGGGAGAGATCCCGAGGCTAGCTGGCCCTTCACAGACTCTGTCTATGGATATGCAATATTTCACCTCGGGAATTTCTGCTACAGGGTCCTTGAGGACGCTGTATAAGGAATTCACTGCATAAATAAGACAAACCACCACTGGGATGCCATAGAAAAACTCTAATACAACTCCCTTTTAGAAAATGAGCTCAGAGAAATGACTCTAGATGGGTTATTCAGATCTCCCCAATCTAGGTCTCTAAAACAATGCTCAATGAGAGAGCTTACAGCAATATATGAACATAAACATGAACTCTGAAACTCTGAATACATCATAAGAGGGAAATTCTATAGCCATCATTGTATTATGATATATCAGCAATAAAATACAAGAAATAGTTGAGGGACAAGCCACTCAAGCCTTAAGAACCAACCTCCAATGTGTGAACAATGAAATACATGAGTTGCTGCAACTCCACAAAATGCCGGAGAGTAGTGACTGCGCTGTGTATATGAAGGTATAAGCTGATAAATCTGAATAAAATGTACATATGGTTGAAGGAATACAAAATAATAGCCCAATAAACAGAAATGGGCTGAAATACAAGATTTCTAGCCAATCTATGAAAGATTGCTAGAAATGCCGGAGAAAACCAAAATGTGACAACTAAGTTGTCACTACAACTGCTACAAAATGAGAATGAGGCTATGGCTGATCTGAAATGTGATTTCCCTCCTCTGATAATGTCTCTAAGCACAAAGGTCTGGTCCCTTCGTCTCGAAAAAAAACTCCTGATGAGCCCAATGAAACCCTCTCTCACTACCTCCATAAAGTAACACAGTTTCCTCCATGGACTGCACAGTGGGAGATGATGGAAGTGTGGCCTGATGCCACTGATCTAAAATGTAGCTCAGGAATCCTCCTAGCAGCTCCTTCAATGTATATATCACTCCTCCACTGAAATAGCAATCCAAGAATGACTCCATGAGTTCCTCCTTTTCTGCCCCCAGCAACACAACCTCCTCTCTGCTGCAGAGCTAATGCTGTAGATGATGGTAGTAGCTGTGGCCAATGCCAGATTGATGAAAATCAGCTCAATCCTCATCCTTCCTTGAGGAAGAGGTAGGGATACCCGACTGGGAACACCCTAGTGCCCAAGGGCACCATCACCCTGCTAAATAGCCCGGGATGCAAGCCTTTGCAAACCCAAGTTTGAAAATCCAAAAAATGATCCAAATGGGCTGCCATCTCCTCCTGATAAATATAAGGAACTCATCTCCACCAAGGTCCCACCAATTAGGGTTTCCACCCTCATGTGAGTGTCTTCCCTCCAAAACTGTGCAGCTTCTCTAGGAAGCCTCTCCTCCTTGGGCAGCGCTGTTGAATTTAGTCAAAGGTAACTAAATCAAGTGAGCTGGGTTCCATTCACACCCTTACGTGTTTATTTTAGCTACTTATTTGTCCTTCTTTCACACAAGGAGTGTTATTTCTTTATTAAAATAGGGCTAAGGTGTCTCCTTACACATTTTATTAAGAAAAAATAAAATATGCAACTATAATGTTCCATTTTATCTTGAGGCTAAAAATTGGTAACATTACAGTCCTCCCCTCCCACATGTTGCTTGCCCTCAAGAAACTGCATAGAGAGAAAAAAATTCCTCCTCCTTCTTCTCTTGTGGCCTCCCCGTCAACAAGCTCTACCACTGCTCAAAAGATGCTACAATAAACATGTCCTCCAATGCTCTCTCCCAAGTATGGAAACTGAAAATGATGCTCCTCATGGAAAGATAGAAGGTGTATTGGAATCCTTCTTGCTATGCTATGGCCTCCTTAAAGTAGGAGTGATGATATCCATGGGAAAATTTCTTCCCCAATGATGATCCTCTCATCCATGCAATCATCCAAATAGAAATCTCAACCCCTCGTTTCTGCAATGTGTTGGGGCTGAATGGAGAGTTGTGCTTGTGCTTCTCAAGATGGTCCTCTCTCCATTTGAAGTTTCCATGGGGTTGTCTCTGTCCTTGGGCTGAAATGGTATGGCCTCCAAGAATGGCCCAAGCTACCCCATCAAGAAAATCAGCCATGAAATGCCTCTGCAAATTCTCCAATTGGTCCCTCCCACAAACCATCTTAAGAATAGCCAAAATCAAGGCTACAAGTAGCTGCAAGTACATTAAACCAAGTGCAAGAAGGGATGGCCCTTCTTGAGAAAATATGCTACTCATACGAAGTAAAGAGGTACAAAATGGGAAATGATACCTTCTCTACCATGTACTTGAGACCTTGAGCTGAAATGGCTCATATGAATGCTCTCCCTCTCCTCCAATGAGTAAGGGAATTATTGTGCCAACCTCTCCAAAATTATCCGGGCTATGCATATATCCATATGCTGATGTAGATCATACTGATTTCCCTCCCAAGTGAACTCCTCTAGCAAAGAAAATTATGCATCCAAATGCATAGCTAGGAAGTCCTCATGTGCTGCATGCAATAGTTTCTCCTTGAGACTAAAAACTCTAGTAAAGAGATCCTACCATAACCATTGATGACCATATCATCAACCATGTATCTTTCATCTCCCTCCTGGTCATCAAGAATCATGCATGCACCAATATCCTAGGAACACTAAACCAAAAGCTGATTCCTCCAACCGTAATTAATCCTCCACATAGACAGCGCTGGCATTCTGAAATATGGTGCTCCTTCACGATGTTGCCTGCTACTTTGACATCCCCCATGCCAAAGTCATCCTCCAACTTGTTGTCGTGCCCATCATGCAGCTGCTCATGCTCAAATAGAAATTATTCTCTCTAAAAATGAGCCTCCCATGAGAGACTGTCACCTCCAAATAATCTCTCGATCCTAGCCAATGTAAGCATGAGTGGCCTCCATCTACTCCAATGCATGAAAGAGTCCTTCCTCAAAGGAAGTGTCCTTTATCTCACCAAATATATGGAGAAGTCATCCAGCATCATGAATATGATATCCCCCATCCATGTAGAAAACTATATCAGCTCAGTATAGCTGATGAGAGTGGGTGAGACTGAAAATGAGAGAGTGTATCCCTCCTCCCTGAGCTTGTCCCAAACTCTCTGTGCTGTGATGGACTCATCCAATGTCTCCACCCCTCCGGAATCCAAGAGTGGTGAACCACAAAGCATGATGCCTCTCATCATCTCTAGATCAGGTGCCCTCCTAGGTGGAATTCCTCCAAAAAGTGAGACATCAAGATCTGAAATAGACTGGATGTATCAGTGGACTGATTTGTCCCTCTCTCCTCTGCGTAGTGCAGTCTCATTTTTTTGTGCAGAAAATTTCTAAAATAGATAAGGTAGAATTCTCATCATCCCTTCATGTTGATCCTTCTACTCTTCTTTCTCCATCTCACAATCCCTGGAAAATGCTACATATGGCTCCAGAATTGTGTCTTGGTACCCACATGTAAAAATATTTGGAAATCCTTGCAAAGACACAAGGGCTCCTCTAGTGGAAGCAATGGCGTTGTTGGTTCTTTCCAATGTATGCAAATTTTTTGTGTTTATGACACAATGAGTTTCAACAAGTGTTTCCATCAAACCCTTAGTGAATGCATCATATGTTTTTTCATTTGCATGACAATGAAAAATGGAATCTTCAAACCAACAATCATGAGCCATACCTTGAGTTGCAGCGCTGCTCCTCCCATGGCCTCATTTTCCTTCCTCTACTCCCTTGCAATGAAATTGAAAAAAGGACTACGTTGTGGATCTGCATGTGTGGCTGAATTCCCACACCATTCATGAAAATAGCTAGGATTTGTCCCATCAACAAACCCTCTCAGAAAATCTTCCCACTTTTCCCTTTCATCAAGATTTTCAATGATTTCTACAATGGTCTGGAAAATAAGAAGGGAGACCTCCTCTTTCGTCATTACTCTTTCCTTGTTTCCTCTATAAATCTCCTCTCCTTGGAGAGAAGCTCCTCTTGCTGATGACAATCTTGTGCACAGGCTGAGCCAAGATTGATGCTCTGATACCACTGTAATGTTCCAAATCTTGAACTTGCTGCTCCATCGGGAATATCTTGAGATATTCCAATTCCTTATTCAGTGAGACATCACAAGTCCATTTCAAAGATTGAATATTGGGGCATTTACAGTATGTGTCTCCTTCCAAAGAAGGGAGAGATCCCGAGGCTAGCTGGCCCTTCACAGACTCTGTCTATGGATATGCAATATTTCACCTCGGGAATTTCTACTACAGGGTCCTTGAGGACATTGTATAATGAATTCACTGCATAAATAAGACAAACCACCATTTGGATGCACTAGAACAACTCTAATACAAATCCCTTTCAGAAAATGAGCTCAAAGAAATTACTCTAGATGGGTTATTCGGATCTCCCCAATCTAGGTCTCTAAAACAATTCTAAATGAGAGAGCTTACAGCAATATATGAACATAAACATGAACTCTACAACTTTGAATACACCGTAAGAGGGAAATTCTATATCCATCATTGTATTATGATATATCAGCAATAAAATACAAGAAATAGTTGAGGGACAAGCCACTCAAGCCTTAAGAACCAACCTCCAATGCATGAACAATGAAATACATGAGTTGTTGCAACTCCCCAAAATGACGGAGAGCAATGACTGCGCTGTGTATATAAAGGTATAAGTTGCTGAATATGAATAAAATGTACATATAACTTAAGGAATAAAAAATAATAGCCCAATAACTAGAAATGGGCTGAAATACAAGATTTCTAGCCAATCTATGAAAGATTGCTAGAAATGCCGGAGAAAACCAAAATGTGACAACTAAGTTGTCACTGCAACTGATAAAAAATGAGAATGAGGCTATGACTAATCTGAAATGTGATTGCCCTCCTTTGATAATGTCTCCAAGCATAAAGGGTTGGTCCCCTTGTCTCAAAAACACACTCTTGATGAGCCCAATGAAACCCTCTCTCACTGCCTCCATAAAATAACGCAGTTTCCACCATGGACTGCGCAGTGGGAGATGATGGAAGTGTGGCCTGATGCCACTGATCTGAAATGCAGCCCGAAAATCCTCCTAGCAGCTCCTCCATTGTATAGATCACTCCTCCACTAAAATAGCAAGCCAAGAATGACTCCATGAGTTCCTCCTTTGCTTCCCCCAGCAGCACAAAGTCCTCTCTGCTACAAAGATAAAGTTGTAGATGATGGTAGTAGTTGTGGCCAATGTCGGATTGAGGAAAATCAGCTCAATCCTCATCCTTCCTTGAGGAATAGGTATGGATTCCCGATCGGGAACACCCTAGTACCTGAGGGCACCATCACCCTACTAAACAGCCCAAGGATGCAAGACTTTGCAGACCCAAGACTGAAACTCCAAAACATGATCCAAATGGGCTGCCATCTCTTCCTTATAAATATAAGGAACTCTTTTCCACCAAGGTCCCACCAATTAGGGTTTCCACCCTCATGTGAGTGTCTTCCCTCCAAAACTGCGCAGCTTCTCTAGGAAGCCTCTCCTCCTTGGGCAGCGTTGTTGACTTTAGTCAAAGGTGACTAAATCAAGTGAGATGGGTTCCATTCACACCCTTAGGTGTTTATTTTAGCTTCTTATTTGTCCTCCTTTCACACAAGCAGTGCTATTTCTTTATTAAAAGAGGGCTAAGGTGTCTCCTTACCCATTTTATTAAGCAAAAATAAAATATGCAACTATAATGTTCCATTTTAGCTTGAGGCTAAAATTGGGAACATTACATCGTATGAGGGTGGTCGTATAAAAAATGTTGAGTGGTCACCAACCATGTTGCTTGTGCACGTTTGTGCGATCCCTTTTCTGTTTGCTCCCTCATGCGCCCTTTGTTCGGGCAGGTCAGGTCGTGTCGTGTGAGGGCACCACAGGAAACTCGTTCGAGTCAAATCGTGTGAGGGAGGTCATATAAAAAATGCTAAGTTGTGACCACCTATGTACCTTGTGCATGTTCATGCAACTCATTTTTTGTTTTCTCCATCGTGCCTTCGACGTTCAGGCGGGTCAGGTTGGGTTGGGTCGTGTGATGTCGCCCAAGGAAATGCATTCGGTTCAGGTCGTGTCGGGTTGTGTTGTACCATGAGGATGCCCAAGGAAACATGTGTCGAGTGGGTCTGGTCAGGTCAGGTCAGGTCATGTGAGGGTGCCCAAGGAACATGTCCGACCGAGTCGGGTTGTGTCGGGTCGTGTCACGAGTGCGCCCACTGAAATGCGTTCGGGTGGGTCAAGTCGAGTCGTGTGATGCTGCCCAAGGAAACGCGTTCGGGTTGGGTCAGGTCAGGTCGTGCCATATTGTGAGGGCGCTCAAGGAAACACGTTCAGGTGGGTAGGGTCGAGTCCGGTCTGGTCAATTCATGTCGTGTGAGGCCACCCAAGGAAACACGTTCGGGCGGTTCGGGTCGAGTTGGGTTGGGTCGTGTGAGGGTGGTCATATAAAAAATGCTAAGTTGTGACCACCTATGTTTATTGTGCATGTTTGTGCGATCCTTTTTCCATTTTCTCCCTCATGTGCCCTTTATTCGGGCGGGTCGGGTCGTGCCGTGTGAGGGCGCCAAAGGAAACATGTTCGAGTCGGATTATCTAAGGGAGGTTGTATCAAAAATGCTAAGTTGTGACTGCCTGTGTCCCTTTTGCACGTTCGTGTGACCTATTTGTCATTTTCAACCTCATGCCTTCGACGTTCAGGCAGGACAGGTCAAGTCAAGTTGTGTGATGGAGCCCAAGGAAATGTGTTCGGGTCGGGTCGGGTCGGGTCGGGTCGTGCCATACTATGAGGGCGCCCAAGGAAACGAGTTCAGGCAAGTCGGTTCAGGTTGGGTCATGTTGTACCATGAGGGCACCCAAGGAAACATGTTCGAGTGGGTCGGGTCAGGTCGGGTCATGTGAGGTTTCCCAAGGAACATATCCAACCGTGTCGGGTCGTGTTGGGCGGTGTCATGAGGGCACCCAAGGAAACGCGTTCAGGTGGGTCGAGTCAAGTCGTGTGATGCCACCCATGGAAACACATTCAGGTCGGGTCAGGCCGAGTCGTGCCATATTGTGAGGGCACCCAAGGAAACACATTCGGACGGGTCAGGATGAGTCCGGTCTAGTCAGGTCGTGTCGTGTGAGGCCGTCCAAGGAAACACGTTCGGGCGGGTCGAGTTGGGTTGGGTTGGGTCATGTGAGGGTGGTCGTATAAAAAATGCTAAGTTTTGACCGCCTATGTTTCTTGTGCACGTTTGTGTGATCCTTTTTCCGTTTTCTCCCTCGTGTGCCCTTCGTTCGAGTGGGTCGGGTTGTGCCTTGTGAGGGTGCCACAGGAAATGTGTTCGAGTTGGATCATCTAAGGGAGGTTGTATCGAAAATGCAAAGTTTTGACTTCCCATGTGCCTTGTGCACGTTCGTGCGACCCATTTTTCATTTTCTCCCTCATTCCTTCGATGTTCGAGCAGGTCGAATCAAGTCGAGTCATGTGAAGGAGCCCAAGGAAACTTGTTCAGGTCGGGTCGGGTCATGTCGTACTATGAGGGTGCCCAAGGAAACGTGTTCGGGCGGGTCAGGTCAAGTCGGGTCATGGCAGGCTACCGAAGGAACATGTCTAGTCGGGTTGGGTCGTGTCAGGTCATGTGAGGACGCCCAAGGAAATGCGTTCGGGTCGGTCGGGTCGGATCAAGTTGGGTCGTGTGAGGGCGCCCAGGGAAACATGTTCGGGCAGGTCAGGTAGGGTTGGGTCATCTGATGGTGGCCGTATCAAAAATGCTAAGTTATGACCGCTCATTTTTCTTTTGTACATTTTTTCGATCTGTTTTCCGTTTTCTCCCTCGTGCGCCCTTCGTTCGAGCAGGTCGGGTCGTGTCATGTGAGGGTGCCACAAAAAACGCCTTCAGGTCGAATCATGTGAGGGAGGTTGTATACAAAATGATAATTTGTGACCACTCGTGTGCCTTATGCACGTTCATGAGACCCATTTTTCATTTTCTCCCTCGTTCCTTTGATGTTCAGGCAGGTTGGGACGGGTCGTGTGATGGTGCCCAAGGAAATGCGTTCATGTCGGGTCGGGTCGGGTTGTGCAGTAATGTGAGGGTGCCCAAGGAAACGTGTTCGGGTGGGTCGGGTAAATTTGGGTCTTGGCAGGCTACATAAGGAGTGTGTTTGGTCGGGTCTGGTCGTGTCAGGTCATGTGAGGGCTCCCACAGAAACACGTTCGGGCGGGTCCGGTCCAGTCGTGTGAGGGCACCAAGGGAAAAGCATTCGGGCAGGTCGGGTCAAGTCGGGTCGTGTAAGGGCGCCCAGAGAAACATGTTCGGGTGTGTCAGGTCGGGTCGGGTCATGTGAGGGCGCCCAGAGAAACGCGTTCAGGTGTGTCGGGTCGGGTCGAGTCGGGTCATGTGAGGTTGTCCATATAAAAAATGCTAAGTTGTACTAACCACCTGTGTGCCTTGTACTGCATGTTCGTGTGACCCGTTTTCTATTTTCTCCCTCGTGCCTTCTACGTTCGGGTCGGTCGGTTCAGGTCAGTTGGGTCAGTTCTAGTCATGTGAGGAAACGCGTTCGGGCGGGTCAAGGCAAGTTGGGTTGGGTCGTGTGAGGGTGGTCGTATCAAAAATTTTGAGTTGTGACTGCCCATGTGCCTTGTACTGCACATTCGTGAAAACCATTTTCTGTTTGCTCCCTCATGCCTTCGATATTCGGGCGGGTCAGGTTGGGTTTGGTCGTGTGATGGTTCCCAAGGAAATGTGTTCGGGTTGGGTCGGCTCGGGTTGTGTCATACTATTAGGGTGCCCAAGGAAACGCGTTCAGGCGGATCGAGTCAAGTCAGGTCATGTGAGGAGCCATGTTTAGGGTTACAATGACTATGCTCAACAACTGTAAACCCATTTTTTTATTGACTCGACACAGATTCAGGGAACTTCATCTGATTTACCAACAAACAATGGCGATATAAATATTTGTACTCATGACATATTAAACATCTAAAGGGTATACGCTCATAGTTGAGTGTCTTCTTACACAAATCATCTTGAAATTAGATATCTGTTGATTTCGGAAGGGGTCAAATATGTTCATGTATACACATATGCAGACATGTTGTAATGTGCCACAACATAATGAACGGATTCATTTGCTTTACCTTTCCCTTTACCGAGTGTTTTACCATATCAATGAAGGATTTTGCAATGCCACTACCATAGGAATCGCACCACTGAAATAAAATTATGATAACAAACAACACATAGTGATGAAACAATGCTTGGTGATGAACCAATGATCCAACTTGACATAAAAGCAGATTATAGGGGTATCATTCCAATGAACCAAGGGAAAAAGTAGAGAGAACGCAGTGGGAATGGAGGGGATATCAGGAAAGAATATAGGGAGGAACGTTGAAAAGTGAGAAGAAATCGAGGGAAAAAATCAAGCGTGTTGATGGTAGAGCTCAGGCCCAGACAACAGTGGGATAGATCTGCAAGACTTGGAGCCCTTCGCCTTTCATTAAGCATGGATATTTCTTGGTTATCTACGGTTCCTAATTAAATAAAAGGGTGGAGGTGTGGAACCAAAACCTCTGGAATCCCTCATGGCTATTGAGTGGAGGAAGATCTCCTCTAGAATCCCATAATATGTCTGCAAGCTGAATCTAGAAGAGTCGAGGCGTGTGAACAAAACCTCTGTAATCCTTAATTCATGGAGGTTAAGACAATGTTGCGATCCTCATTATATGAAAATATTACATGTCTGGCATGGTTCTTATAGCCACCCAACCAGTAAAATTGAATAGATGTCTTGTTGCTGCATATGCACATATTGACAGTAAAGAGATATTTCAGTTCATGAGCATGTGGCGTGGGAACAAAACCTATGTAACTGCTATGTGTGGGGTTAATTAACCCTATTCCTACAATGTTTACTGTTTTCATATCGGATTGTGTGGGGGTAGATAACTCATAGCCATATCACATAAGTGCTATAGGGTAAAATTCTTGGGTTGTTTGTTATCAAATATCCCTCTCGGGGCTTTCTAGTGCCCGAGGAAGACAGTAAAATTAGCTGTATAGTTCACAAAGAATGCATATACATGTTCATATTAACTTAAATAACTTGATGGGATAAGATGGAAGATTACCTCTTCAATGATCTTGAAGTCTTTTGGAGAGCACTAGGCAGCGAAGCAGGATTTCTCCTTCACCAGCTCCAAATCTTGACCCTGCAATCGATTAAAGCACCCGTGTAATATCTACCATAACATACAATTCCTATCAATTAAGTCAATATATGATAAACATTTAAAAAATTCACTTCTAAGCCATTCATCTCATGCTATGTAAATAATCAAATAATAATGACAATATCAACACATAGAATGGACAAAACAGATACAGTTCTATTGATTTATAAAAAGGAGGATTACAACCATCGGTTGTACCAAGCCCTCCTCAGCCTTCCAATCTCTCTATCTCTCAATGTGGTGATTTCTTCGTCAACAAGTTCTCAATGAACCTCTTTGACTCTTGACCTTCACACTACAACAATAATCTCTACTTCACAAGTATTCAAAAACTTTGACAATCCTTCGACCTTGAACCAAGAGCCTTCAGCTCCATTTTATAGGAGATGGAGAGAGCAATCATTGCCCTTCTCTTTCCACCAGTTTTGAATAGAAAAAACCAAGATGTTTCCTTAACTTCCATGCTTTTTCCTTCCTTGACAGTTCAGTTTTTTTTGGCAAGACCCAATAAGGGATTAGTGATTTGCAATTTCCTTTTTGTACTGACTCTATTGTGAGAAAAAGCAGGAGATTCAAATCATTCTCCGCAGGTTTTCCCCCTTTCAAACTCAAAACATGAGTAAGGCTACCCTCTAGTGTAAACAGATCGTTTCCCTAGCCACTAATGCGGCCTATTCACTGATCAGGTGTGTTATAACGCTCTTATGTTGTTATAGTGAGGCATTACCTTGGCAGAAGTAGGTTTAGTTTAGGTCTTTGTATTCCTTCCATATTTATCTTCTCCTCTGAGCTGATGAGGAGGTATTTTGACCTGTAACAGATGCCCCCTAAAGTGTGAGGTCAGAGACGAAGAAGATGGCCGAAATACTTTATAATGTGTGTAGTAGAGATAAAGAGATTGAAATATTGAGGAAAACCTAAAATAAAAACATATGTCAAAAAATATAATATCTGCCTTGAGTCGGGCATTCCCATGCTCAGTAGCTTAAACAACATGATTTCTCTAGAATAGAGATATGAAGAATCTATCCACCGATGAGCACAATGTGGAAGTGTCTATTATAATAGGATCAGGCTGAAGAAGCTATCTCCATAAACAATATCGCAACTTGGGGAAGGGAACATAGCTTTAATGATGTAACGTTTGCCCCAAGGTCTTCACCGCCACTTCACTTAAACTGCATATTTCTCAACATGTGAATGAAGGAGCTATCGTCGAACATGTGAGAAATTGTTTGATTACCAGTCGATAATGAAAACTATTAACAGACGCGAAGGTGGCCACCGATAATGATGATGGTCCCTAAGATGCACAGTACAATCTAGCGAGTGTGAAAAAAGAGTTGAAGTCGAACACTCATAGAATCATTCAATCAGGAGCCAACGGAGAAGACTCCTAATCAAACACAAGACTACCTGCCACTGATGTCTGCAAGTATCCGGGTATTGATGGGTTTCTGGATCATCTTCCTAGATAAGATGTTGAATTCGATAGGAAGAGATCTGTTGAAAGGTAGGCACTGAGGCGTCCTACATCAATCAACACGAAACAAAAACCAAATGATTTTGTTTATGATGGAGATAATGAAGAGTAAATGGGGATGTCTAACGACAAATAATTTCTGGCATAATGAGTGGTTTGGTTGATAAGAGGAGCAGCAGATAGCGAGATCTGCTTGAACAATAGAAGACATTGTAACAGGGTACTAGGCAGCTGAGGCTTAATGAACACCAAAGAGTGTGTTAGGATTTTAACCGGTGTAGGAACATTGGGAAATGAAGGCTAATACTCATAGATGGTAGGGTTCGGCTAACTGCGAAAGAGTTTTCTGGGAAGTGCCATGTTCAAGATTTTTGCTGCTAAATCGACCTTTCTAAAAATTTAACAGAGGTAGTATCCATTTTGTCCAAATTTTTCTCAGTCTGATTAAGTTTAACGAGTCTAGACAAGTAAACTCGGTGAGTTTTTCATATTTAGAGAGTCTGAAAAATGTTGTAAAAGACAACTTCGTGCCCCGTCTGATTAGGTTTAACGAGTCCAGATGAGTAAACTTGGTGAATTTTTCATGTTTAGAGAGTCTGAAAAATGTCGTAAAAGACAACTCCGTTGGGGTACCTTTGTCATGTCTTGATAACCGGGCATGGCAAAGGGAGAATAGTAAGCCCGAAACAGTTCATTTTCCGTGAGTTAGTCCATCGAAGCCGAAAAAGTGAGAAATATATGTTCGATGGACATCTACCTCATTTTTTTAATAAGTACGAGGAGACAAAGTAAACTCAGTAATCTTTGTGAAATTTTAACAACTCCAACAAAGAAAAACTCGGTGCTCTCTGTGAATTTTTAACGAGTCACATGGAGAAAACTTGGTTACTTTTTCAGTTTTAAAGAGCTTTGAAAAAGAGGAAAATAATGGCTCCTTACTCTCTGTCGTGGTAGTTTAGCGATCCCGACAAAGGCAACTCGGGGTTTTTTCAGTTTTATGAGTTAGAAAAAGGTCCCTAAAAAGAAAGCTCAGTGTTTCTTCATAGTAGTTTTAACGAGTCTAAAGAAGATAACTCCAGGTTTTTTGGATTAACGAGCAAGAAAAAGACCATAAAAAGAACGCTCGATATCAACTTCACCAGCTCCAAATCTTGACCCTGCAATCGATTAAAGCACCCGTGTAATATCTGCCATAACATACAATTCCTATCAATTAAGTCAATATATGATAAACATTTAAAAAATTCACTTCTAAGCCATTCATCTCATGCTATGTAAATAATCAAATAATAATGACAATATCAACACATAGAATGGACAAAATAGATACAGTTCTATTGATTTATAAAAAGGAGGATTACAACCATCGGTTGTACCAAGCCCTCCTCAGCCTTCCAATCTCTAATTTCTCAAATGTAGTGATTTTCTTAATGTTCTCACTTTAGTCCTCTTAATCTTGACCTTCACACTACAACAATGATCTCTACTTCACAAGTATTCAAAACTTTGACAATCCTTCGACCTTGAACCAAGAGCCTTCAACTCCATTTTATAGGAGATGGAGAGAGCAATCATTGCCCTTCTCTTTCCACCAGTTCTGAATAGAAAAAACCAAGATGTTTCCTTAAATTCCATGCTTTTTCCTTCCTTGAGAGTTCAGTTTTTTTTGGCAAGACCCAATAAGGGATTAGTGATTTGCAATTTCCTTTTTGTACTGACTCTCTTGTGAGAAAAAGCAGGAGATTCAAATCATTCTCCACAGGTTTTCCCCCTTTCAAACTCAAAACACGAGTAAGGCTACCCTCTAGTGTAAACAGATCGTTTCCCTAGCCACTAATGCGGCCTATTCACTAATCAGGTGCGTTATAACACTCTTATGTTGTTATAGTGAGGCATTACCTTGGCAGAAGTAGGTTTAGTTTAGGTCTTTGTATTCCTTCCATATTTATCTTCTCCTCTGAGCTGATGAAGAGGTATTTTGACCTGTAACAATAGGCCCCATTCACTTACGAAGGTTCCTCAAACTCTACCCCCAATTTGGTTTATCTTAGTCAGCTTGAAAATTTTGAATTTTCATTGATGATTGATTTTCCTCTCACTCGAATGCAAAAGGAAGATGAATTTCATCTTTTTCATCCATAATTTCCACATTCGACATCTATTGTAGCTATTCATCTATTCTCATCTCGAATCACCACAAGTTGTACTTTTTTTTTTTGCAATGGATTCTTGATGTTGATCTCGACGAGATTTATCCTCCTCAAAAAACATATCCTCGTTGTAATCATGGTTGTGGTATGTTGATGTTTAGACGAAAACTACAAATTTTAGCCCTTGATCTGCTAGGGGTTACCTTAATATTAACGGTGGTGTATTCATACTCCTTCTAAATAACCAATAAAGGGTCAAGGAAATTGACCAATATGTTGTCAAGTTTTATCTTATCCACCTTAGCCACATACATGCATGTTTCACACTTTAGAAACCTAAGACATGTAAGAGAGGGCTTCTTTCCACTTCGACTTCCTCTAGTGTCATGTCACCCAAAATTAAACTTGGTGACATATTAATTAAATAATTATTTGCAACAACTGCTTCAACTCAAAATCCTTTTCTTAATATAGGTTTTCAAGTTTTGTCTTATCCACTTTAGCCACATACATGCATGTTTCACACTTCAAAAACCTAATATGTGCAAGAGAGGGCTTCTTTCCACTCTAACTTCCTCTAGTTTCATGTCACCCAAAATTGAACTTGGTGACATATTAAGCACATAATTAGTTGTAGCAATGACTTCAGCTCAAAATCCTTTGCTTAAACTAACATTCCCTCTCATGCTTCACACATTTTTTTATCAAGGTCTGATTTGGTCTCTTAGCATGGCCATATTGGTCGAGACCTTGTGGAGTTGTCTTCAAGCATGCAATTCCCCAAGATTTTCAAAATTCCTCAATTTCTTAGGAGCAATACTTACCACCGTTGTTAATTTTTAATCTTGTTCCACACTTGTTTAAAATATTTTAATTGTAATTGTTGACTTTTAAAAGGATAATACATCCTCGAATATCTGGTCGGGTCGGGTCATTTCGTTTGAGGGCACCCACCCAAATTCGTTCAGGTCGGGTCGTTTCGTTTGAGCGTCGCCGTATCAAATTTTCTAAGTTGTGACCGCATGGGTGCCTTGTGCACATTCGTGCGACCCAATTTCTTTTTTCTCCCTTGTGCCTTTGTTCGGTCGAGCGCACCATGTCAGGGCACCTGCCCAAACGCGTTCGGGTCGGGTCAAGTCATTTCGTTTGAGGGTGGTTGTATCAAATTTTCTAAGTTTTGATCGCACGGGTGCCTTTTGCACATTTGTGTGGCCTATTTTCCATTTTCTCCCTTGTGCCTTCGTTCGGTCATGCGGCGCGCTGTGTCGCACCATGTGAGGGCGCCCTCCCAAACGCATTCGAGTCAGTTCGGGTCGTTTCGTTTGAGGGTGGTCGTATCAAATTTGCTAATTTGTGACCGCACGGGTGCCTTGTGCACATTCATGCGGCCTGTTTTCCATTTTCTCCCTTGTGCCTTCGTTTGGTCGGGCACGTCATGTCGTTTCGTTTGAGGGTGACCGCCCGGTCGGGTCATTTTGGTTGAGTGCACCCACCCAAACATGTTCAGGTCGGGCCCCCTAAGCCCCCAATCCCTAATCCCTTAACTAATAACTCATTATTCAACCCCTAACCCCTAAATGCACCTAAATCCCCTAACCCCCAATCCCCTAAGCCCTCCAAATTCGAATTAGCTTTGAAGAAGTAATTTTTTTTTGCAATATGGTTTGTAAGTTATTTAAAAAGAGGTATCTTCTCTAGAGTTCTTTTCTAGATCCACAGTTTCATTTAATAATTTTTGAACAAGGCGTATGACACTCTTCATGTCTATGGGATTTTTATCTTGAAGCTCATTATCTATACGGGGAATTTTGGGTAGAAAAAAGAGTTTCGTAGGAGAAAAAATGGCCTATTAATTTCCTAGGTCCCCCACCAAACTCATCATCCATTTTCCACATTTTTTGATACTCCAAAATTATCTGCCAATGTATTCTCTCCATCTCTTATAGTAAACATGGGAGTATAAGGTTACAAAGTGGTATTATAATATTCAACTATTACCTCTTCAACTAGGATACAATTTTTTAAGTATTTATTTAAGATACTAGTCAAACAAACATTGATTAAAGTTCTTTACTTTTTATTTCTTGTCCATTCTGATAGATATTATTATTTTAAAAGTGTATCTAGAATAAATCGTTCACCAAATTTAGCAATAAATAAAAATTTAAATAATTTAATTTGTAATAGACCCTACTGGAAAATAAAAATATTGCGTGGAAGGTTTATGTTTAAATTTAGTATGAAACAATCTACAAAACACATCTCCATGTTTCACATTTAAAAATATAATAAACAAATGGAAATTTAATTTTGCGGCCTATTCAAATTTATTTTCCTGCTCCTCTTGTTTGGTGCTAATTCCCCTATTGCGATTTTCTTAACAGAGAATGGGTTTTCGAGTATTTGCTGCTTCAAGGGTTTCCTGACGAAGAAAATTGCAATACAGGGTTTAGGGCATGTTATTACGTTATTTATGCTTCAAAGGTTTGCTGAACAGACCCCAAATCGTTCATTTCCTTGCTACTTATCAGGTTCTTACTTATGTCTAATTCAGTATATACTTAGATCATGAATGTGAGAAGGTTGTTTGTGGATTATATTATTAGTGTATCCCTAGTGTAATTATTTCTGAGTTGCTATAAGGAGTATATTTGTGATTTGAGAAGTCTGTTGGTTCATGTTAGTCATTGGATTAAATGCCCAGAAGTTAAAAAATTTACAGTGAACGGCTACAACAAAGTGTCCAAGCATACCTTCAACCAATTCCAAGGCCAAGTATAAGTCTTAAAACATTTTTATTTAAGTATCAGAAAATCCGATGCTCTTTACTATGGGCACTGAAAGAGCAAGCATAAATATCATTAAGCAACCCAAACTCAATCAGTCAACAGTAGAGACAAAAATTATGTGTAAGCACTTAAATATGTAATATTTTATATATAGTAAATTAGTCGATGTTATATATGACAAAAGACATGAAAACTTTGATATGTGAGTATACAGTTTGACAATGAACACATCTTAATGTATCTACCTATATGAAGAGGCACTAATTTAATGATTTTATGTAGAGATGGATACATAACTTCATCATCATTCAATGGATATCTGATAGTTGGGAACTCTTTTTTATGCCCTTGTATTGTTATCAGGCCCTTGTATAGTCATTTCTATTGTCATTGTTGGTGTTTTGTAACCTTGTAATAAACCATGAAGATTTCTCTAAAGACTTGAAACTAGATGCTTGATTGATGGGTGTATTTTTAATTAAATTGTGGGGTTTTTTAAAATGCCAGAAGCCTTTTTTTTTTTACCAAAAAATTATCATTCAGCTGCAAAAGCAAGACATTAAACAAATAAAGTATGAATATCCACTTACAATCAAAAACAATAATACAAATACTTTTGTCATTTCAATTGGGTGCTTATTCAAGCACAACATGCAAAACTCTATCTAATACTTTCATTGCGAGCTAAGGAAAGCTCCATCTTTGAGGAAAGTTGTTTAGGTAATCTGTGATTGCCAGATCTCAGTTTTTCCAATTTCTTCCTTCTCTCATATGATACCTAAGCCTTTTCCTTTCTCTTCCCTTCTAATTCCGTAATAGTGTCATAGTGATGCCAGCCAACTTCTTTGGAAATCCTTTCTAGTAGACAATACTTGTGACCTGGCTGAATACTCAACACTTTCAGAGCATCTGGAATGACCATTCTCTTCTTCTGGTCATATGGTGGGGAAACCCATTCAAAATCCCTTAGCCTAGAAAGTGTTTCAGCACCACGCTTGGTTTTGTGTGGAATCATTCCTCTAATTGTCCTCCAAAGAATTCTTGATGGAGCTCGAAAATGAATCGGACCATGAGACGCCTTTGTATTCATTCACTTTCTTAGAAAACGCAATTATTTCATCTTCTGACGAACAAGTCTGCCAGACATACATATCTCTTCACAATGCACCACAACCACTCGCTGGCCATGGAGAAGCTCCTTGGCCAGGATAGAGGAGAGGCGATCGAGCATGTGGTGTCACGCATCTAACACCACCTCTTTCGTGCAAATTCCCGATCTTCTCACCATTGTTCTCCTCCTCTCTGCTACTCCTCTCTCCCTCGTTCTCTTGCTTGAGACTCAATAACAAAAATTCCACAAGCCTATTTGGAGGTAGTCTAACTTTTATGAAATCAAATTTATCTTATCATCGTGAGGGTTATGTTTTATTATTTTGATCCGAAATACTTGTAAGGTATGTGGATCCTTCATTAATCACCCGCTTTTGAGAATAGTATGCATTAGTTGGTATGTTCTTGCTACTTTTGATTTTGATGCAAGCCTAGATTGTTAATACGAAGTCTTCTAGAACGATATCAGGGATGGGAATCTTCCTTCCTAGTTTTTTATGTAATATACATGATTTTTATGATGCTGATAACTCTTTCCTGCAGAAACAAAATTACTTAAACATGTAGATCCATTAAAGAGTACTCTATATTGGTTGAGGTAAGGCCTCAATTGATATTCTGAAAAGGAGAAGTGGAACTACCCTGGAATTGTAAAGCAAAGGGATCCTTTGTAGGATGAAAACATGTAGTGGGAAACTGACCCAATGGGAATTTACTTAGATATTTGAACTACGTACCCATCAGTCATGATTTTCTTAGTTGAAAGTGTTGCAAGAGACTAAAATCAAATCAAAAAAATCTACTCATTTGGCCATGGTAGACAACCCCTTCGAGAAATTTGTGAAAATATTAGTGTTGGGGAATGTTTCATTGAATTTATCTGAAACAATGATTGAAAAGGCTCATAGCAACAAAGATAACTAGATCTACAGACTCTTCCATTATTTTTTCCTAGGCAAGGACTGCTACAGTGCTCATGGGAGTGGAATACAATGGTACTGGAGATGAAATCACTACTATTGGAGACAACTTAAAGGAAGCAACATTCATTTATGAAAGAAAATAAAAAAGTCACCACGCCTGCAGATTTGAAGGATTGCCTAGTTATGGGGGAGAAGGTGGATCAACATCTACAAAAGATGCGGAAGGAAAAGAGAGCATCCAACATGAAAGACACCTCGATGTACCTTTAAAAATTTCTTCCAAATTTCTTGAGGGTGTCAATATATTCCACCAACCCTGAGGGCTTAAACCCCACAAAATTCTTGCAAAACACTAGCAAGATTTGAAGACCAGGTGGGTGCATTTGGATCCTTCACGGAAATACCAAACCATTTCAATGGGACCACACCATACATCACCATAAATTTTACACTTACCTAAAGGTGTTCCAAAGCTACTACAATGCACCAGAAATTCTGTGAGTATTAAACCTTGATTTATGGTGTGAAACTACTTCATTTAGTGGCCATGTTTTTGAACACTTAACAAGGTTTGATGTTTTAAAGTCATGGCCACCACCAGTGATAACCTATAACAAGAGGAACAAGTCCATCCTATGCACTAGTTGTTGGTTGCATGATCCTCTTTTTATCATTGTAAATATAATATGCATGCCTAGGTCATATGTGCCTAATTATTCACTCTGGTCAGCCATTCGCAGTGAATGTCATTTCCATGAAAAAACACAACCATTGATATTTTCAATGAGCTGGTATCTCAAATTAAAATAAATAATGCACCAAGGATGTTCTTTATGATATTTATTTTCATGTTCAGGCCCTTTAGGTTGTTATTAATTCGAAAGAATAAAAAGAGTTATATAACATGGCATCTTATTTTTTTTTTAAAAACATTGTCAGGCACAGTACTAAAAAAAATGTATAAACAAAATTTTGACATTATGCCCCACAAATAGTGATTATGATCTTAAGTAGAGAACTATTGTAATAAAGGAGATGAGATTTTGATATGTTCATTGGAATCTATTAATTGATCTGAAATTTTTCATGTACAAATTTGACTGGTGAGTAGTTCATCTTTTTGGGTACCTCTAGTTCAGTTATAGCTTTAGCATTGTGCACAATCTGGTATAGCCCATGAGAAAAATCTCCATCTATAATAATAGAAAGATAAATTTTTGAAGGAATATTTAAGATAGCCCATCAAATTCACTAAGGCATATGTCATGAACAAAAGAGAAAGGGAGAGGCTTCTATGGTAGTTTTATTTTTGGAAGGTTTCTGAAGCATTTCCATGAATGAGCTAGTTGTTTATTAAGAGAAAAATGAAAATTTTAAATGATTTGAGCATGGTTGTAATTAAAGTTCATTGGGGTTGTATCGTTTGGCTATTGTTTTTTTTATGAGCATTCATTCCTACACGTATTTGCTTTGGCTAATCTGGGCTTTGGTTTGTACCTTAAAACGTCCATTGTGTGTTGGAAATATTGTCATTGATGGCAAAGGAGCACAAAGGAGTAGCACCATGACAAGGGAGCGGATCAGATTCAGATGAAATGGTTGCAGAGAAAGAAAGTAAAGTGGCAGAGGGGTTCACCTCTCCGAAATTCATTTGATTATACATTCTGTAGAAAATTCTGGTTCGTTTGCTTGAGATCGGGAAGTGTTAATTTATTTATGGTTATTGAGTTATGTAGCAGAAAGGAGGGTTTTATTCCTTTGGAAATTCATTGATTTATGGTTTTCTGTGTAGCATCGAGATTTATTAACCTTTGTAATAAGGGTTCGAAATAATATTAGAACTTCGGTTCTTTGGTTAAGAACGCAGTGATAATCAGTCTCTGTTTATTGAGTTATGCAATGAAAAGGAGGTTTTTCATGAGAAATTAAAGTTAAACGAAGAAGTGGTGAAAATCCGCGTTTGAACGCAATTTAAAACAAAGTTTGAAGGACAAGCGGTTTTAGAGAAACCATACACTGTTGTCACGCCGCTTTTGGCATATGAGCGGTTTTATTCATTTCGAACATAATCAAATGATATTGCAACATGTCACAAGCGCAATACCACCCATTTCACTTCGCTTTTGGTTGATAATCTACAGAGGTGGAATGAACGTGATTACCGTCTGATTAGATCCATGGGAGATCTGACGGTGTTCGCGTCAGTAATTTCACAGGGTTTAAAACAAGGTATGCTAAATTTCATGCATCTTAGTTATGTGATAACCATTGGATTGGTGAGTTGGAGCACGATGAGGCGTCAGCCATCAGATGTATGAGCATATGTTCTTTTGGTAAATTGTGGGCCATATATGATTTAACGTGCAAGCATGCCTCGACATATGTGCGGCCTGTTGATAGGCGGAAAGGGTAAGTTATAAAGTATTATGTTAACTTTATAACATAAAGTTTAAGATCTGGAAATATTGTGGAGAGGCACAGTGAAATAACGTATGGACCTGATGGTATATGCAATGAATTTTTATTAAGGGTTTGAAGTCCGGAATTATTTCCGAAGGTCTAAAGATTCCGAAGGTTTTTAATATTTCCAAAGGATTAATGATATTTCAATGGAGTTCTATTAAAGTGGTTGAAGTTCAGAAATACACTGCCGAGGGAGTTTTAACCTTGTTTAAAAGTAAATTAAACATTTCTGAAGGTTCTGATATTCATTCCGAAAGGGTTTAAAACATTGGGTTAAAGTGAGTCATATTTTTCCGAAGGCTAAAAAGGGGATTTCGCTTCCGAATATTATAAAAGTGGATTATAATGTTATGAAAGGGAAAAGGGACTTTTAGCTTTTGTGGTTCATTTTTATTAAATAAAGCAATCAGATCATACATCAGAAGCAAGTGTGATGAATGCGATGCAATGTGATCACATATCGCAATCGGGGTAGGAGAAAAATCGTACAAACATAGTGGTCACAGAAAATGTGAAGTGCGATATGATGACGTGGGGATGACATGGCAAGTGATGTGGCAGCTGACGTGGAACTGAACCCACAAATCACAAATAAATCAAGATGACATGGCAAGATGACGTGGCAGTGATGTGGCGATGACGTAGCAAGGTGACGTGGCACGATGACATGGAGATGACGTGGACCTGGCCCACATATCGCAAATCAAAAGATCGGAGGGGTGAAGATCATAAGAGAAAAGTTGCGATGCAACGGATAGAAGCGATGCGATGTGCCGATGCGAAGGGACACATGGCGGCATATCGCATATCGCAATCAGCGATGCGTATGTGATAAGAATTCGCAAGTTATAGAAGTTGCAATGCGATGGATAGAAGCGATGTGATGTGCCGATGCAAAGGGACACATGGCGGCATATCATATATCACAATCGGCGATGCGTATGTGATAAGAATTCGCAAGTTATAGAAGTTTCAATGCGAAGAAGAGATAAAGTCAAGTGGGCCCCATCACACATCGCATATCGGGATATCAGATGGACGAAGGCACATGGATAACTGGAATCACCAAAATGCGATAAAGAGAATAGACGCGATGAAGACCAAAGCTGAAAACTAAAGTATTTCAAGTTCGGAAGTATGTGGATTTCCTTTGTTAAATTTTTTCGGAGAGAAAAGGAGGATTATAACAGAAAAAGAAAGGAAATTATGAACGCGGGTAGAAAGGCTTAGATAAGGACCCGACACAAAGAAAAAGGCATAATCATGTGTTTATAAGATCGGTGAAGGTTGATCATAGCAAGGAAAGGCTTGCATAGTTAAAAGGGCTCGTTCCTATGCAGAACAGTTAGAAATACAACAGCAGGCAGAGAAGACAAAATAAACAGAAAAGCAAGAAGCCAAAAGGGTTGAATTGAAATATTTGATTGTAACTATAAATGTATTATTTAATTTCTATTGTTTGTGATGTAAAGGCAAGTCTCCGCAGGAAAAGAAAAACTCCAATTTGATACTGTAATAATTGTATATATTGTTGTAACAACTTGAATATGTTGAGCGAGAAAATAAGAAGGTGTAAGGCAAAGAGTCATACATGTTCATTTAAAATTCCCTGTGGAATGCAAACAGTTATGTGGTGATCCCTATAAATAAGGTTACCAGCATATGCATGAGTGTGAGAGAATGGATAAAGGAGTGAGAGAGAGTAAGAAGAAGAAGGGGCAAACAGAGAATCTGTGAAGTTCCAGAGATAGTATAAGGCAGATATGAAGGGTGGAGGACGGCAGTGAAGAAGGAATATAACAGAGTTGATATCCAGGTAAATCAGCATGTGTTTTCATAGTAGTGTGAGGAAGTTGGTGCTTCCATATCAAGTTGTAGCTTGATAGATGTCTAGTTGGATCTGACTGAGGTAGGAGCATCTTGTAGGTTGTAGCCTACAGAAAATAGATGGGAGTTGGAGCTTCCTTGCAAGTTGTAGCTTGCAGAATTTAGGTAGTAGCCCCCTGTAGGTTGGAGCCTGCAAAAAATCAGTGGTGAGAGGGATTTGGAGCTTGCCTTTGCATCACAACAATAATAATATGTGGTTTTCTCCCTTATGGGTCTCCACTTATATCTGTTGTCTATGTGCATGATGATTATGTGTTGATATTTTGTATTTAATCTGCTTAGTACCTGCTACTCACTTATTAATATTGTTGTTCCAGTGAATATTAATTTGATCACAAAATGAAGATGTAAATAAGTGTAAGAGAAATTTTTACAAGACCATGACTGCATTAAACTGATTCACCCCCCCTCTCAGTTTAACCAAGGGTTCAACAATTGGTATCAGAGAGGGTTCCTTCTGTATCAGTTTAACAACTGGAAGGAGATCCTAGGTCCCCAAGATGGCTAGTCTAGAAGGATGCTCAACAAATAAAGCCCCTTTGTTCACTGGTAAAAATTATGCCTTCTGGAAAATTATAATGAGGACATACATAATGTCTCTAGGAATAGAAGTTTGGGCTGCTGTGGAATTGGGATATGCCCCAAAGGAACCTGACTCAAAGAAAGATGCCAAACTAGATTTTGTAGCTAATGCAAAAGCCATGAATTCTCTCTTAAGTGGTTTGTGTGAGGCTGAATTTATAAAAGTAATGCACAACAAGACTACCAAAGAAATATGGGATACATTAGAAAGTATCCATGAGGGAGATAAAAAGGTGAAGGCTGCCAAGCTGCAAGTCTATAGAGCTCAATTTGAAAATATAAAAATGAATGAAGAAGAAGATGTTGCCAGCTTATTCTTAAGGGTTGCAGAAATTGTAAATAACATGAAAGCTCTAGGACAAACCATTAGATAATTTGTAATTGTACAAAATATTTTGAGATCTTTACCATCCAAGTTTAACCCCAAGGTTTCTGTCATAGAAGAAATAGCTGATTGGGAAACATTGACCATGAACTAATTACTTGGAAACTTAACAGCCTATGAGTTGAGATTTCCACAGAGGAAGTCAAATGTAAGGGAGGTAGCCTTTAAGACAGAGAAGAGAAAAGAAGAAAAATAAGATACATGCTCTTGCTTTGATGAAGAAGAGGCAAAATTTGTTAGAATATTGGATAGAGGCCCGAGAAAGTAAAAAGGTAAACTTCCATTTAAATGTTTTAACTGTGGAAGAGTTGGGAACTATGCATCTAAGTGTCCTCTTAAGAAAACAAAGAATCAGAATCAAGAGACAGAGAAAACCAAAACAAATAACTGGCAGAAAGGGAAGAGATTCAATAGAAGATCATTTTATGCTCAGCAAGATAGCAGTGCATCTAAAAACTCATATGAATCATCAAATTAAGAAGGAACCTCTGAATTTTTTTTGATGGCCAAGGAAGAGTCTGAAGGATTCCTTCTAGAAGATAAGGAAGAAGGTGAGGTATAACTTTAAGGGGAGCTAAGAAGTGCCTTGGAGGAAATAGACAGACTTAAACTCAAGTGCAGAAAACAGAAAGACATTCTCCTCAAATATTTAAAAGAAGTACCAGATTCAGAAGACCTCATTCAATTTAAATTTGAAATTGAAGAAGCTAAGAAGGTGGAAGACACTCTGCTAAAGAAAATTAAAGATAAACATCAGGAGCAAGAGAAATTGGAAGAAGAAGTGGTATGGCTGAGAAAGAAACTGGAAAACACCCAAAGGGAATTTTCAATGAACACTCCTCGAATGACAAGCACTGAAAAGTTGGACATGATTCTAAATGCTCAAAGGTCTCCTCTCATAAAGGCTGGGATATGATATGAAGGAGAAACCAGTACGTCCAAGGTAGAAGATAACAAGAATATAATTTTTGTAAAAGCTGTAAAGGATAAGGAAACAGCTCAAAAAGGAACCACAGAAGTTGAATCTAGCAAGAACCTGATGTGTGATGAAAAAAACAGAAACAAGAAGCAACATCAAGAGACAACGAACGAAATGAAGAAACAGTCAGCTGAAAAATCTCTTACAATCTTGAATATGAATTGAATAAATTCGGAAGCTATCAAAAGAGATTCTTTCCTCCTATGAGAAATATCACTTGTTTTCTCTACCACAAGTTGGGACATATTGCTGCATACTATCAGACAAATATAATCGATTTCAACCAGCAAAAGATGCAGAAATTGAAAATACTACCTCAAGCAAACAAATGGAGAGGAAAACCCTTCACCAAGTACACTAATCGTTTCCATGGGTATTGTTTTCGTTGTAAAGGGTTCGGCCACAAATCCATGGAGTGCAGAACATATGGACAAAGACTGACGTTCAAAACCCCAAGAATATTTATGAAAAATGGAGAGTTCACTCGTACACATAATCCATTTAAAAATATATTCAAATGCTTTGTATGCCATAAAATCGGACATGTCTTCCAAATTTCCTCTCAAAGAATGTGGTCCATCTTCTCAGAAAAGGTGCCAAACAAATAGCTTCCTGCAGTGGAAAAAGAAGTTGAATAAGTGTGACCTGGCTCTAATAGCCCAAGATCAAAAAAGCCAATTTGGACAGTGGATGCTCAAAGCATATGACTGGAGATAGAAGCAATTTTGTAACCTTTGATGAAAATAAATCTGGAAATGTAACATTCAGAAATGATAAAGCAGGGAAAATCAAAGGAAAAGGCTCAGTCAGTCTGAATAATGGAAGAGGAAAGGATCAAGATGTACTATTTGTGGATGGGTTGAAATCTAATCTTCTAAGTGTTAGTCAAATGTGTGATAAAGGTTGTGATGTCCTTTTCAGAGCCCAAGATTGTGAGGTAAGATCAAGCACCACAGGAAATACCTTGATCAAAGGTGTTAGAACAAAAATTAATGTCTATATAGTAGAAGAAGAGAATGAAGCATGCCACATAAGCAAACTTGATGAAGCATCTTTATGGCATAGAATACTGGGACACCTAAAATTTGACCACATCATCAGTCTGAGCAAGAATAATGCAGTCAGAGATATGCCAGAAATAAAGAAGCCTTCAAATACCATATGTAAATCTTGCCAATTGGGAAAATAGGCCCGCACATCTTTCAAGACCAAAGATGAACTATCAACAAGTAGGCCACTTCAGCTTGTACACATGGACCTGTGTGGACCTTCAAGAACTAAAGCACCAAGTGGAGAATCTTATTTCATGTTGATAATATATGATTTTTCTAGAATGACGTGGGTGTCACTTCTCAAATATAAATCTGAAGCAATTGAGAAATTCAAGATATTCAAGGCATTGGCAGAAAATCAAATAGGATGCAAGATAAAATGCATCAGATCAGACAGAGGAGGTGAATTCACAGACTATGATTTTGCAGACCTATGCAATGAAAATGGGATAAAACAACAGTTTACAATTGCAGGTACACCTCAACAGAATGGAGTGGCAGAAAGACAAAATAGGTCAGTACAATAGATTGCAAGAGCCATGATGCAAGAAAGTAACATTCCCCAAACCTATTGTGCAGAATCAATACACACAGCTGTTCATATTCTCAAAAAAGCTCATCTAATACCAAATGGTGATAATACTCCTTACGAATTATGGCATGGTAAACCAGCACCAATCAAGCACTTTAGAGTATTTGGAAGCAAGTGTTTCATAAAAAATAATGATGAAAAACTTGGGAAATTTGATGCAAGAGCTGATGAAGGAATATTTTTAGGATACGCATCCAAGATTAAGGGTTACAGGTGCTATAAGACAACATCAATACAAAATCCTACATTCTAAAATGCAATGAAACATTTCCAAGGGAAACATAGGTCCCCAAAACTTCAATTCAATATATATCACCAAATATTCTTAGCACAGGTATAAGAATTTCATCCCTTATATTATTGAAATACTTGAATGTCTTCTTTTGCAGTTACCCAAGATATATTTTTAGAGATGATTCCTTTAGCTATGGATTAGCCATAATTATAGAGACTTCAAATAATCATTTTTCATCATATCTCATTCAATACAATCATACTCACAATAGTGCAATGCAAGACATATCACTGCAGTATAGGGTATATGGCATTACAAACTTTGAAACTTCAAGGAAACATTTCATATCATAGGAAATGTCCTACACAGGTTACCCATTCTTTAGTAAATTGAATGAACTTGATCCATTTCATTGCTTCTTCCAATACCAATATGGCTTGGGTGCTTCAAATCAGTAGCTGCATATAACACTACCCAAGCATTTTTGAAGATAATATATCACTTGAGGATTTCATGATTAAAATTGTTGTGTATAAGTAGGTGAAGGGACTCTTTATAAATGATTTTTTTAATGTTTTCTTTAATGAACCCTTCATAACTTCATATAATGCATGTATTTCCAGAACATTGGCATATTCCCTTGATGATACATTTTTGCACAAATGAATTTTTTCCATCAAGGCATACTAAGATCAACCTTAACAACATCAAAGAAAATTTAATACAAGTCTTAATACATACTTTTTCAATCAGTCCTACGTTTGATTCTCATATACTCTACGAAATTATTGCTAAAAGAAATTTAATTTCAAACAAAAATTTCAGAGAAAAACAATATATAGCCTTCAATCTAATGTAATCAATCTTCAGAAGACTTTTCAAACTGAAGATACCTTTGCTAACATTGTCACCAATTGAGGCATTTCAGAATACTTTGGATCATGTTCTCAAATTATTTGGTATTTATGTCTTTCATATGAGGTATTTCAGCCTTACTATAGCAAACCAAATACCATTGGCTTTTATCCTTCTTTCAGAGTTTTGGACTAGAACTTCTAAAGGCACATACTCAGATAGGAAATATAGAATTTTATTAATAAATAGTGAGTCTTAACAATTTGGGATTTTTAGCTCTTAAATCCTCTTCAAAATAGTTGGCATTATGCTCTTCCATCTCCAAAACATAACATATCGAAAACCCTTCATCCTAGAAATATTTCCACTAGGCATAACATAGTGATAACAACAATTATGGGAAAATTTGGTGGAAATAATTAGTGACATACACATGTTCATGTTGCTATATTTTTTGTAGTTGCCAAGCCATTGGTAGTGGATGGCACAGCAAAGTCACATGCCTTGTCACTAGCATATGATCAGTTGAGCCTGTCAGATCTTGACCCTCCTTTGGTGCTCCAAGAGTTTGTAAATCATGGTATGGAAGTAACATCCTCATCTTTTTGTTGTTCAATCTTTAGTTGCATAATGCTTTCAGCAATAATTTTCAAACTTATTTGGCCAGTATTTAATAAATCAAACACTCTACCTTGATTGCAGGTGGAGTTCTTTTCAAGGTTTACATTGTTGGGGACATTGTTAAAGTAGTGCGAAGGTTCTCTTTACCTGATGTGGATGAAAGTGCATCTTTGGGTTATGGACTGATTCCCTTTCCAAGGGTGTCAAGTGCTGCAGCTTCAGCTAATGATGCAGATTTAGATCCACATGTTGGGGGTGAGGTTTTATTTTGAGCCTATGTGACAGATTGCATGGATGTTTATTGCGTTTGACTCTTTAATGATTGTCCTTCATTTTATGATTGATGTGTTTTAATGCTTACAGAGTTGCCTCCACCTTTGTTGCTTGATAAACTTGCAACCGAACTTCGTCGAAGACTGGTAAGTAGTGTTCATCTTTGGAATAATGGGTTAAATTGATTTTAAATATGGTCTTTCTTTTGATGCCTTTTGAAATTTAAAAAAAAATTAATATTTTTTTGTTGTCGTCGGTATTCTGACAACTAGGTTTTTAAAAAATATATTTTTTTTTCCATCGCTCTAGCGACACTTCGTTTTTAAAAATAACTTTCCATCGGTAATGCGACGTTTTAAAAAATATATCTTTACCGTCGCTATAAAAACACCTACATTGATAACGTCGCTCTTCCGACACATTTCTAACGTCGCCATAGCGACACATTGCTAACGTCGCTCGTAAGTAAGTATTGATAATGTCACCTTCCGACGCATTTCTAACATTGCAATAGCGACTAACATTGCTCTTCCGACACTTTGCGAACGTCAATATTCTGACACTTTGCGTACGTCTCTCTTCCGAAACTTTACTAACGTCGCTCTTTTGACACTTTGCGAACATTGCTCTTCCGACACTTTGCGAACGTTGCGCTTCCGACACATTGCTAACGTCGCTCTTCCGACACTTTGCGAACGTTGCTCTTCCGACACTTCGCGGAAAATGTGTCATTATTTAGACACTTTATTGAAGTGTCAAAATTGCGACGTTATGGCTATCCACGTTTTTCCCCGCCTTAAAGTGTCGCTCTTGGGATGCCTATGTGTTGGAAGATAGACATTTTGGCCATCGGAAATTGGGCCAAATGTGCTAGTGAGATAAGAAAAATGCAAGATAAACATATAGCAGAGATCAAAGAATAGGTAACTCCTAAACATCATTTATCATAGCTATAAATACCTCCAAGGCAACCTTTTAAGAATGGACAAAGGGCATGATCAAAACATAAACCTCTTTGGCTAAACCTAATCAGTGATACTTCAAAGAAAGATCTTAAGAACAATGTTTAAGTAACATCAAACAAGTAGGGCTAACCATAAAACATCTTGAAATTTATTGTATTGAATCATTCATGAGATAAACAAGCATAAGTGGGCCTATAGAGAAACTAGGAATTCTCTAAACTAACCAAGCAGAGGAAAACATGAAAGCAAAGAAGTCGACAGACTTAATGAGCTTATACAGCGAACCTTAAGCTAAAACTTCTACTCTGTTGCAAGAGAAGGACGATACAATATTTAAAACATAATAAAATGAACACAAAACAAGAAATAAATCACCATTAGCCATGTTCATGAATCCTGCAAAGTGCTTGGCTCCATTGTCATTCAGTCCAAAAAGATTACAAGGTTCCAAGGCCAAAAAATATTTACAACTCAGAGCCTATGCTCAGTTCAACAAGTGAAAAAAAACCAACAGCCAACAAGAACAATGAGGCCCTCATCCAGTATTTATCATTCAAAGTAGAGTCAAAACCCTAACTAGGGTTTTGGAGGCCATTAATTGCTCACAAATATCAATTTTTTCTATTATGACCATGCAAGGCCCAAGGCACCAAATATCTAAAGAAATAAATGAAAAATATCTTCTCAGCCTAACTTTAGAGTGATTTGCCCAAAAAAAACCATGAAATATCTTTTTTCCATAAATGAGTGTCTTTTGTTGACTTTTTCACATAAAAGCGCAGCAGTGAGATTTGAAGGCGCAACCCCTGCACAAGAAAATTGGGTCCTCTTGCAGCCAAGATTCGAAGGTCTTTCCAATGTAGGAATTGGCTCCGTGATGGCTCGTTGGAAATCATGTTGAGTATACTTTCAAAAAATTCCCTTATTTTTCTGATTGGGTTCCATTAACCTATTCAAAAATCAAATCTCACAAGGATGCTGAAGGTGCAGCCCCAGCCCTGAAAACATGGTAGAAAGGTGAAAATTGGCATGTTTTTTAGCCTTTTGGAGGACCAAATCAACTCCAAATGACCTGAAATTTGGTTAGCATTCTGTGCTTGAGCTAAGGATTCCAAAAATTTAAAATTTGCCTCTTTAGGATGCCCTGAGAAAAGGCGCAGCGCCAAGGGCGCTACACCTTTGGCCCTCAAAAACAGTCAAAACTCAAATTTTTACAAAAAGTTCCCAAAACTTGGATTTGACTTGCTCATTAAGTTTGTGATACTTTGTAGGAGATGGATTAGCTAAAGTCACAAATTTTTATTCCTCTTTTGCCTTATTTTCCTTATCCTCACTGATGTTTGCCTCAATGTTTTATGTCTTACTGATATCTTTGTTGTTATTATCTTCATTTTTGTACTCACCTTATCCACTGACTTGTGCCTTATCAGTATTTGTTCCACTGTCCTTTGTTTCCATATTTTCTGCCTCATTTACACTCTCCATGTTGACCTCATTTCTCTTTCATTTACTGTCTTTATCTCTACCATGAGCCTCAATGCTCCTTTGACATACTGTCATTATGCTTTTCTTCTTCATTTACCTTTGTACTAGCATCTTTATTGTCTTCTGCATTGTTGTTTGCCTTATCACACTCTGTCTTATTGATAACTGCCTCTTCATTCCACTGATGTCAAACTGATAGGAAATAGGTCATGTGATGTAACTCTGTTTTGAACAAAACCCTAGGACTTTCATAAAAAACCCTTTGATTGTGCTTAGAAGACCCTTGGCAGTGATTTGCAGGTGATCAGAGGTGATTTGGAGAGTTTTTAGGGCTTAGAAGGCTTTCTGTCCAAAGGTGCAGCACCTTCCTGAGCTCTCGAGTCACCCTGCATGTGGATTCGGGCAAGCTAGAGCAAAGGCGCAGTGCCTGCCCAGTGAGTCAAGGTGTCGGGCCGTTGGGTGAACTTCCGTGTCGGGCGCACAGCGCATGCACAATGGGCCGGTCAGGAAAGGATGCACGAGGAGTTTGTACGAGTTTTCAGGTTCGCAGTGTTGAACACGCAACGTTTGAACAAGGTGTCGGGCCTACATGGGTCGGCCGAGATTTCCTGATGAAAGCGCAGCGTCTGCACGAGTGTCGGGTCTGTCAGGTCTGTCGAAAATGCAGCACTGAATGTGTAGCGTAGTGGGTTTTCGGGCCTTTCGGGCTTCCTGGGTGAATACTCAGCATGCCTCTCAACATGCAGTGTGTGCCTCTCAATGCGCAGTGTGTGCCTCTCAACACGCAAATCAGAATAAATTAACACAGGAAATTCTTCCCAACGCTCAACGCCCGACCCTGAACGTGCATCGCTGCCCTAAACGTGCAGTACTTTTTTGTAGAGGGAATTGCAAGGCCTTATCGAGGTCCAAATTGGGCCCATGATATCTCGTTGGAAAGATTATTCTGTCTACTTTCCAAATATACCTTTTATTTTTTGATTGAATTTTATTTGACCTGTCAAAACGTGATTCTCCCAAGACTAGTCAAAAAGTGTTGAATGATGGTGCAGAAATGCAAAGTGCTGGTGTAGGAAACTTTTGGAGGCCTTCCTCAACTCCCAATTGAGCTCGTGATAGCTCATTGCAAATTTCTTCTATTCTATTTGTCATTTGATTCATCAAGCAAGTAATTTGGATACTCCATCTATGATATAATTTTATTTTCCCAAGGTCACTCCAGAAGTGCAGCAATTCTCCCATGACACCTGTATTTTTTACATTTCTCTAAAACCATGAAAATTGTGTAAAATATGAAGGACATTTTTCTTATTGGACCCATGATGGACAAAAACCTCTCTCACATTTGTCAAATTCATCTATGTTTGGTCAGAAACATAGTTTGAAGCAAAACCGGCCCTATGAGTGACAAATGGCTTGGCTCTTGGAAAGAATTCCTGGAAAAAGATGGAGGCATGATGTTTATGAGTTGGTATGGCTTCATGATTGCTGATATGACATACCATATGGATATTCTGCTCCTATGCCTCTTTTCCATAGCAAACCCTAGCCTAGTGGAAAAGGAAATTAGGGTTTAGTGCTTCCTCCATTTTATTTTCTGCAATTTGATCACTGTTTGGCACTCTGCTGGGCCATTAAGCCCAAAACCCTAGTTCTCTCCAAGAACAAGTTCTTTCCTTTATTCTTGCCATGATTTTTCTTGATTTAGGATCAGACCTCTTACGTCATCAAATTTATGCTGATGGATTTCTTAGCACTCCATCAGAAGTGTCAAAATATTAGCATTCACAAAACTTGAATATTGACAAGGTAGTTTTCTTTGGAGACTTTCAGATATTATTTGAATCACCATGTCTCAATATTCATGTTATCACAAAATTAGACCTGATAGCCTACCAATCAAGTTAATCTCATGTAACTGTTTCAGACCAATCTTTTGGCTGAGGCTTAGCCTCCTCGACCTGAGAGGGCTCTCTCAAGGGTTTATGATTTTTGATAAATATGTAGATGGATAACTCTATATGGGGTAAAAGCAGATAAATGATATAAACTAGTTGTAAATCACATTATCAACTGTAAATTGGGCTTATGGATTCATAATAGCTTCAGCAAAACCAAAAAAATCTACCTAGCATGGAATTCAAGGCATATCAGAGTTCAAGTCAAGGAATACACATGTAGAACAGTGAAACACATAGTCAGTTTGTCTATGAAGGAAATCAGAGCATCATTGATGAATTCTGAGTAACATAAGAAAACACTACTGCAATATAATATTGAAAATATGCCATCATAACAAGAACATACAAGAACTCTTCATGAATCTTGAGTTGTCTAAGTAGAAAATCTGTATTAAGCTGAAAACAGTCACTTAAATAAACACAGTATTTTTGCTAAAAAATGTCCAACCCTTTTCTAATTCGACCCCTTGGTATTTAATAGACATATTACAACATGTGATGATTTTATTTTAGGCTATATACATCGAATTTCCAACTACTGACACTAACTGACACCTTGCATAACTGTAAGATATGGAATTTATTACATAAAGACACCTAATCTACTTAATAATCCTAATCCAAAAAGGACTTAAACTGCTTATTGTTATCTAAAACAACCTTATCCACCTACATTTACATCATTTTCCAATTTTAACAACACATATTTGAATTTCGATGATGGGCTTGAGCTCTTCATGTCCACTTTGTTTGACCTCCACAAAAACAGGAAAACATACCCTGTTTTCTAGGCATCACATCCTTTGCATTCTTTGAACAATTTGATCATCAATTAAGCTTGATTTCGTGGTCCTTAGATGTTGGAGATTATCTTAACATGTCTCCTCACCTATCCCTAGCCTCCAGCATGTCAAAACCTCTTCCAAAAACTGTTTAAGAAAGTTGTAATAAACTATGCTACGAAAACACAGCAGTTTCGTAGCGCCTTTGAAAAACTGTCATTTCAAATCGTAATTCTTCAAAAAATGAATCCTTTCCACTTGAATCACGTCAATTACCCCTTAATACATCTCCAATATCAGTTTCAGCTCTTGAATCACTCTTAAACCTATCAAAAATTGACCAAAATGAGCAAGAAAAGCAGCTACAGCAGTTTCGTAGCGCTTTTCTGCTTTTTTACAATAAATGTGCTACGAAACTGCTGAGTATGCAGATTCTTCCAAATTTTTCCAAAATTTAAAGTGTGAGTGTGCCAAAAAATTAAAATATACCTGATTTCATCATATCACTTGAAAAACAGAGTCATTCCAACCTTCATGAGGTCCCTTCTTCATTTGCAATAGGTTGGCCTATTGGTTTTTCCTGTTTTTTCCTAAAACATAGGTCTTGGGACAGAGCCTATATATATATTACTCCATGATGTATTTTGAGAATCTGAAGGAGGTTTTTTTAGGCCATTCTATATTTAATTAACACCTCTCTTTGTTTTTTGAACCATATCTCTTGCTATCCAGAAACTTCCTTTGAAAAAAATGTGTAAAACAGGAAAACTTTGTTTCTGAAAATAGGGCTTCAAAGAAATCCTTGTATCTCCCCATTGATAAAACATATGAGAAAAGTGAGAGAGGTTATTTTATTTGGGGCTGTGATAAAGACAAAAATCTTTCATAATTTCAAAATACTTTTTAATTTGGCCAAAAACCGAATTTTAAGTTGACTGCTAAAAATTCATGTACATGACATTTTGTAACAGCAGTTTTGTAGCGCATTTTAATTTATAAATTTATCAAAACTCATAATGAATTTAAGGAAAATGAGAGAGTTTTTTTGTATTTAAGTCTGTTAGGAAGAAAAACCTCTTTCATTTTTCCTAAATTCGTTTTTAGGAGGGATGATACTCTTTATACATCTCATAAAATTTAACCTAGAAATCAACAAGAGAATATAATGAACCATTTTGCACGATTTCATACCAAGACCATGCTTTTCCTTATAAAGTGGCCATAAAATCTTCATGAAACAATCCTCAGGGAACTGAACCTTAAGACTGTGTACATGCAAATGGAATCTAACCAAATGAAGAGCAGCATTTTCTTTCTTTTCATCTTTGAATATAGGAAGATCAGTTAACCATTCAACCTTCGGCATAGGATTTGGAAAACCAGGGATATGAGACCGATTCATAGGCCCATACCTGGAATTTATTATTGCAATGGAACTCATTTTGAAACTTCATCAAGCTACTAATCTTCAAGAATTGGATTCACCTTCCAATTGATTATTTGATGTGTGGAGTTGCCAAGGTAGATGCAGCCTCGAAAAGCTTTTCTGAGCTCTTGCTACCTTCAGAAGTTCAGCTTCAAAATATCGAGAAAGTATAATCTTCAGAATCCCAGCAAACGCACCAAAATTTTATCACAAAATCAGACTTGATAGGCTGCCAATCAAGTTAATCTCATGTAACTATTTCAAACCAATCTTTTAGCTAAGGCTTAGCCTCCTCAACCTGAGAGGGCTCTCTCAAGGGTTTATGATTTTTGATAAATATGTAGATGGCTAACTCTATATGGGGTATAAGCAGATAAATGATATAAACTGGTTGTAAATCACATTAGAAAGTTTACATTGGGCTTATGGAGTCATAATAGCTTCAGCAAAACCAAAACAATCTACCTAGCATGGAAGTCAAGGCATATCAGAGTTCAAGTCAAGGAATACACATGTAGAACAGTGAAACACACAATCAGTTTGTCTATGAAGGAAGTCAGAGCATCATTGATGAATTCTGAGTAACATAAGCAAACACTACTGCAATAGAATATTGAAAATATGCCATCAGAACAAGAACATACAAGAAATCCTCATGAATCTTGAGTTGTCTAAGTAGAAAATATGTATTAAGCTGAAAACAGTCACTTACAATAAACACAGTCTTTTTGCTAACAAATATCCAACCCTTTGCTAATTTTACCCCTTGGTCTTTAATATACATATTACAACATGTGATGATCTGCCTCTAGGCTAGATACTTCAAATTTCCAACTACTGACACTAACTGACACCTTGCATAACTGTAAGATATGGAATTTATTACATAAAGACACCTAATCTACTTAACAGTCCTAATCCAAAAAGGACTCAAACTGCTTATTTTTATCTAAAAAAACCTTATCCACCTACATTTACATCATTTTCCAATTGTAACAGCACATAGTCAAATTTGGATGATGGGCTTCAGCTCTTCATGTCCACTTTGTTTTACCTCCACAAAAATAGGAAACCATACCCTGTTTTTTAGACATCACATCCTTTGCATACTTTGAAAAATTTGATCATCAATTAATCTTGATTTCGTGGTCTATAGATGTTTTATATTACCTTAACATGTCTCCTCATCTATCCCTAGCCTCCATCATGTCAAAACCACTTCCAAAAACTGTTTAAGAAAGCTGTAATAAATTGCACTACGAAAACACAGCAGTTTCGTAGCGCCTTTGAAAAACTATCATTTCAAGTCTTAATTCTTCAAAACCTGAATCCTTTTTACTTGCATCACTTCACTTACCCCTTAATTAATCTCCCATATCAGTTTCAGCTCTTGAATCACTCTTCAACCTCTCAAAAATTTACCAAAATGAGCAAGAAAAGCAGCGACAGCAATTTCGTAGCGCTTTTCTACTTTTTTACACTGAATGCGCTACGAAACTGCTGAGTATGCATATTCTTCCAAATTTTTCCAAAATTTAAAGTGTGAATGTACCAAAAAAATAAAATAGACCTGATTTCATCATATCACTTGAAAAACAGAGTCATTCCAGCCTTCTTGAGGTCCCTTCTTCATTTGCAATAGGTTGGCCTATTGGTTTTTCCTGTTTTTTCCTAAAAAATAGGTCTTGGGACAGAGCCTATATCTCTTACTCCATGATGTATTTTGCGAAACTGAAGGATTTTTTTGTAGGCCATTATGTTTTGAATGAAAACCTCTCTTTGTTTTTCGAACCATATCTCCTACTATCCATAAACTTCCTTTGAAACAAATGTGTAAAACAGGAAAACTTTGTTTCTAAAAATAGGGCTTCAAAGAAAGCCTTGCATCTCCCCACTGATAACACATATGAGAAAAGTGAGAGAGGTTATTGTAGATGTGGATGTGAAAAATAAAACCGCTTTCATAATTTCAAAATACTTTTTAATTTTTCCAGAAACTGAATTTGAAGTTGACTGCTAAAAAGTCATGTACATGACATTTTGTAACAGCAGTTTCGTAGCGCATTTTAATTTATCAATTTCTCCAACCTCCTAATGAATCTAAGAAAAATGAGAGAGGTTTTTGTAGTTAGTTCTGTTAGGAAGAAAAACCACTTTTCGTTTTCCTAAATTCGTTTTCAATTTCTCAAAAACCTCATTGGAAGTTGACTACTCAAAACCATAATACAGAGTTTTTGTTTCATCACTTTCACAGTTTGCGCTATGAAAGTAGCAGCGCTTTCATAGCGCATTTCCTCTTTTTTGAACTAGTGGCACTACGAAACGGTGGACTCCTGGCTAATTACATAAATTTAGCCTGAAACTTAATTGAATTACTCTTAAATGGAAAATGTTAATATTTGACCATGGAATGGACCTCTAAAGACCTTATTTGAATTCAAATGATGAACATTAAACCTATAAAAATATAAGTTCCCTTAACCAAATTCTAAATTGTCTTCTAAACCTAATTTGAACCATGACCAAAAACAAACATAACATAATGATGTTTTTTTTTTTTGAGAATTTTTGGGTGATAACAATTCCAATACATTTGAGCCATCCTTTTGCATAATAAAAACAATATTTGGAACACCAATGATGACCTTACAACCTATAAAACCATAGTTGACCTAGTGGGAGGAGTCTTTGACCTGGCCTTTGACTGAGATTGGTTTAGAGTCTTCAAGTGTAAAAACATAGTATTGACAAAATGGTGTATTGAAGATCCAAAATCTAATGTATTTGAGTTATTTAAAGAGCCTATAGAGACAGTTTGAGACCATAAATTCTTGAGGAATTTTGGGAACCATGGGAATGAGTTAGGCTTATAGGAAAACCCTAGATGGACAATGGAGTTATAGGCAATGAAAAGTTAGATTAATGAGGTTATGGGTAGGAAAAAGGATGGAAATCAGTGACACAAGCCCAGAAGGAGTCCTTTAGGAGTGGTAGGGTGAACATAGAATGGAAAAATGGTAAAATAGTGAAAAAATTGGTATAAGGATAATGAGGCAGTGAGATTTCTAAAAATCACAATATTCAGGAATCTTGTTTTTAGAAATCTAGCACCAATATTTAGTCATCTACAGATAGTAAAAATTACTGATGACTAACAGTGGCTCCACTTGGGGAGGGCAGCTCCTTCTCAGGAGGTGTCCAGGACCTCAGAGTTTAGATCTCTGAGTTTTGAAGACCAATGCCTTACTTGCACTTGGAAAATACTTCTTTCTTCATTTGTTGATGTTTTCTTGAAGCTGTGATCTAAAAATCTGAAGGACATGTATGCTTCAACCTCTTTTCTACCTACCCATCCTACTTTTCCTAACATTTTTTCTTCTTTTGGGTGCACTTGGACTGGCAAACCCTTGACATTATTTTCTTTTTGAAAGCATAAAAAACTATCTACTTGTACCCTTATCACTTCCAAGAGTTCAGATTAGGCTAATGAACTCTTATTCTCTACCTATTCTACTCATTTGTCAAGATTAAGTTGTTTGACAAACTTTATTTTCTAACCTACTGACATGAAATTCAAAACATGATCAAACCAGGATTAAGCAATCTGATTTACCATGGGTTGTGGCATTTGAAAAAGCTGCACACAGACATTATTTTGCACAATTAAAAACTAGAAAGCATGAGGGTTTTGATTTAGAATTTGTTGGGCATCCCTCTCCTTCTCTTTGGTTCAGATTTTAACATTGAGAACCAACACCCTTTCTTCCTAATCTAACCTACTGACAGGTCAAGCTTAAATGATTTGACAAGTCTTCTTTCACTAACCTATCTGCAGAAATTCAAAACATGTTCAGCCATGATTAGGATTGATGACTGAACAAGACTCTTTTTCTTAATAAGTAGTGGCATTTAGGCTTGCACACTTTCAGCAGTACTCTTTTTTTTTTTTTGGTATGGGGTTGTACCTATTCTTCTCCTGCCCTCTTTTTCTTCTTTTCTTTGTTTTTGTTTTTTCATTTTGGATCAGCATTCTAAGACTAAACAACTAGAAAAATGCTCATAGTTCTGAGCTTATTTGCAACCATATCTATCCTAATCTAATCTATACATGATATATATTCATTTGGTGAACTCTCTTTTCCAGTATAACCAATCAAGTAGATGATTCCATGGGTGATTTTCATTCAGCTTTTTGAGTGTGCTGACAAAATCAAAAAGCCACTCCCACCTCACTTGTTTTTGAACAATGATGCCTAAAATATTTTATAAACTTTACATAAAACTACTTCTGACATACTTTACTCCTTGTTCAAATGTCTCTAAGCAAATAGAAAATGGATATTGAAACAATACCTGGTTTTGAGGATTTGAAAAATAAACTTCATCCAGGTCTACTGCTTCCTCTACTTGGCTATGCTTGGGATTCTCTTGAACAAGAAACTCCACCTCTTCCTCATGATCATCTGTATTGGCAGCCTCATCATATATGGAAATATTTTCTTCTAGAAAACCTGATGTATTCTGATTAAGTGGGTTGAAATCTGTGTGAAGGTCATCATGTTGATGAGCAAGAGTAGTCTTTGGCAGTAAATCCTCTTTAGAAGGCAGTGCAGCAACCCTTATATGAGTATCAATTTCCAAGCCTTCATCTGCAATTTGAAATTCAATGGGACTTGGTGGCTACAAATCTGGAGCTGAAGAGAGTTCTATGTCACAACTGCTTTCCTCAACCATTTCCGGAAAAGGTTTCTCATTAATAGCTTGCTAAAGAAGTTCATCATCCTCCCCAACCTCAACATCAACACTGAAATACTGTTGGTTTCCAATCACATGAAAGTTATTTATGATGGATTGAAATAGAGTATAACAAAAAGGTAGAGATGCTTCCCTTACTTCCAAATTTTATAGACTGTCCTCATCAGTGTCATCGCTAGCATGTATACGATGATTACCTTTTTCAAGTTGATGAAACTAACCTTCCTCCCACAAACCAAATGTTGATTTCTCTGCAAGATTAGCTTCTATTTGGAGAACATCATCATCAAACTGATCAAAATTTGGAAAATCATCAACATAAGTAATGTCACCAATCAAACATACTAGATTATCATATTTTTTTTCTTCAAATTGATCTACACATCCATTTTTTGATTTGTGGTGGCTAGGATTAGCATGAGAATGAATAGGAATGCTCTACTCATATGAAGGTTTAGAGGTTGGTTGCATGCTTATAATCTGATCTATTTACTCTTCAGTTAAAAGAGGAGGCACTTTTCTCTTCCTTTGGATAGCACTACAGCAGTTCTCTTTTTCTTGTGAAGGTTGATTTTGAGGCTGAATTTCCTCTTGAGCCTCTCCTAGAAGAGATGGTAAGTCATCACTTGTGCCTTCAGAGAGATCTTGTGGGTTTTCCTCTATTTCTTGATTTATTTCTTCCTCAATTAACTTCTCTTGGTTTGTATGATAGTTAACTTGAGCATGAAATTCATGAATGCCTGCTAAGAGGTCTTCAGGATGCAAATTTTCCAAATCTTCATCAATTTCTACAAGGTATTGTATGATATCTTAAGATTGATCACAACAATTTTCAGCTTATGATAGGGATGGATAGCTTTCTTTATAATGCTCATAGAATACCTTGTGGAGATCCTTTAAGGAAAACAAACTAGCAAGTTTTAGACTCTCATACCCTTCTCTTTCCTTCCCTTCTAATGTTAACATGAACATCTTCATAAGGAATTCCTCATGCCATTCAAATTTTAACCCCCATACATGTATATGAAACTTGATGAGGTGTAAAAAATGATCACCAAACTTTTCATCTTGAAACATAGGCAAGTTTTTGTCCCAATTTATCGAAGGAAATTTGCGTGGGAATCCAGGGATGTGATCTCTACTCATTGGGGCATATATTCATTGTATTCCTGGATCCATGTTTGTAAATCAAAAAGGGTCACTGTATCTTTTCAACCAGTCTAGAGTTCTCTACCAGTGGAGTCTTTAGGTCTATTGAGAGTTGTGGAGTTGCTAGGTGGAAGGTTTCAAGTTTGTTGTGTATAAATTTATTAATATTGATAGTATTACCAGATTCTCCTTATCTAAAAAATTAATCTTATGTTAAATACAGAATCCTTCCACTTAATTCTTTGTGGAAATTAAATCGCCAATTGCAAAACTCATGAAGAAAATCAATCGCACATAAACACAGTTGTTTAAAGGGAAAGATTATGGATAAAAAGCCCAACTATAATATATTATGTATATCAATGGAATCATGTAACAATATCATACAAAGCTTAGTACATCAAGCTCTCAGTACAATCAACAATAACTACACATTGTCATGCAGAAATTTGCATCTCTATGCACCAATTTCTTGCCTCCTGACAGTCTGCCTCCATTGCGCAATCCTCATTGGCATCTCCAATGTTTGTCAAATGCATTGAATGCATTACTATAATCACAACATATATTCCATCTCACCCTTTCACCTATCTCTCCACTGGGTCTCCACTAGATCTTACATGCAAGTAGTTAACTGTTGTATTTGTTCAGTTTCAAGTGAGTTATTAGTTGTGAATTAATTAAGTAATTATTCACTAAACTCTCACTAGTGTATCTTTCAGTTAGACTAGATACAACTAGCTCAACTGAGTTTAACTCACTTAACTGAGTTAAACTAAATAACAACTCCCATAACTACTCTTCCAACTCTGTCACAACTTTGCCACTTCAGTTCTAACTGAGTCCTCCATGCATGATTCACCAACCACCCTAGGAATTGTGTAATTCCTTCAGCCCACTGATTTTCCAAATATTTTCACTAAAATAAAGTTCTCCAAGAGAATAATTTGATATTTATTATCGTATTATTATTAAGAGCTAATAATAATCGACATGCATCTATTTTTAGATTAACGATCTATAAATAGACGTCACCTAATATTATAAAAATAGAATCTCATATATTTTTCACATTTGATCAACCATCTACAAATACCATCCTGCAACTTATAGAATATGCTCACCATGTCTAAAAATAGACATACACCTAAAAATAGCCTGCGGGCCCCACTTAGTGAAGGTGCTTACTTTTCACTAATCTCATCATCTTGTTGAATCTCAACACTCCCTCTCAACAAGATAGGGATTATCCTTCACCCCGATCCTGCCTCTATGGTATTCGAATTTTCTCCTGCTGAGCGCCTTCGTCAAAATATCTGCATCCTAATCTTTCGTAGGAATGTACTGAAGCAACATGATCTTCCGCTGCACACAATCTATGATATGATGATATCGGATATCTATATGCTAGATCTATCATGAAACACAGGATTAATCGAGATTTTAATGCAACTCTGATTATCGCAATGTATCATTGTAAGATCTAAATGAGAACCGAACAAACCAACTAGGATCTTCCTCATCCAGATAGCCTCACATGCAGCTTGACTTGCTGCCATGTATTCTGCTTCCACTAAATTGAGTGCCACGGATATTTTTTTCCTATTGTACCAAGAAACTATTGTAGATCCAATACTGAAAACCCCTCCTGATGTGCTCTTTCTGTCCATTGGGCTGCCTGCACAATCTGCATCAATGAAGCCATGCAATTTCACCTCATATGTTTTCTTGTACCATAATCCATACTCAGATGTGCCCCTGAGATACCTTAGGACATGATTTCCTGCCTTCCAAAAGAGCTTGGTAGGCTTAACCATTGCTTGACTAAGCTGGTTCACCGCATAGCATATGTCTAGTCTTGTATTAACTAAATACATGAGCGAACCCACCAACTATCGATAAACAGTGGCATCCACTACCTCTTCCAATGTAGCATCCTCTTTCCTCCAATTTCTTGGAAGAGGAGTGTCCATGGGCTTGCAGTCCTCCATGTGAAACTTACCAAGTATCTCTCGAGCATATTTTCCTTGAGACACAAACATTTCACCTTCTCGCTTCCATATTTCCAATCCAAGGAAATAATGAAGGAGGCCCAAATCCTTCATCTCAAACTCCTTTGCATGTTCTGCCTTACATGAGTGTATCAACTTCTCATCACCCATTATTATTAAATCATCAACATAAAGAACAATGATTAAAATCTTACCCTCCACCATAATTTGGTACAAGTTTGCATCTGCCTCACTCTTGGTGAAGCCAAGTCCGGTGAAATAGCTATCGATCCAAGTGTACCAAGCACGTGGTGCTTGGTTCAGCCCAAACAGTGCTCTTTTGAGTTTGCACACATGCGACTCGCTGTTGAAGATCTCAAATCCTTTGGGCTACTCAATGTACACCTCGTCCTCAATGATCCCATTAAGGAATGCAATCTTCACATCCATGTGATGAATGTGCCAACCCATCTGCGTTGAGAGAGAAAGGATGGTCCTTATGGAATAATACCATGCGACAGGTGCAAAGGTTTCTTCATAATCAATCCCCTCGATCTATGAGAAGCCTTGGGAAAAAAATCTTGCCTTATACATCTCAACGCTCCCATCATCAGCTTGCTTTACCTTGTAGATCCATCTTGAACTTACCACTTATTTATCCACCGGCCTTGGAAAAATCTCCCAAGCATTGTTTCTGACAATGTAGTCATACTTCTCCACCATGGCATCTACCCATGTGGGCTCCTGCACTGCTTCTTCAAAAGAAGATGGCTCTGTCATGACACACTTGCTCATAAGAGCCATGTATCCAGTAAATCATTCAGGTGATTCTCTCTGTCTACGTTGTGATGTAGGGACTCCTACATTCTGTGCCACATCAAGCTTCAATCTCTCAGCTTCTGTGGTACGCTTTATGCTTGTTTTGATGTTTGGTTCCGCATGAGTGGACTCATCCACTCCATGAATATCCTCCTGTGGCTGATCCACATCTAGAGGCTCATCTTTGGGAACAAGAAGTTCCCCCTCTGCATGCAAGTGTAGCTCCCTCTCAAGCGACAACTTCATGGCCTTCACCTCATTGAATTTTATATCCCGTCGCACCATAGTCATTCGACTATTTGGAAAATACACATGATAATTATGGGGTGTTTCTGTGTACCCCACAAATATCCCAAATTCTTCAGTCGGCTCCAGCTTCTTACTGGCGTCCTTTTTCACATGAATGTAAACAGATGAGCCAAAGATATTCAAATGAGAAATATCGGGCTTCTTACCAGTAAAAGCTTCTGCAGGTGTACTCATGCCAAGTACTCTATGAGGACAACGGTTTTGCACATAAACCGCAGTGTTGAATGCTTCCACCCATAAGTGCATCGGTAGGCCCTAGTCATGTAGCATAGCTCGTGCAGCAACCACGATTATTCTGTTCTTCCTCTCCGCAACCCCATTTTGTTGTGGGTTATGAGGTGTTATGAGTTCTCTTCGAATTCCTTCTTTGCTACAGAAGTCTTTGAATTCGTTCGAGATACATTCACCACCATTATCGCTCCATAGAGCCTTCACTTGCTTCCCCGACTCCTTCTCCACCAATGCTTTAAACTCACAGAACTTTGAGAGTGTTTCACTCTTCTTCTGCATGAAGAAGATCCAACATCTACGAGAATATTCATCAACAAATGTAACATAATACCTGTGTTTTTCTGTTGAAGCAACCGAGAAAGGTTCACACACGTCTGTGTGAATTATCTCCAGGACCACCAAAGCACGGTTCTCCTTCTCATGAAAGGTGGTCTTCAAAAACTTACCCATAGTACATCCCTTGCACTGATCTAACTGTGCAAGAGTACCCTTAGGAAGTCTAGTAGAAATCTACTGCAAAATCTTCAAGGCACCATGGTGAAGATGACCCGATCTCCTGTGCCATAATTCACCCTCATCCCAGCTCACCACTTATTTTGCTTTACCCATCATTGCAACACAGCCATCTATCTCCATCTTGTAGAGATTATTAACTTGAATCCCTATCCTCCTGGTTTGACCCATTTTTTTATGTCGTAGGAAAGATTTTATATTGCTGAAAACAACATTATAACCTCTTTCCTCCAACATAGCTACCGAGACCAATTTATTCTTTAGACCTGGAACATGCATAACATATTTCAACATAAGTGGTTTACCTGACTCCCTCTAAAAGGTAATGGTTCCAATGACGGTCGCACTGTATCTACCATCATCGCCCATATCTATATGCATTTAGAGATCCTTCTCCTCCAAGTCACTAAACAACTCCTTGTCTCTCGTCGTATGGAAGGAAGCACCACTATAAAGATACCACACTGATCCCATTGCACTTGAAACCAAGCATGTTATCAAAGAGAAATCAAGTTCAAATTGTGAGGCTAAGGCCTCTCTAGCAGCCTTCTTGTTCTTATTTTTCTATGGGCAGTTAGTGGTGAGATGCCCATGTTCATGACAGTGAAAACACTTCACCTTAGACAAATCCAACTTCTTGCCTTTAGCCTCAGATTTTGGATGGAATTTATTCCCCTTCCCTTTCCTTGATTTTGCAGCCAAAGCGCAATTATGTTCATCATCATTCTTCGATGAAGATCCATCCCTGGTATTCTTCCTTATCTCCTCCTACACAAGATCTAAACAAAGTCGCTCCCAATCCGGCAGTTTCTCCCGTCCATTGAAAGAGTCTTCATAGCTATGCCAACTCTTCAGAAGCCCAAGGAGAGCCAAGCTCACCAAGTCATCATTTTAAACTGTAATTCCCACACTCCCCAGCTCATCCCTACATTGGACAAACTTCGTGAGATATTTTGGAATATTGTCGCCCTTCTCCATTTTGATTTTTCTAAGCTTATCTTTCAGCGCCAACTTCCTATGGTCACTGCTGCTTTGGAAAACATCTGTCAAAGCCTTCCACATTGAAAATGGGGTGGCTTTCTCATGAAGGCTTGACACAATATGGTCTTTCACACCTTCCAATAGAATTCTTCTTGTCTTCGCTACCTTCTTTTTCCATGCGTCAAGTAATGCAGCATCGCTAGAAGTTGGCTTAGGAACATCACTATCAATGAACTCCTTCAGTCCATTATCTTCATGCACTGCCTCCATCCTATCCTTCCAAGCTAGGTATTTCGAGCTACCCTCAAGGGCATACTCCAACCGCAACCCATTGAAAGACATTTCAATGAATACTCAACTGTCGCACCAAGAAATTTTTGCAGTAAATTTGAATTGTCCACCAGCACAAAACTCGGCACCTCTTCACTATTGCAATCTCCAGTGATTAACACTGCTCCGATACCATGTATAAATTTATTAATATTGATATTAATACCGGATTCTCCTGATCTAACAAATGAATCTTATGTTAAATACAGAATCCTTCCACTTAATTCTTTGCGGAAATTAAATCGCCAATTGCAAAACTCATGAATAAAATCAATCGCACATAAACACAGTTGTTTAATGGGAAATCTTAAAGCTAAAAACCCCAACTATCATATATTATGTATATCAATGAAATCATGTAACAATCTCATACAAATCTTAATACATCAGGTTCTCAGTACAATCAACAATCATTACACACTGTCATTCAGAAATTTGCATCTCTATGCACCAATTTCTTGCCTCTTGACATCCTGCCTCCATTGTGCAATCCCTGCTGAAGAAGGCCTCTAATTGAATTTGAATTGGCCTTTCCTTGAATGTGCAATCCTCATTGGTGTCTCCAATTTGTGTCAGATGCATTGAATGCATTACTATAGTCACAATAGATAGTCCATATCACCCTTTCACCTATCTCTCCACTGGGTCTCCACTGGATCTGACATGCAAGTAGTTAATTGTTGTATTTGTTCAGTTACAAGTGAGTTATTAGTTTTGAATTAATTAACTAATTAATTCACTAAACTCTCACTAGTGTATCTTTCAATTATACTAGATACAACTAGCTCAACTGAGTTCAACTAAATAACAACTCCCATAACTACTCTTCCAACTCTGTCACAACTTTTCCACTTCAATTCTAACTAAGTCCTCTGTTGGTCGCTTTAATTGTTTTAACAATTCAAGCTCCACATAAATTGTCAACCCGAGAAGGTCTGTTTATTCCAAAGACAATCACGCACTGGATATGCTCAATTCCAAAAGCAAAAATAATGTTGTAGTAAAAAGTCACACAATTATTAATCATACAAATCTAATTATTCACACCATGTTTAATCAAAGCTGAAGTTACTTATGTTATAGTAGAAGCAATTCCTCTATTGCAGTTAAGAATCCAAATAAAGGGAAATCAATCTACAGGAAAGGAAACCAATCAACCATAACAGGGAACAGGACCCTATTCCTTTAAATAGGAACTTCAGCACCTGCTGCCTGACACTAATCACTCTGTAGAAAAGATAAACTCAAGAGAACAGGACCCTATTCCCATGAACAGGAACCTTCAGCACCTGTCTTCTGTTTCTAATCACACTGCAGGAAAAATAAAGGCAATCAATGGGAACAGGACCCTATTCCTTTGTACAGGAATCTTCAGCACTTGCTCCCAGCATCAATCATACATTCAAACATATAATCAGAAAAATATCCCTTAACTTCTTAAGAATGAATGTACTAAACACATGCAGCGTTAAAGGAAGCAGAATGCTTAATAAACTACAGAACTGTGTAACTGGTGTTTCAGCAAACAGAATTAAAGTAAAGTGCGGATATCATAAAGAAATCTAACAAACTACAGGAACAGTCGGGCGAATCTTGTGATGAAGGCGGGCCCTTTCCTTCTCACAAGATTCCCCAGGGAAAGAATTAAATTGAAGCGCTCAAAAGGAACTTTTATTCATCTGTCAAAAGAAATGATACATTACAAATGGAGTCTAGCTCCTGTCCTCTCAAACACAATGTTCTCCTGTAGTTTTCGAACCCCCTTCTAATGATGATGTCTCCTCTTTTTAAAGAGGAGACATCTCTTACAATTACATTAGAGCAAATCTATGTTTATCCCAAATCTGTTCTTCTTTCTTAAAACAGGGCTATTCTATTCTTCCATAAAAATATATTGTTACAACAGATACAAAAAGAGTACTATCTTCGGAATAATCCGTGTAACCACTTCCTTGCTCATCTTCATGTTGTTGCCATTGTTCCAAAAAATACTCTTCCAAAATCGCAAATTACGAGTAGTGACGGAATTTGCGTGCCTGCTGACTGTTTCAGCAACGGAGTCGACTGTTTCAGAAACGGAGTCGACTGTTTTAGCAACGGCCGATTGTTCCAGCACAGCACATAAATTATCTGCGATCTTTTAGACTTATGTTAGCAACAATCTACCTTCGATTAATGATGAAATATAAGAGTAATATGGAATTATATGTAAACAGATTAAATATATAGTAAAGAAGAGGATTTTATATACCTTTGGATAAAGTGAATGAAAATGATGATGGAATCCTTTTTAAACATGGTTATAAAGATAAGGTGGTGTCAAAATATATAGTAAAAAATGGTACATAGTGAGGTCCTAACATCCTCCATGCATGAGTCACCAACCACCCTAGGAATTTTGTAATTCCTTCAGCCCACTGATTTTCCAAATCTGCTCACTGAAATAAAGTGCTCCAAGAGAATAAGTTGATATTTATTTTTGAATTATTATTAAGGGCTAATAATAATCAACATGCATCTATTTTTAGATTGATGATTTATAAATAGACATCGCCCAATATTCTAAAAATAGAATCTCATCTATTTTTCAATTTTGATCAACCATCTACAAATATCATCCTGCAACTTATATAATATTCTCACCATGTCTAAAAATAGACATGCACCTAAAAATATCCTGTGGGCCCCACTTAGTGAAGGTGCTTACTTTTCACTAAGCTCATCATCTTGTTGAATCTCAACATTTTTTCCACCATCAGCATTATTAATGCATTCTTAGGGGAGTCTATGAGAACTAGTGGGGTCAACAGGGATATTGAAGACCAGTGGAGTCACCAAGTGGAGGATGCTTACTATTTTAAGGATGTACTTGTTGTCCACCATCAACAATTGAATACCAATCTAAGGATGTTTGAGAGTTTTTTGAGGTCTTAAGGTTGTCTAAGATGTTACTTACTCAGAAATTCCCACCGTGATCGCCATTTATGTTAGGTCCCCGTACTTTTTCAGATTGGCAAGGGAAAATGTACAAGGGTAACATCAAACTAGTCTTTGGAGTCCTAGGACCTAGCCTTCCTAGACTCAAAGAGGTCTCTCTCTATTTTGTGCAAAGGATGTGAACTTGATAGCTTTAGGGTTTTGTTTTAGGCTAGTTATTAAGTTTAGGGTTTGTTTGTTTGTTTTGATTGGATGGGTAGGTTGTCAAGTAGAATAGATAGGGTAGGAGAGGTTCAGACCATTGGGCTATGGAGTCTAAAAAAGGTATATAAAGGCACAACAATAGGTCAAGGATACTTCAGAGGGAAAGTTAACAGGGCTGAATGGATCTTCAAGGCTTCGGTGGGTAGAGTGAACATTAAATTGTGAACATAGTAGGGAAAAGGGAAATTAAGAATCCTTTGTCAAATACTACAACAAGAAAGGCTTTAAAGAATACCATGCATGAAGACAAAACCAAAGACAGGGAATACCATACTTCTTTGACCAAACCCTAAGAAGTAAATTGAAAAACAACTATCCAGCAAGCCCTAGAGAGTAGGGAACTCCTAACCTCTCTAGCTATCTACCTTCAGATAATAAAACATGCAAGATAAACATATAGCATAGATCAAAGAAGAGGGAACTCCTAAACATCATTAATCAGAGCTATAAAGACCTCCAAGGAAACCTTTCAAGAATGGACAAAGGGCATGATCAAAACATAAACCTCTTTGGCTAAACCTAATCAGTGATACTTCAAAGAAAGATCTTAAGAACACTTTTTAAGTAACATCAAACAAGCAGGGCTAACCATGAAAGATCTTGAAATTTACTGTATTGAATAATTCATGAGATAAACAGGCATAAGTGGGCCTAGAGAGAAACTAATAATTCTCTAAACTGACCAAGCAGAGGAAAACATGAAAGCAAATAAGTAGACAAACTTAATGAGCTTATACAACAAACCTTAAGCTAAAAAATCTACTATGTTGCAAGAGAAGGATGATACAATATGTAAAACATAAGAAAATGAAGACAAAATGAGAAATACATCACCATTAGCCATGTTCATGAATCCTGCAAAGTGCTTGGCTCCATTTTCATTCAGTCCAAAAAGATTACAAGGCTCCAAGGCCAAAAACTCTGTACAACTCAGAGCCTATGCTCAGTTTAAAAAGTGAAAACCAACCAAAAACCAACAAGAAAAACGAGGCCCTTATCCAGTATTTATCATGCAAAGGAGATTCAAAACCCTAACTAGGGTTATGGAGGCCATTAATTGCTCACAAATATCAATTTTCTCCATTATGACCATGCAAGGCCCAAGGCACAAAATATCTAAAGAAATAAATGCAAAATATCTTCTCAGCCTAACTTTGGAGTGATTTGCCCAAAAAAACCATAAAATATCTTTTTTCCATAAATGATTTTTTTTTGTTGACTTTTGCACAAAAGGGCATAGCAGTGAGGTATGAAGGCGCAGCGCCTGCATAGGAAAACTAAGTCCTCTTGCAGCCAAGTTTTGAAGGTCTTCCGGATGTTGGAATTGGCTCTGTGATGGCTTGTTGGAAAGCCTGTTGAGTCTACTTTCCAAAAATTCCCTTATTTTTCTAATTGGGTTCCATTAAACTATTCAAAAAACAAATCTCCCAAGGCTACTGAAGGCGCAACGCCAACCCTGAAAACATGGCAGAAAGGTGAAAATTGGCATGTTTTTTAGTCTTTTAGAGGAACTAATCAACTCCAAATGACCTGGAATTTGGTGAGCATGTTGTGCTTGAGCTGAGGATTCCAAAAATTTAAACTTTAACTCTTGAGGATTCCCTGAGAAAAAGTGCAGCGCCAACGGCGCTACGCCTTTGGCCCTCAAAAACAGTGAAAACTCAAATTTTTACAAAAAGTTCCCAAAACTTGGATTTGTCTTGCTCATTTAGTTTGTGATACTTTGTAGGAGATGTATTAGCTAAAGTCACAAATTTGTATTCCTCTTTTTCCTTATTTTCCTTATCCTCACTAATTTTTGCCTCAATGTTTTCTGTCTTACTGATATATCTGTTTTTATTATCTTCATTTTTGTACTCACCTTATCCGCTGACTTGTGCCTTATCAGTATTTGTTCCACTATCCTTTGTTTCCATGTTTTCTGCCTCATTTACACTCTCCATGCTGACCTCATTGTTATTTCCTTTACTGTCTTTATCTCTGCCATGAGCCTCAATTCTCCTTTGACCTATTCTTCTTCATTTACCTTTGTAATAGCATCTTTATTGTCTTATGCATTGTTTTAATATCCCAAAATAGGGAAAATATACAACAATGGGAATATCTTTAAGATATTACAAAAGTTAAGATCCAGCAATACATAAACATAGATTGGAGTAACAGTGATAAACCAACTCATAAAATGTAAGAAGAACTCATAGCCATCTTATTAATGTTACAACAGTATAATGTGTACAATATCTTGAGGAAATGATCACTCAAGCTTAGGCAAACCAACCTCAAAGGAACATGTACAAGAAATATGAAATACACTACTATACAGAAAAATGCCAAGGCTATGACTGCGCAGTTTATAAGAGGCACTGCTATAGAATGAATGTCAATACATAGATGTAAAAATGTATGGCTCAAATAATGTGGGGAGCAAAGCTCTAACCCCTGAAAAACAATTTCAAGTCAATCCTAGAAGGATTGGCTGAAATATACACAATGGCCAAAATGCCGGAGTTGCAGTCTCAAGACTGAGTAGCAGCTGCAACTCAAGAAATGGATGAAGATAACTAAATATGTTGCATATGATGAATGGACCTCATCCAATCGATCTTTCAAGTGAAATGTTGATACAATCACTGAAGATCTCACCCTCCAAACTAGTAATGCAAACCCCCACTAAAAATACTCTCAGAAATAACGCAGTTAAGGAGAGGGATTGCACTGTTGGTGATGGGAAATGCTTGGCCTAATGCCAAATATATGAAATCAGCTATTGAATATTCCTCACTGGCCTCCCATAGGAATAGAAGCTCCCTCCTCTGAAAGATAAGCTCTAGAAGTGGTGTTGTGGAATCCTCCACTACAACACCCTGCAACACAATGTTTCCTGCTATAGGAATAATGTTGTAGCTGAAGGAGGTGGCTTGGCCTTGAGCCTGAATGTGGAGAAATGAATTACAATCCCTCAAGAGGCCTCTCAAGAAGGGATAAGGATTCCTAAACATGAATTTCTTGTGCTAAGCAGCACAGCAATATCAGTTAAACAATTGGAGAAATCAAATATTCATGCAGACCAAAATCAATACTCAATGACATGTCCTCCTATGGCTGCCTTGTCCTCCCTTTATACAAATGAAAGCCTTCTTGCCTTGGCCCCCACACATTAGGGTTTCCTCCACCAAATGATCTCTCCCCCATTCATACTGCACTGTCTTTCAAAGTGATCCACTCCCTCCATGGCAGCGCTGTTGACTTGGTCAAACTTGACCCTGTCCTCATGCATTTGCCCCTTTTCACACTTGAGGGTGCAAAATATAGCTACTCTGATGATCCCTTTCACACTATGAGGGATTTTATTCCTACTCATGGGCCTCCTTACCCATTTATTCACCTTCTAGATGATATAAGCAAAATAAAAGTTCCAATTAGCTTCATGCTAATTTTGGGAACATTACAATCCTCCCCTCCCAAATGTTGCTTGTCCTCAAGCAACTGCAAGGATAGAACTGAAGGGACTTCTTGAGGCATGAGGGATGATATGAATTGGGATCTACCATACTCATATGAATCTCCCATCCCCAAGCAATCATCAATACAAAATGAGTTACCTCCCAACATGGCAACTCCTGGAATTCTGCCTCCACCTTTGGCTCATGCAAAGTATGTGGGCTGAAAATCTAATCATGGTAGACATGATAGTCTACCCCACGCTATCCTTCTCTCCACTCATGATAATTTTAGATTATGTTCTGATTATGGGCTGCAATATTATTTCCCTTAATTGTCAAAATGAAGAAAAATCCTCCAAGGATATCCTCTCCAACATTGAAGAACAAGCTGGCCCAAAACATCTCATTTGTGATGAATAGGACATGATCATCATAAGGTATCCAAATGAGAATTTTTCTGAAGGTTTTACATGATGCTGCATGATACAAACAATGTCTCAAGTGGACATAGCACAGTCTCTCCCACTGCAACTTCAGAAAAGAGCATGGCAAGTGATGTTTTGACAAATGGCTAGTTGTGTGAATCATCACATCCAATAGTGGATAGTAAATGGGTGAATGTGTCAACTGAGCATACAAGGAATAATCAAACACATTCCCATGGTTATAAAACGTATGGTTGTCTCCATCATAATAGTTGGAAAAATTATGTTTATGGGGTTCAACAATAAACTTGCCCTCTTGTGGAGCAATGCACTGTGTGATAATGGTAAGAAGATGAAAATATTGTGTTAGATAATCAATAAATGCAAAAACAACATTCTCACCATGTGTTGAAAGTAAAGTGATGCATGAATACATGAATAATTCCATGCTCCAAAGGAACAGCGTTGTGGGACTATGCAAATAGACTCCTGCCAACTCATAGCTCAATTCTTTGACATGATTATTGTCAAAGACTCCTCCAATAATGTTGATGAAATTAGGAAATTCCTCCCAAAATGGAATTACTTCATGTTCATCTAAGGCCAAGGAGTAGCCCCTTTGCACCATGATAGTGCCATCTCCTACTCCTACAACATCATGCAACATGTGAGAGAAAATCTGCCCTTGCTCTCCCAAGAACATCCAAACCAACAACATTTTTTGTTGCCTCCTCATACCTCCATCATACAAATCATGTGGTGTCTTTCAAAGTGATCCACTCCCTCCATTGCAGCGCTATTGACGTGGTCAAACTTGACCCTATCCTCATGCATTTTCACCTTTTCACACCTGAGGGTGAAAAATATAGCTACTCTGATGATCCCTTTCACACTATGAGGGATTTTATTCCTACTCAATGGCCTCCTTACCCATTTATTCACCTCCTAGATGATATAAGAAAAATCAATGTTCCAATTAGCTTCATGCTAATTTTGGGAACATTAAAATTGTTGTTTGCCTTATCACACTTTGTATTATTGATATCTACCTTTTCATTCCACTGATTTCAAACTGATAGGAAAGAGGGCATGTGATGTCACTATGTTTTGAACAAAACCCTAGGACTTACACAAAAAACAACTTGATTGTGCTTAGAAGACCCTTGGCAGTGATTTGTAGGTGACCAGAGGTAATTTTGAGAGCTTTTAGGGCTTAGAAGGCTCTTTGGCCAAAGGCGCAGCGCCTGCCCGAGCTGTCAGGTCGGCCTGCATGTGGATTTGGGTGAGCTAGAGCAAAGGCGCAGTGCCTGCCCGGTGATTCGGGGTGTCAGGTTGTTGGGTGAACTTCTGTGCTGGGCGCGTAGCGCGTGAAAAATGGGTCGGTTGAGCAAGGTTGTAGGTGGAGTTTGAACAATTTTTCAGGTCGGCAGTGTTGAACATGCAGCGTTTGAACAAGGTTTCGGGCCTGCACAGGCCTGCCGGGCCTGCACGGTCCTGTCGGGCTTTCCTGCCGAGAGCACAGAGTCTGCACGGGTGTCGAACCTGTCGGGTCTGCCGAAAACACAGCGTTGAACGCATATCAAAGTGGGTTTTCGGGCCTGTCGGGCTTCCTAAGTGAACATGCAATGCGCCTCTCAATGTGCAACGCATGCCTCTCAACACGCAGCGCAGAGTAAATTAAACAGGAAATTACTCCCAACACGCAGTGCCCGACCCTGAACGCGCAGTGCCTTTTTACATACGGAATTTCGAGGCCTTCCCAGAGTCAAAATTGTGCCCATGATAGCTTGTTGGAAATATTATCCTGTATTCCTTCCAAATATACCTCTTTTTTGCTGATTGGAGTTTATTTGACCTATCAAAAGTTGATTCTCCCAAGACTGGTCAAAAAGTGTTGAATGATGGTGCAGAAATTCAGAGTGCTGGTGTAGGAAAATTTTGGATTCCTTCCTCAACTCCAAATTGAGGTCATGATAGCTCATTAGAAATATATTCTAGTATAGTTGTCATTTGATTCATCAAGAAAGTAATTGGACACTCCAGCTATGAGAAACAAATATTTTCCCAAGGTCACTCTAGAAGTGCAGTAATTCTCCCGTGACACCAGTATTTTTGATATTGCTCTAAAACCATGAAACCTATGTGAAATATGAAGGAAATTTTTCTTCTTGGATCCATGATGGAAAAAAACCTCTCTCACTTTTTTCAAATTAATCTTTGTTTTGTCAGAAACATAGTTTGAAGCAAAACCGGCCCTATGAGTGACAAATGGCTTGGCTCTTAGAAATAATTCCTGGAAAAAGATGGAGGCATGATGTTTATGATTTGGTATAGCTTCATGACTACTGATATGACCTACTATATGGATATTCTACTCCTATGCCTATTTTCCATAACAAACCCTAGCCTAGTGGAAGAGAAAATTAGGGTTTAGTGCTTCCTCCATGTTATTTTCTACAATTTGATCACTGTTTGGCACTCTGTTGGGCCATTAAGCCCAAAACCCTTGTTCTCTTCAAGCACAAGTGCTTTCCTGTCTTCTTACCATGATTTGTCTTGATTCAGGATCAGATCTCCTACCTCATCAAATTTATGCCGATGGATTTCTTTACACTCTTGCATAAGTGTCAAAATCTTAGCATTCACAAAACTTGAATTTTGACAAGGTAGTTTTCTTTGGATACTTTCAGATCTTCTTTGAATAACCATGTCTCAATATTCCAATACATTTGAGTCAGCCTTTTACACAATAAAAATAATATTTGGAACACCAATGATGACCTTACAACCTATAAAACCTTAGTTGACCTAGTGGGAGGAGTCTTTGACCTGGCCTTTGACTGAGATTGGTTTAGAGTCTTCAAGTGTAAAAACAGAGTATTGAAAAAATGGTGTATTGAAGATCCAAAATCTAATGTATTTGATTTATTTAAAGAGCCTATAGAGACAGTTTTAGACCATAAATGCTTGAGGAATTTTGGGAATCATGGGAATGATTTAGGCTTATAGGAAAACCCTAGATGGACAATGGAGTTATAGGCAAGGAAAAATCAGAGTAATGAGGTTATGGGTAAGAAAAAGGATGGAAATGAGTGACACAAGCCCAGAAGGAGTCCTTTAGGAGTGGTAGGGTGACCATGGAATGGAAAAATGCTAAAATAGTGAAAATTTTGGTATAAGGATAATGAAGGCAGTGAGATTTCTAAAACTCACAATATTTAGGAATCTTGTTTTTAGAAATCTAGCACCAATATTTAGTCATCTACAGATATTAAAAATTACTAATGACTAACATGATGATACCAGATATCTATATGCTTAGATCTATCATGAAACACAGGATTAATCGAGAGTTTAATGCAACTCTGGTTATCACAATGAATCACTGTAGGATCTAAATGAGAACCGAAAAAACTGGCCAGGATCTTCCTCATCTAGATAGCCTCACATGCAGCTTGAATTTCTTCCATGTATTCCTCTTCCGCTGAACTGAGTGCCACAGATGTTCGTTTTTTATTGTACCAATAAACAGCCGTAGATTTGACACTGAAGACCCCTCCTAGTGTACTCTTTCTTCCAGTTGGGTTGCCCGCCCAATATGCATCCGTGAAGCTATGCAACTTCACCTCATCTGTATGTCTGTACCATAAGCCATACTCAGATGTGCCCCTGAGATATCTCAAGACATAATTTTATGCCTTCCAAAAGAGCTTGGTAGGCTTAACCATTTCTTTAATAAGCCAATTCACCCCATAGCATATGTATGGTCTTGTATTAACTAAATACATGAGTGAACCCACCAACTGTCGATAGACAGTAGCATCCACTACCTCTCCTGATGTAGCATCCTCCTTCTTCCAGTTTCCTAGAAGAGTAGTATCCATGGGTTTTCATCCCTCCATGTGAAACTTACCAATTATCTCCCTTGCATACTTTCCTTGAGACACAAACATTTCACCTTCTCACTGGCATATTTCCAATCCAAGGAAATAGTGAAGGAGGCCCATATCCTTCATCTCGAACTCCTTTTCAAGGTCCTCCTTGCATGAGTGTATCAGTTGCTCATAACCAGTCAGTATTAAATCATCAACATAAAGAAAAATGATTAAAATCTTACCCTCCACCATAATCTGGTATAGTTTTTCATCCGCCTCACTCTTGGTGAAGCCAAGTCCAGTGAAATAATTGTCGATCTGAGTGTACCAAGAACAGGGTTCTTGCTTCAGCCCATACAACGCTCTTTTGAGTCTGCACACATGTGAATCACTGCTGAAGATCTCAAATCCTTCAGGCTACTCAATGTACACTTCTTCCTCAATGATCCCATTAAGGAACACAGTCTTCACATCCATCTGATGAATGTGCCAACCCATCTGCGTTGAGAGAGAAAGGATGGTCCTTATGGAAGAATACCGTGCGACAGGTGCAAAGGTTTCTTCATAATCAAACCCCTCAATCTGTGAGAAGCCCCAGGAAACAAATATTGCCTTATACTTCTCAAAAATCCCATCACTAGCTTGCTTTACCTTGTAGATCCACCTTGAACCTACCACTGATTTATCAACTGGCCTTGGAACAATTTCCCAAGCAATGTTTCTGAAAATGAAGTCATACTCCTCCACCATTGCATCTACCCATGTGGGCTCCTTCATTGCTTCCTGAAAATAAGATGGCTCTGTCACAATACATTTTCTCATGAGATCCATGTATCCAGTGAATCGGTCAGGAGACTGTCTCTATCTGTGCTATGAAGTAGGGGCTCCTACATTCTATGCCGCATCAAGCTTCAGCCTCTCAGCTTTTGTGGTACGCCTTCTGCCAGTTCTGATGTTTGGCTCTGTGTGAGTGGACTCCTCCACTCCATGAACCTCATCCTATGGCTGATACACATATAGAGACTCATCTTTGGGCACAAGCAGATCCTCCTCTGCATGCAAGTGTAGCTCCCTCTCAAGCGACAACTTCATGGCTTTCTCCTCATTGAATTTTATAACTCGTCGCACCACAGTCATTCGATTGTTTGGAAAATACACACAATAATTATGGGGTGTTTTTGTGTACCCCACAAATATCCCAACTTTAGCAGTCAGCTCCAACTTCTTCCTGGCATTCTTGGTCACATGAACATAAACAGATGAGCCAAAAATCTTAAAGTGAGAAACATCCAGTTTCTTACCAGTAAAAGCTTCTTCAGGTGTACTCATGCCAAGTACTCTATGAGGACAACGGTTTTGCACATAAACCACAGTGTTGCATGCTTCCGCCCATAAGTGCATTGGTAGGCCCTGATCATGCAGCATAGCTCGTGCAACACCCACGATCGTTATGTTCTTCCTCTCCGCGACCCCATTTTTCTGTGGGTTATGAGGCGCTATGAGTTCTCTTTGAATTCCTTCTTTGTTTTAGAAGTATTTGAATTCGTTTGAGATATATTCACCACCATTTTCACTCTGCAGAGCCTTCACTTGCTTCCCCGACTCTTTCTCCACCAATTATTTAAACTCAAAGAACTTTGAGAATATTTGATATTTCTTCTGCATGAAGAATATCCAGCATCTATGAGAATAGTCATCAACAAAAGTAACATAATACCTATGTTTTTTTGTTGAAGCAACCGAGAATGGTCCACACACGTTTGTGTGAACTCTCTCCAGGATCACCGAAGCACGGTTCTCCTTTTCATGAATATGGTCTTCACAAACTTACCCATAGTACATCCCTTGCACTGATCTATCTGCACAAGTGTACCTTGGGAAGTCCAGTAGAAATCTGCTACAAAATATTCAGGGCGCCATGGTGAAGATGGCCCAATTGCTTGTGTCATAATTCACCCTCATCCCAGCTCACCACTTCTTCTACTTTACCCACCATTGCAGCGCAACCATCTACCTCCATCTTGTATATATTTTTGACTCGAATCCCAATCCTCTTGGTTTGACCCGTTGTTTTATGTCGCAGGAAAGCTTTTCCATCGCTGAAAACAACGTTATAACCTATGTCCTCCAACATCGCGACTGAGACCAAGTTCTTCTTTAGACCTGGAACATGCATAACATATTTCAACATAAATGGTTTACCTGACCACCTCTCAAAGGTAATGGTACCAATGTTGGTCGCACTGTATCGTCCATCATCGCCCATCTCTATATCCATTTGGAGTTCTTTCTCCTCCAAGTCGTTGAAAAGGTCCTTATCCCCCATCATGTGGAAGGAAGCACCACTATCAAGATGCCACACCGATCCCATTACGCTTGAAACCAAGCATGCAATCAAAGAGAAATCAATTTAAAATTGTGAGGCAAGGGCCTCACCAGCTGCAGCTCCAGCAACCTTCTTGTTCTTCTTTTTCTGTGGGCAGTTAGTGGTGAGATGCCCATGTTCATGACAGTGAAAACACTTCACCTTGGACAAATCCAGCTTCTTGCCTTTAGCCTCAGATTTTGAATGGGATTTCTTCGCCTTCCCTTTCCTCACTTTGGCAGCCAAAGCACAATCCTCTTCATCATCATGCTTTGATGAAGAGCTATCCCTGGTGTTCTGCCTGAACTCCTCTTGCACTAGATCCGACCATAGTCGTTCCCAATCCGACAATTCTTCCCGTCCGTTGACAAAGTCTTGATAACTGTGCCAACTCTTAGGAAGACCCAAGAGATCCAAGCTCGCAAAATCATCATCAGCAACTGTAATTCCCACAATCCCTAGTTCATCCCTACATTGGACAAACTTCATGAGATACTTTGGAATACTGTCGCCCTTCTCCATTTTGATTTTTCTGAGTTTATCCTTCAGCGCCAACTTCCTATGGTCGCTGCTGCTTTGGAAAAGATCTGTCAAATCCTTCCACATTGAAAATGGAGTGGCTTTCCCGTGAAGGCTTGACACAATCTGGTATTTCACACCTTCCAACAAAATCCTTCTCATATTTGCTAATTTCTTTTGCCAGGCGTCAAGTAATGCAACATTTGTCGAAGTGGGCTTAGGAACATCGTTATCAATGAAATCCTTCAAACCATTATCTTCAAGCACCGCCTCCATCGTATCCTTCCATGAAATGTAGTTCGATTTGCCCTCGATTACATACTCCAACCACAAACCATTGAAATCCATTTCGATGTTTACTCAATTGTTGCACCCAGAAATTCTTGTAGAAAATTCAAATTGTTCCACCAACAAAACTCAACACTGCTTTAATGTCCTCCAACATCACGACTGAGACCAAGTTCTTCTTTAGACCTGGAACATGCATAACATATTTCAACAGAAATTGTTTACCTTAATACCTCTCAAAGGTAATGGTACCAATGCCAGTCACATTGTATCATCCATCGTTGCCAATCTCTATATGCATTTGGAGATATTTCTCCTCCAAGTCGATGAAAAGGTCCTTATCTCCCATCATGTGGAAGGAAGCACCACTATCAAGATGCCACACTGATCCCATTGCGCTTGAAACCAAGCATGTGATCAAAGAGAAATCAAGTTCAAATTGCGAGGCAAGGGCCTATCAGCTGCAGCTCCAGCAGCCTTCTTGTTATTCTTTTTCTGTGGGTAGTTAGTGGAGAGATGCCCATGTTCATGACAGTGAAAACACTTCACTTTGGAAAAATCCAGCTTCCTTCCTTTAGCCTTGGACTTTGAGTGGAATTTCTTCCCCTTCCCTTTCCTTTCTTTGGCTGGCAAAGCTAAATCCTCTTCATTATCATGCTTTGATGAAGAGCCATCTCTGTTGTTCCGCCTAAACTCCTCCTGCACTAGATCCGACCATAGTCGTTCCCAATCTATCAGTTTTCCCTGCCCATTGATAGATTTTTGATAACTATGCCAACTCTTAAGAAGCCCTAAGAGAGCCAAACTCACCAAATTATCATCAGCAACCATGATTCCCACACTCCCCAGTTCATCCCGACATTGGACAAACTTTGTGATATACTTAGGAATATTGTCGCCATTCTCCATCTTGATCTTTCCGGGTTTATCCTTCAGTGCCAATTTCCTATGGTCATTTTTTCTTTGGAAAATATCTTTCAAAGCCTTCCACATCACAAATGGAGTGGCTTTCCCATGAAGGCTTGAGACAATATGGTCTCTCACACCTTCCAATATAATCCTTCTCATCTTTTCTACTTTCTTTTGCCATGTGTCAAGTAATGTAGCATCTGTTGAAGTGGGCTTAGGAACATCAATGTCGATGAATTCCTTCAAGCCATTATCTTCAAGCACTGCTTCCATCCTATCCTTCCATGAAATGTAGTTCGAGTTTCCCTCGACTGCATACTCTAACCGCAAACCATTGAAATCCATTTCAATATTTACTCAATTTTCGCACCTAGAAATTCTTGCAGAAAATTCGAATTGTTTCCACCAACAAACTCAGCTACTACTTCAATATTGCAATATTCTTTGCTTTGATACCATGTAGAAATTTTAATACAATTATGTCTTGCCTGGATTCTCTTGATCTAACAATTATATTCCACTGTTAAATACAGAATCCTTCTACTTAAATCTTTGCAGAAATTTAATCACCAATTGCAAACACATGAAGAAAGATCAATCACACATAACACAGATGTTTTTATTGGGAAATCTATAGAAATTTGAATAATTTGTTGAATTATTCACCGATATTATCCTGATTACACACTATTTAAGCTTCATGCATAATACATAACCTCTTCTACAATTGATCATCAATATGCGGAAATAGAAGCAGTCGCATGCGCACATTAAAACATAATCAAGTACACATATCAACACAGTATGTAATGGGGAAAGCTGATAGCTGAAAACCCCCAACTATCTGTATATTATAATGATAGATAACATGTAACAATCATAGTACAATACTCCTCACAAGTACTCAGTACTATCTCCAAAAGTTACACACAAAACTAGCTCAGATTTGAACAAGTCACAGGTTCAAATCTCCTCCACAAGTCTGCCTGCCTCTACTGCGCAATCCAAGATGAGAATGAATGAGATCCAAGTTCAAATCCCCTAGCTTGTACTGCACAATCCTCATTGGCAATCTCCATCAATGTGTGTGCAAATCTCATGCACAGGTATAGTCACAACTGATAGTCACACTCACCCTTTCACCCACCTCTAACATTGGTCTCCACTGAACTGTCCATGCATTGCAGTTAACTGATGTGTTCTTTAGTTGATTTATGAGTTAATAATTAGTGAATTAATTAATAATTAATTCACACCACTCATCACTAGTGTATTTTTCAGTTAGACTAAATACAACTAGTTCAACGAAGTTAAACCGAACACAACTCCACCAACTGTCTCATCAACTCCACCAAACTCTGCCACATGAGTTCTAACTGAAGTCAACCATGCAATAGCTCAACTAACCCTTAGGAAAAGCGTATTTCCTTCTGTCAGCTGCATGTGCCACATCCAAGCATCAAACTTAAGTGCTCCAAGAGGATAAGATAATGTTTATAGTCTAAATATTATTAAGGGTTAATAATATTTGACTGTTCTATTTTTAGCCCGGCAGTCTAAAAATAGAAACCGCCCAATGTCTAAAAATAGAGGTCCATCTATTTTTACCAACTCCACCAATCATCCATAAATAGCATCCTGCAACTCATAGACCATGATCCATATGTCTAAAAATAGACATAGTCTAAAAATAGACTTTGCGCCAAAAATAGCCTGCGGGCCCACTTAGTGAAGGCGACTTCTTTTCACTAAGCTCCATCATCTTGTTTCATTTTCAACACTCCCTCTCAACAAGATATGGATTATCTACAACCCCTATCCTGCCTCTGTGGTATTCGAATTTTCCCCTGGTGAGCGCCTTCGTCAAGATATCAGCATCCTGATCCTTCGTGGGAATGTATGAAAGTAACATGATTCTCCGCTGCACACAATCTCTGATATGATGGTACCTGATGTCGATGTGTTTGGATCTATCATGAAATACTGGATTAGCCGAGATTTTAATGCAACTCTGGTTATCACAATAAATCACAGTAGGCTCCAAATGCGACCCGAACAACCCGACCAGAATCTTCCTCATCCAAATAGCCTCGCATGCAGCCAAGCTTGCTGCCATATACTCGGCCTCCGCGGAACTGAGTGCCACGGATCTTTGCTTCCTACTGTACCAGGAAACTGCTGTCGACCCGATACTGAAGATCCCTCCAGATGTGCTCTTTCAGTCCGTTGGGCTCCCTGCCCAATCTGCATCCGTGAAGCCACATAGCTTCACCTCATCCTCCTATCTGTACCACAAGCCATATCTCGATGTGCCTCTAAGATAACGCAATACATGCTTGCATGCCTTCCAGAAGAGCTTGGTAGGCTTAACCATAGCTTGCGAAAGCTGGTTAACAGCATAGCATATATCGGGTCGTGTATTGACCAGATACATAAGCGACCCCACCAACTGTCGATAGACAGTGGCATCCACTACCTCCACTAAAGTAGCATCCTCCTTCCTCCAACCACCAGGAAGAGGAGTATCAACAGGCTTGCAGCCATGCATGTTGAACCTCTCTAGTATCTCCTGGGCATACTTACCCTGAGAAACAAACAGTCCACCACTGCGCTGCCAAATCTCCAATCCCAGGAAATAATGAAGGAGGCCCAAGTCCTTCATCTCAAAATCTCTAGCAAGATCCTCCTTGCATGAAAGTATCAACAGCTCATCACCCGTCAAAATTAGATCATCTACATACAGTACAATGATTAGCAACTTCCCCTCCACCACAATCTGGTACAGGTTAGGATCCGCCTCACTCTTGGAGAATCCAAGTCCGGTGAAATAACTGTCTATCCGTGTGTACCAAGCACAAGGTGCTTGCTTCAACCTGTACAGTGCTCTCTTGAGTCTGCACACATGCGACTCACTGCTGAAGATCTCGAAACCTTCGGGCTGCTCTATGTACACCTCCTCCTCAATGACTCCATTGAGGAACGTAGTCTTCACATCCATCTAATGGATGTGCCACCCCATCTGCGCTGAGAGAGCTAGGATCGTCCGTATGGAAGAATACCTTGTGACAGGTGCAAAGGTCTCCTCATAATCGATCCCCTCTATCTGTGAGAAGCCTCGGGCAACTAATCTTGCCTTGTACTTCTCCACACTCCCGTCAGCCGCCTGCTTCACTTTGTAGATCCATCTTGAACCCACCACTGATTTCCCCTCCGGCCTTGGGACAATCTCCCATGCACTGTTTCTGACAATCAAATCATACTCTTCCACCATGGCATCTACCCATGCGGGGTCCTCCACAGCTTCCTCGAAAGAGGATGGCTCTATCACGACACATTTTCTCACAAGAGCCATGTATCCAGTGTACCGGTCCGGTGACTGTCTCTGTCTGCGCTGTGCTGTAGGTGGTCCTACAACCTTCTCTGCATCTTGAGCCAGTCGCTCAGCTTCTGTAGTGTGCTTGCGCCCTCTGATGGTTGGCGCTACATGAGTGGTCTCTTCCACTCCATGAACTTCCTCTTGTGGCTGATCCACATCCCGAAGCTCATCCTTAGGAACTAATAGCTCCTCATCTGCATGCAAGTGTGGCTCCCTCTCAAGCGAACACTTCATGGCTTTCTCCTCCTGAAATTTGATATCCCGTCGCACAAAAGTCTTGCGACTGTATGGAAAATACACACGATAGTTGTAGGGTGTATCAGTGTACCCCATAAATATCCCAACCTCTGAGGTCAGCTCCAGCTTCTTCCTGGCATCCTTCATCACATGCATGTAGACAAGTGAACCAAAAATCCTCAAATGGGAAATATCAGGCCTCTTTCCAGAAAACGCCTCCTCCGGTGTACTCATGCCAAGTATCTTGTGAGGACAACGGTTCTGCACATATACTGCAGTATTGCATTCCTCCACCCACAAGTGAAGGGGTAGGCCCTGATCATGCAACATCGCCCGTGCAACACCCACGATCATTCTGTTCTTCCGCTGAGCCTCCGTTCGCCGTTGGGTTATGGGGTGCGATGAGCTCTCTCTGAATCCCTTCTGCGCTGCAAAAGTCCTTGAATTCAGTAGAGATGAATTCACCACCATTGTCGCTCCTAAGAGCCTTCACATGCTTCCCCGATTCCTTCTCAACCAGTGCCTTGAATTCACAGAACTTTGAATATGTCTCTCTCTTCTTCTGCATGAAGAAGATCCAGCACTTCCGAGAGAAATCATCCACAAAGATCACATAGTACTTGTGCTTTTCTGTCGAAGCTACTGAGAAAGGACCACACACGTTTGTGTGAACTCTCTCAAGGATCATCATGGCGCGACTATCCTTCTCGTGAAAGGTGGCTTTCACAAATTTTCCCAAGGTACACCCCTTGTACTGATCTGACTGCGCAAGAGTGCCCTTAGGAAGCCCAGTAGAAATCTGCTGCAGTATCTTCAAAGCTCCATGGTGAAGGTGGCCCAATCTCCGGTGCCACAGCTCGCCATCATCCCGGCTCACCACTCCTTCTGCCTTGCATGCCATTGCTGCGCAGCCATCTACTTGCAATTGATAAAGGTTCTTGACTTGAACCCCTATCTTCCGGGTTTCTCCAGTTGTCTTACTGCGCAGGAAAGCCTTTCCCTCGCTGAAGACAACATCATACCCCTTGTCTTCTAACATCGCCACAGAGATAAGATTCTTCTTCAATCCTGGAACATGCATCACATCCTTCAATACGAAGGGTTTACCAGACTCCCTCTCAAAGGAAATGGTACTGATACCGGTCGCACTGTATCTACCATCATCGCCCATCTCGATGTGCACTCAAAGATCTTTCTCATCCAGATCAGTAAACAAATCTCGATCTCCTGTCATGTGAAAAGACGCACCACACATCCGAGAACCATGCGATCCCATCACACTGATTGAGAAGCATGTGATCGGGTGAAACCAGAGCCATTGCGAGGCTAAGGCCTCTCCCACTGCAGATCCAGCAGCATGCTTATTTTTCTTCTTCTGCGGACAATTTGTGGCATAATGTCCGTGCTGGTGACAGTGAAAGCACTTCACCTTGGACATGTCTTGCTTCTTTCCTTTCACACTGGAATGAGAAGCTTTCTTGCTCTTCCCCTTCTTTTCTTTGGCAGCCAAAGCACAATTTTCTTCATCAGGTGCCTTTGATGAAGATCCGTCCCTGGTACTCTGCCTTATCTCCTCTTGCATGAGATATGGCCAAAGTCGCTCCCATCCTGAAAATTTCTCCCGACCATTGACAAAGTCCTGATAGGAATACCAAATCTTCGAAAGACCAAGGAGAGCCAAGCTCACCAATTCCTCATCATCAACAGTCACCCCCACACTTCCCAGCTCATCCCTGCATTGGATGAACTTCGTGAGGTACTTGGGCATACTGTCGCCTTTCTCCATCTTTATGTGTCTGAGTTTATCCTTGAGCGCCAACTTCCTATGGTCGCTCTTGCTTTGGAATAAATCTGTCAACACTTTCCACATCAAGTATGGAGAAGCTTTTCCATGCATGCTGGATACAATGTGATCCTTCACGCCCTCCAACAGAATCCTTCGACATTTTTCCATCTTCTTTTGCCAAGCCTCAACTTGAGCAGCATCAGTAGGCTTTGGAATCTCAGCTTCTATGAACTCCTTCAGCCCGTTATCATCTAATACCACCTCCATTCTGTCCTTCCATGCAACATAATTCGAACTGCCCTCAAGGGCATATTCCAGTCGCAATCCGCTGAAAGACATTTCAACTCCGGCACCAAGAAAAATGTTGCAAATTCGAATTCCAAATTCTGCTACAAATTCGAATTCCACCAGCTCAAAACTCAACAGCTTCCGATCTGTGAGAAAAAATTATTTCTAGCACAGAGATCGACTGTAGGGGCATTTACTGGATATATCACCTTTCAAGGAAAGGATGGATCCAGAGGCTACCTGGCCCGTTACAGACTCTGTCTACCAAAATAATTGCAATCACTGTAATAGATCCCGATGATCAATTCTTCGCTCTGATACCATGTAGAAATTTGAATAATTTTCTGAATTATTCACCGAGATTATCCTGATTACACACTATTTAAGCTTCATGCATAATACATAACCTCTTCTACAATTGATCATCAATATGCGGAAATAGAAACAGTCGCATGTGCACATTAAAACATAATCAAGTACACATATCAACACAGTATGTAATGGGGAAAGTTGATAGCTGAAAACCCCCAACTATCTGTATATTATAATGATAGAGAACATGTAACAATCATATTACAATACTCCTCACAAGTACTCAGTACTATCTCCAAAAGTTACACACAAAACTAGCTCAGATTTGAACAAGTCACAGGTTCAAATCTCCTCCACAAGTCTGCCTGCCTCTACTGCGCAATCCAAGATGAGAATGAATGAGATCCAAGTTCGAATCCCCTAGCTTGTACTGCGCAATCCTCATTGGCAATCTCCATCAATGTGTGTGCAAATCTCATGCACAGGTATAGTCACAACTGATAGTCACACTCACCCTTTCACCCACCTCTAACACTGGTCTCCACTGAACTGTCCATGCATTGCAGTTAACTGGTGTGTTCTTTAGTTGATTTATGAGTTAATAATTAGTGAATTAATTAATAATTAATTCACACCACTCATCACTAGTGTATTTATCAGTTAGACTAAATACAACTAGTTCAACTAAGTTAAACCGAACACAACTCCACCAACTGTCTCATCAACTCCACCAAACTTTGCCACATGAGTTCTAACTGAAGTCAACCATGCAATAGCTCAAATAACCCTTAGGAAAAGCGTATTTCCTTTTGTCAGCTGCATGTGCCACATCCAAGCATCAAACTGAAGTGCTCCAAGAGGATAAGATAATGTTTATAGTCTAAATATTATTAAGGGTTAATAATATTTGACTGTTCTATTTTTAGCCCAGCACTCTAAAAATAGAAACCGCCCAATTTCTAAAAATAGAGGTCTATCTATTTTTACCAACTCGGCCAATCATCCATAAATAGCATCCTGCAACTCATAGACCATGATCCCTATGTCTAAAAATAGACATAGTCTAAAAATAGACTTTGCGCCAAAAATAGCCTGCGGGCCCACTTAGTGAAGGCGACTTCATTTCACTAAGCTCCATCATCTTGTTGCATTTTCAACAAAATCCTTAAAACTAAAAACCCGAATACCATATATTATGTATATATTATGTATCATGAAACAATTTTATACAAAACTTTAATCCAAGAGCTCTCAGTGCAATATACAATCTTCTCACGTTGTCATACAAAAATTGCCATATTCATGCACCAATTTACTACCTCCTGATAGCCTTCCTCCACTGCGCAATCCCTGAATGAATTCGATCTTGCCTTACCTTGACTGCGCAATCCTCATTGGCATCTCCAATGTGTGTTTGGTTGCAAGTGTGCACCCAATATAGTCACAACTAATATTCAAATTGTCCCTTTCACCTATCTCTCAACTGGGTCTCCACTCAATCTGACATGCATGTGGTTAACAGTAGTAATTATTTAGTTGCATGTGAGATCACTCCATGTGAATTAATTTAATATTTAATTCACTAATCTCTCACTAGTGTATCTTCAGTTACAACTAGTTACAACTAGCACAACTAAGTTTAAATCACTGAACTGAGTTAAACTACTTTAAAACTCACATAACTACACATCCAACTCTATTACAAATTTGTATCACTCAGTTACAAAGAATTCCACCAGCATGTCCCACCAACCGACCTTAGAACTCTAAATTCCTTTAGTTAACTGGTTTGCCACATCAATTAACAGAAATCAAGTGCTTCAAGAGAATAGATTATTATTTATTGTCTAATTATTGTTAAGAGATAACAATAATCGACATGCATTCTATTTTTAGACATGCATTCCACGAAACAACTTCACACATGCATTCCAAAAATAGACGCCCATCCATCCATATAATTTTCTCAACCATCTATAAATAGATTACTGTTAAAAATAGACTTTGATCGAAATTCTAAAAATAAACATATCACCTAAAAATAGCCTACAGGCCCCACCTAGTGTAGGTGCTTAATTTTCACTAGGATCATCATCTTGTTGAATCTCAACAAAGGGCTTTCTCTTCCATCCACAGTTAAATTAATTATCTTGAAACCTACAGATGATGAAACAATAAGATCAGAAGGATGAGAAAAATACAGCTTCAATTGATTTCTTTCAAGATCCATAGTAGATAACAATCTGGTGTGATAATCTGAAATTGATTGTGTTTCCAGCTGGGATACAACACTTTTTCTTATCTTCTTATTTATTTCTTCAATATAACCATACAACTGCTTCAGGAGAGACACGGAATTTTGAGAAGAATCTTCAGGCATATGGGAAGAAGGTGTACAATTCACTTCTCCCAATTGCAGTTGAAAACCAATTGCAGCAGAGGAACTTCCAACCAAAGGTTCAGATTCTTTTTTAGAAAATCTAGGCTTATTATAACTTTGAACTGCATATCCTTCTAATTCAATCACCTCTTCAATTCCTCTCTTCAAGCCTTTCTCTCTATCATGGGGAATTTCAATCTCCATTCCTTCTAGTGTTCTCTTCCTACCACCATTAGCTAATTTCTCCATGTCTGGTCTGGGTTCATGTACATAAGGATCATATGAATTTTCCACTCTTCTATTGGAAATGATATGATGTGGGTCATATGACTATTTCTCACCTAGTTGCAAATGCATGCTCTTGAGGATGTTTTCCACTTATTCCATGGTTTGTATGTTGTTTACAATGAAAGGCCCAATTTTTTTGGTAAACTTGAACAAATTCCATTTCTTAGCTGGTACAAAGTGAATCTAATCAGCATTCAATATTTTCCTGATAAATTCCAGAGCAAATAGTCTCATGGGCACGAATGTAGGAAGTTCAAAGTAGAAGATTGGTTTCAGTTTGAAGACTATGTTGATATTAGGTTGTATGGAGCAGATGTTTCCCCTTATCGACATCTTTACTCACTTGAAGAAGAGAATGGGCTTTTTGAAAAATACAAGGTGGAGAAGAGAATTTTTATGATTGGATAAGAAACTAACATAAAATCAGAGGTAAAATAGGTGAAGCCTTCATACTTGGACTGACTTCTGAAGATGTATGTCCAGTCCACTACTGATTACTCCCTCTTATTTACATCCATGATATTCAGACCCAAATGCATGAAAATATCAACATGAACATAAAGGAATAAATAAGTTATCAATGAAGGGAATCTAAAACATCTAGTGAGATTTATTTCTGACAGCTTGGAATTGACCAGTTTCTCCCAATAGGTTGGTATATCCAAAGAATTTTTAGGTTGTAACATTACATTAAACATCCCCAAAATAACCTAGTCTATAACAGTGGTATCTTCCTTTCCCAAAACCCTAGAAATTATTTGTATAATTGGTCTCATGTCCTCAACAAAAATATCAAGAGGAAACTGGGTTTGTTCTAAAGGAAAATTTTGTCTTGTAGGCATTAAATAAAAGGAAATTTGGGCATAGTCCTTCCCAGATAAGTTTTGAGAGACAACCAATAGTTTTTCCTTTAAAATTGGGGTGTGAAGGTATGAAGATGAAAAAATAAAAGCTTGTTGAATTAAAGGAGAAGATACCTAAAAAATAATAATAATAATAATAATAATAAAAATAATAAAATAAGAAATAAGAAATAAAAATAAACAAAAATTAAAAAAAATTAAAATTAAAATTTAAAAAAAAAAGAATAATAATCACCTAGAGCATTCATGACAAAAAAATTTTGAGGATACATAGCAGACACTAACCAGTGAATAAACCTGGGAAAAACATAGGTTTGTGGAATTATAGAAGCAAATAAACCAGATCTTATCAACGTAGCATATATGGGGGACTCTTTTTGGTTAACTAAAATGTGTTGACAAAGTTCCATAAGATTTAAGGAGAAAACTGGATCAAAAACATCCCCCTTAGTGTCCATGAGAGTAATGTGAGAGGTATAACCAAACAAAGCAACCTTTTTAGACATTTCGAAGCTTTTAAATGGTCGAATTGCAATATATAAATACCTCACAAAATTGGTTGATATTGACAATTTGAATTTTCATAGGACGATTATTGGAATGGTGCTACAAACACTGGTACAGCAGCTCGAAATGTGAAAAATGGGAATGAAAAATGGATTTAGGGTGGAAACAGGAAAAACGAGGGAAAAGAGGATTTAATAATTATGCAATGTATAAAATATGGGTGATGTGACAAGATGACGTGGTGGTGTCAGGAGGTGACGTGGGAATGAGGTGACACGGACCATTATCATTGAACCGCGCTAGCTTTCCGTTTCCTTACGGGAGCACCATGACTACAGTGTAAACTCGTAAGTAGTGTCGCCACATTAGATACATTTCATTGATATAAATTCAACTCTCTCGACATTGGCTGGTTTACAGAGGCATCAAGGTGAATAAAATTCATTCGCTTTGTGTTGTCAGGTTTCCTATATAGGGTGGACCCAATATCTCCAAAAAACACCACTCGACAAGTCGCCTGTTGTTTAACTTCTCATCCAACTTTAATTCACTAGGGCCCACTATTGTAATTAAACCATAATTTTTATTTTGTATTAGCTCAAAATTAATCCACCATTAGTGCTTCAAAATCTTAAGGCAATAATACATGCATTTTGATTTTCTTTTTATTTGTTTTTTTCTATTTTCAATACATATATATATATATATATATATATATATATATATTATTATTTTTATTTTTTCATTTTCAAAAAATAAGGACTGTATGAAAAATGAGCTACAACAGGATCTAAAAGGAGATGCCTAGATCTATTGAAATCAAGTTTGAGATATGACATATTTTCTAGAAGCATAAGCTGTAATTTTGCCTACATACATCAAATTCGAGGTGGTGTATTTGTAGCATGTTGTTATAGGGAATCGTCATAAGCCCAAGCATCAACTGTGTAATCGATGAGGTGTTTCACCTTTGTATACCTCCTATATAAAATGATGGATGAGTGAGATCATTGGGTGTGACTTTCGTAGTTGTGGAACCTATAATGAATGATGTAATCGGTGTTTCCATGGTTCTCTAAAGCTCTGTTTTGTTTCATAATGGACCCAGATGCAATCATTGAATTGTTTGCAATAGGGTCCACAACTCACCATGGGACTTATTACCTGTCAAATATATCCTTACCATAATACTTTGGGTTTAATTCTAGTAACTTAGATATGTAGAGGGAAACTGAGACTTAGCTTGTCCCCGTTAATTTCTTGTGGACGAAAAATGTCCATGGAGTCAAGGCTTTTTTTTAGAAATTTGACTTAGAAGTGAATGTCAATTTTGACTCTTATATTATGGGCACACTTGCAGCTCATTTGATTGGAACCAATACTATATCAAAGGTGGGGTAGGTGAATGTAGCTCCAAAACAAGCTCTATTACATGAAATAAAGGAATGAAATTGGAGTGATATATATCAAGAAAATATTTCTTTCACACACATGCGATGAAGATAAACACTCGAATGGATGATAATTCTATGGCCACCAAAATGAAATCAAATTTCCAAGGGTTTTATTGTACTTGGAAAGGTTCAACATGGAAAAATTTGAGAGTTATAAATGATGGAAAAGTAGAGAGTTTCTCGAGCCTCTGAAAAACAAATTTGGCCAAAAAAGTCAGAGGAAAAATGGAGATTGTGGCCAAATGGTGATGGTATGAGCAGTTGCAGTGAGCAGCCCCACATCATGAGAGCTTGTGTTGGAGGTTGTTCTTGAGATTTAGTGTGGTATAATATTGATTTAAGGTTGATATTTCATTAGTTAAATATGGTTGCATTGCAAGAAGAAATAAAGGATGTGTGGTTGGAAAGGTTTATTATTTAGGAAAGGCATCAACGAGTTTTCCAAACCTCAAGTGATGTAAGATCATGGTCATGAAGATATGTGACCCCCATGCTTTTCAATTCTTGATCATGGGGAGGTGTAAGAATGAGACCATGGTCTTCACCTCTGAAATATATGCATTGGATTTTATTGGCACAATGGCAAGGAAAGAGGATGGAAGTTACGATAGCAATAATGGATAGTTTAAAATACACACACACACACACACACACATATTATAATGGAATCAAAAAATTTAATCATGTGTAAATGGGCATACGATTGTAAGACCTGGTAAGGCATGTGTACCCCTAGTAATTTATCTGTAAAATCTAGACATTGACCTAGGTGACAGGGGGACACATCGGATTCTTGGGTACCTAAGGGCCTGGAGATGAGTGGTGCTTGCTCACTTGGTTGGTTTGGCTGGATTTAGTAAGGGAAACCCCAACTCAAGTTTAAAAGGGGGAATGTTAGGTTAAACTTGACTAGGTGAAATAGCTAAAGTTGTTACGCCAATAATGGTTGTTTAAAGCATGTGGTTTGGAAACCTAAAGTATTTTATCCAATGGTTTACATGTGATGGAACCTTTAAAAGGACTGGGAATACTCTATTGTAATGGGCCAAAGTTGACCAGAAGTCTCACTTAGTTGGCTTAGTCTGGTTTAGCCAAGGGCTAATAGCTTTGTTAGTTAGTTTTTCCTAGTTTCGGTTTTCCAAGATAAAACTTGTGATTTTTATGTGTTGGTGTTTCTATGTTTAATATTTCTCTCTCATTTTTTGACACAAATGGCTAATATATTGAGTTTCACTTGGACTTTTTTTACCTTTTTAGATAATAATTTTCCAAGTGTTATGGAAGAGGTAAGAATAGGAGGAAAGGTTACAAACCCATCCTTCAACATTTATTGTTTCCATTCCTAAGAAAGACTACCCTAAAAATTTTGATGGATTTTGGTCAATCTCTTTGTGTAATTGTATACCGACTCATGGAAATATTATTGCATTGAGACTTGGCCCCAATTTGTCAAGGTATATCTCCCCTAAGAAATTTTGGTTTCTTGAAATAAGGTGCTTCATGAGGCTATTTGTTATTCCCAAGAGCACTTGCCTTATATCAAATTGTTGCACACACCTACTTCTATAATAATTAAATTAGACTTGTCAAAATCCTACGATAGGGTCTCTTTGATCTATCTCAATTTTTTGTTGTTACATTTGGGTTTTTATTTTCCTTTGGTGAAGTGGATTATGGGGTTTGTGTCTTATGATTTCCTATTTGTGCTAATTAATGGCTCAAACTAACCTTTATTTAGATCATCTAAAGGTATTTGTTAGGATTGACCTTTATTGCCCTATCTCTTTCTACTAGTTATTGAAGCTCTCACTAGGACAATACACGATACTAAAAGCCACAAAAAAATTTGAGTGTGAGTTGGAATAAGGATTAATCTTACCCATATTATTTTTTTTGATGATTTATTTCTCTTTGTTTTTGTATCTATAATGGAGACCCAAATTCTCAAAGACAGTTTGCTACTTCCCTTTGTTATCACTATAGAAGTAAATCTAGAGGAATCATATATTTACCCTTTTGGCATGGATGTTTATCTAAGGAATAACATTGCTAGAGTTTTCTCTTTTCAATAGATTAATTTCAAAAATGGTATTAAATATATTGGATTTATGCTAAAACCTAATAACTATAAAAATGAGGATTAGAGGTGGCTACTCTCTAGGATAGGAAAAAGGCTTAATTTATAGTTTAATCAATGGATTTATAGGGTGAGGGAATCTGATCAATTCTATTCTTGAAGTTGTTCCTATTTTTTCACATAACCTAGCATACATTACCAAAAGGTAAATCTCATGAAGAAATAATTTGACATTTCTTCTTTGGTTACTTTTTCTTTATGCAGACTTGGAAGGATGTGGAGGCTTATTTGGGTTTTCAAGGCTTATGTTCATAGGATTCAATAGTTGAAATTTTAAAATTTTGGTTTAAGAGAAGGGATTTGAAAAGGTTCCAAATGGTTTGGCATGCTAAAAATTACTATATTTTTTAGGATAAAACAAATCGTCCTCTTCAAGTCTCCCCTCAGGTGTTGACACTCCTTTCTCATTTCAGATCTATGCTAAGTTTGAATACACAAGAGGGTGGTTGAGCTACAATATAAAACAATCCCCTGGGGATATTCTTAGACAGAGTAGGTGAAAGAAATGCTTAATATTATGCCTTGAGTTATGTCTTCATCCTTTCATATTCTCATTTCTTCTTGGGGAAGGAAAATATTGGTAGGGGAACTAATCATTTTAGTGAGTTTCAAAATCTATTATTCTTGATTAAGTATGTCATGAAAAATGGAAATGGTAGCCTACAAATAATTGGAGACTTATATTTTACAATTAAGTGGATGAATAATGAACTGCAGGTACAGGGTTGTGGTTTACATAATCTATATTTACATTTGAAAAAACTTGCCAATGAATTTAAACAAATATTCTTCTCTCATATATTCAATGAACTAAATGGATAGACAAATGCACTTTCAAAGGATTTCTTGGTACTCTAATTTTTAAATGTGTTTATGGATGGGTATTTCTATGTAATTATGTCAATCTCAAACACAATCTTTGGACAAATATTAATCTATATGTTATTTTTAGGTTTTATTTTTGGTATGAATGTTGCTTAATTGAAAGAGCGGGTTGGAAATAGGTCCATTTTTTTTGTTGTTTTATGATCATGAAATTTGAAGATTGTATTTTGGTTTCAAGCTTGAAATAAAAATATGTTTTTTTCTTCTTTTATTTTTTTCCGCAAAAAAAAATTCACTATGGATACAATTTTTAAAATGGCATGTGAATATACAATATTTTTTTTCATTCCATATAATGATACCCATTAGAGTAAATTTGAATGAAATAAATACATGCCTATGTGTGCATGTATTAAATGCCAATCTAAAATGGTATTTGCAATGGAATCTATGTTATTATTTTTGCTTTTGAGGACAAGGTTGAATGGAAAAGTTAAATGATCATACCCAAAAATTTAACTCATAAATATATTTTAAAACTAAAAAGGTTGCACACAATAAACACCATTTATTTGCATGAAAAGTAGCTTGGAATCAAGACAAATACAAAGGTGATAGATAACACCTTCAAAGGCATCAGCTAACAAACAAATCATAGCATCATGTTCAACTTGGTAATTGGTGGAAGATCCAACACACATGCCACTGAAGTGGACAAGAGTGTTTGAGGAGGTAAAAATGGCCCAAGCCATGAAGAGAATATTTCACATGTAGCAACTCGCACATCAGCATAACTAATGTAGAAACAGGATGAGGGGTCTATTTGGATGGTGAAAAAAGATAATTTATAAGATGGAAATATTACAAAAGGGATGCAAAATCCTATCTAACATATATACAAGAAAATTATGCTCTAAAATAAAGGGTCAAGGGTAAACTTCTTCTTTATGTAGAGAATGTTGCAATGACTAGATAGAAGTTCCCACAAAGTAAATATGTCCCATTTTCTAAACATTATTTTATAATGTAAGGTACCTTCCATAGTGATTATAAATTTCTATGACATAAGTATCATGGTCTTGGTCATACACAAGAAATAGATCCCCTTCATGGAAGACATAAGAGTGGACCTTAAGTTTGTATTGATTCTTAGAATTTTTTTCGGTCACCTAAATTGTTTGCAATGAAATTAATGGTCTTCATTGATACATTCCAAAGTTACTAGATTTGTTCTAAGGGAGTCGTAATAGGGATGAGTTAGATAGTTAAATGAAGAGAAGGGATATAGCACTCGATCAGTAAAATTGTCACCTCATTGTGCATAAGATGAAAATGAGCAAACCCAATGGAAATTTGCATAGATGTCCTGCATGCCCATAATTATGGAAAGATTATGTGATGTCAGTTAGTCTTATGCTTATTCACAATCCACAAGAGCATGGTTTTAAGGATTTTTTTCATAACCTCAACTTGGCCATTCCCTTGTAAATAATAGGATGATGAATATTAGTGCCCAAAACTTGCAAATGAAACCAACTTGTGTCAAATTTCATCCTCAAAATGGTGACCATGGTCAAAAACCAATTATTTTGGGACATAAAATCGAGTACTAACATTATTTTTTGAAAGGGAACAAATTGCAGTGGTAATATTGTTGAATGTCATCGATTTATCCCATTTGAGAAAATAAATTTCAAACATAATGATGTATTTATGACCACCAACAAAAGGAGGGTTACACTACATGAATTCAACGGCCCATTTACAAAAATGGCATGTGGTGATGACATGGTACAACAACATTAGAGGAGCTTGCACCTCAAGGGCGTAAATTTGACTCTTAGTGAAATGCTTAACTACATTAATAAAATCAAAAAATATAGCATGCCAAAATAACATGTGGACAATATTTTAGGCAAAATACATACCAAAAAGGTGGTGATTGTAAGCATTGTTCTGGAAATAATTTAAGACTTTGTTTTTCCTCATCGTGAGTGAGACAAAAGTGTAATGAAATGTTAATCACTCATCAATAAATATTGTCATTAATGAGATTTATAGGAGCTTTATGTCGAATAAATCGTTGATCATCATGAGCTAGATGAGAAATATTTGGGGCTTAAATACATTAGAATGTCTTCATAAAAAGGATCATCAATGGATATAGTGAAAAAAACATTTTTCTGAGAGGTAATCATTCAAAGGTGTGTCTAATGCACCAATGAGAGATCCTGAGCAATAAATTCAAAAATGGATAAAGTTTTTTAATTCTTAGGGGTGACAAATTCTAATTCAAACTCCTAAAGGATCACAATCCAATAAGTGTACTTACCATTGATAACCCACCAACTCAAGAGAAATTAAATAAGGTAAGAATTGATCCTGGCCTTTGTATTCCACTTCAAAATATAATGAAATAACTTTTGAATCAATAAAACAATTTCTGAGCCCAATTTATACTCATGATTAAACAATAGTAAGGTTCTAGATAGGTTCTTACATAATAAATAACACGCTTGCAACCATAAATACCATCCTCAACTAAGACTCCAATGTTAGCAAATGGTGAAGCAAAAATATAAAGGATAAAATCATTGTTGAAGTCGAGGATGATTAAGGTATTGAACTAAGGGCACATTTCATTGTGTCAAAGCACCATGCGGCCTCGTCATCCCACACAAAGGGTGTTTCTAATCATAATAATTGTAGACATGAGTAGTGGTACCAAATTTGGGAACAAATCAAAGAAAACAATTAACTTTACGTTGGAGGATCTACAATTGGTATTGGTTACAAGGTGTAGAAATTTAAATGATAACATTAACTTTAAAAGGGTCTATAATAATGCTAGCCTTGGAAATAATGAATCTCAATAACCCACCAATTGTTATATAGAAGACACAGTTAAGAGGTCAACACTCGAGGAAGATAATATGTAGGTCTCTCAAATGTTGTGAATGCTTGTTTGCAGAGACATGAGATCATCAACATAGGCTAAGATGATGTGAACCAAGTCATGAAAACAGTATGACATGGCACATTGAAATATGGCTCCAAATGTGTGTTGAATATTACAACAAGAAACAGTGAAAGAGGCATCCGAAAACATCATCATTGATCTTAGTGAAAAATAAACACCTAAAATAGGTAGGGCCCACATAGGCTATTTTTAGGTGTATGTCTATTTTTAGACATGTTGATAAAAACCTAAAATTAGCAAGAGGTTGATTCTAGATGGTTGAGAAAAATATATTTTTAGATGAGTTTCTATTTTTAGATGTATGGGTGAATTCTATTTATAGATCGCATGTCTAAAATTAGAATGCATGTCGATTATTATTAGCCCTTAATAATAATCAGACAATAAATAGTAACTTATTCTCTTGGAGCACTTTATTTCGGTGAACAGATGTGGCACATCAGTGGGCTGAAGGAATTATGCAATTCCTAGGGTGGTTGGTGAGTCATGCATGGAGGAATTAGTTATAACTGATTATGGCAAGTTGTAGCAGAGTTGGAAGAGTAGTTATGTGAGTTGTTATTTAGTTTAACTCAGTTCAGTGAGTTAAACTCATTTATGCTAGTTGTATCTGAACATACACTAGTGAAAGATGAGTGAATTAATTAGTTAATTAATTCACAAGTATTGTCTTACTTGCAACTGAACAAATACAACAGTTAACAACTTGCATGTCAGATCCAGTGGAGACCCAGTGGAGAGATAGGTGAAAGGGCGAGATGGACTATCTGTTGTGACTATAGTGGAGAATTCAATGCATCCACACACACATTAGAGATGCATATGCATATTGCACAATCAAGGCAAGGTAAGGTCGAATTCATTTAGGGTTCTTCTTCAACAGGGATTGCGCAGTGGAGGCAAGCTGTCAAGAGGCAAGAAATTGGTACATGGAGGTGCAAATTTCTGCAAGACAGTGTGAGATGATTGTATATTGTACTGAGAGCTCTATGAGCTAATATTTATATGAGATATATGAGATTTTTTCATGATCCATTGATATACATAATATATTATAGTTGGGGTTTTTAGCTTTAAGATTTCTCGGTAAAACATCCTATTATGTGTGATTGATTTTTCTTCATATGTGTTTGCAATTAGCGATTTAATTTCCGCAAAGAATTAAGTATAAGGATTCTGTATTTAACTTAAGGATTAAATTGTTAGATCAGGAGAGTCTGGTAATATACATGCATATTGTATAATTTCTACATGGTATCGAAGTAGTGTTAATCACAAAGGTTGAAATAGTGAAGTGGTGCAGAGTTTTGTGCTGGTGGAAAAAATTCGAAATTGCTGCAATAATTTATTGGTGCAACAGTTGAGTATACATTGAAATGGATTTCAATGGTTTGCGGTTGGAGTTTTCACTCAAGGGTAGCTCAAACTACATAGCCTGGAAGGACAGGATGGAGGCGGTGCTTGAAGATAATGGCTTGAAGGAATTCATCGAGAGAGATGTTCCTAAGCCCAGTTCGGCAGATGTTACAGTACTTGACGCATGGAAAAAGAAAGTAGCAAGGGTGAGGAGGATTTTTTTGGAACGTTTGAAAGACCATATTATGTCAAGCCTTCATGGGAAAGCCACTCCATATGCTATGCAGAAGGCTTTGACATATCTTTTCCAAAGCAGCAGCAACCATAGGAAATTGGCGCTGAAGGATAAACTCAGAAAAATCAAGATGGAGAAGAACGACACTATTCCAGTATACTTGAAAAAATTTCTCTAATGCAAGGATGAGCTTGGGAGTGTAGGAGTCAGTGTTTCTGATGATGATTTGGTGAGCTTGGCTCTCCTTGGGATTCTGAAGAGTTGGCACAGTTATGAAGACTCTGTCAATGGTCGGGAAAAACTATCAGATTGGGAATGACTATGGTCAGATCTAGTGCAGGAGGAGATAAGGTGGAACACCAGGGATGGCTCTTCATCAAAGCATGATGATGAAGAGGACTGTGCTTTGGCTACCAAGGTGAAGAATAATAAGGGGAAGAAATTCCATTCTAGATCTGAGGCCATAGAAGATGGAAAGGGGCACAACATGTCCAAAGTGAAGTGTTTTCACTGTCACGAGTATGGACATATTGCCACAAATTGTCCACATAAGAAGAAGAACAATATGGCTGCTGGATTTGCAGCTGGTGAGGTTCTTACCTCGCAACTTGAGCTTTACTTCTCATTTATTGCATGCATGGTGTCTATTGCATTGGGATCGGGGTGGTACTTTGATAGTGGTGCTTCCTTTCACATGACGGGAGATGAGAAATTGTTCAGTGACTTGGTGGAGAAATATCTCCAGATGCATGTTGAGTTGGGTGACAATGGATGATACATTGTGACCGGCATTGGTACCATTACCTTTCAGAGGGCTTCAAGTAAACTCCTTCATTTAAAAGATGGTTTGCATGTTCCAGGTTTAAAGAAGAATTTAATCTCAGTCGCAATGTTAGAGGATAGAGGCTATTATGTTGTATTTAGTGAAGGAAAAGTGTTCCTGTGACACAAAGCAACAGGGCAAGCAAATAAGTTTGGGATTCGAGTTAATAATCTCTACAGACTTGAAGTAGATGGGATTTCTACGAAGCTTCCTACTGTTGGGAAGTGTGAGAAAGCCATGCAATTGAAGCTTGAGAGGGAGCAGGATTTGCATGCAGGTAAGAGTGAACCTCAGGATGAGGAGCAACCACAAGATGAGGATCATGGACTGGGAGCAACCACTCATGCAGAGAAATTTCATGTCAGATGGGCAGAGGGAATGCATGCAGTTATACCACCAGGTAAGAGGTGGGGCAACATGCATGAGTAATCCTAAGAAGATATTTCTGGGCAGGATTCATTGAGATGGTGTGGATATCATGAATTGAACCTGGCTATGAGACGCCCACATAGCAGTAGTAGCATGATCAGTTGGATTGATGCAGTCATATCAAAGTGACAGTGTCGGATACTGGAGCACGGATCAGAGTTGGCAGCAAGTGCAAAGTGCATGGGTGTAGAGTTCAACAGTGTAGTGTTTCCTGAAGACATGTGCATTAGCTAAGAAAAATTCGAAGACTTTGAAGATAGATGCATTATACTAATTCAGTTGTTTGGAGGCTCTCAGTTTCGAAGTGTTGCATGCAAGTGTTGCATGCAAGTATTGCAGGGCGGATGCATGGAGTTGCAGGGCGCATGTAAAGACAATCCTTTCTTGTTAAGAGGGAGTGTTGAAGATTGTAACAGGAAACAATGAAAGAGGCATCTGGAAACATCATCCTTGATCCTAGTGAAAAATAAGCACCTAAACTAGGTGGGGCCCACACAGGCTATTTTTAGGTGTATGTCTATTTTTAGACATGTTGAAAAAAATCTAAAATTAGCAGGAGGCTGATCCTAGATGGTTGAGAAAAATCTATTTTTAGATGAGTTTCTATTTTTAGATGTATGGGTGAAGTCTATTTATAGATCTCCTGTCTAAAATTAGAATGCATGTCGATTATTATTAGCCCTTAATAATAATCAGACCATAAATAGTAACTTATTCTCTTGGAGCACTTTATTTTAGTGAACGGATATGGCACCTCAGTGGGCTGAAGAAATTACGCAATTCCTATGGTGGTTGGTGATTCATGCATGGAGGACTTAGTTATAACTGATTGTGGCAAGTTGTAACAGAGTTGGAAGAGTAGTTATGTGAATTTTTATTTAGTTTAACTCAGTTCAGTGAGTTAAACTCAGTTTTTCTAGTTGTAACTGAACATACACTAGTGAAAGATGAGTGAATTAATTAGTTAATTAATTCACAAGTAGTGTCTTACTTGCAACTGAACATACACTACTGAAATATGAGTGAATTAATTAGTTAATTAATTCACAAGTAGTGTCTTACTTGCAACTGAACAAATACAAAAGTTAACTACTTGCATATCAGATCGAGTGGAGACCCAATGGAGAGATAGGTGAAAGGGTGAGATGGACTATCCGTTGTGACTATAGTGGAGCATTCAATGCATCCACACACACATTGGAGATGCCTATGAGTATTGCACAGTTAAGGCAAGGTAAGGTAAAATTCATTCAGGGTTCTTCTTCAGCAGGGATTGTGCAGTGGATTCACGCTATTAGGAGGCAAGAAATTGGTGCATGGAGGTGCAAATTTCTGCAAGACAGTGTGAGATGATTGTATATTGTACTAAGAGATCTATGAGCTAAGCTTTGTATGAGATATATGAGATTGTTTCATGATCCATTGATATACATAATATATGATAGTTGGGTTTTTTAGCTTTAAGTTTTCCCGGTAAAACATCTTGTTATGTGTGATTGATTTTTCTTCATATGTGTTTTCAATTGGCAATTTAATTTCTGCAAAGAATTAAGTAGAAGGATTCTATATTTAAAATAAGGATTAAATTTTTAGATCAGGAGAGTCCAGTAATATATATCCATATTGTATAATTTCTACAATTTTTTTTTGACCCAAAGGGCATAAATATTATACATGAAAGTCCCCCACAGAAAGTAAAGGCAGTCTTATACCAATCGTAAGGTTGAATATAAATGTGATTATAGCTTGAAACTACATCAATGAAGGAAATGATATCATGTATAATGGATGCATCAATGATTTGATTGATAAATGGTTCCAGGTAATTATCTAAAACAAACCCAACTTAGATCAAAAAAATCACTACAAACATGAATGATGACATGTTTCTTCATGGTGGGGATAAGGTTAGAAACCCATGAAATGTATGTAATTGGATAGATGAATTTTCTTGACAAATTTTATGTATTTTTTATTTGATGGCGAGGTCCTTAGTAGGGTGAATACGTCATTTTTTTTCGAACAAGAATGGTATCCAACCATGTATGATATGGTTGTCAACAATAGAAATATCAAATCCATACATATATAAATAAGACCACGCAAAGAAAACATTGAATTCTTTAAAAAGTGCTTTGTAGGTAGCAACCTCTTCAAGGGAATAATTTGCTTCAAGAAGGATGTTTTTTGTGGTACTGGGCATAACAGAGATATCCACCTTAATTCTAGGTTAAATATTGGTTATGTTATCTTCCTAAAATGCATTAGGCGCATCGATGGGATTCAAGAATCAATCAAATTTTCTAGGGGTAGAAATCCCTCCATTTCAACAACATATCGGTTGGAATGGTTTTATACAATGTAGTGAGAATTGGAATGGTGGTGCAATTCATGCCAAGGATAGTCAAGAATTGTAAGGGCCTCTAGAATCTCATCATCAAAATGAAAGATAAGGGTACTAGAGTCACCTATTAAGGAAATTTTGTAGAAATATGAGAATGGGATGTTTGGCTTACATAGGACACCTTGACTAATGAAGACATTGAATAAGTGACAACCCTTCTAAGAAATAAACGCTAATGATATACGAGTTCCAATCTCAATGGAAACTTCTCAAGAAATCATTTTAATTTTATTCAGAAGATGAAAATAACATTACTATTGACCAGGTTCTACAAGTAAACATTATTCATGCACAAACAAGGTGAAATATTTTGTAAACAACAAAGTTACCGACCAAATGAGAACTTTAGCCAAAAACCCCAAAAAATATGAAAAAAAAACCTGAAAATGAGAAGTGTTGATTCTACATCACTACTTTTTTTTTGGGATAAATTTTCAATATTTTAAAAAAATGACAGTAAAAGCCAATTTTTTTGGTGCAAAAAACACCTTGAAAACGAAATAACGTCTTTTTTTTCGAGGAAATTTTTCAATATTTTTTAAAAATGACATTAAAAGCCAATTTTTTTTGTGCAAAAAACACCTTGAAAACAAAAAGTGTTGATGTTGGAATAACGTCTTTTCTTTCAAGGTAAATTTTCAACATTTTTTAGCAATGACATTAAAGATAAAATGTCAAGACTCTAAAAAAACCTTAAAATTCCAACAATTTTCAAGCATGGAATTAAAAATAAAATATCATGTCTATGAAAAGCTTTAAAATTCCAACAATTTTCAACCATGATGTTAAAGGTAAAATACTTATAATTGTTTTCAACCATAGCATTAAAGATAAAAATATTGTGACTTAGAAAAACCATAAGATTTTGACAATTTTTCAACCATGGAATTAAAACAAAATATCACGACTACAAAAAAACCTTAAGTTTTCAATATATTTCAACCAAGGCATTATGGAAAAATTATATGATTGAAAACAAATTTTAAAAATGAACACCTTAATGAAAAATTCATTATATCAAGAGTAATTCATTTTTTAATTGTTAAAAGTAAAGCTATTTTAAAATCTTAATCTAAGACAACTTGACACATTGCAATGAAAATTAAAAATCAACCATCAAATTGACATGCAGTGTAGGTGATCTTGACCTATTGCCATGAAATCTTAAAAATCAACCATGAAATTGACACATTGTGGGGGCAGACTTGACCCATTATAACGAAAACTTTAAGATCAACTATCAAATTGACACATAATGGGGGTGGGTTGCTAGTCGAGGATTGACACGGACCATGCAAAAAATAATAATAGATAAATAAATAAAAATTAAAAACAAAAAACAAAACAAAAATTTAAAGATTGAACAAAAATTAAAATTAAAATAAAAACAAAAACAAAAGGTTGAAAAAATAACAACTAATAAATAAAAAAATATATTAAAACATAAAAACTTAAAATCATAAAAAATGACAAAAAAAATATCAAACATAAAAAATATCTACAAATATCTTCCAAAGAAATCACAAAGTAGTTTTCAAGGTCAACGTGTTTCAAATAACTTGTTATGGTACATCATATATATATAAAAACAAAAATAACTTAAAAATAATAATATATATATCTATATATATATATATATGAGGAAAAAAAAGGACAAAATAAAGAATACAACTAAATTTAAAAAAAAAAAAAAGAGAAGAAGAAGTAAAAGATTAAAACATATCAAAAAGAATTTAAAAAAAAATAAACATTAAAATAAAAAATAAACCAAAGAAAGAAAGAAAAAAAATTAGAAAGTTAAAAAATAAAAATATTAAATATTCAAAAAACATATTAAAAAAAAATAAAATAAAAAACTAATATAATTTAAAAATAAAAATAACCTTCAAATATTACATTAAAAAAATTAAAAATATATATATTATATATAATTTTAAAATACTTAAAAAAATAACCATTAAAACAAAAATTTAAAAATAAAAAATAATAATGATAATTAAATGTTTTTTTAAATGGCTCCCTCATCACCTACATGGCCGAGGGTCGATTCCGAGAATCGACCCTCGGCCAGATGGGGGATTGAGGGTTGATTCTGGGAATCAACCCAAAGCCCCTCTGCCAACCCTCATGCCCCAACCTCGCAAGGGGTCAATTCTCAGGAATCAACACCAGTCAAGTGAGGACCTAAGAACCATCTTTTTTTAATTTAAATAATGATTTTTTAATTTTAATTCAAAAAAAATTCGTTGTTTTTTTAATTACTTTTAAATTTTAATTTTTTTATAATATTTTTTTTTTAATTTTAATTATTTAGTTTCTAATATTTTTTATTTTTTATTCTTTTTAAATGAATACTTTTTAATATTTTTTTAATTTTAATTATTTTAATCCTTTAATGTGTTTTTTTTAATATTTTTTATTTTTATTTTTTGAATTTTTTCTAAGAAAAAATTTTTTTTTTGGAATCTAAGCTTCTGTGATCCATAATATAAATTAGTAGAAATTCTTTTGGTAATAATCACATGCAATGGAATGTGGTCGACGCGTTTCGAATCACATAGTCCTGATGATGAACCACACTGGTTGGTTCGAAACGTGTCGACCACGTTCCATTGCATGTGATTATTACCGAAAGAATTTCTACTAAAATATTTTTTATTTTTATTTCAATGTGTTTTTTTTAATTGATGAATTTTATTATTATTTTTTTATGTTTTTTTATTTTTAACCTTTTTTTTAATTTAGTTGTATTCTTTATTTTTTAATTTTCTATGTTTTAAATTTGTATTCTTAATATTTTATTTTATTTTCGATTTTATTGTTTTTTTTAATTGTATGTTTTTTTTTTTTTAATATTTTTTTTTTGCTATTTTTACTTAAAATTTTATCATAATCATTTTTTTTTAAGAACTTCAAATATCATTATCTTTGAACATAAAATTCATTCAAAATTCATAAATTTTGTTACTTTTCCAACTTTTTTAATTCACTTTTTCATAAAAAAACTTTTTATTTAACATGTCATTTTTAGTGAAAATATTTTGAAAAAACACATATTTTTTTAATTATATCTATATGCAAAATGTGGAATTTTTGAGGATTTAAAATTATTATTTTTTAATGACAATTATTTCATGTATATTGTATTGTAGTATTGATTAACAATATATAAATTTATTAAAAAAATATTCTCAAAATATTAATGTTATTATTTTTGTAAACTTTGCAAAAAAAAAAAAAAAAACATTACAAAGAAAAACAAAAAACGCATGTTTGGAAAACTCTTAAAAAACAAACATTTTAGGACGAAAAAAAAAAGAAGAGGAATAAAACAACTTGAAAAATGGTTAAATAATCAACATTTAAAACAAAATTGTGTATACTCGAGACATCAAAAAATTTGAAGTGTCAAAAATATGTCTTAAATAAAAATGTTGATGGTTTTCAAAATCCGCATGAAAATCACCGACTTTTAAAAAAATTATCCACACTTAAGACAATAGAAAAATTAAAGTGTAAAAAATAAGCCTTTTAAAAAAATGGGGTTGATGTTGTATTAGCACTTTTCAAAATCTGCATAAAAATTGCCAACATTTTAAAAAAAATATCCACACTTAATGCATTAAAAAATTTTGAGTGTAAAAAATAAGCCCTTTAAAAAAAGGGTTGACGTTGCATCAACACTTTTCAAAATTAGCATGAAAATCACTAACATTACAAAAAAAATCATACTTGATACATAAGAAATTAAGTGTCAAAAATATGCTCCAAAAAAAAGGTGTATTCTGAATTAATACTTTTTAAAATCAGATAATTTTTTTGCTACCTCAAAAAAATGGATAATCGATAAGTTTTTATTTGATCGGTAACTATGTTAAACTTATCTCCACAGATTATTGTTTAACTTTAAAATATCAAGTTAGACATTATGTCTAGCAATTTGTGTATTAATGGGATGATCTTTTACATAATAAGCCAAGAGCCACTAACAAATTATATGGCTCCTTCACCCCATTCCTAACTATCATTGAGAAGTGTTAACATCACCATGGGGTAAGATAGGCCATGAATAATTTGCCACACAACACCCTCCCATGCCATCAAACTACAAGCTTCCCACTTTGCACAACAAAATAAAAAACAATGAATGGGAAATCATTGTTTCCAAGCCCAAGTTAGCAATCCAAAACTCTTTAAGACCACCCAATAATGACAAGAAGGATCCTCTTGATTTTGATTCCATAGAAGCTATAGCTACATGATCAATCATATTTATGAATTTTATTAAGAAATTCCATTCTAATTTATAAAAAAAACTCCGATGACATTTTAGGATTCTAAATATTTACCAAGGTTTATATTCTTGCAACAAAACTAGTACATCGTTTCCCTAAATGGTTAATGAAATTCTTTAATTTTCCTTGGTTGTCCTATTGCCAACATTCTTTAGCAAGCTATTATTGTCATTTGTACATGGTGTTTTATATTTCATATTAATAGAAAATGATGAACACCTAATACAAATATACAATCTCCTAATGAAATATAGAATAATATCATAATGGCCCTTTAATCTGCAAAACCCTTGGTTACCAAACTCAATTTAAAAGGCATGTTCTTAGACAAATCCTTAAAGTAACACCTCATATCATAGGAATATGCCTTTCTACAAAACATAAACAAAGACCTTTGGAAAAGAAGCCATAAACAAAGGTCTTTGGAAAAGAATTCATAAACAAAGACCTTTGGAAAAGAAGCCATAAACAAAGGTCTTTGGAAAAGAATTCATAAACAAAGACCTTTGGAAAAGAAGAGGTGAATGATTTTGATTAAAAATATTCCTTAACATATTAAACTAATTTCTAATTTCCTTATTTTTTCTTTTTTTTCTTTTTTTTCTGAACATTATACACCTAAAGAAATATTCAATTGTGGCTATCGATCAATGTACTTTCCAATGGAATTTGAATCGATACTCATAATTAACTCTTCTTGGTGTTCATCCCTTCACTCCTCAACTCAATGTTGAAAAGTGTTGTTTTCATGCCTAGTATATGATGTTATAAGAACAATATTGATTGTATTCAGCTAAAAAATTCTTTTTGTTTAAATTTTGTGTCTCTTAAGATTACTACACGCTTAATCTTTGGCTTGAGAAAATGAGACCCAAGGGCATCTAAGTCATCAAAATCACTAGGGGATTGCACCCGAACTGGGTCACACCAACCCTTAACATGGTTGGATTTTTTCCCACAGAGTTTTGAATCAATGACCATCACACCAGGAGTGCCTTACACTACATTGTAACATCCAAATTTCATAATCTCATGTATGTAATGTAAACACATTTATAAAATAAATATGGTCTGGGATATGAGACACAGATTCCAGATACTGAGGGAAATTATTGGGGATTTAATTGCTATGACAACCAAGCAGATTGGTAGGTATTCATTCTAATTGATTTGGAGCATTCCATTAAAGAGGAGGATGACAACCAAGCAGATTGGTAGGTATTCATTCTGATTGATTTGGAGCATTCCATTAAAGAGGAGGATGGATAATATGATAGGGGCCATGCTTCCTTGGAGGAAAAATGCATGTATGACAATGTCGTTTAGGAGGTTACGCTCAGAGCACACAAGTGCAAGAGGGTCGTTGGACTGCAGTCAACAAAAAAGGGAGTGGGGAAACGTGACACAATGGGATAGGCTAGAAATACCATGTGCGTCCTATCAAACAGGAGAGATAACTCGGAGAAGAGCAAGGAAGAGAGGTTGGAGTAGCCAAGAAGAGGCAGAATGCAAAAGGAAGAAAAAAGCAGAAGAGAAAGGAGATAATATTCGGTTGGTAAGAAGTCAAGAAGGAGACCAGTCCATGTGGGAAATAAATTTCCTCTTGGGTACCTAGTAACCAGAGGGTGGATATGGTGATTGTCAACAAGTCTTGAAGGGTTGGGGTGGAGGAATTAACCTTGGGAAAATTCTTGGAGGTCTTCTGGATGGATTCTTGTTGTGTGTTTGATTGGTTGTGATTCTGGAGTCCCCCGAGCTGGGTGGAACCATGGTGTTGAGTTTTAAGGGTGGAGATAGTGAATCTATCAATTCCATATGCAATTGTTGATTACAACTCAGGTGGAGGGTGGAGATGGTGAGTCTTTCGGTTCCTTGTGCACTTGATACTTCCAACTCAGTTGAAGGATCAAGCTGGAGAGATATCTAGAGTACCTGGAGAAACTTAAAGTTGTGGTTCATCCATTAATCAAAATACCCCTTAGTCTCTGGATTTTTTTCTCAGGGGTGATAGGTACCAAGAGAGGACTAGTTGCAGCTATCTACGGTTGGGTGGAGATTCATAGTTCCAGACTCATTTTCCCCAAGATTTACAAGATAAATCTTTCTTATGTATGTTTCCTGGTAATGAATTTCTGATGGATTTCTGGTTTGAAATGGTACTGTTGTGAAAAATACATCATTGTGTTACTAATTATTACACAATTGACTAATATAATATGCAATGTAAAGGAATTGGGATAGCCTATAAGAATCTTTCTTTTATTTCAGCAATATTTAGCATGATAATTCCTTCTTATTATAGTATGATAATTACATTGACGATAGTTTGCATTGAAAGGGTTTATGTTGAAATGTGGTAATGTTGAGAATTTCCTCCCCCCTTAATCTTATTAACCTTTGATCTTATATGAGGGACCTCTTCGAGCCCTCAGTGATGCACATCCTTATTTTTGGGTCTATACCTCTATTTTACTCAAGAATCACACCAATAGGTCGGTATTCTGTGTTATGTAAGGCGTGTTCTCTTGAATTCTAGATGACTTGGATTTATATCCATACACTTTATACAAGATTGCATCTATGCTATGTGTTATTTAATATGATTTTCCTAGGGCCAGGAGCCATTTTTTTCACTATGATTTTTCTTATTATGCGGGAGAACATTTATATAAATATATGTGTACATATAGTCATTGGATGGTTTCAATACGTGTCTGGTAGGAATATGATGTGCAGTGTGAACATTGGAGGTTCTATAGGAGTCACCAAGTAAATAGTAGAGGGTATCTCACAGCCATATTTGTAACTATGCTTAGAATTCCCTGTCCCTAAAAAGGGGAAGGTTATAGGTTTTGGATACCATCCACCATTTTCCTATGCATAGGTTTCATTCTTGTAATTGGAATTAAAAAGAGGAATATGTGTTTCCTTGAGGAGTGTTGACCTCCTTGCGGTCCTTTTGGCACCATATGCTTTATGGCTACTCGTATATGCATGTGGTGTATATATGGTATTTGAAAGAGACCTATAAATCTCTAATTCGAGATCCATTTGATCTCGATAAGATGTGGGAAACCCAAGGGATCGCAAATCCTTAAGAGACAAAGTGTATAAGTCTCTGGCCTAAATGGACAAGTCTCTCATAAGTGTTATTTGCTACATACATTGTGAACCCAAAGAGAGTATGTTTGACGTAATATCAGTACGTACAGCACCAATGGGTGCCTTAGTAAACCTCAATGGTCGCAGTTGAACTCTGGCGCAAGTCCAGACATTTATAGAACCATCATAGTTGGTACATGATGGCATTCCATTGGAAAGGGTGTGCAATGCAGAGTGATATTAATCCCTTATGAAGACCACCAGATTCAAGATTGAGTGTATTTCTCATGACCTGGATAGGACCTCCTTAATCGAGCCATGGGAAAAGTCTCGTTGTGATCGGTGTTTCTGTGAACACAGGCATAGGTCTTAACCTTATAGCTCTCATATGTTTAAACATTATCCAATTGGTCTGATTAAAGCCTCTTCATGGAAGCGCTGGAATGGATCATATGATTACACATTATTTCAATAAGGATTGGTGGAAGGATGATGTTGTCCCATAGGTTATAATTTTGGAAGCTCATAAAGGTTGCGCAAAAGGAACACCTGGGCTGACAAGGACAGGGATAACATGCCAGAGTCAACAGAGTGGAGAAGACCTAGGTGAGCTGGGGTCCTCATATTTTCCAACAAAAGGGCCCAATACTCAAGTAAAAGGTATATTTCAACTTAAAAAGGCTCAAGGCAGGCCCGCATAGATGGAAATAAGTGCAATAGGCGACAAGAAAAATTCCCATCCCAGAATTTGTCACTTGGAGGTAAGCCTTGGCACATTGAAGAGGAGAGTTGGGATGAAAGAGGTTTGGCATACATGGAAATTCACCATCGTTGTGAAGTTTGATTTGATCGATTACATGCTAAAGCTTTGGGCAAGAGGACTCGGGGTGATGTGTCCCAGGACTTCCATCCCGGAGATTAAATAAGAAGTGTGTGGAGGAGGATTTGAGGAGAGTAAAGTTAGAATGACCTATCACAATCATCCAAATTTATGCAGGAACGCGAAATAATAAAAATATAACCATAAATACAAAGGTGCAGCGGAAATAACACTTCATTTCATTAATATCAAAGAACTGAAATTTTCTTACAGACAGAATGGAAATAAACTAGCTAGGGCGCTGGTAGCTATGTCTGAGAAGAGATGTGGCGGATACAGGCCTCTGAACTGAGTTACAATGAGGCTCGAGGGCCTATTTATTATTTAGAAACAATGGAAAACCCTAAACATCCAAAACCCTAACCCTAGGAGATGAAGCGCCAAAACTATGGGCCCTGTTTGGGTAAATTGGTGTTTCAACTTCCCGGGGATGTAACTTTGGCATACAATCTCCGTTTGACGCGAACCATACCTTGTTAGAAAGATCTATTGGACTGATGTTGCTCCCGATTTTCCCAAAAAACGTCGTTTAGGGCCTCAAAATGGCTCTGGAAGTTCAGGACCCGAAAAAACTGCTAAAAATAGTAAGTTGTGCCGAAACTAAAAAAATAAAAGAGACAATGGTGGGGCCCCAAGTGGAATAGGCAGGTGACCACCAATATCCACCTGGATCATTCCTCCCCGTTAGGAAGCAATGGTCCCCATTGCTTTAAGTTCGTCCATGAGATGAGGAAACTTCTGCTGAACTTGGTCCCTGGTGAACCACTTTCCTTGGTGCAGGAGTTAGCCAGCTTTGACAACCCGATACAGTTGGATCTTCTGTTGGTGAGTGTTATTGATTTGCATGTCCATGATACAATCTGTGGTGGCCTATTCCATGTAGTATGGGTTTAACTCTATTGGTGTGAGTTGTTCTGCAATGTCAAAGGTGTCTAGTAGAGGTGGGAAGTAAGGATGAAGGCAGTCCACATTGAATACTGGGTGCAAACCAAGGAATGGTGGAATACTGAGCTCGAAGGAATTGTTCCCTACAGCCTTAGTGATGGTGTATGGCCCATATCGGAGCGGGCGAAGCTTGCGGTGGGGTCTAGTGAGGCGCTCCTTCTGCAAATGTAGCCACACTTTTTCGCCCACCTAGAAGTTGTGTGGCACCCGATGTTGATCATGGCGTTACTTGTACTTAGCATTGGCTCTGTCCAATATGTCATGAACTTGTTGGCGGATGTGTTGAATGCGCTTGATGAAGCTATTTGCTTTGTCAACTTCATACTGGACATGAGCCGAATTGGCCTGAGTAGCCGCAAATGGCATGGCTACGTCAATGGGACATAGTGGCTGGAATCCCAAGCCCACCTGAAAGAGGTTGTGGTCGATTGAGCTGTGGAGAGCCCGGTTATAACTATGTTGTAAATAGGGGAGGCTCTTGTCCCATGTGCGTGGATTCTTTGAATTGGACATGCGCAGAATGTGTACAATCATTCTGTTGATGACCTCTTTTTGGCCATCTGTTTGGGGATGGAAAGATTTGGACTTGGTGAGCTTGGTGTCTAGCATTGACCAGAGGCTGGACCAAAATGTGTTGAGGAACCTGCTATCCCAATCTGATATGATAGACTGTGGGATCCCAAATTTCACCCACACTCGTTCAAATAAGAGTTTAGCAGTGGCTTCTGTTGTGATATTCTTTTGGCAGACCGCCATAATGGCCATCTTCGAGAATCAGTCGACGACCATGAAAACACAGTCATTTCCATGCTTAGTAGAAGGTAGGCCCGACATGTAATCCATGGACATAAATTCCCAAGGTCGACTAGGGGTAGGTAGCGGAGTATATAGGCCTTGCTTCTTGATGGTCGGTTTGGAAATGGCACAAGCAGTGCAGGATCTGATGTGCTTCCCGACATCCTTTCAAAGGTTCAGCCAATATAAATACTTCTGCAGTACTGCTACTGTTTTCTCGACCCTGAAATGCCCAGCGACTCGACTGTAGTGTGCTTCCCATATCATCTTGGCACGCTCGATTGAAGGAACATAAAGGTGTCCCAGGTGACATAAGACTGCATCTTGGAGGTGAAAATTTGGAACTTGCGTACCCCCAAGAGTGCCTTGTATGTGTGGCCGAATTCTAGGTCGCTCTCGTAGAGAAGCAGCCAATCAACTATCTCGTGCCCACAAGAGTTGAGAACGGTGGTGAGCGCCACGATCGGTGGTCGGCTGAGGCAGTCTGCAACATTATTGGTGCTACCCTTCTTGTACTTGATTTTCAAATGAAACTGTTGCAAATATGTGGACCACTTCTGATGGTGATCATTCTTCAAATTCCCTTGTATATGTATGAATTGCAAGGGCCGGTGGTCTGTGTGGATGATTGTTTCCTTCCCCAAAATGTAATGCTTCCATTTTCGACAATTTTTCACAATGGAATACATTTCTTTATCATAAGTGGGATACTTGCGAACTATGTCAGAAAATGTCTCACTATGATATGCCACTGGATGTCCATGTTGAGTAAGAACTACCCCAATAGCATAGTCAGAGGCATCTGTCTCGATCTCAAATAGTTGTTGCAAGTCTTGTAATGTGAGCATTGGGGCAGAACAGAGGCGATTTTTCAATTCTGTGAACACCTTCTCTTGAGATTCCGACCAAAAGAATTTTTCTCTTGCTCCTCCCTTGGTGACTTGACTCAAGGGCCAAGTGATATGAGAGAATCCCAACATGAACCTACGATAGAAATTAGCAAGACCTAGAAAGCTGTAGAGCTCTATTATAGTGGTTGGGGCTGGCCAATCCCGAAAGACTTGGATCTTGGATGGATCCACATGCACCCCCATTTCTTCAATACTGTATCCCAGATATTGAACCTGGGTCATGCCAAAAGAGCACTTCTCCAAATTGGCACACAACTTGCATTGCCGCAGTGTTTGGAGGACTTGTCGGATGTGGTGGAGGTGCTCTTCCCAAGTTTGGCTAAAGATCAGAATGTCATCCAAGTACACCACTACAAATGAGTTGGTGAATGGCCGCAAGATGTCATCCATCAACATCATGAAGGTTGCGGGAGCATTCGTCAATCCGAAAGGCATGACCAGCCATTCGAAAAGGCCTTCCTTGGCTTTGAAGGCAGTCTTCCACACATTTGAGGGTTAAATTGGTACCTAGTGATACCAGACTTCAATTCGATCTTGCTAAAATATTTCGCCCCTTTGAGTTGGTCCAGAAGGTCATCAATCTGTGGGATCGGGTACCTATTCCATACAGTGATCTTGTTCAATCCCCGATAGTCAATACAAAGTCTCCAAGTCCCATCCTTCTTTTGTACCAACATGATCGGGCTCCCAGAGGGTGATGAACTTGGTCAGATGTGACCTTTCTGCAGCAGCTCCTGAATCTGCCTCTTGATTTCATCATTCTCCAGAACAGAGCGCCGATAGATCAGTCCATTGGGTAGCGGCACACTTGGGGTCAGATCAATCGGGTGCTTGACCTAATAGTGCAGAGGAACCCCTGTGGGTGAGGTGAAGATGTCCCCATACTCCTCCACAACCTTGTTCATTTGTTGTTGTCGTGCAAAGGATCCCTGTCTGGAGGTTGTGTCCACAGTCTTCTTCTTTCCCTGGAGGTGGATCATCAGGAAAACAAATTTCCTGGTTTTGGAAATGAGCTTACTACATTGTTTTGCAGTAACCAAAGAGATAGTGGTAGGAGGTGGTACCTCTAGTATCCTGTACAAATTATTTCCCAAAGTAACAATAACAGCTCGAGGCCAAGACTCATACACAGGATGACGCTTCCACAAGTATGGTTATCCTAATAATACATCAGAAACAACAATAGGAGCAACATCACATAATATCTCATCCGTGAAGGACTTGATGCTATAGGGAAGGCGGCACTGTTGGCTGACGCGGAGATCTCGTCCTTGGTGAAGCCACCCGATGCTGTACGGATGTGGGTGAGATGTGGTCGAAAATCCCAACCGCTTCACGGCATCTACTGAAATGAGGTTCTTTTGGCTCCCATTGTCGACAATGAACTGTACCAGGGAGCCCTTTACCCACATCTGGGAGTGGAAGAGACATTCCTCCTCCTCTGGATCTTCCGGTTCCTCCTTCTGGATCTTTGTAGTGGCAACAGTGGCATTGCGCTCCGCATCAATAATCTGTTTCCCTTTGTCATTCCCCTTTTCAGGTTCTAATTCAGAGTCAGAGCATGCATCTGAATCATAAGCCCTCATCTCGGCCACCAGAGACTGCTTGGCCCGACACTCACTTGTGTTCTGAGTGGAGCTCTTATGGAACTCATACCACTTTCCTGTGTCCTTCTTTGGCTTTGCGGTGTTGTTCTTTTCTTGTGGCTTCGACAGGTTGTCTTGAGCCACCATGCCTTGGCTCTGTCCTTTGTTCTGTGTTTTGGAAGCACCTTTCCTTTTCTTTTGATTCGCAGATCCAAAGTCTCACTTATTCTGTTTGAATTTCTGCTCAATCTAGGAAGCATACCAGTATGTCGTACCAAGCGAGGAGATGTCGAGGAACTCCATTTCCTCCTGAATTTATCTATACAGACAACTAAGATACTTTAGCACCAGATGTTTCTCTGAATCTTTGATACCCAACTTTGTGTGCAGGGTATGGAATAGATTCGTCAGCTCATGCACATCTTGATCCCTTTGTTGTCGCGGTGTGGTCCATTGTATGTACTTGTCCTCATAGCTCCCCACGAGATAGTATTGTTCCTTGATGGCATCTCGGAAAGAATTCGAAGTGGGTACAGCTGAGAACAGAGAGGTTTATGTCTCATCCTTTTCCTCACAGTAGGTTTCCCACCAGTCCTTGACATGGGGGGTAGCTTTAAGGAGTGCAAAAATAATCTTCTCCCAGTCGGCAAAGTCATGAACCAAGAAATATCCTTCTAATAGATTCAACCATCTATCTACTTCATCTGCATCTATTTTACCCTCAAATATGGGAATGTCAAAATTTACTTGTACCTTAAAATGCGTCGCACCTCCAAAGTGGCTGCTGGATGCAGATGCGCCGCCGGTGGGCAGCCGTTGAAGGATCTGGCAAAGTTATCCATCATCACGTTCCTTTGTTTTTCGAGGGCCTCCTCGAGCAATATTTTGATAGGATCTCCTGCTCCCTCATCTTTCTTTTCGTCCCCCATGGGCGTCCGTCGGGGTTTGCGAGGCTTATCTTACAAAGGTTCCACCAGATCGAGCCCTAACTCCTTATACCCCGACCTCACTGGGGACATGCAAAGAAGGATCGAGAAAAAGCAGACCGCTTTGATACCACTGATTAGGATTTATGCAGAAACACAACAGAATAAACATATAACCATAAATACAAATGTGCAACGGAAATAACAATTCATTTCATTAATATCAAAGAACTGAAATTTTCTTACAGACAGAATGGAAATAAACTAGCTAGGGTGCTGGTAGCTATCTCTGAGAAGAGATATGGCAGCTACAGGCCTCTGACCTGAGTTACAATGAGGCTAGAGGGCCTATTTATTATTTAGAAACAATGGAAAACCATAAACATCCAAAACCCTAACCATAGGAGATGAAGCGCCAAAACTATGGGCCCCATTTGGGTAAATTGGTGTTTCAACTTCCCCGAGACGTAACTTTGGCATACAATCTCTGTTTGACGTGAACCATACCTCGTTAGAAAGATCTATCTGAGGAATAAAAATTTTGAGTGAGCACCATCAATCCATGGTCCTATGTTGCTCCCAGTTTTCCCAAAAAACGTCATTTAGGACCTCAAAACGGCTTCAGAAGTTCAGGACCCGAAAAAACTGCTAAAAATAGTAATTTGTGCCGAAACTAAAAAACTGAAAGAGACAATGGTGGGGCCCCAAGTGGAATAGGCGAGTGACCACCAATATCCACCTGGATCACACGAGCAGTCATGGCAGGAGTAAATAGGTGAACCAACCATAAGCAAGGCCGAGCGGACATATGTGGACCCACACTACACCTAAGCCCAGAAATTATTCCCTAGGATCACAAATTGAAGCGCACAAGTGAAATGGGTGGGATGATGTAAGCCAGACCATGGTGGCTTAAACATCAGCCTGATAGATATTTCATTGGTGCGAGGGTAGACCCACTTCATAGTTCAACCCCAAATACATACCCTAGAGCATTCACAAGTGCAAAAAGGAGGAAGGGCTAGGTAACGAGGGCTAGGTAATGAGAAAGTTGGAAACAATAGACAACCCGTATATATATATATATATGAAGAACGATGCATATATGTAAGTGTTGCATTTCAATGCAAGGCGTGGGGTTGTGGAACCTAAACCATGAATGGGTCGGCAACCAATAAATGAATGCCAAGTGGTGTTGGGAGATTATCCAAGCGGTATATCCATGTGGCTAATACGATGATGTGGTGCTATCTAATTTGCCAGAATTGTAATGAGAACATCTCTTAATCCAACTTTTGGATTGAGGTAAAGTTTATATCAGTGAAATTGTCTTGACAATACGAACGCAATGTTCATGTCAAAATTAGGATTTAAGTGAGTTAAAAACATCGAAATTTTTAGGCCCCATTTCCATAACGACACCTTAGATCTTGGGTCAGCATAGTAATTTTCATCCTCCTATCATATGTGTGTATGGGATTAGGAGAGGGGTTATTTCATAGTGTTATCAGAGCATCTAGGTTCAACGCTTAGACCAGATGAGATCTATCATGGGAAAGTAATAGAAAAACTCCCACAGGAAGGCATTATGATGATTTTTATAAAAATAATAAAACAAACCTTTAGGTGTTAAAATCCATTCAAATATTATTTGACTGCATATATGACTCACATGGTTACTCTATGAGTTTCTTATGTAGCATGGACTAACAACTGATATGTTTCCATTAATTTGATGAGCTAAAAATTGTGTTAACAGATGTATACTTTGAGGACTATCCAGGCATATTTTTTAATAAGTTTTTGATTTCCTGACATTAGTGAACTAATATGGATTTCTTGTTTCATCCAGGGTTACCATAATAGTTCTACAAAAGCAAGATCATGGGCTTGATTTCTTGTTAATTTCCTATATGATTATGTGTCTAACAATTATGTGTTAATGGAAACACATAACACAAGATTAATATCACCCAGAATAGCAGAGAGTGGTACACCGTAGATCTTGAAGACCAAGAAAGGTCAGCAAGATAGTATAATATAGCTCAAACCACACATCGCACAGGCATGAAGAAGAAATATCAGTTGGCCAAAGGGGAGAGACAAAATTTCATGATTAGATGGATACCTTGAGGAGCCTAACGGCAGAGGTCAGAAGTTTTAAGGAATGCAATGAAATATTGGTAAGATCTCATGAGAAGCAAGTTGAAATCAATGCAGTTATTTTTCAAATCCTCTCAGATTTAAAGAGACAGAAGCAGCATGATCTGGGAACTACTCACAAAGGAAAGATAAGCCTTCAAGAATAAGAAGAAAAAACAAATGGAGAATATGGTAGCAAGTCAAAGAATAGGCATAGGTAGGAGATTGAAGACACTATGAAGGGAAACGTACCACTAAGTATCCCCAAAGGAAGAACCATCACTTATGTGCATCATTCTAGTGGATATTTCATCTCTACTAACAAGAGGCACCATCATCACTCTCATCATCAGAGGCATAGGAGGAGAGAAAAGGATTATAGGCAAGAATAATTTGAGAAATCAAAGCTACCCACGTTTTATGGAGATATGAAAAAATCTAAAGATGCGGAATTTTGGTTGCTTGGAATGAAAAAAAAAAACAGAATCAATGTTTATTCTGAAAACATTTTGAAAACATGAAAGCAAATATTGTCACCTATAGTTTGAAACAAAAATTAGACATATGGTGGGAATATTTGAAAAATGTCAGAGGTATCACTGAAGAGGAATTGACCTAGTGTGAAGTTGAAAGGCTCTTCAAAAATTAGTGTTTATCAGAGTGATACTATGTCATCAAAACAAAAAATCTATATGAGCTCAAGATGGGACAAATGACAAATGATGAATATTTCACTAAGCTCCTGGAGTTGTTGAGATATGTGCCATAACTCAAGGATGAGAAAGCCAAAATCCAAATATTCACGAATGGGATTCCTATGACATTCAGAGACCGGATTGAATTCCTATAACCTCAAATATTAATGAAGTCATTAAGAAATTGAAACCCTGTTATGAGAAGTAAAAACATAGACTAGAAATTAAAGGTGACTGGAAGGCTAAGGACATTGTTGGAAATAAAAATAAATGGCCTAAGAAATTCACAAATAAAAGGGAAAGTAAGCACCCAACCACCATAAATCGATTTCAGCATAAAATCAGTCCGGTTTTTAAAGGAAATACGCAACAGCCACCAGCAGAGCAACGAAGAGTTGAAGTAAAAGAGATATTAAAGTGTTGGATGTGTGGTGAAAACCACTAGAAAAGGGACTCAACACACCAAAGAAACGCAGAACCAAAAATTTATTTTGCTCAAGAAGCTCGTACAGTGGGTGATGTAGCTCATAGTTCACCCAAAATTTATGCAGTTGTGGATAATTGTCGGGAAAACCACAAAGCATTCATCGTTGAGATGGAAGGTAATTTTTCTAATCAATTTATTTCCATTTTAATTGATCCTGGTTATAACTATAGCTATGTCAATCTGGAGCTTGTGGAAAGATGCAATTTTATTAAATAATTGCACGTAAAACCACGGTTGGTCTAATTGGAAACTAGAACAAAGAGAAAAATTAATCATTGGGTGAAATCATGTGCATTTTAACTCGGCGGCATCCCTACAACGACACATTTAAATTTATTTTTGTTGCTTGCGTATAGAATTTTATTGAGCATGGATTGGTTGTACATGCATAGAACCAAAGTGGATTTTTTTGAAAAAATAATTGAATTCCTAGATGATGTTGGGGAAAGAAAAAATTTGCAAGGCTAGCAAAAGCCAATTTTTGTCAAACTAATCACAGAAATGCAGGCTAAATGTAATTTCCAGAAGGGATGTAAATTATTTTTTGTGAAAATATCTAGCAATAAAGAGACTGGTGACAGCACTAAGTGGGAATAAAGTGAATTACTAAATAAGTATTTGGTGTTGCTACAATATGAGGACGTGTTTCTTGCGGATAAACCTGGTTTACCTCCTCATAGGGAAGTCAAATTCTCTATTAAATTGGTGCCTAGAGTAGCACCAGCATCCAAAGCACCATACCGGATGAGTATGTCAGAGCTAGTTGAGTTAAAATTACAGATAAAGGAGATGTTTGACAAAGGTTACATACAACCAAGTTTATTTTTGTGGGGAGCTCCAGTATTGTTTGTGAAGAAAAAATATGGGATGCTCTTACTCTATATTGATTAAGACAATTAAGAATTGATATTTGTTACCATAGATTGATGATTTATTCTATTAGCTGAGGGGAGCAGGAGTATTCCCCAAGATCTATTTGAGGTTTGGGTATCATCAAGTGTGCAACAAAGAATAAGATATCCATAAAACTACTTTCAAAACAAGATACGAGCACTACGAATTTGTAGTGGTACCCTTCATACTTACCAATGCACCTACAACCTTTATGCTCCTAATGAACAAAGTATTTTGCCCTTATTTCGATAAGTTTGGCATAGTCTTCGTGGATGAAATTTTTTTTTATTCAAGGAGCAAGGACGAGCGCGAAGAGAATTTGGCAGCAGTATTAAAATTGCTAGGAGAGCATAAGATTTATGCAAATATTAGTAAATGCAATTTATTCCAATCACAATTTCATTACTTGGGAAATATTGTCTTAAGGGAGGGAGTAGCAGTTGACCCAAAGAAGGTTAAGGCTATCAGGGAATGGCCAACACAAAATAATGTGGTTGAAGTTATATCATTCATGGGGTTGGAAGGCTACTACATAAGCTTCATCAAAAACTTCTCCAAGATAGGCCACCCACTCACTTCCTTGCAAAGAAAGTAGTTGTTAATGAATCTGATTAATTGAATGGATAAATGATTGTGCAACAAGATTTGATCAATTAAACAAATTTTTGACCAATGCTTCAGTATTAAGGATAGCATATCTTGAAAAGGATTTTATTGTGTGCATTGGTGCCTGGAAGGAAGGACTCGGTGGATTATTGATGCAAGAAGGTCAAGTATTTTGCTATGAGTCGCAAAAATTAAATGGGCATGAGGTAAATTATGTGGCTCATGATCTAGAGTTAGTTGTCATTATTCATGCATTGAATTTGTGGAGGCATTATCTCATCAGTAGAAAATTCATTCAAGATATATCATGGTGGACTCAAATATTTATTTGATCAACCTAAGTGGTCTGTTACACTTAGAAATTTTGAATTTGAAATCAAGTATATCAAGGAAAAAGAAAACAAGGTTGTTGATGCACTTAGTAGAAGGATTTGACTTAATCACCTGGAAGATATAAGCTCTTATGAAGTGGAAAGGGTAAAAAAAGTAGGACGACGTGATGAAAAATATCAGCAAGTGAAGGAAAAGTTGCAGCAAGAAGGTGAGGATGAGGAATATCATATCACAAGTGATGGCCTAGTTAGATTCAAGAACAGAATCTACATACCAAATAATGATGATTTGAAGAGGCTTATAATGAGAGATTTTCATGAGAAACCATATTCTAACCATTTGGGATATCAAAATACTCTCACGGCCATCAAAATGTTTTATTATTGGCCTAAGTGAGAGTTGAATGTAAGCACTCAACGGGTTTATTACATCCTATTCCCATTCCAGAATGGAATTGGAAGGTGCTCTCCATTGATTTCATCATCTATTTACCAAGAACCTCCAAAAAACATGATGCAATTATGGTGGTAATTGACAAGCTGAGAAAGGTGGCTCATTTTGTGGCGGTCAAATCCACCAACTCAACGAGGTAGCTCATATATCTATAAAGTAAATCGTGAGGTTGAGTGGAATCCTCGAGAAGATTATTTTAGATGGAGATGCCAAGTTCACTTCCAAGTTTTGGAAAAAGTTATTTGTTGGATTGGGGACTAAATTAGCATTTAGTATAGCCTATCATAGACAAACATATGGGAAAACATAGAGGACAAATAGGATCCTTTAAGGCATTTTGAGGATGTATGCGATGCACCAACCCAAAAAGTGGGAAGAGTGTCTTACTCCTATATAGTTCACATACAACAATGGGTACTAGGAATCCATAAAAATGAGCCCATTTGAGGCACTTCATCGAAGGAACAACAATACTCCTATTAGTTGGAATGATCTAGTGATTAGGGTGCTTATTGGGTCTAATATGCTGAAAGAAATGGAACAGCAAGTGCAGATTAAAAGACATAATTTAAAGGTGGCAGAGGATAGGAATAAAAGTTATGCAGATCATCACAGGGTACATAAATAATTCTAAGTTGGGGAGCATGTTTATTTGCGGATTAATCCCAAGAAAAGTTCCTTAAACATTAGATCATGTACCAAGCTAACACCTAAGTTTTCTGTACATTTCGAGATCCTTTAAAGGATTGGACCAATAGCCTATAGGTTGGCCTTACCTCCATTGGTGAAATTTCATAATGTTTTCTAGGTTTATTTTCTTAAAATATATGTACATGATTCTAATAATGTGATTGATTGGTCTGTGTTACACATGGAACCAGAGGGAGATTCCCAGCTAGAGCCCCTACGCATCTTAGATTGGAGGATCATCACGGTCCGAAATCAAGCAATAGAGAAATTCAAAGTGTAGTGGAGGAACTTTAGGCCCGAGGAAGCCACTTGGGAAATGGATGACTCAATGATGGTAGTGTGCCACTTTTTTTTATTAGTTGAAGCAAATGTATATATATATAATTTAAATATTGTACAAAGGTATGTATATAAAGCTCCATAAATAGTATGAATTTTTTTGAAGGATGTATTTTGTATTGCATATGGACACATAACACTAAGTACGGTGTTCCCCCAAGGGGGAGAGGTTTCTAACAGTCCTATTGCTTAATCTCGTGCATGCGGTGTAAATACTTTTATCAAAACAAAAAAAAGGGTTGGGCTATGGAACACGAATTCCAGAGATTAAGGAGGGAAATTCTTGGGGATTTAATTGTTATGACAATCAAGGAGGGTAGGTATGAATTTTAATTGAGTTGGAGCATACCATTAAAGAGGATGTTGGACAAGAGGATCAGGGCCATGCTTCCTTAGAGGAAAAATGCACGCAAACGGGGAAAAAATTAAATGGAATGACAGCATCGTTGAGGAGGTTATGCCCAGAGCACACAAGCACAAGAGGGTCGTTGGACTACAATCAACAAACAAGGGAGTGGGGAGACGCGGCATAAGGGGACATGACAGAAATACCCTACGTAGCCTATCTAACATGAGAGAGAACTCAGAGGAGAAAAATATAGGTTGGAGTTTTTAGGAAGAGGTAGAGCACAAAAGTAATAACAATGCAGAAGAGCAGGGTGATAATTCTCTATTGGAAAGATGTCAGTAAGGAGACCATTCGAGGTGAGGAATAAATTTCCTCTCAATTCCCTAGAAACTAGAGGGTGGAGATGGTGATTCTCAACAAATATTGAAGGGTTGGGGTGGAGGAATTATTACTAGGAAAATTCCTGGAGGAATTCTAGATGGCCTCTTTGATGTTTGTTTGATTGGTTGTGGTTCTAGAGTCCCCAAGCTCGGTGGAAAAAAGGTGATGAGTTTGAATGGTGGAGACAATGAGTCTCTCAATTCCCTATGCAGTTGTTGATTTCAACTCAGTTGGAGGATGGAGATGGTGAGTCTCTTGATTCCTTGTGAGCTTGTTACTTGCAACTTAGCTGAAGGGTGGAGGTGTAGAAATCTCTAGAGTCCCTAGAGAAATTGAAGTTTTCGGTTCATCCCTTGAGAAAAATACCCCTTACTATCTCGAATCTGGCTTGGGGGTGATAACTGCAAGAGAGAACTAGTTGCATCTATCTACATTTCGGTGGAGATTCATAGTCCAAGACTCATTTGTGCCAAGATTTACAAGTGTTTCTTATGTACATTTCTCGATAATGAATGTGTGATTGTGTTACTAATTATTATACAATTGACTAACATACTGTGAAATTTTACAGGCATTAGGATAACCTATAAGAATCTTTATTTTATTGCAACAATTTTTAGCATGATAATTCCTTCTTATTACAGTATGATTATTACATTGACAACAGTTTGCATTGATAGGGTTTATGTTGCAATGTGATAATGTTAAGGATTTTCTCCCCCCTTAATCCTATTAACCTGTGTCTTATATGAGGGACCTCTCTGAGCTCTCAGTGATGCACATCTTGATGATTGGGTCTATACCCCCATTTTACTCAGGATTCATACCAATAGGTCAATATTTTGTGTTGTGGAAGGCACGTTATCTTGAATTATGCATGACTTGGAATTATATCCATGCACTTTATACAAGATTGCATCTATGCTATGTGTTCTTTGATATGTTTCTCTCAGGGCTTGGAGCCATATATGACACTATGTTTTGGCTCATTATGTGAGGGAACGTTTATATACATATGTGTACATATGGTAATTGAATGGTTGTAATACACGTTGGGTAGCACTGTGATGTGTGGTGTGAGAATTGGAAGCTCTTTAGTAGTCACCAAGTCAATCGTAGAGGGTAGATGACAGCCATCATTGCAAACATGCTTGGAATTCCTAGTCCCTAAAAAGGGGACTCTTTTAGGTTCGAGATACCATCCATCATTTTCCTATGCATAGGGCTCCTACTTATAATTGGAATTAAAAAGAGGAATCCATGTTTCCTTGAGGAGTGTTGATCTCCTTGTAGTCCTTTTGGCACCATATGTTTTATGGTTGCTCTTATGTGCTCACTGCGTATATCTGGTCTTTGAAAGAGACCTATAAATCTCTAAGTCGATATCTATTCAATCCTAGCAAGACGTGTGAGACCCAAGGAATCACAGATCCTTAAGTGACAAAGTTGATAATTCTCTGGCCTAAATGGACAAGTCCATCATAAGTGTTATTTTCTATAGACACTGTGAACCCTAAGAGAGTAACTTTGACGTAATATTAGGAGGGATACCACCAGTGGGTGCCTTAGTGAACCTAAATGGCCGCATTTGAACTCTAACACAAGTCCAGATGTTTATAAAACCACCATAGCTAGTACATGATGGTGTTCCATTGGAAAGGGTGTCAATTTAGAGGCAGAGTAATCCCTTATGAAGACCACCAGATTCTAGATCGAGCGTATTCCTCATGACCCAGATACGACCCCCTTAATCGAGCCATGGTCGAAGCCCAGTTGTGAGCAGAATTTTTGCGAATACAAAGATAAGGCTTAACCTTCTATCTCTCATCTATTTAAACCTTATCCAATTGGCATGATTAAAGCCTCTTCGTGGAAGAAGTGGAATGGGTGATCTAATTACACCTTATTGCAATAAGGATTGGTGTAAGGATGAAGTTTTACCGAAGGTTATAATCTCGAAAGATCATAAATATTGTGCAAGAGGAACGCACAGGCTGACAGGGAACGACCTAAAGTGGTAGAGTGGTGAAGACTTGGGTGAGTTGGGATCCTTGTATTTACCAACGAAAAGGCCCAATACCCAATTATAAGGTTTAATGTGATTGAAAAAGGCTCAAGGCGAGCCGTCATAGATGAAAATAAGTGTAGTAGAAAACGGGAAAAATTCTCATCCCAAACTTTGTCACCTAGAGTTAAGCATTGGCACATTCAAGAGGAGAGTCGGGATGAAAGGGGTCAGGCATACGTGGAAATTCATTGTTGTGGGGAAGTTCGATTTGATCAGTACATGATAAAGCATCAGGCGGGATAACCCGAGGTGACATGTCCCAAGAATTCCATCCTATAGCCTAAATAAGAAGTGCACAGAGGAGTTGGGGATGTTGAAAATGCAGCAAGATTATGGAGCTTAGTGAAATGAAGTCGCCTTCACTAAGTGGGCCCGCAGGCTATTTTTGGCGCAAAGTCTATTTTTAGACTATGTCTATTTTTTAGACATATGGAGCATGGTCCGGGAGTTGCAGTATGCTATTCTTGGAGTATTGGTCATGTTGGTAAAAATAGATGGACCTCTATTTTTAGACATTTAGGTCGAAGTCTATTTTTAGACCGCCTATCCTAAAATAGGGAAGTCAAATATTATTTACCCTTAATAATATTTGGACTCTAAAACTTCGCTTACTTCCTTGGAGAACTTCGCCCGAGCTACAGCAAGGTCTTATAGCCGATGGTGAGAATTACACTATTCCTAGGGGTTTGGTGAGCTCTTGCATGGTTGACTTCGCTAGGAATTTACAAGTGTAAGTTTGGTGGGTTTTGATGGGACAGCTTTGGTGATTTGTGTTCGCTTAACTTAGTTGAACTGGTTGAGATTAGTTTAACTAGCTAATCAACTAGTAATGAGTTGAGTGAATTAAATATTATTTAATTCACTAATTATTAACTCATGATTCAACTCAAGAACACATCATTTCACTACAGTGCATGGACAGTTCAGTGGAGACTAGTGAAAGAAGTAGATGAAAGGGTTGAGTTAGCTATCAGTTGTGACATCAGTTGTGCATGAGATTTTCACCACACTTGGAGGAATTTCCCATGATGATTGCGCTGTCAAGCCAAGGAGATTTGAACCTTGGATCTCTCATTAGACCAGCCTTGATTGCGCAATAGAGGCAGGAAATTAGTGGATGAGTTTTGAACCAGTGACCTGTTCAAAACCAAGCTAGTTTGTGTGTAACTTCATGAGATAGTATTGAGTACTTGTGAGGAGTATTGTACTGAGATTGTTACATGTTCTCTTCCATATTAATATAAAAAATAGCTGGGGGTTTTCAGCTATAAGATTTCCCCATACATACTGTGTAATGTGTGTCATGTTTTGATGATCTTTTGATCGCATACCGCTTGTTTATTTCCGCATGTGTGATGATCTGAGTAGAAGAGATTATGTGTTGTATATGAATTCGAATTAGTATGTGATCGGGATAATCTCGGTGGATAAATCTTCATTATTCAGCAAATTTCTACATGGTATCGGAGCTATCAGAGAAAATATTGATCATCACAGTGATTACAAACTTATTTCGGTAGACAGAGTCTGCATGCGGGCCAGGTAGCCTCTGGATCCATCATTTCCTTTGAAAGGTGATACATCCAGTAAATGCCCCTGCAGTTGATCTCTGTGCTAGAAATAATTTGTTCTCACAGATCAAGAGCGATTGAGCTTTGAGTTGGAATTCGAATTTTTGCAGCAGTTTGTTTTCTTGGTGCCGGAGTTGAAAATGTATTTCAATGGTTTGCGACTCGAATATGCTCTTGAAGGCAGTTCGAATTATGTTGCATGTAAAGATCGCATGGAGGAAGTATTAGAAGATAATGGACTGAAGGAGTTTGTAGATACGGATTTCCAAAAGCCCACTGATCCTGCTGAAGTCGAGGCTTGGCAAAAGAAGATGGCGAAATGTCAAAGGATTATGTTGGAGGGCGTAAAGGATCACATTGTATCCAGCCTACATGGAAAAGCTTCTCCATATTTAATGTGGAAAGCATTGACAGATCTATTATAGAGTAAGAGCGACCAAAGGAAGCTGGTGCTCAAGGATAAGCTCAGAAACATTAATATGGAGAAAGGCGACAGTATCGCCAAGTACCTCACGAAGTTCACTCAATGCAGAGATGAGATGGGAAGTGCGAGGGTGACTGTCGAAGAAGAGGATATGGTAGACCTGGCTCTCCTTGGTCTTCCGAAGGCTTGGAATTCATATCAAGATAGTGTCAATGGTCGGGAGAAGTTGCCGGGATGGGAGCGCCTTTGGGCGGATCTCATGCAGGAGGAGATAAGGAGGACTACCAGAGATGGATCTTCATCAAAGGTACCTGATGAAGAAAATTGCGCTTTGGCTGCCAAAGCAAAGAAGGGGAAGAGCAAGAAAACTTCTCATTCTGGTGCAAAGGGAAAGAAGCAAGACATGTCTAAGGTGAAGTGTTTTCACTGTCACCAGCACGGACATTATGCCACAAATTGTCCGCAGAAGAAGAAAAACAAGCAAGCGGGAAGATCTGTAGATGGAGAGGCTTTGGCCTCACAGTTCGAGCTTGAATTTTTGCTGATCGCATGCTTGGTTTCAAGTGTGGCGGGATCAGTATGGTTCTTCGACAGTGGTGCGTCATTTCACATGACCGGAGATCGAGATCTGTTTTCAGATCTGGAGGAAAAAGATCTTGGAGTGCACATCGAGATGGGCGATGATGGTAGATACAGTGCGACTGGTATCGGTACCATTTCCTTTGAGAGGGAGTCTAGTAAACCTTTCATATTGAAGGAAGTTTTGCATGTTCCAGGATTGATGAAGAACCTGATCTCTGTGGCGATGTTGGAAGACAAGGGGTATGATGTGGTCTTCAGCGAAGGAAAAGCCTTCCTGCGCAGTAAGACTACTGGTGAGACCCGGAAGATAGGGGTTCAAGTCAAGAACCTTTATCAGTTGCAAGTAGATGGCTGTGCAGCAATGGCATGCAAAGCGGGAGAAGTGGTGAGCCGGGATGATGAGGGCGAACTGTGGCACAGGAGATTGGGCCACCTTCACCATGGAGCTTTGAAGATCCTACAGCAGATTTCTACTGGGCTTCCTAAGGGCACCCTTGCGCAGTCAGATCAGTACAAGGGGTGTACTTTGGGAAAATATGTGAAAGCCACCTTTCACGAGACGGATAGTCGCGCCACGACGATCCTTGAGAGAGTTCACACAGATGTGTGTGGTCCTTTCTCAGTAGCTTCGACAGCAAAGCACCAGTACTACGTGATCTTTGTTGATGATTTCTCTCGAAAGTGCTAGATATTCTTCATGCAGAAGAAGAGCGAGACATACTCTAAGTTCTGTGAGTTCAAAGCACTGGTCGAGAAGGAATCGGGGAAGAAGGTGAAGGCTCTCAGGAGCGACAATGGTGGTGAATTAATCTCGGCTGAATTCAAAGACTTTTGCAGCACAGAAGGGATTCAAAGAGAGCTCATCGCACCCCATAACCCACAGCAGAACGGGGTGGCTGAGCGGAAGAACAGAACGATCGTGGGTGCTGCACGGGCGATGTTGCATGATCAGGGCCTACCCCTTCACTTGTGGGTTGAGGCATGCAATACAACAGTGTATGTGCAGAACCGTTGTCCTCACAAGGTTCTTGGCATGAGTACACCGGAGGAGGCTTATTCTGGTAAGAGACCTGACATTTCTCATTTGAGGATTTTTGGTTCACCTGTCTACATGCATGTGACAAAGGATGCCAGAAAGAAGCTGGATCCAACCGCAGAGGTTGGAATATTTGTGGGGTACACTGATACACCTCACAACTATCGGGTGTATGTGCCAGACAGTCGCAAGACTGTTGTGCGACGGGATATAAAATTTCAGGAGGAGAAAGCCATGCAGTGTTCGCTTGAGAGGGAGCTACACTTGCATGCGGATGAGGAGCTGTTAGTTCCTAAGGAGGAGCTTCCGGATGTGGATCAGCCACAAGAGGAGGTTCAGGAGGTGGAAGAAACCACCCAGGCAGCGCCAACCATCAGAGGGCGCATGCGCACTACAGAAGCTGAGCGACTGGCTCGGGATGCAGAGAAGGTTGTAGGACCACCTACAGCACAGCGCAGACAGAGACAGTCACCGGATCGGTACAGTGGATACATGGCTCTTGTGAGTCAATGTGTTGTGACGGAGCCATCCTCTTTTGAGGAAGATGTGGAGGAACCCGCATGGGTTGATGCCATGATCGAAGAATATGATTTGATCGTCAGGAACAGTGCATGGGAGATTGTCCCAAGACCGGTTGGGAAATCAGTGGTGGGTTCGCGATGGATCTACAAGGTGAAGCAGGCGGCTGACGGGAGTGTGGAGAAGTACAGGGCGAGATTTGTCGCCCGTGGCTTCTCACAGATCGAGGGGATTGACTATGAGGAGACTTTTGCACCTGTCGCAAGGTACTCTTCCATACGGACGATCCTTGCTCTCTCGGCGCAGATGGGGTGGCACATTCATCAGATGGATGTGAAGACTGCGTTCCTCAATGGAGTTATTGAGGAAGAGGTGTACATAGAGCAGCCTGAAGGTTTTGAGATCTTCAGCAGTGAGTCGCATGTGTGCCGACTCAAGAGAGCACTGTACGAGCTGAAGCAAGCACCTCGTGCTTGGTACACACGGATTGACAGTTATTTCACCGGGCTTGGATTTTCCAAGAGTGAGGCGGATCCTAACCTGTACCAGATTGTGGTGGAGGGGAAACTGCTGATCATTGTACTGTATGTAGATGATCTGATTTTGACGGGTGATGAGATGTTGATACTTTCATGCAAGGAGGACCTTGCTAGAGAGTTTGAGATGAAGGACTTGGGCCTCCTTCATTATTTCCTGGGATTGGAGATTTGGCAGCGCAGTGGTGGACTGTTTGTTTCTCAGGGTAAGTATGTCCGGGAGATACTGGAGAGGTTCAGCATGCATGGCTGCAAGCCTGTTGATACTCCTCTTCCTGGTGGTTGGAGGAAGGAGGATGCTACTTCAGCGGAGGTAGTGGATGCCACTGTCTATCGACAGTTGGTGGGGTCGCTTATGTATCTGGTCAATACACGACCCGATATATGCTATGCTGTTAACCAAATTTCGCAAGCTATGGTTAAGCCTACCAAGCTCTTTTGGAAGGCAGGCCAGCATGTATTTTGTTATCTTAGTGGCACATCGGGATATGAGTACGTGGTACGAGACATGAGGATGAAGGTGAAGGCTTTTACGCTTCACGGATGGGGTGGAAGGAAGCCCAGCGGGCCGGGAAGAAACTGTCTGGAGGAGTTTCGGCTTGTTGGATCGACGACATTTTTCTGGTACAACGGAGACGAGAGATAGTGGCACTCGGTTAGCGGTCAGTACATGGCAGCTAGCTTGGGTGCATGCGAGGCTATTTGGATGAGGAAGATCCTCGTCGGATTGTTCGAGTCGCACTTGGAGCCTACTGTGATTTATTGTGATAACCAGAGTTGCATTAAACTCTCGGCTAATCCAGTATTTCATGATAGATCCAAACACATCGACATCAGGTACCATCATATCAGAGATTGTGTTCGGCGGAGAATCATGATGCTTTCATATGTTCCCACGGAGGATCAGGATGCCGACATCCTGACGAAGGCGCTCACCAGGAGCAAGTTTGAATTCCATAGAGGCAGGATAGGGGTTGCAGATAATCCATATCTTGCTGAGAGGGAGTGTTGAAAATGCAGCAAGATGATGGAGCTTAGTGAAATGAAGTCGCCTTCACTAAGTGGGCCCGCAGGCAAATTCTGGCGCAAAGTCTATTTTTTAGACTATGTCTATTTTTAGACATATGGAGCATGGTCCAGGGGTTGCAGTATGTTATTCTTGGAGTATTGGTCATGTTGGTAAAAATATATGGACCTATATTTTTAGACATTTAGGTCGAAGTCTATTTTTAGACTGCCTATCCTAAAAATAGAAAAGTCAAATATTATTTACCCTTAATAATATTTGGACTCTAAACTTCAGTTTACTCTCTTGGAGCACTTCGGTTCGAGCTACAGAAGTGGCTCATGCATCTGACAGAGGAATTACGCTATTCCTAGGGGTTTGGTGAGCTCATGCATGGTTGACTTCAGTTAGGACTTCAGTGGCAGAAGTTTGGTGGAGTTGATGGGACAGTTGGTGGAGTTGTGTTCGGTTTAACTTAGTTGAACTAGTTGAGATTAGTTTAACTAGCTAATCAACTAGTAATGAGTGGAATGAATTAAATATTATTTAATTCACTAATTATTAACTCATGATTCAACTCAAGAACACATCAGTTCACTACAGTGCATGGACAGTTCAGTGGAGACCAGTGAAAGAGGTAGATGAAAGGGTTGAGATAGCTATCAGTTGTGACATTAGTTGTGCATGAGATTTGCACCACACTTGGAGGAATTTCCCATGATGATTGCATTGTCAAGCCAAGGAGATTCAAACCTTGGATCTCTCATTAGACCAGCCTTGATTGCGCAATAGAGGTAGGCAATTAGTGGATGAGTTTTGAACCAGTGACCTATTCAAAACCAAGCTAGTTTGTGTGTAACTTCATGAGACAGTACTGAGTACTTGTGAGGAGTATTGTACTGAGATTGTTACATGTTCTCTTCCATCTTAATATATAAAATAGCTGGGGGTTTTCAGCTATAAGATTTCCCCATACATACTGTGTAATGTGTGTGATGTTTTGATGATCTTTTGATCGCATACCGCTTGTTTATTTCCGCATGTGTAATGATCTAAGTAGAAGAGATTATGTGTTGTATATGAATTCGAATTAGTATGTGATCGGGATAATCTCGGTGGATAAATATTCATTATTCAGCAAATTTCTACAGATACCAGTCACACTGTATCTACCATCATCGCCCATCTCGATGTGCACTCCAAGATC